>OX243894.1:9066864-10316864 GCA_945859665.1 Anorthoa munda
AGCCTACTCCATGAGGAGCACCTGTCACTCAACAATACGATTGGATTTTCTAGTATATTGGAGGTTACACAAGAGATGACCTTAGCCTCTGGTGGTTCTACAGAGGTTGGAGAAAAAGGTGAAATGGGCCAATCATTGATAGGCAGTGTGGTCCATGGTGGGCCAGTAAACCACAGGTGATGATCTTTAAGTTGCGAAGGTAAAAGACCTCTAGATAAAGCGTCAGCGGGGTTTTGTACGCCGGGTACATGATAGAAATTAACCGGGTCGATATAAGATTGACACTGTGCTATTCTGTTAGCAACAAAAGTATTAAATCTGTGTGGAGATGAGTGCACCCAGCACAGTGCGACTTCAGAGTCAGAAAAAGCATACATATTATCAACAGGATATCTTTTATTGAAAGTGTCATATACGTTTCGCAATAATTTCGCCATAAGGACGATTCCACATAGTTCCAATCTAGCAACTGTAATAGTTTTAATTGGGGATACTCGTGATTTAGAACAGATGAGACTAACGATTGGCTTCCGATCACCTATTGTAACATGAGAATAAATAACGCAACCATACGCCTTCTCGCTTGCGTCCGAAAAAGCCAACAAGGATATTTTACAACCCGGTTCAATACCTATATGGCGCGGGAAACCTAATTCCGATATTAGGTGTAATTCAGCAATGAATTGATGCCATATACTTAAAACTCGAGTTGGAGGTATGTCATCCCAACCCAACTTGAGTAGCCACAACTCTTTAATCAATAATTTAGAGTACAATATAACTGGGCCTACCAAACCCAATACGTCATAGAGACGGGCAGTAGCCGATAAAATTGCCCGTTTGGTGCCTAGTGGTTGAGGTGACGAAGTGGAAAATATAAATTTATCCGAATTGGGAAGCCAACGTAGACCTAAAATTTTTAAATTATTGTCACTATCAAAGGAGATGGACTCCGACTTGCGTTGAAATATAGGTATATGCTCTAAAAACTCAGAAGAATTGCTAGACCACTTTGCCAACTCGAATTCCCCGGTCTTGAGCATTTGGATTAGATGATGGGCTATATCAGCAGCTAAGGTGACGGAAGACGCTGACGAACACACGTCGTCCATATATGTGTCTCTTTCCAACACATCAACGGCAAGCGGGTATTTGTGGCCCTCATCCTTAGCTAACATACGTAAAGTTCTCATCGCCAAAAATGGTGAGGAACGTAAACCGAATGTGACTCGATTATATTCAAATGTATCTAGCGGTTCGTCCGAAGAAAACCGATACAATATTCGTTGGTACTTGCGGTATTCAGGATGTACTTCTATACATAAGTACATCTGCCGTATGTCGGCAAAAAATGCTATACTAAACATACGAACATTTAAAAGAATGCTGAATATATCTGCCTGAAGATTACAGCCTGGGTGTAAAATTTCGTTTAATGAAACACCCGTATCTGTCTTGGCACTACCATCGAGCACAATGCGTAATTTAGTAGTGTCTTTATCTTCGCGAATGACAGGATGGTGTGGTAAATAAAAACCCGGCAGCATGCATTCCTCTGGCGGAGTGCGTGAAATTATACCCCTATCCAGATAATCATGAATCACTTCATCATAACGAGCACGTAACTCAGGTGACTTGTCAAATTTATTTTCCAATGACAAGTACCTCCTTTTAGCGGTGATATAAGAATTACCTAATTTATCAGGACTTTCCTTAAATGGCAACACTACAGAATATCTGCCGGTGTCATTTCGGGTAGTTGTGGAAATAAAAATATTTTCACATTTTTCTTCTTCAGGACTTATGAATTTATTTGCGGGTAGTTCCTCAAGTTTCCAAAAATTTTCCAATATTTTATCAAGCGAATCATGAGTAAATGAACAAAAGGTGCGGGACACACTGGGTGACGTAACAATAGGCGCATTGCCCATAATTATATACCCTAAGGCAGTTTCAATTGCGGAAGGAAAATCATTATGACGCATAATGCGATCAAATAAAAGTATTTGACAATAAATATTTACTCCCAACAACATTTCAATCGGCCCAGGCTCATCGTACGAGTCGTCGGCTAGTGGTATATCTCTCAAATAATCTAAAGTTGACGTATTGACGCACGAGTCGGGCAACTGCGACGTAATATTTTCTACTACCAACGGCCTAATAGAATACACAGCGGAGTTATCGAAACGAGAAGTAAATTGTATATTAGTTGCGCCTAGAATGCGCTGCGAACTGCCACCAATACCCTGTACTTCGGTAAACCGATTTTGTGTAGATATGTGAAGCGATAAGCGCTTACAACAAGCAGACGCAATATAATCACTTTGCGAGCCTGGGTCAATCAAACATCTGACAAAATGTTTCTTGTTGTTATTATCGATAATTATAATTTTTGCGGTCCCCAAAAGGGTAGTAGTTACAAAACGATCCGAATAATCGCGTGAAATATTACACATAGAAGTGGCAGATGTGCCATTAGATTTATTGTCAACCTTATTGTTATGGGACAGAGGGTCGCCTTTTGCAGGTAAAGCGGATGTACTTTCCAACTGAGACACACTACCATTCTGCGATGTAGTGGACTCATTCCTATTGGGAACAGTATTATGAACATTATTAGAATTATGTAGTTCTCCGAAATGTAATAATGAATGATGCTTAGCAGCACAATGGGAGCAAGTTTTTTGCGAAGAGCATTTAAAAGTTCTATGTTTGCAACTTAAACAGTTATTACAAAATGAATTATTTTTTACGTAAACAAACCTATCGTAAGGTGTTTTGGACATAAAAATTGGACATTGATATAAATGTTCATGTGATTTAATTTTACACAAAGAACAAGCAAGACCTTTATTAACCTTTTGTGTATTGTTCATATCCGTGTTCATAAAAGATTTCGTAGGTTTTGGAATTGGAATTTTATTATTACGGGAGTTATTAAATGTATCTGGCCTTTGACCAATAGAACGAGACATAACCTTACTTTATTCCTTTACAAATTCAATAAGACTAGAATATGATGGAATTTTCTCTTTACGGTACATCGTCTCAAATAGTTTAACTGTGTCCAAATCTAGTTTTCGTAACGCAATGTGTAAGAATATAAAATCTGATATATCTAAAAGTTTTAATTGTTTAAACGCTTCAACAGAAGAATTAAAATTATTAATAAAACTTTCAAAATCTGCAGCACTATTATTGGTCAACGGCTTAAATTCCAACAGCTGATTCAAATAACTACTTGCTAACACTCGAGGGTCATCATATTTATCAATAAGTGCATTCCATATGATATTATAATTCTCGGCGGTGGGCGGTAAACCGGCACACACAGACTTTGCGCTATCGGTTAACTTACCAACTAAATAGTAAACACGCTCACTGTCCCTCAACGCGCAATTATCGTGAACAACACTTTTAAACTGTTGATAAAATAGGGGCCAGTTTCGAATACTGCCATTAAACGACATTAACTCAATAGGAGGTAACTTACTGCCGGTTTCCCAGCTCAGAATTATCGGGCTGTTAACGTAATCGAGGATTAATCGCCTGTTAATTCTACTTTCAGTTTCTCAACATCCAAGTGTGACAAGTGGTTGACAATTTGTCACATTTGAGTAAAATCTCGAATTAACCACATGTTAAAGCAGTTTTGGGTTTCTGAGCACCTTTTTCAATGTTAATCTCTTGTCAACGAGCCTAATTTATAATTGTTGGAAATTGGTCGATTATTCGCGGATTAAAATTAATATTATGACTTTATAGGCTTATATTACGATAAAAAGATAAAAGGGGGTCGGCAAAAACTATGTTATGGGTTGAGTTATAAAAAATATGTTAAATAAATCAATTATAGTTGATTACCAAGATTTAAAAAAAATTAGGTTATTACGAACTTTTTAAAATAATTACATTATAAAAACTTGTTTTTAGTTTTTATAATGTAAATATTTTACAACAATTTTAAACAATTATAAAAAAAAAATTGTAGGTGAATAAAAAAATAAAAAGTAACAAAAACAGTGTCTGACCTGGGAATCGAACTCAGGACCTCACGTTCAATATGTCGAATAAAAAAAATAAAAAATAACAAAAACAGTGTCTGACCTGGGAATCGAACTCAGGACCTCACGTTCAATATTTATTGCCTGGAGTTCGGAACTTTTATGATAATAAATTAAAGAGTGAAAATTAACCATTTGGTGTGGCAAAATTGTATTTTTAAATTAGTCGGTGTTTATCCGTTTGACATTAATTGTTTAACTTTTATTTTTTCAAATCTTTTGAAGTTTCGATTTAACTTGGATTTTATTGGACTTGATTGTTATCCGTATACTGTTTCTCTGTGATTGTTATTACACTGAAGACCTCGGCTTTAGTTTACGGACTCGGTGCTTACTATCAACGACGAGTCGACGACTTTCTTTTGTTTTTCGGACGCAGAGTCGCAGATCGGCAAATATGTCGCTATCGGATTTATCCGCTGTTGAGTTATCCAGCGAGGAGGAAGACAACGTACGCTGTGACGGCGGGCCTTCACGCGTTTATCGGACGCGTATGCAACCCCTGGAGCACTACAATGAACAGCAGTTCAGGGATCGGTACAGAATATCTAAATTGACTCTACATTATCTCATGGATCTGTTGGAGCCGCATTTAAAAAGA
Source organism: Anorthoa munda (assembly GCA_945859665.1). Taxonomy (NCBI): domain Eukaryota; kingdom Metazoa; phylum Arthropoda; class Insecta; order Lepidoptera; family Noctuidae; genus Anorthoa; species Anorthoa munda. The sequence goes on from OX243894.1 coordinate 9,071,533, forward strand.
CCCACGACCCATCGCATCGCATCTATCAGCGCCGTGGAACAAGTGTTGCTGGCCTTGAATTTTTATGCTTCAGGAGGATTTCAAATAACTGTTGCAGACCATATCCGGGTGCATAAAACAACAGCATGCCGCATAATTAAGAGGGTTTCAAAAGAAATTGCAAAATTGAGACCAATATTTGTGAAGATGCCAGAGACGGACATTGAACAGGCTACGGTCAGAAACCGATTTTATGCCATCAGAGGATTTCCCAAAGTTATTGGAGCAATTGATTGCACCCATATTAAAATACAATCGCCAGGTGGTCTGAATGCTGAACTTTTTAGAAATAGAAAAGGTTATTTTTCATTAAATGTGCAGGCAGTGTGTGATGCAGAATTGCGCATCTTAGACATCATATGTAGATGGCCTGGATCAGTGCACGACACCACAATATGAAATGACTCACATCTACGGGCAGATTTTGAAATGGGGCAATATGGCAGAAATGTGCTCTTGGGAGACAGTGGATACCCTTGTCGCAAATACCTGCTGACACCATTTATTCAGCCCAACACAGACAGTGAACAACGGTACAACAATGCAGAAATTGCCACAAGAAACCCCATTGAAAGATGTTTTGGGGTTTTAAAAAGGCGATTTCCCTGCTTATCAATGGGCTTAAGGGTCAAATTGGATACGGCTATGCATATAATTGTGGCTTGTGCTGTCCTGCACAATATTGCGCTGACCCACAACGATACCGAAGATTTCAATGAAATGATGGCAGGACCTGCAGAGCCAGAAGACCCACCTGTACGTTCCCAAACCATAGGAGAATCCAATGAAAATTTTACAGTTCGGTCTGCCTTGCTGGTCACCCATTTTACCTAGAGTATGTTAGTGTTATTGTGTAATGATTATTATTCTTCATGTTTGCAATTAAAAAATAGCTATGATATTGTGCGTATAATATCTATCAGTGTTCTATCGTTTTGGTGTCTACAATCAAATCAGTTGTTACATAACAGGTATTAAGAAAAAAATAATGTTTTTTACATTAATCAGTCTTTATTATCCTTACATATTTTTAAACACAACAGTATATACTTCTTTACATTAAGAAAAAATAAATCAATAATCAGTCTTTAATCATAATCTACCTTTATTTTTTTAAATTTTACTAGTTAAATTTTGTAATTGAGCTTCTTGTATTTTAAATTTACTAGTTTATTTTTATTAAAAGCTATTTTATAATTCAATATGTTCGTTTTTTTTTCTATTATTGCACATTGTAATTTTTTATTATAATAGTCGGTTTTAATTGCTTCTGCCTTCTTTTGATTCTGACTTGATTGTTTGGGTTTAATTGTTTTTATCGTTCTGCGCTTTGCTAGCTCTTTTGGAGATGGTGCTGGCTCTTTTGGAGATGGTGCTGGTTCTCCGAAAACTTTTTCATTGTCATCTAGAAAAAGAAAAAGTGTTACGATGTATCTTATTATTTTAAATGGGGATTCTGGTAGAACTGCAACTTGTAAACAATAATGGTTTAAGATATAAAACCCTGTGACATACAGATGGACTTATGGACAGAACAGTCTAAATATCAGAGTCCCATTGGCAGCCTTTGTTCAAACCAACACCAAATTGATTGGTGTATAATAAAGATTTAACATTCATTAGCAGTCAAGGTGAAGTACCTACTGTGAATTTAAGGGTTCAGTAACTGGGTAACACAATATCCCTTGGCCAGACTGGTGTTAGATTTCAAGCTCTACTACCCATATAGACTGTCAAAGATCTTCAAACAAAAGCTGGAACAAATGGCTTAACAAGGTCCTTTGAGGTAAGGAAGAAACTAGCTATGTAAAGATGGGTCGGTCAACCGAGCTCGGCAAGTCATGCTTAACCTTGAAGATCGACCTTTAGGCTATTTAGGCACAAGCACCTCTAACAATTATGCAAAAAGATATATCTATGAAAATATTTGTAAGCTCACCCAAAATATGTTGTTGTGGATCATCTATAATTTTAACTATGACCACAGACTCATCATCGCCATCATTGTTCTCTTCATCGGTAAAATAAAAATATAGTGTTTCAAGTAATTCCCTTGTTGTATAAACTTTATTCAGTTTAAACATTATTGACACTCAAAATCAATAAATACTGCATTTGTATATGAAAACACACCTGAATGAATATTACCAAACCTATAATAATCAGTGGCACTGTCACAACTGTTTGGCAGTGGCTTTATTTGCACTGAGAAAAACGGGCTACTTAAAATTGGCAAATTTGTAATGTACCGGCTGCCAGATACGTATAATGTGCTTTTCACATGAAAATTATAAGAGCCATACTTATAATGAAACGACACCATGTTAAGTAAGTATGCGGCATAATGCTCTGTAAAGACAATGTAAACAAGTTACTTGTAATGAGGCCGCATCATGAAATTACTGTGCCCGCATTATTAACGTTTACGTATGCGGTTTAATGATGCCGCATATGTATTAACAGAGCAGCATACGTAATTTACTTACCCGGAACCAGGAAAAATGTATGCGCTATACGAACGAAGTTATACAGCCGCATTATTTCAGTATCCAGGCTCTTTACAACAGTAACTGGTTGCCAAATCATTGTACTGACTCCGACTCATTAAGTAATGGTCCCGGTTACGTACATAATGTACGAGCATGCGTCGGGGATATGCCGATACATTTTACGCACACTGGATAATTAATAATGTCTCCGCCTACATAATCATTTACGTATCCTGGCTCATTTTACGAACTCCGTTTACTTACTGACTGTGTTCGGTGCGTATAATCTTTACGACGTCAGCCGCATCATGAAATTACTGTGCCGCACTCTTAACACTTACGTATGCGGTTTAATGATTCCGCACAGAGCAGCATACGTAATTTACTTAACCCGTAACATAAAATATGTATGCGCTATACGTACGACGTTATACAGCCGCCTTATTTCAGTATCCAGGCTCTTTAAAACAGTAACTGGTTGCCAAATCATTGTACTGAATCCGTCTCATAGGTAATGGTCCCGGTTACGTACTCATAATGTACAAGCAGAGTAGGGGATATGCCGATACATTTTACGCACACTGGATAATTAATAATGTCTCCGCCTACATCATCAGTTATTACGTATCCTGGCTCATTTTACGAACTCCGTTTACTTACTGACTGTGTTCGGTGCGTATAATCTTTATGACGTCAGCCGCATCATGAAATTACTGTGGCGCACTCTTAACATTTACGTATGCGGTTCATTGATTCCGCACAGAGCAGCATACGTAATTTACTTAACCCGTAACATGAAATATGTATGCGCTATACGTACGACGTTATACAGCCGCCTTATTTCAGTATCCAGGCTCTTTAAAACAGTAACTGGTTGCCAAATCATTGTACTGAATCCGTCTCATAGGTAATGGTCCCGGTTACTTACTCATAATGTACAAGCAGAGTAGGGGATATGCCGATACATTTTACGCACACTGGATAATTAATAATGTCTCCGCCTACATCATCAGTTATTACGTATCCTGGCTCATTTTACGAACTCCGTTTACTTACTGACTGTGTTCGGTGCGTATAATCTTTATGACGTCAGCCGCATCATGAAATTACTGTGGCGCACTCTTAACATTTACGTATGCGGTTCATTGATTCCGCACAGAGCAGCATACGTAATTTACTTAACCCGTAACATGAAATATGTATGCGCTATACGTACGACGTTATACAGCCGCCTTATTTCAGTATCCAGGCTCTTTAAAACAGTAACTGGTTGCCAAATCATTGTACTGAATCCGTCTCATAGGTAATGGTCCCGGTTACGTACTCATAATGTACAAGCAGAGTAGGGGATATGCCGATACATTTTACGCACACTGGATAATTAATAATGTCTCCGCCTACATCATCAGTTATTACGTATCCTGGCTCATTTTACGAACTCGGTTTACTTACTGACTGTGTTCGGTGCGTATAATCTTTATGACGTCAGCCGCATCATGAAATTACTGTGGCGCACTCTTAACATTTACGTACGCGGTTCATTGATTCCGCACAGAGCAGCATACGTAATTTACTTAACCCGTAGCATGAAATATGTATGCGCTATACGTACGACGTTATACAGCCGCCTTATTTCAGTATCCAGGCTCTTTAAAACAGTAACTGGTTGCCAAATCATTGTACTGAATCCGTCTCATTAAGTAATGCCGCAGCAAGACATGTTTGGTTCAATCCAACATAAAAAATCATTTATTTCACATTTCAGATTATTTTTTGCGTTTGGTTATCAAGTAGCAAAAAGACAGTGCTCCAGGGCCAATAATTTAATCATGTTATTTTGACATAACGTAAACAAAATAATATAAAAAAACATCGAATGATTTATTAAAAAACAATCTTAGAGTTTACATAAATTCAGAAACTTGGTTAAGCCTTTCTTAATGGTAACAACAGACGGTCACATACTTGATATTTATGGCTCCTATGCGGCAACTGTGTCAGATTCTGATATAATGTTACAATTATTCCATTGTTAACATCTCTAAATTATAATGTTTGTAAACCTGAATCCCTGCAATCTGGTGAGACACAGTTGCCTACATTAAGAGCAAATAAGTCGAGACGTGTAACAATGTGTAGTTGGGTAGTGGAGGTTGTAAATTGTATTGTATTTAAGAGAGGTTATAAACTAATAAGAAATGATTTCAGCAACAATGCCGCTACCCATCTAATAACTGATTTTCGAATAGCAGGGGCCATGATAAATGCTTTCCATGTACCCATTACAGATAGACCAGATGCCTCTTGAGCGTGCCTTGCAAAAATTAAATGAACCTAAACTCCATTTGCGATAACATTAGACATTTAAATAAGGCCATTTTACAGCCCGTTTAACCGAATTTGACTTCTATTGCCTTGGTGATACGACAAATGGTAGCTGTAGTAAAAAGTAGGTTTTGGTGACATTTTTATGCTTTTTTTGTCATCCTTATGTTTACGTGATGGAACTCAAAACCGGTTGAACGGACTGTAAAATGATTTGTAAACAAATAATCAATTATAATATAAAAATGAATAGCAAGATCGTCGGCGGAGGATTGAACGTAAGTAAAGGCTCTGCTGGCTGCCCAGTCCTTCGCCACTCAGACGATGCGGGAGCGCCGCTGGGTTGTTTAGTGGGTATACCGGCTCTGACCAGGGAGTCCCACATACCCCTCCCTCCCCCGAGGGAGGGCCATGCGTAACGCATTTTTCCCAGCGAAATAAAAAAAAAAAAGGTTGGGTTGGTAGCCATTAGACGGGAGCGCAGCCGCGAGCTCAGCTAGTTGAAAATAAAATTAATGGAAGAAGCATCATCTTTTATTAGCATTCTAACGAGTAAACTTTTGGTTTTCATAAGTTCGGCTCTTTGTGACCCCTCCCCCTCAAATCGTAGGCTGGGACCGCCCCTGTGTATGGCTCACATCAGTTCTACTTTTCTTCCAAAATATTAGATAATTAATTGTTCAACCAACTAGCACAGGGCGCAGAAAAGGCTATTTACGGCACTGCAGGCACTTTTAGTCGTTTTATTTTCCTGAACAACCCCCCCCCCCTCCCCCCCGAATCTAAAACCTGGCTACGCCCGTGGTATGGACCACCGTGGCCTGATGTGTCTGGAATGATCAGAATGAATATTTTTTTGTTTTATCTCATGAGTTTTAAATAGCTCGAAGTTAAACAATAAAATTTATTTTTCTTTTATTGACAAAATCATAAATAACGATATCTTTAAAAGTTCGTTTCTGAGACGAATGTTTATGTAAAAAAAAGACTTTTCATTTTGCCTTTGATTACAAAATATTTTAATCAATAACATAAGATCAGGCTGCATGGGCTAAATCCCTTTGCCTTTCCGCAAGGGTAAGAAAAAAAAAAGAAGCATCGCGAAGCTCACGAAACGTGACCAAATATGGTAATGTGTTGCATCAGCCCCGCCCGCCCCGCGGGCGCGGCTTGGGTTAATTCGCCCGCGTACGTAAGTCAGTCGTTAGTCTGATCCTGCAGTCTTCTGAAGTTGGAGTGTTTTTGTGCTAAAACGCGTTGGAGCGTAGCCATCATGGAATTTATGGAAGAGATATTAAACGCCGGTTTAGATGAAATAATACCATTCCTTGAAGGTATGTAAGCCAGTTTCTCGATTTTATTTAGTCAAGATTTCTTTTTCTCTGGTGTGGCATGTTTGAACTTGTTTGATAGCTTTTTCACCCACAAACAACAGACAGACGTATTTTTGACAAGTAGGTAGGTACTTCTATTGTTTTAGTTTTAATAAGTTTTGTTTTTATTGATTATTGATAATTCTCCTACTAAATTTTCAAATGTGAACCGATTCTGTTGAAATTAACCAAACATGATGTATGATGACACCACAACTCACGGATCTGATAATGGCGTCTCCATCATTAGATTTTATTTTTTGCGTTTTTGTTACTTTTTCGTCGGTTCAATTTTTTGTTAAAAAGGTTTTTTTTTTTGTTGAAAACCAGGAGACCGCCCCGAACCTGACTGAACATGTATGCAATTACAAGTAGTACCTACCTACATAACAAGTTTTGTACATGTTTGTATTTGTATTTTTCAGACAATCATATAACAACGCTTGAAACTGCCATTCTGTTAAACGATGGAGATTTGAAAGAACTGATTCCAAAGATTGGCCCCAGAATAAAATTTAAAAATTGGCTTCAACATCAAAAAACGACCGGTGTCAATGTACGTACCTAAACTGTTTACTTGTATTTTAGCAAATAAAAATGTTTTCTTTGTTTTTTTCTCTTGGACCGATGCCATGCCGCATACTTTTGTAATGCATTGTAATAAAGCTTTTAAATTATTTTTCTAGAATCTTGAAATTAAGAATGCTGAGCTAAACGACTCAACTCAAAACGCTATACGGGACACTGATGTCAGTGATAATGCAAAAATCTCTACAGATTGTACTATTGCAGATAATAACACTGTGAGTTACTCATTATACTAACATTAATTCGTTAACCTGCTAAGTCCATTTTTGCATAGTTTACAGTAATTGTAATACAATACTGACAGGCGGCCCTACCCTTTTTTGGTGCTCACTTAATTTTTCATTTTGTAGCTTAATTTGGTAGGTACTTTATGTTTGTGATATGGACCAAAAGCATTGTTTACACAAGGCCATCGCTGGCTGCCAGTCTCACTGGCTTGAAAAATAGACGGGCGCTCTATTCTCGCCAGCGTTGTGGCTTGGCTTGAAAAACCAGCCAAGTGCGAGTCGGACTCGTGCATGAAGGGTTCCGCACCATCGTAGTAGGCGATCCTTTTTTTTTTTTAATTTATTGGTTGTTGTTATGGCTTTCTTATAGGTTTTCCTGTAATCTATTAGGCAAAGAACTATTTATTCAATTTTTTTGAAAAGTTTAGGCCTTGTACAGTATGATCAATTTCAACTCGATCGGTCCAGTAGTTTCAGAGTAAATGGCTGTGACAGACGGACAGACAGACTGACACTCGAGTGATCCTATAAGGGTTTCCGTTTTTCCTTTTGAGGTACGGTACCATAAAAACTGTTTAGACAAGGCCAATACCAAGCCATCGCTGTGACTGGCAGCCAGCGATGGCTTTATGTAAACCTTGCTTTTTTTTTCGTGGTAAAATCATCGAATGAGTCCTCCCACCCAGGGCAGGGCGGGAAGGATTGTCAGACTGGTACTTACTAAAATCCACGGTGTCCTTCGATGGCCCTTTACGTTCCGAGGTCACGGTGATAAGTCCCGCGACCAGTGTAAACCTTGCTTAAGATATGACCGGGTGTAATAATTCTAAGATTACGTTTTTTTTGTTTCAGGTATTGAAACTATTAAATGTAATGTTATTTTCTTTAGTAGAATTTATGAGTATTTAGAAGGCACTAGTCAAAGTTAGTGTGCTAGTAGATACGTAGTTTAGGTATATTGTTTAACCAGCAAAAATGTTATTAAAACCCGTATTATTACAACTCCCAAGAGCCCCGAAGGCTATACTCCAACTGGACCATTTACTCATTCATTTATCAATTTGTTCAACAACTTATTGTGTTTGTGTTTTACATACAGGAAAGTTTAGACGGCAGAGCAATACTCAAAGAGGGAAAAGGAGGCTTACTCACGGAGGGTTCCCGAAGGAAATTGAGCCAGCTGCTAATACACCACCAACTTGAAAACAATTGTGCAAAGAAAATTTCCAGTGAAGAATTTTATAAACTAGCTACCGAAATTGTGGAAGTATTCCACAAGGAACGCGTTGTGGTGTATTATTCTGCATATTTATCAGCTACAAATAAAGTAGCTAAAAAAAATGCTAGCGGAAAGCTCTACGAGAGCTATATAGCTCGAAGAAGAAAGTTGCTAGAAAGTGGACAGTTGCCGGGAACTAGCCGTTCATCCTCGAAGTCGTCCAGATCATCGCTCAGATCCACGCCAACTATCACAGATGATGACATTTATAGCCTGGAATTTCTGGAAAGTGGTAAGCAAATAATCGCTAGTCACCTTTTTCGTGATTTAAATGTACCACGGGCGACTGTACTATGGTGCCCTTCCTCTTGTTGACTCAACCCACCATACACATATAAATTACAGGTGTTGTCTATGAAGAAACATTACTATGGCTGAAAAACAATGTTGATCCATGGAAATCTGTTGAAGAAAAGTGGGCAGAAACTGCAGATCACCGCCTAAATCGCATCCAATGTGGAAAAGGTGATATAGCGGATTACTTCAAGGATTTCCCAGCCTTAAAACAATCGCAAGGCTATACCTTGGTAAGCATATACCGCAGCCGCTTATTTTTTACATAATCCTTGTGGTTTTTCTATAAAAAACCACAAGGATTATGTAAAAAAAAAGACTTGTAGAATACTTGTCAAAACTGTCTCAAACATTACTTCGTTCAACAGTGTAGCCAACAAGTATTTTTACAAGTATAAAACACATTTGCGTTTACACTGAAGTCTGTGACATGTATTAACTCGTCTGATACATTGACAGCGTTCTCACCTACAAAATACAAACGTGGTTTAGACAATTATTGTTTATTTTATTGCAATTTCTGTACATAAGATCATAAACATGTAGGCGACTAGAAGTTTTCAACCAACAAGTTTCATACAAGTTTTGTATACTTACAACAAGTTTTATATATGAAATATAGTTCCATAACATGTTTTGTATACAACATATTTAATACATGCCAAAACGAAAACATTGCATTCAATTTGTAAAATATATGTATTATATCTTGGTGAAAACAAGGGCTTATAAGACAATTGTCTGAATTTCGATTGCCATGTAAAATTCATAATGTTAGTTCCCGTATCTGCCACGATTCTTCTCTTTTCGCACAGACTCTAAGTCACTTGCAACACTCGCGCGCTGCCGACATAGCAGAACGAGATATTGTGCAGGCACTAAAAGAGACAAGCTATTCTAGTTCTCGCTCAACAACCCAATAACTATCTCTCTGGTCTCTGTGGTAGCGATCCGGACCTTTCTCACCAGTGGAAATAACATACTGTACATTTATTGTATTCTTTTTTTCAGCTAATGAACGATTTCAGTCGTCTGTATCCGGGAAAGGAAAACAAATTATTTTCCTCCATCACCCTCAAAAAAGAAGAAATTATAAAATATGCTTCATTAAAATTACGAAAAATTAGAGACCAAGACACGAGAACTAAAATAGCAAATATAGTTGCACTGATTGACGGTAAGAAGTTTCTTATTATTAACCTTTAACTATGGAGTGAAGTCTCAGTCCCCGCCCATTCTAGAAATCGCACAGATTTGTGACTTCCCCCTTCCCCTCAGCACTGAGCCGCTCAGTTAGTGTATTGAAAGATGACGTCCATAGTGTTTTTTTTTTTATTTTAGTTGAAGGTTAAACCTTCATAAAATTAAGTCTCAAAAATAACCGAATCTTTTTTTTCTTTGAATACAGAAGATGAACCAGAGACATCTAGCAATGTTGCTTTGATGTTACTGGCTTATGTCATCAACATTTCACCTGCACGGAAAATGAAAGGAAAGCCAGCGTGGAAGCCATCCAGAGCAGAGGTATGCGACGGCTATATATCGCAAGCTGCTTCTGAAGCCGACGTTACCAACAAGATCATTCAAAAAAAGGAGAACCTGCAGAGGCTAGGCCGCAAAGTTAAACCCTACGTAATTTTTGTTGGCCCTACCGTTACTGAGGTAAAAGTAGCATATGTGGTAATAAATGACACATTGTATAGTTTCAACAAATTAGTAACGGCTGTAGACTGTGCAACTGAGCGCTGCCGTTCCGTCGTGTGTGCGTTGCGTCGACGCAGCGCACCGTGTGTACATTATGATTATTAGTATGTAAAATGACGCAACGGCAGCGCTGTGTCGACGCAACGGAGACGCAACGCGCCGTGTGGACTGGCTCTTACTAGTGATTCTTTGGTCGGAAATCCTAGGTTGCTCTTACAACAAATACCTGAGATCTAAGATATTGTTTATACTACCATGTAATTCTAGAATAGTATGATTAATTAATAATAAATTGTTTATTGAGCCACACACGTTACAGTATACTTGCGCAAGTCTTGATTTGCGCAAGTATACTTGTACCGTGTATGGCCGGCATTAGATTTACATAACAAATGTGATTGAAAAAGCTCCAGTAAGTAGTCAATAACACTTGTGTTGGGGTTGTCTCGTTCCTCCCCTGAATTGCTAAACAGCATTGAGACTGATAATTAATTATGTGACTGACAATAATTTATTAAGCTTGTGTTTTTTTTGTATGTCTCAATTTTACGATTGAAAATAAATAATATGAATCTTTTATGGTCTATTCACTTAAAATTGCCTTTTACACTATATCAATCAGATGAATAGTTTTTGAGATATCGTCGTTAAAAGTAATTAGCAGCGAATTTAAAGCTTGGCAAGTCAGCAAGCGTTCTTTCCTTGCCCCGTCCCATCCCCTCTGCCCCGCATCGCTCGACCGCCTGCTCAATAACCGGGCGATGTAGCACGCGAGCCGTTTGTCTATAATATTTGAGGAGTTCCTTCGAACCATACTTATGTACCATGCTAGCGTACGTACGATACCTACTGCTGCGGGTATAGTAAGGTATGCCTTACTATACCCGCAGCAGTATCGTACGTACGCTAGCGTGGTACATAAGTATGGTTCACCGTGCTTTACTGGTCCCGCACCAGTATCGTACGTCCACTGCCGTGGTACATACGCACGGTTCATCATGCCTTACTGTACCGGCAACGGTACCTTACCTCTACTACGACAGTTAATACGTCTGGTACATCATGCTTTACTGTGTCTGCCACAGTATCCTACGTATGCCGCCATGCTGCACACGTATGACGCACCATGATTCACCGTGTCCGCCATAGTATCGTAAGTATGCCGCCGTGGTGTACACGTGTGTCTCACCATGATTCACCGTGTCCGCCATAGTATCGTAAGTATGCCACCGCGGTACACACATATGGCTCATCATTATTTACTATGCTCGCTACAGTATCGTACGTATGCCGCCGTGGTACACACGTACAGCTCATCGTGATTAACTGTGTCCGCCACAGTATTGTACGTATGCCACCGCGGTGCACACATATGGCTCATCATTATTTACTATGCCCGCTACAGTATCGTACGTATGCCGCCGTGGTACACACGTACGGCTCATCGTGATTAACTGTGTCCGCCACAGTATTGTACGTATGCCACCGCGGTGCACACATATGGCTCATCATTATTTACTATGCCCGCTACAGTATCTTACGTATGCCGCCGTAGTACACACGTACGGCTCATCGTGATTTACTGTGTCCGCCACAGTATCGTACCTATGCCGCCGTGGTACACACGTACGGCTCATCGTGATTTACTGTGTCCGCCACAGTATTGTACGTATGCCACCGCGGTGCACACATATGGCTCACCATTATTTACTGTGCCCACTACAGTGTCGTACGTATGCCGCCGTGGTACACACGTACGGCTCATCGTGATTTACTGTGTCCGCCACAGTATTGTACGTATGCCACCGCGGTGCACACATATGGCTCACCATTATTTACTGTGCCCACTACAGTGTCGTACGTATGCCGCCGTGGTACACACGTACGGCTCATCGTGATTTACTGTGTCCGCCACAGTATTGTACGTATGCCATCGCGGTGCACACATATGGTTCATCATTATTTACTTAGCCCGCTACAGTATCGTACGTAAGCCGCCATGGTACACACGTAAGGTTCACCGTGTTCTACTGTGCTCGCAACAATAGTATACGGGTGTTGCAGTCGTAGTTTCAGGAGTATTCAGTGCGACTTGCGCACTACGTATTACGTAACCGGCCGTCGGGCTACGTACGTACGTACAAAAATCGACCACGAGTAAATTACGTAACCCGCTCCATGATGAGCGTCAGTATGCCGACTACGTATGACTGACTACTTACGCGTAATGGACCGGGTTACACACGTCATTGTGGTCGATTTTTGTCCTTATTTTACGTAGCGCGGCAAAGGAAATTTTTCTCAGTGTGGTCTCCCATTAATGCCAACATTTGTGCGCCAACATCACTGAGTACAGGTTTAAATTGTCCACCACCAGTTGCCATCACTGCTTTCTGTAAATTACAAATATATGTACTTTGGTGTATATTAGTAGCTTCGCCCGCGTGGTATGTTGATAAAAAGTATCCTATCCAGGTCCAGGTCATAGGCTCTACTTATAGAAGTATAACTTTAGACCCGGGCATGGGGGTTGCTTAACTGATCTATATTAACCCCTCATAACGCAGATCTACGCGGCTTTTTAATTCAGTTAATTACGGCGTCATCATTAAGATCTATTAAGCGGCCAAGGCATGAAAACATAACAAAATGCTAAAGTAATGCTGTTGTGTTGAGTGTTGCAGACAACACAAGTGTTACTTTTGCATTTATAATATTACTAGCTGTTCCCCGCGGCTTCGCTCCCGTGGGCCACCCCACAGGACCCGTTTTCGGGATAAAAATATAGCCTATGTCACTCAGGAATAATTAAGCTTTCTATTGGTGAAAGAATTTTTCAAATCGGTTGAGTAGTTTCGGAGCCTATTCGATACAAACAAACAAACAAACAAAAAAATCTTTCCTCTTTATAATATTAGCTAATATATAATATATTATTATATAGTTGAAAATGCTTTTAGAGTACCTAAGACACAAACTTATTTGACTTGAGTAAAACCAGCTTTTGTACCAACCTTGTCTTGAGTATAATCTTTTTTAAATTTTTTTAGATCTTCTTTTTGTTTATTATCAATGTACTTCTTATTCTGAAATATAAAAACAATATATTATTTAATAAAATGTTAAGAAATGTGAAAGTAGGTTCTTAATAGTTTTTTATTTAAATAATAGCAAACCGCCCATGACAAATTATATACAAGTATCTTCCTCATTTCTCACTCTTTCTAATGGTGAAAACTGCATGAAAATCCGTTCAGTAGTTTTTTAGTTTACATACACAACAGACAGACAGACGCGGCGGGGGACTTTGTTATTTATTATGTCGTGATGGTGACTCTCTTCCATAGAAATTCAGATCCAACTAATATTCAAACAAAATTAAAATCTAAAAGGTATCATACATTATCTTGCGCTACTTTTTGCCTAGTTAACCTTTTCAAGTTACTGTAAGCAGTACTAAGTTGCTTAGCAGTTCTAGGGAATTCAGAGCCCCCATTAAATTGTTCAGCAATCTCTTGCCATGTTTGGTTCTTCTGTTCCAGAAAAGCGCCGTTTGTGCTCTTATTTTCGATAACTGTCTTGTATCTAAAACAAAAATATATCAAAACATCATTATTTATCGTCTTCTTGAAATCTGATTGATGATAGAAAAGTTATTAATTAAACAGCTGTAGTAGGTACTCACTTTTCTACTAACGCCAGAAGCTCCCTTTTCTCTTGCTCCGTGTAATTTTTTCTAGACATTTTCAAATGTTTTTGCAATTACCCAGTATATAAATAGTAATCTTTGTTAGCAATACTTTTATTAAATCATTTTTATGAATATTTATTTTCGTTTTTTTTCTTCACAAAATATGACATTCCAGGTTTGCTGTCAAACGAAAAAGACAACAAGATAATGGTATGCGTTAGACATTTCAAATTCGTCTTCAGTATCTAATTTTTTACCTTTTCCCATTATTTATAGTTAATTATGTAAGAGTTTTATATTACTTATCTCCAAGTCACAATAATATGACACGTTGAGAAATTTGTAATAAAATAACTATTATTTATATGGAATGAATATGAATATACGGAATATTTCCGAACGTACGGAACCGATCGAGCGTTACCGACCTGCCTACGCGGAGACTAACCGATCCGCTTGCAATCGCCTACCCTCAACCAAAATAATAAAACTATGAGTATGTTTTTTAGAATAAGACTATTGTAATATAATAATGCGGTTTGCAATAGAAAGAAAATAATTATCGATGCGGGGTGCATAAGAATATGACTTAAATAGGGATAATCACTTCAATCTTGTTACGATAAATTATACGTAAGTTGTAAGCGGTGGTTAAGAATAACCTTTTTAACGGTAGACAAAATGAATCGTATTTGAGTAAAATAAAGATTCTTATCCGGCCGAAGTGACCAAAAAATGATGGGGAATTTATAGGTATTACTCCTTAAAAACAATCTATTTTTGCGGCGTGGACTGTATGGTATGGTTTACTTGTACAATATGTTAGGATAGACAACTGCTCTAGGGAAAGTAGTAAAAAATGGGCGGCAGCTGCCTGGAAGGATGGGATCACATGCACTTACTTGGCGTTGCTGATCTCGTCTCCTGGAGCTGGTTTGCGGTGCTCGATTATCACGGTATTTTTCTTGCGCATGCGGCTGTAGCTGGTTTTGAAGAACACTGAACTAAAACTGTCACTTCACGCACGTTCATAGTACAGAAAAAAAATACACTCGCATCTTCTGTAGCATGGCGCGACTGAGACAGCGATATACAAAAGTGCATGAGGGAATGAGATAGAGGATAAGGAGGTACAAGTGCATACGAATATTTTAATGTATGAAACAGTTACCGAAACACAACAGAAGGTTACTGATATGATATAGTTTATCAGTACAATATCTCCGTTTTTTAAAATACATGCACTTGATAAGAGCCCGTTGTGCCCGCTCTAATACTAAAAATTTTGTTTTAGAAGCACCCCCCCATATAGGGATGCAGTATAACAATACTGTTTGTGCAAGTGCTAAATATATTATATTTAGGAGGTTTTTGTTCCTGCTAGAAGGAGAACAAACACTTTTAGGTATTATATGTCTGAGAGTCTTGAAAATCCAGCTTAGTTTTCTGATTCTGTTAGCAACTTGATCGATGTGGGGATGCCAAGATAATCTCTGGTCAATGATGATAATACCCAAATATTTGATATGAGCTACTCTGTTAATAGTTGAGCAGCTGCAGTGTGAGTGATTACCAGCATCACATAGGTGAACCTTGAGATTAAAGTCAGTACTGGGTTGTGTACGACTGCATACACTGAAACATATGTAGTTAGTTTTAGTTACATTCAGTGTAAGCAAATTCCGCCCCAACCATCCAGCAATCTCAGACAATCCCAATTCTGCGCCAAGCTGAACGTCTAGCCAAGAGTTACCCGTAAGACTACTGCTGTGTCGTCAGCGTACGAAAAGATTTTTGCATTTGCAATATGCATGTTACAGAGTTCGTTCACATAGATAAGGAACAAGGTGGGCCCCAACACGCTTGGGGACTTGGGGGACTCCGTAAGACACCACCGTGTCCCCACTAATATACTGACCCACTCTAACCCTCTGCTTTCGATTGCTGAGATAATCTTTGAGAAGATTCAACGGCATCCCTCGAATCCCAATATCTTCAAGCTTATTTGCTAAGAGTGGGACAGAGACGGTGTCGAAGGCCTTTTTTAAATCTAGGAATACAGTTGCACATTTTTTGCCTTGGTCAAGTTGTTCGGTAACTAGCTTACTAAGCGCCGCAACTGCATTTTCAGTAGAGATACCTTTCCGGAAGCCAAATTGAGAGTCCGATAAAATATTAAAATCTTTTAAATATTTAAGTAACCTTATATTAATTAGGTTTTCGATTATTTTAGAAATTGCAGACTTAAATATTGGCGTAATAATAGCCTGTTTTAATGCTGCCGGAAAGATTTCCTGACTAAAACACAGATTGGCGAGATGAGTAATAATTGGAACAACATCCTTGCGTATGAATTTCAAAAAACTAGTTGAAACGTTGTCCCATCCAGGTGCACTGCCTGTCTTAAGACTCATGAGGATACGGCTCACTTCACTTATATCAGTGTCAAGCAGTACAAATGAGTTAGGTTGACCTATTGTATTGAGAGGTCGATTTCGCTGATTATGACCTAGGCGAGACTGGATTTTCAGTGCAAGGTTCTTACCAATGTTAGCAAAATAATTATTAATATAGTTTACAGATTTCTAATGGAGATGATTTAATATTTATTAATTCTGTGTTGTGGCTTTTACACTTACTAGAGTAGGTAATCGTTTTTATATTCTTCCATAGTAATTTATTATTAGTAGTTGATTAGTAGTTGATTGAGTATAGATATAAGACTCACTAAGTTGTCTGCTGTTATTAAATTTGTTACTAATCCTTGTGTAAGTCGTAGTAACTAAGGTGTTTACTAACAAATAAAGTTCAGTCAGTTAATCAGCAAATAAAGTTAAAACCATGTGGGATATTGTAAAAGAACGAACACTTAAAAATATAAAAAGGTATAAGCAAAATATAACATTACAAACGACAAACTTAGTGAGTGAACCAAAACAAGTAGCAAACATATTCAACAATTTCTTTGCATCCATTGGGGAAAATACCACCCGAGCACCCGGCTGCGATTCGAGAGAAACATCTGTGATTAACCCCACAAAAAATACCATGTTTCTTAGCCCAGTCGACGGATGCGAAGTAAACCGGATCTTAAAAAACTTAAAAAATAAAAACAGTCACGGCATAGACGAACTCCCACCAACTCTTTTCAGACAGTGCGCTGACGAACTTACCATCCCATTTTATCAATTAGTTAATTGAACAAACAAAAACTTTTACAAGAAGAACAACGCCGGACCCACGGAACGGACACGAGTAGTGGTTCCGTGATGGTGGCAAAACGACGAGACAATAAGCCTGTCAAATGTTTCCGTTGTCAAAAGATGGGCCATATTTCCAGGAATTGCCCCGAGAAGGAGAAAGAGGTGAAGAAACCCCAAACTAAAAGCGCGGCAAATATGTTGAGCGCGTTGTCGGTGGATGTGCAGGAGAACGCTTGGTACATTGACTCCGGAGCGTCGTGTCATATGTGCAACAGGAGGGACATTCTCAAAAACTTCGTGGTAGATAAAAGTCTGGAAATCACTGTGGCGAACGGCGAAAAACTTTATAGTGCGGGTCGTGGCAGTAACGAGCTGCATGTTAAAGACGGTATAAAACTCTAAGCAGTGTAGTTTTTATTCCTAAGTTGTCATGCAATTTGATTTCTGTTAATGTGCTGTGACGTCTAAAGGTTTTCGAGTCGTATTTTGTTCAGAGTTTTGTAAAATTTATTTTGATAATGTTTTAATAGCTATTGCTATACGTGAGATTGGTTTATTTAAATTTCAAACATTCTCGGTACGCCGTAGTGTTCATAGTTCATCAGAGTCCGTGTCTGCTGATCAAATTGTAGCGAATGTGGGGAATAACGTGTTACATCTCAAGATGTTTGGCATCAGCGATTGGGTCATCTAAACTCCAGGAGCATGAACCTACTGAGAACAGGTATGGCAAATGGCATAGAGTTTAACATCAGTAACTAAACAGTGCATTTCTTGTATTGAGGGCAAGACAACAAAGTTACCTTTCTCGAAGAAATCGTACACGAGAGCTACTGAAACCTTAGGCCTTATCCACAGTGATGTTTGCGGGCCTATGCCGCAAGCTTCGTTCAGAGGTTCTCGTCACATGTTGATTTTTATATATGATTTTTCACGTAAAACTTTATGGTGGTTCTTCCTTTTACAACTATAAAAATTACTACTCTGTTGTACTATTGGCAGTAGTAGATTCTGACTACCGCTTTATAGCTGTTGATGTTGGCTTATAAGGCAAAGACAGCGACAGTAATATTTTTAACAATAAATAGACTTTTTGAAAAAACTAGCCCAAAATTGTCTTAATATACCTGAAGCAAAACCGCACAGCAATGGCCCCCCTCTACCATATGTGTTTTTAGGTGATGAAGCGTTTCCATTGAACAATAATTTTATGAAACCATATCCAAAAATTAACCTCAATACTCAACGCCGCATCTTTAACTACCGTCTTAGTAGATCTAGAAGTATAGTGGAATGTGCCTTCGGCATTCTCTCGAATAAATGGAGAATTTTTCATACCAGAATGACTATTCCGCCAGATTTTGCTGTCTTGGTAACAAAGACAGCATGTGTATTACATAATTTTGTACGCAGACGAGACGGTTTTCGATTTGAAGATACTCTGACACTTTACTTCGAGGATATACCTTTTCGCAGTCCACAACATAGATCTACAAACCGAGGCCGAAGCATAAGAGAAGATTTTGCTCAGTACTTTATGACGCCGCCAGGGGAGCTATCATACCAATATAACGAAAGAATTATTAATTTACAAGAATAAATGTACAGTAAGTCTTTGTAATAAAAATGAAAGAAAAGTAACCCTTGTTTTCTTTATCCACTTTTGTGCACGTGTTCCAATCCTTTATAACCTCTTTAAAAACTTGCTCCCACGCCAAATCTTTGACATTTCTGTTGTGGTAGTCCTTGTTATGAATATCCCACAAGCAGGAGTGTTTTTCAACAGCTAATATTAAAGCTTCTACAACACATCACGTCATCATCATCATCATCACATTGTTATGATGCACTCGTGCTCTTGATGAAACGACCTCTTTACGCGCGTTTTTTTATTTTTTATATTAGTCTATGGCGCGGTTTTTATATTAGTCTATGGGACGGTTTGAATCGACGGTTGGAACGTGTGCGGCGATACATAGCAAATGTATGCCAGAGCTGCGTTCCGCATTACGTCATTAGGTTTTTTCCGAATGGTTTTTACGAACGCACGGGCTGGCATTCGATACGTACGTACGGAATGTGTTCCGTTCGAAAAAAAATACGAACGTGTGCGGCAGTCAATGTATTTTAATAGCGTTCCATGCATTCGGGTCTCCGAATACGGAAAACGAATTCGGAAATCGAATGCGGCAAACGTACGTATGCGGCCGGCCTTAACGAGCGGCTGACGCCGGATAACGCCAAGTCGTTTTACAACGCGCGCGAAACTGGGCAGATGGCCGCATCTTTGTAAAGAAAGAGGATGGTGTACCTCCACAAAGCATTCGTTCTGACTCTGGCTGGGTCCGAATTTTTGGCAATGGTGCAGTTTGATCGGATTAATGTATATTTTAAAAGTACTTGTAAAAATACATGTTTGTTGTTTTTTGTTATCTACTTGGTTATGCAACCTGAACCGCATCGAGTAATCACTGAGAGAGCATTAAATGCACGATTGCAGTTTAGGGTGGCCCTTCCGGAAAATTCCATGCATTTCTGTTAATTTAGCACTTTAAGTAGCAGTAAGTCGAAACATGTAACCGATAGGATTAGATCATTACATGAGAGCATCTGTTTCTGCTCACACGTATTCATATTCGATTATTTAAACGTCATAACGCTCCCAAACACTTGACTGGCGCAGCCGGTAGGATCGACGAATATAAGCTGCGCCGTCCATCGCGTTTTTTCGGAATAAATCTTTTTCTTGGTACGCGTTCGGGTGGCCCTAATTGAATAAATTAAAATTAATTCTACAAACCAAACAAATTTGTCATGGCGTAGCTTAAAATGGGAAAGGCGAGCTGGTGAGTCCAAATTTTCAGCTTCCTATCCTATTTCCCTTTTGTTATCTTGCGATTAAAAGTCTCGCGTTATAACGTTGTCAGGTTTTGCAAAAAATCTGTGGCTAGTTTTTTAATATATAAAAGTTATTTAAAGTCATATTACAATTGAAATATTGTTAATGAATTTTAAAAATATTTTATTCAGATAAATTGTTTAAAGTTCTATTTGATTGAGTTTTGGTTTTGAGTTTTATTTGATTGATTTTTTTGTTGTTTTTTTATTTGTTTGTCCTGTTTGCGCAGATATCACGCCTGCACCGTATCTGCGCCGTATCTGTACCTTACCTTCGTCTCGCCGCCTTCTGTTTGCGTTGCGCCTTAGTGTTGCGATTACGAAGTATCATAAGACCACGCTACTTATGTTTGTTTTGTTATGGACGGAAGCATGCCCGTGATATTAGATAAGTAACATAAGGAGGTGAGTAGTGACGTAGTTTTGAGGCAGGTAAAAGATTTCATTTTGAATGGTTGGCCGCCGAAGATAACCGATATAAGGTTAAAACCGTACAACTTATGTAAATCACAATTATCTTATGAGAATGGTTGTGTCATGAGAGGCCACAAGGTGGTTATACCCTCGAGCTTATACAGAATCATTCTTAAAGAATTACATTTAGGCGTAGTAAAAACCAAGGCCGAAGCTCGGTCAAGATTTTGGTTGCCGGGTGTAGTGGACTGTATATTGGTGTTGTTTTGTTGGGGTCTTGTTGGAGGAATGAAAATACTGTCTTGATTCGTATCTTCAATTTATTCCTTACTTGTTACCCCTTGTAGAGCAGGAGCCGACTGTGTCTCAACTCCCAAGCGGTCCGGCTTTTATACAAAAAACCGTTAGCCGCAAACAATAGCGCCCTTCTCCCTCAACGGTATTCGGGCCCGGCATCGCAGAAATGCCGATTTTATTAAACTTATCTTACTTAAATCTACACAAATTATACATTTCCTTAATCTACATACTTAATTCTACCTAGGAAAAAATATACAACGTGTAAAAGGTCAATACAAGAGTCTTAAACCTAACCTACTCTAAGTACTCTACTTATGAGCTATGAAAACATACATAATCTTGTCTAATTAGCTACCTTTTCTCTAGTTCTTATATATATTACAAGTGTAGTCTTAATCTAAAACTCACATGGCACCTATGTCAATCCTATTTTAAATATCCATGTGGTATTTTTAGAAGAGAAATCTACGAGACAATGCAACGGGATTTATCCTTTTTTCTCACGCCACGTTAATGTCTTTGGGATCGTTCAAGGCGGCCCCGCTAGCCATTAGATTAATGAGGGTTCGTTTACAGTTCCGAAGACAATAAGCATTGAATTTAACTTATTTTTATAATACTGTAAAATGCCGACAACAGAGCTTAATGTTCGCGTAATTCATATACCGTTGGAAGGTCCAAACATGTGGCAGGCCTTAAATAACTGTTTACAGTATTGCCGTGAGAAATGTCCTTATGCTAAAATAACATGCGAGACGTTCTGTCGTTTATAGTTCTCCCCCCGGCGCAGCTCGCGTAGCCTCCTTCGTTGACACGACGACGAGCTTGCTCACGGGGCGTCGGAAGGTGCCGGTCCTGGTGCGCACCTCGACGACTCTAACGCCGCCATCCGGTCCGCGATGCGTGCGCTCGACGATTCCCATCGGCCACGTGTTCCGTGGCAGTGTGTTGTCGACCACGAGGACCACGTCGCCGGCTTGCATGGGTCGTACGTTGTTCTGTGGCTCGCCGCGAGGTACCAACGTGGGCAGGTACTCGCGTAGCCATCGTCGCCAGAAGTGGTCAGCGAGCGCCTGACTAGCTCGCCAAGTCCTCCGGTCGTCCTCTTCGCAGGGTCCTGTCGTCGGCAGCCCCTGGGACGACCCCAACAAGAAGTGGTTGGGGGTTAATGCCTCGGGGTCGCTGGGATCCACACTAACGTGTGTCAGCGGTCGCGCATTGATTGAAAACTCAGCCTCAGAGAGCAGAGTCCTCAGTACTTCTTCCGCCGGCGCCTTCTCTCGCAGGGTCACGCTGAGTGCCGTCTTCACGGAGCGCACCATACGTTCCCACGCACCACCTTGGTTGGGCGCGCCGGGAGGGATGAAGCGCCACTCCAAGCGATGCAGTAGCCCCTCATCTCGCAGGACAGGCATCCACTCGGCGTAGGCATGGCGTAGCTCCTGGTCGGCCCCGCGGAAGTTAGTCGCGTTGTCGGAGTACATCACGCTCGGCCAGCCCCTGCGCACGGCCATTCGTCTCAGCGCCATGATTGCTGAGTCGGTGGAGAGTGAAGCGACAAGCTCGATGTGCACGGCGCGGGAGGTGAGACACGTAAAGAGTGCGCCCCACCTCTTCTCTCGGCGGCGTCCTACCTTGACCATTATTGGCCCGAAATAGTCCACCCCACAGTTGGTGAACGGGCGGTGAAAAGGGTCAAGGCGGGCGTGTGGCAGGTCTCCTGTAGCTGGGGTTTGCGGTGTCACCCGCCTCGTTTTGCAGAAGGCGCAGCTCCTCTCGACAACGCGTACCGTGGGTCGCAAGTGAATGACCCAGTACCGCTGTCGTAGGTCGTTCGTCACACGCTCTCTATTGGCGTGGCCTGCAGCGCAGTGCTCCCGCAGCACAAGAAGCTTAGTCAGCTGATGGCGGCCGTCGAGTATAATAGGCCGCTTCATCTCCGTCGGTGCGGGAGAGGCCTCGATCCGGCCCCTCACCCTTAGGACACCGTCTTCCAGCACTGGATCCAGCCTGTACAATCGACTCGCCCTCGTGAGCGGGCGAGCAGACCGTATCTTCTTCATATCTTCCCCGAAGCTGTCCTCTTGTGCTTGTTTGATTAGTTCAGTCTCGGCGCGCTGGATATGATGATACTCCATCCTTGTTGCTCTTCGTCTGCAGATATCAGTGAAAGCGATCGCTCGAGCGGCGGCTCTCACCAATACTTCATATTTTGAGAAGCGGGCCGGGTTCGGTAGCCAGCTGTCTCGCTCCGTTTCTTCACTCGTGTGAAGGACCTCCTCGTCCTCTGGTTCATCCGTCGACGTCGTGGGCCACTGCTCTTCTGGCAGGAGCAAGAAGTCCGGCCCTTGAAACCATCTATCCGTGGCGCAGATGGGCGTGTCGACAAGTCGAGTGGCGTCGTCCGCTACGTTGCACTCAGTAGGCAGCCAACGCCACTCTTCTTTCTGGGTCAATTCAGCGATCTCTCCCAGCCGATGCGCGACGAATGGCGTGTAGCGTCGCACGTCGTGATGGATCCAGTGCACCACGGTAGATGAATCGGTCCAGTAGGTCGTCTGGCCGATGTCGACTCGGTGCTCCTTCCTTATCGTCTCGGCGAGTCTCGCCCCGATCACTGCGGCTTGTAGCTCCAGGCGCGGTATAGTTTGCGCCCGACGAGGCGCCACCTTAGCTTTGGCGGCCACCAACACGACTTTCAGGCTCCCATCGACGTTTCTTATTCGCCAATAGGCCACGGCTGCGTAGGCTTGCTCGCTGGCGTCGCACAGTACGTGTAAGTCGACGCGTTCATACTTTTGCGTCACGTAACAGCGCGGTAGTCGCAGGTGAGCGAGTTCGGTCAGGCGAGCGAGCCAGGAGGAGAAGAGCTCGTTCTCTTCCTCGGGGATTTGTTCGTCCCACGTCGTCTGAAGGCGCCACAAGCTCTGCAGTATGATCTTCGATCGTATTGTGTAGTGGCTCAGCAACCCAAGCGGGTCGTATATGGACATCACGGCGCTGAGGGCTTCACGCTTAGTTGGGGCGCGCGTTCTCGATCGTACTTCAGCCGGGACTCGGTTCATAGATGTGTTGAACCCCAGCTCATCGCGCTCCGCGTCCCAATGCAGCCCCAGGATCTTGCTCTCAGGCTGCTCACCCCCTAATTGGGTAGGAGAGGTGGCGTGTAGCTCGGTGGGCACGTCACATAGCACCGTCTTGTCGCTGGAGCTCCAACCTCTCAGCGTGAACCCTGCGTGCGCGTGCACTGCCCTCATTTCCTCGACTGCCTTCCGTGCTTCTTCGGCGTCTTCATAGCTGGCCACCAAATCGTCCATGTAATGACTTCCTTTGATGGCCTCCAGCGCCCGCGGGTACTCCTGCCCATGTACATCTGCGTTGTAGTTGCGTACGTAATGGGCCATGTACGGGGAGCTCGCGGCGCCGAATATCATACTGGTCATCTTGTATTTCCTCGGAGGCTCTTGTCGGTCGTCACCTCTCCACAGGAACTGTTGCGCTGGTTGGTCCTCCGGCCTTATCCTGATCCTCAGGAACATCTCCTGCACGTCTGCTGTAATCGCTACCGCCTTCTCTCGGAACCTAAACAGGATTCCTGGTAGCGACAGCAGTAGGTCGGGTCCCTCCAACAGTTCGTTGTTTAGGCAGACGCCGTTGCTCTTCGCTGCTGCGTCGAACACTAGCCTATGTTTGCCCGGCTTGTTCGGGTTCTGCACGGCGAAATGTGGCAGATACCAACAGATGGCACTCGCTCGCTCCGACGCGTCGCATGGCGTCGCGTACCCCTTGTCCAATAGGTTGTTAACCTGCTTGGAGTACTCAGCCGCGAACTGTGGGTCGGCGTCCATCTTCTGCTCGATCTTCTTCAGCCGGCGGAACGCTTGATTGTAGCTGGGCGGCATAGTGACCTCGTCTCGCCGCCATGGCAGCCCAACCTCGTACCCGGTGTCAATCTTCCTGATTGTCCTCCCGATTATGTCGATGGCTCGTTGATCGCTCGCCTTGACTCTCGGCTTTCCTTGTATGCCGAGCGCGTCGATCCTGAAGTGGGCTTCGACTAAGTCGTGGAGTTCCTGGCTGCATGCACCCGTGGTTCGGTCGGGTTCATACACATGCAACACGTTCCCTTCTTTTATGATGGTCCTGCGTGGTGCGGTTCCGTGCACCACCCATCCTAGTTGCGTTCTTGATGCGGCCGGTTGGTTAGGGCCGCCGATTCGGAGCTCGCGGGACATTATGCACTCCCAGTGGTCTGTACCCACTAGAAGCCCGGGGCGCGCCAGTTCGTAGCACACCTCTTCTGGTGTCAGGTCCCTCAGGTGCTCGTAGTCCAGCAGCGTGTCGGGAATAGACTGTTGGTGAAGCCGGAGATCCTTCATGGTCCTCGCTTGTACCTTGTAGCTCTCTTCACTCTTCAGTCCCTTCACGTCGATGTTCACTACTTGGCTGCCCATATCTCGCTGCGACATGTTAACCCCGCTCAGGTGGAGCGGCCGTGATGGCCCTTCTGCCCCGACGCTTGCTGCCAGTGCTTCGTCCACTAGGGTGATCGTGGCCCCTTCGTCTAGGAGCGCGTAGGTCTTGACCTCCCCCCGTGGTCCGGACACGATGACAGGGCACATCTTGAGCAAGACTGCTCGTGGCCCGGTAGCGGGTCGGGTAGCCACGGATAGGACCGCTTCCTCCTTCGGTGGGTCAGCCTTCCCCGTGTCTTCGGTCTGCGCTTCGCGTACCGCTTGATGGAGCGTCGCATGATGCGGGCGGCGACATTGATCGACGCCGCACAGCTGCGCCTTGCAACTTATGCGCCTGTGTTGCTTCTGGGCGCATTTGAAGCAAATCTTATTAGATTTCAGGAAGCTCCATTGCTGCCTTGTACTGCGGACACCGCGTCAACACGTGGGTTTGCTCGCACTTGGGGCACTTGTCCTTTTCTTCTTCCCTTTCCTCTGTCGTAGCGAACACGCTCGCCTTCTTCTTGAGTGTCACGATGGGTCTAGTTTCCTTTCTCGGTGCGGCGGCGCTTGTAGACGGAGCGTACGTATATCGTAACGCTCGGTCCGCCTCTCGCATTAGAAACCGTGACATCACGACGATTTCCGGATCCGCTGTCCCTTCTTGATCGTAGGCGTAGTCACACCAGCGGGATCGGAGATGCGGGCTGAGCTTGTCCAGTACTTCCCGGGTCATAAAAGGGTTGAACAAGTAACCTCTTCGATCGATTGTTTGCAGCACGCAAATGATGTTTTGTAGCTTGACAGCGAAACTGTTGAGTTCTGTGGCCGATGTACCAGGTTTCGGAAGCTTCTTGAGGTCGTCCAGTGCCCGGTCGATGATGACTTCCGGTCGTCCGAAGCACTGCTCAAGGGTCTTCATAATGACGCCTGGATCAGTGGCCGTATGTAGAAGGGCGGCCACGGCGTCTCTTGCCTCTCCTTTGAGGCAGCTTCTCAGCCTTTGTACGTTCTCGGCTGCTGTTACCTGGTACATGGCTGTCGAATCTCGTACAGCCGCCTTGAATGGCAGCCACTCGTTGGCCACTCCGGAGAATGTAGGTAGCTCCGTGTGCCTAGGCCTAGGTCGGGCCATCTTTTCTAGCGTTGCTGCCAAGTGCTCGATGCTATCCTTCGCTCTTGTGGGGGTCGGCGATCTCGTTCTAGATGTGAAGCGTAGCTGTTTGGATTCTCTTGGTCCCACCTCCCCCCGTGAGTTGAGGGGATTCGTCCTCAGCCATTCATCCACCATTCGATGAGGCTCTTCGCGAGGACGAGAGGGCTCTTGTTCCTCTTGTACGCTTTCTTCATCGTTGATCGCTGACACCTCCACTGCTAGTCTCTTCTTGACTAGCTCTTCTTCCAGTGCCAGTTGCTGGGTCCGGATGGCTGCTAGCTTCTCTGCAGCCTCCAGTTCCGCCATCCGTAGCCTTGTTGTGACGCTTGTCGTTGACCGTTGCGACCTCATTGTCCTGGTCGGTGACGTCATTCGCTGTGGGATCGCGGTGTTTGTCGTCTGAGCACTGGAAGGCCCCGCTGCGCCGTTGTGTGCTGTTCTTGAGAATAGTGATGCTGGTGGGTCAGGTGAGAGTCTTCTTCTTCGCTCCCGTTCGATCAGCTCCGCTTCCTGGCGGCGCGCCTCCTGTTCTTGGACGCGTCGCGCTTCCTGTTCTTGGATGCGTAGCTGTTCTTCCATCTCGGTTGCGTCTCCCTGGCTCCTTGTGAACACCATCTCGAGTATAGCCGCACGTTCGGTTTGGCACGGCGGGTTAGTACCTCTTTGGTTTGGTACTTCGGGTGAAACCGGTCGGCTCGGTTCGGTGAGCCGGTCGGGTTCGATTGGGTTTAAGCCGGTCAGGTTCAAGACCAGTTAGGTTCGAAACCGGTCCTGTTCCGTACAGCTTTGTTCTTGCCGCAGATCTTCCTACTTCATCTGCAGCTCGTTGACAGCCGGGTACCTTTCTTCGCTCTTGCCGCAGGTCTTCGTACTTCGTCTGCAGCGCGGAGGTTCTGGTTGCAGCAGATCTGATGGACCAGACTGTATTGGGCCTGGTTGCCGCAGGTTCTTCTTTCTTGTATCCGTTGCTCGTAGAACCAGACTGTAGTGGACTGGTTGCCGCGAGTTCTCGTTCTTTTATCCGGCTCGAATAGGACCAGACTGTAGTAGGCTGGTTGCCGCGAGTTCTCGTTCTTTTATCCGGCTCGAATAGGACCAGACTGTAGTGGACTGTATATTGGTGTTGTTTTGTTGGGGTCTTGTTGGAGGAATGAAAATACTGTCTTGATTCGTATCTTCAATTTATTCCTTACTTGTTACCCCTTGTAGAGCAGGAGACCGACTGTGTCTCAACTCCCAAGCGGTCCGGCTTTTATACAAAAAACCGTTAGCCGCAAACAATAGCGCCCTTCTCCCTCAACGGTATTCGGGCCCGGCATCGCAGAAATGCCGATTTTATTAAACTTATCTTACTTAAATCTACACAAATTATACATTTCCTTAATCTACATACTTAATTCTACCTAGGAAAAAATATACAACGTGTAAAAGGTCAATACAAGAGTCTTAAACCTAACCTACTCTAAGTACTCTACTTATGAGCTATGAAAACATCACATCAACATCCGTGGGTAGGTGTAAATAACATTAGACGTACTTCCAAAGTAATTTAATATAAAAAAATATAAATACATAATAAAAGTGCCTAATTTATACAAATTATTAAAGTACGACATCCACGGCACGGGTAGTCACGTTTGCAGCACTTTTAAGTGACTCCTAGCAAGTATTTTGCACCACCTGCCAGCATAGCATCTGCACTATCACTGACATTACTTTCACTGGGCACTACACTACACTGGTTTAGAGGATCACAATGTCGCAACTTGAGGAGATTGTAGCTGCACAAAAAACCCTCGAAGACAGCTTCATCCGGAAGATGGGAGAGTTGGAGGCGCAGATCCGATGCGCGGGGCCTGCCAAAGATACTGTGGCGAGGATTGCCGAGGAGTTTCGCGCCTTCAGAGAGCTGGTCTTCGGCATGCTTAGCCTGCTCTGAGGACAGATAAGCGAGTGCGCCAGACAGGTTGACGTGATGGAGACCAGACATCGGCGGAAGGCGCTAATTTTCCAGGGCATACCAGAGGTTGATGGTGAAGTCAGCAGCACAGTCATCCTGGACATTATCAACAAGAAGCTGGCCCCTAAACCATTGGCTGCAACCTGCATAAAGTCTTGTCATAGACTCGGTGTAGCCAACAAAGATCATCATAGGCCAATCCTGGTGAAGTTTTCTACCTATGATGACAAATTGGCGGTCTGGAAATCTAAGACAGGCTTAAAAGGTTCCTCCATCTCAGTCAAGGAGTTCTTGACAAGGACACGGCAGAACATCTTTGGGAAGGCGCGGCTCCACTTCGGAATGAGATCTTCTTGGACTCAAGACGGTGTTATTGTGGTGAAGGCCCCCGACGGGAGCAAACATAAGATAACTTCAGTCAACGAATTGAGTTCACTACTGGCGAAGTATCCGAAGGTCCACGGAGGCGATAACCTGCAAAACAAGACGCGTTAATGGTATTTATCTACTTATTTTCATTAATAATGTGTACACAATAGTCAGTAAGGTTTTACTTACCATAGCAATCTTGTCGTTATGTTATGATTTTATTTTGTTCTTATCTATCATTTTATTCACTTTTCTTCTTATCACTTTGTTGCATAGTTCGTTTTGTTTTGCTAATCTAATGCGTAGTTTCCGCTTGGAACTCTGTAATTTCGAGTATTCAAAATAACTTTACCGTGTTTACCCTCAAACTTTTTTTTATATGCCTCAAATTTCAATCAGAATTAATATTATTGTATAACTACCGTCAAATAGTAATGGTAACTGACTTTATTCGGATACGTTCATGATTGTTTGGCAAGGTGCGTTCCGAGTTCCATTATTATTGCATATTTAGCTTGTTTTATATTTGAATACACTTTCTATTTTCTATAAACTTTCATCGTTACCTTTTTACTTCCTCCAATGTTATTTTTATGTAGTGTTTGTTACCTATTACAAATTATGATGTTAGCTGGCGGGTGGTGCAGAGATGCAAACGCCAGCCTTTCTTGTAGTGTTTTTGTTTGTGTGACTTGTGTGTTGTTTTGGTATATATTTTATTTATTTATTTACTTTCATATGATGTTATCTGACAACGAATCCTTTTATTCTGCCAACGCATCAACTGCCTCTTCCTCTGTTGTTAGCTTAAACTCTCTTGCGGACACCCTTGGCGATCATTTGCGGCAAAGGTTCAGCCAAAATCCTGGCCGACTGTTTAACGTGTGTCACATTAATGCTCAAAGCATTCCGAGCCACCATAGCGAATTGGCCGATACTTTTGCCAATAACAATGTTCACGCCGTCCTGATTTCAGAGTCCTGGCTCAAACCTGAACTTCCATCTGCCACCTACTCTCTTCCTGGTTTTGTTCTTCTTCGGAATGACCGGATTGGTAAGAGAGGGGGTGGTGTAGCAATTTACCTTCGTGATGATCTTCCATTTAAAATTCTTACCACTTCTGTTTCTAATGATTCTGCCGAGTTTCTTTTTCTAGAGGTTTGTGTCAAAGGAGCTAAAACCGTTTTAGGTGTTGTTTACTGTCCCCCTTCCCTTGATTATTTCACCGAAATTGAATCGGTACTTGAATCTTTGGGTTCAGAGTATGCACATCACATTATCATGGGAGATTTTAACACCAACCTCCTTGCTCACAACTCCCATCGGTCCCGTAAACTCCTGCATATTGTCGAGTCAGCCAGTCTTCACGTATTGCCTCTCCAACCCACTCATCACAATACAATCGGCGATGATACCTGGCTCGATCTTATCCTCACCTCTAATCCTTCCCTAGTTTCCTCGTATGGTCAACATGATGCCCCTGGCTTTTCCCATCACGACCTTATTTACCTGTCCTATGTCCTCAAACCTCCTAAACCTAAACCAACGTTCCAGTACAGGCGTGCCTTTGCAAGTATGGATAGTGAGCAACTACAAAAAGACGCTTCGAATATTGACTGGACACTCCTACAGGAAGCTGTTACAGTGGATGACAAAGTTTGTGTGTTCAACAGTGCTGTGACCAAACTGTATGATACTCATGCTCCCATCAGGAGAGTCAAGTTGAAGCGTCCACCTGCTCCATGGATGAATAGGGGAATCCGGATGGCAATGCGACGGAGGGACCGCGCGTTTCGGGTATTTAAAAAGGATCGCTCGGAGGACAATTGGACCTTGTTCAAGTCAGCTAGGAATCGGTGTAATCAGATGATACGCAACGCTAAACGCCGCCATATTCTAAGTAATATTTTTTCTTCTTCTTCTGGCGATATCTGGAAATTCCTTGGGACCCTAGGTATCGGCAAATCGCGGCATTCAGACCTTCCTAACACAATTAACTTGGACGATCTAAACCACTTTTTTTCTGCTGTGCCTATGCTGGATAGTCTAACCACACGTGAAACTATCGACTATCTTGATGGTCTGACGCGTCCTAATATTGCACCCTTTGTCTTCACCCCAGTCGACCCAGAAGAGATAAAAAAAATTATCCTATCCATTAAATCCAAAGCTGTGGGCTGCGATAATATAAGTCGTCATATGATCGTGTCGGCTTTGGATCAACTTCTTCCTGTAATCTCCCACATTGTTAACTTCTCTCTTTACTCCGGTGTTTTCCCTTCCTTGTGGCGTAATGCTCATGTTCGAGCCCTGCCTAAGATTTCCAATCCCACTCTTTCCAGTCACTTTCGCCCAATTTCAATCCTTCCTTTTCTTTCCAAAGTGCTCGAGGCCTGTGTTCATAAGCAATTGTCTTACTTTATTTACCACAACTCGCTCATCAGCCCGTTTCAATCCGGTTTCAGGCCCGGGCACAGTACCGTGTCAGCTCTCCTTAAAGTGACAGACGATATAAGGCGGGGAATGGAGGACACTAAAGTTACTGTTTTAGTGTTAATCGACTTCTCCAACGCCTTTAATACCGTCAATCATGATATCCTTTTGTCTATCCTTTCTTATCGTAAGGTCTCTCACGAGGTACTGGAATGGTTTTCCTCTTATCTTCGGGGGCGTCAGCAGTCAGTTCGTACTGGAGACATCTCTTCTATGTGGTGTGACCTTGTAGCTGGCGTCCCTCAAGGCGGTATATTATCTCCTCTTCTGTTCTCAATTTTTATAAATCTTATAACCACCGAGCTTCAGTGTGCGTATCATCTCTACGCTGACGATTTACAGCTCTACTGTCAGGCGGGTGTTGACAGCTTATCGGATGCGATCGAGGGGCTAAACCGGGATCTAATTATGATTAAAGACTGGTCAGACCGATTCGGTGTGGCGGTTAACCCTGCAAAATGTCAGGCTATCATACTTGGGAGCCCCCATAGTTTGAGAAAGCTCGATAGCTTAACTGTTGCACCCATAATCTTCGACAACGTACCAATTCCGTTTAGCTCCGAGGTTAAGGATCTTGGTTTGCTCGTCGACACTTGCCTTGACTGGCGCAAACAGGTAACGAGTGTGAGCCAAAAGGTCACCGGAACGTTGCGTTCACTGTATCGGCTAAAAAATCTTCTCCCAGCTCACATAAAGGCCATGCTTGTACAGTCCCTAATCTTTCCCATAATTGACTATGGTGATGTGTGCTACTATGACCTGAATGCAGACCTACTCAATAAACTTGACCGCCTTCTAAATAACTGCATTCGATTTGTCTTCAACCTCCGTAAGTATGATCATGTATCCACTCATCGATCACTTTTAAAATGGTTACCCATTCGTCAGCGTAGAGCGCTGAGGGCCTTGACTACCCTGTTTTCTTTTATTGATAAACCTCCTCCTTCTTATCTGACTTCTCATGTTCAATTCCTTTGCTCTACTCACAGTAAAAATCTTCGTTCCACCAATAATCGTCTTCTTCAATGTCCCTCTCACCACTCTGGGTTTATCCACTCGTCCTTCTTTGTCCAGGCTATCTCTCTTTGGAATGCGCTCCCTCAGAATATCAGGATGGCAACCAGTCGGTTTTCTTTTAAATTTAAGGCACGTGAGCACATTCGCAAGAAGTTTGCAGTATCATCACAGAATTGATTTGTTGGTTTCGGTTTCTCTATAACACTGTTTATGTATGTATGTATGTATGTATCTAAGTATATATTTATATATATTCTTTTTATTTATATTTTTCTCTATTTATCCTTTCATTTAGTTGCACCTGCCTTTTTTTTATCTCTGCACCACCCTAAGGTCGACTGGTAGAAAATGCCTAAGGCATTAAGTCCGCCTTTGTACTTGTGCATAAAGTTTTAATAAATAAATAAATAAAACATACATAATCTTGTCTAATTAGCTACCTTTTCTCTAGTTCTTATATATATTACAAGTGTAGTCTTAATCTAAAACTCACATGGCACCTATGTCAATCCTATTTTAAATATCCATGTGGTATTTTTAGAAGAGAAATCTACGAGACAATGCAACGGGATTTATCCTTTTTTCTCACGCCACGTTAATGTCTTTGGGATCGTTCAAGGCGGCCCCGCTAGCCATTAGATTAATGAGGGTTCGTTTACAGTTCCGAAGACAATAAGCATTGAATTTAACTTATTTTTATAATACTGTAAAATGCCGACAACAGAGCTTAATGTTCGCGTAATTCATATACCGTTGGAAGGTCCAAACATGTGACAGGCCTTAAATAACTGTTTACAGTATTACCGTGAGAAATGTCCTTATGCTAAAATAACATGCGAGACGTTCTGTCGTTTATACCGGGAATTGACCAGGCAATAGAAACAATGATAGGTAAATGCGATGTTTGTATTCAGCTGCGGCCCTCACCGCCGCGCGCGCCCCCGACTCATTGGGTATACCCAAGTCGACCCTTCGACAGAATACACATACTGAAAAAAAGAAATAACAAAACCTATCTTGACTATTTTAGGAATAAAATAAAATGAATTTAAAATGATAAAACTGGTTTATTTAACAGGTCCTAAACTTGTTTTGTTATTTTCAGTTTGGGTGAGATGTTATCAATATTTTACTGACCACAATAGATCCCAATGGGTCGAAGTGTCCGAGATATTTCTCGGCCCCTCCATAAGATATCAATATTTTTGTTGTTATATGCCGAACTTCTCTAGATAAACTGATTCGTTACCCTGTAACCAATCCTTTCCACTAAACAAAAAGACAAAAAGTAAACTATACAAACTCTGGTACAATTATATTATAGCGTGTAATGGAACGCTTTGGTTGAAGCCACCAAAAATCTGTTTAGGTAATTTGTGGCATTATGATCAAACCAGCAGGACTCGAATGTGTGTGGAACACTGTCTCAGTCGTTCTTAAGTTCTTGTAAGTATAATATCGCATCGCTTGCACTGACGTACATGCGGCTGCGCGGCCATTTCGAAAGCCTGGTTTCAGAGTGAACAAAGTTTGCACTTTCGTGCGTCATCTTTGTGACTGTAAATCTCCATACATTGCGGGTGCTGGGTTTTATGTTCGTGAAATTACTAAAAGACCTTCGAAGACCAGTGATGGACGAATACTATCTTGATCGGCCTGTGGATGACGACTATCTACGGCAGTGTGGCCTTGAAATGTAAATAGAAAGCGCTAATGTATGGTTATTTTATTATTAAAAACTTATATAAAATGGTTTACCTTTATTTTTTTGCAGCTTCTCAAAGGCTTCAAATTTTTTTACCAAGAAACGGATGATAAATTGTATCAGAACTGGCCAAAAAATATTGAAGAAGCTTATAAACGGAACGGCACGGAACGGCTTGTCGGAATTCTTAATATGTATATACATGCCAAATTATAGCTTTCTAGTACTAAGATTCTCTGAGCTAAGCTGCGGACGGACAGACGGACAGAGCGAAACTATAAGGGTTCCTTGTTGACTTCGGAACCCTAAAAAATGCAATACAAAACTAAAATAGATTATTTAAACGCTACATTACTCCAGTAACTCAACTGGCTTTTGCTATGTGTTACACTGGTTCGGCTGTCACTAATTTTATGTAGTTACATAAAATTAGTGTTGGTAGACAAAAGATTGGTTATGTAGAACAAAACTTTTTTTTCAGTAGGTACATAGATTTCCTAGGTCCGGTTAAAGATTGCTCTTATTTAGTCGCGGTAGATGCACATACTAAGTGGGTAGAAGTGTATAACATAAATACGGCTACTTCTTCGACGACAGCGGTGATTCGGAAGCTATGTGATTTTATGTCAAGGTTCGGTATTCCGAAAACAATGATAATGACATTGTTTTCGGAACTCCGTGAATACTCCGTGAAACAGTGATAATGACACAGCTTTTTGATCGCGAGAGTTTGAATTATTTTGCTTGTCAAACGGAATTTCGCATGTGACGTCACCGGTTTATCACCCACCTAGTAACGGCCAGGCCGAAAGTTTTGTCAAAGTTGTTAAAAACCGGCCAAGTGCGAGTCGGACTCGCGCATGAAGGGTTCCGTACCGATATCGCAAAAAGCGGCAAAAAATTACGTTTGTTGTATGGGAGCCCCACTTATATATTTATTTTATTGTTTTTAGTATTTGTTGTTATAGCGGCAGCAGAAATACATCATCTGTGAAAATTTCAACTGTCTAGCTATCATGGTTCATGAGATACAGCCTGGTGACAGACATACAGACGAACCGCGGAATCTTAGTAAAAGGGTCCCGTTTTTACCCTTTGGTTACGGAACCCTAAAAACGAGCAAAAAAAATACTACAAACCAAATCGTCGCTGTGTTTAGAGAAAAATAGTCACGAACCGAGTAAACCCTTTTACTTGCAAGTAGCTGCTAACACCATTTATAGCCGTGGAACGGAACCAAACGCGATCGATGTAAACAGTCCGTTGAAAAACGCTCGTTACGTCGGCAGTTTCCTTGTATGCAGTGGTGGTCAGCTTTCTGTGTAGCCAATGCCTACTCTGGCAGGATTTGTAAAAAAAGGCAAGCGCGCTACATGCCCGAGTCAATACTTACCTACCAATTTGGTAGATTTTGTTATTAATGGAAGAATATAGATGACTGAGTTTTTTTAAAAGTAATTTGAATGATAGGAATCACGATGTTAAAATTTTAAGACCCTGATTTTTACAATATTGTATTTGTTTAAAATTTCAATTTCAGACAAATGAACCTTAAATCATCACCATGATCATCACAACCAAATTATGGTCGGAATTATATTTTTACGTAATGGCAACTTTTACTAGACTTGTTGTCCGGTTTTCACTTTGTATTTTTTTCTCTGCTTTCAAGTTTCAAGTTCAACTGTTGATTTTGTGTTTTTCCAGTTTGTGTATTGTTTTTTTGAATAGCGAAATAGAGACTCCTGTGCGAAATTGACGCTGTTTGTGTTGTGAATTCAATAATTTTATTGTAAGATATTTAAGCAAAAATAAATTAACATTTCATAGAAAAAAAGTTAACCAATATGCATAAAATGTTTCAGTACCAGGAGACTGCACAGATTCAGATGGATTTGGAAGTTATGGCCAGTACTTCTCAGTGTTCTACATCTTTGGAACACTCAAATGAATATAACCTTCAGAGCCCAGATTTGACCCAGGTAATTCAGTTATTAATAATACATAAGGGTAGATTAATATTTTCTTTGAAGATGCCAAATTCTTTCTTTTTCTGGATGAATAAAATTGATGTATTTTGTTTTTAACATATAAATAAATTTGTAGCGCCTCTGCTGAAGTGATAAGATTGTTTATTTACTTAACGCAGGCGCTACAGTTCTTAAGACGCCGACCGGCACAGAACGTCAGTCGTTCGTATGCACTCATACTGATAAGTTAGGTTGTAGAATAGTTTAGAGTAAAAATTAATTAGTATTTGTTGTAAGTTTGATGTGAGAACAATATAGTACGGTTTTATTTTATCGTGAATTGTTATTTCATTTGACCACCAGAACACACGCAACATAGTATCCTAAATTGGTGACCCCGACGTGATTGTTTTTATTGGGCCACAGTGTACTAACTTTTGTGACTATTTGTGCGCGATCAGTGACTTTTAAATTCAGTGATAATGACCACTGGTGTTCCGGACGTACCCCATATTCCATCTATGGACATTATGGCAGTAACACTGTCGTCGCGAATTCCAGAATTTTGGGTGGACCAACCGCGCGTATGGTTCATCCGCGTCGAGGCAATTCTCGCTCCACAGAAGATGAGTGATGATGCTAGATTTGATTTAGTTGTTGCGAATTTGCCTAAGGATGTCATTGTGCAATTATCCGACTTTCTGGCCAAACCTCCAGAGTCGGGAAAATTTCAAGCATTGAAGACGAAAATGTTGACGCTATTCGAGGATTCTAAAAATAGACAGATAGAAAAACTCATAGGTGAAATGGAGTTGGGTGATCAAAAGCTCTTACAACTACTCCACCGGATGAGGGACTTGGCGCGTGACAAAATCCCTGACGACACATTGAGAGTGCTATGGCAAGGTCATCTACCAACAACCGTACGAGCGGTATTAGCCGTTTCAGAAACCAAAGCAATAGATAATTTAGCGATGATTGCGGATAATGTCGCGGAGGCTACCCGCGTCCCACAAGTTTCGGAAGTGTCCCAGAAATCGATATCAACAGGTGAATCGTCCAAGGTTACGGCAGATATCGAGCAGTTGACAGCTGAGATTGCAAAGATCAATGCAACGTTGACAAACATGCAGCGTGGTAGGTCAAGATCAAGAAGTAACAACCGTTATCCGGGGCGCTATTCAAGGTCGTCATCAAGATATCGCACACCGGATTCCCCAGACCGGCTATGCAGTAATCACTTTCGGTACCGCCATAGAGCCAATCGCTGCGTACCTCCTTGTGCGTGGAAGTCAAGGGATAACAGCAAAAAGGAAAATGCCAGATCTTCACAGTCGGAAAACTAATAGGCGCGGTGCAGTCGTCGGCGGAGGTCTGCGCTGTGGTGCCCTGCAGCTGCCTATCAGTAATGGACTACAACTCAGGTTTGCGTTTTCTCGTCGATACAGGCGCGAACGTATCTATCTTACCGGTAACGAAGAGAATTTTTAAAAACTTAAGGTGTTCTGACTACAAATTATATGCCGCCAACGGTACCGAAATTGCTACTTATGGCGTAAAGTCGCTTGTACTAAAC
This sequence comes from Anorthoa munda, assembly GCA_945859665.1. Taxonomy (NCBI): domain Eukaryota; kingdom Metazoa; phylum Arthropoda; class Insecta; order Lepidoptera; family Noctuidae; genus Anorthoa; species Anorthoa munda. The sequence goes on from OX243894.1 coordinate 9,109,057, forward strand.
CTAAAGTTATGTAGACCGTACCGTTGGGAATTTATTATAGCTGATGTTAAGCAGCCTATTCTGGGCGTAGATTTCTTGTCCTATCATAAAATTTTAGTAGATATGAGTCAGAGAAAACTGATAGATCAGACTACAAATTTAAATGTATCAGCCGCAATTGTAAAGATGCAACATCATCATCATCATCATCATTTCAGCCGAAAGACGTCCACTGCTGGACATAGGCCTCCCCCAGGCGTCGCCACATTGACCGATCCCGTGCGTCTCGCATCCAGCGCCTTCCCGCAACCTTAACCAGGTCATCGGTCCACCTAGTGGGAGGCCTTCCAACATATCGTCTTCCGGTTCGCGGTCGCCATTCCAGAACTTTTCGGCCCCAACGGCCATCCGTTCAGCGAGCAATGTGCCCTGCCCACTGCCACTTAAGTTTGGCAATTCTTCGGGCTATGTCGGTAACTTTGGTTCTCCTGCGGATATCATCATTTCTGACGTGATCACGCAAGGAAATTCCGAGCATAGCTCTCTCCATTGCCCTTTGGGTGACTTTAAGCTTTCTGATAAGGCCCATTGTGAGCGACCACGTCTCGGTCCCATAGGTGATCACTGGCAACACACACTGGTCATAGACTTTTGTCTTGAGACATTGCGGTAAATTGGACGAGAAGATACCACGCAACTTCCCGAACGCTGCCCAGCCGAGTCGGATTCGACGGTTGACCTCTTTCTCGAAGTTGGATCTACCCAACTGGATCGTTTGTCCCAGGTAGATGCAACAGTCGTCCGTTAATTCTATTATTGAGAGTTGTCCATATTATGATTTATTGTGTATGTATCCCGAAATCACAAAACCAGCGTCATTCAGGGAAACCCCTCCGCATAATGTGTTGCATTATATCGAGACGACGGGACCACCCGTTCATGCCCGCGCTCGTCCTTTAGCGCCAGACAGATATAACAAAGTTAAGGAAGAGTTTAGAATTATGCAGGAATTGGGTACCTGTCAGGCTTTGTTATCGGGTGAAGGGACATGCATTCATGCATACTATGTAAGTGCACGTGCATAGCTATATGACAAAGTTAAGGAAGAGTTTAGAATTATGCAGGAATTGGGTACCTGTCAGGCTTTGTTATCGGGCGAAGGGACATGCATTCATGCATACTATGTAAGTGCACGTGCATAGTTATATATGTGTAAAGTGTCAGTGCCATTTTATTCATTGTTTAAAGTAGTCCAGTTTAACGTTTTGAACCGTAAAAAAGCCTAAACTTGTATATCTAGAGTATCTAGTAATAGTGAAATATTGTCACCCTGAAACACAGCAGTACGGATAGCTTTTCGAATAAGCGTCGTATTAAGTGCAACAGTTTATAAGTGGTAAAGGGAAACATAAATAATGTGTAATAAATATTACGTGCTGAGTGCTCTTTTACAGATTGTGTGATGTCGTCATTGTTTATACAAGTGATTCGAAAGTGTTTGAAATATTGTTTACTTACTTAGAAGTATATTTCTAAGTACTACTTGAGCGCACAACGCGCTAGCCATATGAACTTCGTATTGGAGTTCTCCAGAAACTACTATAAACAAAAGAGGAAGTGGCCCAACCTTTCATTTCTTCCCGGTCACGATCCATACATTCATAAAATTAGAACCACGACGGGACCACCCGTTCATGCACGCGCTCGTCCTTCAGCGCCAGACAGGTAAGCTCCTCTCTGAAAAGAATCTCACGGATGGCCAGTGAGGCTAATCAGACTATTCCTTCGTTCAATGGGGACATAGCTGGCATATTCTCTGCTGGCATGGGATCTGCTCAGAAGGACCATTTGCCTATCCACTCCTTTTGGTGCACGATACTGGAGGCATCGATATCTGCTCAGGATAGGTTCCCAGTCCTAAAGAGGTATCCGGCAGAGTATATTGCGTGCCTTCTCTCCGTGCCCCGAACACTTGGAGGATGGCCTATAACATTATTCCCCAACTGAAGAAGAATGAATATTTATGTTAACCATAAGTGCCGCGTTAGCATAATTATAAATGAACAACAGAGATGCTTGAAATTTTTTAGTGTTATTGATAATTTGAGTACGGCAACTTTTGTTTATATTTGAATTGTTTCAACTTATATTTATTTGACAACTTACGTAAGAAATTATAGAGAATAAGTCCCGGAGATTTGTAAATCGTAATATAAGTTAACTGTTCTATTTTAGGTTTATATCGAAGTTTACTTGTTTTCATTTATTTTTTGGGGAGGAATGATGTAGCGCCTCTGCTGAAGTGATAAGATTGTTTATTTACTTAACGCAGGCGCTACAGTACTTAAGACGCCGGCCGGCACAGAACGTCAGTCGTTTGCCAGCACTCATACTGTAAAGTTAGGTCGTAGGTAGGTTTAGAGTAAAAATTTATTAGTATTTGTTGTAAGTTTGATGTGAGAACAATATAGTACGGTTTTATTTTATCGTAAATTGTTATTTCATTTGACCACCAGAACACACGCAACCAAGTCTCCTAAAAATTTTATTTGGTAATTTTTACATTATGTTACAAGTTATACTCTATAATTATAATATGGTTATAATTAATTCATAAAACTATTAATGTTTAGTTCCTAACTGTAAAGTATGTCTTAAAACTTAAGCCCATTGAAAGCTCTGACATGGTTATCATTTTTTTTCAGGAAATATCGAAAAGCAAAGGCATATTAAAGGACCTGGATGTGATCACCGAATTAACACCCAGAAAACAAAAGCTATATAAAAGATGCAGAAAACATTTAACAGAAATCTTGAGACTTAGAAGAAAATTTAAAAAGGTTAAAAATTGCAATAGGGATGTTTTAAGCTCTTTGCACAATGCTACAGCGGTCAACAACATGTTAAAAAACAAATTAAGCAGTACATTTAATTTGTTGTTGCAAAGCCAGTTACAAAATGGGTCGAGAAAGTTAACTGGGCGCAGATGGACACTAGACGATAAAGTTTTAGCCTTAAGCATGTATAAAAAGTCTAGCTCATGCTATAGAATATTAAGTCGACTATTTTGTTTGCCTAGTGAAGGTTCTCTAAAGGCATTATTGAATAAAATACCCATGATGTGCGGAATAAACAATCAAGTGATTAAAACAATAAAAGAAATTACAAAACTGAGGTCAATCAGTGATAATTTGTGTGTCTTTTGACGAAATGTCAATAAGAAGAAACCTAAGTTATAATACAAAACTAGACCAATTAGATGGGTACCAGGATCATGCTACCCAGGGTCGAACGCAAGATATTGCAAGCCATCCCCTAACTTTTATGGCTATTGGAGTAAGAAAAGCCTGGAAACAGCCGATAGTCTTCTATTTTTCAGGAGACTGCGTCACAGCTAATAGATTAGCTGTATTCATTAAGGAGGTGAGCCTTCTGTTTGTTTCTTATATTTATTAAATTAACTTAGCCTTAAACTACTTACCTTTATTAATTGATTATAAAAATATCATTGATGTTAACTAAAATAAATAAAAATTATCAGGTATTGAGCACTTGTTTTGGTGCTGGATTAGAAGTCATTGGCGTCGTATGTGATTTGGATGGCGTCAATTTACGGGCAATAAATTTATTAGGATCATCGAGAGATCACTAAAAAACTACCTACTAGATCTCGTTCAAACCAATTTTCGGTGGAAGTTTACATGGTAATGTACATCATATATTTTTTTTAGTTTTATCATTCTCTTATTTTGGAAGTTACAGGGGGGGACACACATTTTACCACTTTGGAAGTGTCTCTCGCGCAAACTATTCAGTTTAGAAAAAAAATAATGAGAAACCTCAATATCATTTTTGAAGACCTAGCCATAGCATATACCCCACACGTATGGGCTAGATGAAAAAAAAAATTGAGTTTCAGTTCTAAGTATGGGGAACTGTTGGAACGCCACTAGTCCATCACTTTTTTAGTCGGGTGCGGTGACATCCCTACATGTCACTTCGTTTCCTTTTTCCGGCAACATATAACCTAAAAAATACTTTGAGCTCTGTATGTATTCCTATAGCTGTGTTCTCTCAGTAGTTTCATATACAATACATGTTTTGTTATTGTGGAATACCAATTAAACACCAAGATTCTTCAATGACAGTTGTCTTTTATTGTGATCACACCGAAATCAAACCTTGTATCCAACACATTGATAGCAGAGAGTGGTTTTGATTTTCGCTTTCGGTCACAATGCGAAATTCGCATTATCATCACATCGAGCAGCTCAGTTGTGATATCTACGATACGTGGGCAATACAAGCCCAGGCGATCCTCGTGAAGAACGACTTATGGGCCACGATCGGCTAAGAAAAACCAGATTCCGGAAAAGATCTGCTCGCACGTTTAGAGCTCTTCCTCATGATCTCACCAAAAGAATTGAGGCAAGTCAAAAATTGTAAATCTGCATCTGAAATATGGGCCAAATTAAAGTCTATTTATCAAAGTGAAGGCCCCGCAAGAAAAGCTACGTTGCTAAAACAGTTCATCCTAAAGAAAATGTCAGATTCAGACGATGTACAGGTTCATATGGCCGCCATGTTCTTCTGTGTCGACAGACTTGAAAACATGGATTTAAAAGTAAATAATGATCTGCTGAGCATTATAATTCTCTACAGCCTGCCATCGTCATTCGAGATTTTCAGGATTGCCATTGAGACGCGGGATAAATTGCCTCTGCCAGAAGACTTGAAAATAAAAATCATTGAGGAAAGCCAAGCAAGGAAAAGGAACGAAAATCGCAATACACCAAGTGAAAGTGCTTATTACTTCAACAAAAAGAAGCTCAAATGCACAGTGTGTGACAAAGTTGGACATCAAGCGTCCAAGTGCTGGTCTCGAAACAAGAACCAAAGTTCAAGCTCATCGAGCGACGGTAATAAATAAATGCTAAAAACTTCTTTATTACAGAGACGGCAAATACAATCCATGCTGATGCAGGTGATGATTGGTGTCTGGATAGCGGGTGCACATCCCACATGACTGGACAGCCTGAAAAATTCAAAAACATTGAAAACGAGCAAGGGAAGTTGAAATTGGCATAAAATCACAGCACTGAAATTAAAGGTACGGGAACAGTCTTAGTATATTGCAATAACTCTGAAATTAGTTTATATGTACCAGAGTTAACAACTAACTTGCTGTCAGTCGCTCGTATAACAGAGCATGACCATACAGTTTTATTCACATAGGATAAAGCTTATATTAAAGATTTAGCTGGAAAAACTGTGATGACAGCTGAAAAAAGGGATGGCCTTTATCTGACTCATTTTCCAAGTTTGCGAACAATAGAAAAAACAAATAATGTTTCAAAACAAAATATAATGCAATGGCATAAGAAATTGGCTCATTTAAATGAAAGAGACATGAAAAAATTATCATCAAACAATCTTGTGTCTGGACTAGGCTTAAACAAAGATAACATATTTGAAAACTGCGAAAGTTGTCTTCGAGGAAAAATGACAACATTGCCTTTTCCCAAAAATGATAGTATAAAAAAAACAACTTTTGGAGGTTACATACTGATATATGTGGACCCATGCCACATGCAACCATTGGTAGTTCTAGATACATGTTATACAGCCTTGGTAACCTCATCAAAGCAGTTACACTATTTGAGAGACTTAACAGCGATTTCAAAGGTCACACTCAGAATCGATACATTTTGACCTTTATACACGAGTATTCAAGGTTCCCATTTGCTTACCCATGCAAAGATGTGTCCGCCAGCAGTATTGTAAAATGCCTTATAGACTTGTTCTCACTTGTCAGAATGTATGTATTGCGGAGCGCCATAAGTGCCGCTCCGCAATACATACATTCTGACCGGGGAACAGCCTTCATGTCTGAAGAATTACGGCGGTTTTTGATAACACATGGCGTTGCTTGTAGTCAAACTACACCGTACAATCCAAAGGGGAACGGTCAAGTGGAGCGTCTTAATGGTACGCTATGGAACACCATTGTTGGCGACCAGCCGCAAACCTTTTTTATATACTTATGTTTCCTTTTTATTTTAATCTTTTTTGTTTTTACAAAGAAAAAAGTGTTCTATCAGTTGTGCAAAAAAATAAAGAGTCACCTATTTTCCTAAGAAAACTTATTGACACTGTTTTAAAGAATTTGAGGGCATTGATAATCTTAGGTGAACCTACAGAGTATTGGGATACGCTTATTATTTACACAATTGTATCTAGATTAAACAAAATTACAGAACGTAAGTGGGAACAACACAAGGGCTGTTGTCAAAAAATGATTGTAGCACATCTTTAAAGGTAGAAAATATAATTAAATTTCTTTAGGATAGTTTTCACTGCGGACGGCACGCTGGCCAGGAACCAGTGGCCTCGAGGGCGAATTGCGGCAGTGCACCCGGGGAAGGACGGGGTAGTAAGAGTGGTAGACGTCGCGACGAAAGGGGGCGTGCTGCGTAGACCCACTCGTAAAGTGGTGTTAATGGTCGCCGGTCAGTAAATTGGTGCTTACACCGTCGGGGGCCATGTTGGCGACCAGCAGCAAACCTTTTTTATATACTTATGTTTCCTTTTTATTTTAATCTTTTTTGTTTTTACAAAGAAAAAAGTGTTCTGTCAGTTGTGCAAAAAAAAACGTTATTAAAAACTTTCTGTGATCAATTAAAACGTGTTTTCATCTACAAGCCCTTCCTCATCTTCAACAACCATCAAGCTTATACTCAAATCCAAGGAACTAGAAACATTTTGTTGGGAGCAAGTTCTGCCAGCTGCTCTGCTCATTGTGTACGTCTACTAACGCTACACCACATGAGAATTTTTAAATTTATCCAAGTCGGACGGTGAATGGGGGGCAATCTGTGCCAACATGGCTTTTGGAGCCTGGTCCTATACTAATGAAAAATAATCTAAGACGTTCTAATTATAAAGAGACGAAGCGCTGCCCTCGCTTCCTACTCTTCGAAGATCTACGAGACCGACGACCCCCAGCTCGAATTTCAGACTACACCACATAATATAACGGGGGGTGAATGTGGTGTTTGTCTGTGGTTGATGATTTAAAAATTATAATTAACAAAATGTCATGTCTTGTGTCAGGAAAATAACTTGCAAAATAAGTGAATAAAAACCAACAGTCTCTTGGTTTTGCCTTTGATTCGTATCACCGTGCTTTCATACTGATTTCAGTAATTATCGCGACAGCGAATTGCGTGTTGCTCATCGAGCAGCTTCGGTGGCGCAACTAGCACCTGCTGTACGCGGTGAATTTCAATTGTTAGTACTTCCCCTTTTCAATAGTCACCAAAATGCCACTAGATGCTAATGTGCATAGCATAAGTCCAGAGCCAAATTCCCTAGTAATTTTGATGAAAAGTGAGATCAAATTGGCTATGAACTTGTTCGGAAACGCGGAATAATTAAGGGTACACTCACAATATATATTTTATTTTGGCTTAGCACGGTTTGTGCATTTAGCCAGTGTCACATTTAGAATAGAAGTTCTAGTTTCTTTAGATTTTAGTCCCATGTCCTAGTTAGGCCCCCAATAAAATGGCAGTAACTTTCTTGGAAGCTTCTACGTAGTTTTGTCGACAACATGTTCTACCGCTGTGTTTTACTTGCCCACACTCGTGCACGTTCACTAATATTATTAGAATAAAAACCAAAATTTTTACACTATTAATATTTAATTTAACACAATTTTAGGCAAATAAAACAGAGAAGCAAAATAGACGCCATCACGTTCCCGCCAAAACTCCTCAAATTATCTTAACAAGCCAAAGAAAAGATTTTATCGCCGCAAAATAGCATTGATTTAAAGTTACGTGTGACAGGTGTTTTTTTTTTTTTTATGTATTCTATAGGCTCGCGTTAGACCAATATCTCGCCTGATGTTAAGCGATGATGCGGTCTACGGTGAAGCACGCTTACCTAGAAGAAACCTATTCACTCTTGACTTAAAGACCCCAAGGTTGTAGCTATCAGGGAACAAAGACTCCGGAAGGGAGTTCCATTCCTTAGCTGTGCGCACAATTTAACGATCTTCAAACAAATTTCGATGAAAATGTCCGTGATTGTGACCTAGAAGATCAATTAAATGAACAGGAATTGTTTGAGAATTGTTATTATGGTACGATGTCCCGTGTAGAATTAATGTTAACCAGTGATAGGATCAGTGACAGCTTCGGTCATTCCTGCAATCATAATTCCTGGAATTCAAGTACTAAGTACATGAAGGTCTGTCAAATTACCTACAATAACAATGCCCACCGAAAATGGCTCATTTGAACATTGTTTGGAGATTAGGGATACCTTTTTGTCATTAATTAGTACACAATTCCACAGAAATCAGCAATATTCAGAAGTTTCAAAGACAAAGACAAAGATATTTTATTTCAACTAGGCCACCAAGCGGCACTTTTGAACGTTACATTAAAATGATTCTACCGTGCATTCGGAAAGTAGCTTGTTATGGAGAAGAATGCACAAGAAACTCCATACTTACTCTTTTAAAAAAAAAATGTTTTTTTTACAATATTTAGGAACATACATTATTAAATTCATACATGTGAGGACAATGCACCCAGAATAGCACTACCCACTATACCACCTACAGACATAAAGTTCACTATTTGTAATCTTCATTAAAGGGAAGCGCTGAATCTGTCAAAGATGCATTAATTTTTTTCAGACAATTATATTGTCTCATGGGAATTATTGTTAAATAGATACAATAACAATAGACTATTAGTGTAAAACTATGTCAAAACTTTATTTACCTTACAACCACTAAATAAAGAGTCACCTATTTTTCTAAGAAAACTTATTGACACTGTTTTAAAGAATTTGAGGTCATTGAAAATCTTAGGTGAACTTACAGAGTATTGGGATACGCTTATTATTTACACAATTGTATCTAGATTAAACAAAATTACAGAACGTAAGTGGGAACAACACAAGGGCTGTTGTCAAAAAATGATTGTAGCACATCTTTAAAGGTAGAAAATATAATTAAATTTCTTTAGGATAGGGCTGACATGTTGGAAACATTGTACTTGTCACAAATCAAAGATGTTCAAGATAGTAAAAAACCAAAAAACAAAATCATACCTAAATGCAATGTTTTCACCAGTCACAGAGTCGTTTTGCTAATGTCAAGAGATTATGTGTAATGTGTAATGACAATCATCCTCTGAACTCGTGTCAAAAGTTCCTTGATATTGATTTAGTGTCTAAGTTAAAACTTATAAGTGAAAAAAAGTTGTGCGACAATTGTCTATGTTCGGGGCATACTGTAGACACTTGCAGATTTGGCCCGTGCAGAAAGTGAAACCAAAAACATAATTCTTTATTACACAAAGATGAAGTTGCTAGCCAATCGATAACGCTGCATTCATTAAGTGAAAATAAGAAACCATTAATTGATTCTAAAGGTGAAACGCCCCGTTCCCCCACTTGCGTTTCGTCATCGACGAATATTGTCCCAATACAAGTAAACAAAGCACAAAATACCATGCAGACACATTACGCGCAGCTTGCTTGTGTGCAACCTGTACTACTATCCACTGCACTTATTGAGATAGTCGATAAACATGGCAAGTACCATACGGCGCGCGCGCTCCTCGACAGTGGAAGTCATCGATGTTTTATCACTAAGCCACTTTGCGAATTATTTGGCGTTGAATTAATACATTCCACTCACGAAATACATGGTGTAGGTGATACTGTGACTCAGTGTACGCAAACTTGTGTCATAGAATTAAATCGCGCATTCACACATATACCTTCAGTATACAATGTTTTGTTTTACCGCATATAACGTCTCTGCTGTGTGTGAATTAAGCGCACAACAGATCTGCATTCCAGACAACATACAGTTGGCAGATCCATACTTTTTAGATTTAACTTGCACGAAGCACTCCACGATCATAAGAGAAAGGTTGATCTTTCGTCGAGGGAATCACGACCCTCAGTAATGAGGAACACGACGACGCGTCTAGGGGGATATAGAATGCACGTGACTCCATAGACCAAAATGAAGAACCACCTCAAAAAAAGGATGAAATGTTCTAGCTCCGTCATAAAAGAAAAACTGTGTTATTACTCAAGTTAAAGACAGATTAAATTTTTGTAATCATTTAACAGCTGGGAAACTATTTTACTTCGAGAACTTTACCTCATTCCGTTCTACTTTTCCCGATCAAAATTTCAAGGACACATTTTCCACTTACGCTGATTTGGATCAATACAAATTGAAAAAAAACCGGCCAAGTGCGAGTCGGACTCGCGCACGAAAGGTTCCGTACCATTATCGCAATAAACGGCAAAAAAATCACGTTTGTTGTATGGGAGCCCTACTTAAATATTTATTTTATTCTGTTTTTGGTATTTGTTGTTATAGCGGCAACAGAAATACATCATCTGTGAAAATTTCAATTGTGTAGCTATCACGGTTCATGAGATACAGCCTGGTGACAGACAGACAGACAGACGGACCGCGAAGTCCCAGTAATAGGGTCCCGTTTTTACCCTTTGGGTACGGCCGGTAACCCTAAAAACGAGCTCTCTCCAATATACAATCGCGACGATTACATCAACGCAAATAGTTCAATTGCTATTTTACAATAATGATCTCACTGAACCTTTTTCTGAATCTGTGAAACTACTTCGAATTCTTTGTACAACGAATCGAAAGCGAGACAAACAGACAGACGGACCGAGGAGTCTTAGTAATAGGATCCCGTTTTTACTCTTTGGGTACGGAACCCTAAAAAGGAGCCCCGTGAAGTGGGGCTCTGTCGACAAACTTTTATTTTCAAGTTGCCAAATATTGAAAAAATGCAGGACGTAACGTTGACACTCAAACAAATATCTGGTCGCTCAAATATTATGAAGCTTCTCATTTTGTATTTTAAGTAACTCAAATTAATGTTTGTAAGTTGCTGTTCTGTTGATTTCTCGTCAGTCGCTCACTTCGTAATACTATAACGTAAATTAATTATTTTTGTCACTTAAAACTTTAATTTACAGTCACTAGTTTAAATACTACCCTTTTTTATTTCTTGTTAGAATATCTTAGCAGTTTCATTTTTGATTCATAACACGCACGCGGCACACGTAAACATCGTAGTATATCCTCCTGTCCATAGATATCGCTTTTTATACATTTCTAGGGGGTGAGGTTTTCTGCTGCTGTATGTACTCCTAATAACCTTAAGGCACATACTAACTGACTGCCCCCGATTCATTCAGGCAAGATACGACTGCGAACAGAGACTGGGACACCCGTTAGGCAATGTCCAGGAGCTGATTAGTGACGATAATTGCCGGTCCCATTTCTTGGTCTTCGCGGAGGGGGTCATGGCCAAAGCCGCCAAAGCCAATGGATCAACCCTACCATGATATAAGAAAAGTTTTCTGTTGCTGCATCGCCGTTAAACCGTATTTTGTAAAGTAGTAGTAAGTAACAATAATTCTCGGGGGAGCCTCACCCCTAGAGAACGCGTCCCCAGGTGGCGGATCGGGGAAAGCTCGGAAGATATGCAGGGTAGGAGGGAAATCAAATACCTCCCGCGGACCAACAGGCCGGAGATGGACACTCCGTATAAAACCCCTGCCCCGAGCTACTTCGACGTATTCGGAGAGCAGGTCGGGACAGTGCTGTAAGTTTGGCCAGGCTTACAGAAGGGATGGCGGCAGAGGAACTCCAATGAGTCAATGGCGGCGCCCACGCCTTGTGAAGGCGACGGTCTTGGCGTCAGGTGGTAACCGGCCGTAAAATATAAAACCAAATCACTTCTCCTTGTGCATCATGATACATACAAATAAAGGAAAAACGATAAAAGTTAGGGCGTTCCCCGTAAGCGACGTCGATGCTCAGAATGCGATTACTGTTAACTCTGATGGATGTGGCCAAGCTAGGGCGTCCCCCCGAAGCGACGAAACTGACAAGAACAAAAGTTCGCTCAAGACAAGTAGATCAATTAAATCTACGCGCCTTAGGTTGGGTACATGGAATTTGGGTTCCATGACCGGACGCAGTACAGAACTAAGCAATATACTCAATGATAGAGACATAAACATATGCTGCATCCAGGAAACCAAGTGGAAGGGTTCCAAATCACGAGACATTGGCCACGGTTACCAGCTTATTTATAATGGAGTAGATTCGAAACGTAACGGAGTAGCTATAGCATTGGATAAAGACCTGAAGCAAAGAATAGTCAGCATAGAGCGAAAGAATGACCGGCTTATAGCTGTAAAGCTGGCGATGGACAACCAACCGGTCCTTAACATAATCTCGGCTTATGCCCCCCAGACTGGATGCGGATCTGAGGAAAAGGAAAACTTCTGGGAAGATTTCGATGAAGTGCTGCTTGAAATACCACCTGGTGAGCTTGTGCATATTGGCGGGGATCTGAATGGACACGTGGGTGACAAAAGCAAAACGTTCAGTGACGTACATGGGGGATATGGATATGGAACTGAAAATCAATCGGGATTAAATGTTTTGAACTTCGCAAGCAAACATAATTTTAAAATAATTAATACCTGTTTTAAGAAAAAGCCTGAGCATTTGATAACCTACAAAAGCGGGAATTCGTCAACACAAATAGACTACATAATTGCTTCCAGAGCAATGTCACATAGGTACAAGGACTGTAAAGTTATCCCAGGAGAGGCACTGACATCCCAGCACAGACTCTTGGTTGCAGTTATGGATTTACCAAAACCTATTAAAGTCCACGTCAGCAGGACTGAACGTATTAAATGGAAGGAATTACACAACAACAAAGGTCATAAATTTGTTGACGAAATAAAAACCTACCTCAGTCTGGATATGGCTAAGGACAAACCGGCTCATCAAATGTGGGCAGATTTCGAGACTTTCTGCCAGGAAAGCGCCAGACGGATGTTGGGTGTAGCTAAGGGCAACCTAACCACTACAAAAGACACCACGTGGTGGAATAGCGACATAAAAGAACTTGTTAAGTCTAAAAGGGAAGCGTTTAAGCTCTGGCAAAAATCTGGCCTTGATGAAGACCGGACTGACTACAAGTCCCTGAAAGGTGTGACTAAATCGGCAGTAGCACAAGCTAGAGCGGCATCACGGCAGAATTTCTATGACCGACTAGAAGCCGCTCCGGATGAACATACCATATTCAAAATAGCTAAACATCGCCATAGATCCACACTAGATATCAAATGCAACAAATACATCAAGGATGACCAGGGTAAGCTGCTCACAGATAACGTTGCAATAAACAGCCGATGGAAGCAATATTACGAACTGCTTATGAACGAGGAAAACGAGAGTGAGCCGTTGCCCGAGTTATCTATATGCGAAGGACCAATAGATCGTATAGCTCCAGCAGAAGTTAAGCAAGCCCTGAAACACATGAGGTACCATAAATCCCTTGGACCAGATGAAGTCCCAGCTGACATCTGGAAAATCCTGGGTGAAGATGCGCTCCCATGGCTCACAGATCTGCTGAACAAAGTACAGACACACGGCAAAATACCACCCTCATGGCGAAAAAGGGCGACGTTGCCAATTGTAACAATTACAGAGGGATAAAGTTAACGTCCCACACGCTCAAATTATGGGAAAGAATACTGGGTGCTCGGTTAACAGCGATGACCAGAACAACTAAGAACCAGTTCGGTTTCACTCAGGGCAGGTCCACAACAGAAGCCATACACACCCTCAGATTACTCCTAGAAAAGTACAGGATAAATAAAGAAAACTTATACATGGTCTTCATTGATCTCGAAAAAGCTTTCGACCGCGTCCCAAGAAAGCTTGTATGGCAGTCGCTGAAAGCGCAAAAGGTACTGGAAGTTTACATTAATCTGGTACGAGACATGTATGATGACGTCAGCACACAGGTCCGTAGCCCTGCGGGTATGAGTGACCCATTTTTGGTTAAGGTTGGAGTGCACCAGGGATCAGCCCTCAGCCCGCTGTTGTTTAATCTGGCCATGGACCACATAACACTGCATATTCAAAAAGAAGCCCCTTGGAGCATGCTGTATGCTGACGACATCGTACTTGTGGAAAAGAAGGCCTCCGACCTCCAGAACGCATTCGATTTGTGGCTGTCTGAGATTGAAAGGCACGGACTTCGGATCAGCCGCACTAAAACCGAATATATGGAATGCGACTTTGGTGGTGCGGAGGAAGTGGGCTGTGACCTGAAGGTGCGCGACACCAATCTACCAAAAGTGTCCCGATTTAAATACCTTGGCTCTATGCTGACTACTGACGCTCGTATAGATGAAGATGTGACCCATCGAGTTAAAGCGGCATGGATGAAATGGAGATCTCTGTCGGGCGTCCTATGTGACTCTAAAATGCCTATCAAAACAAAAGGGAAAGTCTATAAAACAGCCGTTAGACCTACTATGCTGTACGGCGCTGAATGTTGGGCAGCCTTGAAGAAGCACGAACAACAGCTACACACAGCGGAGATGAAAATGCTCCGCTGGGCAGGGGGCGTGACGCGCTTGGATAAAGTGCGGAACGAATACGTACGAGGATCATTCAAGGTAGCACCAATCGCCGACAAGATCAGAGAGAGCAGACTTAGATGGTATGGGCACATTATGAGACGTGAAGATAGCTACTCCGTCAAGACAATGCTCAAAATCAACACCAAGCAACGAACAAGGGGCAGACCACCAGCCTCTTGGTGGACCACTGTCGAGAGAGACCTTAGGGAGAATAATTTGCCGCCATCGACAACCCAGGATAGACCATCCTGGCGTAGACGCACAAGGAGGCCCGACCCCAAATAAATTGGGAAAGGGGCAGGAAGAAGAAGAGTAGTAAGTAACAATAAGCTCCATAGGTATATAGTACAGTTAGTAATAAGTCACTAGCCATGTAGTAATAGTTCCTTTCAGTAATTTAGATCATGGCGTAATTCAATAATAGGCATAAAAAGCCTGAAACGAGTTTAGTTTTTCATGCTTATGGGTCATAGCATAGATTAAAGCATATGGAATTAAGTGCCGAAATAATGTCGTCAATATAAATTTAGAGGCAGGTTTGGTTTTTAGTCGGTGTGCACCAAAAGTGAGTCCGACACTGCCCAGGCTGGCTTGTTCTGGGCGAGGCAGTTTGGGGCGTTCCCACACCGGCCAGAAAAACAAGAGCCCCCTTACGGATGGACCATATCGCGTCATCAGCAGAAATGATATAAAGTATTTCATGAACTATTACCACACAGACAAGTTAATGTGTCTTCCCACTACGGCAAAATAAATAGAGCATCCTTACGATGGTCCATATCGCGTCATCAGCAGAAATGATATAAAGTATTTCATGAACTATTACCACACAGACAAGTTAATGTGTCTTCCCACTCCGGAAAAAAAATAGAGCATCCTTACGATGGACCATATCGCGTCATCAGCAGAAATGATATAAAGTATTTCATAAACTATTACCACACAGACAAGTTAATGTGTCTTTCCACTACGGCAAAAAAAATAGAGCATTGTACGATGGATTATATCGCGTCATTAGCAGAAATGATATAAAGTATTTCATGAACTATTACCACACAGACAAGTTAATGTGTCTTCCCACTATGGAAAAAAAAAGTTAATTAAAAAAATCAAAAAACCCGACTGCTTGAAAAGCGAACTAAAAAGACGTAAACAAGGAGAAAATCATGCTGTGCAGTCGGAGGATACGTCTGGTTTTGGTCAGCCAGCTCGCGAAGTATATAAATAAGTAAAAAAGTAAGTATAAAATAAGTAAGTAAGTATAGTATAAGTATAAAATATTATGCCCCGATGGAAAGCTACTCTACAATTAAATTGTCGCGACAACGTTGTAACAACACGTCAAATTGCTAAAAAAGGCATTTATCAGGGAGATTCCCTGAGTCCTCTATGGTTTTGTCTCGCCTTGAACCCCCTATCTCACCTATTGGAACGCAGTCAGGCCGGATATGGCTTAAAACACACAACAGAAGTAACCACTATCTCTCATCTTATCTATATGGATGACATTAAATTATACGCAAAAACTGAAAAAGAGATGAAAAAATTAATAGAAATCACAACAGAATTCAGTAAAGACATTAACATGCAGTTTGGGCTAGACAAATGCAAAACAGTACACATAATTAAACCCGGTGACTACGCAATTAACAATAATGAAACAATTACAGCATTGGAACCAACAGACTTATATAAATACTTAGGATACAGGCAACTCAAGGGGCTAGATCACTCAGCGATTAAACACACATTGAACACTGAATATAAGAGAAGAGTCACATTGAACACTGAATATAAGAGAAGAGTGATCGCAGTATGTAAAACTCAACTTTCAGGAAAGCGTTTAATAAAGGCATTGAACACCTATGCGATACCAATCCTTACGTATTCTATACTTGGAGTAATCAAATGGTCAAAAACGAATATCCAACAAATAGAGAGAACAACACGCACCATACTTACTAAAAATAATAATTTACACCCTAAATCTGCAGCAGAAAGGCTTACTATCAAACGACAATACGAAGGGAGAGGCCTAATAGACATTCATCATCTTTGGCAGAAACAAATAGCTAGACTTAAATCATTCTTTGACACAAAATCTCACACAAGTAGCATACATAAAGCCATAGTCACAAACGATATAAACTACACCCCCCTTAACTTAAACGAAGGGACTACAAGTTACGATATCAACAATGACCCTCAAAAATAAAAGCTAGAAGATTGGAAGAAGAAGGTGCTACACGGACGACACCCCCATGATCTAGAACAGACTCAAACAGATACGATAGCTTCAAATAAATGGCTCAAAATAGGAAATTTATTCCCGGAAACCGAAGGGTTTATTATAGCAATACAAGATCAAATCATCAATACTAAAAACTACAGGAAATACATAATTAAAGTCCCCACAATAACGAATGACAAATGTCGCAGGTGTCGCAGTCAGCCAGAAACTATACAACACATTACAGGAGCATGCACAACGCTCACACAGACTGACTATACTCACAGACACAATCAGGTAGCAAAACGTCATTCACCAAAATCTAGCAATAAAACATAAACTCATACAAGATACCAACACGCCGTACTATAAATACGTTCCACAAACTGTTCTAGAAAACACCACACATAAACTCTACTACGATCGCGCAATTCTAACCGACAGAACAGTTCACTTCAATAGACCAGATATTACTCTCCAAGACAAAGTTAACAAAATCACTTACCTTATAGATATCGCAGTCCCCAACACGCATAATTTGCAAAAGACGATAGGAGAGAAAATAAGCAAATATGCGGAACTAAAGGAAGAGGTGACCAGAATCTGGAGGCAAGAAAAAGTTTACGTTGTACCCATAGTTGTCTCCACTACAGGTGTTATACCCAATTATCTCCACCATAGCCTCAAACTAATAGACGTAAAAGATTCAATTTACATTACACTTCAAAAAGCCGCAATTTTGAACACCTGCAGAATAGTGAGAAAGTTCATGCAAATTGAAGAAAATGAAACCGTTCACAACACTTCTTCTTCATTATAAAAATTCACCACACGCTACATTGACTTGGCTTTGTCCCGTTGATGTAGCTTAAACTAGCCAAAGAGCTAAGAAACAGTCCATGTTTACCAAAATAATAATAATAACAATGATAATATTATATATAAGAGTAGTAAATGGTGGTACTCTGGATATCACTTAGAGATCTCAGGAGAGGACTCTGAGGCCCCAAAACCCCGGAACACCCCGGCACATGTGGAACATTGCCCTTTTTGGCCCAATTAACTTGATCCAATAAAAAAGAAAAAAAACACCCCGTAAAGCGCATCTCATTGGCGACCCAGATCAAGAATAAGATTTTGAAAATTCCAGTGATTTTATTTAAAGAAAAAATATTTTCGAAATCTCTACCTTGGAACATTTTGTGGAACAGGCCTGAAGAGCCCGGAATTATGCATTTACGAAGCTCAGATCCAAACTACGTGAGTCCATTTTGAGTCTCTCAGTGATGCCCACCTTCCAAGTCGAAAAATACTCACAAGCTTATGTACCTACTACCAGTTCGAGCGGCTCTGGCGCTCGCCAGGTTTGGGTATAACATCCAAACATAAAAACATACAAACATACAACATTGGCGACGTTGACATAGCTTGGCTCATCGCCGCAAAGTTGCCTGCTTGTCGGTCTTCTACAGACTGTACTTCGGTGAGTGTGCTCAAGAACTCCACGACCTCATCCCACCAGCCCCCTTCTACCATCGGACATCTAGACGCACTGCAAGTTACCATCCTTACCTTGTTGCCATTCCACCAATTCGCACTAAGCGCTTCCAGACATCCTTCATAATGCGCACAGCGAATGAATGGAACTCACTACCTGCCTCTGTGTTTCCGAACGCCTACAACCCGAATCTCTTCAAAGTTAGAGTGAACAGGCTTCTTCTGGGTAAACTCACTCCATCGTCGACTCTGTCTCTGTCACCTCTAACCTAGACTAGAGTCAAGAGCAAACCCATCACAAATAAAAAAAGAAATAATAAAAAAATACAACATACAATCATACAAACATACCAATATTTGCAGAAATTAAGCTATGAGGAGACTGAACAACTACTACACATACCACACTAAGATAAAAACTAAGAGCACAGTTAACGAAGATACACTCTATATACCTCTCACACGCTACCCATGCACACATACACTCACGCACACTCACACACTCACCACATTATTAAATTCACATCCTCTTGCACCTACATATACTCATATACATACGCTACTCACACTCCTACACATTCTCAGAAACATACACCACACATATACTCACATACGAACATACACACGCACGCCCACACAATAAATCCATTTAATAATAAATTTAAATTATGTACTTATAAATTACCTATCCAAAGTGTCACGGTGTGTTTGAGTATCACTTATCAACAATTTTTCTGTATTATTCACTTAATTGTATTATACTACCATGCTTGGCATTTATTCAAAGTCAAAGTCAAAGTCAAATATATTTATTTCAACTAGGCCAATAAGCGGCACTTTTGAACGTCAAACATTAAATCTAAATTAAAAATGTACAAGTAATAAAAATTGACTCTACCGTGCATTCGGAAAGTAGCTTGTTATGGAGAAGAACGCACAAGAAACTCCATACTTACTCTTTTTAAAATGTTTTACAATGTTTACTTATGTACATACATTAATAAATTCATATATGTGAGGACGATGCACCCAAAAATAGCACTACACACTATACTACGTACAGGTATAAAGTAATAAAAGCACTAACAGGTAAATTCATTAATTTGATAAATAGGAACATGGTTCTCACATACTTACAAATATTCCAAACATAGGTAAAATACCTAATTCAACAACAACGGAACCGTGTGTGAGTCAAATTCTGGAAAAATATAAAAAATAACATAAGAATACAATAACTACGAATAGGAATACAAATTAGCAAATTTGATTATGTCCACACCAAAGATTGCCCTACGGAGCGGTACCAACATGTTGCCAAGCATTCTTATCTCGTATATAATCATCTAATTTGTAATATACTTGTTTACAAAGTGTGCTTTTAACTAAAGTTTTAAATTTACTTTCATTTAGTTTTAATATATCACAAGGTATTTTGTTATAGAATTTAACACAGTACCCCATGAAAGATGAGTGTACTTTTGCTAGTCTATAAGATGGTTGATCTAACTTATCTTTATTTCTCGTATTACAATTGTGTCTATCACTGACCTTACTAAAGAGATGTATATTTTTCCTTACATACATAATATTTTCATAAATGAATTGGCAAGAAACTGTCATAATATTAATATTTTTAAATAGCTCCCTAAGAGATTTTCGGTGACTTAAATTATATATGGCTCTGATAGCTCTCTTTTGCAATATAAATATGGATTCAATGTCAGCCGCTCGGCCCCACAATAAAATACCGTATGACATAATGCTGTGAAAGTAACTAAAATAGACCAAACGCGCGGTCTCCACATCCGTCAACTGTCTTATCTTTCTAACAGCATAAGCGGCCGAGCTCAGCCGACCCGCAAGAGATGTTATGTGAGAACTCCATTGCAATTTGTCGTCTAGAGTGATTCCCAGGAAAACCGTTTGATTTACAAAGTCCAGCTTTTCGCCATTCAATATGATGTCGCATTCGCTACTTCTAACATTCGGCAATGTGAATCTAATACATTTGGTTTTTTTTTCATTTAGTACCAAATTGTTTGCCGTGAACCATTTTTGGACCTGATGAATCGAGTTATTCACATCATCAAGATTTTGTGACCGCCGATCTATTTTAAATATCAAAGATGTGTCATCAGCAAACAACACCATTTTCGGTTGATTTTGTATTAATTGGGGTAAATCGTTAATATAAACTAAAAAGAGGAATGGACCCAATATCGAACCTTGAGGAACACCCATCGTCATTTCAGACCCTAATGAGTTTACGCCGTTTACCTGAACTTTAACTTGTCTGGCTTTTAAATATGATCTAAGTAACCCAAGGGCTGTATGTCTAATTCCATAGTGCTCGAGCTTCAACAATAGTGTCTCATGGTTAACGCAATCGAACGCCTTCGAGAGGTCGCAAAAGATTCCAATGGCGTCTTGTGCTTCCTCCCAGGCGTTAAAGATGTTCTTTATTAGGGTGACACCGGCGTCAGTTGTGCAACGCCCTTTGGTAAAACCGTACTGTTGATCATAAAAGATAGAATGTTTGTTAAAATGACGCAACAATTGGTTGAGCATTAACTTCTTCGAAAAGTTCTATCTTACTGAGAACCGGCAGTATTGACACTGGCCTATAATTATTGGCTTCTTTGCTATCCCCGGATTTAAACAATGGAACTACTTTACTGTGTTTCATGAGGTCCGGAAAAACTCCTTGATCGACACTAGTATTAAATATGAAAGCTAAATAGGGTGCAACAGTTTCAATGATTGGTTTACACACTTTTACAGATAGTCCCCAAAGATCTTCTGTTGATTTAATTTTAAGATCTTTAAAAGCTTTTAAAATAGCCTGGGAATATTCTTGTATTGTTAAAACTCGAGGGGAATGGTGCTGATAGCCGAAATACAGGCTATGCCTAGTTCGGCTACAGACGCTAATCTCTTTGCCCAAATTGTATTAAGTTTTTTGGAAATAAAAAAAATATAATTATTTCCTTTATTTAATTGTCTTTCTTATTATCTACATTTTTAAATATTTTTATAAAATACATTTAAAAACAAAAACATTTAAAAATATAAAAAATAGAGGCCCACTGGTATCGGGAACAGGGTCCAAGCTACCGGCGGTCAGGGCTCCAGAGAGAGGAACCTCCTAACCAGCCGTGCGAGCCGTGCGAGCCGTGTCCAGCAGTACTGCTTTCTGGATCAGGCCCTTGACCCAGCTGCCTAACGAGAGCCTCCTAAGGTGTTGGTCGAGGCTCGTGGCTATTAAGCCATTGGCCGACACGACTATCGGTACAATGATCGCTGTGTCCACACCCCACATGTCGACAACCTCGCGAGCCAAGTCAAGATACTTGATTTGCTTATATTTCTCGGCTTTCACGAGGTTCCCGTCATGCGGGACGGTAATGACAACAATCATTGTACGCCTCTCGATTCGGTCCACCACCACAATATCAGGCTTATTGGCTACAATAGTCCTGTCAGTGATGATGGACCGATCCCAGTACAATGTGATATTGCCATTTTCGAGAACTGGGTCGGGCACATATCTGTAGTACGGTACCTCCGATGCCACAAGAGTGTATTTCAGAGCGAGTTGCTGATGGATAATCCTGGCTACAAGGTTGTGCCTATGCAAGTACTCTTCGTTAGCTAGCCGAGAACAACCAGAGATAATGTGGCGGATCGATTCACCCGGGCGGTGACATGCCCGACAGATGTCAACCGTGCCATCCTTCACAATAAATCTCCGGTAGTTATTCGTCATGATAACTTCGTCCATAATTGCACAGACAAAACCTTCGGTTTCCCCAAAGAGGTCACCGAAACGCAGCCAGGCTACGGACGCTGACTGATCTACATCGGACCCATGTAGGGCCCGGAAAAAGCGTCCGTGGAGCTCCTTACTCTGCCATACCTCCCTGCGGTCGTTAGTCTCAAGCACTACAGGCTTGCGCCAGTTCTCATTTGCCAAGGAGAGCGGGGTGAGTCCCTTGTCCACTGCCACTACATCTCGATGCATACCCACGTCGGCGTCTAGAAAATATTCTCTGAGATTGCATATCTCGCGGTTGTGGAGGTTTTTGGCATTTAAAAAGCCTCGGCCTCCACTCTTCCGCGGGATATACAATCTCATGACCGACGATCGTGGGTGATGCATTCGATATGCAGTCAGCAATGTTCGGACCCGCCTATCCAGGGCGTCGAGTTCGGTTTGAGTCCATTTGAGTATGCCGAAAGAGTACATCAATACCGGCATGACCCAACCGTTGAAGGCGCGCACCTTGTTTATATTATTATTATTATTATACAAATATACAAACATACAAACTTTCACATTTATAATACTAGTTAGTGTGATGTCTGTAAATAGTGGGTACTTTTGTTACTTGATTTTGTGATGCATACATCAGGACAGTCTGTCTGCCAATATACGCCATTCAACTAAGTCGTGGTTTTATTCCAATATCCTTCAGTGGCGGCGAGATCATCGAATTTCTCGCGAAAATAACTCAGTGTTGGTTGCTAAAATGTCCATCGGGAAGATAACAGAATTTAAAGTGCAGTGTGACGATTAGAAATTGTATGTAGAACGACTAGAACAATATTTCATAGTGAACAAAATACCGACAGAATTACAAGTACCTACACTAATAACGGTTATGGGAGCGGAATCCTACGAACTTTTGGTAAATTTGTGCACGCCGGAGAAACCAAAAAACAAAACATTCACACAGATTACGGATATTATGGGCAAACACTTGCAACCAAAACCAAGTGAATTAGCCGAAAACGTTACAAATTTAGGCATAGAAAACAGAAGGAGGGTGAAACTGTATCAGAATATACGGCGGTTTTGAAGAAAATGTCTAAGACCTGTGAGTTTGGTGCATGGCTAGAAGAAAGTTTGAGAGACCAGTTAGTTTGTGGTATATCTAATGAAACCATACGACAACGTTTATTCGCCGAAAGTAAGTTGGATTTCGGCAAGGCGTATAAGTTAGCAGTAAGCATGGAGGCGGCTGAAAAAGATGCGGCAGAAGTGGTTAGACAAGGAGGGTCGGTGAACGAAGCAACGGCTCCGGGCCCGGTGACGTGTCAAACGATGGCAGCGACAAAGGCATCACGCCGGAAGTGGACGACACCGGCGACAGGTGCTACGCGTGACGTCAGCGGAGTGGCGCGGGAGGCCACTGCGCAGGCCGCGTGGAGGCGAGGACCGCGCGCATCGTCATCGTCTGCGCACTCGCAACTGGGGGAGCGTGCTCGGCAGCAGTGTCATGTGTGCGGTGCGAATCACGACGCAGGCACATGCAAGTTTGTGCGTTACGTTTGCCGAGTGTGTAACCGGCCGCGACATCTGCAACGCATGTGTCCGAATTTGGCAGAACATTTCAATGTTGGCATCGATCAATTAAAGGACAACGAAAGTGAAAGTACAGGCAGTGACGAGGTAATTTTTGTCGATGTTTGTAAACTATCCGCCATAGAATGTAAACCTGTGTACCTAGAACTAAACGTTAATGGTAAAAATATAAAAATGGAGTGTGATACCGGTAGTGCTATCTCATGTATAAGCCGGGAATGTTATATTCAATTATTCAACGGCTTATGTCTTGAGCCTTGTCAATTAACGCTTAGATATTATACGGGGGAGACAGTCAAACCCCTAGGAGTAATATTGCCAGTTGTAAAATACAAGGGTATGTGTAAGACATTAGAATTGTTTGTTGTAGAAAACGGGAAAACTATTATCTTAGGTCGGCAATGGATGGCCGAGTTAAAAATACAGTTACCAATAGTAAAGTACGAATGTAATAATGTGGCTATGTACAAAGATGATGTTTTCGACATGTCTGCTTTCAGTTCCAAATACTCTGAGGTGTTTGCGGACGGACTGGGCCGATTCACCGGGGGCATGGCGAGCATACACTTGCGTGAGGGGGCGCGGTCGGTATTTATGCGTGCGCGGCCGCTGGCCTACGCACTACGCGAGCTCGTTGAGCGCGCGCTGGCGCAGCTGCAGCTCGATGGCATTCTCTCACCGGTGGAGCGGTCGGACTGGGCGACTCCAATCGTGCCGGTCGTCAAGAAGGACGGTAACATTAGAATATGTGCTGATTATAAATTGGCTCTAAATAAACTTATAGAAGTTGACCGTTATCCGCTGCCTAGGGTGGAGGAACTGCTGCTTCGGTTGAAGGGTGGTGAACACTTTAGCAAAATTGATTTATCACAGGCCTATGCACAAATTGAGCTAGATGACACTAAGAAATATACGGTGATAAATACCCATAAGGGTTTGTTTATGTATAATAGGCTTGTTTATGGACTTTCGTCAAGTCCGGGCATATTTCATAAACGTTTAGAGCAGTTATTCGCTGATTTACCACAAGTGGGGGTATTTCTAGATGATATTATTATCACGGGATCTACTAGGGATACTCACATGCACAACTTATGTCAGGTATTTGAACGTTTAAAAAAAAACGGCACAAGAATAAAAAAAGAAAAGTGTGTATTCTTTGCGGAATCGATTAATTACTTAGGGCATACCATTAGTAAAGACGGCGTTCACACGTGTCCCGATAAAGTTAAGGCTATAATAAAAACACCAGCTCCAACGAACGTCTCAGAGTTGAGAGCATTCATTGGTATGGTCATGTACTACGGCAAGTTTGTCAAAAATGTCAGCACAGTGTTAGCACCACTTTATAACCTACTTAGGGCAGGTGTTCAGTACAGTTGGAACAAAGAGTGTCAAGATGCGTTTAGCAAAGTTAAATATTCATTAACTTGTAGTGAAGTGTTAATGCACTATACCCCGGAGCTACCAATAATTTTGACGACTGATGCGAGCGGTGTGGGTATAGGTGCGGTGATATCGCACGCGACCGCGTGTGGCGAGCGGCCGGTGGCGTATGCGTCACGCTCGCTGACACAAGCCGAGCGCGCTTACTCGCAGATAGATAAGGAGGCACTTGCTATAGTTTACGGGATTCGTAAATTCCATCAGTACCTTTACGGGCGTAAGTGTATATTGAGAACTGATCATAAACCATTAACTTACATTTTTGGAAATAAGGTAGGGATTCCGATAATGGCTGCATCCAGGTTACAACGTTGGGCTGTGCTATTGGCGGGGTACACCTATGATATTGAGTATGTTGCGTCAAGTAAGAACTATGCGGATGCATTGTCACGATCACCATGTAAAGAAGTAAATAATTTAGGAATACCAAAAGAAAGCACTTACGTTAATTTCGTCGAAGATTTTTTACCAATTACTAGTAAAGATGTTAAGTAAGCAACAACTTGTGATAAAGTCCTTAGTAGAATTTTAGCATATACTCAATCTGGTTGGCCACTAACTTGTCCAGACGAATTGGTTCAACCTTATTTTAGAAGACGTAATGAATTATTTACGAGTCTTATATTAAAAAGGATCTCGAAGACATTAGACGAAAACCAACCTAGAGAGCAAGCAGGATTCAGATCAGGTTTCTCTACAAACGACCACATATTCACAATAACACAATTGATTGAGAAGTACAACGAACACAATAAAAAGCTCTACATAACCTTCGTGGATTACTCCAAGGCATTTGACTCTATCTCCCATAAATCTCTATGGTACTCTCTTCGTGAACAAGGAGTTCATTTAAAATATGTAAACATTTTGAAAGAGATTTATAAGAACAGCAAAGCAGTCATTAAATTGGAAAAAAAAAGGAGAGCCATTTAACATCAAAAAAGGAGTAAGGCAGGGGGATCCCATTTCTCCTAGCTTGTTTAACGCGGTTCTGGAGCACATATTCAGACAGTTAGATTGGCACAATGCCGGTATCAGCATAAACGGCGAGTTCCTGAATCATCTCCGTTTCGCGGATGATATTGTTTTGCTAAGCGAAACACACTCAGAACTTAAACGCATGTTGAAGTCATTAGATAAGGAGAGCCGAAAATGCGGTCTTTACATGAACGCTGAAAAAACATGTCTTTTGACTAATGGCATAAGAGTACCAACAGCGATACAGGACAGGCCAATCGCATACGTAGACAATTGTGTTTATCTTGGGCAAAATATTTCATTTAATAAACCTACTGAAACTGAAGTGGATCGCAGGATAAAGAATGCATGGAGAAGATATTGGTCATTGTCTATAAGGTTTTTACATCCATTTTGAGAGTTAAAATTAATAAACACGTCGACGATAACACGATCATGTCGGTCTCTCAGAATGGATGTAGGAACGGGTCCCGCGGTACTAAGGAGCTACTCCTTATTGATATGGCCATTAGCCAACAGGTTCGGCGTTCCCGAAAGGATCTGTCGACATATTGGATAGATTATAAGAAGGCCTATGACTCGGTGCCTCATACATGGCTCATGAGGGTGCTAGAATTGTATAAAATAGATACAACTCTACGCACCTTCCTGAAATCGTGTATGGGGCAATTGGAGCACAGTCCTTCGCTATCCAGGATGTCGAAATATCCAGAGGAATAGCGAACCTGTAAGGATCGAGCGAGGTATATTCCAGGGCGATAGTTTGAGTCCACTTTGGTTTTGTCTAGCCTTGAATCCTCTAAGCATGATGCTGGAGGATTCAGGGCTAGGCTATCGGTTGAGGAGAGGTGGTCAGGTTATATCTCACCTCCTTTATATGGATGACCTGAAGCTCTTTGCCCCCAGCAATCTTCAGCTGATGGAGCTACTGAAGGTAACTGAAACTTTTAGTAGCGCCATCAGGATGGAGTTTGGCGTGGACAAATGTGCGGTCATGCATGTAAAGCGAAGGGAGATTGTGGAATCCGTGGGAATTCAACTCGCGGATTCCATAAACCTGAGATCCCTCTCTCCAAACGAAAAATAGCCTTCTTTCGGGCGGAAACAAGGTGCGCGCCTTCAACGGTTGGGTCATGCCGGTATTGATGTACTCTTTCGGCATACTCAAATGGACTCAAACCGAACTCGACGCCCTGGATAGGCGGGTCCGAACATTGCTGACTGCATATCGAATGCATCACCCACGATCGTCGGTCATGAGATTGTATATCCCGCGGAAGTGTGGAGGCCGAGGCTTTTTAAATGCCAAAAACCTCCACAACCGCGAGATATGCAATCTCAGAGAATATTTTCTACACGCCGACGTGGGTATGCATCGAGATGTAGTGGCAGTGGACAAGGGACTCACCCCGCTCTCCTTGGCAAATGAGAACTGGCGCAAGCCTGTAGTGCTTGATACTAATGACCGCAGGGAGGTATGGCAGAGCAAGGAGCTTCACGGACGCTTCTACCGGGTCCTACATGGGCCTGATGTAGATCTTTTACCGTCCGTGGCCTGGCTGCGATTTGGTGACCTTTTCGGGGAAACCGAAGGTTTTGTCTGTGCAATTATGGACGAAGTTATCATGACGAATAACTACCGGAGATTTATTGTGAAGGATGGCACGGTTGACATCTGTCGGGCATGTCACCGCCCGGGTGAATCGATCCGCTACATTATCTCTGGTTGTACTCGGCTAGCTAACGAAGAGTACTTGCATAGGCACAACCTTGTAGCTAGGATTATCCATCAGCAACTTGCTCTGAAATACACTCTTGTGGCATCGGAGGTACCGTACTACAGGTATGTGCCCGACCCAGTTCTCGAAAATGGCAATATCACATTGTACTGGGATCGGTCCATCATCACTGACAGGACTATTGTAGCCAATAAGCCTAACATTGTGGTGGTGGACCGAATCGAGAGGCGTACAATGATTGTTGACATTACCGTCCCGCATGACGGGAACCTCGTGAAAGCCGAGAAAGATAAGCAAATCAAGTATCTTGACTTGGCTCGCGAGGTTGTCGACATGTGGGATGTGGACACAGCGATCATTGTACCGATAGTCGTGTCGGCCAATGGCTTAATAGCCACGAGCCTCGACCAACACCTTAGGAGGCTCTCGTTAGGCGGCTGGGTCAAGGGCCTGATCCAGAAAGCAGTACTGCTGGACACGGCTCGTATTGTTAGGAGGTTCCTCTCTCTGGAGCCCTGACCGCCGGTAGTTTGGACCCTGTTCCCGATACCGGTGGGCCTCTATTTTTTATATTTTTAAATGTTTTTTCTTTTTTGTAATTTATGTTATAAAAATATTTAAAAATGTAAATAATAAGAAATGTACTGAATAAAGGAGATAATAATAATAATAAATGAATTATATACGGAACGTGGGTGTTTAATGTGGGGTTATCGAATGGTCATACCTTTTTCGTTACAAAATAAAGTGTTAAAACAACTTCACAGTAGTCACATGGGTATAGTAAAGACAAAGAGTCTAGCTCGTAGCTATGTGTGGTGGCCTAAAATAGACGAGGCAGTAGAAGTTATGTGTAAACAGTGCGAGACTTGTGCGGCAGAGGCGGACGCTCCCCCGCGGGCTCCGATACCGCCGTGGCCTTATCACACTCGTCCCTGGAGCAGGCTTCACATTGATTTTCTGGGGCCATACAAAGGTTTAACATTTTTCGTAATAATTGATTCTATTTCCAAGTAGATAGAAGTATTCGAGATGAAACGCACTAATGCTGAACATGTAATAAAAGTTTTAAGAACAACTTTCGCGAGGTTCGGTTTTCCAGAAGAGCTAGTTTCGGACCAAGGTCCACCATTTACAAGTTCAGAATTTAAAAAATTCCTACAAAATAACGGCATAAAACAGTATTTTTCACCGGCTTATGCCTGATGCATACATCAGGACAGTCTGCCAATATACGCCATTGACATGACACATGTATTAGTTTCGCAGAATCATTATTAGTTTCATGTCGCAATGCCTTATCATTCGCGGACCTTTGACTTGGTTTTCATGTTTTGTTGTCGTGTTAGACAATATTTGAGATAAGGCATAATGTGGTGAGTTATACCTATCATTAATCATTCGCCTAACAGCAGTCGTTGGTTCGTGTTGCAATAATTATTAAACTTCTTCGATCCACTATGGAGAGTAATAAAGTTACTGGTCTGATCAGGCCAAGTGTCGTCCCGGTAATTGAGCAGCGAGAAACAGAAGAAGAAAAATGCGTATTTAGTGAGATTGACAACTGGGTCATTAATGTCTCGTTGTTTTTCGCGTCAATACTCTTTGGGCTCCCGATAAGGACGATAAACATGCTGATGCAGGAGGCAAAGGAAACAAGTGCGATTTCCAGGAAATCCAAAAAGGTGCCGAAGGTCCGTTCGGCCCGGTTGTTGCGTGCGATGTGATTTCAATACAAGCGATTGTGAGAAGAAGCAAAGAATGCAGGCATGTAATTTTCTATACGTAAACTAATGCTAACTATTCGTAAACTTTTAATAAACAATCTGTAATCTATTTGTAAAATACTTATTTGTATTCCTAGTCTAGTTTATGAGCTACTTTCAAGATTTTGGTTGAAATACCGTCGATACCTATTGCTGAATCTGATTTTAGATTGTTTAAAATTCGTTGGACTTCAGAATTGTCGGTTTCTAAAATACATATAGAATTCAGTGTTGATGTTTGGATAGGATTATTTGACAAGTTTGTGCTTTGTTGTTGTATGTTTGTTGCTAAGCAGGTGCCTATGTTTGCAAAAAAATTGTTAACTGAGTTTGTTGCCCTACGGTCGTCTGTATCAGTTTTTAGAAGTTCTCTAGGTGGTGTTGGAACTTTTTTAGTGTGTGTAATTGTTTTTTGTAAGGTCTTTGGATTGTTTTTTCTTTTAGCGAATTCAGCCCTCTCGTAATTATTTTTTAGTTTCCGTAGCAAAGAGTTACAGAAGTTACGGTAACGAGAGTACGTTGTTTTCAATATAGGGTTTTCAGGTTGTGAACTTAAGATTTTGTGCATTTTATCTCTGTTACGAATACAGCGAAGTAAACCGGGCGTAATCCACGGTTTAATAATCCTGTTTTTCCTGGGTACCTTGGAGTAACGAGTGTGCTTGTTAATAATTAGGTTTAGAGAGGATATCAACATATTAGCTGCTACATTTGCGTCTTCTGTAGAAAGTACGGCGGAGAAATCCGCATTTTTTAAGTCTTTATGGATGCTGGGTATGTCAATAATTTTGGTGTTATAGTTAATTATGGGTTTTGGTTCATCTAAATTGATACTTAATAAAACAGGCAAGTGGTCAGTTATCTGTGATTCGATGACTATTGTGGTCCCTGTCTGCTTCGTTTTTAGAAGGACATGGTCTAGACAGTTGTTTAATCTGGTAGGATATATGTGAGCAGGTAATAATCCATGAGAGGCAGTGAAAGTGAGATACTCACTGGAATGTTTATCGTTATTATTATTTTTGATATCAATATTTATATCACCAATTAAGGCAATGTGTTTGGTTTTAGAAAGAAGTAATAATGTTGCGTCAAGACTATCTAAAAAGTTGTCAATATAACGGAAAGAGGGGGGTCTATACAGGGCCAGGATAGCAGCATTATCCCCAACTTTGCAAAGAAGACAGTTTCCCTCAATAACTTTAGGTTCTGAAACAGTACACAGTAATGAACATTTTGTATACATAATAACACCATCATTCTGATTAATTGTGTTCTTTGTAAAGTGAGAATTGTAGCCTATCAAAATGGGAATAACAGTGGTTTTCTTTAGCCAACATTCTGTTAATATTACGATGTCGCAGTCAATTTTTAAAAGATGTAGAAATGTCACTAAGTTATCAAAGTTTTTGTTTACACTGCGAATATTAAGGTGCAAAACAGATATTGTTTTCTGAGTATTAGTTATTAATTCTGAGCATTCACCAACCGGCACTTTAAATGATTTTGAGACTTCGAAAGCATCCAGTTCTAGTACTATATTTTCTATGTGATTATGATTAGGCATTTTTATTTATAAGAATATTGATACTATATTTGGTTGTGCATGTTTGGTAATGTCTAGGATGTGATAGTAGTGGTTTGCGAATTCCTCTCAGCACTGGAGTCCGAGGTGTGCATGTAGTGGGAAAGTATGTTGATTTTAGGTGTATAATTGTTTTCGTGTGTGTTATGTTTGTGTTTCGTAGGTTAATTATGTAATGCATGTTAAAAAAATTTGAACGTGTAAGGTATGAGAGTGTAATCAGAAAAATCTGAGTGTGTGTGTATCTTATTAGATTATGATTGTAATCACAGAGGTAAGTAATACAGAAAGAAAATACACTGTACATGTGCACAGGATAATAACTGCTTGACATTGTTGTTTGGTAAAAATAAAAGTTACACAACAGCATACATAGTCATTGCAATTTTTTGATATTTTCAAAACATGCCTCTGACTTTATGTCAATCCGTTTCTCGCCTTCAGCCTTACGTAGAAAAACCCTCCCGTTCGCGCACCAGCAGAATTTATAGTTTTGCTGATTTGCATGTTCCCGTGCAAGATAGTATAATTTCTTGACAGTAGAAGATAAACGCTCGCTTACATATATAGGACGACTTTCACAATTCATGCCGAGCTGCAAGGAGTTCAACTTTGTTTCTTTTGCGCGGTTTTTATTATAGGATCTTACTGATGAAATAAAATCAGTTTTTGTTGTTACTGTCGAAAACTCGGTGATTATTGGTCGATTTGTATTAGGTTGCCCAGGAAGCCTATATATATATCTCGTATGTTGTTCGGCTGTATATTCATTTCCACCTGAGAGCCAATTTGCATTACAATTTTTGTGAGATCTTCTGCAGTTTCTTTTTCCTTAATGGGTACATTTCTAATCTCAATGCTTGACGAACGGGATTTAAATTCAACATCTTGTAATTTAGTCTCCAAATTCTCAAAGGCTCGCTTATAAAACGTACGCTCTTTCTCTAAAACATCAATTCGTCGCTGCATCTCCTCAAAGCCGGTATTAAATGACTCAATAGATTTTTCAATATCAGTGTTCGTATTTTGAATTTTGAGTGATTGAGTCTTTAATTCAGCTATGTCAGCAACAATTGTTTTTAAACTAGCGGTATGTTCTTTCAGTACAAGCGCCTGTTCGTTTTTCCATGATATCAGCATTTGTTTAAGTTCGTCCATTTCGGTTGACTGTGTGAAGGAATCATCGGGGCACAGGCGTTTATAAGCTCTGGAAGTTGCGTTGACCCTATCTGTCGTCTCTCGTGCAACGATAGATGACACATCCGGTTCCGACTGCGCTTCAGATATGGTTGGAGCTGGAGTAGGCGGGGGCCGTTGCACACGTGGCATATTTTGTCTTTATGTATAAAAATAAAATCAGCAAAAGCCTGGACGGTACCTCTAGCGCCACCTGTTGGTAGGATGCCACAACAAGTTTGAAGTCGATAGTGGTCGCTAATTTGACGCGTCGCTGCACACGTTCCGTGGCTCGTGCGCCGAAGGATCCGCTCCGTGTTGCAGAAGTCGAAGGTTCGATCCCGGCGGCCGACAAATTCTTCTTTTGGGATATATCTTGATTTGTATTCCCACCTCAGAGAAATTGTAAGTTGTAAGTTGTGTTATAGGTAACTCACAGAAAGCAGCCGTCCCGCTCTAGATCCTCCCAGTGGGTGGAGTCGTCTGGTATAAGCGCCGGATGAGTGACAAGGAATCGTAAACCTCGACGAACCACCAATCACAATTCAGGAAACAAAAAATCAAATCAGACCACGAGTCAAAAACACACGTCCGTCACCGTCTAGAGCCAACGGAGGACCCAAAACTAGAAGACGTAATGAATTATATACGGAACGTGGGTGTTTAATGTGGGGTTATCGAATGGTCATACCTTTTTCGTTACAAAATAAAGTGTTAAAACAACTTCACAGTAGTCACATGGGTATAGTAAAGACAAAGAGTCTAGCTCGTAGCTATGTGTGGTGGCCTAAAATAGACGAGGCAGTAGAAGTTATGTGTAAACAGTGCGAGACTTGTGCGGCAGAGGCGGACGCTCCCCCGCGGGCTCCGATACAGCCGTGGCCTTATCACACTCGTCCCTAGAGCAGACTTCACATTGATTTTCTGGGGCCATACAAAGGTTTAACATTTTTCGTAATAATTGATTCTATTTCCAAGTAGATAGAAGTATTCGAGATGAAACGCACTAATGCTGAACATGTAATAAAAGTTTTAAGAACAACTTTCGCGAGGTTCGGTTTTCCAGAAGAGCTAGTTTCGGACCAAGGTCCACCATTTACAAGTTCAGAATTTAAAAAATTCCTACAAAATAACGGCATAAAACAGTATTTTTCACCGGCTTATGCCTGATGCATACATCAGGACAGTCTGCCAATATACGCCATTGACATGACACATGTATTAGTTTCGCAGAATCATTATTAGTTTCATGTCGCAATGCCTTATCATTCGCGGACCTTTGACTTGGTTTTCATGTTTTGTTGTCGTGTTAGACAATATTTGAGATAAGGCATAATGTGGTGAGTTATACCTATCATTAATCATTCGCCTAACAGCAGTCGTTGGTTCGTGTTGCAATAATTATTAAACTTCTTCGATCCACTATGGAGAGTAATAAAGTTACTGGTCTGATCAGGCCAAGTGTCGTCCCGGGAATTGAGCAGCGAGAAACAGAAGAAGAAAAATGCGTATTTAGTGAGATTGACAACTGGGTCATTAATGTCTCGTTGTTTTTCGCGTCAATACTCTTTGGGCTCTTTGGGGGAATGCAGGCATGTAATTTTCTATATGTAAACTAATGCTAACTATTCGTAAACTTTTAATAAACAATCTGTAATCTATTTGTAAATTACTTATTTGTATTCCTAGTCGTAAATGTTTGCGGGAATATTATTGTCATGGGATATAATGACGCGGAGTGGATAGAAATACGTTCGTTCAAGACAAGCGTTTATTACTGACTAAACTTAACATAAAGGTTTCTTAATGCTAAGTACATTTATGCACTTCATGTGTTAAGTTTTATGAAAAATCTAAAACGCGACTGCAAAGATGTAGTACACATATAAGTGGTATACATTTTTGTAATCACCTCTAAAAACCCTTCATTGTGCATGCCTGTAAGTGACTTGCTTACACAGGATCTATTCTGAATGTTGGTTTTCTAATATTTATTTTTAAATGAGTCGTTGGTGTGCCTTGATAAATAAATAAATACCCCACCCGATAGGCTGCGAAAAAAAAACGACAATCCCTACAATATGGCGCCCAAAATCCGCCATGTTTCTTTTTCGTAAATTCCATCAGTACCTTTACGGGCGTAAGTTTATATTGAGAACTGATCATAAACCATTAACTTACATTTTTGGAAATAAGGTAGGGATTCCGATAATGGCTGCATCCAGGTTACAACGTTGGGCTGTACTATTGGCATGGTACACCTATGATATTGAGTATGTTGCGTCAAGTAAGAACTGTGCGGATGCATTGTCACGATTACCATGTAAAGAAGTAAATAATTTAGGAATTCCAAAAGAAAGCACATACGTTAATTTCGTCGAAGATTTTTTACCAATTACTAGTAAAGATGTTAAGGAAGCAACAACTTGTGATAAAGTCCTTAGTAGAATTTTAGCATATACTCAATCTGGTTGGCCACTAATTTGTCCAGACGAATTGGTTCAACCTTATTTTAGAAGACGTAATGAATTATATACGGAACGTGGGTGTTTAATGTGGGGTTATCGAATGGTCATACCTTTTTCGTTACAAAATAAAGTGTTAAAACAACTTAACAGTAGTCACATGGGTATAGTAAAGACAAAGAGTCTAGCTCGTAGCTATGTGTGGTGGCCTAAAATAGACGAGGCAGTAGAAGTTATGTGTCAACAGTGCGAGACTTGTGCGGCAGAGGCGGACGCTCCCCCGCGGGCTCCGATACAGCCGTGGCCTTATCACACTCGTCCCTGGAGCAGACTTCACATTGATTTTCTGGGGCCATACAAAGGTTTAACATTTTTCGTAATACAGTGGACCCCCGATAATCCGGCCCCTGTCTAATCCGGCGCCCCCTGTAATCCGACATGACAGAATTATGTTTGACAATCTTTGCTAATATAGATCACGCAAGTTTGAACAGGTCACAACTCGTACGCGCCACCGCTATTGTGCTCGACGCGTATGCAGATCAAGACGCAGTTAACGCGTTTGAGCTAGGTTTACAATGGGCTGAAGAGAATGGTACATCCTCCAACGAACTTTTACTTTTGAGAAGACTGAAGGACAAAGCTCTGATCTCGCGTTATAACAACCTTAAACAAAAAAAAATTGATGAATATTTCAAAGCTTCATAATTTGATATAGTATTCACTACATGATTTTGATTAATAATTCTTGATTATTTTGGTAGATATGTATGTGCATTTATGCTTAATTTTATAATAAAACGTAAGCTCTCAATTGTTATTTAATTTACTAAATTCGACTTACATAAATTAAGTCTGATTTGTACTTCAAAGTACATACATATGTACGTATAATATATAGACTCTCGTCATTAGATATGTAATTTGTCGGATTACAAGGTACTCTTTCGTAAAAAAATCCGGACTATAGGGGTCTTAGGCAGTGCTCTATAATCCGACAAATTCGATAGTCCGACACTGCCCTGCATAATGTTTGCCGGATTACCGGGGGTCCACTGTAATTGATTCTACTTCCAAGTGGATAGAAGTATTCGAGATGAAACGCACTAATTAATGCTGAACATGTAATAAAAGTTTTAAGAACAACTTTCGCGAGGTTCGGTTTTCCAGAAGAGCTAGTTTCGGACCAAGGGCCACCATTTACAAGATCAGAATTTAAAAAATTTCCTACAAAATAACGGCATAAAACAGTATTTTTCACCGGCTTGTGCCTGATGCATACATCAGGACAGTCTGCCAATATACGCCATTCAACTAAGTCGTGGTTTTATTCCAATATCCTTCAGTTAGGATGAAGATAATAATAAGCGATCACTCACCCGACACATTTATTAGTTTCATGTCGCAATGCCTTATCATTCGCGGACCTTTGACTTGGTTTTCATGTTTTGTTTTCGTGTTAGACAATATTTGAGATAAGGTATAATGTGGTGAGTTATACCTATCATTAATCATTCGCCTAACAGCAGTCGTTGGTTCGTGTTGCAATAATTATTAAACTTCTTCGATCCACTATGGAGAGTAATGAAGTTACTGGTCTGATCAGGCCAAGTGTCGTCCCGGGAATTGAGCAGCGAGAAACAGAAGAAGAAAAATGCGTATTTAGTGAGATTGACAACTGGGTCATTAATGTCTCGTTGTTTTTCGCGTCAATAGTCTTTGGGCTCCTGATAAGGACGATGAACATGCTGATGCAGGAGGCAAAGGAAACAAGTGCGATTTCCAGGAAATCCAAAAAGGTGCGGAAGGTCCGTTCGGCCTGGTTGTTGCGTGCGATGCGATTCCAATACAAGCGATTGTGAGAAGAAGCAAAGAATGCAGGCATGTAATTTTCTATATGTAAACTAATGCTAACTATTCGTAAACTTTTAATAAACAATCTGTAATCTATTTGTAAAATACTTATTTGTATTCCTAGTCGTAAATGTTTGCGGGAATATTATTGTCATGGGATATCATGACGCGGAGTGGATAGAAACACGTTCGTTCAAGACAAGCGTTTATTACTTACTAAACTTAACATAAAGGTTTCTTAATGCTAAGTACATTTATGCACTTCATGTGTTAAGTTTTATGAAAAATCTAAAACGCGACTGCAAAGATGTAGTACACATATAAGTGGTATACATTTTTGTAATCACCTCTAAAAACCCTTCATTGTGCATGCCTGTAAGTGACTTGCTTACACAGGATCTATTCTGAATGTTGGTTTTCTAATATTTATTTTTAAATGAGTCGTTGGTGTGCCTTGATAAATAAATAAATACCCCACACGATAGGCTGCGAAAAAAAAAATACAATCCCTACAATATGGCGCCCAAAATCCGCCATGTTTCTTTTTCGTAAATTCCATCAGTACCTTTACGGGCGTAAGTTTATATTGAGAACTGATCATAAACCATTTTTGGACGATAAAGTTGTGTTACCGGGTGAGAAAATATCAGCACTAGAGTGGTGGAAATACCGGAAAGATGTATACCCGTATTTGACTTTGACAGTCCTAAGCCTGTGTAAAGTATGTAGGAGAGATTACAATTCATTACTGCGTACGTACGTATCTCACACGTATCGTTGGTACGCAAAGACTAAGCATCTATAAAGTATGCGTATTTCATGGACTAGGTTGAACAGGTATTTGGATCGAGTATTTGTACGGACTTGGACTAGGTGCACCTAGTCTTGTATTAGTTGCACCTAGTCCTAGTACGACCCATCTCTATTCAAAGAGAACCAACATGTTACTCACGTTTGAAACAAACAGAACAACAATTTACATCTCTTGAGATTTTTCAAAACAGTTTACAAAAAAAAAATATCGATAAAAAACTCAACTGTAGCTTGTGGGGTCAAACCTATACTTATAACGGAGAGGGTAACCTTTATTTTCTATTACTTTTAATATTGATCTCATTCCATTTACCATATTATTAAAACAAATTGCTACGGTCAGGTAAATCTTATCCTGGCTTGACGATGAGCTTCGGTTAGCTATTTTTTTTCAGCAGGTTTATAATTATATATCCCAGTTGCATGTAAATGCCTTCGGACAGTGGTAAGCGATATGCCATGTCTTATAGCACCAGATCGGGTGGTTGTAAAAGAATCCGTGGTGGTCCGTGGGTTGGCTATTCACAATATCACGATGACGGCTGGATTGATTTGTGTAATCAATCGGACGTGGCCCTTGGCTGTTACACTTTACTTCACCAGTTTCTTGATACCGTCGCACCCATAAACGAACTGTTTTTCTCTATAAGGAAGTAAATTAAAAAGGTAGATTTCTAATAGCAAAAAATTAAAATATAAATTGATTATACACTTCTCATCAGAAAAACCGAAACACTTACGTTTTTATGGTTTCTGTCCTAATTTAACACAAAAGAGTTTTCATTCCATGAAAAAAATCATATGATTATGATATGATTGCATAGCTGGCAGTTTGGCCATTACAGTGATAAGCGAAAATTCAAAATTAGAATTTCATTTGTTTATCCTATAAATGAAATGATTCACTGTTTTGAGACAAATGTGTGTTTAGAGTTGGAGTACATTTCACCTTAAAAAACAAAAAAATTGCGCTTATCTTAAAACTGTTTTGTTTTGTGTTCTGTATACCGTGTGCGAGTTTGCTAAAACATATGGATACTTCGCCCGCAGAAGCCGCCCAAGTGGTGACATTGCTGGATGCTGGACTTAGTCAGCGTGTTGTGGCTGAAAGATTGCATTTACACAAAAAACCGGCCAAGTGCGAGTCGGACTCGCGCACGAAGGGTTCCGTTCTTGGTAAATTGCGGTTTACGATTTATGACGTATTAAAAAAAACTACTTACTAGATCTCGTTCAAACCAATTGTCGGTGGAAGTGTGGGGGGGAGACACATTTTACCACTTTGGAAGTGTCTCTCGCGCAAACATTAAGTTTAGAAAAAAATGGTATTAGAAACCTCAATATCATTTTTGAAGACATATTCATATATACCCCAAACTATGGTATGGGCCCGATGAAAAAAAAATTGAGTTTCACTTCTAAGTATGGGGAACCTTCAATTTTTTTGTTGTATTTTCTATTTTTGTGTGAAAATCTTAATGCGGTTGACAGAATATATCTACTTACCAAGTTTCAACAGCATAGTTCTTATAGTTTTGGAAAAAAGTGGCTGTGATATACGGACAGACAGACAGACATAACGAATCCATAAGGGTTCCGTTTTTTGCCATTTGGCTACGTAACCCTAAAAAGGATCCAACCCCCAAAATTACACTTTTGAGATAATGAAGTTTGAAGTTTGTGGTATTTCGCTATTTTAAACCACATATTTTAGTTATTTCACTGAGTGAGCTGGTGTTCTCACCTAATTCACACTTAGGTCTCTTAATACTTACTTCATATTATTCCATGCCAATACATTTTACATCATATACTTATACTTCGCATCCTTTATACGTTTACATTATTATTCTGCGAATCGGTCTAAAACGATTCGTTTTCTTATAAAATAATCATATTTTTCAATGTTATGACACCTACGTCAGGTTGTCAAGCTGTCAATACTTTTCCTTTTAAATTTTCTGTCATAGAGCTTCTTACTAGCTTAGTCTATGAAGATTACTTTTGATTTATATAATTTAAATTCTTTTTATCAATATGGTTAGCTCAAATATTGTATTTTATAAATTGAAAATTAATTTACACGCTCTCAGAATTCATCGAAAAGGTTTTGGATTGAATATTACTGGCTGTTTTGAATACTGGCAGGTTGCACTTTTTTTATGACAACAAGATGTCACTAACTTAAATTCTGGTTCTGATTCTGTCAAGCGGTGGATATAAAAGACGGAAAGGCCGAGGGCTTGGCAGTCTTGAATCTGGACTGAACGCTAGTAGTCCATTTTTCTGTTTGATACTATGAAGTATACAATTGTATTTAACATTTCTCTTTAAAACTATTATATATAAGGCCTGTGATTCTACCAATTCTGTTTAATGCAATAAATATTATTTATTGAGTGTGTTACTGGTTCTTTAACTTCGACGGTCACCGCTTCATATCAAAAGGGCTTGATTGATCAGCATATTAAGCCACAGCCTGACCTCCACA
Source organism: Anorthoa munda (assembly GCA_945859665.1). Lineage (NCBI taxonomy): Eukaryota > Metazoa > Arthropoda > Insecta > Lepidoptera > Noctuidae > Anorthoa > Anorthoa munda. The sequence goes on from OX243894.1 coordinate 9,148,973, forward strand.
CTCCTAGCTGCCTGTTCCTGCACCAGTGCTACTGCTACTGCTACCTGCCTGTTATCCTGACAATTGGTTCAAGCCTTGACCATCTGCGTGCTCATCTGCCTACCTCGGGCATTCCACGCCTTCGTGTCCGTCCAGCTGCCTAGCCTGCCCGTCCAGCTGCCCAGCCTTCCTGCCTGCTATGAAAAACCTGCCCACGTCGTGCGAAGCCGGCCCATAGTTTTATACTCAATATCCTTTTAATTAATTTTAATTTATAGTTACCTTTAATTTTATTAACGTGGCTTACGTATAGTTCATCAGAACTATACGTAACGCTACAAGTTTAAGTTGTATTTGCTATTTGATATTCTATTTTGTGATTTAGTTGATTTGGGATATAGTTGTAAAAATTTAATTGATTTATGTAAATATGGTGTTGGATCGTTTTAGCAAAAAGCCATTTTCAATTATGCTAAGCTTATATTGAGTTTCGCAGTAACGATCCACCATGGCACGTTATGGTCTGGACCACGTCTGCCTGCACTAAACAGTCATCGGTATCTTGAGCCTCACGTGATGCCCTATGCACATTTTATTGGCAACGGTTTCATATTCATGCACGACAATGCTAGGGCTCACACCGCGAGCGTCGTACGAGATTATGTTACCGATATATACTCTATTATATCAATTGTGTTGCGGCTCACGCAAGGTCTGGCGCATAAAGGGTACACACTGTGGATGGACAACTACTACAATTCGCCACTTCTCGATCGAAATTGTTTTCTCAACTACAACAGAGACTTCAAACTTTATCTTTGATTACAATTAATAATATTGCCATAACCAACGATTTTATAAAAATAAAAGTTCCTCAGCTAATTAAAACTTCTAGTATTAATGGTATTCAACCACTGTTAACTTTAAAATGTTTTACTGAGACTTCTAGGGTTTGTCCTGCAAATACAGTATTTGATTATCTAACAAGAATGTACGAAATTACTACGCAAGAACCACATTAATATTTTTATTACAATTAAAAAACCTCATTCCCCTGCTTCAACCCTTACACTTAGCAGATATATTATACATTTCAGGCTGAAATAACTAGGTAAGGGAAATACGAATGCGATATTTTCCTTTTACTTCCACGAAATCGAATAATATTACCTATTAAACACATTATTACTAAACTGCTTCTACCGTCTAAAAGTATTATATAAGATGCGCCCGTATTTAAGTGAAGAGCTGCGTATACAGCTAGTTGAAAGTCTGGTTCATCTAAGTTAAATTACGCTGATACCGTTGTGGGACCTCGACTTTTGGCACGTACCGTAAGATTGATTCAAAGGGTTCAGAATGCTTGCGCGCGTTTTTGTTTTAACGTACCACCAAGAAGCCACATTACACCTTTTCTTAACAGGCATAATATTCTGAAAATGAAATCGCGTCGGAAATTGCACTTAGCCTGTCTACTTTTCGGTGTCATCAAGTATAAATGTCCACCATATCTGTACTCGAAGCTTGCGTGGATAAACAGTCACCGGCAGCGCAAGGCTAGGCGTTGTGCTCAACAACTGGCTACCCCGCACCACCGTACTGCAGCCTTCCGAGGAAGTTTTAGGTACACAGCCTCCAAATGTTGGAATAACATTCCGCCGCCAATTAGGGACATAACGAATATAATAACTTTTAAGACCAATCTAAAGAAATTCGTTCTGACTTCACAAATAAAATTTAATGGCATTAATATTGACAAATCGTTTATCTAATTCTTATCTTATTTTAATTTATTTCAATCCAATATTTAGTATTTAATATTAATCATAAATCATCATTAATATGAATCCATCGTATCGAAAAGTTGGGAAGAGATTGGCTGGATGTGATAAGCCGTTTGCGTCTATGCCACACTGTCATTTGGAGATTTTTGTGACAATTTTAACCATCATATTGTACCACTTTATATACTTTATATTATAATACATTATATTTTTTTTTTATTACTTTATATTATCTATTTTACATATATATCTTTATTTTATAATTTATAAGTTAAAGCACATATTCTTATTCTCTACATTCTCGACCAAAAGTTCTTGCACAAACTAATTCAGAACATCACCCTGAGTTAAACCAGATATTGTAGGAATATAATCTTAGCTAAAACAATATATGGGCACCTGCCATTGTTCTTTCTTCATTATTGGACTTAAGAAAGGTATCGTCCTCTGCATGTGCAAAGAAGTCTTGCGGATTGTGTAAATAGTGGGGCACACCTGCTAATAGTAGTCGTCTTTGTTTAATACGACTTCGCAAGTTCGTCGCAAGTTTAGAACTCAAAAAGCTGTTCTGTTCGTCAAGTTTTTTGAGCATATACTGTAACGTGGTATCAGTTGTATAAAGCGTCGCATAAAGCCGGCACATCGTCAATAAATAATAATCAAAATATAAAATTTATAAATATTGGAATGCCGATATTACTCCTCTCAACTCCGTAATTGAAAGATCAGAAAAATTGTTACGGAATTCCATAATTCCGGAATGCATGCCCTAGTTATGATGGGGCATGGTCTTAATTGTGACTAAAAGCCCCTAAATAAAAGAAGGTAAAAATACTGTATGTCTAACTGTGTACATTGTGTGTATATTATGTCCATTCTCAAGCAAAACATATTTAAAACCGATTTCCTTTTTTACCCATACAATAACAAAATATCTGCTAGGACGCTTAAGCTCTCCAGGGCAGAAGTAAATCTACAGCTGAAAAAAAATGGCTGCTTGTCGAAAAATAAATAAATGTAAAGATAAGAAGCAGACAGCGGAAATAAAGGCAGCAAAGAAATTGTTACCATTCCTGCAGTACTAGATTTACTTCAGAATTGCTGAAGTACTGAAAACTATTGACGCGGGTACAGGATTAAGGACGGCGATTCACGCTGCAAAAATAATTACAGCATTATCGATGTCAACGAGTCCAAAGGTATACAGATTTTTAAGAAAAATATTTATATTGACGCAAATCAGACAGTCGCAAATGTCATACAAAAATGCAATTTTTGACGTGAGCTTACTAATATCTTTTTTTACAATTAAAAAAGAAGCAAATTTATTGGAAATTATAAAGATTGTGCATATTGTTATTTGACGAAGTATCATTAAAAGCACAAATAACATACAGTGAAAAAAAAGATATAATTACAGGGATAGAAGATAATGGCCAGCAAAGGCAAACAGAATTTGCTGACTACACTCAAATCTTCATGGTCTAATTAAAAATTTAAACAAGCCATTTGGTACACCTTCTCAGCGAGTACCACAAAAGGACCAGAGTTTGGTTAAACTGATAAAAAATGTAATTACTGTGATGCAACAAGCAGGGTTAGTGACCAAGAGACAAACAATCGTCAGGCGATAAGTTTGTTATTAAATGAGACCAGGGGGGATTACTTACGAAGAGGGGATTTCTAAAGAAAATGTTATACTGTAACAACTAAGTAAACAACATCATACAGCGCGCACGCGACGCCCGTACTTCGCAGCGCTAGACGTCACAGAGGGGGCGGAGCCTAGCTCCCGAGTCCCCGCTACGCGCCGGCCGCTATATAAGACGATCGCGCGAGCATTCGGCTCAGAGTGTGCTCACTACGCTCTCGGACTGCTTCAGCCTCACTGGTCGGACAGCTCTGAGAACTAGTAACGCACTTTACCTGTTTCACCAAGTATTTATTTGTATGTGTTCAAATTGTACTGTAACCAGTGACGTAAATATAGTCGGAAATCGATCTATTGAGTTTTACTTCGTTACAATCTGGCGCCCAACGTGGGGCCGAATCCAGGGATCAAGTTAGAAAATCTACGAAGACTCCCTCATCGGTCTTTGAAGATGGCGATGTCCGACGAACAGTTCCAGGTGTTCCTTCAGACCATCACGGCTTCTAAGCAGGGAACTTTTGCATCCTGCAACATCACCTACAGTGGGCAAAAGGACACGGACGCAGTCGAGGCTTTTTTAGCAGCAGCGAGCACCTACAAAAGCGTGGAAAAGCTGAGTGACTCAGATGCGCTCCTAGGGCTTCCACTCCTTCTACGTGATGAAGCAGCGGTATGGTGGCAAGGCGTGAAAAACAGTATAAAAAAATGGGAAGAGTTTTGTAACAAACTGCGCCATACGTTCGCTCCCCGGAAACCAGCGTATATGATTTATCATCAGATCACACACGAGGTCCAGGAGTCTGATGTTACCACAGAAGCATTTATTGCCAAGAAGCGGGCATTATTTGCATCGCTTCCTCCTCCAGCACTGACTGAAACCCAACAAATAGATTTGGTGTTTGCGCTGATACGGTTGGAAGTACGAAACCGCATGCCGCGAGATACGGTACCAACTATCGATAAACTGCTAGAAACGGCACGCGGTATTGAAGAAACTCTACAAGAATACGCACATGGAGCTAAACATACCGAAACATCTACAGCTCAGATGCGAAAAGGTAAGCAGCGATGCACTTTTTGTAAAAACCCGGGACACACGGTGGACGTATGCCGAAAGAAGAAGCGTGTTGAAGGCACAGCCTCGGTGGCGGCGAAAGATGTTGCTGAAGTTCAGACGCAGGCACCATCTCCGTCTCAACCAAAGTTTTCATGTTATGGTTGCGGCGCTCCTGGGGTATTTAGAAGCAACTGTACAACCTTTAAGAAGTCGTCGCCCATTAAGAAGGAGGACTTGAAGTTTTGCGCCATCGACGTGCATTCAGATGCATACTCACGGCCTGTTGTGTTCGTGGAGATCGAGGGAATTAAAGGTATCGCCTACATTGATACTTGCGCGAAGATGAGTGTTGCATCGTACTCATTGTACTTAACGCTTGTCAAATGCGGATGCAAGTTCGAGGAACAGCCAGTCAACTTAACGTTAGCTGACGGAGTAACAAAAACTCAAAGAGTGCTAAGGTGCAGAGCCGAAGTTGACCTAATGGGTCGAAAGGTGCATACGACATTCATCGTGTTACCTGAAGCAAAGGAGAACCGCACTCTTTTGGGTATTGGCTTTCTGCGGGACGCGGGTATGGTAATTAACGTGCCACAGTACACATGGAATTTTATCGAGGAACCGGAAGAACAATACGAGCTATACTCAGAAGAGTTTGCCGTCTTTGAGACTACTGTCATCGGTGAAATGATGGATTTACAAAGCCCAATAACTTCGCTTACAATGACTGACAGTGAAGATAGTACAAGTATTGTGACAGTACCACCTACTCCACCGCCAACACCTCCACTGATGGTATTATCTGAACCTCCGTCAACGCCAAAGAATCAGCTAATCAGTAACGATATATATAAGCTGGCACCGATAGATCTTTCCACTACGCCTCCAACTAAGAAGAAACCACGACTATTCGATGGTTATTGTTCGCGACGAGACTCACCAACCAATTGAATGGTTTTTGTAAATAAAGTATGTATTAGAGTCATACGTCTGCTCACGCCCGAGCGCCAAGTAGGAATGAAAATGTTGTAAACACGTCGGTCCTATTTATAAGCTCGGTATGTAAGGGTATTTTGAATCGCATTTTTAAGGTAGTAATATAACGTCCTTAACGTTTATTTATGCGTATTGGGTTTTAGTAATACCAGATTAATAGAATAGAAGCATTGAAATATATAAATATTATAGTCTTCATACTTAAAACGTAAAATCAATTTCATGTGAATGCGTGCGTTCGCTGCGCCCGCCTAGTTCCGAATGGTGCGCCAGATGGCGGCGGGTAGTTTTATATGTTGGCGTTTTTCGTACAAAAATTCTGGTAGCTTAAAATCATGTTTTGAGGGGTTATATTATGTATTAGACATAATTTTAGTACATAGGAATGATATAATGTGGAAAATGTATAGTTTCCACCATTAATATGTGAATATTGACGTGATGTCTCAGGAAGTGAATTTAGGACATTTAGGTCATTTTAGGGTATATGGGGGACCTAGATCAAGACGGGAAACCTATATACAGTTCAGAATTAGTGTACTGCTTTATATAAAGCCTATTTACCTGAGATATCATGTCGGTATATAGTGTAAAACGCGCTGTTTATGGGAGTTTCGACGGGACTATTCTTTTAGGTGCCCTAAGCACCTAGAAAATATGTAGGTGTACTGTTAAAAGTACTACCATTGGAAAGCTCGTCGAAGGGGCTTCCAGACGGTCTTTAGACGAGAAAGATCGCCCGGATAGTTTCCGACATACTCAGCGCGGAAAAATGTAAACAAACAAAATTGTTGAAATTTGTAGACCCTTCAGGTCGAATAACTCCCTGAAGGAAATAGATGTACTTATTATAGAAGTACTTTCGGATGGCCCGTTGGACTAGCTATCAGGCCATCCCTTTAGAGCGAAAATCGCTCATATAGTTTAGGCACAAATCCAGACATGGTAATCTGGACTTGTGATTTTTGGCCCGTTTTTTGGCATTCCCAGGGACTATACACCCCTGAGACTTCCAAAAATAAGGAATTTTCGGGGACTTCCCGATGGCCCGATAGACGCGCCATCGTGTCGTCCCATAAAAATATAGAATCAGTTAAGTAGTTTGGGAGATAGCTAGACACAAAGGGAGTGACTAGCTGTCGAACTAACACTTTTTTGGGTACATTATGTACAAAATGTATATATATACTTATGGAGGCACTAGAACTGTAAAGTGCTCTCCTTCAGCCACCAGGCCACCCATATTCGGTGGTGATAGCTTGGATGGTCTGAGTAGAAATTGAACTAATAGAATAAATTGTCTAAAAACGTTAAGGAGCGTGTATTTAAGGGATGATATCCCACGATAAACGTCCGAAAATAAGCTTTTTTAAGCCGCCCATAGACGACTTGCTGAATTTGTCAGCAGGTCACCCCAACCTATAGTACTCTCTGGGCTAGGGATGTTGTTATACAACTTTCCGACATGAAAATAAGGGAACTTGCCCCTTTTTTCTATAGATATAGCCTAGGGACGCTATCAATGCCTGGATATAGATGTATGGATTAGATACTGAGATAGGGGGTGTTACTGTGCTACAGTACACAGAAATCCAGGCGTTGATAACACCATGGAAGGGATAGTACAGACCTAAAACCCACTGTCGGGTAAGGGATTTTTTGGTAAATAAAAATTATTTTCGGCACAAAATCGCGGGGCTCTCGATAGTAGTAACGACCGAGGGTATAAAACACCCTCGGTCCAAAGATAGAATTGTAGTCATCGGCCATAGCCACTAGAAACAAGTCACTTGAACTTAATTAGTAGTTACTTGTTGTCGGCTCCTAAATTCGTCGCAAGTGTCAATCAATTGAAGATTGAAACATTTATTGGTCCATTCGAGCCGAATTTCACCAGCCTGGAACCTGGAAGAACAGCTCCAGGACGTCTAAGAAAAAGAAGGAAGAATCGTCGAAAATAAAATAAATCCGACACTAAATAGATTTTGTGCCGGATTTTAGAAACCTGGAAAACCGGGAAGAAATACTGAAATTCCACCAGGGATAGAGGAAATTCAGCCGCACAATATGCTGCCTTCAAACTGAAGATTGAAGCCAGGAAAGCAGCTCCAGGACAGCGGGAAGAAATAGTGGTGGAATTAATTTGTCGAATTCCTGACGAATTAATTTCACAAAAAAACAAATTGAAGTCGAGCACCGCAGAGAATAGATCCTGCGTGCCCAAGCCCACCGCTGGACCAAAGAGGTAAATTCCGGGAGACAGTTATTAGAACTACCCTCTTGTTTTTAATAACTGTTAGAAGATTGAATATATTTCCTGTGAGCTGCAAAAGTGCCGTATGAAGACTGATGTGCATATATGAAGCTATAAGAATAGTTCCTGAAGACTTATCGCTGAAAACCACCCTATGTTCTCAGTGATTTGTTCTGGAACTGAACGCTGGTTTAATTTTACCAAGAATATGCGTTTTTAAGCCTGAATTGCGTCTTTTACGTCGAGCAAATAATTCCTGAAGGCTTATCGCTGAAAACTACCCTTACGTTTTTAGCGATTTCGTTCGAATACTAAGCGCCCGTCTAAACAAATAGAAGACGTGCGTTTATGAAACTGATGTGCAGCTTTGATGTTTGAACAAACATATCCTGAAGGCTTATGACTGAAAGCAACCCTTAAGCTTTCGGGAATTTTCGAAAATTGAAATTTCGTCAAATCGAAAGAAGATACGTACTCAGAAGATTGAGTTACGACTCTGACGTCTGGAACAAGCAGCTACGGAAGCATTATCGCTGAAAAGAACATTCGACTTTTCGGTGATTGATATTTCGATTGAATTATAGTCAATCGTATTGAAGATACACGTTTTGAGAAAAAACAAACGTGTACTACCAGATGTCTGAAGTTTCATAAGGACTTATCACCAACCGTGAGTTTTTGGTGATTTGAATTTTTGGAGATTGAATTATAGTCAATCCACTTGGTGAATTTTTTGAAAACTGACGTTTTGACCGTCGGAAATTTTGGGAATTAGGTCTTGTGTCGTAAATAGACGTTCTGACCGTCGCAATAAAAATATTGAACTGGAACTCATGCTGATAGGTTGACGTTCTGACCGTCGAATATTAACCAATAGAAACAGACCAAGTAGTTTCCACAAAAATAACCAGTATAGAAGGAACTTCAGACTCAACATTGAAACCTTCTCGGAACGAGAAGACTTTAGAAGATAGACGTACAGCCATGCCGATGACTACCCGGGGTGACACCCGTATCGAACATAGCCGTCCGCCGTCAACTAAAATGACTCGGCCACGGAGAAAAATAGTTGGGAGCTAGCCAAGAAATACAACTTGTGCTTTCGCTGCCTATGTCGAGGCAGCCACACTTGCAGGTCAAAGCGGTGTGGCGAGGAGGGATGCCACCAGAAGGCCCGACGTTGAAGGGATCCGCAGGAAACGGTGACCAGTTCAAGAACCCAGTCGAGCCAGGCGTTCCTCAAGATAGTGCCGGTCCGGGTCATCGGACATCGGCGGGAGAGGTGGCGACATACGCCCTCCATAACAACTGATGATGCCATAGATCATCAGTTGCGCGAATTTTTCGCTATAGAATCGCTGTGCATAAACCCACAGCGCCCCGCCTCATACCCTGGGAATAGGGCAGAGGATCCACACTTGCAGGGCAAAGCGGTGTGGCCAGGAGGGATGCCACCAGAAGGCCCGACGTTGAAGGGATCGCAAGAACCCAATCGAGCCAGGCGTTCCTCAAGATAGTGCCGGTCCGGGTCATCGGACCGGCGGGAGAGGTGGCGACATACGCCCTCCATAACAACTGATGATGCCATAGATCATCAGTTGCGCGAATTTTTCGCTATAGAATCGCTGTGCATAAACCCACAGCGCCCCGCCTCATACCCTGGGAAAAGGGCAGAGGAGCCACACTTGCAGGTCAAAGCGGTGTGGCCAGGAGGGATGCCACCAGAAGGCCCGACGTTGAAGGGATCGCAAGAACCCAATCGAGCCAGGCGTTCCTCAAGATAGTGCCGGTCCGATGACCCGGACCGGCGGGAGAGGTGGCGACATACGCCCTCCATAACAACTGATGATGCCTTAGATCATCAGTTGCGCGAATTTTTCGCCATAGAATCGCTGTGCATAAACCCACAGCGCCCCGCCTCTGACCCTTGAGAAAAGGGCAGAGGACATATAGAAACCGCCATGTTATGGCGTGCGCGAATTTTTCGCTATAGAATCGCTGTGCATAAACCCACAGCGTCCCGCCTCTGACCCTGAGAAAAGGGCAGAGGACATTTGAATCAAATGAACGTCCAGTTAGCAAATGGACATATAGAAACCGCCACGTTATGGCGTAATGAGCATGCTGAGATGCCAGATAGCTATGAGACAGCTCTAAAGAGGCTCGTCTCAACTGAGAAGAAGCTGGACAAGAACCAGGTACTTCGAAGAAGATACTCAGAACAAATGGACATATAGAAACCGCCATGTTATGGCGTACGCGAATTTTTCGCTATAGAATCGCTGTGCATAAACCCACAGCGCCCCGCCTCTGACCCTGAGAAAAGGGCAGAGGACATTTTGAATCGAATGATCGTCCAGTTAGCAAATGGACATCATGGGAGGCGCCTGGGAGCGCCTAGTCCGCTGCGTAAAGAACACGCTGTACAATGTACTTACAGAAAAACACCCAACTGAAGAGGTGTTGTCCACACTGATTTGTGAGGCAGAGTACATTGTGAATAGCCGACCATTGACACATGTGTCAGTAGACAGCGATGATGATGAGTCCATCACACCGAACCACTTCCTGCTCGGTGGGTCAGCCAGACTACCTACACCTGGCGTATTCACTGAGCAGGATATAGACAGCAGGAAAGTATGGCGACGATCACAGATCCTCGCTGATATGTTCTGGAGCCGCTGGGTCAGAGAGTACCTGCCTGAGCTCCAAAACCGGCGGGAGCCACATAGTAGTGGGCCCAAACTTAATGTGGGCGACCCCGTCCTGATAGCCGACGGCCAGCTGCCTCGAAACACATGGTCTCGAGGCCGCATTGTAGCCGTGTATCCAGGAATCGACGGAGAAACCCGGACTGCTGAGGTGCGCACACTTGGCGGCATCCTGAAGCGTCCGGTGAAGAAACTCGTCCCACTGCCTCAGTAACCAGAGACGCCGGGGCGGCGATCATCCTTCGGTGAGCCTGGCGACGGCATCCGAGACTGCCACTCGTCACTCACCATGGGAGTGCAGCGCCGCGCCGACATCACTTCGAGCCTGCACAGCACTGCACGGCGGGAGATATGTTCGCGACGAGAGTCACCAACCAATTGAATGGTTTTTGTAAATAAAGTATGTATTAGAGTCATACGTCTGCTCACGCCCGAGCGCCAAGTAGGAATGAAAATGTTGTAAACACGTCGGTCCTATTTATAAGCTCGGTATGTAAGGGTATTTTGAATCGCATTTTTAAGGTAGTAATATAACGTCCTTAACGTTTATTTATGCGTATTGGGTTTTAGTAATACCAGATTAATAGAATAGAAGCATTGAAATATATAAATATTATAGTCTTCATACTTAAAACGTAAAATCAATTTCATGTGAATGCGTGCGTTCGCTGCGCCCGCCTAGTTCCGAATGGTGCGCCAGATGGCGGCGGGTAGTTTTATATGTTGGCGTTTTTCGTACAAAAATTCTGGTAGCTTAAAATCATGTTTTGAGGGGTTATATTATGTATTAGACATAATTTTAGTACATAGGAATGATATAATGTGGAAAATGTATAGTTTCCACCATTAATATGTGAATATTGACGTGATGTCTCAGGAAGTGAATTTAGGACATTTAGGTCATTTTAGGGTATATGGGGGACCTAGATCAAGACGGGAAACCTATATACAGTTCAGAATTAGTGTACTGCTTTATATAAAGCCTATTTACCTGAGATATCATGTCGGTATATAGTGTAAAACGCGCTGTTTATGGGAGTTTCGACGGGACTATTCTTTTAGGTGCCCTAAGCACCTAGAAAATATGTAGGTGTACTGTTAAAAGTACTACCATTGGAAAGCTCGTCGAAGGGGCTTCCAGACGGTCTTTAGACGAGAAAGATCGCCCGGATAGTTTCCGACATACTCAGCGCGGAAAAATGTAAACAAACAAAATTGTTGAAATTTGTAGACCCTTCAGGTCGAATAACTCCCTGAAGGAAATAGATGTACTTATTATAGAAGTACTTTCGGATGGCCCGTTGGACTAGCTATCAGGCCATCCCTTTAGAGCGAAAATCGCTCATATAGTTTAGGCACAAATCCAGACATGGTAATCTGGACTTGTGATTTTTGGCCCGTTTTTTGGCATTCCCAGGGACTATACACCCCTGAGACTTCCAAAAATAAGGAATTTTCGGGGACTTCCCGATGGCCCGATAGACGCGCCATCGTGTCGTCCCATAAAAATATAGAATCAGTTAAGTAGTTTGGGAGATAGCTAGACACAAAGGGAGTGACTAGCTGTCGAACTAACACTTTTTTGGGTACATTATGTACAAAATGTATATATATACTTATGGAGGCACTAGAACTGTAAAGTGCTCTCCTTCAGCCACCAGGCCACCCATATTCGGTGGTGATAGCTTGGATGGTCTGAGTAGAAATTGAACTAATAGAATAAATTGTCTAAAAACGTTAAGGAGCGTGTATTTAAGGGATGATATCCCACGATAAACGTCCGAAAATAAGCTTTTTTAAGCCGCCCATAGACGACTTGCTGAATTTGTCAGCAGGTCACCCCAACCTATAGTACTCTCTGGGCTAGGGATGTTGTTATACAACTTTCCGACATGAAAATAAGGGAACTTGCCCCTTTTTTCTATAGATATAGCCTAGGGACGCTATCAATGCCTGGATATAGATGTATGGATTAGATACTGAGATAGGGGGTGTTACTGTGCTACAGTACACAGAAATCCAGGCGTTGATAACACCATGGAAGGGATAGTACAGACCTAAAACCCACTGTCGGGTAAGGGATTTTTTGGTAAATAAAAATTATTTTCGGCACAAAATCGCGGGGCTCTCGATAGTAGTAACGACCGAGGGTATAAAACACCCTCGGTCCAAAGATAGAATTGTAGTCATCGGCCATAGCCACTAGAAACAAGTCACTTGAACTTAATTAGTAGTTACTTGTTGAGAGCCCTAATTTCGTACCAAGTTTTAAATAATTGAAGTGTTTTATTTAATTAAACAATTATCATCCCTGCACCTGCTTGATTAGAAGTCCTGAGGCAACATTCCAAAGAGGTTACCAGATCCAATCTGAAGAGTCAATGTTCTTCGGGCGTCCAGCGCGCCATCCGGGAGCTTTACGACCTCCCTCCTCGGGGAAGGCGATCACGCTACGTCCGCAACAGTTATTCTCCCAGTTTCACGGATTTTATGCTACGAGACGCACAAATCAATGTTCATCGGGAAGACATCGAATTATCCCCAGAAAGTGCCAGTCTCTTTGACGCAAATGAGTGGGAATGGAGAGAGGACCAGCAGAATGCCTACCACGAACTGAAGAGCCACTCGTCGTCTGCCCCAAAACTCAGGCAGCCCGATGAAACCAAACCCTGCATAGTAAAAGGTGACGCAAGTTCCTATGCGATCGAAGCAGCATTGGTCCAGGGGGAGAGAGAAGATGAAGCCCACGAGAGACCGTGGCAGACCCAAGACTAACTCTACTGATCCTGGATCATCGTCGGGACGACTTCAGATCCAGAGGGGGAGACTGTAACAACTAAGTAAACAACATCATACAGCGCGCACGCGACGCCCGTACTTCGCAGCGCTAGACGTCGACGTCCCGCTACGCGCCGGCCGCTATATAAGACGATCGCGCGAGCATTCGGCTCAGAGTGTGCTCACTACGCTCTCGGACTGCTTCAGCCTCACTGGTCGGACAGCTCTGAGAACTAGTAACGCACTTTACCTGTTTCACCAAGTATTTATTTGTATGTGTTCAAATTGTACTGTAACCAGTGACGTAAATATAGTCGGAAATCGATCTATTGAGTTTTACTTCGTTACAATATTAATAAATGATAAAGAAATCATTCCCCTTTATGACACCTTCTCAAGGATATGAGGAACAATTTAGTGACAAAAAAATTAACTTTAAAAAAGATGGCATGACCTTAACTGCCAAATGGTCTCATTTGTTACAACTTCATGAAGAAAACCCAGGCTATAAAGGCATAAGACTGATACCAAAGCTAACATAATACCACTTATCCCCTTTAACCCAAGAGAATAGTACAAAAATTTAACAAAATGAAAGTTAAACTTGCATTTCAGGTGTTTAGTCGCACTGTGGCATCCAATATGGGATACCTAGCAGGAAATTAATATTAAGCATTTTTTTTTTCTTGTAATTGACATTTATTGTACGGTAGAGACCAGTTTCCAGGAAAGTTGTTATCGTGAAATGTTTATTTACTAATAATCAAACGCGCACGCGCGAACGCGCGCTGTTCCCAAACGAGAACTATCGAAACCTTTGATTTGCTGCCCTATAATGTTTTACAATTGCACTCTGCTCTATCCTCGAGATCAAGAATACTATGTAGTAACGCGCAGGTACGGCTATCCAACCACTAAAGAAATCAACAAGATAAGCAAAAATATATGAAACAAGTAGTGGTGCCCTCTCGGTAAATTACTCGCGTTTTAGTGCTTGCCACGATTTTCCGATCGTCTCAAAAATAAAAAAAAGGAAACTAGTTTCATGTGTTTTGGGTAAGGTGTGTTTACACCACGGGGTGTAAGGTGTATAGATGTGTAATTACAATCATTATGCCGAAAAAACGATGAAGATATTGAGGCCTACGTAACTCGAAAAATGAGAAATGAAAAAATGTTGAAGAAAAGATGTCAACAAAGCTCATTTTCGCAAGATTCGTTAAGAACGTTAGGTAAGTACAAATTAAATAACAAATTACAGTGAAATTATGCCAACTATTCTACATACAGGGAGAAAAATATTTTATTTTTTAGTGAGGTAACTACCCACATTGGAAATTATATAAAATAGATCTATGTTGGTAGTGAACATTTTAAATATGGAATGGTAATCCCAGTGCTATTACATAATGATTGTAAGCATTACAATGGAATGACTCAGTCATGATTCCTTTTAAATGTTCTCTTTGTTCCCGTTGGTTGTGAACATTAGCAGTAGCAGTCTCCGAATAGGGATCTATACCATGCGATGGGGATCTATGCGATGCCAATCTGGTCAAGTTTAATGCTGCCAAAACCCAGGCGTGCCTTTTTCCGCTAAAAAGAGCCAATTTAACCCGGCTCCAACTTTCCGTGATGCAACCGTGCCAATACGAACCATCTTGAGCTTCTTGGCGTTACGTTGACATCGACTTTCAATTTTGGGCCATACATTGAGACAAAGGCTCAGCTGTCTGCCAAAAAGTTGGGTATCCTTACGAAGGTGAGAAGGTACTTGACACCGGAACAGCTGTTCAACTTGTATCAAGCGCAAGTTCGATCATGAATGGAGTACTGTTCTCATCTCTGGGACGCATCTGCCAAATATCAGCTTAATGCACTAGAGTCGATCGAAAAGCGTACCAAGAAACTCATCGACAATGAGGCACTAGTAAAGTCAAAGCTCCAGAGCCTTAAACATCGTCGCCGAGTTGCCAGCTTGTCAGTTTTTTATCGGTTACATTTCGGGGAGTGTGCGATGGAATTGCATGATTTAATTCCGCCCCGTTCCATCATCGGACTACGGCGATGCGTCATCGGTACATGGTGGACATCCCACCCATACGCACAAAACGTTTTGGGGACACTTTTATTATGCGTACAGCTAAGGAGTAGAATTCCCTGACGGAGTCTGTTTCTCGATAGCTACAATCTAGGAGTCTTTAAGTCAAAATATTCGTATGCACTTGTACCTCCTTATCCTCTATCTCATTCCCTTATGCACTTTTGTATATCGCTGTCTCAGTCGCGCCATGCTACAGAAGATGCGAGTGTATTTTTTTTCTGTACTATGAACGTGCGTGAAGTGACAGTTTTAGTTCAGTGTTCTTCAAAACCAGCTACAGCCGCATGCGCAAGAAAAATACCGTGATAATCGAGCACCGCAAACCAGCTCCAGGAGACGAGATCAGCAACGCCAAGTAAGTGCATGTGATCCCATCCTTCCAGGCAGCTGCCGCCCATTTTTTACTACTTTCCCTAGAGCAGTTGTCTATCCTAACATATTGTACAAGTAAACCATACCATACAGTCCACGCCGCAAAAATAGATTGTTTTTAAGGAGTAATACCTATAAATTCCCCATCACCTTCTAACGGTCCGGAAACTTTACATTACTCAAGTTGTTCTCACAAAACATAAAACACTTACCTATGATTCCAGAATATTGGCAAGAAGAAGAAAAGACATTATATTAAAAGCACAAACAAGCACAAAATTTGCCAGTATTTTCAACTTTGGAAACGTTCTGCTCAGCTTTATAACGCTATTAATAAACATATTTACGTCTACCCTAAGAATAGTTATGAATGCAAAAAAATACTTACGGAATGGATAAAAAAGCTTTCCTACAGCGAGACTGAATCATTTCTACAGCAGATATACTAACATAAATACTGCACATACACACACACTCACTCACACTTTCACTCAAATCACCTTGTTTTTGATTATGTACTCGTATTAGTATAGTTTAATGGAAACGTTTTGTTTATGAAGGAGCGGAGTCTCCTAATACAGGCATCTGTTGCTTAAAAGGAGGCTTCAATCTCAAATTTTATTGTACAAATGTGATTATCAAATAAACTATTTTATTTTAACTATTTATTTCTTATTATACACCGTATGGTACCGTATGGTGACGGACGTAAACAATTTCACCATCCCATATCTTCCCGTGGGTGTCGTAAGAGGTGACTAAGGGAAACACCAGAGAATGGCCAGCAGCGTTCTCTGTGCACTTTAAGAACAAACTGTGATCGCCAACCCGCCTGCCAAGCGTGGCGATTACGGAAAACCCCCCAAACCATGAATAGCACAATTAAAATACGGCCCAGAGTGCCGGGCAGCCCGTCTACCCTCGACTAGGGTAGCGGTCGAGGCGATGGCGTGGCAAGGGGTGCAAAGAAGCCCCGGAGTGGACCCAGCTACCCCAATAAACACCGACGACTGGACCTGGCAACATATAACACGCGAACACTCCGGATCACGGAACAGAAAAAAACAGTGGAAATGCAAAGTAGGAGTGGCACGCGTGTCAATAATAAGCGCTTGCACGCACGCTTCTACGCAACTTGATTCCAGTCGTGTCCTAACATTGCGTCGAGTTGCTAATCTCGCGATAAATTCCTTTTACGTAACTATGCCGATTTGATCCATTTTGGAGTGCAAAAATGATAGTAAGAGAAAGAATCTTAAAAATGGAGGTGTTTCGTATCATCGGTAAGAACAATTTTATTTGTTTTCTAATAAAATATTAATAAATTTCAATTTACTAATGATTTAATAGAACGTCTAGTTAAAATCAACCTTACGCGATTAAAGTAAAGTTTATTTTGGATTGAATGTATTCACTATTTCATACTCGAAAGTTCTATGCTACTCAATTAGGGCTGTAGTCTGGTCGGGTATTGATTTTATAGATACATATCGATAAAAGAAAATAAGAACCTACATTTTTTATATAAGGTGGATTAAATATTGCCAATAAAGTTGGAAGTATGCTGTATTGAATGCATAATAATTATTACAATGATTGTTTGTGTAAAAATGAAAATTCCTTCTGATTTTTAGATTTCCCAAAGACGCTAGCGTCAAAGAGAAATGGATAGATGCAACGGGTAGAGTTTATTGAATTAATTTGGATGGCATCCATCCAAATTAAGCACGATATGCTCTGAACATTTTTTAGAAGTTGATTTATTAATATCAAAAAAAGGTTAACCTACAGCGCTTCCATATATGAAAATTGTTAAGTTTTTTTACAGAAGTAAGTTACATGTTTTATTTTTATCACTTAAAAGTAAGGTTTGAAAGTACCTTATATGATACAATACTAAACAAAGAACGCACCCAACCCGTTGTATACTTGTATGAGGATACGATCACCAGAAAAATAGCAGCATTTACTGACTAAATATATTGACTATATTCTAATTCATAAACACACTAATATTTTATTCTCTAATATTCACTAATGTTTCTTAGTACATGTGTGAGTACTTCTAATACTTTATGTCTGTAGGTGGTATAGTGGGTAGTGCTATTCTGGGTGCATTGTCCTCACATGTATGAATTTAATAATGTATGTACCTATGTTCCTAAATATTGTAAAAAAACTATTTTTTTTTTAAGAGTCAGTATGGAGTTTCTCGTGCATTCTTCTCCATAACAAGCTACTTTCCGAATGCACGGTAGAATCATTTTCATGTAACGTTCAAAAGTGCCGCTTGGTGGCCTAGTTGAAATAAAATATCTTTGTCTTTGTCTCATGTTCATTATTTTATTGGTATTGTTTTCAATTGTTTTTTTTTGGTTTCAGCCGCAAAATGTTAATATAGCTTCTGCAGGTTCTTCAAAAAGACAAAGTGATTTGGAGAGCTCTGACGGTAAGTCACAGCCAAAAAAGAGGATTCAACTTCTTAAAAGTTTCGTAGGCACACAAGAAGTTGAACAAAATTTTATACAGAAAGGAGATGACGTGGAACCTGTGGAGTTTTATTCCGCATACAGTTCAGTTCAGATCGAAGGAGAAACGATTAAAAAAACATATGCCACGAGTGGTTCAGATTGTACAACGCCGAGAAAAAATAAACTCAAAGGCCAGCTAAGATTTTGCACAGACAATATTGTAAAACAAGATCTGAAGATAAAACGATTGCTATCGAAAAATCGAAGGCTTAAAAAGAAAGTTAATAATATTGATGAAGTATTATTAAAATTGGAAGAAAAATGTTCCAAGGCCAAGGAAAACTTGGATTGCCTCAAAAATACTAATTTAGAGCTTTGTTTTAAAATTTTACATCATTTTACTCATGATAAATATTGGTAGAATCAAGTGTGAATACGGGTACAAAAATGTGGTTTTATAGGTTCAAGAATTGATCGCCAGAGAAGTTGGACACACGGAATCTGGAGTCATGTGAAGAAGAAAGTATCCGCCAGCACTGCGCAGCTTTGCCCTGACATTACACTTTTAGTCGCCTAAGGCGTATGATTACGTGCGAAAGACTTTCCATACAAACCTCCCACATACCTGAACATTAAAGAATTGGTACTCAAAAGTCGGAGGAGAACCTGGATTTACCAAGGAGTCATTAGCTGCTTTGAAACAAAAATCTGAGTTGTTTAATCAGCCATTATTAGCCACCTTAGTACTGGATGAAATGAGTATTCGTCGCCATGTGGAATGGGACGGGCGCAAATTTCATGGATACGTTAATATGGGCACAGAAGTAGAAGGCGATCACTTGGCGGAGGCAAAAGAAGCCTTGGTATTTTTAGTTACTGCGATATAAACAGTAAATTTAAAGTTCAGGCATTAATTCACAAGGCTGGCGTTAGAATAGTTGCTCTCACTTTTGACGGTTGTGCGGCGAAAATTTCCATGGCTGAACATTTTGGTTGCTCTTTTGAAGAACAAAATGTTAAGTTTGAACATCCTATTACCAAAGACCCAATAGTTGCAGTCCTAGATCCCTTTCATATGATAAAATTATTAAGAAATACATTAGAAATGTAAAAAATTCTAGTAGACAAGGATGGAAACAAAATTCAATGGCAAGCATTCATTTATCAAATAAATTACGAGACCGTCATATGTTAATATTCAAAATGAAAGAATGAAACTGAAGTTATCTACCCAACTTTTCAGCATAAGTGTAGCGGAAGCTGTTAAATTTTGCAGACAATCAGGAATAGATTTATTTCATGACAGCGAACCTACGGAAAAGTTTTTGATTACTTGCAATAATCTTTTTAATATATATTTAATACAAGGAATTTGCACTTATACGGCTTTAAAAAAGCTTTAAATGAGAAGAATGTGAACGAAATTATCGAGTTTTTAGGTGAAGCATCGGCTTATATAAGCAATTTAAAAATGGAGAACGGCACATTTTTAATAAAAAGTAGAAGAAAAACAGGGTTCTTCGGCTTTTTGGGGTGTATCAAAGCCTTAGAAGATTTATATGCAAGCTTAATTAAAACGAAAATCCTTATTTATTTACCATTTTATAAATTAAGCCAGGATCATTTAGAGCTTTTCGTCTGCAATATTAGGGCACAGGGTGGTGCAAACAATAATCCCACTGTCAGACAATTCATATCAGCATATAAGAAAATTTTAATTCATGTTCAATTAAAAGACTAACAAAGACAACTGTGTTGCGTTGGAACAGATATCCATCCTAAACTGTTCATCAGCTGTTGAAAGGATAAACAAAAGTACAGCTGTAGCTCAAGACATGTCACAATATGAACAAATTGAGGACGATTCAGAAATTGAAGAATTAGGAGGGCACTTTTCTGATTTTAGTAACCAACCAATAGGTCATATTGCTGGTTTCATTGCCCGAATATTGAAAAAAAGAAAAACTATGATATCTGTATTGACGCATTAGTGACACATCATTTCCAACCTTTCCACAATTTCATAACTACAAGAGATCAAGGTGGATTGTTGTGTCCTTCGCCAGATGTAGAAAAAATATGTCAGACGGCGGATTTTTTTTAAAAAAACGTTGACATAGGGGTTTTTCGAAAGGAAGTGGCGATGACTCTGATCATGCGAAAGTTTATAGGAATTGATTTATTTAATGATATGGCCTCCCATCAAATAGGCGAATTGCCTTTGCATTTGTTAAAATAAAAAATTATATAAGATTTCGAAACGCCAGTTTTTGAACAAATACCGTTATATTTCAAGGACAATAAATAAAAAAGACAAAACAACGCATTTTTTATTTTAACCCAAGTGTGTAAGATAATTTTCACAATTTATTCAGTACTAGCTGCCACCTGCGTGGTATTAGCACTTCTCCCAAATCTTTATAAATTATAGCCAACTAGCTGTCCCCCGCGGCTTCACTCCCGTCAACTGGCTACCCACCCTACCCTACCCTTGGGGAGAACTATACCGGGATGAAAAGACTATAGTCTGTTTAGCCCGGTATCTGTGTCTTTGCCAAATTTCGTCCAGATCCGTTCAGCTGTTCTAGCGTGGTCGAGTAACAAACATATACACACACTCAGAAATTTTCTCCTTTATAATATTATAAAGGCGAAAACCTACCTACTTATCTACCCACTAGGGTAGGTAGGTAAGTAGGTGAAATAGGTAGGTCTGTAACTCCTTACCTTATTTTTAAATCTGCCCCGTATTCTGGCGAACAAAACATAAAAAAAAGAATGATTCAAATCGGTCAAGCCGTTTTTGAGTTTAAGCGAGACGACGAACAAACAGTAATAGATTTTGATACATATAATATTTTATGTTTAAATAATACTATGTCATTCATCCTACAGTTTTACTGAACTCCAAACAAGGTTTATTTTTTCGAATTAAGAAATCGGGTATCGATCGATATCGATACTATAATAAATAATTAAATGTTACTTCCTTGGTCGAGTAGCAGTAGATATCGTTCTATGACACGAATGTAAACCTTAGTTCGAACGCAATAAAGTTTATAATTGCAACCACTGAGAATACTGCCATATATGGTCGGGTAGCGGCATTTACTTGGCAATCGAATCTAGTTTGACTTTAGATTACAAACCTTACCGTACCTTATACTCAGAATATCCTCAAGATATCGCTGAAGGTCATACAGATCTACGCCCCAACCTCGGCACATCCCGACGACGAGGTAGAGACCATGTATGAGGATATTTCTAAAGCTATGCATGGTTTCAAAACTCACTTCACCGTTGTCATGGGGGACTTCAACGCAAAACTGGGCAAACGAGACGAGGATAAGCTACAAGTGGGGAAATTTGGAGTTGGACGTCGGAACCACCGGGGTCACCTACTGGCCAGTTTTATGGAGAAAGAAGTAGTGGACATGGCAAAGCCCCGATGGTGCAACTAAAAACGAGATCGATTCATCATGTCAACCAAGAAGCATATGTTCAATGATGTCTCTGTGATCAATTCGGTTCAAACCGGGAGCGATCACCGCATGGTAAGAGGCACATTGAACATTAATATCAAGCTTGAAAGGTCTCGACTGATGAACTCCACGCTCCGTCCAGCACAGATCCAGATCCAAAACCCCGAAACCTTTCAGCTCGAACTCCAGAATCGTTTCGAGTGCCTAGGGAGCTCCGTGGACGAATACAGCGATGAGTTCGTGGAAGCTGTCCATACGGTCGGGTCTTAAGTTTTTCAAGACCCGCCGTGCAGGTAGAAACAAAAAGCTCTCTGATCCTACTCTCAAGCTAATGAAGGAGAGGCGTGAGATGATCCTGCAGTCTTCAGACGATGCGGTGAAATACCGGCAGCTAAATAGACGGATCTCAAAGTCCTTGAAAAGCGACCTCCGCCGCTTTAATACCGAAAGTATTAAATATGATGATTGAGCGGAATAAGGGCTCCAAGGTCTTTGCAAGAGATCTGTCTATTGGGCAGAGCCAGCTCACGAAACTGAAGACCGATGATGGCAGGATCGTATCCGCCAAACCGGAGCTTCTGAGGGAGATCGAGAGAGTCTATGGGCATACACGTCAACATGCAAACCCGTTGCGAATCTAGCAAACGACCCAAGAGCTAGATTGACCCGACACTATACCGAAGATATCCCGGACGTCAGCCTGTACGAGATTAGGATGGCTCTGAAACAGCTTAAAAACAACAAGTCGCCGGGTGACGACGGAATCACGGCTGAACTCCTGAAGGCGGGTGGGAAACCGGCCCTTCAGGCCCTTCAGAAGCCGTTTGATTCCGTCATACTCGAAGGCAAAACGCCACAGGCATGGTGCAGGGGTGGGGTTAGTGATGGGTAACTCATAATTTTTATATGAGGTTGAGGGAGCACCTCATTTTACCTCGCGAGGTACTCACGAGGTACCCCTCATTTGAGGCGAGGGATCGTACTCAGCCGATTGTCCGAGGCAGCGGCAAACGAGGCGAACGGGCGCGTCGACTCACGAGTACTCACGATTCCGATTTTTACTTCTCCCTCACACACATTATTTTCTTTCGCTCATAAATTTTAGACCGCCAAAATAAACGAATCAATGACACTTGAATATTGAATACCAATCTAATGCTAATGTTTTTAGAGTTTAGAGTTAAAGTTAAGAGTTCATAGTAATAGCAGTAACAAAAATATTTTCCATTAAATTATATTTGCACAATAAGTCGGTCGGTTCATTCGCTCACTCAACCACTCAATACTCACTCGCGAGTACTCGCCTCAATATAAAAAAGGCAATGACAATTTTTAAGTGAGGAGGCGTGAACGAGTGAGGTGGTTCAATGTTGAAATTCGAGTAACTCTTTCAATTTGCGATCACGAGTACCTCAAATGAGGCACCTCATGAGTGAGGGACACATCTCTAGGTGGGGTGGTACTCTTCTTCAAAAAGGGCTACAGTGCCCGGCTGAAGAATTATTGGCCCATCTCACTTATTAGCCATGTCTACAAGTTGTTTTCAAGAGTCATCACGAATAGTCTCGCGCGCAAATTTGACGATTTCCAGCCTTCCAAACAAGCCGGATTCCGAAAAGGCTTTAGCACCGTATACCACATACATACGCTGCGGCCGGTTATACAGAAGACCGAAGAGTACAACCTGCCTCTCTGTTTAGCGTTTGTGGACTACGAGAAAGCCTTCGATTCGATTGAGACTTGGGCTGTACTGCAGTCTCTCCAACGGTGCCAGACCGACTACCGATACATTGAGGTGTTGAAGTGTTTGTACAAAAACGCCACCATGTCAGTCCGTCTTCAGGATCAGACCTCGAAACCAATGATTCTCCGTCGTGGCGTGAGACAGGGAGACGTCATTTCTCCGAAACTGATCACTGCTGCGCTGGAGGATGTATTAAAGGTTCTGGACTGGAGGGGCCTAGGCATCAACGTTAATGGTGAGTACATCACTCACCTTCGGTTTGCCGACGACATAGTGGTCATAGCTGAGACCATGGAGAGCCTCAGTACAATGCTCGATGACATAAGTAGAGCTTCCGAAAGAGTGGTTCTGAGTGGTGGCAAAGTTGGAGCATCGTTGTCCCATTGGAGCAACGGTGCAGAAACCAAATACCAGAAATTAAAACTGTCGTCCCACTGTACCATCTACCAGGCGGAACTGCTTGCCATATGTAAGGCTACACGGGAAATCTTGCGTAGTCAACAAAACAGTTTTGGCATGTACAGCGACTCCAGGTCGTCATTAGAAACGGTCGTTAACCACCGCTCTCTTCATCCCCTAGCTGTCGAATTACGAGATAACCTGCGTTAGTGTAAAGATAAGCCAAAAAAGTAAAACTTTGATAGTCCATGGTGGCCGTATGTTCCCTCTATGTCCAACGATATCATGACTATTAGCTTCTTTTCCCTTAGCTTTTGACGTATGTATTCTAGCAGGTCATAGAGAGTCCTCGGTGCTCTTTTGTGGCATAAACCCGTACTGGCGTGTGCTGAGCCCAGGTATGTGCCATTTCACTCTACCTATTAGCATTTTCTCCAGAAATTTTCCCATCACTGGCAACAGCCCTATTGACCTATATGATTTAGGAGCTGTGTAGTTCTCCTTCTCGGCATTCCCCAGGATTACTTCTACGGTTTCCTTCCACAACCTCGGGAAGTAGCCCAGCTCTAGGCATTTGTTAGCCAGTGATAGGAACAGCTCCGGATCATGGCCTATGGATTGCTGGCAGATGTATACCGTGCCCCGGGACCGTACCATCCCATACCGTACCATCTGCCCCGGGAGCCTTTTTGGGGCTGAAGCTGCGTATCGAGGAGTTAAGCTCTTCCTGAGTAAACGGTGAATCATGCTCTCCACCACGGTCCATCTCGTTTACTTTTGCAGCCAACATCCTGACAAATCTATGCTCCTCATTGTCGTCTTCCATCCTATCCTCGGGGTAGAATGTTTCCGCCAGCAATGTGGCAGATTCGAGGTGGTTCAGTACTCTTCCATCTTTGGTCTGGGGCAAGTCCTCCTGTCTTTTCGTTGTCCTGCCTAAGACCCCATAAATACTTTGCCAGAGTCGCTCCTTATTCTGTTTCTCACAGAAGCTTTTCCAGCTTTCTGTTTGGGCCGTTTTTGCTACTTGCTCATATTCCTCTTTCTTTTGCAGGTACTCCTCGACAACTTTCGTCCTACAGATCGGCGCTGCGCATCGGATTCTGCGCTTTCTAGTGGCGACTGCCTTTTTTAGCACGGCGGGCTCGTGACTACAAGGTTAGTTTAGCTCTGATACTGTACAAGGTTAGGTTAGCTCTAATACGCTACAAGGTTAGTTTAGCTCTAAAACGCTACAAGGTTAAGTTAGCTCTAATACGCTACAAGGTAAGGTTATCTCTGATACATTACAAGGTAAGGTTAGCTCTAATACGCTACCAGGTTAGGTTAAGTCCGATAAATTAAAGAGTAAGGTTAGCTCTGAAACATTACAAGGTTAGGTCCGCTCTGACACATAACAAGGTTAGGTTAACTATAATACGCTACAAGGTTAGTTTAGCTCTGAAACGCTTCAAGGTTAGGTTAGCTCTAATACGCTACAAGGTAAGGTTATCTCTGATACATTACAAGGTAAGGTTAGCTCTAATACGCTACCAGGTTAGGTTAATTATTATTATTTATTTTATTTCAGACATAATTACAGTCCATAGATACATAAAAAATTACAAACAGATAAAAACCCAAAATAAATCACTGAATAATTAAAATCTAAAATAATCAAAAACTCATTAAAAGTAATAATTAAAACGGTCCAAAAAATAAATTATTAAAATGTCAGAAATGTATAAAACAATGTCAAAAGTAAAATTTCTAATTGTTGCATATTATAAAAAATGTCAAAAATATATAATGTCAAAAATAAGATTTATATAAAATTATATTGCAAAACATAAATAAACTATAGTAATTATTTTAAATTTTTACCTGCCCCACACCCGGTATACGGGTGCATGCAAGGCCTGCCACTGCCGCATGAAAGGCCCGTCCAACCTGTTGGCAACAATACTAAGAAGACTGTTGCCGCTGCCCCGCACTCTACTCGCCATTGAGGTCGCCCTCTTGCGCATGCTAGCATGAAAACAGTCAACGCGGACGCTTGCGAACATTCCCGATGCGCTGCAAAAGCGAGGCAGCCGCAGCAGTGCCCTCAACGCGTTATTATATTGAACGCGAAGGGCGCTGTAAGATTTCTGCAAATATGACACCCACAGACTGCTCGTATAAAAAGATGTGCAGTAGGCTCGAAACAAGGTGATTTTCACATCCTTGGAGCTACGCGCAAACCTGCGGGCAATCATATTCGCCCTCACCGACAACGCCCTCCTTTCTCGCTCAATATCAGCGTCGTCCTTCAGGTCGGACGTCACAATATGGCCTGTAAGTCTGATAAATTAAAGAGTAAGGTTAGCTCTGAAACATTACACGGTTAGGTCCGCTCTGATACATAACAAGGTTATGTTAGCGCTACGGTACAAGGTTAGGTTAGCTCTAATTCGCTACAAGGTTAGTTTAGCTCTGAAACATCACAATAATACGCTCCGCGGTTAGTGTAGCTCTAATACGCTACAAGGTAAGGTTAGCTCTGATAGATAACAAGATAAGGTTAGCTCTAATACGCTACAAGGTTAGTTTAACTCTAATACACTAAAAGGTTAGGTTAGCGCTAATAAAGACAAAGCGGCCAAACTAGGCCACCAAGCGGCACTTTCGAACGTTACATCAAAATGATTCTACCGTGCATTCGGAAAGTAGCTTGTTATGGAGAAGAATGCACAAGAAACTCCATACTTACTTTTTTTTTTAAATAGTTCTTTTACAATATTTAGGAACATAGGTACATACATTATTAAATTCATACATGTGAGGACAATGCACCCAGAATAGCACTACCCACTATACCACCTACAGACATAAAGTATTAGAAGTACTCACACATGTACTGTGCAGTTATATAATAGATAGTAGAAAAACATTTACATCCGAAGCAGTCAAGTTATGACCAATCCCAATTGACGGCGTTCGTTCACGAACATGACGCATGAATTGGCACCACCCAGCTCAACCATCATGAAGGGAACCGGATGATCCAACACACGCGCCACCATCAGAGAGACATTTGAGAGAGCATGACACACTCAACGGCCAGGGCACACACAAGTCAACGAACGACGCATAGATACAGGAAATGGTAGATTTACAGTTGGGTACATAGTACTCACACACATGCTGTGCAGTTATACAATACTAAGGAAATTGAGTTTATACAATACAAATATATTCATACAGTCTTCAGCAGGTCCAACAATACCTCAAAACAATAATGTTCTGCATATCACTTGTGGATGTGGATTGTGGAGCAAGACTAGCATTGAGCTAAGCATTTTTATCAGTGATGTAATCCCCCAACTTATAATATGCCAGCCTACATAGTGTGCGTTTTATACAGGTTTTAAACTTCGTCTCGTTCAGTTCAAGAATGTGAGGAGGAATTTTATTGTAACATTTTGTACAGTACCCCATGAAAGATGAGGCTACTTTAGCCAGTCTGAAACCTGGTTGAACTAATTGGTCCCTATTTCTAGTAACGTAATTATGTCTGTCGCCGTTTTTACTAAAAAGATGTAAATTCTTTCTCACGTACATGATGTTTTCATAAATATATTGACAAGGAACCGTCATGATGTTAATGTCCTTAAACAGTTCCCTTAGAGAATCGCGCCGGCGAAGATTATATATTACTCTGATGGCTCGTTTTTGCAGACTAAAAATTGACTCAATGTCTGCAGCCCTTCCCCATAGTAGGATACCGTACGACATTATACTATGAAAATAACTAAAATATACTAGTCTCGCGGTATCCACATTGGTTAACCGACGAATCTTTCCAACAGCATACGCTGCCGAACTCAGCCGCCCTGCAAGAGATACCAAATGAGGACCCCATTGCAACCCTGAGTCCAGCGTGATCCCCAGGAAAACCGTTTTATCGACGAATTCTAGCACACACACACACAGCGTCACACTCAGTACTTTTGACATTCGGCAAGGAAAATTTTACGCACTTGGTTTTTTTACCATTTAAAACTAAATTATTGGCAGTGAACCAATCCTGAACCTGCCGTAGCGCGTTATTTACGTCGTCAACCCGACAAGTACGTCTATTTATTTAAAAAATTAAAGATTTGTCATCAGCAAATAACACCATGTTTAGTTTGTTTTCCAATAAACGGGGTAAATCGTTTACGTATATTAAAAATAAGAAAGGACCTAATATTGAGCCCTGGGGTACCCCATTTTTACGTTTAACCCCGACGAATTCATACCGTTTATTTGAACTAATTGCTGTCTATCATTCAAATAAGATTTAACCAAACTTAACGCTGATTGACCTAGCCCGTAATGCTCAAGTTTCAGAAGTAATGTTTCATGATTAACGCAATCAAACAAAATGCCTTCGACAGGTCGCAGAAGATACCTGTGGCATCCTGCGACTCTTCCCACGCGTTAAAGATGTGTTTCAATAGGGTGACACCAGCGTCAGTTGTACAACGTCCTCTGGTGAAACCATACTGTTTATCATGCAAGATGTTATTCGTATTAAAATGAATGAGCATTTGATTTAGCATTATCTTCTCAAATACCTTGCTGAAAACCGGCAACACGGATACTGGTCTATAATTATTTGTGTCTTTACTGTCCCCAGATTTAAAAAGTGGTATAACTTTACTATATTTCATTAGATCCGGAAAGACTCCTTGATCCACATACAAATTGAAAATCAAAGCCAAGCAGGAGGTACAAGCTTTGATGGACATTCCCCACAGATCTTCAGTCGGTTTGATCTTGATTTGCTTAAAAGCTTTTATTACTGTTATGGGATTTATAAGTGAAAAGTTAAATACATTCGGGCAGGCTGAAAAGTTCGCGTTTAATAATCCAAAAGCAATCGAGGGCGAAGAATTTAAGGTTTCAGTCGTTTTAATTGGGATGTTGGTAAAGAAATTTACAAATTCTTGCGCAACTTTTTTGTTATCTCTAATAAGTCCGTGTGTAGTCTCAAGCGTGTAATCAGTATTATTTATTTTATTCCTATTCGTTTCATTATTTACAATTTTCCAAACCGTCTTGATTTTATTTTCTGCTAATTTAACCTTATTGCTAATGTACAAGGCCTTAGCTGCCTTGCATGTATTTTTAAAAATTCTTGAGTAAGTAGCAACATACTTATTAAAATACGCTATAAGGTTAGTTTAGCTCTGTTACGCTACAAGGTTAGGTTAGCTTTAAAACGCTACAAGGTTAGATTAATTCTGATACATTACAAGATTAGGTCCGCTCTGATACATTATAAGGTAAGGTTAGCTCTAATACGCTAAAAGCTTAGGTTAGTTCTGAAACATCACAATAATACGCTACAAGGTTAGTTTAGCTCTAATACGCTACAAGGTTAGGTTAGCTCTGTTACTGTACAAGGTTAGGTTAGCTCTAAAACGCTACAAGGTTAGGTTAGTTCTGATACATTACAAGAATACGTCCGCTCTGATACATTACAAGGTAAGGTTAGTTCTAATACGCTACAAGGTTAGTTTAACTCCAATACGTTAAAAGGTTAGGTTAGCTCTGAAACATCACAATAATACTCTACATGGTTAGGTTAGACCTAATACACTACAAGGTTAGTTTAACTCTTATACGCTAAAAGGTTAGGTTAGCTCTGAAACAATGTTATCTTGCGCTTTCCTGGAAATGTTACCTACTGTCCTAAGATGAAGTACGAGATAGCTAAATATATCAATGAGTGTACAATTTGCGGACAAACCAAATATGAGAGGAACCCAATTAGACCTCAACTAAATCTAGTATCCTCAGCTACCAAACCTTTTGGATTAGTACATATTGACCTCTTTACAGCCCAAAATAAAAAATACCTTACAGTTGTAGACGTTTTCTCAAAATACGGACAGGCATACTATTTAAGGAGGAGGAGGATGTCTTCAAGGTTCTGGATTGGAAGTCGCTTGGCATCAACGTTAATGGCGAGTACATCACTCACCTTCGGTTTGCCGACGACATAGTGGTCATGGCTGAGACCATGGAGAGCCTCAGTACAATGCTCGATGACCTCAATAGAGCTTCCGAAAGAGTGGGTCTTAAAATGAACATGGACAAAACCAAGGTCATGATGAATGCCCATGTAACACCCACTCCTATCAAGATCGGAGACTGTTTACTTGAAGTCGTAGATGATTATGTCTACCTGGGACAAACAATCCAGTTGGGTAGATCCAACTTCGAAAAAGAGGTCAACCGTCGAATCCGACTCGGCTGGGCGGCGTTCGGGAAGTTGCGTGGTATCTTCTCGTCCAATTTACCGCAATGTCTCAAGACAAAAGTCTATGACCAGTGCGTGTTGCCAGTGATCACCTATGGGACCGAGACGTGGTCGCTCACAATGGGCCTTATCAGAAAGCTTAAAGTCACCCAAAGGGCAATGGAGAGGGCTATGCTCGGAATTTCCTTGCGTGATCACGTCAGAAATGATGATATCCGCAGGAGAACCAAAGTTACCGACATAGCACGAAGAATTGCCAAACTTAAGTGGCAGTGGGCAGGGCACATTGCTCGCAGAACGGATGGCCGTTGGGACCGAAAAGTTCTGGAATGGCGACCGCGAACCGGAAGACGGTATGTTGGAAGGCCTCCCACTAGGTGGACCGATGACCTGGTTAAGGTTGCGGGAAGGCGCTGGATGCGAGACGCACAGGATCGGTCAATGTGGCGACGCCTGGGGGAGGCCTATGTCCAGCAGTGGACGTCTTTCGGCTGAAATGATGATGATGATGATGATACTATTTAAGAGATGGCACGGCAATTAGCGTACTTTAGGCAAGTTTAAACTATTGTACACATCACGGTCTACCACTCACTATCGTAACCGACAGTGGTACTGAATGTATAAATCAATTTTTTACTAGATTACATAACGTAAACCACTATAGAACACTAACTCACTCCCGCAATGATAACGGAACTGTAGAACGATTTCACTCTACATTACTAGAACATCTACGTACGTATCCTACGACTACGTCAGAAAGATGAACCTGTGGTCAACCTCATGCCTTATGCTATATTAGCTTATCTAAAAAGAAAGGTCCCGTAGCAAAGTCCCGACTCAAGCTAAGACCTGAAAATTGTTACAGGATACTGCTGGCGATGATCATTCACACAACACTGGCGCTCGAGATAAAACTTGAAAGTTTAGACGAATGACCCGGACTCTTACCTTTCAACCTTGGCCAAGCAAGACTCATAACACATCATCATTCCTTCCTTCAATACATAGACTTAACCGTCATCGGACATAGACTCCACTCTGTAATTAATCAACTAGACTATTTCCAGACTAAACTAGATAATTAAACCATTGTTTAATATGAACTTCAAATTAACCATTTATCTAATAAGTTGGATTAGATTAGTTCTCAGCTACTAGTACTAGTAGTACTAGTAGTAGCTAGTAGTACTAGTAGTCAAGAGGCTGAATGCCTGAAGTTTAACCGGATTCATCTCTGCGAAGAGGAAGTCAGCCATCAACCGACGAGAGGACATCTAAACTGCATCCAAGGGCTCATTTTCAATCAATATCTATAGAAGTCATGCCAGCCCACTAAACTCACGCTGACCAAAGAAGCCATGGAACAATTGGACGACAGACGCTACACACTCACCTTTCCACAACCAACCCGAACCTGCGCAATGCGAACGTCAGGAATGCATCTCTCTACGCGGAATTAATCTCGCCACCATGCCGCAAAAATGCTTACTACGCACTGAGCAGTTTACTATGATCAACACGAATGACCACTACAAAGTACAACCGCTGAAAATCACCGAAATACCTCACCATATATATTACTCTTACCATACGTCGGTATAACGTTTGCACAAAGCTCAGAAAGCCACAATCACCGGATAAAAAACAAGCTGAAAATAATAAATACGAAGATACAGATCCGAATCTCCTACAATCAAGAAAAATGCACCAGCAACATTCTCGCTGAAATTGCTCAAATAGTTGCTGTTCCGAGGGGGTAAATCTAAATCCCATAATCAGATTCTGATTTGGTGACAATGGGACCACCTCGAGAATATACCCTTTCAAACAATAACATAATTTTACTAATATATGCCAAAAAAAAAGATATCACATATATCGACTTGAGAACCTCCTTCTTTTTTTTGGGAAGTCGATTAATAGACTTGTCGAATGTTATGAAAACTGTAGGTATTAGTTAGGTCTCTTAAATCCCACTTATACGAAAAACTTAACTCAAGAGTTAGTTGCTAACACGAGGTTAAATTGACAATTTGTCATACAATATTGTCTTTTCTTGTGGGTTAGACTCTCAGCTCTTTGTTTGTATTATTTTGCCTATGCCTGGTTGGGTTTGAATTCGGACCGAACGACCAGCAACTCGCATCCACCACTGCTCCTCCTTGTTGCTTAGCAGATATTGGTTGTAAGTAGGTATTATCAGGAATGATTAAATAAAAAATCAAGTATTTTCCAATAATTTAATCAGGACATCAAGTAATACGTAACTTTCCAGAATACATAAATAATTTTAACAATTCAATCGATTACACCATTGCCTTATCGATTATATTACATTAGTCGCTTACGTTTACTTCAAATTGATCGCTACTTTGACTAACATAGAATATAATTAAGACAGGGACCAGCCTGTTTCCACTACAAAGTATTACCAATGCTAAAATAAATAATTTTAAAATAACTATTTAAACATCAACAAAAATAAAACGTTGAAATACAGCCGTAAATTTTTCGCACATTTTTTTATTGTTGTGGCAACAGTTTTAAGCATTCCATTGATGTTCGCTCGAAACGATGCAGAAAATAATGATCTCCAGCGAGCGAATATGGAACGCATTTTCAAAATACGAAAGAATGTTTTGATTTTTAAACGCTTTTAACTCATTGACCGCCAAAACGCGAGGGAAGCAGTCGTTATTTGCTCTATTGGTATTGCGAGTAACGTTTTAGATTTAGGTTATCCACACGCGGACCACTCGCGAACGTCACTTGTGGCTAGCGACAGCCACTTTTTCATAAAGCCAGATTTGACTCGCTCGCCGCTCTTCTCGGCCGCCCTGAAGTTAGGCTAACAATGGCTGCGCATTAGTAAATCTCACACAAAAACATCACCTCGCCGTGTCTTGCGCATCGGAAAGCCAGGTAGTGTAGGTAGGTATGTCTGAACTCGCTTAATATATTATGAAAAATGGCTGTGTCTGACATCTAATGCGAACGCAGTGGCGCATATACCACGCCTAAAGTCCTCTCTTGCGGTTAATCAGATACTAAATTAAACATTAAAAACTCCCACGATTTGTGCGATAGATATCTAGGCAAGTACAGAGTTGTACGCTTGTAGGGTTCCGTAAATATTATTACGAACTCATTGAGCAAACATAACAGCTTAAAATATTCTGAATCTTAAGAAATAAACATACGTTCATAAAAGGTACAAACAGGAAGCTGTCTTTATGCACCAGGCATTTCAAAATTATTCTTACTTTAGTCTGCGGACGGACAAAATGGACGACAAACAAAAACAAAGAATGATTTACGGAACCCTCAAAATTAAAACAATAAGGCTGGCCACATGCGAGCCACTCGCCTCCGAAGACGTGTGGTTATAACAAATGGCTCGTGTGCAGGTTACCTAAGTTACTCAGTTAATTTTTAATTCAAATTTTTTATTTTAAAATTAGAAGTTAAATATGGCAGCGAAAGTTACGTTAAATAAATCACATAGAAGACATTAAGATTCAGTTCAATCACTTTACTCAATTATTTTAGATTTAGAATGAGATAAGTAGTCAACGTTCATTCTTTATAAACAATTCCACTTTTAAGTAATTTGTGTATTTCAGTATTTATTTTAAAATATTACTCGCTTTGTTAGTCAAATGAGGTATTTACGTATTAATATTTGGCTTTTATTTTTATATTATTATAGTAATAACAACCTTTTCAATGTACGTACGTTCTTTTTAAGGCAATTGTTTGTTATTAACTAAGATATATTTACGTTATTTGTGTTTGAAAATAAAGTAAAGAGTACTTTCTCGACTGATATCCGGTTAACGGCCGATTTTTAAATAGTCTGATAAGATTTAACTGAGGAATAAAAATGGCCGTTTGACATATTTTCTATACAAAAGCTGTCAAACCGCCATTTTTATTCCTGAGTTAAAAGTTATCAGGCTATTGAAAAATCGGCCCTAAGATGTGGTTCTATGGAGTGAAACAACAGTGATTACTTATCTCACAGCTAGACGATTACAACTAGATTATAGTAAAGATTGCATTGGTCGTATATAGTTTTTACAGCCACCGACAAAATAAACGGATCCAAATTAATGCGCTTTAGTCCAGCCAAAACGTGTAACACATAAATATAAGAGCCATGCGTGCATTTGGATTAAAATTTGTCTTGAAAACGATATTCATTTCGCGGTGGTCGATAAACTTATCCGATAGAGAATATCAAGCTTCGGCATTCCGAATCCCGAGTTTCCAGTTAAAGACATATTAGGTACAGCGAAAAAGACAAAGTCTGTTATAGGACCTTTCAATTTCAAGTAATGTTAAGTACCCAAAATGCACTGCAAGATGACAACAAAATTGTTTGCATTGTAACATCGATGATTTAAATCGGATTACCTTTGTTAAAAATTGGGCAACACAAGGCTTGCGTCCAGCACACTGCGCTTGCGAAATGCATGCGCTAGCCTCGTGATTTGGGTAAAGGCAGCCATACAGGTGCAATGCGACAATGTGACGGTGACAACCCTTGTTTCAATCTTTCAGAAATTATATCCGTAGAACAATTTTTATGGAACTCTTCGCATTTTAGTTTGTACCTGGAGAACACAATGCACAATTAATGCTGACTGGCAGATCTGTAATACCCGAGAGCTTAGACCCAAGTGGATTCTTCGTATGCAGGAGCTTATTCTTGATTCGTTATTGAAATCGAATTATGAAATCATAAATTGGATTCGTATTGCAACCACATTTTGAGCAGTTTGTTACATCTTTGCCTATCGCAGACCTGAAAGTGGGCATGACGGTAAATGCCTCATCATTTGTCACAAGTTTATTCAGAGATCTAAATTATCGATGTTATCCCATGCATATAAAGTAACATAAAGTGAGTGCAATAGGTATCTATTGTGTGCATCCCTTATTATTATTCAAACATGAATGATTATCCTATACTTAATTTACTATTTGCTTATAATTAAGAAGTATAAAATGGCAGTAGAAACAAAATGAGGGCATTTACAAGGATTGTTTAGTGGAAGTCTAATTTGAAATCAATTTATAAGTATCAACAAAAGGTTTTTGATAAGGTTATAAAACGCTAAAGGCTAAGCTAGATTTTATATTCGAATTTGTTACATACAGACTATTGGATTAATGGAATCAAACATTAAGGGGTGACAGATGTCAAAAATTTAATGGCGGATTCTGGCGCCAAAATAGAATTTGAAAAGTTATAATGGCCGACACAACACGATCGTTTTTCTGTTCAAATTTGCCACGGATAGGAGACCCATCCACGGACAAATCCTCGCCAAGCATTGCTTGAACTCGAATTCAAGTGTGACAATCAAGTGACAATGTCTTTCTAAAGATTCATGTGACATTCTTACTCTCTTGCCCATGTATTGTTCTTAATTATTTTTACTGTTCTTAGTTAAGAATATTATACGTGAATAACAGAAAAACGATCGCATTTAGTCTTATTACAAAACGAGTTGTTACTTTAGTCCAAACCAAAACTTTTAAGACAGCTATTGTACCTACTTTTAACTGTACCAATACGTAAGTTAGTATGACTTGCAGTTGTAAATAGTACCTACGAATTGGTACGAAAAACCAATTTAGTTCTGATATAATTTCTAAATTGAAAATGAACTTAACAGTGTACCTTTCTTTTGTATATAGTGTAAGTAGTTAGTTTAAGTATAGTTTTGTATATTTTACTTTTGTTTAGTGTTTAAGTATGTACATATTTAAACCTTTGTTTTACAAATAAATATCATTTAAACTTAACAGTAGTTTAAATAAAATTCAAAATACATTAACTGTCTAATTTTGGGCTTAAGTTAGAACTAGTTTTGTAGTACCTATGTGGCTTAAGGATATACGAATTGGCCCTGCTCTTCAAAGCATAGTCAATAATATCTGCTTACCGATGTATGAATGATAAGAAGCTCTAGACAAAGTGATATTATATTGTATCAGCGGTAACTATTGTCAAAAAGTCAAAAAGGTCATTGGGCATAATCTGACCCGCTTTAACCAAAATAGCTTTAAACTAAATGCGACCTTTCATAGCATTTATTGCATCATCTGCCTAGCCTTTTTTCCCAATTATTGTTGGGGTCGGCTTCCAGTCTTACCGGATTCAGCTGAGTACCAGTGTTTTACATGGAGCGACTGCCTATCAGACTCCACAACCCAGTAACTGGGTAACACGATACCCTTTGGCAAGACTGGTGTCAGATCTCAGGCTTCTGACTACCCGTAATGACTGTCAGAGATCTTCAAATGACAGCCGGGACCAACGGCTTAACGTGCTTTCCGAGGCACGGAGGAAACTCGGTATGTTGAAATGGTCACCCATCCACGGACCGACCTCGTCAAGCGTTGCTTAACCTTGAAGATCGACCCGTGCGGCTGTTATTATTTGGCCACGAGCTCCTCCTTTTCATAGCATTTATTTATTTTATCGAAAATCGATAGAAAAAAATGTACTGAATCGTCTGAATGTTTTAAAAAAAATGAGGCATTCCCTCAAGATTGCCGTGAGTAATTACTTTCCAGAATTTGATCCTTACTAGCGACACTATCGGATCGTGTAATAATCCGTCATGTTTATTTTCCAAATTCAACGGATGCGATTCCTAGCTAAGAATAGTTTTCAAAAATAAAAAAATAATGTAGTTAAAGTTTTCATCAAAACGGTATCGACTTTCCGAGCCTCCTTTCAGTGTTTGTAGCTTTTCCCCATTTGAAAAACTCACTCTGTATACGATATTTTTATATTTTTTTCGTCATTCCCATGACTCAGTGTGATTAATACCATAGTAAATCAGAGCCATATATATATACATTCTGCTATATGTCGCTTGTGTACGCCATGGGTATGGTGTCCATACTATTATGCCCAATGACCTTTGTTGGATTGACAGAAGCGCTAGAGAAATGTCACGTGGTCAATCCTTGCGTTGACTTTTCGACTGTCATTTCAGTTGATAGAATGTCAATGTCACTTTGTATATAGCCTCAAGGACCGAACTATGACGAATCAGTGTGAAAAAGGGTCGGTGCTCTTCGTCCTGTATAGCTCCGTCTCTCTCTCTCACAGTTAAGCCATGATAGTATTGATGCCGTAGTAAGACCCCAGGTATATTAAAGGACCGTTTTACTTAATTGGCCATTCCCAAGATAGAAAATATCGAATATGAGCTACAGATAAAATATAAGGTCAGGAAAAAAGGTAGTCCAAAAATTAAATAGACTTATTTATATAATCTTAAACCTATTTTCACAAAATTACATCTAAACATCAACATTACAGATAAAGAATTCACTAAATACAATTTATTTAATTCAATAATGTAATTATTAATAAGCGTAATAGATCAAAACATTAATGTTTTTTTTATTAATTTCTTCTTTTTTCTTCTTCACCTCGGCGGTAGTAAGCCACTGTGATTGCTTCTTTTTTTAAACTCAAAACGATTTTTGGAGCCTCAATTTTTTTCTTAAAAACAAATACAACAGAAATGATTATTTTGCCACAGTTTGGACATTTTACCACTGGTTTCTGGAAGGAAGTAACCGACGCATCACAAATTAAAAGCAAATCAAGTGATGCGATTGGCTGAACTCATCCAACCAATCACAGCACCTTCGCGCGTTTGACAATTGGGACAATTAATTTTGCGATGTTTTTCTTTCCAGGCATTGGCAGAAGTTGGTATAGGATTTTATATTCTATAATATCAATTTTGCTGTGCCATAATTTTGATGTCCAACGCAATTTTTTATTCTTATTGTAACACTTTATTGTTTTGAGATTCAATATTTTATTGGATGCCATCGACTTATAAAAGACAAATACGTTGAGATAAAAAAAAAAATACAATACAACATGAATATTTGTAATGGATTTTCAAGATAGTATTGTCTGTATCATACAGTCCACCGCACTTCGATGGTAACACTTTAACCTAAAGCTGGACTAGCATAGTACAGTCGACCACAAATCAGTGGTAAACACTTGACATTTACAGCACATTTATGTCGTAGCAATAAGGGTGAATTTGGTAGTGCAATATTTTTCACTGAGGTGCGGTAAACTGTATGGATTGCCAATGTACTACAGAGGTCAGCTTATACCGGTATTAGTTCTCACTAACCGCAAATTTTTTGCGTAAGACATCTCAAAAATAAAAACCAAAAAAGTGGCTCTCAATACTTCAAATCCTCAATAAATTTACATGACTTCTAGACCTGCTATGAGTTCTCTAAACCCTTGATTTCGAAGGTCTTCCCCTCCAGATTCACGTCTCCGTAGTCGCGGTCATCGAACTCCGAGTCTTTGCCGTTCTGAACTGACTCTACGGCCGGACCATAGAGTTTGACACATAGGACGTCCCTGTAGTTTTCCAACGCGAGTGCCAGGACCGAACCGCCGAGGAGAACTTCGCAGGATAATATTCTTTCTGGTGGAGTGTAGACTGCTATCGGTTTTCCTGTGGAGAGAAAAGAGTTTTATTTAATCTTTTTAACCCCCGACAGGAAAAAGAGGGGTGTTATAAGTATGACGTGTGTACCTGTGTATATGTGTATTTGTCTGTGGCATCATAGCTCCTAAAAGGATGAACTGATTTTGATTTAGTTTTGATTGAAAAGTGACTTTATCGATGTTCTTAGCTATGTTTGACGAACATCAGTTTAGTCGTTCTAAAGTTATGGACGTTTTACTGTTTGAATCGGGATGTTTTAGCAACTAGAACAACAACAACAACAAACTTCTAGATAAATTATGTAGCATGAAATAAAACCGTGTTGGAGGTTTTCTATATTTTTAAATTTTACTTGTTATAAAGGTACTTCTAGACTTGATTTTGGAAAAGAAGGTTGGGTATGGCAAAAAAGACATGACAGTAGGATTAATGCAGTAGAAATACGTTCCTTGCGAAGTATGTGTGGTGTAACTTTAAATGATAGATTGAGGCATGAGGTTATAAGACAACGTTGTGGTTTAAAAGAAGATGTGGTGACTAAAATTGAAAAGAGTATGTTAAGATGGTTTGGTCATGTTGAAAGGCGACTAACGAAAGGTTAACAAGGCAGACGAGAATGGAAACGCCGGGAGGGCACGCCTTAGAAAGACATACATAGACCTTATAGGTGATGTTCTTCAGAAAGGCCAGGTGCGCAGTACTCATAACCGGCGTATGTGTATGACTAGATGTATGAATGTGAGTGAAACAAAAGAAGTATGTAAGGATCGCCACCTACTGCGTTCTGTAGTTTCTGCCTACCCCCATGGGAAAAAAGCATGAGTTTATGTATGTAGCTATGTATGTTGATTTTGGGAAGTGAGTTGACTTTTGAATTTTTCTTGATTGCAAACTAGCAGCTGCCTACCTCTTAATTGGTTTCAACTTAAGGTTGATTGTAACTTGCACTTCACATAAAAAATTAATTTTTCTATATGACAGTTAAATAAATTTTGTGGCAATTATTGTCAAAAGACAAAGAAATTAAAAATGATGATCCTCACCAGTATGCAAGTCCCACAGCCTGACGGAGATGTCTTTGCACGTGTCATCAGTGGACATCAGCACGCCGCCCGACTTCGCCAGCCGTAACATAGACGGCGCTGCCACGTGTCCGCGGAGTGTTAGGCGGCAATTACCTGGTGATAGACCGGTTATTTAGTCTACTATTAGAGTTAAAGGTAGGTTATAAGAACTGTTACTATCGGTTTACTGATGATAAGCATAAAATACATAGTCATAATTTATAGTCCTCGCCAAACTTCTGGGCCGCCCTGAAGTTGGTTTACCGGATGCGCGAGGCACGAAACGGTGCTGTTTTTGTATGAGATTTACTACTACTTTCATTGGCATAACGAAATATTGCATAATATTATTTTTAGGCATAAATGTTTTGCCGTAATGTTTATTGAGATAAATACTGTTGGCATAATAACAATAAAGCATAATGTTATAAACGCATAATGATCTTTACGATATAACTCATATGAAAACAAACATGTTCGCGGCGGGCTGCACCTTAACCTTGGATTAGGTAATAGAGTAATTCCCAAATTATAATTAATAATGTAAGTACTTAACACCAACTTATTTTTCAGATTAAAATTGCCTTAATAGGACAATGGCAAAAGCCCATACATTGTTTTAGCTGAGTTAGTCCAATGTGTGAGAATCCTTATTAGAATTTGTACAGAAAATCAATATAAATTAGTTAAAATCAGTGACCTGAATTATTTATGCATTGAAATCCAACTTTTCATTTTAAGATCGCTTTATAGTAAGATTCATCCACCACTTCACATCCACTATAAAAGATTAATTTCTAAAACCACGCAGCAGTTTCTAAACTAAAAATCGTTCGCCATCTTTATCGGCATTCAAGAGCAGATCCAATCAGTAATAAAAGAGGTCCCTTTCCCACATTATAACTGACCTGTAACTAAGTCCCACACCAATATCCTGGTGTCAGCCAGACCTGACACCACACACCCGTCCACGGAGCTGATGGCCAACGCCACGGTGTCGCAGCCAGGCTTCCACTTCTTGA
The DNA here is from genome assembly GCA_945859665.1 of Anorthoa munda. NCBI lineage: Eukaryota > Metazoa > Arthropoda > Insecta > Lepidoptera > Noctuidae > Anorthoa > Anorthoa munda. Next base: position 9,189,637 of record OX243894.1, read on the forward strand.
ACAGCGTGCCTGACTGCAGGTCGTAAACTACGATGAAGTTAGGGCTCGGCTCGTCGAGTTCACGGGAGACTACGCAGACGTATGATCCTGGGGATAAGAGAGCAAGGTAAGATTTTTTTAATATCGCCCCATTATAAAGTAATGTTTTTTTTTTAATTATATATATGCTCGCGCTTGACCACTATCTCACCTGATGGTAAGCGATGATGTGGTCGACGGTGTAACACGCTTGCCTAGAAGTAACCTATGTACTCTTGACTTAAAGATTGATTCATCGAAGACCTGATGGGCTTTTTTTTTTTTTTTGGGTTGGAAATTATCCAATGACTTCCCGCTCTGGGTGAGGCGGGAGGACGTGTCAGACTTTTACTGACTAAAACCCATCCGTGTTCCTTCAGTTGCTTGAGCCAGGGCCGCGGTAACTCTTTTTCAAATTTATCCGGTAAATTCATATAAAATATATGATTTTGCAAAGGAGGCCAAAGAGGTCACAAGGACACTTATTTTATTAATATCGGATCAAAATTTCAACATTTTCGGACACAACTCGAATCGATGAATTTCGCGGATAAGGAATATCGTTGGCCAATTGGGCCTTTTGTGATAGAAATAAGGAACTAACTAAATTTAAGCCAAATAATTTTACATAAAAGGAGTAAAAGAATATATCGTCAGGTGAAAGATCAATTAAGGTAAGGGACAAAATGCAATTTTTCAGTACGAGCCGACAAAGATTTTTTTCCGGGTAATTTAAAAGTAACTTTTTTTATTCTAAGGGTATTTAGGATCGAGTTACACAGAATTATTTAGTTTAAGACGGCTCATTGTTATTGATGATGACCATTTTCCTAAACACGATACTTTCAGAGATAGCTGTCCCTTACTTTAATGTAATTTTGACAAGTGATCCCTTACTTTAAATTGGCCCTGATATAGTCTAAGTTCTATTGAGACATTTTAATGTAAGTGTCAAAAGCAAACCTAACGATGTTTTTCTTTTAATGTAAATAAATTGTGTGAAATTAAATTTACTCACATTTAAGTTAAGTATTTTAAAAATGTATGGAAATTTAAATAATGTATGTATTGTGACCCTACATCATTTAGATATTCTTTTAGGTATTTAATAAAACACGTAAAAACAAATCAAATAAACCTTCTTTATTATAATAATAATTATTATTATCATTTTAATCAATATCAACCTTACGGAAAATAATAAAATTATTATAGTTACACATAGGTACATAGATATTATGTATGTATTATGTATGGACCTACCAAATGTGAAAGTTAAAGTTAAGAAAATTATCAATTTACATAGGTACTAACTAATTTTCCTTTCAGTATACGGAATTGATGATTTCCTTAACTGAAATCTTTACACATCATACAAAAATGGCCATTTAAAACTAAAAGGAACTAGGTATAAAATCTATACTCTACTTAGATATATTTTTATGTAAACGAATAAACTATAGCTTTTAAATCAGGATGGAACGTTTATAATCTATGTTGCTTTACAACAAAAAAACTTATACAAATGGTAATACCCATTATCGTTTTATTACAAACAAAAATGGAACTTAAATAGTAGCTTGGTTACATAAAGAATCTTATAACAAAATAGACTTTAGCATCAAATTTTTAGGGAACATAATCAAACCGGACTCTTCTTCTTTTAGTTATTTAAACCAAAACGTAGTTACTACGTCGGCTTCATAGAGATTCTCATAATTTAAAGAAGTGAAACTTAACAAAACTTAAATCAAATCAAAACTAAAACAACAAAAGCGTTTTTTCAACCTTTATGTAAAACATACTGTAGAATTTTTAAACGTAGAGAAGTTAGTTAATTATCACCTTTAAAAATTGTCAGAATTAGTATCATGATCTTTAAGAGTCTTCTTCATCGGTTTCCATAAGTGTGTCTTTTTTAGTAGAAGTAAAGGGTAATTTTAGAAAATCCGAGTGAAACCTGTTTGGTATAACCCCGTCATTACATAACTTTTTTAAATCTATGTATTTTAAATTTGAAATAGGTAGTCGTTTTGCGTAAAGAGGTTTTAATTTTAATGCTTCACAATCTGATGGATTTTCTTCTATTTGAGCCGCTGGTATTGTTGACGCAACTTCGACGCATTTGCTTGTTCTCTTCCCTTTCCCCTTTCCCTTCCATTTGCCTCTTCCGCTTTGCTCTATTTTCCGTCTTTTTCTTGCAGGTTCTTCAACCACAGTTTCTTTTTTATTTATTTCAATCTCACGAGAAGCTGCATCTACTTTCATCGAGTTTTACACTTTCAAAATTGACAAATCTTTCTTTTTCAGCGTTGCGATCCTGATCTTCGATATTTGTAAAGCTTTTGTATCTGTATTAAAAACTTTTTCGACAACTGGGTCCCAGTCAATGAAATCCTTGTGTTCGAGGACATTTACGGTGTAAGGTCGAGGGTTTTTTCGGGCTGATTCCATGTAAGAAGGCCATTGTGTATAACTCCACACCGTCAATTTTCTTACTTCTCGCTCAATCACAGAGTGCATACTATCAACTGGCATATAACTGTGGCCAGGTAGTAAATAATTAATCTGGATAATTTCAACATTTTGAGAAATTGACAAAAAATAGTTCAAAATTGACAATATTGTTTTATTCCTGTTCTGTCCAGCACATGAGTCACAGTACAGAATAACTTTTCTTATTCCTCGATCATCAACATTTTTAAGGTACTGGAAAAGACAGGAACCAATTTCCTTTGAACCCCTTTTGCCGTCACTTTCACCCCATGTGTAGCAAAAACCATTCTGTGTACAGCTCTCATATACTGTAAAATTGTATACAGTATACTTCCTTGTATAGAATAACAAAATATTATCGCCATGGGGGGTATTCAAAACTTTTTGCAAATCAAAGCTCGAAACAATAATGGACTTGTCTATAGTATTCAGTTGTTGATGGGAATGGAATCTTTCGTAAGTCGCTTCTTTTTCTTCAATGTGAACCTTGATGACTTCTGAGTCTTGATTGACTTCCTTTGGGTTATTTTCTTCTTTGGCACATATTTTACATTTGTCCTTTTTTGGAACATGCACAGTAATATTACTGTACTCGGATCGAAACAAATTAATAAATAGTCGCTCACTCAAATTTTTTTCCTTGTTTTCTTCACACCATTTCCGGTATAACCTGAATAAATTCGTTGTATTTTTAAACTCTTGTGGCAGATAAAGTTTATTAGTTGCCTTTCGACAGTAATGTGACGGAAGCAATGGCAAGTTTTCAATATATTTCTTTGTAGCGTTTAGAGTGGCTTCGTCATACACTTTCACTGCGGTTCTTTTTCGTTTTTCTTCTTGAGATAAACCTTCATTTGCGTTCGTAATTGTGTATAATAAAAAAGTCTGAGTAATATCTAAAGTTTTTAAAATAAATTGCTGACAAACTTGCCTTCTTCCTTCTTCTTCGTTTATGTAATATTCATACGTATGATTTCTTTTGCTTTCAACTGCATCTGTTTTCTTCCTTTTGATGGGTACTCTTGATGAACATTGAACCAACCAATCTCTTTTTTTTGGAGTATCAAGATTCCAAAAGTACTTAAAGATGTTTTGTCGCCTGTCATCTGCAATTTCATAACACGCCCTAGAACATTTGCCCAGTTTGCATGGATTTTCTTGTACACTTTTAGCTATTTTCATTTTTCCAGAAAATGTTTCATAGGTTTCACCTTTTCCTCTTTTCTGTTTTCTAATCTTTTTTATATTATTTTTCCTTTTCTTTTTGTACTCATTACTCTGCTTGGATGTCTTAATTAGTTCTTTTTTCTTCTTTCTTCTTTTTTTTTTTACGATCATTTGCAATATCTGTTGAATCAGATGCGTCGCTTTCTTTTTCAGACCATTCATCTGAACTACCCGGAGAAAAATCTTCTTCATCAGGAAAATGTAATTCCTCATCCGATAAAAAATCAATATGCTCCTTTTTAAATTTTAAGGGCTTACATTTTCTCTTTCTTTTTTTTTGTTGAGTTGAGGCTTTGTCAAGCAACTCTGCTACAACAATTTCATCGCCAGGAGTGCTGCATTTAACAGGTACATTTAATGTGCCAGTAACATCGAGTGGACTGTTAATTTCGTCTGGCAACTCGGATGCAGCAAATACAACGCCGGAAGTACTACATTTAGCAGGTAAGTCTAATGTTCCAGTAACGTCGAGTGGAGTGCTACTTTCGTCAGGTGACTCGAATGCAGCAAATTCAATGCCGGGAGTGCTACATTTAGCAGGTAAGTCTAATGTTCCAGTAACGTCGAGTGGAGTGCTAACTTCGTCAAGCAACTCGGCTGCAGCAAATTCATCCCCGGGAGTGCTACATTTAGCAGGTAAGTCTAATGTTCCAGTAACGTCGAGTGGAGTGCTAACTTCGTCAAGCAACTCGGCTGCAGCAAATTCATCCCCGGGAGTGCTACATTTAGCAGGTAAGTCTAATGTTCCAGTAACGTCGAGTGGAGTGCTAACTTCGTCAAGCAACTCGGCTGCAGCAAATTCATCCCCGGGAGTGCTACATTTAGCAGGTAAGTCTAATGTTCCAGTAACGTCGAGTGGAGTGCTAACTTCGTCAAGCAACTCGGCTGCAGCAAATTCATCCCCGGGAGTGCTACATTTAGCAGGTAAGTCTAATGTTCCAGTAACGTCGAGTGGAGTGCTAACTTCGTCAAGCAACTCGGCTGCAGCAAATTCATCCCCGGGAGTGCTACATTTAGCAGGTAAGTCTAATGTTCCAGTAACGTCGAGTGGAGTGCTAACTTCGTCAAGCAACTCGGCTGCAGCAAATTCATCCCCGGGAGTGCTACATTTAGCAGAGGGTAAGTCAGATGTGCCAGTGTCGTTAAATAGAGAAGTGGTTTCATCAACAGGTAATTTAGATGGTAAATTATTACCACTGAGCATTGGAAACTTTTGTAAGTTAGATGGAGAAGGTGATGACAATCCAGATAAATTTGTCTCTGTAATGTGGCCTGAAAGTGTACTGACTCCACCGGATAAGTCTGATGTTGGATGCTTACAAGGAGTACTGGCATTTTTAGGAAGGAATAATACATTATCAGGTATATTCATCGATTCTACAGTAATCCTCTTTTTAGTTTTTTTCAAGTTGCTTAAGAGTTCCTTTTTCATTATTGGATCTAGTTCAGTTATGTTAATATTTGAAATTATTTTTACGTAATTTTTTTTTGGGTAATCCAATGTATTACAGCTTATTGGAGGGCAATTTGTAACTTCTTGATTAATATCAGGAATTGTATAAGAACTATTGTCATGAAAAAAAGAATTTCACATTTCAAAACAGACTGTTGAAGTACTAATTACGTCACTGCTATCGCTGCTGCTCGGTATAAACACGTTCTTAGGTTTTTCTTTAAAAATATTACTTGCATTATTTCTTTGGTTGGTGACAATGTCATTAGACGAGCACGACGCGTTTGTGATATCTTGTAACGATCTAAAAAAGACAAAAAATAATTTATTATTATTTCATAAAAAAATTTTTTTTAAATATTTTCTAAAAAGAATAAAAACATAAATATAACATTCGGGAACGCAGCCAGTTGCTTCCTGTCTTTGAGTAACTGAGCTAGTAGTAGTCCGCTATACTCTGCGTCGAAGGATTGTTATTATCACACATCATGAGTACTATTTATATAACTAATGACACGTTAATACAAAAAACCTAAACCTAAACCACTTTGACGCCGACCACGTGCTTCTGCAATTATAATACCCAGAACAACCGATCTTGGTCGCTTTTACGTGCCTCCTGTCCTGAATTGTGGCTGCGTGTGCTTTAAAAAAAGTAAACAATACTAGTACATTTCAACTTACAACTTTGATAGCAACAAACCATCAAAAATAGAATTGACCTAATTTATGCTATTTACAAAATGGATATTAAATCATTACCTACCTTTCTTGAGATGTCTCTTTATCCAGAAGCTTATTAGAGTCAAGTTCTTTATTTAAAACAGGACGTGCCAGAATTGATTCTGGTTTTGAATCACAATCATTTTGAAACCTGAAATAAAAAGAGCATAAAAATACATAACGTTAAAATAAAATTCGTGAGTTAATTTCAACTTAATACATCCACTCGTTCCTTAGAAAAATAACCTTGAGAGACTGACAGAGGGACAACAAAGTGATCTTATAAGGGTAGCGTTCTTTCTTTTAAGGTACGGAACCCTAAAAAGTATCTAGGTACCTAGCTGTACGCGAGTGAAGACTCGAGCACCTACCAGAACACCTCGAATACATAGGTGTACCTACCCTAAAGAGATCAGTGAGACAAATAGATACCTACCTACATACACAATTAGGTATTAAAAAATCGGTGTGCATACCGTATAGAAAAGCCACAGTATTCCTACTCTTTAAAAGTACCTAGGTACTAAGTACCTATACAAAATAACAGGCAAACCGCAAGTAGGTATAATGGGTTGGTGCTATTCTACTTTGACGGACACCACACGTCATGTTACTTAATTTATACTAACTGTACTGAGATACAATGAGGTACCTACTTATGACATTCACGTAATGCAAATAGTTGAGATGACAAAACGAAAATAGGTATCATTCATTTTGTGTAAATTAAAAAGCCAAATAACTCACGCCTCAAGTTTTTGTTTTCGTTCCAGAAGTTCTTTTTTTCGCAGCAGCAACTTTTGAAGTAAATCACTATCATCATCTTCCATTTTGCAACTTTATTACAAAACTTCTTAAATTATAACACGCAAATAACGTAACGACACGTTCACCTCAACAGGAACTCGCATGGAATGATCTAACAAGCTGCGTACGCAAACAATTAGGTAAATAAGGTGCACGGCGTCTCATTTTACGCACACAGTGTTCCCGTAAAAAGGAATAACACATACAAATATAGAAAGTATGAGACAGAAATAGGTAAAACATCTTATTTCAATTAAAGTTTGGTCAAAATATTATTAATATTCTCGAGTTAATTAAAGTATGTGTAGTTATAGTACAAATAATTGATACATTATTAATGTAAAGGAATATAATAAAGATTATTAGATTTCCAATATGATGTAAGGGACAATATTTAAAAAATATTTGAAGTCAAATTAAGGTAAGGGACAGTCATAGGAAAATTGTCGATGAAGTATTAACGTAACGGTTACAAACTTTTAAAAAAATCGTAGAATTTAGTTTAAGTTTGAAACATAACATACTTTCTGATTTATTGTTCTGTTATTTCTAATATTTATAAAGAAATAATGCATCCGCATAATAATAATTAAGTATTTATTATTTTATTTAAGACGAACCAAGTCGAAAGGAGGGACTCTAGAACACTGATACTTACTCATTGGCTCGCATGAGTGTATTGACTTTAATTAACACTTTAGAGGTATTCTATAGTATGTTATAGTACTGTTAGTTCATTACTTCATAATAATAATAATTATTAAAATAAACAATGGTTTACTTTCTTATTAAATTAAAATTTCTAACAAGAACCACTAAATAGAACTATGTGTAATATTTTGGAAAAAATTTAATTATTACTAATTATCTATTTTAATTGTTTATTTTAAAATCTAATTGGTATAATGGAGATATGGAAAAGATTGAAAGTGACCCTATAAAGTAAAAAACAGTAAACTAAAAAAAATGTTGCTTCAAAATTAAGCAACGGACAATTCTAAATGTTAATTATTTACAGTTTAAACTATGTCTGTTGTTTTATTAACTTTTAAACGAAATAGTAATGTTAGGGACAAACCAAAAAAGACTTAAAGTTAAATTAAAGTAAAGGACATGGGCTTAATAAAAAACGTGAAGTAAAATTAAAGTAACGATATTTAGTTAGAGATACGACAATTACGTTAATCTAATTCCATTGTAAGCAGGACTAACTCCAATATGGCTTTATGGAACGAATACATTGACCGTTACACTAATTTTTTAAATAAAAATAGCTTTGTAGCATTGGAAAATCCTTACTGTAACGAACATTTTTTTGAAGCTAGAATTTTTTTAAATATAGCATTAGAAAGGGCGTAAAAAACTGAGTAGAACTGCATTTATAACTCATTTTCGAATTTTTGTCCCTTACCTTAATTGATCTTTCGCCTGACGATATGTCGGATCATGTCATGATTTGTTTACTTAAAATGATACACAAGTACCTTGTTTGGTACTGGGTGGAGTCTAGGTGGTATGGTGTCGATATTGTTCATTGTAGATCGACAGTGATCGTTCGAACATAGCCGTGGCAACATGCTGGCCTGGGAACTACTCAGTGTTTCCTTTTAAGCCCAGATTAGTACTTAGTATCATAGTGATAGTAATTGACTCTGTAACCAATTAAAACTGTGTAGAAGTTACAGGAGATATTTCTCTAGTTTACCCGTATCCCAAATTCTGCGCCCACGGCTGTAGTCTATCACCGGAATGTCGCTAGGTAGATCAAATCATGATACCTGGATCTGACATATATATATATATAAAAAAAATGCTTTTTTGGTATTACTTACTAGCTTCTGCCAGCGGCTTCGCCCGCATGTAAAGTGTTTTATCATCCCAAGGAAACATTATACCGGGATGAAATGTAGCCTATGTGCATTCCAAACTATAATTTATCTCTGGGCCAAGTTCCATTTAACTCCGTTCAGCTGTCCTGAGGCCTTAGTGCCAGTTTTTTAACGTACTCACTCGTGATAACGTAAACGATCTCTTATGTCAAAATGTATACAAAAAAGAGGTTTCTCCTTACCGCCCCCAGACGGCGCTTATCCAGTTTCAATACAAATTGACGTTTACGTTAACGCGATTGAGCGTGAGTAAAAACTCGCACTAATGTCTCTGGTCTCTATAATTTCACCAGACAGAAACACCAGCGATATGATTAGGGAAGTTTCGCAGCTAATTTGTATGCTTCATCTTGATAATTTAATCCCATGAGTGGACTTACCCTCATAAGTAATAGCAGCCTTGGACGTGATGAAGTCGTGGTGTGGTATCCTCAAGTCGTACAGCAGTTTACGAGATGTGAGCGACCATACCAAAAGAGGGAACGGCTTTTGTGTCTCATCTCCACATACTAGAACCCTGAAGAAGAACAAAATGTTCAAGCTAAATTTCTACTTTTAGTAGACAAGAAGATTATTTTCTTCTAGTGATGGCCAGTAGCCTACTTACGTAAGTGTATTCGACAAGGCAAAGGGTTTGACCCCATGAAAGAGTATGACAAACACTGGATCTTTCCAAAAGAGTATCTTCACCAATGACAGCCTCCAATAATTTTTGGCAACACTAATTATATAAAGAGAATTTGTCAAACTCTTTCAAGGGATCAAACCCTTTGCCTTAAGTGCCGAATTCACTTACGCAATTAGGCTACAGAAGTGACACAATGTAGCTAAAAAGTGTAATAGCAGAATATTGATTGAATGTCCTCCACAGAACTTAGCTAAGAGGTTAAGAACTGTGACGACAGTGAGCGTAAGTTTCTTTTAGAAAATAGATTTCATTAATAGATATATGTCGGATCATGTCATGATTTGTTTACTTAAAATGATACACAAGTACCTTGTTTGGTACTGGGTGGAGTCTTAGTGGTATGATGTCGATATTGTTCATTGTAGAGCGACAGTGATCGTTCGAACATGGCCGTGGCAACATGCTGCCTGGGAATTGCCCGTGTTTCATTTTGGGCCCAGAGTGGTACAAGTTACAGGAGATATTTCTCTAGTTTACCCGTATCCCAAATTCTGCGCCCACGACTATAATCTAACAGAGGTATGTCACTAAGTAGGTCAAATCATGGTCCTACATATTTGGATCTGACATATATATATATATAATTGTAATTATTTTAATTTAATCTGAGAGCATCCGACCACGGTACGCAGTAAGGTTACTTCCCTCTGTAGCCCCACAGTATGCGCGCATGACGTTTTCATTAATGGATTTCGTCCATCGCATGCGCTGCACACTTCCACCGGTAGCGGGGACCGTCAGAGGCCGATGGGCCTCGAGGCCCCAAGCCGTCCGGCGGCCGGCGTCCTTCCCATCGACGCGTAGGTGGTGGTGTCGTAGGCGGAGATAAGTAACTGCAGCAACATTTTCTTCTTAACCTAATTTATTTAAATAAAATTCTTCTGAATCCTTTCCTACCTTCCATCACCCGAAACCAGCAGGGAATTAAGGAATCTGTCTTCTCCAGCTTTGAACGTTGTCACACAGTCACCTGAAAATACGAAAGCCAGATTCAATTATTATTATCTTTTTACCCGGCTGCAAGTAAAGGGATTATTATTACACGGCTGCAAGGAAAGGGTTATGTTTTTATTACTTATGTTTTTTGCGTGTATCTTGTATGTTTGTATGTATGTATGTAATATTCTTTATTACCTCGTATCTTTCAAACCACTTGACGGATTTTATAATTAAGACATCGTTAGATAGGTCTTGGCCGCCCAAGTGTTCTTAGATAAGTGGCCTTAAAAAAAAGAAACATTGCGGATTTTGGGCGCCATATTGTAGGGGATGTATTTTTTTCTTCGGATCTAGTGGGGTATCAATTTGAAGGGTTTTTAGAGGTGATTACAAAAATATATATCACTTATATGTTTAAAACTCATTCGAGAAAAAAAAGTATAACTAAAACAGATGTAAATAAAAAAAGTTAATAAAATCAAAAAACCCGACTGCAAAGATGTAAACAAGAAGAAAATCATGCTGTGCAGTCGAAGGACATTTATAGTTTTGGTCAGCCTGCTCGCGAATCTGTATTCTCCCACTGCACAGAATGATTTTCTTCTCGTTTACACCTGCAAGTCGGGTTTTTTGATTTTATTAAGTTTTTTTTAAATACTTTTTTCCAACTGATGTCATTTCCACTTAAACAAATATCAACTTTATATTAATGTATATTAAGTTGATTTAAATTTGAATTTGAATAAGTTGCGCCAGCGACCTCGCTGTGTGGTCACTGAGTTGCGGCACGGGCGGCTTCCTATTCCATTCAAATTTCAAACAAGATGCATAAATATAAAGCGCAATTTAGGACACACGGTATGTCGTTGCTCGGACGTGGTTATGACGCACCATTTCGGCGCCCGCGTCTGATTAATTTGAGGATAATATTAATAAGAATAGGAAGCCGCCCGTGCCATGTCCGCGCCCGACGCCATTTCTATGTGGCCTGCGCCTTAATTTTATGTGTGTGTGTTTATGTACAAACTTTCGATTGAATAAGAGCTCACGTTATACCGGCAAACGTGGTCAATAGGAATGCGGGGGTGAATAGAAACCAAACTTTAGTTACTTAAAAATTGTTTGCAGCATTTTAGTAGGTCAGAGTTGTTTTATGCCCATTCACCCCTTTTTTTTGTGTGGCAATTCATCCAATGACTTCTCCCGCTCTGGGTGAAGCGGGAGGGCGTGTCAGACTTTTACTGACTAAAACCCACACGTGTTCTTTCAGTTGCTTGTGCCAGGGCCGCGGTAACTCTTTTTCAAATTTAACCGCGACTCAGACGGACCCCGTCATTTTTGCTGACATCTCTTTGAGGCGCGCATGAAACACTACGCGCCGTCGACTCGTGCCTGGTCCTTATCGGACGGCGAGCTACATATTACTTGCCATCCGCAAGCCCGTGCCGATGCTGGCCGGGAATCGGCTTGCGACTCCCGACGTCCAGGGCGTCTCCTGCGGTGGCTTGGGGCGTGAGGGCGTCTCCCTCAAGCGTTCTGTCTCCTCTTTCGCGAGCATTACTGCTTTGCAGCCCATTCACCCCTGCATTCCTATTCACCCCGTATAATGGTACTCGTTTTGTTACAAATAAATAAATAAATACCGAAACTCCTCCGCGCTTCGGAAAGCGCTAAGGTTTTACTTATTAGCCGAGTGTACACTCACCAGTCTCAATGTTCATGAGGTTGACGTACATCCGGTTCCTGGACAGAGCGACCAGATGCTTTGGGTCGTGCAGCCCGTAATACGGCATCTTCTGGTTCATCACGCCTTTCAGTGCTACGACGAATGTACCCTGCGGGAAACGCAAACGGAAAGCGGTTTGTGAGATGCTTCAAGGAGTTAGAGTTGTCTAAAGGTCATAGCGATCAACTCGGAATGGGATCGTAACTTTATCGCTTGGCTGGCACCAGCAGCCTTATTGCGTAATGAATTTGGCAAGGCAAAGAGTATGAAAAAACCGGCCAAGTGCGAGTCGGACTCGCACACGAAGGGTTCCGTACCATTATCGCAAAAACGGCAAAAAAATCACGTTTGTTGTATGGGAGCCCCAATTAAGTATTTATTTTATTATGATTTTCGTATTTGTTGCTATAGCGGCAATATAAATACATCATCTGAAAACATTTCAACAAAAAAAATAGACAAAATACAATGTCTAGCTATCACGGTTCATGAGATACAGCCCAGAGGTGACAGACATAAAGACAGACAGCGATAGTGGAGTCTTAGTAATGGGGTCCCGTTTTTACCCTTTGGGTACGGAACCCTAAAAACAACCAATCACATAGACGGAAATCCACATCGCGTCTTTCATCTCGCATGTGATTGGTCGATTTTGTATTATCTTTGCCTTGCCGAATTCATTACGCAATAAGGCTGCAGATCACACGACAAGCCGTAATCTCAATTACGAACTGCAAGTTGACCACACACCGCGGTTTGTGAGGGTCCCGACGCGAGGCGATTACGATACGATTCTGATTCGAGTGCGTCGCAGTAACTCAAGTATTTTTTACCCGACTGCCGAAGGAGGGTAATGTGTTTATCAGTCTATGTATGTATGTATGTATGTATGTATGTATGTAAGTATGTATGTATGTATGTATGTATGTATGTATGTTTGTTCCTATATGGCGTTCCAGAGACCTAACGCGTTGGCCGATTTTGATGATTCATACGTCAATCGATTCGTCTTAACCTTGCGAGTGTCATAGGCTACATTAAAATTGGAAAATAGGAAAATGGCGGCTTGTGGGCGCCATATTGTGGGGAGCCAATTTTATTTTTTCTTCCAAACCCATCGTGTGGGGTATCAAAATAAAGGGTTTCAAGAGGTGATTTCAAAAATATATATCACTTATATATTTAAATGTACCTAATTCGAAAAAAATGTTTACTAAAAAGTTATAAATAAAAAAATTAATTAAATAAAACAAAATACCCGACTGCTTAAAAAGCGAACTAAAAAGACGTAAACAAGAAGAAAATCATGCTGTGCAGTCGGAGGATACATATTCGCGAGCTGGCTGACCAAAACCAGATGTATCCTCCGACTGCACAGCATGATTTTCTTCTTGTTTACGTCTTTTTAGTTCGCTTTTTAAGCAGTCGGGTATTTTGTTTTATTTAATTAATTTTTTTAAACGTTTCCCCACTCTAGGTATTTCAACAAACATATAAACTCACATACACAAACACCCAGAGCCGGAACTACAATCTGTAGGTCATACAAATATTTGTTCCGTGCGGAAATCGAACCCGCGACACGCAGCGCAGCAGTCAATCGCTCAACCACTGCGCCAACCGTGCGCCCAAAGTTGATACGGTGACGAGCCCTTTCCGAGTTGATAAGTGTGCTATGATACATTAAAACGCCTGGGTGTAAGTGCCAGCTCACACGGAGACGCGACAAGACACACTGGTTAAGATAGCTTATCGAACTTTATTCACCACACGACAAGGAAACTCATTTCAGTGAGAAACAGACCTTTATTGTTTCTTGCTCTATTTAAGAATTACGGACCGTGATTGCATCAGAACTATGGTGCTGGGTAAAATTAGATCGTTACATTGACTTTGTTAACTAAAGCACAGATAAAATAATACTACCATAAAGATGCCTCATCCCATACAAAGAAACCGTGCTGACGTAACTAGCGTTTTTCATCTGATTATAACGGTTTTTTTTTTGTAATTCGATCGCTTTCGGTTCCGTTACACGGTGATAGATAGATCACCATCTAAATCCGTGGAACGGAACGAAACCGTGCGCGATCGATGAATAATCAGAATAATCAGTATAGAACGTCGGCACGGTTTCTTTGTATGGGATGAAACACCACTGACTAAAGTGGGCGTTTCATAAGAGTTTGAACCGTATATTAAGTTGATAAGGTTCATATTCGTAATAAACGACTATTTACTTTCGCTTATACAAATACGAACATTATTCTCATACAAAAAAGGCTTATAATCGTACGAAACGATAACTTTATTTAGCAAAACTAAGTCCAAGTCGATCGATTACCCTTGGCTCTTGTCTTCAATAAGGTGAGTATAGACTAAAGCATTTAACAGAACCTCGAGCATTCGCATTTTAAATTTACTCGAACCACACTTCGAACAAGACGCTCGAAGTTTTGTTACAACCTGATTTTAAAAACCGACGAGCTTTTTGGTGTAACACTTTATCGAGCATAGGCGCGGGTGACGTGAAGTGCAGTCAATAATGAACGCAAGGTACAAATAATTGTTACACATAAAGGCACTCGCTGTGAGCTTTACGTTGAACGCAGCGTCGAACAATTGCAAGAACGTTATAGTCCCCGGCATGTAAGTTAGCAAGGTTTTAGCGTAGTGGGGATAAGTTCGCGCACATTGCGGGAACTGACCAACCACCATATAGAGCGAACGGAACGTTTACACGACGCGATTGGTCAGTCGATCCTTGTGTCAACCGACCAACCACCATATAGAGCGAACGGAACGTGTACGCAACGCGATTAGTCAGTCGATACTTGTGTCAACCAACCAACCACCATATAGAGCGAACGGAACGTGTACGCGACGCGATTAGTCAGTCGGTACTTGTGTCAACTGACCAACCATCATATAGAGCGAACGGACCGTGTACGCGACGCGATTAGTCAGTCGGTACTTGTGTCAACTGACCAACCACCATATAGAGCGAACGGAACGTGTACGCAACGCGATTAGTCAGTCGATACTTGTGTCAACCAACCAACCACCATATAGAGCGAACGGAACGTGTACGCGACGCGATTAGTCAGTCGGTACTTGTGTCAACTGACCAACCATCATATAGAGCGAACGGACCGTGTACGCGACGCGATTAGTCAGTCGGTACTTGTGTCAACTGACCAACCATCATATAGAGCGAACGGACCGTGTACGCGACGCGATTAGTCAGTCGGTACTTGTGTCAACTGACCAACCATCATATAGAGCGAACGGACCGTGTACGCGACGCGATTAGTCAGTCGGTACTTGTGTCAACTGACCAACCATCATATAGAGCGAACGGAACGTGTACGCGACGCGATTAGTCAGTCGGTACTTGTGTCAACTGACCAACCAATCGCGCATGAGGAACGGTTCTAAACGTTCCCCGCGCCCCGCTTCACTACCAAAGATACCTAAAAAACGACTTCTGCGCATCTTAACGACTCTTGCCAACTTACGTGCCGGGGATTATACATTACATGGAAATGCTTTAGGAAACTGTGCATTTGTCTGTATTGTACCGTTCGTAAGGACGTAACATTACATTGTAATGCTCGTGAAAATGCTCGAGTATATGTGGTGCGATTCACCTTAAGGCGCAGGCCACATAAAAATGGCGTCGGGCGCGGACACGGCACGGACGGCATACTATTCCATTCAAATTTCATATAAAGCGCAATTTGATCTGGCGCGGGCGCCGAAATGGCGCGTCATAACCACGTCCGAGCTTCGACATACCGTGTGTCCTAAATTGCGCTTAATTTCCATCCATTTTGTATGAAATTTTAATGGAATAGGAGACCGTCCGTGCCATGTCCTCGCCCGACGCCATATCTGTGTGGCCTGCGCCTTAGGGATTGCAACTAACCTGATCTAAGTTATAAACTCTAAGCTCCCTGCGAGATAGCACCACACACTTGTATTCGTCGATTGGCACCAAGTTTATCGGATGGGTCACCCCGACCATCCTCCTGACCATTTGACACCTGCAAGAGTTTCACAAAAGTTAATATAAATAAAGAAAAGAGCGAAACTTAGTCCTATCCAGACTATCATACATGCTTAAACATAATAAACTGCCTTATTACAAAACTAGTTCTATCAGTCTACGGTTGACTTAGAGCCAGTATTGTATTTTGAACTTTATTTCTAGAAGCATAAAATTCCTAATACGAAAATCCTTTTTTAACCGGTCAAAAAATGTAACCGACGAAATAACGTTTGTTCGGTCCCGCCTCAAAATGCTACACTAAAAGTGCTTTTTTTTAATTTTAGCTTTTCGTCGATTAAATTTTTTGTTACGAGTAAAAACGGTTTTTGTTTCGCTTTTTTTCAATTGAAAATTCAGTGAGCAAATTATCAAGAATACCTTTTTTCTACCTTCAGGGGATATTATTATTTAAAATTTAAATGATACCAACTTTAAGGTATATTCTTTCCAAAAAAAAACAAAAGAGTACAAAAAAAATTGAAATCCGACCATTCTATAAAAGTTATACATAAAAAAAATATACATGTCGAATTAAGAACGTCATCTTTTTTATTTCGTCGGTTAAAAAGTGACTTACGCTTGGTTTTTGGAAATAAATTATCGACGGATTACAAATTCAATGTAAGAGCCAGCGCGCAGTAGCAACTTTTTGTTTTTCTGATAGTAGTTTGTTTGACTGATAGTTTAATAATTCAGGGAATCAGTATGAGCTATATTGAAATCGTATGATAGATGATCGGCGTATAATAACTATTTGTCAACTAAAAGTTGCTAGTGCGCGCTGACTCTTAAGTCAAGTGATGCGATTGGTTGTTGACAATTCAGTCAACTATTACAACAGCTCACGCGCATCTGATTTTGTGCCTAAGAATTATGGTTCCAGAAACTTGGTTTTAAAGTCAGTTTTTTATTTAGAACTTTAGTCCAGTCGGAATAAAGTTCAAAATATAATAGCTGACTCGAAAGTGTTGCTTTGGATTTAAGTTAACGCTCATTTTGTACAGAAGAAAGGGTACAGTCATATTATATACTCACTTCAGTACATCCCAGACGCAAATCTCCTCTCTGTCAGTAGAGACCGTGGCCACAAACTTGCCCCGACTATCGAACCTCACAATCAAATCATAACTCTTCATATTAAACTCGTCATTAATTGTAAACTCCATCTTTTCCTTAGTATCCACAATTTTCCAGAAATCCAAGTTCTCAGGGTACAGAGTAGGAACTGGAGGTTCTCTGATCTCCCTCATCCAATCTTGAACGATTTTACTTTTAATTTGATGTCCATTTTGCTGTCGTTTCTCCATGGTCATTCGAAGGAGGCCGTAGAATTGTCTGTGGTCATAGTCGAGCGCGTAAGAATGAGATTCGAAGACGTCTTGTAGGACCTCAATGTGCTCTGGTAGGGGGTCGATGTGGACTAAGGCTATGTCTTCGAGGAAGTGGCAGCAGTCGGTGGCTGCTAGTTTGTCGTGGATCCAGTCCAGTTGGGTGAAGTAAGGCTGGTTGGCGAAGGTTTTTGGGTTGTCCTTGTAAATGTGGTAGTGTTGGAAAGGAAGCTCGTCGAGTTTTCGGGTGTTGTAGCTGTGGAAAAGAAAATTGGTCTTTATAAATCTGGTTGGAAAATAAGACTACCTAGCCAAGGTGATATCGCTGAGAGAACTCAGCGATATCAAAAGTATGTCAAAAATAACAAACAAATAAAAAAAACAATAACTTTTTAGTTAACATTTCTTTTTCAAATTAGGTGCATTTAAATATATGTGTTATATATTTTTGAAATCACCTCTTAAAACCCTTTATTTTGATACCGCAAGCGATAGGGTTGGAAGAAAAAAAGATTGGGCTCCACAATATGGAACCCAAAACCGCATTTTTTCTATTTTCCAATTTTAATGTAGCCAGTGACACTCGCAACGTTAAGACGAATCGATTGATGTAAGAATCATTAAAATCGGCCAACGCGTTTGGTCTCTAGAACGCCACATACGAACAAACATACATACATAGACTGATAAACACATTACCGTCCATCGGCAATCCGATAATAGTACATTACTGCAGCGGCCAGCAAAATAGGCATTGATGGACGAACGTGTAAATGTGGGCCGAGGCGAAGCCGAGGCACACATACGTAAGTCCATCAATGCCTAGTTGTGGCCAAGGCTTGTATAGTACTTTTCTCAAATAATGCGCGGAAATTAAAACTAAGTAGTACCTAGAACTCATTTTGTCAAAATCAATGACGAACAACAATAATTGTACCCGCGTTAAAGTGTTCCTTTGTTTTTTTTTCAATAAACAGCGTTCTATTTGCAAGCCAGTTCGAAATTTAAATAAAACCTTTGATAAGTTACCTCCTTGGTTGCCATGTTTCGTAGTAAAACATCGTTCCATTTTTAAACTACACGACAGATATGAGTTTACTATGGAATTTATTTGGCCGCTAGACACGACAGATATGGATTTTCATACAACTTTTGCCGGCCGCTGCGCGCATGTATTTGACCAGTACAGCAATTTCGATTTATCTCGAAGAAGGTTGTCAAAATAATGACCACATTTCCAAGCATGTTTGAGAAAAAATATATGTGATTGACATGCGAGCGGTACCAAAATGTCACGTTGGTACAACACGGTAAAGATAACTGAGCACCCGAAATGTCAAATGACTCCACGCCCGCCTAACCGCGCGGCGCGGCGCCCCGCGTAGGTACTTCTCGTGCGCCAATAGTGAGAGTCGAACATCAGCGTGACATTGACATTTTGGGTGCTTAGATATCTTGACCGTGTAGTATTTCGACAATCGCTGTCGCCGATAGAATGTAAAGTCACCGCCACATAATAAAAAAACTGGCCAAGTGCGAGTCGGACTCGCGCACGTAGGGTTCCGTACCATTATCGCAAAAAACGGCAAAAAAATCACTTTTGTTGTATGGGAGTCTCACTTAAATATTTATTTTATTCTGTTTTTATTATTTGCTATTATAGCGGCAACAGAAATACATCATCTGTGAAATTTTCAACTGTTTAGCTATCACGGTTCATGAGATATAGCCTGGTGACAGACGGACAGACAGACAGACAGACAGACGGATCGCGGAGTCTTAAAATTAGGGTCCCGTTTTTACCCTTTGGGTACGGAGCCCGAAAAATAAAAGTCAACACCTGTCTACCAATGTATTCAAATATTTCAAAACGATACGAATAAAATGTAAAGGCATTGTCGCTAACATGATCAAAACTATCGCGGTAAGGGGCGCCCGTGACCCTTTCACTTGGCATTCAGTAATGAGTTAATATCTCATAAACGCGTGGACCGATTTACGTGATGTAAACGGATAAAATCGTTCTACGCCTATTCTTTTCATTTGATACCAAAATTATCAAAATATCTCAATAAACAAAAATCATGTTTTCATGTTACGTAATTATACTTTTTGGTACAAGTCGGTTCAACGACTTTTATTTTTTTGTTATCTGGCGGAGACTTTAACTTCTAGAGTCCACGCGCTGTTCATTTCTAAAACTTAGCTGATGTTGAGAAGGTATCGTGAATGTTTAGTTTAAAAATGCAAGTTTTGTTAACGATTGTCAGTAACTTTATTCAAATGGCTAATTCCGACCAAATTCGACAGGATTGATGCAAGAAGCTATAGTGTATACATAAAGAAATCCTCTTCTTTCGCCTTTCAAAGCCAAGCATATTTTCGTGTATAGTCGAAATGCACTATAGTTATATTTTGTTTAAAAAAATACTTACTATTCTTCAGAGAATTTGTTTTCCTGCGACACCAGACGGCCAGCCATCTTGGGATCGTTCTCTGAATACCATTTACCCTGTAAAAGACAAAATTACGTTTAGTTTAAGTTTTAATAACTATAGTTACACTGCAGGGCTAAGACATACTCTTATACAGAAAAGAATACCGACCAAGTGCGTGTCGGGCCACGCGCAATAATACGGTTCCGTAGTTGCATAATAATGCGAAGTAATAAGAGGTTTTTTGTTGTTACATGAACATTAAAAAGGTTTCAGCGGTTCACAACGTCTAAAAACGGGGGCATGTGTCCAAAATTTTTACTGGTCCTTTCATTTTTAAGTACGTTTTATAAGTTGGTCAACTATTACTCGTAAACTTGTAAAACCTACTTAGCTGTGATAGTTTTCCTTTTAATTTTGTTATATATACTACCGCCGTGAATTTTTTCACATAACCGAAAGCAACCATTTCACTGGCAGGCTGAGGGGGACACTTGACTCTAACAAAAATTTGGAAATTTAATGCTTAATTTTACGCAAACGGATCTCTGAATCGAAAAATGGTTTTAACAGACCCGTAATATTTTTGAATGGCCTACGATACCCCACACCATGGGATAGACGAGAGAAAAAATATCCCCACTTTACGTCTATAGGAGGCACCTGATTTTTTTTATTTGTCATTTTATTTTACCACTTTTTCGGAATTATCTATATGTATATCCAAGCCAAATTATAGCTTTCTAGTACTAAGATTCTCTGAGCTAAGGTGCGGACGGACAGACGGACATAGCGAAACTATAAGGGTTCCTTGTTGACTTCGGAACCCTAAAAATCGAGAATTGATCTCGACAATCATTCACACAATCACACAATGATTCATCACGATATATTTACATACACCGTAAGCCAGTGGTGCTATATGTTTCATGAAATTACACTGGAATATTATTTGCTTTTAAAATCATTAATTATATCTAGAAGAAAGGGTGGCCCAAAGACAAACTCTGCAATGGTACAATTAAAGCTGAAAATAAAACAAATTTAAGTAATGTAACTTTATTAGTTAATTAGTAACCTGTCAGCTAATAAACTAGTCCAAATAGTTTTTGGCACAAGATTCAAAGGAGCAATTAGCTAGGTGTCGGCGCCAACGGGGCTGACCGACTTTCTAATAGGCGGGACTCCAAATTAAATATTATAGAATGTATGAAGTTGTCATTAACGAGACTGGGAGTACTAATTTTGTGGTAATTTTGGAGATAGTAGTACTTAAAACAAATGACAAGTAAAATTAAAAAAACACATTTTAATTTCATGCTTCATATTTTATCTAGTAGTAGACACGCTTGGATCGACAAAATCAAAATCAATCAAAATCAAAATCAAAAAAATCAAAATCAAACGAACTCAAAATCGGTTCATCCGTTTAGGAGCTATGATGCCACAGACAAATACACATGTACACAAACACACAGGTACACACGTCAGCCTCAAACAACACCCTCTCTTTTTCCGTCGTGGGTTAATAAAAAATGGCTCTTCAAATAGAATACCCGATGTAATCTCGGGTAAAGTTAAGGTCGTTTTGGTATTCTTTTGTTTTCTTCGGCTAGCTGGACACTTGTCCCATTCTATTAAAGTCAGCAATATTATGTATTTCTAGACTCTGAGATACTGGTACTTCTAGATTTGTATAAAACAAATACTTACGATGCAACCTTGCTTTTTACCAGCTTATTGGCTCTAAAATTTTTATGTGCCAGAATGTTTTTGATGAGGTCATTTATATCTAATATCCACTATCTTCCGGCGTTCCTCCAGTGAGACTACTGCCATTACTACTACGATTTCCGTCTTTGTTACACAGACGGAAGTAGTACTACCAGGCCTCCTTCACTCGGCCGTACTTACAGCGATGAATACGCCTACACTATCGCGCGGTCCCGGCACCACTCGGCACTCCGCCATCGCCAGTTGGTTGTCACCTCTAGCGCACATAGCTCGCGCGTGCGACGTACTCCCCACGTGGTTGTTAGTGTCTCTTAGTTCGGCAACTCCGTAAGAAACGAGCCGTCACGAATCAACCCAACCGTCACGGATATTGAGCTTAAAATTGTGTAATCGGCGAGTGAAATATCTATTACGTAGTAACTTCTCTTATCTGTGGCATAATACCCGGCACGTAAGTTGGCAAGAGTCGTTAGATGCGCAGAAGTCGTTTTTACCCGACTGCCGAAGGAGGGTAATGTGTTTATCAGTCTATGTATGTATGTATGTATGTATGTATGTATGTATGTATGTATGTTTGTTCCTATGTGGCGTTCCAGAGACCAAACGCGTTGACCGATTTTGATGATTCATACGTCAATCGATTCGTCTTAACCTTGCGAGTGTCATAGGCTACATTAAAATTGGAAAATAGAAAAATGGCGGCTTTTGGGCGCCATATTGTGGGGGGCCAATTTTATTTTTTCTTCCAAACCCATCGTGTGGGGTATCAAAATAAAGGGTTTTTAGAGGCGATTTCAAAAATATATAACACTTATATATTTAAATGTACCTAATTCGAAAAAAATGTTAACTAAAAAGTTATAAATAAAAAAAATTATTAAAAAAATCAAAATACCCGACTGCTTAAAAAGCGAACTAAAAAGACGTAAACAAGAAGAAAATCATGCTGTGCAGTCGGAGGATACATCTGGTTTTGGTCAGCCAGCTCGCGAATATGTATCCTCCGACTGCACAGCATGATTTTCTTCTTGTTTACGTCTTTTTAGTTCGCTTTTTAAGCAGTCGGGTATTTTGATTTTTTTAAAAAAAAATTTTATTTAGGTATCTTTAGTAGTAAAGCGGGGCGCGGGGAACGTTTAGGACCGCTCCGAGCGCGCGATTAGTTGGCCATTTGACGCAAGGATCGACTGACCAATCGTGTCGCGTCCACGTTCCGTTCGCTATATATGGTGGTTGGTAAGTTCGCGGAATATGCGCGAACTTACCCCCACTACGCCAAAACCTTGGCACTATACTACGTCCTTACCTCATAATAGTCTATAAGCGTGTGTCGCACGGCGGCGTCGCAGTCGGCGAGGTACCTCTCGGAGGCGGCGCTGGCCAGCGCGGCGTCCCGCCAGCGCGCCGCGCCGCGCGCGTCCCAGCGCAGCCAGGGGGACAGCAGCGCGGCGAGCTGCGGCCACACCAGCGAGGCTGGGGCCCACGGTACTGACGGATACAATACAATGATCAGATCTTAGCCCTGACACAGCCAGAAGACGGCAGACCACGCGTAGACGATGGCACTATGAGCTAGATAACATTGACAGACAACAGAAGGCAAATGAAATTGCTGGCAGTCATGAGAGGATGTGAAGTTCTTGGCACATCTGGCTAACCAAATAGAGCCAAGATTCTTCACAAATTGGTACCCCAGATACAATAAAAAATACAGGTTCCTAGTTTGGGAGACATGTCAAATTATGATATTTAAAAACATTATCATTTCACACTAGTATACAGTTAGAAAGTAACTGCCAATATCAACCTTGCTGACACTGGATAAGAACAAGCGGGAAATTATGGTATCCATAATTACAGCTTTAAAGTAGTGGAACTTGTATGTTTATATCAAAACCGTAATGACACAGTTGTTACAAGCTTTTATTAACTTGCAATGTATGTATGTTTGTGTGTTCGGGTCAAATGTTGCAACTGAATTTTAAAGCAGTTATCCTCAACCGATTAAGATGAAATTTTGCATAAACGCTTGGTTTGGATGACAATGCACGGTAAGCTTAAAAACTTGTCAAATAAAAATATTTTAATTAAGTAAATTTTGAAGTAAATAAGACAAAAAAAAAGTAAACAAGCTTTTTAGCTTAGCGTGCATTGTCATCCAAACCAAACGTGTATGCAAAATTTCATCTTAATCGGTTCAGGATCGGTTCGGACAGGCTTCTTCTGGGTAAGCTCACTCCATCGTCGACTCTGTCTCAGTCGTTTAGTCTACATTTGACAGATTCTACTTTTGACATCATAGTCTACTTTTGACAGATTCTACATATGACAGATTCTACTTAAGACAGATTCTACATATGACAGATTCTACTTATGACAGATTCTATATAAGACAGATTCTACATTTGACAGATTATGAAAAAAGTGAGACAAGTAAGGAACATTGTTGCCTCAAAAATAATAGTGTTATATAGTAATCACTATATTTATTGATAGGCGTATTTTGTTTTTATACCTAGTATTAAATGTTTATATTTATAGTAACTAATATTTTTCGTTCAAGTTCAAGGAGAAAATGAACCGTCTCCTCATTTTATTTTCTGAAGTCGGTGTCTTTTGTACCCATTGTTTTCCGTTATTCGACACCGACTTCGTTAAAGAAAGTTATTTGTAGCTTTGTAGTGTTTTGTTTTCGGTGTCGGTTTGATTTTTTGCTAAAAAGATTTTTATAGGCTTTTGGTAGGTACTCTCCAATTAACATGAAAATCACACATTACATTGTTTTATTTCGGAATTCCAGTGGCCATTGTGGTCTTCTTCATCAGTTCCACTTCACCTAATGATACTTTTTGAGTGCAAAAGATTGCATTGTTGATGAAAATACCAAAATAGCTATATGTATGCCTATAATATTTGAGGAGTTCCCTCGACTTAGCTAGGATCCCATCATCAGATCATCGGTTTCTTCATTGGAATATCTCCTTTCCAACAAAAAAAGAATCAACAAAATCGGTTCGTAAACTACGAAGTTATCCGCGAATAAAATACGGCCGAATTGAGAAACCTCCTCCTTTTTGGAAAGTCGGTTAGTGAGGACACAGTTCATTTTCTCATACATTTTGTACGGAACGGCTTTAATGAAACTCGAACTTGAACGAAAATTATTATTGGCTTATGTTTAACTTACCACCAGATATAGTAACATATAACAGACAAAAATAGTAAATGATCACCAAAATTAAACCCGCATCTTATTGTAAAATTATAACCAAAGTTTTAACATCTCGCTATCCTGTTTAGGCAAAATGACTCCAAATAAATCATTGTTAACCCAAAAGTAGTAAATGATCACCAAAAGTAGTAAATGATCACCAAAATTAAACCAATGACCAAAAAGATTATAAAATTTCTGGGAGCAACTTGGAAGTAGCGCTCGCCGGCCGCTGCCGCGGCACCGCTCGCTTTGCTCGCTCGGCTCGCGCGCGGTTGGTCACAGTTCTAACCTAACCTAACCTATTTTACAACATTAAATAGCGCAATAATTTGCTATTAAAATTTGGTGATCAATTTACTAAATTTGGTGATCAATTTACTAAATTTGGGTTTCATAGTACAATTTTAGGTAATAGAGGTTATGGTCACAAAGTAATTTTAGGTGGTCATTATATTTATCCCCATTATTATTTACTATAAAATACAAACATTTAATACTAGGTATAAAAACAAAATACGCCTATCAATAAACATAGTGATTACTATATAACACTATTATTTTTGATGCAACAATGTTCCTTACTTGTCTCACTTTTTTCAAAATCTGTCAAATGTAGAATCTGTCTTATGTAGAATCTGTCATAAGTAGAATCTGTCATATGTAGAATCTGTCCTAAGTAGAATCTGTCTTAAATAGAATCTGTCATATGTAGAATCTGTCAAAAGTAGACTATGATGTCAAAAGTAGAATCTGTCAAATGTAGACTAAACGAAAATTAAGTTGCAAGATTTGACTTGAACACACTGACATACATACATTGCAAGTTAATAAAAAGCTTGTAAAAAAAGGTTTTAGCATTATGACAGCTCTAAAATTCATTTAAAAAAAATCAAGCAACCAAACCTTTTCCCAACTATATTCGGGTCCGGTGCTTCCTCGTGATCAAACTATTTTGTCAAACTGAATTCTTACCTGATCCAGCTGAGTAAAGAATTTTATATGGGGCGACTACGTATCTGACCCCCACAACCCAGTAACTGGGTAACACGATACCCCTTTGACAAGACTGATTTCAGATTTCCTGGCTAGTGACTATCCGTAACAAAGATGTTCAGATGACAGTATGACCTACGGCTTAACGTGTTTTCCAAGGCACGGAGGAATAATCTCGGTTTATTAAGATGGCCACCCATCCATGGACCGATTTCAGCAAGAGTTGCTTAATCTTGAAAATCGACCAGAGCTGCTGTTATTCTTTATCAATGAGCTCTTCAATATTACATTCAAATATCTCTTAAATTAACATGAAAATCCAACAACGACTCACGATAAGTTTCCCCACTCCTGAACAGCTCATCATGCGCCAAGATGTCCAGTATCTCCGTATCATCCAGCCCTCTCCTGGACGCGGTCAGCAGCGCCAGGCAGGTCTTCACCCTGTCAGCTCCTAGTGCCGCCTCAGTGGTGATCAGTATCTGCGTCAGTTGACCTTCCAGATCCTCGCAGATGACCAGTTCTGGAGTGGTCTCAGGTTCTGATAGTTCCGTGAACGTTTCTGCTGAGAGCGAGATTTGCCATGCTAGGATCTGTAAAACGAGAAGAAGTTTTGCGTCAAGTTCTTTTTAAAGTTTAAAGGTGCCATTCAAAATTAAACCGTTATATGATGCAGTAAATACTAAGTTCACGTTGGTTTACGCAGTACAGTCAGGAATATCATCATCATAAGCCTATTAATGTTCCCACTGCTGGGACACAGGCCTCCTCTCTGTGAGAGGGAATGGGCCATAATCCACCACGCGGGCCCAGTGCGGGTTGGTGGGTGTCACATATATTCGATTTTTAGGGTTCCGTACCCAAAGGGTAAAAACGGGACCCTATTACTAAGACTTCGCGATCCGTCTGTCTGTCTGTCTGTCCGTCTGTCTCCAGGCTGTATCTCATGAACCGTGATAGCTAGACAGTTGAAATTTTCACAGATGATGTATTTCTGTTGCCGCTATAACAACAAATACTAAAAACAGTATAAAATAAATATTAAAGGGGGGCTCCCATACAACAAACGTGATATTTTTGCTATTTTTAGCTGGATATTAATAACGGCAACAGGTAGACGCTTGAAATATTCACAGAATGTTTAGTTGTATATTTACTTCAAAAAATAATAATTATTAAATTAAAATAAAATAAATTAAGGGGGGCTCCCATACAACAAACGTGATTTTTATGCAGTGTTTTGCGATAATGGTACGGAACCCTTCGTGTGCGAGTCCGACTCGCACTTGGCCGGTTTTTTGATTCTAGGACATGCCGGTTTCCTCACGATGTTTTCCTTCACGGTTTTAAGAGCAGTGGTGATGAAATAATTTACACAAAGAAAAGCGCCTGCCTGGGTTTGAACCCGCGACTTACAAGTTCCACAGCAGTCAGGAGTATAGAATGCTAGAAATATCTCATCCTATCTCCGAAACGTTATTTTCGAACAACAACAAATCGTTGTTTATCGCTTTTGTGCAGTTGATGGGAGCTGTCATCCGTCAAAAATTCAGTCTAAAAACATACAGAATCACAACATGCTTCTGCAAAGCCTTCACAAAGGACTAAGGTGACGAGGCAGTCCGAGTCTTGGAATCCGTCGCGGACTGGCGGTATAGGCCACAAGTCTCAAAAATACCGATGAATACAATAAAAAACCAACCTTAGCATAAAGCGGCAAGGTACACTTCTGCACAGCCTTCACAGCGGCCTCAGGCGGCGAGGCGGCGCCAGTCTTGCTATACGTGGCCGCACAAGCCGTCAGTACGGCCTTAGCCTCATCGGGGCCCACCGGGGGCGCCCTGACGACTTTGGGCCCGTCTTCTGATGACAGCACTGCCATTATTGCTGAGCTTGACGGCTCGTCTTTTTCTGTGGACGATATTAGTGGTTATTTTGTGGCATCAAAATGATATTGTAAAATCATCCCCGATGTATTTCTTCGTGATTGCAAAGCTAATATAATTTATTTATTATGAATTAATATACATTTGTTATTTCAAGTAGGATTCCAAACCAACTGAAGTAGTCAACAATTGTCTTACTCAGAGTCGTTCAAAACCTGATTACCTTCACCTACATATTCGCGTTCAAGGTTGATCAGTTGAAAGCAGCAATTTTGAATATAAAGTGAATTTGCTGTAAAAACTATACCAGTTAGAGTCATGATATTTTCCTGCAATATTTAACATAAACCAAATAGATTTTGTACATTGAGTACATCAAAGATAAATGGTGGTATTTGTCCTACGAATACACCAAGTTATAAATGATAATATTTCATCGTGATTGCGACGTACACTCTGCACGTCGGTATCTTTTGTGGCCAAGGCGGCTTCTTTTGCCTTGCGAAATATTTCAAAGGCTCACTATACCTTCAGTGACGGTGACGATCATCTTGACGTTGTGCGGCAGTCGCTCGGGCAGCCAGCGCGCGGCGCGCAGTGCGTCGGCGCCCACCACACAGATGAGTGCTCCTCGGGAGCGTCCCACTCCGCCCAGCAGGACGGGGAGCGCCGCTGTTAAGGAATATACGTCCTGGAGACAAATGGTTTTGAGTTAGCAACAGAGACCCAAGCAGCATCGGTAGCGCGACCACAAACTCTTAGCTGGACGAAAACAGTTTTACTAATCGTGAACAGAAACCGATTAGTCTGGACATGCAAACATTTAGTGTCTGATATTTCTGCACATACAATATTTATAGTGGCCGATATTTCTGCACAGGGTAAGTAATATATGATATAATTACAAAATCACTAATATTTACAAGATATAACAACTGAATCTATAATTTTATTTGGTATAATGTTCAGTTAATATAATTAACGATTGATATAATTTTATAGTAACTAATTTTTATAACCATAAAAATTAGTTTAGCACATTGAATATAAAATCTTTTGATATACCACTCAAAAGACATAATAAAACCTATTCAGTCTATTTTTTATTTCCCTGTAAAAACCATGCAAACAAGGATACACCATGCATGCAGCAGGCATGCAAACAAGCATACACCATACATGCAGCATGCAAGTAAGCATACAGCAAGCATGCAACATGGAGCAGACATGGTTTCTGTCACGGTTCCGGCGCTGCGGGGCGCCGGCGATCCCATGCGAGCTTATCGTCGCAGATGTATTTCACGCTCACCAGCTCGCGGGCCGCCTCGCCCCTACGCGATTTTAAATAACACTAGGGGTAGGGCAGACAAGACTACGTGGTCACGTCCCACTGTCACGCCGCTCCCGCAGTCCGCTCGCTTCACTCGTTCGCCTTCGCGCGTTAATGGTCACTGTTCTAACCAAACCTAACCCAAATGATTCACCAACATAGAGGGGACCTGGCACTCCGCACCGTAACCTTCTAACCTAATTGCACCCATCCGAGACGGATTGCTTTGAACCATAAAGATGGTATCAATATTACATATTTTAAATGACAGGCGTATAATGATTTTCGATTAAATAAACGTTATATCCAATAACGTTATACGAATTAATTTTAGACTATATTAATGTCATATCTAAAGAAATTATAACAACAGTTGGTATCATCATCATATCAGCCGAAAGACGTCCACTGCTGGACATAGGCCTCCCCCAAGCGTCGCCACATTGACCGGTCCCGTGCGTCTCGCAACCAGCGGATCCTCGCAACCTTCACCAGGTCATAGGTCCACCTAGTGGGAGGCCTTCCAACGCAACGTCTTCCGGTTCGCGGTTGGTATAACTGACGTTTATTATATCTTGTGAACGTTATTGAAAAAATGAAAATATACCAAATAACTTTATATGATATGAGATGCACCCTTCTGCACATGCAAACATTTATAGTGTCCGATATTTCTACACATGCAAACATTTAGTGTCCGATATTTCTGTACATGCAAACATTTATAGTGTCCGATATTCTACACATGCAAACATTTATAGTGTCCGATATTTCTACACATGCAAACATTTAGTGTCCGATATTTCTGTACATGCAAACATTTATAGTGTCCGATATTCTACACATGCAAACATTTAGTGTCCGATATTTCTGTACATGCAAACATTTATAGTGTCCGATATTTCTACACATGCAAACATTTAGTGTCCGATATTTCTGTACATGCAAACATTTATAGGGTCCGATATTTATGGCAGACAGATAAACTATAGAACATGATATGTCGTTCTGATTACGACCAGTTTTCTCAAATACTCGTATAATAAAATATGGGTAACTTACATTACGTCCTCGATACACAGTCCCGGTCATGAGCACGTGACACTGATCCACGATAGACTTCAGCAGCATGTGAGAACTGCTCGACGCCGGCGTTAGACCCACGAACCTGCAGACAAAATCGTAGTTCTTTCAGTTACTTAATTGTTGGAATTAATCAAAAGCACTGAGACTGGCTTTTGATTCTTTTGAGGCTCAGGGACACAAACACATTTTATTATATGGTTTTATTTAGTTTGCTCTGGTTTTTGGGCCAAATTTTGTAATTGTTTTAAGGGTTCCGTACCCAAAGGGTAAAAACGGGACCCTATTACTAAGATTCCGCGGTCCGTCTGTCTGTCACCAGGCTGTATCTCATGAACCGTGATAGCTAGACAATTGAAATTATCACAGATGACGTATTTCTATTGCCGCTATAACAAAAAATACTAAATACAAAATAAAATAAATATTTAAGTGAGGCTCCCATACAACCAACGTGTTTTTTTGCCATTTTTGCGATAATGGTACGGAACCCGACTCGCACTTGGTCGGGTTTTTTTTTTTACTTGCTGTTGGAACAGAAAATATATCAGCAGGAACCGATGTAGAGATGATGATGATTTGTGGTGACTTCCCAGTGACGGACTTCACACTTTTGATCCTTTACTGTAAAGTTACTAGAACCAACAAAAGACAGAACTCTCTGTCGTAAAAACTGTTTGAGAATAGCTCATGCCCTATTAAAAGATGAACCAGTCAACAGGTTGACTCCTGATATATTTTTTTCTTTAAATACAGTGACGATTTGTTTTATAGTATTTTTTGCCCTTTTTTACAGTTTCATTGCACCAAAATGTGTTACAAAACAAATTTAAACAATCGAGTGTCATGGCTCATAAATTTAAAACCGCGCCATCTATTGGCAACAATCTCAAATGATCCGTTCAAATAATCTTTAAAATATGAATTAAGAGCCCAATATTCCATAATTTTGTGCTTTAGAGTTGATTAAACAAGAACTTACAATTTTTATGTTCAATTCCAAATAATGTTACACAGAATTCAATAACAAATCTGTGCATATCGCGCCATCTAGTGAGATTTATTTGAACCCATTTTTTCTTTCTTAGCGCTGAGACTCAGTGTCATAATTTATTTATTTAAACTTCATGTACAATAGTGGTACATAGGCGGACTTAATGCCACAAGGCATTCTCTACCATAAGTATATCTCTTAAAGTTACCTGACTATAACAGCTAGGTCCGGCTGGTATGTGTGCGCCATTGTAACTGCCCGCGCTACCAGCGTGGCCTTCCCGCAGCCCGCGCCGCCGATCAACGCGAGAGGTACTGTGCTGTCGCTGTTTATGTATCTGGAATATTGAACAAGTGTTACAGCATTAGTTAGTACAAACGGAGGTGGAGAATCTGATGTTGTAGCAGAAATTATTCTTTTATTATTGTTAGGCTCGCGCTTGACCACAATCTCACCTGATGGTAAGCGATGGGATGAGTTTTAACCCAAAATGCAACATCGATGAGTCAGCTGATATACATTCTTCAATTATTTTTTATTTGACACGATGTTGTGGTCGACGGTGAAGCACGCTTGCCTAGATTGTAGATATCAGAGAACAAAGATTACGGCAGGGAATGCCACTCCTTAGCTGTACGCACAATGAAAGTATTTGCAAAACGCTTTGTGCGTATGGGTGGGACGTTTACCATGTACCGATGGCGCATGGCCGTACGTATTGTAGTCCGAATAATAAAAAGTCACATGATAGATACTGAAGTCAACTTCGTAGCTGGTTAATATTTTTTTCTCAAACATGCATGGAAATATTGTCATTGTTTTCGAAAAAAGAACACGCGAAGTATCGAATTTACGGACAAAGAAAATCAAATCCATTGCTGGAGCGTTTTTTGAATTTGGAACATTACAACGCTCCAGCAATGTTGTTTGAAACGGCCGTTGCCGACTCGTAGTCACACCAGATTATCACACTAGTATGACAAACAGGATTTTTTTTCTCGTTTGTCACACCACTGAGCGTGCTGGGGTTATTAGATACTCTTTGATTGAATCTCTTTTATCATTCTAGGCATACCAAAGTAAGTCTCTTTGCTTAGTACAAATTGCGTTCACGTGGCTGTATAGCCATAAATGCATTTGCCTTTTGGCACAGATGATAAATATAAAATCGGCGGCAAAGCTGAAAATTCGTCTTGATTTGTTATTTAAATATTTAATAAATATAAATTTTAAAATTAAATAGAGTTCCAACGGTTCAGAGAGTGAAGTGGAGATTGATTGTACTCCACCAAATTTAAGATTCTGATCTTAAATCTGGTGCCAAATTGGCAATGGAAAACCTGCTTCCAGCGAAGTCAAAATAAAATACATGAAAATTTTATGATTTGGAAAAACGCTAAAAAAGTGAAAATTTTCTCCGAAACAGTATTTTTGGCGTATAAGATTGCTAAAACTAAAAAGCCATCTAATTTAAGTAGATTCAAACAGAAATGTTTCACACACTGAAAGGTTTATGATATATTACGATTAGGGTTTATTTAGTAAATTGTAATAAAATAAAATAAATGCCTTACGTCTTGAGCTCGTTGAGTGTGATTTCTCTGTTGGAAGTGCACTGCGCCGCCTTCTGACAGAACGCGAGGTGCTCGTTGATCTCATCGAACAAACTGCAACGAAAACAGCATATTATATATTTAGGTACTAGCATAGTTGTATGAGGGGTGCACATGACAGGTAGGCTTATTATGTAAGAATCAGCAATCAGCAATCACCGCGCGACCAAACGCTTTATGTAATAAAAGTCGGACATACCTACAGTGTAGGCGTGGTAGGTAGACCCTAGATAACCGTTTGCTTATCACTCGCTGTTTTTAAATGCACTTATTTAAAAAATAACCGGCCAAGTGCGAGTTGGACTCGCGCACTAAGGGTTCCGTACCGTTATCGCTATAAACGGCAAAAAAATCACGTTTGTTGTTTGGGAGCCCCTCTTAAATATTTATTTTATTCTGTTTTTAGCATTTGTTGTTATAGCGGCAACAGAAATACATCATCTGTAAAAATTTCAATTGTCTAGCTGTCACGGTTCATGAGATAGCAAAGCTAGGTAGACAAGCCTGTTGACAGACAGACGGACCGCGGAGTCATAGTAATAGGGTCCCGTTTTTAACCTTTGGGTACGGAACCCTAAAAACAACCGCCAAAAACTCTAAAACGTCTGTATTGAAAAACAATTAAGCGCAAAAATTGCTATCGTTTTGATCTTGAAAGATACGTAATAGCGTATGGGAGAAAAAAATGGAAGCCTACCCAGTGTTGTCATTCAAGATTGATATGTTGATGATATTTTTATTCTCTTGATAGGAACTAAAGCAACTGTTTTAAAATAAACACTGCACCTTTTTTAGGGTTCCGTACCCAAAGGGTAAAAACGGGACCCTATTACTTACTCCACTATCCGTCAGTCTGTCCGTCTGTCACCAGGCTGTATCTCATGAACCGTGATAGCTAGACAGTTGAAATGTTCACGGATGATGTATTTCTGTTGCCGCTATAACAACAAATATTAAAAACAGAATAAAATAAATGTTTAAGAGGGGCTCCCAAACAACAAACGTGTTTTTATTGCCCTTTTTTGCGATAATGGTACGGAACCCTTAGTGCGCGAGTCTGATGCGCACTTGGCCAGTTTTATCGAGAAATATCCGAATTCTATGTTTTAGCCAGCCCACTTGATGAAACGTTTTGTGGGGATCTAGAGTGCTGATGAGTTTCTCCGTGAAATCCCAACGCGGATCGTTCGCGCGGAAGCGGAACACATAGTGATAATAATAAACACTTACGTTGTAGGTACCCCGTTGTACCCGACTGGCACGTCATTGTCGGTGATCAGTGCGTCGAGCAGCGCGTCCAGCCTGTCTCCTAGCGCGCTGCTGACGCCCTCCGTGTACTCGTCCTCCCCGCCCGGCGCGGACCGTCCGCGCACACTCGCGCGGATCACGTTGCGTTCACTTAGGTGTTGCTGTGGATAGAAACAGAGGGGTTAGTTAGATACAAATTGTGGGAGCGAGATATACGTTTCAAAGAGCGGGACAAAAACAGCATGTGCTTTATTAAATGATAAATGATTTTATTTCTGTAAGTTGGTTTGTACAAACACTTTTACATGTCGATCATATTTTTAAAACTAGATATTGTCTGCGTTTCTTATCTGACGACTCTGAGAAGACAGGCCGAAAAAAACTCAGAGGTCACAGTATCTTTTAAAGTCATGTAGATTCATGTCTGAAATGGTCTTTTGAGGAAAGAACCAGCCAGATTGAGTGGACCTGTCCAGTCAGTGCACGCATTTGTCAATAACCGTGCAGCTCAACTCAAAATTTAAGGAGCTCAACGATTCGACGAACAAAACCTAAGGAAGGACATTCGGGTGGGCCTCATAAATTACTCAGCCATGATTAAAACTAATTGAGAAAAATTTTAATAAAAATTTAACGACCCACATAGTAAACAAAACCCACATTCGCAATAATTAAAATAAAACTTAACAAAAAACAATTTAACTTTAAAAAGTAAATATTCATTTTATTGCAACAATACCAAAAAAAACAAAATTGCGGCTGCAAAACTAAAAAATTAATTGGAGCAGCTGAACCCAAGCCTTTTTGTCCTCAACGTAATCTTTAACGGTATAAAACGCTTTCTGGCACAACTTATTTAAAGAGAATATTTTGAAACAAATCATGGTTTTTTCGTCAATAGTAAAAGGTGTAGGCTTTGTTATCAAGGATCTTCAAGTCTCCAATTTGCAACCATCAGAACTTCAGAGCAAAGTGTTGTTGTTGTTACTATAATGGGGTCCCGTATCGGATTTGCAGTTTCCGATTTATTATTATTGGCTTTTTTTTGTCAAAATCAAATATATTTTTTATTTTCTACCACATCTTTTGCATTTGCTTCTGTTATAGTTGTTCTATCTCACAATGACGTGTGAATCGTAGCAAAATGAACCTTATTTCGGCGTCATAAAAGTCACGTAACATGTTATCGTCAGATAGAACAACTATTCGTATTAAGGCTTACCTTCAAATCCTTCTGCAGGTTGTTGAGCCTCCGCTGCAGCTCGTGGTGGTGCGCCATGTCGGCGGCGTCCTGGGGCTCCTGCGCCGGCACTGCGCCCCCCGCGCGACACACCCACACGCAGCGCCGGGCCGCTTCTACGCTCATCAGGACTGTGTGCTGCACCTCCTGGAGGATGAGAAGATTCAAAGAAAGAAGTTAGAAATCTTCCAGTCCAACTGGTTGCATCTGAATACCAGTATTTTGCAAGGAGCGACTGCCTATGTGACCACAACCTGAACAACCAACCTAACCCTTAGCAAGCCTAGTTTTCACTTTTCAATTAACGGGCTTCTGTCTGACTACCCGTAGCGACTGTCAAAGATCTAATCTATACTAATAATATTATGAATTTGAAAGTAACTCTGTCTGTCTGTTACCTTTTCGCGCCTAAACCTGAACGAAATTCAATGGAGGCAAGGAGATAGATGGCATCAATTTATATTTCAAAAAAAATGTTAGGTAGGTTGGATAGGGTAGGTAGTTAGGATAGAGTAGGTAGGGTAGGGTAAGGTAGGTAGGTTGGTAGATAGGTTCGTAGGTAGGATAGGTAGCTAGGTAGGCAGGTAAGGTAGGTAGTTAGGTAGGTAGGGTAAGAAGTTGAACAGAATCATGCTTGGCAAAGGAAACTGGATTAGAGCAGACGAATATTCCTTGAGAAAATATTCTAAATGCAAGGCATATAACTCCAAAATGATGAGTAAAGTAGAATACATTTTCGGCTGCCGCAGGTTCCTTGTTCATCCATCTTTGATTCTATAGATTCAATACGAGAGAGTCGAGTCGTCTTCTGTTAAGAGTAAGTAACATTATAATTTTCTTTTGTTTTTTTCTTATTTAAAAAGAAACATTGCCCCACACTAGGAATTTATCCTGTATCGTGGGTGCGTTTACAAACATTTAAAGTTAAAACTCACACACACAAGACACCCAGATCCGGCACAACTACCTGTAAGCCATACAAATATTAGATCCGTGCGGGAATCGAACTCGCGACACGCAGCGCAGCAGCCGATCTATCAATCACTACGCCAACCGTGTCGTCAGTACACAACTTTGTGAGTGCTGTGGTTAAATCTCGGTGTTAAAAATGTCAAGCCTACCTGTTCCACGACAGTAGTAAGATAGGCGTCGCAGGCCTCCTGCGGCAGTGTCCTGACCAGCACATTCAGGGTCTTCGCCATCTCACGACGCCAGCGCGCCGGCGCCCCCCGGACCAGCCGGTAGCATGGCGGCGTTGTGCTCGCGTCTAGTGTGTACCTGGAGTGGGACGCGGTTGAGGGGTTAGAAGACTAATACTGACCCGTATAGAGAGATTCTTTAAATTGCATCTGTTTCTGGCAAGAGCAAGATTTAACTGGGATGGTAAACAATACTACAAAGTGAAAAATTACTTTATTTTTGGAAGTCGGTGTCTTTGGTAGGTACAATTTTTTTGCATTATGGACAACGACTTCCAAAAATAAAGTTATTTTTCACTTTGTAGTTTTCTTATTTGGAGTCGGTTTGTTTTTTACACCGCCTGCCGAAATTGAAGTTTCACTCTGAAGTTGTTTTTTTTTTGGAAGTCGGTTGTATTTTTTCGTAAAAAACACACACATCTGCGTACCCGTTTAGAGTATACTGGCGTGATTGTATGTTATGAAATCGTGTAAACAATAAACAGACATGCGATTGCAGCTATCCCGAGAGATTTGCCGTCATTTATTGAAGAGTTATGTTGTATATCTCCAAAGTTCGGAATAAACTTATTTCGAAGAAATTTTTTTTTTTCGAATTTTACAAATCCGTATAAAAAACATTAAAAATATAATATAAAATATATATAAAGATCCGAACCTCCTCCTTTTTGGCAAGTCGGTTAAAAACACTGAAAGGCGAAGTTCTTTCAAAAATTTTCAGCCCTCGTATTAGCTTTCACAGATAATAGTACAGTAAAAGGGAGATAAGGAATCCGCTGATCAATTCATAGGTTGGGTGAGGAGTCAAATAGTATGGTTATGTGTACTAGACAGTAAAGATTACTTGAGTATCTATGTGTTTACTAGTGATGGGCGATTACTACTAAAACTAATCGAATCTGTCGGTTGTTCAGCTTAGAAAAAGATACGATAAAAGTCGATAACAATTGATGTCAGTCGATTATCATCGACTAACGGCGTGCGGCGAGCGACAATGACTGATACGGTTACCGCGTCAATTTTAACTACTAATTTGTTGCGCAGCGCACCCATCACTATACACGTGCGTAGTGCGTACTACTAAATAAGTAATTACAAAAGATGGTGCGGAATTGCGGATGACGTGCGCTGACCTACAAATCAATAGTTAAAAGTCTGTGCGCCACTACTTACGTACGACTGCAGCTATTATGCGATTTTAGCTAATAGATTATTCAATCTATCTAGTAATTTCCAATTCTCCATCAGTTGAGGGAACAATTATTACGAAATTACGAATAGATGAGTAGACTAAAATAAGAATTAAACTAAAAAATTATTTTTATTGAAATTGTTTTTCCACAAACCCAACTAAAGTAAACGTATTGATGTACTAATACTTATAAACGCAATTAACGCAATACCTTCCAGCATGCACCGCTCCGCACGGCCTTACGCAGTTCAACGCACGTTAGTAGTTAGTAGTATGTCGATTGTTATTCGAATAATAATTGTGAAAACTAAATCGACAATCGAATGAGCAATAGCACAATTTTCGATTCAGTCGATTGTTTTTTTTACAACAATCGTCCATCGCTAGTGTTTACTACTGAGAATGTACCGTTCTGGTCGTTGACAAGAGTAACACGATGGTCTGGCCGCTGGTACCGATGTCTATCATGCAACCATTGGATGGACAAAAAGCCAATATATTAAACAGAGTTAACTTACCATTTATTCAACAGCACCTTATCACTCTCGTCCTCTGCAGTCTCGAGCGCTGCCTTGAAGTCTGCGCACTCCAGCGTGTGCGGCAGCAGGGGAGTGCCCAGCCCCGAGTTGAGGAACAGCACCGGGACCACTGCTCCCAAGTCTGATTGTCCTGGAAAATAATGATGGATTTATGATCAGTAAAATGTAACAAGAAAGACGAAGAAATGTGACAGTGACGCCATTACATTAACTTTAGGAGCGAGAGAGAAATTTGAAGTATCTTTTTTACCAACAAATATACAGACACCTACAAAAAATTCACTGTTAAGTTTCCTGCAGTATCTTTTTAAAATATCGCATCTTAAGGTTTCTTGGCTGGTTAAAAAGGCTTATTTATAATTCCTTTTGAAGTACAGTCCCAGGCAGACATGATGTGATGCTAATCTACAAGGGTCTCCTGACGTCTTACTGGCCGTGCGCCTATAAACTCTACGGCGCGATTAAAACACATTTCTTTTTCTTTACCTTATACTGACATTAAGTATCGATAAGCACGGGTATCTTCTCGTCCAACATACCTTGAGGCACTGTGACATGTGACACTGTGACATATGGCTCTGAGACGTGGTCGCTTACAATGGGCCTCATCAGAAAGCTTACAGTCACTCAAAGGGCAATGGAGAGGGCTATGCTCGGAGTATCCTTGCGTGATCGAATCAGAAATGTAGAGATCCGCAAGAGAACCAGGGTTACCGACTTAGCCCGAAGAATTGCCAAACTTAAATGGCAGTGGGCAGGGCACTTTGCTCGCAGAACGGATGGCCGATGGGGCAGAAAGGTTCTGGAGTGGCGACCGCGAACCGAAGACGTTGCGCTAGACGGCCTCCCACCAGGTGGACCGATGACCTGGTGAAGGTTGCGGGGATCCGCTGGTTGCGAGACGCACGGAACCGGTCAATGTGGCGACGCTTGGGGAGGCCTATGTCCAGCAGTGGACGTCTTTCGGCTGATATGATGATGATGATGAAGCACCACAATGAGTACTTACGAGCCAGCTCAGCAATACAGAGCACCGGGAAGCGATGGTCTCGCTGCTGCTCTAGCGGTGAGCGCCAGTGCAGGTCAGCCACGTGCACGCGCCAGCCGCGTCGCCGAGCACGCACTCGCAGCCGCGCCGCCGCCCCGCACTGCAGTGCGCCTTTCTCTGCGCAGCAGTCTGGAAATGGAAGATTGTGAGCATACGTACAAGTGTTAAAAGCTAAGGAAATATAGATGGATGAACACTTCGCGTTTCTCATTTTATTCCTGCTTTTTGCTAACTAAATTTAAAAAAGTTAAATTAATTTTTTGAACGACAAAGTTACATAAAGAGTAAAGTCCCCCTAAGGCCCATCCATCACCAATTCTTCATGTTTTATCTGGGCAGAAGAAGTGGCGCAACGAACTTCACAGCAAAACACTGTCTGTTAAGTCAAAATAACTTGAAAGTTGAAACTATACAATAGTATGGAATGTAATTAACAATATGACCTAGGAGAAAAAGAACCACTTGTCAGCTAGAACGCTCCAATGTATAATAATCTCCAATCTTTTAAACCAGGCTGACCGGTGTCTTTCCGATGGGCATAGCATGCCGCGATATAGATCAGCATGGCTCTCCATCGCCGGGCCCTCAAGCCTTGCCCAACAAAAAGCAGCGCAGACGTTGTTGGGAATCGTATTTCTTGAGCTTATGACGTCATCTACCACTCACCTTGCGAGTCAGCCGCACACACATAGATCAGCATGGCCCTCCGTCTCCGGACTCTCAAGCCTGGCACCTTGCCCAACAGACAGCAGCGGTGCTCCTCCGGTAGGGCAGAGATGTTGCTCGGCATAGGAGGACCGAGGACGTCCTCCCGCGGAGACGAGCATGCCACCGGGGAGGACAGGGATATTGAGTCTGGGGAATATAATTAAAGTTTAAATTAAGATATCATCCTGGTTTTCCTCATTATGTCGTTAAGAAGAAGCTAGTTGAAATTATAGATCTGTTTTGGTCCTGGGATGTAAATACTTATAGGGCTTTGGTTTATTCCACCATAGACTCCTTCTACTCCTCCCTCCTAGATATCCTTTCACTATCTGACCCCCGCGGCTTCGCTCCCGTCAACTGGCTCTCTATCTACCTACCACTACCTACATACCCTAGAAACAAACAAACACACTCTTCAGCTTTATAATATTAGTAAAGATGTTGATAAAACTCCTTCGCAAATGAACAAATTTGATTACCATAAAAAAAGGTTATAGTGACTTAATCTTAAAAGATAGGCATATGCTGTCTAGGACGTTTTTTTGGTCTTATAAAGAGGAATAATTTCATCATGCATGATATTTGCGTAACTTTAACCGTTTACGTAGCGCACGCAACGGAAGCTCTCAAAAAGGAATAATTTTGCCCGTTTTGCAACATTTTTCATTTATGCTGCGCTCCTATTGGCCGTAGCTTGATGTTATATAGCCTATAACCTTCCTCGATAAATGGACTATCCAACACAAAATGAATTTTCAATTCCAACCAGAAGTTCCTGAGATTAGCGCGTGCAAACAAACAAACAAACTCTTCAGCTTTATAATATTAAGTATAGATTAAAGCCCCTTTAAAGGATTTTAATACGCCGTGTAAGCAAACAATATGGTTTTTGTCATAAGGAGACCACCATATTTTATCGCTATGGAACAACCTATGTAAGTAGTCGAATCATAACATTATAATACACTAACATATTAAAACAGTCTGTGGAAACAACTATACTGTGAATTTTAATTTCGTGGACCAAACTGACAGCTGCCGAAGACCTTATTTTTTTAAAATGTTGCAAGCGCGATACATAGTGTTGTAGGTAAGGCTCAATCATAAGTGATTCATCGAATCGATGTGACATGAGTCTTCAATTTATTTTTACAAATTGGTGTAAATAAATATTTTATGAATATAAACGTAATATATTTAAATATAACAGTATTCATACACATAGTACATGAACTTTTATTGTGTTAAATATGAAATCAACAATAAAATAAATGCGATCGATAAAATGAAGTCTGACATAAATGACTAGAAACTAAATGAGGGCTGCTAGTTTCAAAATAAATTTATTTTTTTTGCCGTGAAGTAGTTTCATTTTCGATCTACTTCGATTTTCGATTAACTTTCGATCACTCAGGATAGTTAGGGTACGACACTATTTTTATGGGACAATAAAGTGACAACCCCCCAAATGTCAGTTTAGTCCACGAAATTAAAAATCACATTATAATCAATAACAGAAAAACCCTACCCCAGTTTTGCTCAAACAAAACTCATGAAACCCCATACAAAAGCTAATAACTTAAACATTCCAACAGACATCAAAAGGCAAAAAGACTTTTTAATCCCACTTATGCATCTTTACCAAATAAACCATTAAGTTATGAGCCACAAGGGGCTGATGTTAAAAAAGAAATATTCATAATTTACCAGTATATCCATTAAGCAAATGGATAAGGTAGTTATTTCGTTGTTTGGACCATGCTATTATTGATATTACAAGTGTTAGCTGTTTATTTGTGGTTGTCGTTTTATAATTACAATTATGTTGAATTTAAATGTATTGCGTCAACAGTTACTTTAAATAATTGTGTTATGTTTTATTGGAACTGAGGTGGGGACACTACTTTTGACATTATTTCCTCTTCGACTAGACTTGAATCATCACATTGATACATCACATCGTCAGCCTATTAATGTTCCCACTGCTGGGACACAGGCCTCCTCTCTGTGAGAGGGAATGGGCCGTAATCCACCACGCGGGCCCAGTGCGGTTTGGTGGATGTCACATGTCTTCGAATTTTTGGTTCTAGGACATGCCGGTTTCCTCACGATGTTTTCCTTCACCGTTTTTGAG
This sequence comes from Anorthoa munda, assembly GCA_945859665.1. Classification (NCBI taxonomy): domain Eukaryota; kingdom Metazoa; phylum Arthropoda; class Insecta; order Lepidoptera; family Noctuidae; genus Anorthoa; species Anorthoa munda. The sequence goes on from OX243894.1 coordinate 9,231,572, forward strand.
AGCAGTGGTGATGAAATAATTTACACAAAGTAAAGCGCCTGCCTGGGTTCGAACCCACGACCTACAACTTGTAAGTCGCGGCCGATACTACTGGGCCACCACTGCTCTCACACATTGATAGTTACAGCTTTAATGTAATGACACTATAAGCTAGTTAGCTAGTTTTTAATAAGCTTTTGTTGTGCACATGGATGTACTATCCTCAAATGCATATTTGTCTACGCAACTGAGGTTTGCTGTTAGAGAACCCAACTATGGGTTAAGCTCGTCTTTGTACATAAACTGTCCTATTGTATTTGTATGTTTTATGTACATAATCATCATCTTCCTGCCCTTATCCCAAGTTACTTGGGGTCGGCGCAACACGTTTGCTTCTTCCATACCGTCCTATCCCCCGTCATGTTATTACTGACTCCCTTTTCTTTCATATCACTCCTCACACAGTCCATCCATCTTTTTTTAGGCCTTCCTCTCCCTCCATCCACATTTATATTCATAACTCTTTTAGTAATATGCGTTTCATCCCTCCTCATCACATGACCATACCAGGACAAACGGTTTCCTTTCAACTTTTCTGGCACGTGCGCCACTTTCAAACTGCCTCTAATATACTCATTTCTCACTTTATCCAATCTCGTCACGCCGCACATCCATCTCAACATTCTCATCTCTGCTACATGCAATCTCCTTTCATCCATCTTTTACGCAGCCCAACATTCCGATCCATACAGTATGGCAGGTCTAATTACGGACTTGTAGATTTTTCCCCTTTAACTTGAGGGGCATCCGTGGGTCGCAAGTTGTTCCAGTGACCTGTCGCCATTTCATCCATCCTGAGTTGATCCGGTGCGTTACGTCTCGGTCTACCTCGCCATTTCCTTGGACAAGCGACCCTAGGTATGTTTTATGTACATAAAGAATAAGAATAAGGCGGTTTTTTTCACTGTCAGGATGAAGAGGAAGGCCAAAGATGGATGGACTGTGTGAGGAGTGATATGAAAGAAAAGGGATTCAGTAATAGCGTGACAGGGGACAGACGGGTATGGAAAAAGAAAACGTGTTGCGCCGACCCCCAAGTAACATGGGATAAGGGCAGGAAGATGATGATGGCTGAGTCGGGGAGGTCCTTCAAACATACTTACTTCCGATTTCCGGGTTAAGAATTTTAAGTTGAGTATTTCTTAACCTCAGTTTTAGCACAGTCCTACTTCCTACTATATAATATTATAAATGTTTGTGAGGATGGATGTATGTATGTTTGTTACTCTTTCACGCAAAAACTACTGAACGGATCTGGATGAAATTTGGCACAGAAATAGATTATAGTCAGGAATAGCACATAGGATACTTTTTATCCCGGGAATATCTTCCCTCGGGACAATTTTCAACATTCACGCGGGCGAAGCCGCTGGCAGAAGCTAGTAAAAATATACAAACAGTATGGAAACTACCTACAAAAACTCACACAAACATACGTGACCACTCGTCGCGTCGCGGTGCTCAGTACTGACAGCACCGCAGAAGTGCCCGAGTGCGTATGTTTGTTTCGAGTCGGTGCGTATGTTTGTGTGAGTATGCCCTTTCGAGCGTTTGTAGGTACATTCCATACAGTTTGTATATTTTTACAGTGGTTTTATCCTAAAATTCTGTCAAACTTTGAAGTTAAAGTATGGTTGGGCATTTCCTTTTAAAATTCCCAGTTCAAAAACCGACCTTTAGAATAATATGTGCCTTTGTATATTTCTTTAATAACAAGGAACAATGTAAGCCTTTTTTGCAGTCTGCATAGTCAGACAGACTTGAGGTAAAACAACTTATAAAAAGAGGTATTCTTAGTTTCCTCACGTCATAATGACCTCGCTTGCCTGGGGTAAACCTTGACCCTGATTGACAAGGCTGTGAAAATAAGCTTTTCAGTGCGTAGCCATTCTACTTGTTGATCTAAATACGTTTGGATTGAAATATTGTTGTGTGGTCTTGGTATATTCAAGTATTGTGGTGATTATATGGGTTTAACAACCAACTTCTGAACCATAAATTAGATGTGAATGAGTTGAAACGTCCTCAAATGAATAAAATTGACGAGTTCATCGGCATTTTTACCAACTTCATAAAAAAGGAGGTGATCAATTCGACACATAATATGTATGTAATATTGTTGGAATTGCCCAAAATTCACATAAGTTGTGTGCCAAATTTCATGAGTGTTTGTTTGTATGTGTGTATGTTATTCCACGCATTTTTCCGAAACTACTTATCGGATCGTGACCATTATTTTCATTGGATTAGGTATTTCTTAACTTAGGGAATAGTGCAAGTTTTTTCAAAATCGATTCAGTAGTTTTCAACTGGTACTCCTCAGCGACAAACAGCACGAAAGTGTAAATTGAGTGATTATGGGTATTTTGTCTATCCTTTAGGTACCGTACTATAGAACTTGCTCACTTTTTAGTGATAGTGTACTAAAACTAAAATAAGAGAAATACAAGCTTTTTCACAAAAAAATCAAACAATGACACCGGCTTTCGAAACGAAAGTTATTTTGCACCGTTTAGTGTTTTGCTTTTGAAGTCTTTTAATTTTTTTTGTGAAAAGGTTTTTATTATCATTCGCATTTTTGTGTATGTATATATATTATGTCCATATTGGTTTTATAGAGTTTTTTGTTCCATCATAAAACCAAGACTGATGAAGAGGACCTTGCCAGAGAAACAGAATGGGTACGACAAAAAAGTAGAAAGAAAAGAAAGCTAAATGCGTCACTGTCTCCAGTATCACAAGGAGCAAGCCCCATTGAATCTCAGGCTGTTAAAAAGGCTGAGCAACCGAAAATAAAAAAACAGCCCCCACCTCCCCCAGTCATAGTAGAAAATATCAGAAACTACCAAAAGTTTTATGATCTCCTCTTGACTTGCTCAAATAAAGATTCCTTCATGGTCAAAATGATGAACGGAGATACTGTCAAAGTAAACGCCAGGGATGAAGACTCCTACAGAGCGATTACTAAACTCTTGTTACAGAATAATTGTCTCTGGCACTCTTATGAGAACAAGCAAGATAGACCAATTAGGGTTATAGCCAAAAATTTACACTCAACATGTTTGCCAAGCAGAATAGTTGAAGAACTAACTGCTAACGGCTTTAAAATCCAGGAAGCGGTAAACAAATTAAGTTGGAGGACTAAGGAACCTCTAAACATGTTTATGCTTGCCTTTCAAAAAGAGGAAGACATAAATAATATCTATGGTATTAAGACCATATTAGGTTGTAAAGTAGAAGTGCAGCCTTTAAAAACATCCAAGCTTATCCCACAGTGTAAGAGATGCCAAGCATATGGCCATACACAGAAATATTGCTCCAAGGAACCTAGATGTGTAAAGTGCACTGGTAAACACCTTACTAAAGATTGCACAAAATCGATAGCAGACAAACCCAAATGTGTTCACTGTGGTGAGCCACACCCAGCCAACTACAGAGGATGTATGGTAGCCAAAGAACTGCAACAGCTAAAAAACAAAGCCTTAAAGAAAAAGGTTACTACACCTGTCACTCAGGCTCCTAGTGCTAAGAAGAATCTCAAAGAGTATCAAAGGGTATCAAATAATGTGTCTTATGCGCAAGCAACGAAACCTCGTGAATCACAACCAACAGTACACGGTCCACAACCCTCCAAGTCAATAGTGCTACACAGCTACACCATATAACTCAAAAATGAAGAACACTCTTAAAATAATGGCGTGGAAAGCAAATGGACTCCTAAAGCATCAAAACGAGCTAGAGGTGGTCCTTGCAACAGAAGAAATTGATGTGTGCCTCATATCGGAGTCTCATTTCACAAGAGAATCGTATATTCACCTTAACGGGTATAAAATCTATCATGCACTGCACCCTGTGAATAATGCGAGAGGAGGAAGTACCCTTATAATAAGAGAAAACATCTACCATTACCTCGAATTTAAATATGAAGAAGAGTTCATACAAACTGTAGCCGTTAGGGTCAAAACTAAACTTCATCACATTACAGTAGCAGCTATATACTGCCCACCAAAGCATGCTCTGAAAATAGAGCAGTACAGAAACCTACTAAAACTTCTTGGCAACACGTTTATATTGGGAGGTGACTTCAATGCAAAAAACATACGTTGGGGATCTAGGCTAACCAACACTAAAGGAAAGGAATTGCTTAGTGCTATGCGAGAAATCAAGTGCAATGCAATATCAACAGGAAAACCTACTTACTGGCCTAATGATGCTCAAAGAATTCCAGATCTGATTGACTTTTTCATTTATAAGAATCTGTCAGCTACATATCTTCACATAGAGGAGGGATTTGATATGAACTCTGATCATTCCCCCATTATCTTAACCTTAAGTGAGACCATAATTCAGAAAGAAAGCAATGCAATTTTAGTTAATAAGAACACGGATTGGGATAGCTTCAAACTCGACCTAGACAACATCATTGACCTTAAAGTACCACTCAAAAACATTCAGCAGTTGGATGAAGAAATAACAAAATTTGTGACAAACATTCAAAGCTGTGCTTGGGGAAATACACCTCTTTTGAAAAGAAAAGTCGCAAGTCATAGATATCCGTTAGAAATAAGAAACCTCATAGCCATAAAGAGAGCTCAGAGACAAAAGTGGCAACAATCAAGATATCCACTTGACAAAACAATGCTGAATAGGCTTACAAGAAGATTAAGCAAAGCAATACAGAACTATCATGATGATGCAACAAAAGATTGCCTTAGCAAATTAACAAGTAGTGGAAAATCAGAACACTCACTATGGAAAACATATAAACGTTTAAATAAACCCATCGTCCATGCTTCACCCATTAAAAAATTAGATGGCAAATGGGCCATGAGTAATGAACAGAAAGCAAATATATTTGCAGAACATTTAGAACAAACTTTTCAAACCAGCGGTGAGGAAAGCTCTGAAAACATAACACTGGATGTCACTCACCATGACGACCTCAATATAAAACTGGTTACGCCAAAAGAGGTAAAAAATATGATAAAAAACTTAGCCAAAAAGAAATCGCCTGGATACGACCTTATCACTGGTGAACTCCTTCAAAATCTGCCACGAAAAGCCATAGTAAAACTTACAACCCTTATAAATGCAACATTCAGGTTGAAACACGTGCCTGATATCTGGAAAGTTGCTGAAGTCATAATGATCCCCAAACCTGGAAAACCAAGAGGAGGAGGTAACATCATACAGACCTATATCACTTTTACCAATCATTTCAAAACTATTTGAAAAACTACTCGTAAGACGCTTAAAACCTATAATAGAAGACAGAAAACTGATTCCAAATTACCAATTCGGCTTCAGAGAAAAACACTCCACGATAGACCAAGTACATAGAATTACCAACATTATAGAAAAAACTCTAGAAGAAAAAAAAGTCTGTTCTACAGTATTTCTAGATGTAGCACAGGCATTTGATAAGGTTTGGCATAAGGGTCTTATTTATAAGGTAAGGAAAATGCTGCCAAAACAATTTGCAGACATTTTGGAATCCTACCTAACAGAGAGGACGTTTAGAGTCAGACATGAAGATGCTTATTCCGATCTCAAGCAAATAAAAGCTGGTGTACCACAAGGAAGTGTTCTTGGCCCAATCTTGTACCTATTGTACACCTGTGATATCCCAGAAATGGAAAACAACTTCATTGCAACCTTCGCTGATGACACAGCCATCATGGCTATAGGTGTCACTCACAAAGAAGCTGTAAATAAAGTACAAATTGCTGTCAACTCCATCACCAACTGGACAAAAAAATGGCGAATTAAGTTAAATGAGTCCAAATCGACTCATATAGACTTCACAAACCGAAGACCTAATTATACACCGGTATACATTAACGGTTGCGTAATACCTTACGAAAATACAGCCAAATACCTAGGTATGACGCTTGACGCAAAACTTCGCTGGAAGGCTCATGTCAAAAAGAAACGCCTGGAGTTAGACCTACGCTACAGGAATATGTACTGGCTACTTGGCAGACATTCATCATTGTCAGTATACAACAAAGTACTTCTGTACAAACAAGTACTTATGCCTATATGGGCATACGGTATACAGCTTTGGGGCTGTACAAAACGTACCAATATTGAAATAATTCAAAGATTTCAAAATAAGGTACTTCGGAGTATAGTAAACGCTCCCTGGTACATTAGAAACGAGGACATCCACCGGGACTTAGGAGTGGACCTTGTCGCTAAAGTCATAAAAACATACGCCGAAGCTCATGAACAAAGACTTCATAAACATGTGAATGTCGAGGCTATTCAGCTCCTTGACACCACGGACATAGTAAGGAGACTGAAAAGGACTAAGCCTTTTGAATTAGTTTAGTGATTGTTACGGAGTGCAGTGAGTGCTACCTTTTAAAAACACAAGAACTAAGTGTGTTTCCCTCATAATAGAGACAATAAGAAAAGTGCCAATGGACACATTCTTTAGTACCTATACATTTACTAGGAAATTAAGTTAAATTTAAATTACTTATTAGCCTCAAGGCTAGATTGTAATTGTTATGAGGTAACCATTCGGTTACAACATAATGAAAAAAAAAAAAAAAAAAAACAATATGGACATATGGGATTCAATTATGGTCTTCCGCAAGCAAGCAAACATCATGTGCATTCAAAGGAGTCAAAACAGTATCCTGAGGGTCCTAGCTGCGGGCCCTGGTATGCTCGCAACTCAGAAATACATGAGCACCTGGAAATCCCAACAATCCTAGAAGAAGCGAAGAGCTATCTAGAGAAATACAAAGATAGATTAACCAACCATCCCAATCCCCTTTCACGATCACTATTGATGCCAAAGCATACTAAGAGACTCAAAAAGCTGATATTGTGCTGCCTGATTAAGTAGAATTTGGACACTGGTCCTGATTCTGTAAAAATGTGATGTATCTTTCCACACATCTGATCATAGTCAGGGATGACTGATAGCAGATGAAAAAGAGAAGAAAAAAAAAAACGCATTTTTGTATCTTCAATTCTCTCTAGCTTATGCTCGCTTCTGAACATAAGCTTTCTTATTGTAACGAGTATATTTAAATCATACCATATTAAATAGTATGGACTGGAAATACCTACAAAAAAAAACGTGCCTACCTAAACCTTAAAATGTCACTAAAAATGGCTGCCGATGCTATGGTTGTGTGAATCACGGAACAGACACACACTCACAAATTTCAATAATACAAAAAGTAAACAACAATTTGACAGCACGACTACCACGAACAACCACAAAATTCGTCACCTAATATGGCGAATATGACACTTACCTACTACTGTCACTACGACACAAAAAATGTTGCCAATAAGAGCAACAACTGAAATATCGTTGTCTCTTTTATCAAATACGATTACTACATTAGAAATAATGAAACAAAACTATGTTTCACATTCTGTATCGTGTTTCACTCATATTTGTATAAGCTAATGTATGTATAGAACATCGCGGCGCCTCCATGTTTTTCCTATCCCAATGATTTAAATTTATTGGGAACCTATAGTATAAAGCAGTGATGGGCAAAGTACGGCCCGCGGGCCAGCTCCGGCCCGCGAAAGCATTTAATCCGGCCCGCCGACGGTCCTTCGACATGAATAGTATATGGCCCGCGATAATTATATTTTGACGGTCCAGAAGTATAAAGTAGATTCTACTTAGTAGAATAAAAGGCGCATAGGTAAAGGTAGCGCTGAATACAACGGTAAGCCAAGTATGTCTTAATAATGTTACCAAGAAGCAGTGGCGGTATTAAAAGGTTTTAACACCAAGCATGCTAAAACCAAATAAGCTTTGATGAATGACGTAGAAAAAAAGGTGAATGCGGAAAACCTAAAAAAACAATATCTGGTCAACTAAATATGTTTAAAAAGAAAATTCTGGCCCTCCTCTGAAATTTCTTAAACTTTCTGGCTCCCCACTAAGAAAGTTTGCCCACCACTGGTATAAAGAATAAGAATTCCGATTAGTCATACTTTGATTTATACATTACTAGTTTCTGCCAGCGGCTTCGCCTGCGTTTATAGAGTGATTCAAGAGGAAGGTTTATGCCTATACATAAACCTTCCTCTTGAATCACTCTATCTAATAAAAAGACCGCATTAAAATCCGTTGCGTAATTTAAAGATTTAAGTATACATAAGGACAGACAGACAATGGGAAGCGACTTTCTTTTATACTATGTAGTGATTGCGACCGCTGATGCGCGATTGGTTGTACTTAATAATGATAACGTAGTGTTTAGACGTGTATTCTTATTAAGACTTGCAGTAAAAAAAATAGGCGAATAATTTAGGAACAGTTAATAAATGTACCTAAATTATTCATCTTAATAGTTCCCAGCAGCGGTCGCAATAATGTATTAATTATATTGTTTATTTCCAGACCTACATTTGAATAAATATATTAAGCACAAGATAACAATAAAATAAGATATTCATTTTTTTTTTTTTAAACATGCATTTTTCGTATTCTTCTCAGCAAACCCTTTCATTTGCAGTGCACAAAAAAGTATTAGCCCGCCATCATGGGCCGTCCGCCCTATTGGATTTAAAATAACTTAGCTAACCATGCATTGTCATCCAAACTAAACGTGTATGCAAAATTTCACCTTAATCGGTGGAAGATAACTGCTTTAAAATTCAGTTGCAAGATTTAACCCGAACACACTTACATACATACATATATTGCAAGTTAAATAAAAGCTTGTAATAACAACGCCATAAGTTATAAGGCCGCTTTCGTAGTACAAGTATTATAAGAACAACTGATATGCGATTACCTGTACAAAGTTAATAAAAATAACTCACCGGAAACACTAGACCCAATAGGCCTCGGCCCCTTTAGTTGCGGCCTATTCTCCTTCACGGAGGCCGAGGGCTCCAGCAGATGGTGCGCCGGCATCGCCTGCGGGTCCGCGCTGGCATCGATGGACGGCTTGGTGACCCGGTACGAAGGTGACCTGCGCGAGCAGCAGTTTGACCTGATGAGAATGATTGCTCGTTGCTGAGTGTGAAATGGAATGGGGGCGAGACTGCAGAGTTTGGTGTCAGGCTGCAGAGTTTTGGGTGAGACTGCAGAGTTTGGGTTGAATCTGCAGAGTTTTTGTTGAATGAGGTGGGGATGTTGTATAGTTACACATTGTGGCATTTTATAGTCGTTAAAATAACATATCATTACGTAATACTCCTGTATTTACGCCTATAAATAGGAGGTAAGCATATTGCCATCAACCGAACCGAGCACAAATATTGACTACTGAGGATCTATACTCCATTTGAGATAACATTAGACATTTAAATAATCCCATTTTACAGCCCGTTCAACCGATTTTAACTTGTATTGCGTTGGTGCTATGACAAATAGCTGTATTTAACAGTTAGTTTTGGTAACAGGTTTATGGTTTTTATGCTATCCTTATACTTACGGGATAGAACTCAAAATCGGTTGAACGGAATGTAAAAAAGGGTTGTAAAATCTTGTTATGTTATTTCAAATGGAGTATAGACAAGTAGCATTCGATGTCAGCGAAAGCGATAGTCGATATGTCAAAATGTAAGGGATTGATCACGTGATTTTTCAATATCGCTTGTCAATTCCATATAATTTTGTCATTTTGATATTCGCTATCGCCACGCATTTGATGATAGAATGTCAATTGTCGAGGACCTCTGGTTTCTAGTGAGAAAACGAAAAAATACGAAAACCCCAATATCATTAGACTAAACAGGGAATCGAACACTTGCAATTTCTAAAACAAAGTTAAAAAAATAATGAATAGTATGCACGAGTTAAGTCGCAGTTGTAAAACTATAAAAATGACACAGTGTATAATGGCGAATCTCTATTTTGAACTAGTGCAACTGGTGAATTTACAAGCTCATGAATGTAGTACTTATTATGTTGTCATTTGTAGTAGCATCAATAAAAAATCTCAAGTCAAGCAATATATGATTAAAGTTATAATTCATAAAAAAGTATTATTCCTTGGCCAGAAACAATATTTAGTAGTCGATATAATTACATAATCCATTTACAATGATATGTCAAGTCTGTTTACATTAAAACTAACAAAAATATAAAACGTCCTTGAAAATCGTAGCTTCGTAGCGCTGCGACGCTGTTTGCTACGAAGGTCTACGAAGTTCGTAGCGGCGTAGTTACAGAACAAAAAAAACGCCTGTGGGCGTAGCAGCCGCGTTGTAGTTTGTGCATTTTTGACAGAATACTGCAGCTTTGTATGATATCTAATACCGGCAGGGTTGGTCAAAATCACGATTGTTATAAAAAAATGTCGGATTTATTTGATTTAAATGGGTATTTTTTACATTCTGATCTTTTTTAATTTGGAAGTCAGTTATTTATTTAAAAAACACATCATAATATTTGTTTATTTTAATTATTAATAAAATTAACAAAAAACATAACTTTCAAAAAATATTATGAAATTATCGAAAAGTTCTTCTCAGATCCAATATTTTTTTAATCACACAAATTTTTGTCATATTTATCAAATATGAACAAGTAAAATAAAATAGACTTTAAATTAATAAGGACATACAGCCAGCCGGGCGCAGTCACTTATTTTATTTATTATATAGATGCTTTTATTGGCCCCGTAATTTTTTCGAATATAGTTTTTTTGAAAAGGAAGACTAATGTGGCTGCTTTCTCGGTGCCTAATTATTTCTTATTTTGCTGTGCACCAAAGTCTTCATTTTTGGCTGATTTGGTCGCAGTAAAAAAGTATTGATTTAAATCAATGATTCTTTTTTAAATTTCATTTGATTTTAATCGCGATTTAAATCACTGATTACCCCTGACCCCCAACCCTGATTACCGGACGGATACGTTATGATATTGTACCAACACATACACACCATCACATAGTTTAGTGTCCTAGTTACCTATGTTTACCTAGCGTTTGAACAAAACTTACTTGTAGATCAATCGGTGTACCACTATTCAAAGTCATTTCTTTCACTCGACTCAATCAAATTGACTGTTACAGCTTGTTATTTATCGACGTTAATCAAAGGTTTTCTCCGTTGTCATGGCGACTTAGTCGATTGCATTGGAGGAAGTTTACTTCAAAATAATATATGTAGGGCACAGGCAAAAACAGGAATTAATAGATTAATCGATAATAATAATTAATAGATTTTGATAAAAACGCAGTTAAAAGTTTAGAAGTATGTTATTTGTATCTTTCTTTTTTACCGGTATGTTATGGACATTCCCGGTTCTTTTTGTTTCGACCATAAATAAACAAACACGTCTTTTTTGGCGCCTTACTTTTACTTTTAAAAAAAGTTAGTGATTGACAGTAAAACTACCATAGATAAAGATTTGCTTGCCAATAAAAATAGAAAAATTAAAACTTGTAACATTCCCTGTTTTTTGCCTGTACCCTTCATATAGTAAGTAATACTTTTAGATCTCAGTCTGTGTGTTTTGTATCATTGAATGAAATTTATAGAATTTTGGGAACAATCCATGATTGAATTGGTAAGAAAAAGTCTATCATTCACAGATTCCTTCAGCCATTCAGACGGTTTGTTATGATAACCTGAAACCTGCGAAATTCTGTGAATACCGTAGTACAATAGCAAGGTCGTAGTATGTAGATTTGGGAAGATTACAATCAAAATAATAGATTTATTTATTCATTCAGGTTATTGTAAAGGTAAGTTTTATTAGTATATATTATATCCCAAGAGCCTTCGACGATCTGACCTTCGTTATTTTATTAAAGCAAAAAGTTTATCTGTGTGTGTACCCAATAAAGGTAAGAACGATCCTCGAATATGAAGTTACAAAGTCGATTACATTTCGGGGAGTGTGCGATGGAATGGTGCGGACTACCAGACGTACGGCGATGCGCCATCGGTACAAGGTGGACATCCCACCCATACGCACTAAACGTTTTGAGAATACTTTTATTATGCGTACAGGTAAGGAGTGGAATTCCCTGCCGGAGTCTGTTTCCCGATAGCTACAATCTAGGGGTCTTTAAGTCAAGAGTGAATAGGTTAAGTTAGGGTTAAGGTTAAGGTAAGGTACATAGGAGGACTTGCTTTTTTTTAATAAATTATTTTACAAACTATTCCGTTGTTGTTGAACTAAGTAATTTACCTATGTTTGCAATATTTGTAAGTATGTGAGAACCATGTTCCTATTCATCAAATGAATGAATTTAGCTGTTATTGCTTGTAATACTTTATACCTATACGTAATATAGTAGTGTTATACTTATACTCATTCTTTTAAGAATTTTTGTGGCGGTTCTTATCCTTTCTTCTCCATAACCATCACAATTATTATAATTTTTAAAATTGATATATTCGACATTCAATAGTGCCGCTTAATGGCCTTAATGAAATAAACGATTTGACGTTTACTTCATTCTGTAACAGACCACCAAGCCGACCACAATATATGTAGTAGGAAAAAGGCTATGCAGATAGATTGGTTGCAGTAAAAGAGTGCAGTGGTAAATGCCGCATTATTTACAGCTTTAGGTTATTGGTTTGGGTTTCCTCGTAATGAAAAGTGTTTTATCTACACTCACAACGTAATGTTCCAAATACGAATTCAAAAAATATTGTATAAACACGTACTTTATATTCGTGGATAGGTAAAATTAAAAAAAAAACCATTACAGTTCAACATTTTCCTTCGATTTTCAAACAACTGCATCATAAAATAACTTTTTAATTTTTATAGCACACTTTTACTTTTTAATTTTCTGGCGCGTATGGGCTGTAGTAAAGAAGTTTCATTGTCTGTGGATGCGCGCGCTGCGCAATGAGAATCTAAATTGCCCGCCATACCAAATATTTTTCCCTTTCCACTTTTGTTTTATTTCAACTGTATGAGTGAAGATAAAGTAGTGTATGCAACGGCATATAATTAGGTATTAAAACACTCGCGTAATATTATTATCAAATTCGGCTTCGCCTCATTTGATAAACCTACGCTCGTGTTTTAATAACCCCTATTATATGGCCATTGCATAAACTACTATTATTTAATAGTATGAATTAAAAAAAGCCTGGTTCAAGTATTGAGCTTGCAATTATCAAACGGCTCCATAAATTTTCAGTCAACCAAGACATAAGAAAAATAAGAAATTAAGGATGGACTGTGAGTTTTATCAAATACTAGCGGACGCCTCGCGGTTTCACCCGCGTATTTCCCGTTGGAATACAGGGATAAAAAGTAGACTATGTCACCCGGGGATAGTGTAGCTTCCTAACGGTGAAATAATTTTTGAAATCGGTCCAGCCGTTTCGGAGTCTATAAGGAACATACATACATGCTTTCTCTAGATAGATAGACTTGCGGACGCCTCGCGGTTTTATCCGCGTAGTTCCCGTTCCCGTGGGAATTAAAGGATAAAAACTGTCTTCGTTATTTAAAAATAATGTTATTTTTCACTTTGTAGTTTTCTTATTTGGAAGTCGATAGTATTTTTTTGCAAAAAAGTTTTTTTTTTCTTTTTAGTTGTACCTACCTAATAGGCAAGTAGTTAAGTAAAATACCTATAATGCCAGAATAGATTACCCGACTATCATGAAACTGAACATAACCGGTGAAACGAGAGTGTACCAAGGTGAACTGTACACATCTGCGTAACCCTTGAGAGTGTACTGGCGTGATGTTATGTTATGAAATGGTAAAAACAATAAACGGGCATGCGATTGCAGCAGACCCGAGAGATTTGCCGTTATTTATTGAAGAGTTCGGTTGTATATCTCCGAAGTTCTTCATCAGATCTGCACCACATGGGACCAATTTCGGAACAAACTCTATCAAACAAAAAATAATTTTCAAAATCAGTCCACAATTGACGGAGATATCGGTGAACATAAACAAAAAAAAACCGGCCAAGTACGAGTCGGACTCGCGCACGATGGGTTCCGTACCATTATCGCAAAAAACGGCAAAAAAATCACGTTTGTTGTATGGGAGCCCCACTTAAATATTTATTTTATTCTGTTTTTAGTATTTGTTGTTATAGCGGCAACAGAAATACATCATCTGTGAAAATTTCAACTGTCTAACTATCACGGTTCATGAGATACAGCCTGGTGACAGACAGACAGACAGACAGACAGACAGACGGACAGCGAAGTCTCAGTAATAGGGTCCCGTTTTTACCCTTTGGGTACGGAACCCTAAAAAAAGAACATACGCAAAAAAAAAAAAAAAACTTAATGTCGAACATAGAACCTTCTCCTTTTTGGTAAGTCGGTTAAAAATGAATTGTCTTTCCATTTTACCAGAAGGCACATTGGTATTCTTATCGGTAAAAACAAAACTCCGAAAGAAGGAAAAAAAAATACGTTGCCCACACGTCCACTTAGCAAATGGCTCATTCCCTGCTGGCCTCGCCAGTGTTATCAGCATGTTACTCTAACAGACACATGTTCCCCTGTCCACCTGATATCAAAAGCCCCTAATCATCCCTTACCTACAAAGGAAAAGGGGTGGCTTATTCAAAGCCAGTGTGGGAAAACATAATAAACAGTGTTTTTATTTTTGTGAAGGGTTTTCATGATAAGAAGCGAGCGAATGTTGAGAAAGAAAAAACCGGCCAAGTGCGAGTCGGACTCGCGCACGGAGGGTTCCGTACCATTATCGCATAAAACGGCAAAAAAATCACTTAAATATTTATTTTATTCTGTTTTTAGTATTTGTTGTTATAGCGGCAACAGAAATACAACATTTGTAAAATTTTCAACTGTCTAGCTATCACGGTTCATGAGATACAGCCTGGTGACAGACGGACAGACAGACAGGCGGACCGCGGAGTCTTAGTAATAGGGTCCCGTTTTTACCCTTTGGGAACGGAACCCTAAAAACCAGCCAGTCGGACTTCGCACAATTAGGGTTCCGTACCGAATGTAGAATATATTGGTATTTCTTTGTAAAATATACGTAATAATAAACATTATAAACAAATTTCAAGTTCATAGATCAATGTGAAGTTAAAGAATTCTTCGGCACAAAAATTTGTGGCAGACAATTGACAGACGGACACGTGAGTGACAGCAATAGGGCTCCGTTTGTACCCTTCGGATACGGAACCCATTTTTAATGATGAAAATGTACGGGAATGCCAAGCGCTATCGAAATGACACGTGAACTTGACATTTTGGCATTTCTACTATTGCTATAACTGTAGAATTAATAGAATAGAATACTCTTTTACTATGTACACCATATAAGTTACAGAAAGTATAGACGAAGAAAATATTACACTGGGTGACACAATGGGCGACCTTATCGCTAAAAGCGATCTTATCAAATGACAGTTCTACTAGAGCCTTAGGGGTACTACGTAATTACAAAATATACCTGTCTAACTCAATTATCAAAACACACCATCAATAATAAGTAATACAAGAACACACAACTCCCCATAATTCGATCTAGGGGTGACCCACTCACCCCATGGGGGTGCAAACGGCAGCTACGCAAACTAAGGGGCGCGGAGTTTACTTTGCTAATATTTAGGGGTGCAGGGGCACTTCAAACCGGGGGTGTGTTCCAAAGCATGGCTTGGTATAGGATGTTTATTCAAAACGCTTTGAAAATTTTCCCTATGTTAAACTATTGTCTCCTGTCGTGTCTCTTATCTAATCTAAACTATAATCACCAACATCCATCAGTCTTATAATGTTCCCACTGCTGGGACACAGGTATCTTCTCTGTGAGAGAGGTAATGGGCCTTAAGGCGCAGACTCCCTTGAGTAGCTGATTTTAAAATGAGGATCACGTCTAAACGGCCAGTCGTAATTGTTTTGGAAAAATATATGTTACATTAGACCATTTTCTTAATAATTTGATCTAAGCACATTTTGAGTTTTATCGTATAACACAGTGTAATTAATTAGTAAAGTTATATCTAAAACGGACAAAAACACGACAATCGCACCAAAACCGCTGGGCGTATTTGAATGAAATCGACACCATCTCAACGACAATTTAATTATCTACATTTCGATCTGAAGCTTTTTTTTTAAAGTCGCAGAATAATAAGGAAAGTACAAAAATCTACTAAATTTTGGGGTGCGCGTTTTGTTCCCTCAAGGTCGTTGGCGTTAGTCGTCGTCTTAATCCACCACGCGGGCCCAGTGCGGGTTGATGGATGTCACATGCCTTCGAATTTTTTGGTGCTAGGACATGCCGGTTTCCTCACGATGTTTCCCTTCACCGTTTTTCAGAGCAATGGTGATGAAATAATTTACACAAAGTAAAGCGCCTGCCTGGGTTCGAACTCACGACCTACGACACGTAAGTCGGGGCTGTTACCACTAGGCCACCACTGCTCTTAAGCTATATTACAAAGAGGTTTTAGGTTTATTTCTTTAATTCTTCATGCACACAAACGTACAGAGGCGGACTTAATGCCTTAGGCATATTGTACCAGTCGACGGTAGGGTAGGTAGGGTAGGGTAGGGTAGGTAGGGTAGGTAGGGTAGGGTAGGGTAGGGTAGGGTAGGGTAGGTAGGGTAGGTAGGGTAGGTAGGGTAGGTAGTTAGGGTAGGGTAGGTAGGGTAGGGTTGGTAGGGTAGGGTAGGTAGGGTAGGGTAGGGTAGGTAGTTAGGGTAGGTTAGGTAGGGTAGATGAATGTTTGGTGTTTTTATGGCAAAACAAAGTTTGCCGGGTCAGCTAGTACAACTATAAATTGCCACTGTTGATTCTGGCTTTCAGGCGTTGCAGTGGTTTGGGAATAGTGCGGTGGGTTTGTCCCTATTAAAAAAAAAGTACAACTATAAAAACAACATAAACTCAAAGAATAAACTAAATGGTTGGTTGGTTGGAGATGGTATGTAAGAGGTAGGTTTTATTACTGATCCGATTAAAAAAGTTCTTTAACTGATAGAACACTACACAGCCGCGTGCAAAATCGCGGACCGAAGTAAGTGATTAGATTTATTTAAAATCTCTAAATTATTCTACAACTAGTTGTATTTTTTTATAATTCGTAGGGTCACGCTGGAATACACCCTTATAACAAACTAGTTGACCCCCGGGGCTTCGCTCCTGTCAATTGGCTACCTACCATACCTACTCTACCCACCTACCCTACCTACCCTACTCTACCTACCCTACCCTACCTAGCCTACCTTACCTACCCTACCAAACCTACCAAACCTACCCTACCCTACCTAATCATGTAGTACATATTTTTTATGTATCATCAATAGTTTTCTCAGCGCACGCCAAAGAATGAATTTTATATGTAACATTTTGCTACTTTGGGTTAGTAGGTAACCATCTTAATTCTTTATTGTACACCAAAAAAAAACAATAAAAATCTCTAATTTTTTGAAAATATATTATAGCCTAGGACACTCAGGAATAATGTAGCTTTCTACTGGTGAAAGAATTTTCAAAATCGGTTCAGTATTTCCAGAAATTACACCCTACAACGTCACAAACTCACAATTCACAAACTTTACCTCTTAGAAATATTAGTATAGATTGTGTTCGTCAAAATCTGAGTTCCCGCACAACAAATCTCTCTCATATCCACTTTCAAACATCTAAATCACGCTTCACTTCAACTACCTTTGACGCAGGAACCCAATCTGCCTAACTTTGTTAGGGTCAGCTGCCGTATAACCTGATCCTATAAAAGTCTAAATGACCTCCTCAACCCAGTAACTGGGTAACACGGTATCCCTTGAAGACTGGTAGAAACACAAACATTATATTCATGTCTTCTAACTACCCGTAAAGACGGTCAATTATACAAATGACAGCCGGGTCCAAAGTCTTAACGTGCTTACGTGGTCACCCATCCACGAACCGACCTCAGCAAGTGTTGCGTTACCTTGAAGATCAAACCGTGCGGCTGTTACTTAGCTCCCCCAGGCGCCTTATGACGTAGGTAGAGGTACAAAATGTTATGTCAGATATGTATCTATAAATGTAAGATTTTGGTTGTATTATTTAGTATATATGTATTAATTTATATATTGTGTGTTGTACACTTATTTGTTTAAGTTTATTTAGTATGTTAGAATTTTAAATATTAAATGTATTTATAAATTTTGATGTACTGTCCTCATATACAAATTTCTTAATGCAACTGAGCTTTGCTGTAAGAGAACCCAATTATGGGTTAAGCTCGCCTTTGTACATAAGCTGTCCTATTGTATCTGTGTATAAAGAATAAGAAAATGTTAATATTCACAGATATTCCTTAAAAATAAATCAGCTGTTAGTAACTCTACACTAGCGACACGTTCTTAAGGTAGGGGGCGCGAGAAGCAGACAATATTGACAAGCGCTATGACGTCAAGCGATATTTACTATCACGACCTCGTGAGGGAGCTTTTCACTGTTACTGAGGGAACTGGGAAAGATTTGTTTTGATTCTAGATATTTTATACGTACATAAAATCCAGACATTCTTTATGTTACTGACTGAATTTATTTTATAGTTAAACTGCAGTGCAAAGGTTGTTTCTCATTCAGAGAAGAAAGGAATATTGATTGCCCACGCTTGGCTGAATGAATTTTTTTTTTTTTATCTTCTGGTTTTCGTAACATTTTGTTATCAAGTTAAAGTTCCTCACGATATTGTCTTTACCGTAATTCGGTGCAGACAGCACAAAATTACACGGTCGTGTCTAAAAATTCCTTAAGAAATTCAAACAAAATAATAGAAATTGGTGGCGGTCAAAACGTTCTTGAAAATCTTGTCTATCTAAACTTAAAACTGCAAAATACAAACGTATCTGAAACCTGATAAAACCTTTCATTTTTTAACTCCAAAATACTTAGCAGAACAACCTCAAACGTCTGTAGAAATTTCTGCTCGTTAGTTAAGCTGACTGAAAGCATAAGATTTCTGTGTTTTAATACTAATTATGAAAAGAAATGGCTCAAAATATTGCAACATGCCTATTTCCAACCATCACAGCAACCAAAAACCTCGCAAAACGTCGCTATTTTCCAACCTTTAGAAACTCTTGAAAACCATCGGAATTAAACAACAGTAATAACCCCATCTTCGATCATCACAGCAGCTTAAATTTCAGAAAACCATCGAAATACTCCATCAGACATACTTCCCAACCAACACAGGAACCTAGAACTCTGAAAATCAACATATAGCATCAGACCCGTTTCTCAACTAACACAGGACTCTAAAATCCTGAAAACCACCGCTATTTCCTTGCTGCGGAAACTACACGAAATCCCAACACTTCCTCACTCAGACACACACACACAAACTCAACTACGCAAGTACGTGCGAGGCGTGGCTAGGGGGAGGAGCAGTGACGTCACGGACCGACGTCAGCGTGACGCGCTACCGACCTACTTTCAAGCTTTCAGACCGGAGAGATATTTTGTTGCGTGAATTGATTCGGTGTTCAGTTGTTCGTTTTTCAAATTTACGGTATGCGTTGTGACGGGATCTTAAATGTAACTACATATTCGGTATTAGTAACAGGTTCATATAATTAACTACATATTCGTTAATAGAAACTATGGATATTCAATCTGCCTAGCCTTTCCAACTTTATTGTTCCTATCCGAAATCACCTACCGACGGAGTACCAGTATTTTACATGGAGTAACTGCCTATTTGAACTCCACAACCCAGTAACTGGGTAACGCGATACCCCTTAACATGACTGGTGTCAGATATAACAAACAACACTAATGATAGGTGGCGGGTGGGCATTTTGAGAGAATGTCTTTGGTCAATTTTGACGTAAAAAATGGCAGGTTTTTGATGAACGACCTTGAGAAATTGTAATGATTTTGCCCTTCTGTGGGTAAACAAATCTCTGTATTTTTTATTACTCATATCTTTGGTTTGATCACTATTACCTTCTTCTCTGCATGAGAAGACGCCTTTGCCCTTCAGTGGGACAATAATAGGCTGGTATTATTTATATCTTTGCTAATGATACAGCGTAATCGTTCTGGCGTAACAGAATTAATCCTTCAAATCTATTAGTAGCGTTGAAAGTAAAATTGTCTTCGGGACGCGGCTTTTAATAGAATCTTTGTGCTAGTTTAGAATAAACTCTTGCTGTGGTAAACAAAACAATTCGTTAGTGTTATAGGTACTGGCGGAGGATGTGGTGACATTTGAGGCAGACCTGTATTCAACAGTGGACGTCTTTCGGCTGATATGCCGAAAGACGTCCACGTGCGTTTCCCTGCCGAAGTCTGTATTTCCTGATAGCTACAACCTGGGAGTCTTTAAGTCAAGAGTGAATAGGTTTCTTCTAGGTAAGCGTGCCACATCGTCGACTACATCATCGCTTACCATCAAAAAGATATGATGAAGATAGGAACTGGAAATTTGGGACGATAGTAAAATTGGAAGTAGACTGTATAGATTTTGAGGAGTAGTTGGACTGCTAGCTTCTTCCTGCGGCTTCGTTCCCGTGATTTATCCCACAGGAATTGTTATTTTTTCTAGAATAGAATAGCATATGACACTCAGCGAGTTTAACCTTCTACGGGTGAACACAAGCACAACCACTAAGGCGCAAAAACAAGTGATAATCAGAACATTATTGTTTTGAAGTATTGTTGGACCTGCTGAAGACTGTATAAATATATTTGTATTGTAACTAAACTTTTAGTATTATATAGCTGCAAAGCATATGTGTGAGTATTATGTACCAACTATAAATCTATCATTTACTGTACCTATATGTCGTTCGTTGATTTGTGTGTGCCCTGGCAGTTGAGTGTGTCATGCTCTCTCTATGTCGCTTTGATGGTGCCACATGTGTTGGGTCATTCGGTTCCCTTCATTATGGTTGAGCTGAGTGGTGCTAATCCATGCGTCATGTTCGTGAACGGGCGCCACCATTTAGGATTGATCATAGCTGCCTCGGCCTGTTTTTAATTATTTATTGTGGTTTTGAATTGTTTCTCTAGACTCTTTTAAGTCTTTTTACATCGTTCTCACATATATGTATGTTTTCAACAAGAATAATGTAACCAAATAGTTGTAATTAAAACTGATAGAAAAGATTGTCCGTGGAGTTTCTTGCACATTCTTCTCCATAGAGACCTACTGACGCTTGCGAAAGTGCAACTAGATTCATATTTTGTTTGACAGCTCAAAACTAACTTTAAATGGTTTAGTTTAAATAAAATAGTTATTTTGATTTGATTTGATAGATATTTTTTTATTATTGAGGGGTTCGCATCTCAACTGATGGTAAGCGATTTTCAGTACTTTCAGAGATAAACTACAAACAAATAATTTTAACTCTTTTTTATTCTTAGTTTAGATAACCATTCTAATAAATAGGGTTACTTAGATATGACAATACTTTAATCGTTATTTTGGACCTTATAAACCATTTTATGAACCTTAAGGTTGATTATTCAAATAATGAATTAAATCACAATACAGAATTTCGATCATAACCAGTCCGATAAGCTCCAAAGTTTATTTGCGAGAACAAAGCATAAATTTAGATATGGCTTCAGTATTGTACCCAAGGTCACTGGCTAACAAACAGGCTGCTAGCTACGCAGTTACAAAGAGCTTGTTGCTTCAGAGGTGAAAGACATAAGGGTGTTTAGGGGTGGGAGAGCAGTGGTGGCCCAGTGGTATCGGCCGCGACTTGTAGGTCGTGGATTCGAACTCACGCAGGCGCTTTACTTTGTGTAAATTATTTCATCACCACTGCTCTCAAAACGGTGAAGGAAAACATCGTGAGGAAACCGGCATGTCCTAGAACCAAAATTTGAAGAAATGTGACATCCACCAACCCGCACTGGGCCCGCGTGGTGGATTATAGCCCATTCCCTCTCTCACAGAGAGGATGCCTATGTCCCAGCAGTTTTTCAGATTTCTCACACTCATATCATAAATGTGTAAGTTTGTGAGTATGTATGGATGGATGTTACTCTTTCACCCAAAAACTACTGAACCCTTTTCGATGTAGTTTACAACATAAAATCCCGCCTATATTCCCAGGAGGTTTGTATAATATACATTTATAGTACATCCAAATTTTGTTCTTCAGTTTCTTTAAGATAATTTCAACTTTCACTCGAGCGGAGCTACGAGCGGCACTTAGTTATTAGGGTTCCGTACTCGAAGGGTCTAAACGAAACCCCAGCTGTCACTCAAGTGTCCGTTTGCGTGGAGGAAGCCTATGTCCAGCAGTGGACGTCTTTCGGCTGAAATGCTCATGATGATGACGTGTCCGTTTGTCTGTCATTTTGTTCCGAAGAATTTCTTAACTTCTCATTGACCTATGAACTTGAAATTTGGTGATAAATTGGTACAAAACCCTAAATGTGCGAAGTCCGACACACACTTGGCCGGTTTTTCTTCTTAGTTGGTTCTTAAGGCGATATATACGCCCTAATGTTAATGTGTAATGCAGTACTGGCCGTGCGCCCGTTCGATGCCAAAATATCTATATTGAACCTGCTTTTGAACAGTTTTGTTTGCAAAATACTATTTGATTTACATAAGCTATTTCAGTTATTAATAAATTCTAGCCAACAATTTTTCTGTGTAAAAATATTTTTAAACATCCAAGTCGTTTTGGAAGAGTATCCAAGAGTTGCGTAAAAATATTGTATTGTTAATTATTTATTTAAAGCAAAACTATTAGTTACACGAAAAAACCTTGTTTCAAAAAAAAATGTACATAAATCTATAATAAATATAAATTTTTTTCAAACCTATTAACCTAGCCGATACTGAGGAGTATGCTTTAAAAAGTTACCATTTTACGGCACTAAAGCGGTTGTATGCCCTTAAAGACTACCAATATTAAAGGAGTAAAATTGATTGTTAAAAATAAACTCTGGAACTTCTAATTCGCTTACGAAAATATCACTGATAGACATAAAGCTACACTGTCGTCGATTATCAGATTCCGCAACCGTTCTTCTAAGACCGATTTTCCATAGACTAATTGTATCCTGAAAAATGCTGGGTTCCTGTGGCTACGAAAGCCGTGGGAAAAACCTAGTTTATTATAAAAAGACGTTGTGATAATGGTAGGTTGGGTAAGCTTGCCTGCTCTTAGTATGAGCTAAGAGGGTCGATGCAGGGAGGCTGATAGAAATTGGTAGGGAGTTACCGACAATCGAGACAAACGGCGTGTGATTGGACTGACCGATGTCTAATACTAGACTAGTGACTTCCACAATCCACCGGATGATGAGGTTCCCATAATATTTAAACAATATCCAAAGACAATAATCACTTAGAAACCTGGCCTCAGTCTCTTCGACTTAGCTTGACATTTAAAGAAAGTTGATTTTTTAAAATAGTAGTTTATGCAATGGTCATATAATAGGGGTTATTAAAACACAGGAGGATTTATCACATGAGGCGAAGCCGAATGTGATAACAATAACACGCGAGTGACGACAGGTAACGAAGTCGACAGGTCATCTATCCTCAAGAAATTCCAAGACACGTTTCATAAGCACTAAAACTTAACAAAAGACGAGGAAGGAAACGTCAGAAAACTTTTAAAACAAAGAAAATATACACTAAAAGTAACTGCCATACAATTCTCATAAACACAAAAATATTCTGAGAAACTGTAATGTTTTTATCATAGTTACAAATTCTTTTAGCCCGTAGTAAACAGTTTGCTTGTGAACCGTGCCAAGAAGAAAAATGTTTGACCTTGAACTGCCATGGAATGTATGAATGCTTGTTGTAAACGAGGTATTTGAACATAAACGACCGGATAAAGTGGTGGAAAGAGGATGGAAGTAAGGAGTTTGGAAGTGAGATTGATGCTTTTCAAATAGTTTGTATTGTTGGCCTCCCACAAGGTGGAACGATGACCTGGGGCTTTATTTTAAAACTATAATGGTTCCACTATGAGAGAGACGGAGCTATACATGATAAAAAAACACCATCTCTTTTTACATGCTTTTATTTACTTCCACTTGTCCCGGTGTCTGTAATCAAAGCATGAAAATTTGCCTTCCAATTCAACGTCTTCCGGTTCTCGGTCGTCAATCCAGAACTGTTCTGCCCCATCGGCAATCCGTTCTGCGAGCAATGTGCCCTGCCCACTGCCACTTAAGTTTGGCAATTCTTCGGGCTATGTCAGTAACCCTGATTCTCTTGCGGATCTCTACATTTCTGATTAGATCACGCAAGGAAACGCCGAGCATAGCCCTCTCCATTGCCCGGAAAGGTTGCGAGGATCCGCTGAATGCGGGACGCACGGGACCGGTCAATGCGGCGACGCTTGATGCAGGCCTATGTCCAGCAGTGGACGTCTTTCGGCTGATATGTTGATAATGATGATGAGTAGTCTGCTTATAACCTACGTGTGGGTGGCATTTGGATGACGATTTACATGCAAGATAATCTGTCAAGATAATGGTTTTTATTTGCATTGAATACGGGCTTGTATGCGTCTATAATACAGGGAAAACCCTATAGGGCATCGTTAAAAAAGGTGGCCTCAAATTTATTTTTACCTATTCTTAAACACCAATCATTTACCTGCAGATTGACAGACTAATTTGCATGGTAAAAGTGCTGTCGGAGGTCAAATCGAAGCAGTTTTTAACGCCAAACGGTAATAATATATAATATAAAATAAGTTCCAAAATTTGACATGTACATGGGAAAAGTCAATGATCAACTTTTTTTTTTGTTTTTGGGTTCGCGTTTGACCACTATCTCAGCTGATAGCACGCGATTATGTGGTCGACGGTGATTCGGTGAAGCACGTTTGCATTGAAGTTACCTATTCAGTCGTGACTTAAAGAACCCAGATTCAAAAACAAGTAAACAATTCAACTTCCTTAGTAGTTTTTTGGAATTTGGATGGACACAAAGTACCCTTTCAGTAAAATAAAGGCTTAATAACTCGATTGATGAGGTAATACAAGTCTTATTAGGTTATTTAGCACTCCAAATACACTGCAAATTGATAGTTAGTGTTGTTAGTGAAAAACACAAGAAACTCTTTGTAAAAACCTTTCACGGCCGCTGGATGATACGGTGTACCTGGACGAAATAATAAATATTAATTGTAAAATAATGGTATTTTAGTAGTAAAGAACAAAAAGGTGTTTTTGCAATTCTTAGGTAACCACTTAGTTCTTTCTTGGTGAGAAGGAGCGAGCTATATTTTTAACCGACTTCAAAAAAGGAGGAGGTTCTCAATTCGCCGAATTTTTTTTTAATGTATGTTCCCCGATTACTCAAAGACGCCTAGACCAATTTGGAAAATTCTTATTTTGTTTGAAAGGGTATACTTCACGGGTGGTCCCATGGTCATCAGGTCAGGATCTGATGATGGAATCCTATAGAAATCGGGGGAACTCTTCAAATGTTATAGGCATACATATAGCAATTTTGGTATTTTCATCAACTGACGCATTTGGACGCTTGGGGGAGGCCTATGTCCAGCAGTGGACGTCTTTCGGCTGATATGATGATGATGATGATGATGCAATCATTTGCATTCAGAAAGTATAATTTGGTGAAGTGGAACTGATGAAGAAGACCACAGATGAACTCTATATAAAATATCTCGAAAAGTTAACCGACTATGATTAAGCAAGTACTTACTTATAAATAAATAGTACCTACTGATCTGATGGTACCATCGAACTGATCTGATGATAAAGCCGGAAGGTAGGCACTGGATTTCCGAAATAAAACAATGTAACCTAGTCATGTTTGAGCTTATTGGAATCGTCATGAGATGTATCTTGGCTATAAATGATTTTCATGTTAATTTGAGGTACCTACTAAAACTAAAAAGAGGAAAATAAGAAAAATTTAAACAAAAATACAAACCAACTTCCAAAACAAAACACTACAAATGTAAAAATTATTTTCTTTGCCGAAGTCGGCGTTAAAAAACGGACAACAATGGGTAAAAATAAACAACGAGCTCGGAAAAGAAAGTTATTTTTATCTTTGTAGTGTTTTGTTTTGGAAGTCGGATTTTTTTTTTCGTGCTTGTCCGCTACACTATTTCCAACCAGAGCAACTCTTGACAAGTGATATTTTTTCAATGAAAATGGCGCCAGTCATCTACCTAGCCTTTGCCCAACGATATTGGGGTCGGCTTCCAGTCTCACCGGATTCAGCTGAGTACCAGTGTTTGACATGGAGCGACTGCCTATCTGCCCTCCACAACTCAGTAACCGGGTAACACGATACCTCTTGGCAAGACTGGTGTCAGATCTCAGGCTTGTAACTACCCGTAACGACTGTCAAAGATCTTCAAATGACCGCCGGGACCAACGATTTATCGTGCACGGAAGAAACTCGCTATGTAAAGATGGTCATCACTCATCCACGGATTGACCTCGTCAAGCGTTGCTTAACCTTGAAGATCGACCCGTGTGGCGGTTATTATTTAGCCACGAGCTGTCACATGTCTTCGAATTTTTGGTTCTAAGACATGCCGGTTTCCTCGCGATGTTTTCCTTCACCGTTTTGAGAGCAGTGGTGTGGATGATTTACACAAAGTAAAGCGCCTGCTTGGATTCGAACCCACGACCTACAACTTCTAAGTCGCAGCCGTTACCACTGGGCACCACTGCTAAAAAGCTATAAAGCTGCAGTTATAAAGCTTTTCAAAAATATATTCTCATTAGGAGACCTAAGTGCTCTCTATCAACTCTTCGTCGTCATTTCAACGTGCATTTTTAAAGCTTTCGTGCGAAAACAGCTTAAAGAACAGCGTTTTCTACACATACAACAAACACTGCAATAACTCCAATATCTCCTCATAATGTTTTCTTTACTAATTGTTTATTTCGCGAGCGAGTACAACTGTGCGTGCGCTATAAATATATAATTTTAACTAATGCCACGCTAATATCAGCCTAACATTGTCTGTTCAATGGTCATTCTCAGTAGCTGGTAACTCCAACATCGCAAAATGGGACACCCTCGACAGGACAGCAGCAAGTGTGTATGCGTGTGGTGCCGAGTCGTAAACCATGTTAGTGGCTAAGATGTGGTTCAGACAAATTTGAACGTTTGTCGTGCCAGCGACATTTTGCGATGTTGG
The DNA here is from genome assembly GCA_945859665.1 of Anorthoa munda. Lineage (NCBI taxonomy): Eukaryota > Metazoa > Arthropoda > Insecta > Lepidoptera > Noctuidae > Anorthoa > Anorthoa munda. Next base: position 9,258,647 of record OX243894.1, read on the forward strand.
AGTTACCAGCTACTGAGAATGACCATTGACCAGACGATGTTAGGCCAATGTTAGCGTGTTAGCGTGGCATTAGTTAAAACTATAATAACAGCCGCACTGGTCGATCATCAAGGATAGCAACGCTTGACGAGGTCGGTCCGTGGATGGGTGACTGTCATTTGAAGACCTTTGAAAGTCGTTACGGGTAGTCAGCAACTTGACATTTGACACCAGTCTTGCCAAAGGGTACCCAGTTACTGGGTTGTAGAGGTCAGATAGGCAGTCGTTCCATGTAAAACACTGGTACTCAGTTGAATCCGGTAAGACTGGAAGCCGACCCCAATATACTTGGGAAAAGGCTAGGCTGATAGTTAGTCGTGCCAGCGACACAAAGAAGAAACATTCTCAATGGTTGGTGGGTGCTGAGCAGGTAGATATCGCCTCTTCGCTCTTTTTAACGCACTCTTACAAAAAACAGCCTAAAGAATGGTGTGTTTAAAACACAAAAAACACTGCAATAACTCCTATATCTCCACATAATGTTTCTTTATGAATTGTTTACTTGGAGCGTGAGTACAACTGAGCGTGGGCTATATATAGACAGTTTAATTTTAACAAATGCCACGCTGACATCGGCCTAACGCGGACTGATTATGATTAAGATAGACTGCTGTTTAATTTTATGGGATGCTCCTCAACCATTTCGTTGTTTGTTTTGCGGTTGAGCGTATTAAAAAATATTTTACAATGCATGTCCTCGAAAAGAGCGTTTTCCAAGCAGCCAAACTGTGCGGAAAGTGTAACTTTTTTTAACTAGTGCTTTTTACTTTTCTGTATTTTTTTAATTTTTAACTCCAACGTCAGCCCGACGCATAGATTTTATTATTTGAGAAAAGTTTTACAAATTAGTTAAGTACAGATTATCATTAATATAAAAGGTAAAATAAAACTAATACTTCGTTAAAGGCGTTTTTAATTACTCTAGATTTAGATTTTGATCAATAAATGAATTTTAAATATTCATTAAATATGTTTGCCAGAACGTATATTTTGCTCGTGCCTTTTTGCGTTACGATGTGACAGCTATTTGCACATGCGCAGTAGATATGCCCGAGGAACTATTAGTTAATCTGTGGTATGCTGACCGCGCGCTTGAATAAGCCCGCCATTTTATTAATTTCTTGCTTGGTTCAGATATATTTTTTTATTTCCTCGCACAGTGCATAGTAAAATGTTGTATGATACACGTACGTAAGATGATTTCCGACTCGTGTCTCTCGTGACTCACTCGCTTCGCTCGCTCGTGAATAACATTGCGGTTTCGACCCGGGGTCTCAGTAAAAACCCATTTTTTTGGGTTTTTTGTATGGGAACCATGTATGAATGTTATGTTGTTAGAATCGTTATGAAATAAGCTATCATATTTCACAGGGATTTGCCCAGTTTTACCTTGTAATTAATTTATAAAAATTGTGTTTCCCAGTTTTGAGTAAATTTGAGTAAAAAAAAATTAATAAAAAAAAAACATACCATTATTTCATAAAGTTTTAATTTTATTTACAGGAATACACCCTATTACACAAGAATCAATAAAAATATCACACCTCCCCACACATTTTTTATTAATTATTTATTATTATTAATTACGACGGAAAAAAATAACCCGGCCGGCGGCACAAAAAAGTTTTTGTTTTCACTTAGAATCGAATTTGTTTCGTTTAGAACTTCATTGTTTCGATAGATAATTAGCGTAGCATTGGTAATTACAATAGTTTGATGAGTATTAAGCACAAATAAACTTCGAAACACGAATAAATAAAAACGGACACGAAAAAGTCGGAACGTGGTTGATGAAACACTATTTCGGCTCGAATTTACACCAAATACACAAAAAAGCTATTAAAAACAGTTCAACACTCCCCCTTGGAGCCCTACATCAGGGCTCCAGGGTCTGCACTCAGGATCTAACACAATCTCGTATTTTAAACGTATTTGTAAACACTATATGGCGACTAATTTTGTGCACTGACTTTGACAATAAATATAAATGTCATTTGACGGATCCACAGACCAAAATATTTTTATTTCTTATAATTGTCTATGAAATAATCGACTAAAACTAAAAGTTATCGAGAATACCCGCCTTACCGACATAAAATATTAAAAAAAAACACACAACTCTCACCTGACCAAACCGACCAATTGACCAGATTGACATTGCCGCGATGGTCAATCGGACGCCTTGACAGCGGAGAGGATACCTAGTAGCAGACACGCTTCAATCGACAATCTATCGAAATACGTAATAATGACACGATATCTTGCGCAAAAATCCAGGTTCAAAGAGTAAAATGCAAATAACTTTTAAACGGCTAAACCGATTTTATTGAAACATAGCTAAAAACATTCTCGACAAAGTCACCTTTTAAACAAAAAATAATCAAAAACCGTTTAGGCGCTACGATGCCACAGACAGACATACAAATACACAGCAACACACGTCAAACTTATACCCTCTTTTACCGTCGGGGGTTAAATATTAAGTTTTCCATATAAATAATGATGTATTTATGTTGCCGCTATAACAACAAATATTAAACAGAATAAAATAAATATTTAAGTGGGGCTCTCATACAACAAACGTGATTATTTTGCCATTTTTTGCGATAGTGGTACGGAACCCATCGTGCGCGAGTCCGAGACTTGGGCAGTTTTTTTTTTCGTTTGACACGTTCTTAACTCCAAATACTCAATTCAGAAACCGGCCCTAATTCAATCATGGCAAGCGATGCAGTGGTCGACGATGGAACACACTTACCTAGATGACTACAATCTTTTCTCGAGAAAGCAGGTGGATGTTTATGACCTTTTATAATGACGATGTTAAGAGATTCCTGTTCTAAATTCTTCCCACAAAATTACTCCAAATAATTTTATTATTTCGAGAAATATACTCCAGCATTAAAATTGTCGCTGTTGGCAAATGGTGGCATATAATTTGTGAGAAGTAAGTATTTCAGACGCGGTATGAAAATATTATATCTTATAATTTATTTGATAGTTTAATATTACGGACTGGTGTTTCTAGACAGAAATAACTGACAAATTGTGAGGTGTATATTGAAGGGACTTACTAATGTTACGTTTTAATTGAATAATTCGTAATTAAAAAAACATGAAAGTTTTAATAAATTAGAGATCGGTGTTACCGAAGGTCAACCCCTTAAGTGTCAACGAACTCTATAAATGTATTAATTCCTATGCTATTTGATAGTACTTTTTAGGGTTCCGTACCCAAAGGGTAAAAACGGGACCCTATTACTAAGACATCGCGATCCATCTGTCTGTCTGTCTGTCCGTCTGTCACCAGGCTATATCTCATGAACCGTGATAGCTAGACAGTTGTAATTTTCACAGATGATGTATTTCTATTGCCGCTATAACAAAAAATACTAAAAACAGTATAAAATAAATATTTAAGGGGGGCTCCCATACAACAAACGTGATATTATTGCCGTTTTTTGCTCGATATTATTAACAGCAACAGGTAGACGCTTGAAATATTCACAGAATGTTTAGTTGCATATTCTCTTCAAAAAATAATAATTAAAATAAATTAAGGGGGGCTCCCATACAACAAAAGTGATTTTTTTTTGCAGTGTTTTGCAATAATGGTACGGAACCCTTCGTATGCGAGTCCGACTTGCACTTGGCCGGTTTTTTATTTTGGTAATTCCTGTGTCACAAAAGCACTCGTGCGATTCGACGATATTGTTATGAAATAAAAAAAAGAAAAAGTGTCTATTTTGACACAAAACGACCTACTCATACACTTTGCTCAAACTAAACGCTTAACCCTTAACTTTTCATTCTCAAGTTTTAAGTAAATGGTCAAAACTTCTAAGTTTTCTGAAAATGGACTTGGGGATAATTTTACCTTTATGTATACCTAGCAAGTTTTTGCAAAAGAGTCTTACCATTGTATCCATATTCATCTATACCAATATTATAAAGAGGAAAGACTTTTTTGTTTGTTTGTTTGTACCGAATAGGCTCTGGAACTACTGGACCGATTTAAAAAAAATCTTTCTCCTATGAAAAGCTACATTATTCCCGAGTAACATAGGCTATAATTTTGACGGGAGCGAAGCCGCGGGAATCAGCTAGTGTTCCAATAATTTGCTATGCCCTTTAAGAATTAAATAAATAGGGCAATAGGCCATCGCAATACAATCTCGTCCATACATACAACCACAAAAATTTTCTTTTACTGTTCACAATATTGATATTAGTATCACACTCGCAGTCTCATAACGGATGTGCTAGCACTAGCACATGTACTGTGATCGCCTATAGCAGCATCTAATGAACGAGACGAACTCAATCGTCGGCAACACTTTGATGTTTTGCCATCCGACTGATATGAAGTAAACAGAGAACCACAGAAGGGTCAGTTGTAAGTTTTCTGTCATAAGGGTTATTTTACGAAATTCTGAAGAATAGTCTGATTAATAAGCTACAAATTTAAAATTTAAGGCGCCTATTCCCTTGAGTAGCTGATTTTATAATGGGAATCACGTCTACACGGCTAGTGGTATTTTTTTTTGAAAAATATATTTTATATTAGATCATTTTCTTAATAATTTGATATAAGAAAATTTTGAGTTTTATTCATATAACATAGTGTAATTCATTTGTAAAGTTATGTCTAAAACGGACAAAAACACGACAATCGCACCAAAACCGCTAGGCGTAGTTTAATGAATCCGACACCATCTCAAAGACAATTTAATTATCTACATTGTGATTTGAGGCTTTTTTTTTTAAAGTCATAGATTAGTAAGGTAAGTAAGTACAAAAAACTACAAAATTTTAGGTCGCGCGGTTAAAACGAGTGCGCGTTTTGTTCCCTCACAGTCGTTGGCGTTAAGAAGCCCCCGACTCAAATAACTCTTTAAACTACATATTTTATCTAGAAGTAAACTCGCTTCGACCAACAATCCTTCGAAACACGTAATTATTACACGAAATCTTGTGAAAATACCCCGATTCAAAGAGTAAAATGCGCATAACTTTTGAACGGTTTAACCGATTTTCATCAAACATAGCTAAGAACACTCTTGATAAAGTCACCTTTCAAACAAAAATCATCATCGGTTCATCCGTTTATAAGGAGCTATGATGCCACAGACAGATACACAAACACACAAAGGCACAGATACACACGTCAAACCTATAACACCCCTTTTTTCTGACGGGGGTTGAAAAGAGTTTCGTGTAACTGGGTTGTGGAGGTCAGGAAGGCAGTTCTGTATCGCATCTGGTTACCTATCATAAGTTCGAAAAACATTTGACCGAATTTCATTTCACCTAAAACTTTTCAACTATTATCGTTACGTTTTTTTTTTATTTCATCGAAGTCACGTCTGCCACTATCTCAGTTGACCTATTATTAAATCGTTTTTTTTTGTTACTCCGACGTTTCGTCGAAAAACTTTTTACCGAAGTTACACTTAGCCGAAATAACATTTGTTCGAAATATTTATTTTTAAACGCATATCAAAATACTAAGTGAGAGAGAAACAGTGGGCGAATACAAATGTTTAAAACAGTGACTTGAAAAAAAAAATTGTCGGCGGAGCCTCCTATTCTGTCTGGGTCTCCTATTTCTGTCTGCAGTGTCTAAAGTAACGTCGAGATGCCCTAAATGCCCGAGCTCGCTTCGCTCGCTCTTGGACAAATTCTTTGAAAAAATTAATTAATAAAAATGTCTAATGCATGACAGCTATTAATAAATCATTTGCATGAAAATTCGAAATAAATACGTAAACACTGACAAGACTGCGTGAAGTCGATTTTGCAGCGAGTCGTTTCTGTCACTAAATTTTGTAGCACAACATATTGACTTTTTTTTTTTTTTTACTTTGTATAGGCCTGTGTTTGACCACAATCTCACCGTGGTCAGTGATGATGTGGCCGATGGTGGTAAGCACACAAAGCCTAGAAGGGAACTGGCTCTCAAGTGCTGCTGTCGGAACACACCGGAAGGTGCTTGGCGACAGATTTTCAACTTGAGGGTGGTTGCCAGCCAGGCGGGTGCTACAAAGTACCCTACCACCGTGCTATGGTTTCCTCACGATGTTTTCCTTCACCGAAAGCTCAAGCTCATTGTAGGATTCGAACCCGCGACCTGCGTCTCGGTATCCGACGTCACTACCACTGAGCTATCATCGCCTTTAAACTGATGACACTATTAATGACACTATTTCAATTTTATATTGAAAATGCTACCAAGTTACCGGCTATATATTTGTGACTAAATAATATTCCCTAAAATATTGTTTCGGTTTGGTGAAAACATGGCAAATGTAAATAGTTCAAAAGAGGCTTCGGCCAAAAGCAAAAAATTATTTTGTAAATCGGCGAAATGTAGTTCGGTAAAATAATACCAACGGCAACTGATACTTCGATGATCTGAAATTATGTCAAATGATACATATAGCAAAAAAGACGTCGGTCAATAGTTTTCGGTAAAATGAAATTCGAACAAAAAAGATTCGGAAAAGTGTTCGGTTCCCATCGCATCTGCATTCAGCTGCATCGGGTCAGATTGGAAGTCGACTCTAACCCAACTCAGTTGAGAAAAGCGGCTAGGCAGTTGGACCGATTTGATTTACACAGGTTTGATACCCATAGACACTTTTTAGGGTGTCGTACCCAAAGGGTAAAAACGGGACCCTATTACTAAGACTCCACGATCCGTCTGTCTGTCTGTCCGTCTGTCACCAGGCTGTATCTCATGAACCGTGATAGCGACAGTTGAAATTTTCCCAGATGATGTATTTCTGTTGCCGCTATAACAACAAATACTAAAAATTGAATAAAATAAATATTTAAGTGGGGCTCCCATACAAAAAACGTGATCTTTTTGCGATAACGGTACGGAACCCTTCGTGCGTGAGTCCGACTCGGACTTGGCCAGTTTTTAATATAAAAAATATCGTAATTTTCTATTTTCAAGGAGTAGCTTACTATCATCTATCATTCAGCCAATTTATTTTAATGAAGAGCTACAGTTTGCTTTGAATAGCTCTATAAGAAACGTCATTATTTTCAATTTAGTACTAGGCGTCGTCGCGTCGTTCTAATAGAAAGCGATCATCGCGATGTCGCATACGACATTTTTGTAATCTTTCTTTCTTTTAAAAAAATCTTTGCCCCACACTAGGAATTTCTTCCTGTATCGTGGGTGCGTTTACAAACATATAAACTCACATACACAAACACCCAGAGCCGGATCAACTATCTGTAAGTTATACAAATATTTGTTCCGTGCGGGAATCGAACCCGCGACACGCAGCGCAGCAGTCAATCGCTCAACCACTGCGCCAACCGTTCGCCCCAAGTCTTAGTAATAGGGTCCCGGTTTTACCCTTTGAGTACGGAACCCTAAAAAGGCTAAAATCGCAAAGCATGATGTAGTTCTGATGTATTGATATGTTGTATTGTGACCAGTTAGGGTGGTGTGAATCCAAATTTGCAACTTCGAAAACCTATTTCCACTTTTTGCTCTAAAAGTCATAAACTATGCGATTTAAATCAGAACAAGCTTTACGATTTTAATATCGATTTGTACTGTGCTTAAATTTCTCTTCGAATATCTGTGAGTGGAATTAAAGAATTTCCCTGAAAATGCCAACAGTATAGAGGTAAACTAACATACAGATTACTGGATACTAACTAACATGAGAGGCAGTATATTCTAACCCTCTTACTAATAAACACAGAATAAAGTTATACCAATTATAAAGCTATGAAAATGTATGGTTATTCCTTTGTTATACCTGGTATAACTTTCACATCACATCATCAAATCATCAGCCTATTAATGTTCCCACTGCTGGGACACAGGCCTCCTCTCTGTGAGAGGGAATGCGCCTTAATCCACCACGCAGGCCCAGTGCGGGTTGGTGGATGTCACATGTCTTCGAATTTTTGGTTCTAGTACATGCCGGTTTCCTCACGACGTTTTCCTTCACCGTTTTGAGAGCAGTGGTGATGAAATAATTTACACAAAACAAAGCGCCTGCCTGGGCTCGAACCCTCGACCTACAACTTGTAAGTCACTGCCGATACCACTGGGCCACCACTGCTCTCTGCTATAACTTTATTCCGTGTTCATTAGTAAGAGGGTAAGTCTTTTTGTCTCCACTACATTCGTTTCAGTCGTTATAACTTAGAATTTCCAGGTTAGTAGCCAATTCAAGCATTCGAACCACACGATAACATTGATGGTATATGTTGGTGAAAACAAGAATAAGATGTAATTTAAACTGTGCTTCTGCAATAACCTGCCTATGTACAGTGCATCGCTCTACGGACGTGCTCGCATCTCGCTGCCACATCGCTGACCTCACACCGATCCAATGATTACTACTCCTCACTGCTAATTCATCCCTCTTCGTTTACTGTATTAAACACTCTGTGTACGGTATATTGCTTTGTATACGGTTCATGAACGTGGCGAGAACTTGGAACACTTGGTGAGTTTGAGAGCTTCTTTTCTCAGAAAGGTTAGTTATTAAGTAAAAAAATATACTACCGACTTCCAAATAAAAAACTACAAAGTGAAAAATAACTTTATTTTTGGAAGTCGGTGTCTTTCGCAGGTACCAATTTTTTGCGTTATGGACACCGACTTCCAAAGATAAAGTTATTTTTCACTTTGTAGTTTTTTATTTGGAAGTCGGTAGTATTTGTTTTGTAAAAAAACTTTTTTTTTTCACTTTTTATTTGTACCTAATAGGCAATTTGTTTAGTAAGGTACCTGTAACACCAGAATAGATAACCCGAATGTCATGAAACTTGAACATAACCGGTGAAATGAGAGATCTGCGTACCCCTTAAGAGCGTACTGGCGTGATGTTATGTTATGAAATGGTATAATCAATAAACAGACATGCGATTGCAGCAATCCCGAGAGATTTGCCGTAATTTATTGAAGAGTTATGTTGTATATCTTCGAAGTTCTTGATCAGATCTTCACCAAATTAAAATGGGACCAATTTCGAAACATACTTTTTCAAACAAAAAAAGAATTTTCAAAATCGGTCCAAAATTGACGGAGATATATATATATTTTTTTTTTTAAAACCTTGCCCCACACTAAGAATTTCTTCCTGTATCGTGGGTGCGTTTACAAACATATAAACTCACAAACACAAACACCCAGAGCCGAAACAACTATCTGTAGGTCATACAAATATTTGTTCCGTGCGGGAATCGAACCCGCGACACGCAGCGCAGCAGTCAATCGCTCAACCACTGCGCCAACCGTGCGCCGTGCGTGAACATAATAAAAAAAAACTTACTGTCGAACATAGAACCTCCTCCTTTTTGGTAATTCGGTTAAAAAAGAGTTGAAAAAGTAAACTATGTCACCTCTCTGAAATGGAGTTGAGCAGAACACTTGGCTAGTCGTGGTGATTGGCAAGTGGAGTAGAGCTCTAACAGAGTGGGATCCACGAGAAGATGGATGACAATTCAGAAGATCGCGGGTAGCACCTGCCCCCCTAGCCAAGATACAAACTTTTCGTATAGAATCTCTTTCTACAATCGTTAACGCCTTCTATTTGTATGGTCTGATCACGTGACTTAACGTTCAGATGTGTCATTCCCATACGTTGATTCGTTTTCTACTATCGTTATCGATTGTAGATTGTCAACTTGGCTACAGGTGCTGGTTGGCAGGGCAGCATAGCATATGGTAGAGGCCTATACTCAGCAGTGGATGGAACCAAGGATTACTACTCCACACTACTAGTTCATTCTTCGTTTACTATATTAAAAATGCTCTGTGATGTCATAGTGCTTTGTATAGGGTTCATGTTGGAGGGAGAATTTCTGAATTCTGGGTGAACTTGAGAGCTTCTTTTCTTTCTTAATTTCGATTATAGAATAGTTAGCTTAGGTAGCGACGATATTCGCAGAGTTGCTGGGCATCGTGATGAATGGCGTGCGAAAAGACTTATGTAACAGTATCTGATTTGCTGTAAGCTGATGGTGATAATATGTTAAAAAGAACAAAAAGAGCTGTGTTACAATAAAGTAAATAGATATGATTGAATATTATTCTATATATCCAATAATGTATGGTTAGTTTTTAGGAGTCGAAAAAAGGATCCAGCAGTATTACTTTGTGCCGTATGGTGCCGGCCGTAAAGAATTCCACCATCCCATGTCTTCCTGTGGGTGTCGTAAGAGGCGACTAAGGGACAAACCAGAGAATGGGCAGCAGCGTTCTCTGTGCTTCTATAACAACCATACTGCGATCGCCAACCCGCCTGCCAAGCGTGGCGATTATGGCAAAACCCCCCCCCATGAATAGCACAAATAAAAAATGGCCCCTAGTGCCCGGCAGCCTGCCTACCCTCGACTACGGTAGCGGTCGAGGTTACGGCATGGCAAGGGGTGCCAAGAATCTCCGGACGGGATCCGGCTACCCCAACAAACACCGACGACTGGACCTGGCAACATACAACACGCGCACACTTCGGACCGACGAAAAGATCACCGAACTCGAAGAGGAATTGAGCAGGTTGCGATGGAGTATTATAGGGTTATCTGAAGTCCGAAGAGAGGGGGAGGACTCGATAATCCTCAAATCCGGCAACCTGCTCTATTTCCGAGAGGGTGACCGGCAGTCCCAGGGTGGTGTCGGGTTTATCGTCCACAAGTCCCTTGTGAACAACGTGGTGAAGATCGAGAGTGTGTCGACCAGGGTGGCGTACCTGATACTCAGAATATCCGCAAGATATTCGCTGAAGGTCATACAGGTCTACGCCCCAACCTCGGCACACCCCGACGACGAGGTAGAGACCATGTATGAGGATATCTCCAGAGCCATGCATGGTTTCAAAACTCACTTCACCGTTGTCATGGGGGACTTCAACGCGAAACTGGGCAAACGAGACGAGGATGAGCTGCAAGTGGGGCAATTTGGAGTTGGACGTCGGAACCACCGGGGTCACCTACTGGCCAGTTTTATGGAGAAGGAGGGCCTCTATATGATGAACTCCTTCTTCAAAAAGCGTGAACATAGGAAGTGGACCTGGCAGAGCCCCGATGGTGCAACAAAAAATGAGATCGACTTCATCATGTCAACCAGGAAGCAAATGTTCAATGATGTCTCTGTGATCAATTCGGTAAAAACCGGGAGCGATCACCGCATGGTAAGAGGCACATTGAACATTAATATTAAGCTTGAAAGGTCTCGACTGATGAAGTCCACGCTCCGTCCAGCACAGATTCAGGTCCAAAACCCCGAGAGCTTTCAGCTCGAACTCCAGAATCGTTTCGAGTGCCTAGGGAGCTCAGTGGACGAATACAATGACGGGTTCGTGGAAGCTGTCCATACGGTCGGGTCTAAGTTTTTCAAGACCCGTCGTACAGATAGAAACAAAAAGCTCTCTGATCCTACTCTCAAGCTTATGAAGGAGAGGCGTGAGATGATCCTGCAGTCTTCAGATGAGGCGTGCAAATATCGGCAGCTCAATAGACAGATCTCTAAATCCTTGAAAAGAGACCTCCGCCGCTTTAACACCGAGCGTATTAAAGACGCGATTGAGCGAAATAAAGGCTCTGCCCAATAGCCAGATCCCTTGCAAATACCTTTTGCAAGGGATCTGGCTATTGGGCAGAGCCAGCTCACGAGACTGAAGACCGACGATGGCAGGATCGTATCCGCCAAACCGGAGCTTCTGAGGGAGATCGAGACATTCTATGGGCAGCTGTACACATCAATCAGCAAGCCCGTTGCGAGTCTAGCAAACGACCCAAGAGCTAGATTGACCCGACACTATACCGAAGATATCCCGGACGTCAGCCTGTACGAGATTGGGATGGCTCTGAAACAGCTTAAAAACAACAAGGCGCCGGGTGATGACGGAATCACGGCTGAACTCCTGAAGGCGGGTGGAAAACCGGTCCTTAAGGCCCTTCAGAAGCTGTTTGATGCCGTCATACTCGAGGGCAAAACGCCACAGGCATGGTGCAGGGGTGTGGTGGTACTCTTCTTCAAGAAGGGCGACAATGCCCGACTGAAGAACTATAGGCCCATCTCACTTCTTAGTCATGTCTACAATTTGTTTTCAAGAGTCATCACGAATCGTCTCGCGCGCAGGTTTGACGATTTCCAGCCTCCCGAACAAGCCGGATTCCGAAAAGGCTTTAGCACCGTAGACCACATACATACGCTGCGGCAGGTCATACAGAAGACCGAAGAGTATAACCTGCCTCTCTGTTTAGCGTTTGTGGACTACGAGAAAGCCTTCGATTCGATCGAGACTTGGGCAGTACTGCAATCTCTCCAACGGTGCCAGATCGACTACCGGTACATTGAGGTGTTGAAGTGTTTGTACAAAAACGCCACCATGTCAGTCCGTCTTCAGGATCAGACCTCGAAACCAATCCTTCTCCAGCGCGGCGTGAGACAGGGAGACGTCATTTCTCCGAAACTGTTCACTACTGCGCTGGAGGATGTCTTCAAGGTTCTGGATTGGAAGTCGCTTGGCATCAACGTTAATGGCGAGTACATCACTCACCTTCGGTTTGCCGACGACATAGTGGTCATGGCTGAGACCATGGAGAGCCTCAGTACAATGCTCGATGACCTCAATAGAGCTTCCGAAAGAGTGGGTCTTAAAATGAACATGGACAAAACCAAGGTCATGATGAATGCCCATGTAACACCCACTCCTATCAAGATCGGAGACTGTTTACTTGAAGTTGTAGATGATTATGTCTACCTGGGACAAACGATCCAGTTGGGTAGATCCAACTTCGAGAAAGAGGTCAACCGTCGAATCCGACTCGGCTGGGCAGCGTTCGGGAAGTTGCGTGGTATCTTCTCGTCCAATTTACCGCAATGTCTCAAGACAAAAGTCTATGACCAGTGTGTGTTGCCAGTGATCACCTATGGGACCGAGACGTGGTCGCTCACAATGGGCCTTATAAGAAAGCTTAAAGTCACCCAAAGGGCAATGGAGAGGGCTATGCTCGGAATTTCCTTGCGTGATCACGTCAGAAATGATGATATCCGTAGGAGAACCAAAGTTACCGACATAGCCCGAAGAATTGCCAAACTTAAGTGGCAGTGGGCAGGGCACATTGCTCGCAGAACGGATGGCCGTTGGGGCCGAAAAGTTCTGGAATGGCGACCGCGAACCGGAAGACGATATGTTGGAAGGCCTCCCACTAGGTGGACCGATGACCTTGTTAAGGTTGCGGGAAGGCGCTGGATGCGAGACGCACGGGATCGGTCAATGTGGCGACGCCTGGGGGAGGCCTATGTCCAGCAGTGGACGTCTTTCGGCTGAAATGATGAGTATTACTTTTGCAATGAGATAACAACAAAATCTCGCATGTTACTTAATACGGTTTCTTTAGTTAACTAAAATAATAACATTAATTACATTTTATTGATAGACAAAACCATTAAAAACCATAATAGGACTCTCAAAAGGATAGTTAAGGCATCTTCTTCTTAGCGTGTCGATAGCAAAAATTGTCTCTAAATTTTATGTTTGGCCCAGAATTCTGCCACGGCAACACCAACCGGTGACGCAGCTTTAAGGTCCTCATATGCACAGGTGACAGGGCAGGCCGCGCAGGATGAAAGGTGGACCATGGTCTGCGGGGAGACGCCGCACAAACACTGAAGGTTGGAGCCATCCGAGAATCCCCACCTGTGGAGGTTGTCTTTGGTGCGGCCGATCTGCGTGCGAAGTCTATTAAGAGTTTTCCAGGTCGGCCATGGCAACGCGTGCCCTGGCGGGAGACTCTCCGATGGCTCCATGAAGTAGTCAGGAGGCTTGAGCTTCTCCCGCCAAAGATCGCATCTCTCCGAGGCGGCGTTACCATCAGATGGACTCACGCAGCTAAGGAAGCTTTTTCGGCTTTTCAGCCTTTGAGGCACCGAGCCACGCCCGTGCATTGGGTGGCGTGGGTCGTTTTCAACTTTCGCCCTCTCTGTCCGGCCCGCTATAGTTCTGCGAATTTCCGGGGGCGCAATCCCGATCAGTGGGTACAGCATTCGCACAGGAGTCGGTTTAAGGCAACCAGTGGCAATCCGGCACGTCTCATTTAGGGCTGTATCCACTAATTTGGAGTGCGCTGAGCGGCTCCATACTGGACTAGCATATTCACCAGCGGCGAAACAGAGCGCTATACCAGTAGTTCGCAGAACACGAGGAGACGCCCCCCAACCGGTGGTCGTTAGGCGGCGTAGCAAGTTGTTTCGGCTGTGCACTTTCCGTTTGACATTCTCGCAGTTCTTTCTGTAATTGAGGGACCTATCCAGAGTAATGCCAAGATATTTTGGATGTGAACTGTGGGTGACTGGCACCCCCTGCCATGACACGTTAAGGGTTCGGCCCGCTTGTCTATTACGGAGATGAAAGACGCACGACTGTGTTTTTGAGGGATTTGGCTTCAGCGCGTTGTCAGCATAGTAACGGCTGAGATCACAAAGGGCGGTAGAAAGATTGGCCTCAATCTCCTCAAAATCAGCCGCTTGGCAAATCAAAGCCAAATCGTCGGCGTAAAGAAAGCGGGTTGTGTTAGGGCTCACCGGTTGGTCATCTGTGTAGATGTTGAACAGCAGTGGCGCCAAAACGCTACCTTGAGGCAGGCCATTCTTTTGGGCTCGCCACCTGCTCCTATCGTCAAGAAGGTGCACTTGGAATCGTCGGTTACTGAGGAGTTCTCTAAGGATACGAGTCAACTTTGGGTCCTTTGTTAAATTGGTAACCTAAGGCATATTTCTCCAAGAACTGAAATTCAATTCTAGGAACGATCTATGTAAAGTGAACTCTACATTTTACGTCTTGCTTACAACTTCCGAGATCAAAACGCAATTACAAACAAATCAAAACTAATGAGCAATAATTCACAGCAAACTTTGAGCGCTGCCAGCCCACATAATTAGACTAAGACAATACGAATCAATCAATGGACGCGATCAAAGATTAAAGTATTAGACGCCTGTCCCAAGTTTTCTACTAAACTTTCGTAAAGAAACAAAGTTTAGCCGTTGACTTGTATCACAGAGCATAGAGCCGCTTCAGCGGCCACTAAACAGTAAATCGATGACACCGATTATGGCATGGAATTAGTAAGTACGTACTCAAGGATACATACTAATTCCATGCCGTTCACGCATTGAAATTGACTGCCCCTGACAATTCCGACTGCTGAAAAATGTGCTCAGTTTACATAGTGCAGGCACCAAAATTATTTGTAATGGCTTCTCTAGTCGCTACGATTCCGTGCTCTGTGATTTGAAGATGTTATACTGTCCTAGCCTTGTCTGCAA
The DNA here is from genome assembly GCA_945859665.1 of Anorthoa munda. Taxonomy (NCBI): domain Eukaryota; kingdom Metazoa; phylum Arthropoda; class Insecta; order Lepidoptera; family Noctuidae; genus Anorthoa; species Anorthoa munda. Next base: position 9,273,999 of record OX243894.1, read on the forward strand.
GAGATTTATTGTGCAGAGTTCGTAATGGACTTTATCTTTAAGTTTCAGGTTTTTTAGAAGGTCCTGTCCTGTGTGAAGGAGTATTTACTGTTGTTTTGTAAATAAAGAAGTATCTACGGTTTAAGGCTATCACATCACATCATCAACCTATTAATGTTCCCACTGCTGGGACACAGGCCTCCTCTCTGTGAGAGGGAATGGGCCGTAATCCACCACGCGGGCCCAGTGCGGGTTGGTGGATGTCACATGTCTTCGAATTTTTGGTTCTAGGACATGCCGGTTTCCTCACGATGTTTTCCTTCACCATTTTGAGAGCAGTGGTGATGAAACAATTTACACAAAGTAAAGCGCCTGCGTGGGCTCGAACCCACGACCTACAACTTGTAAGTCGCGGCCGATACCACTGAGCCACCTACTTTCTAAACATTCACGAATTTCATTTTATTCAGAAATTCAAATAATACATTTTTCTGTGTAAAAATATTTTTAATCATCCAAGTCGTTTCGGAAGAGTATCCAAAAGTAGCGAAAAATATCGTGTTGTTAATAATTTTTTTAAAGCAAAACTATTAGTTACACGAAAAAACCATGTTTCACAAATAACGTACATGAATCAATATATTTTTTTCAATTCTTTTAACTTAGCTGTTACTAAGAGTTAAGTAAGAGTATGCTTTAGAAAGTAACCGTTTTACGGCACTAAAGCGGTAAGAAAGCCCTTAAGGCGCCTCCCCGAGCAAAAAGCCGCTAGCCGTTTTTGTGCAGTTTTTAAGAGCTATCTACTCGTTATTTAAAAAGAAATATCATCTGCCTAGCCTTTTTCCCAATTATTGTTGGGGTCGGCTTCCAGTCTTACCGGATTCAGCTGAGTAACAGTGTTTTACATGGAGCGACTGCCTATCAGACCTCCACAACCCAGTAACTGGGTAACACGATACCCCTTGGCAAGACTGGTGTCAGATCTCAGGCTTCTGACTACCCGTAACGACTGTCAAAGATCTTCAAATAACAGCCGGGACAAACGGTTTAACGTGCTTTCCGAGGCACGGAGGAAACTCGGTATGTTGAAAATGGTCACCCATCCACGCACCGACATCGTCAAGCATTGCTTAACCTTGAAGATCGACCCGTGCGGCTGTTATTATTTAGCCACGAGCTCCTCACTTTTTATTTAAAAAAAAATACATTAAATTTCTACATAATATTGATTCCAAAATGGTAGTATACTTTTTTTTTTAAAGAAGTATATGTTTCACTAATCTCCTTCCAACAAAAGCATAAAAATGAGAAATAATGATTGATAGCATGCATCACCTCGTAAAGTGTTCATTAATTATTTATTTTTATTTTTTTATTTTACTAATGGATAGACAATTTGATAACGAACATTTTGTAACTTTATTTTTTAAAGACCAATTTTCGATTTATTTAAGATTTTATTCAAAAATCTGGGCGTATTCACTACTGTAATTCATGCGCCACCAGTGTGCCGCTAGGTCAATAGGAATGCTCAAAATTTTTTGGTCAGGGTACGGCCTTAAATACGTACGAGGAGAGGCTAAATGCGTAATTTATTTGGACTTAACAGTGAATACCCAACTTTTTGTCTTTTTTTGCGGTCACCACTGCCACTTACAGACTTCCTCTTACATTTCGTATTCTATCCAATCGCGCAGGCTCTTTAAATGCTCACAGGAAAATTAGAACAATATAGCCGAATACAATTCGAAAGCGTCAATTAAACGAATCCGCAAACGTCTTACAAAGATAAGTACCTAAGTAAAGTATGTGATAAATGCTAAAACTTCGTGAATTTTGTTACCTAAATAACACACGCAAGGACAATACACCATAGTTCACAAAATGTTGTGCTATTAAGTATAATGAGCTCATAACCTATTTTTTCGACTATTAGCGCAAAAACAAAGGTATAAAGGTGCTTGTTTGAATCCTATTAGCGACACACAAAGGCTGGACAGATTTCAGGGACCTCCGCCCTTGTGTAGAAAGTGTACACTGATCTATAGTTGGCTGGATATGACCACACGATGTGTCGCCATGATTAAAAAGTTATTTATTTAATCGACAACAGAAAGTAATTAAAATATATTTGACTAAGAAAACCTTATATACGGGCTTAGAATAAAACACAAGCGCGAATGTAAAGGGGGAAGTAAGAACTCATTGGGCATTGAAAAATCCACATCGCTGTCAATGGGAAATGTGCCCAGAACGCTGGCAGCATTGCCACGTTCAACAGCAATGCTTATTGCTAAATTTAGGATACTTTTGAGGGTATTTTATTACCCGGCTGCAAGGAAAGGGTTATGTTTTTCGCGCGTATCTTGTATGTATGTATGTAATATTCTTTATTACCTCGTATCTTTCAAACCACTTGAAGGATTTTTATAATTAAGACATCGTTAGATAGATCTTGGCCGCCCAAGTGTTCTTAGATAACATTACGTAAAAAAAATGGCGATTTTTGGGCGCTATATTGTAGGGATTGCAATATTTTTTTTCAGGTATCAAAATGATGGTTTCATAAGCAGTCGGGTTTTTTGATTTTATTAACGTTTTTTTTATTATGTACTCCATTGTACATGACAAAATAAATAGCAAAGGAGGATGGACGGGGGTTTAGTAGAGAATTAGCAAAAAATATGTTCAATATAAGATATAAGAATTTTGCGATGTAAATTATTTAACTACTTAGAACCTACTTAGAAAATTCACCCTAGAAAACCGCTCACGGCACGCAGCTAAGATGGCGGGTCACGCATGACAGCACCCAATGACGTAGGACGTAGGTCGTGATTTTCTCTGTGCATAATTAATTTAAATACATTAGTTTTTATCAGCCTGATGCTAAGGCGACGATATACGGAGTCAGGCAGGTTAACAGACAGAAAACACAAATAAGTCATCATCATCTGCCTAGCTTTTTTCCCAATTATTGTTGGGGTCGGCTTCCAGTCTTACCGGATTCAGCTGAGTAACAGTGTTTTACATGGAGCGACTGCCTTTCTGACCTCCACAACCCAGAAACTGGGTAACGATACCCCTTGGCAAGACTGGTGTCAGATCTCAGGCTTCTGACTACCCGTAACGACTGTCAAAGATCTTCAAATGACAGCCGGGACCAACGCCTTAACGTGCTTTCCGAGGCACGTAGGAAACTCGGTATGTTGAAATGGTCACCCATCCACGGACCGACCTCGTCAACCGTTGCTTAACCTTGAAGATCGACCCGTGCGGCTGTTATTATTTAGCCACGAGCTCCTCACTAAAACACAAATAGGTTGAGTGATAAATTCTTTTATCATCATCAAAGGCCTCCCACAAGTGTAACCGCATCGATCGGTCCTATCGCATCCAATGGAATCCTGCAGTCTTTACCAGCAGCCGAATTGAGCAAGTGAATTCGGCAAGACGAAGAGTTTGCGCATCGCATCTATTATGGAGTTTCTTGTGCGTTCTTCTCCATAACAAGCTACTTTCCGAATGCACGGTGGAATCAATTTTTATTCCTTGTAAATTTTAATTGTGACGTTCAAAAGTGCCGCTTGGTGGCCTAGTTGAAATAAAATATCTTTGTCTTTTCCAATTACAATCACATGCGAGATGAATGACGCGATGTTGATTTCCGTCTGTGTGATTGGTCGATTAATAGCGGTCAAACCTTTTGCGTTGCCGAATTTACTTACGCAATACGGCTGCAGGTCATCGGTCCACCTAGAGGGAGACCTTCCAACGCTGCATCTTCCGATGCGCGGTCGTCACTCCTTGTTTTTTCAGCCTCATTGACCATCCGTTTTACGAGCAGCCACATAAATTCTTTTACCATCAAACCAGCCTATAGCGTATTTACCAGGCTATAATTCAGTCCCGGTACAACATTGCTACCTCGCTTGTTCTTCTACCATCATCATCTTCCTGCCCTTGTCCCATGTAACTTAGGATCGGCGCAACATGTTTTCTGCTTCCATACCGTCCTGTCCCCCGTCACGCTATCACTGACTCCCTTTTCTTTTATATCACTCCTCACACAGTCCATCCACCCTTTCTTTGGCCGTCCCCTCCCTCTCCATCCTTCCACATTTATAACTCTTTTAGTAACATGCGTTTCATCCCTCCTCATCAGATGACCATAACAGGACAAGCGGTTTCCTTTCAACTTTTCTGTCACTGGCGCTACTTTCAAACTGCCTCTAATATACTCATTTCTCACTTTATCCATTCTCGTCACTCCGTACATCCATCTCAACATTCTCATCTCTGCTACATGCAATCTCTTTTCATCCATCATCGCTTGTTCTTCTACCAAGACACATAAACCGTGAGTGCGTAAGAGAAGTGAAGGATGGAGTTTCTTGTGCATTCTTCTCCATATCAAGCTACTTTCCGAATGCACGGTAGAATCATTTTGATGTAACGTTCAAATGTGCCGCTTGGTGGCCTAGTTGAAATAAAATATCTTTGTCTTTGAAGAAAAAGTCACAATAAAATACGGCACTACAAAAATGTTGCTAATTAATAAAAAAATTACGGTGATTTCAAATCCTCTCCTCGAAGTTAAACAAACGCAAGAAATGTCCCAGCAATATATCGACGCGTCTATTTTAAAATTTATACGTCTATTTATTCTCCAGTATGGCCGCGAGGACTTCTCGTGCGTCATTTAAGTATCACTTTAATATCATTGCAGATGATTGATGATGCCGAGTTATGGGATGATTATATAGTTACTTTATTATTGTATGGTAGTGAACGATGTTAATGGCTGATGGCTCTTTTTTAATGTGAATAGAAAATGCTGGGCATAAAACGACGTATTAGTTTAGGACAATATATTTAGAGTTAGTATCCATTTTCTAAGGCCATTATTTTTATAAATTAATTTAAATCGATAACTACGAAAATTGACAGTGACATTTCAAAGAAACGTCACTTTTAGGCACATATCGTTACATGAAAGAGAAGAAAACCGACCGAGTGCGAGTCGGACTCGGGCACGAAGGGTTCCGTACCATTATCGCAAAAAGCGGCAAAGTAAGCACTTTTATTTTATGGGAGCCCCGCTTAAATGTTATTTTATTCTGTTTTTAGTATTTGTTGTTATAGCAGCAACAGAAGTACATCATCTGTGAAAATTTCAACTGCCTAGCTATCACGGTTCATGAGATACAGCCTGGTGACAGACGGACCACGGAGTCTTAGTAATAGGGTCCCGTTTTTACCCTTTGGGTACGGAACCCTACAAAATATAGCTCCTTATTGCTGCCACACTAAATCTCTTTTTAAAGAAGTTTCACTCCTATCACGTTCTATAACATGAATATTTTTTCTAAATATTTTAATAGTTTCGTATTTGCTTTACGGTTTTATTTAAATAAACCTTATAATTTTTTTAAAACTTCTTTACAAATTAACTTTCACACTTAAACTCGGAATATTTAAGTATCACCCATCTTCAACTTTACATTTCTGTGAAACAACCATGAAAAACGCAAAGAAAAAACCGAAGTTGCTCCGTAACGAAGTGGTCATTGTGATTCAAAGCCGTTTCCATTCTCTATGGATCCGTGGTGACCTAGTTACTGTATGACGCACTAGTGACGTCACGCTTTGTCTGTGGTTCTACATTGTGAGCCGTGTAATTGTTGGACGTATGGCGTTTGTTTTATATGGCGTAACGATGGCGTCCGTACTAGCTTGGAAGTTTTGCTGGGTCTTAATCTGGCGATTTTATGGCGTTTAGAATGTAAATAATTATAACCTAGTCTTCAAAGAAATAATGACAAAAGGCATATTTTGTGCTTGCTCCTTCCAGGAAACAAAAACAAATAAATAATAAACACGTAAAATAAATTAAAAATCACGGTAAATTTGACACGTCATGGTTAAAAACGAAAAAAAAAAACACTTGTTTTTTTAACGCCGCCCATTTGTAAAAATAATGCATTTTGGCGGCTCTACAATAAGCATTTGAAATTGATTTGATTATACAGAATAGCAAAATCAAATTCAATTTATTGCATCCTGTGCATACAGGTGTTAAATATAAGTTACAGAAACAATTATGGACAAGGGCGTCGCCAAGGGGGAGGCAGGTAGGGGTAGCTGCCCCACCCCTCCCCTAGAGATTAAAAATACGTAGCCAAATGGAAAGAAATCAAAATCCTAAGTCAACATAAACCCAACCCAACAAATCTATCCATTTGTTGATGTCCTAAAAGAGTACTAAAAGCGTTAAAAATTTTGTTCGGTCTACCAAAATCAACCGTTAAGCAGCCTCAGGAGACTAAAAACCTGGTTAAGAAGTACTATGGGGGAAAATCGCGTCAATGTTCTGGCCGAACATGAATGTGCACAGAAAACTTATTAATGAAAACTTAAGTTTACCCAAAACCTGCGATGATTAAGCTCGTGGAACGTTATAGCCCTCGCCAAACTTCTTGGCCGCCCTGAAGTAGATAGATAGATAGATAGATAGATAAACTGTTTATTCAGTGCACACAAAAGACACAGCACAACACACAAAATCACAATATTTTTTTAATTTACATGTAAGTAAGTAGGCTACAATGGCTGCGCAGTAGAAAATCTCATACAAAAACAGCACCGTTTCGTGCCTCGCGCATCCGGTATACCAACTTCAGGGCGGCCAAGAAGTTTGGCGAGGGCTATACCCATTGGACTTTATACCGTTCTTATAACAATCGCCGTAGTAAGACTCGCACTACCAGTTTTAAGCTTCATATGCTTTTGACTGTACCGTATTTAAAAATTTACAACAGTTTTTTCCCATCCTCCATATATCAACTTGCCCCCCCTGGTCGGCCATCGCCCCCCAACGGCTGGCGACGCCCTTGATTATGGACCCTGCCGGGCACAGCAACATTCTAAATACAGTCAGCGTCTAGGAGAGAGGAATAGCGCTGAATATTTCCAATGTTTTTATTTGGTTTAATGTATCTACTAATATGTCCATTTTTAATTTTTTATGTCATGTCTTGTACTATTATTGTCTATTATTACCTACTTATTAATTTATTCACCTAAATTGAATTAAAATTAGTGTATTTGAAATGTATAGTTTATATTTAATAAAATTATTATTAATGCTTATTACGTCCTTATTGTATTTTGAGTCAATTGATTAATGTAATTTTACTAATCGAGTAATCTTTGTTTTTTATTGAATTTATACGTCAAATGTGTGAAAGCAAAGCTTATGAAGTTTTTGACAAGAATAGCTAGGAACCTATGTATTCCTGTTTCTTGGAAACAGAATGAGATGTAAGCCCTTCTAGGGTCTGATGCAATTAAATTCCAGTCGTAGTAAAATCGAAGTTCCAAGCAGTTTCCTTTATGAAGCGTTTCTGCAGCAATGGAAGGGGACAGGTCCCTTCCTGATATAATAAAAAACCGGCCAAGTGCGAGTCGGACTCGCCCACGAAGGTTTCCGTACCATTACCGCAAAAAACGGCAATAAAATCACGTTTGTTGTATGGGAGCCCAACTTAAAAAAATATATTATTCGGTTTTTAGTATTTGTTGTTATAGCGACAACAGAAATACACTATCTGTGAAAATTTCAATTGTCTAGCTGTCACGGTTCATGAGATACAGCCTGGTGACAGACAGACAGACGGACCACGGAGTCTTAGTAATAGGGTCCCGTTTTTACCCTTTGGGTACGGACCCCAAATAAAACTGTTACACAAGCGACCACAAACAAGATTTTTGATTTAGCAATTTTTTTACACTTTTTTGTTATAGCTTTTTGTCAACGAAGATGGTCGAAGGGCAGAAGGCCAAAGTTATCTACTGATCATCATCTCATAAATACTGTTTTTCTTTTGTCTTTATGTTTCGTATCTAGCAGACGTGTCATGTCATATTACTTAAACGTTAATGACAGTATTATTACACCGTTTAAATAAAATAAGACGTTTTATCATTTAATGTCCTCATTAAATAGATATGTGTGGGAAGAACGCGTGGCTTATTATAGCCGCACGGGTCGATCTTCAAGGTTAAGCAACGCTTGCTGAAATCAATTCGTGGATGGGTGACCATACATTACATGCCGAGACCGTCAAGCCGTTTGTACCACCTGTCAGATCATTGACAGTTTGTTACGGGTTGTCAGAAAACGGAAAATCTTATACCCGTAGGTTTATTAAGTATCTTTTGCAAGAGCAAAACGATAGCGATCAAACGCTTTATGTAATAAAAGTCGGTATAACCTGCAGTGTAGGTATGGTAGGTCCTTCACAATCGTTTGCTAATCGCTTGCTGTTTGTCAAATGCACTTATTAAAAAAAAACCGCCAACAATTCTATAACTTTTGTATTGAAGAGCAATTATTGCGCAAAAATCGCTACCGTTTTGCTCTTGCAAAAGATACGTAATAAGCCTGCCGGTCTTGTCGGTAACCCAGTAACTGGGTGCCGTGTTACCCAGTTACTGGGTTGTGCAGGTCAGGCAGGTAGTCGCTCCACGTAAAATACTGGTAATCAGCTGCACCCGATAACATTGGAAGTCGACCCCTGCGTAGTTGGAAAATGCTAGGCAGATTGATTTTTGTTCTCATTAAATAGGTACGGGGTGAGGCTAAAAGCGTAGGTGTATTTGCACGTAACAGTAAATAACTTACTTTGTGTACATATGATCTATGTATACTCGGTAAGTATGAAATGTAAGGGAGTGATACGTGTTTAAAGGTTTGACCTTTTGCGGAGCAAAGGTGTGGGGAATTCAGGCTAATTGTATTATTTAAAACACTGTGATACAGTTTACTTGTTAATATTCAATATCAGGATTCGTACTACAATACTCCTACTAAACTCAAATAATATAGAGGTAAAATCGTTTGTTGATTTGTAATAGTAGGTAATCTTGGAAGTACAGGGTCCGATTTCGTAACTTCTTTTACTGATCTAAAGTTATACTGTCGCTGAGTTCAAGGCTATTTTTTATGTCCGGAAAAGTGCTAGGTTAGGCCAAGGGACCGAAGCCATCGTCCGTTGCCCCCCACACATCAGGAATTCAGGACCCGAGGTGGCGGCGCGTAGTGTTCCACGCGCGCCCCTCTTATACGTCGTGGGGAGAGTCCAACACCTCACTCCCCCCCTTCCCCCAACCCGAGATCGAGGCCCACGGAGGCGGGCCGGCACTAGCCGCGGGTTGCGGAAGTATCGGTGTTCCCGCGACCCCCAGCGTAGGTGTGAGATGGAATACCGGGGTGGTTTTTAGTCAGTACGAGTCTGAAAGACCCCTCCGCCCTCCCCAGGGCGGAGGACATCCAATGAGTATTTTCTAATCCGGCACAAAAAAAAAATGACCTAAGCCGTGGATAAAAATGTAGCAATTAAATCAAAGGGAACAAATCAACTCTACAAACATAAAGATATGATTTTATATATAGCTTTACTTTTTAGTTTTCTGAAACACTTAAGTTAGTTAACCGACTAGGTCATCGCAATAAACAATCAACAAATTAAACCGAGAAACACTGACTATTCAACACGCCTATTAGGCAGAGGAACAAATACCTCGTATTGAATCATCTACGTTGTCTATGGCAGCGCGCCAAAATTTGACGTGCCGCCATTTTTTCACAACGTCTTGTTTACACACGGTAAGCATGCAATAGCAGATGATCCTCGCATCAAAATAGTAGTTTGATTTAATTGATGCGCTCTAGTTTATTTGATTACTTGTTTTAAAAAAGCGGTTGAGTAAAGTGTGATTATTTTGAAGTTTGGTAACCATAAATCTGCAATGGTTTTTTAAAACTGTAATATTTTTTTTATAAAATTTCTTTCGACAGTCAAGTCGAATACTAAAGTAATTTTAATATCTACGCTGACATTTATATTTATCACATTAATACATATTTACAGCATAAACATTCAACAGTAATTAATAATCTCACGTGCACATAACAGCAATTTGCCAACCGCCATTTTTTATGAAAATAATTTTCCACCAACTCAAATGTCAAAAACTTTTTAATAGAAACGTGGCACCGCGCTAAATTACTAACAGTCATTTATCTAATTTTGACATGGATCTTTTAATAATGAAGAAATATTTTTATAATGAAGAAAATCCTCATAGGAAAACCAAAATATTGGATTCAGCAAAGCTTATTATATTTTGACCAGAAGCGATCAAAAGCAGAGCTGTAATGCTTTTCAGCCATTAAAACGAATGTGAGAATATATTTAACTAAAGAGCCTTATCAACGAGGGATTAATAGAATCACGCGATTTTTCTAAGCGGCAATTTCTCACGCAAGAAAAGTTTCGGCCTAACGGGCCCGCTTGAAACTTCTTGCGCTTGCGTCACAGTCAACACATACCTAGTTGTTGCATTTCTTGCAAAAGTTTTCTCGTATGTAGCAATACGATCATAAATCCTCACGCGTTGCGGTCAGTCGATGACCTGGTGAAGGTTGCGGGGATCCGCTGGATGCGAGACGCACGAGACGGGTCAATGTGGCGACGCTTGGGGGAGCCCTACGTTCAGCAGTGGACGTCTTTCGGCTGATATGTTGATAATGATGATGATTGCGATCAGTCTAGCTACAGGGAGTCAGATCAATGTCTATTGCAGCTTTTGCTAAAATTGATCTTTACAGTCAGCCAGTCTTTACTTAGACTTAATCTATACCAATATTATACAGAGGAGAGAATTTTTTGTTTTGTTTTAACCGATTAGGCTCCGAAACTACTTGACCGAATTTAAAAATTCTTTCACCTATGGAAAGCTACAGTATTCCCAAGTAACATAGGCTGTAAATTATTTTCAAATAAATTGCGATGCTTATGAAAATTGCATTAATGTAACCCAAAGAAGCAAAATTTATTGTCTATAATATTCATTATTTGGCGTGCGCTGAGAAATCTTTTGATAATACATACAAATTATGTACTTATTACAATTATGTAATGATTAAAGTACTCATTATTAACTACAAAAAAGACTGCGAGAGAATATAGCTCACTATCATAGTTAAGTCACAATTGCAGCTTTTGTGTTCTAAAATTTAATTATTGCTGCGCTGCCTGGTAGAAACAAAAGTTGGTTACATTCGTATTCAAATAAATAGTCTAACAAATTGGTAGGTAGGGTAGGATAGGTTAGGTAGGTTGATCGATAGGACGGTCAGTGGGTTGGTAGACAGGTAGGTAGGATAGGAAGGCAGGGTAGATAAGTAGGTGATAGGTAGGTAGATAGCCAGTTGACGGGAGCGAAGCGGCGGGGGTCAGCTAGTATTTTATAATATAACTAGCTGTTCCCCGCGGCTTCGCTCCCGTGGACCACCCCACAGTACCCGTTTTAGGATTAAAAAACAGCCTATGTCACTCAGGAATAATGTAGCTTTCTATTGGTGAAAGAATTTTTGAAATCGGTCCAGTTTCGGCGCTTATTGGGTATAAACAAACAAACAAAAATATCTTTCCTCTTTTTATTATATTACTAATATAGATACGGTACACTTAAAATTAGGCGAAATATTAGCTCAATAAAAATTAACGCCTGCTTATTACTACGATGAAAAGCTTCAACAACATCAATATATTTTTCAAATCAATCTTTTATAATTTATTATTAGCCCATCTTCAGTACGCCCATGCATATGTCGTCACAGCTTACGTCGAAATGCGTCAGATCAGTCATGCGTCAGAAGTCTGACTGAAAAAAATTGTAACCAGGCCATTAACTATTCAAAGAGCGTCATAGATAATGGTTGCATCAGTCAGAAAGCTGTATGCTTACGTAGGGAGCTGAAATAAAAGCTGTCTTGTAATATTTGTGTTGGTCATAAATGGGTTGGTAACGAAACGTTGCTTACGTTGACGTAAACTTTCGCCAATTTATATGACCAATTATCAAATGCGGCTTTGTTGAATGAACATATCATCTTCATCATACCAGCCGAAAGACGTCCACTGCTGGACATAGGCCTTCCCCAAGCGTCGCCACATTGACCGGTCCCGTGCGTCCCGCAACCATCGGATCCCCGCAACATTCACCAGGTCATCGGTCCACCTAGTGGGAGGCCTTCCAACGCAACGTCTGCCGGTTCGCAGTCGCCACTCCAGTACCTTTCTGCGAGCAATGTGCCCTGCCCACTGCCACTTAAGTTTGGCAATTCTTCGGGCTATGTCGGTAACCCTGGTTCTTTTACGTATCTCTACATTTCTGATTCGATCACGCAAGGAAACTCCGAGCACAGCCCTCTCCATTGCCCTTTGAGTTACTGTAAGCTTTCTGATAAGGCCCATTATAAGCGACCACGTCTCGAATGAACATAATTATAACAAAAGCCAATCAATCGCAACGTTTAATTTATGACGCGCCTTTTTTTTTTCAAATATCTAGGGTTAGATGCAGTTCAATACTTCGAGCACTGGTCTACCCGAACACAGGGCACGGATCAAATTATTTCTGAGTAGTATCCGTGGGTAGTCAGACCCGCTAACCTCATACTGAGTAGCCTATTTCTAAATCAAAACCTGAGCTTTTGTACTTATTTTAGAGTTCGTGGTGGGATGAGAAATTAGTTGTTTCTTATAGGAATCATTTCGGACCTTTTGCTAAACTTGAGTAGTAGTAGGTACTATGAGGGACTTAGCTGCGGAAGCTCAAATGATAAGCAAATAGAATTGTAAACTTTATATTATTTCATCAATGTGCCTCCTAAGGGAGCTCTTATAGAAGTATGCAAAACGTCACAAAAATATCTTCAAAAATTCCTAGCGTTAAATATGATTAATTTTCCAAAAAATATCAGTTGCCAGCTTCAAAGAGGTAAGAGGTAATACCTCATTACAGTACCTAGGTTATAAGTCCGGTTAAAAATAACTTCAATTTCGACAATCGGTGTCAAAAAACGAAAACAGGAACACCGACTTCCGAAATTGAAGTTATTTTGCACTTTGTAGTGTTTTTATTTGGAAGTCGGTATTTTATGTAAAAATGTTTTTTATTTTTCACTTTTTAGTTGTGGTGGACCAGTTCTATAGGCTAGGTACCTATAATGCCCCAAGTGAAGCCATAGATTAACCCAATAACATGAATCTTAAACAAAACCGGAATGAGAGTATACCAGGAAGAACTATTCACACCTGCGTACCCCTTTAGAACGTACCAGTGTGATGATATGTTATGAAATGGTGTAAACAATAAACAGACATGCGATTGCAGCTATCCCGAGTGATTTGCCGTCATTTATTGAAGAGTTCTGATGTATATATATTTACGAAGTTCTTCATCAGATCTTTATGAAAATTAAATGGTACCATTTCGGAATAAACGTCTTTCGATTACAAGACAAGCACCAGCTTTCAAATTAAAAAAGAATCATCAAAATCGGTTCGTCAGTCGAATCCATTTTTCACAAACAAGTTAATACAAACAATATAAAAGTTAAATTTTATTGACCCTATCTTAATCATAAACAATGTTGTAGACTGTCCATTGTCCGGCTTATCATCGTATTATCACAGATTAACGAGCCATTATAATAACTGATAAGATAACACACAAATGTCTGTGTTCTAAATACGTCACAAAAATGACGTTTATAGTGTAACAAAAAGGACTATACTTCATAAAAGATAGCTTGATCTCTGCGACATATGTCAAACTGACGTATACGTTATTGTTACGTCACAGATAATATAATACTAGCATACAGATGCCTCGTCCCTTAGATTAAGTACCTATAGATTAAGCCTTAAAATAAGCTTGATGTAAATAATAAGGACAAAAGATTATTTTTTGTCTTTGTCACCATGGCCGGTTTCTGTTGTTTGTGATTTTGTGGTATTATGTGTTAATTGAGACAAGGAATTTGTGTTATTTATAGATAATAAGTGTCAGTGCGATGGTGGGTTGTAGTGTTCTTGTTCTTGTTGTAACACCAGAACTAACTATTGCTGTCTCATGTGCGGCCACGCCAGTGCTTAATCTATAGGTACTTTATCTAAGCCTCGTCCCATACAAAGAAACCGTGCCGACGTAACTAGCGTTTTTCATCTGATTATACCGATTATTTTTTGTATCGATCGCGTTCGGTTCGGTTCCACGTTTATAGATAGATCACCATCTATATCCAAGGAACGGAACCGAACGCGATCGATGTACAAAAAATAATCAGTACAGTACGTCGGCACGGTTTCTTTGTATAGGATGAGACACCACTGGTTACGTTATTGTTAGCCTGTCAACTGCTATTGTTACTGTATTGATACTGACAGCTGTCGCAGAGATCAAGCTATCTTTTATGAAGTATAAATTGGTACTTGTGGTTTTGGAACGAGGTTAATAGTTATCTGTGGTAAATTTTAAAGTATTGCATTTATGATAAATGCAGGTATGATTAATGTAATTATGAGGAGCTCGTGACTTAATAATAAAAAGAGAGAGGTGATAATTATATTTATTGTGTGTAGATTATCAAATAATATTGGATCTGTATTTTTTGCTTTAATAAAAAATACGTGTGCTCCATTTTGTGCGGATTTTCGCTTGTACTATCCTGCATGCAGCACGCTGTATCCTCGCACAATCGATCGCGCAAAATTGATTATTTATATTTATAAAAAAGGGTATTTTAACGTTAAAATTATAAATATTTTTGCATATTCTCAAAATTGAAGGCAAGCTGAATCGATTGAAAACTGTTTTTATTGCCTAGGTGATCAGGGAGTGCCACAATAATCATTGCAAAAAGGTGTCGGTTTTTGGTGTTGTTTTTTCATTGTTACACTTTTTTCGGTCTAGCCCCACAAACAAATCAGAACTATAAACCTTTGACAGTGGTGTCTCATCCCATACAAAGAAATCGTGCCGACGTAATGTACTGATTATACTGATTATTTTTTGTACATCGATCGCGTTCGGTTCCGTTCCACGGATATAGATGTGATCTATCTATCGCCTTGGAACGGAACCGAACGCGATCGATTTACAAAAAATAATCGGTATAATCAGTTAAAAAACGCTAGTTACGTCGGCACGGTTTCTTTGTATGGGATGAGGCATCTGTATGCTTGTTTTCTATTATCTGTGCCTTTGATAAGGAACTCCGTTCCTACAGCCGCACGAGTCGATCTTTAAGGTTAAGCAACGTTTTCCAAAGTCGCTCCGTGGGTGGGTGACCATCTATTATTACATACTCAGACTAATCCAGGCCTTGGCGGACGTTTAGCGGTTGGTCCCAGCTTTGCCCAGAAATGCGTTCAAATCAAATCAAATCAAATGTTTTTTATTTCACATAGGCCTACATGGGCACTTATAAAACGTCGACAAAAGGTGCACGGTTCGGGTTAGTCGTTTCCTGTGGAGAAGAACCGGCAAGAAACTCCACGGTTACTCTTTTAAAAAAATTGGTTTGTTTTTACAATATTTCCACGTTACAGTATTAGTGCTTAGATATGGGGGGACAACGTAGGCCCGACAATAAGTCGTAAGAAACTAAAAAAAATAATTGTATAAACGAGAGAGTTAACAAATGTTAAAAAGCGTCTAGAAATCTAAAAGGCCTACAATGTTCACACATTCACAAAACAATCAGTAAAAGAATCTATACAAAGGAAAAAATAAATAAAAGTATATAACAAGACTAAATTTAACATGTGGCACAAATGTTGTTATCAGTGCTGTAACTATTCATAGCAAAGGGCTATAAAGATTATTGAAATCATTGTAAAAAGTCTAATTAAAAGAAAGAAAAAAAGTAAAAATGAGATTGAGAATAGTTAGAGACATCCACATATTTGTGCCGTTTATGAGTTACCAGGGAAGCCGCATGCGCAGAAGGAGCTAAAATTTTTATCTTCAACGTAGTCCTTGATTTTGTAATATGCTTTTTTAATAAGGACACGTTTGATGTAGTTTTTGAACTTTCCATCGGTCAATTCTATAACTGGCTTTGGCAACTTATTATAAAAGCGTATACTGTTTATAAGAAAAGACTTGCTAGTTTTCGTTAATCTGAATTTGGGTATTACAATTTCATGCTTACTGCGTGTATTTAAATTATGGAAATCGCTTCTAGTTTTGAAAAGCCCTCGATTTTTGCGGACATACAAAATACATTCCAATATATAAAGAGAAGGTAGGGTCAGTATATCGATCTCTTTAAATTTTTCTCTGAGGGACTCTCGTGGACTCATTTTATAGATTGCGCGGACTGCCCTCTTTTGTAAGATGAAAATTGAGTCAACGTCTGCAGCTGATCCCCACAGCAGAATGCCATAAGACATAATACTGTGGAAATAAGCATAGTATACTAACCTTGCTGTGGCTACATCGGTTAACCGCCTTATTTTCCTCACTGCATACGCAGCCGAACCTAATCGACCCGAAAGAGTTCTAATGTGCGCGCCCCACTGCAATTTTGAATCGATAGTAGTCCCCAAGAATACAGTTTCCTTTATAACTTTAAGATTTTTGCCGTCAAGATTTAAATTTAGGTCACGTTGTGGTACATTTGGTAAGGAAAACTTCAGACATTTTGTTTTTTTCGCATTCAGTAAAAGATTGTTAGCTGCGAACCATTTAGAGAGAACAATCAGACTTTCGTTGACATGTAAGACATCCGTATCTTTCCTATCTATTTTAAAAATTAGCGAAGTATCATCAGCAAATAGAATTATATCCGATAATTTGGCCATCATAAAAGGGAGATCATTAATGTAAACAAGAAAAAGGAAAGGGCCGAGAATTGAACCTTGGGGCACGCCCATCTTGACTAGAGACCCGGAGGACGTCGCCCCATTAACATTTACTTTTTGCTGTCTGTTTGATAAATAGGAAAGCACAAGATCAGCAGATTTTCCTCGAATTCCGTAGTGTTGTAATTTACAGATCAGTGTGTTGTGGTCGACGCAGTCGAACGCTTTCGAGAGATCACAGAAAATGCCAATGGCATCCTGGGACTTCTCCCAAGATTCCAAGATGTGGTTGATGAGTTTTACTCCCGCGTCCGTTGTCGACCTACCTTTCGTGAAACCAAACTGTTGACTATGCAGGATCTTATTTGAATTGAAGTGAGACAACATCTGTTCCAGCATGATTTTTTCATAGATTTTACTCAATGCTGGAAGCACGGATATAGGCCTATAGTTTGAGGGATCACTCTTACAGCCCGATTTGAAAATTGGTACTACTTTACTGTGTTTCATTAAGTCAGGAAAAGTGCCGCTGTCCAAACATTGATTGAATATGCCTGTTAGGACAGGAGCAATTGAGTCAATAATATCTCCAAGAACCCTAACGGATATCCCCCACAAGTCTTCAGTATTTTTTACGTTGAGACTTTTGAACGCGTTTTTAATTGTATCAATACATATTGATTTAAATGTAAAGGTTGGTATGTCTTTAGTAAAGTTTTCTTTAAGAAGAGCTTCAGCTAATTTAGATGAGGAGGGAAGAGACTTCGTAACCTCTAACGGAATGTTGGTAAAGAAATTTTCTAATGTCTCAGCGACTTCTTGCTTACCAGAAATGGTTTGATTAGATATTTTCAAAGACGACTCATTCTGATCGCTTTGTTGTGTCTTTCCAGTTTCTCTATTAATTATTTGCCACACAGTTTTTATTTTATTATTAGAAACACCAATTTTGTTAATTATTATTTGAGATTTTGCTTGAGCGCAGACTCTTTTGAATATTTTGGAATAGTTTCTAACATAAGTATGAAAAACTTGATCGGAAGTCAAAGATTTTTCGTAATATAAATTATATAAGATATCTCGGCTTTTTCTTATGCCCACAGTGGCCCATTCACTAAATTTCGATTTGGAATTGTTGACTTTAACTGTTTTCAAAGGACACGTTTTACTGAATTCTTGGCAAACTGTAGAAAACAACGTGCCGTAATTTATATTGGGGTCTTTTGAATTAAAACTGGCATTACAAAGGTTGCTAAAAACATTATTATTAAAAGAATTTAATTTATTTTTAGTGAGACGTCTTAACCGAATTGATTTAGCTAGGTTAATTTTTTTATTTGACTCAAAAGATACTAGTTGACCAGTATGGTCTGACCTAATGCCACTAATTAAAAACGAATCTTTAACTTTACAATTAGTGAATACATTATCTATGCACGTAGCTGAAGTTGCAGTTATTCTTGTCGGTTCATTAAATAAATATTTTAAGTTAAATGATTTAAACAATGAAATGAGCTTACATTTTTCAGGTGAATTGACTAACAGATCTATATTTAAGTCACCACAAACAAAAACTAATTTATTATCTCTGAAAAGTTTACTTAATAATTCTTCCATTGTAATTAAAAACAATGACAAGTTTGATGCTGGTGGTCTGTAAACACACAAGATAGTATGCCCCTCGACCTCTGCACATGCTACCTCACATAAGCGATCAACAGAGTAAGCAGTGATATCCTTTCTTTCCTTATATTTAAGATGACTATTACAAAGTATCAGGGTACCACCACCCACTGTGGATCTGTTGTACGCGCTGGCAACTGAAAAATTATTTACATTAAACAACATCATATCTGATTTTAACCAGGTTTCACAAAAACATAAGATATCCATGTGGTATTTATCTACTAACAATTCCACGTCTAAAATTTTGCCGGAGAAGCGATTTATATTTTGATGATATAGTAAAATAATACTATTCGTCTTCTCTTTTGTCGGCTCTAATAGTTTAAAGAATCTACAGTAGTATTATCAGAAAAACTAGATAATACTGTTAAATCACTAAACCTAGTCTCAGTTAAATCATCAATAACTGCGTGTATATTAAAAGCTAACAATGTAGCTAATAAATGTCGACTATTTTTGGGAAGAAACATATGGTTCCCAATCAAAACAAAATCACTAACAAAATTGTTGGTGTCAAAAGAACGTTAACTTCTACCTTTCCCTTGGATTTATAAATCTCTATATCAGTCAACCAGAATTGATTAAAAATATAGGCACCTACATGTCGAATTGAGAACGTCCTCGTTTTTCGTCGGTAAAAAAATGGGGCTATAAATTTATTGTGAAAAAATTTGTCAACGTTAAAAAAAAAACCGGCCAAGTGCGAGTCGGACTTGCGCACGAAGGGTTCCGTACCATTATCACAAAAAACGGCAAAGAAATCACGTTTGTTGTATGGGAGCCCCACTTAAATATTTATTTTATTCTGTTTTTAGTATTTGTTGTTATAGCGGCAACAGAAATACATCATCTGTGAAAATTTCAACTGTCTATCTATCACGGTTCATGAGATACAGCCTGGTGACAGACAGACAGACAGACGGACCGCGAAGTCTCAGTAATAGGGTCCCGTTTTTACCCTTTGGGTACGGAACCCTAAAAACCAAGCTACCATGAGTAAACCACTTTAAAAAGAAACAGTAAAGCCTTTGCGGGTGCAGACTATAAAGTCGATCAAAATCATGTCCGCTCTGGAAAATGAGCGGAAGATAGTGAAAAGCTGAAGCGCGCTTGCAAATTACATTCTACTAATGAAATATTGGTTCCCTACTACGTTGCACTTTGTATCGTCTAGTAGGCTTTAGTTAGAAAGAGCTGATTGAAGTCAACAGAGGCTGAAAGTTAGGTATGAGTAATTCGATAAAGCAGCCCTTGGTATGTAGGTATTTTAGTTTTTATAATCTAGTTCACAATAAAGTATAAATAAATACTTTGAGACGTTGTTAACAATTTAAAAGATTTGACGGCTGTTTGGGAAGGTATATATAGGTACAATTCTTCCAACTTTGAACTCTATTTTTATTTTTGGCCAAATGTAAAACTTAAAATAGTACATTACTGCAGCGGCCAGCAAAATAGGCATTGATGGACGAACGTGTAAATGTGGGCCGAGGCGAAGCCGAGGCACACATACGTAAGTCCAATAATACAATAATTACTAAACAAAATCAGTGACGATAAACGAGTAACAATAATTTTGCCCGCGTTACAAGTAAAATGTTCATTTGTTTTTTTTTTCAATAAACAGCTTTTTTTTTTTTTTTTTTTATCCTCATCAGAGGAGTTTGGCTTCGTGCATCATGCATCTT
Organism: Anorthoa munda; assembly: GCA_945859665.1. NCBI lineage: Eukaryota > Metazoa > Arthropoda > Insecta > Lepidoptera > Noctuidae > Anorthoa > Anorthoa munda. The sequence goes on from OX243894.1 coordinate 9,294,076, forward strand.
GTGCATTTGCCATAGTCAAGTTATTTCTGGTTCGTCTTCTCTTAAATAGTTCTTCTATAATTTTATTAATTTCTTCTTGTGAAGTAAGTTTTGATCTGGACTTGAGTTGCATCATCTCTTGAGTATGGGTAGGAAAGACGAGGTAGTGCAGGGAAGAGATATGGTGTGTTTTTTTTAATATAAAACGGGGAAACGTATGGGTAGGAAAAAGATCGCGGAAAGGCGGGAATAAACATTCATAGAAAATGATCAAGGAAGGGACAATGGAAAGGGATAGAGAAAGAAATGAAATGAAAATAAACAAATTAATTATCTAGAAATATCTAAAAACAAATCTACTAAACTAGTTACTAAATATTTACATTTATATTTACAGTATTATATATTAAAGTTTTATGTCATTAGCTTCGATAAATGAAGCTAAGACTTTATATATCGGAATGTAGTTATTAAATAGTAAACACGGTATACTAGTTGGCAATGGGACTTCTAAAATCAATAATTTTGTATATAGCAGAGTATGATCATACAGTGGACATCTAAGAAAAATATGATTCGTGTCAGCATCCTCTTCCCCGCACTCACAAGTATCATTGTCGATAATGCGAAACCGAGCGAGATGTGCAGGGCTGCACACGTGACCCAAACGCATGCGTATCAATACTGAAGTAGCTCTTTTACCAAACTTTGTTTTGAAGAACCAAGGCTTAATAGGGACTTCAGGTTGAATAGAAAAGTAATATTTGCCCTTCACTTGACTACTGCTCTTCCAAGCCTCCCCCCAAGATTCCTTGAGGCGGACCCTGGGAAGAGCAGTCAAGTCCTGAGGGTATAATTTAAAATAAAAGGTATCGCCACACACAATGGCCTCGTTAGCTAACTGGTCCGCTTTTTCGTTCCCAATGATTCCACTATGACTAGGAATCCAAGCGAAGGACACCGAATACCCCTTACTTTCACACTTTAATAGTAAATCTCTTGACATCAGAGTTACCGGGGAAAGATTGTTTGATTTGAAGGGAAATTTTGCTAAAGCCTTTAATGCACTCGTAGAATCTGTGAAGATTACTGTTTTGGAGAGTTTCATTAGAAGGACATATTCCAGGGCCTTAAAAATACCAAAGCATTCGGCAGTGAAAATTGAAGTTTCTGGAGGGAGTTAAATTTTTTGAACTATTTTGTATTGAGAATGGAAGATGCCGACACCAACATTTTGATTTCCTGTGTGTTTAGAGGCATCACTGTAAACATGGTGCCAACCAGGCCAGAGCTCGTCAACTACAGCTTTAAAAGAGAAGTTGGCATTAGCATCACCTTTTATGATACCATTATTCAAATGTATTTCAGGTGAAATTATTAACGCTTTAAAATCAGATTTAAAAATAGGAAAAATTGAAGAGTGGTGTGTGGGTGTAGTTATGATTGTGTGTGTTCTGAAACTAATAACTAGATGCGGTAATGGTTTATGTGCCCAGTATGCGGATGAATTGATGAAATCCGAAAGTTGATGAGTTTTGATGACTAATGGGTGGTTAGAAAACTGAAAGATGCGATAGAAAAATCTGTCTGCCAGGAACTGTCGACGTAACTTGAGGGGAGGATCAGCGCATTCGACCTGTAATGCGTTTATGGGACTAGATTTCATCGCACCAGTTATGATTCGAAGGGCCTTGGCCTGGACGTCATCCAGTCTCTTCATACCAGCAGCGCTACATGGTTCCAGTAAAAAAGTGCCATAATCCAATACACTCCTTACCAGTGCATTGTAAACTAATTTAAGTGAAAAAGGGTGTGCACCCCACCAGACACCTGACAGGCATCTGAGGATGTTTAGAGCACGTTCACATTTTTCAGCAATATAATCACATTGTGGATTACCAGTGAGTTTAGAATCTAAAATTAGACCTAGAAATTTAACACGAGATTTAACCGGAATAGGCTCTCCATTGTATTTTAGAATAATTGGAGGCGGCTTACGTTTTCTAGAAAAGAGGACCGCACAGCACTTAGATACAGAGAGTTCTAGTCCATCTTTATCCAAATAGACCTTAAGAAGATCTAAAGCTTTGGACAAAGAGGCACAAGCGTTATCAATAGATTTGTTAATACTGTAAACAACCACATCATCGGCGTACTGCAGAATTTTGCATGTTGCAGCCAGCGAGCTTTCAAGGTCATATGTATATATGGCATAAAGAATAGGGCTGAGCACGGAACCCTGTGGGAGCCCTTTCCATAGCATTCTGGTCAGAACATTAATAGATATTTTACGACCAGATAAAAGATTAGTGATAAAACGGATTAGGTTTGTTGGAATTTGTAATTTTTGTAACTTTTTTTTTTAAATTGAGAGGCAAACGTTATCGTATGCTGATTTTATATCTAAGAAGGCGGCTACGACAGACTCATCTCCTGAAAATGCCAGACGAATATCTGTTATGAGTAAACCGGCATTATCCATGGTACTCTTTCCCTTTCTGAAGCCAAACTGTGAATTTGAGAGTAAATTATTGTTTTCTAAAAACCATTCTAATCTATTTTTTGTAAGATGTTCAGCTAATTTCGCTATCACAGGAGATAGAGCTATCGGGCGATAAGAGGTACTTTCTGATGGATTCTTATTAGGTTTTAGAATGGGCAACACTGTCTGTAATTTCCATGATTCCGGAACGTCACCTGTCAGAATTACGGAGTTTATAACCTCTAAATAATAAAGTAAACTATCATCACCAAGATTTGAAAAAAATGAATAAGGAATTCCATCTTGTCCAGGAGCAGAATCCCGGACATAAGATAGGACACCTTTGAGTTCTGCCAGACTTAAGGGTCCATCAAGGAACGAAGTACTTACATTTGAAGAAATTTGAGGAGGAGCAGAAACTAATTCTTGTTGTGGAACAAAAGGAGGAGCTAAGTTCGATAAGAATTCCTCGGTTAAGGATGAAGGAATAGTATTAAATGTGTTTGGAGAGGTTCCAGTACGGAAACGTTTTATATTTGTCCATATAACTGAAGGAGGTGTTCTAGGAGAGATAGAAGCACAGAAGCTTCGCCAACTCATAAATTTCTTTTTCTTAAGGAGATTCTTTGTATCAGACATTATATCCATTAAATTATTAAAGTTTTCGTTGGTCATGTTTAATTTGTATTTAACCTCTGCCTCTTTCCTTATTTTAATAGCCAATGTACATTCATTATCCCACCAAGGAGGAGAAGGTATTTGGCCCTTAGAAGCATTTTTTACTGGAAAGTATGTATCAGCCGCTTGTATCATTAGTTTGGTAAATTCTGTAGAACGTATTTCTGTGTCACTATTTTTGGGTAAATCTGAAATGTTAGTGTCCATGTAGTTTTTAAACTTAGGCCAATTGTCATCTACAAGTTTATATTTAAGTCTGGGTTTAGTTGGAGTAGCTTTGACTTTCTTGCCAGGGAAGGATATAATTATAGGAAAGTGATCACTGTAATAGGTAGAAGAGAGTGTGTGCCAAGTAAGAGAAGAAGCCAAGGAAGGTGATGAGATGGATAGATCAACGGAGCTGAGATGTTGGGAAGGATTTGTACGGCGAGTTGGAGAACCTGTATTAAGGAGGCAGAGATTATGTTCGTGAAGTAAGTTGAGAAGTTCCTGTCCATTGACATCTGATTTTGTACTGCCAAAAGATGTGTGATGTGAGTTAAAATCGCCTAATAGAATGAGAGGCCTAGGAAGAGTCTGAAGAATGTTGCTGAGCTGTTGGAAACTAGAAGCAGAAGGCTTTGTAATATATATAGAAACGAAACAAATATTAGTAATAAGTGCAGCAACTGCTGTAAAATCATCATGAGAAGGGAGAGGAATGGGTTTATATAGGATATTATTTCGAATAAGTAAAGCTACCCCAGCATATCGGTCACTCCTGTCTTCTCTAAGACATGAGTAACTTTTTATTTTGAAGACAGAGCCTGGTCTGAGCCAGGTTTCTGATAAGGCTATTATTGTTGGACAGTGTTTATTTAAAAGGTATGAAAGTTCTGCTTTTTTGTCATTTACACTGCGGCAGTTCCATTGCATCACCACATGGGGTTAGTACAATGAAGACAATACACTGCTAGTGTTATTTAAGTTATTCGGAACATTATTGGTTGCAGCCATTATGAGTGTGTATGAGTTTGTTCAAAGTTTCAACTATGGATGCAACGTGGTCAGGTTTAATAAGTGTTGAGTGTGAAAGAGAGCTAATTAGGGTCAAAATTACATCAATTATAGATAGAGGATTTTCTTGGCTTGATTGGTCTTTACATCCACATCCATTGGCTGGACAGGGGACTTGATAATCTTTGGTGAGTTCTTTATGTGAGGACAAGTTACTGGATGGATGATGTTGACGTAGACTGGGTTGTCTAGTAATTGTCTTTTTATATGAAGTGGTCTTTACTGGAGATAACAGTGTGGGGGATGAGGTAGGAAAGTTGTTAGAAGACCGCCCTACATTAGAAGCATGATTTGATAGAATATCAGCATATGATTTTACAACAGGTGGATGTATTTTATTAGCTTCAGAATATGAAATGCAGGACTCAGCCATAGATTGTTTTATGCGTTTTTGTCTGTCAAGCTCTGGGCAACTTTTGCTTGTCGCAAAATGAGACCCTGAGCAGTGACAGCAGGTAGCCTTGTCTTCGCTGATGTTACATGTTTCGCCTGTGTGTGCTTGACCACATTTACAGCAGCGGGGCAAAGATCTGCATTGTACTTTGGTATGCCCAAACCTGGCACAATTGTAACATTGTATTGTAGGGTATGTATAAAGTTCAACTGGGAGAGCATTGTAGCACATATATATTCTCTTAGGCAACACCTGCCCATCAAATGTCAGGACTACTGTTTGTGATGGCTTCCATACAGGAGAGCCATCTACAACAGTCCTGTAATTCAAACGCCTAATCTTCAGGATTTTTCCGCAACCAATAGGCACTGAAATACTGTCACACACCTCTTCTGGAGACCATTCTGATGGCACGCCCCTAACGAGGCCCATGCGAGTGATATTAAAAGTGGGTATGAATGTTTTAAAGCTATTCTTTTTATGGCTGTCATGGTTTAAAAATAAGTTGGCTTTGTCGAAGTCTGTGAAAGTAAGGGACATTCGATTCCTTCCTATTTTTTTTAAGCTGCCATTTACTATTCCTTGGAAATTTTCTTTCCTGAGGAACTTTCCAAAGGTCACCGGGTGCAAGGATACAGAGTCGTTAGGGTTGTGTTCTCTTTGAATGTGAACGATGTAGGGAGCAAGATCAGTATGCTCGTAGGTTAGTCGTCCTACTGGCGAAGGTTGTGAGTGGGTTGGTTTTGAAAATTCATTTTGTTGGTCGGCTGGTAGGATATTTTTCGGCGGATGAGAAAGTTGAGCTAAAGGATTCCGGTTCTTTTCATATAATGTATCGATTGAGTCACATGTACAATCCGTTTCTTTACATTCCGCAGAGGAGTTGCGTTTTCGTCGGCGTTTGTTACAATGGCGACAGGTTTTGTGAGTGCGGGGACGTTTTAATTTACGTGCAGTATTAACAGAACCTGTGTTATTAGACGCAATTGAAGTGTCTGTTTCCATGTCAGATTCATTTGACGGCAATGTTAAAAAGCATGTTGCTTGGGGAACAGAGCCCCCTGGATCAGGGGGCTCCTCCATAGAAAAATAGAAAAATCAAGGACTTACCAAAGAAACAGGTGAAATAATAAACTAAATACAAAAATAAGATAATTATATACAAACTACACCCTCCTGACCACTATTTACAATATAAAACAATTTTTTTTGCAAAATGTAAAAAATTCGCGCCTATCAGTTCGAACGTTTCCCGCGCTTTCTTCATAAACAGCTTTCTACTCGTATTTGCAAGCCAGTTCGAAATTTAAATAAAACCTTTGATAAGTTACCTCCTTGGTTTCCATGTTTCGGAGTAAAAGATCGTTCCATTTTTAAATTACACGACAGATATGAGTTTACTATGTAATGTTATTTGGCCGCTAGACACGACAGATATGGATTTTCGTACAACTTTTGCCGGCCGCTGCGCGCATGTATTTGGCCAGTACAGCAATTTCGATTTATCTCGAAGAAGGTTGTCAAAATAATGCTCATATTTCCAAGCATGTTTGAGATTATGGAATTTATGTAAATAACACTTTATGATTACGCGAAAATAATTTCTGGAAACCTAGAAATCAGAAACATTTTCTTTCATATCTCGCATTCCAAAAACAAAAAATAGCGGGACACTAACTTTTTAATTTGAACAGGACGCAGGCCCGCGTCACGGCTCGCAGCACGTCACAGAGTATATTTTAACAACATTTTAATTTATTTTTATATCAGTACGCGGCCTTCATACACCTCGTAAAGTACTCGTCACATGCCAATGATGGCTATTGGTTAATTCTTAGAATAATAAATAGCAGATTTATTGCTATTTATTATTACTTAGGCGTCTAATGAGGATATTGGCGCGTGCGAGCCTAATCGCGCGTGCTTTACGGAATTTAAATGGCGAATTTTCAGGGTTTCCGGCAATAGGTATCTGACGACTCGAGTTTTTAAATATTGTGCACGAATATTTCAAACATTCAGGTACTTTATATATTATTTTATGAAGTACTGAGAATAGCTTTTTCCCAATGATTAATAGTTTTTCGTTATTACTGCGATTTTCTCCAAACAAAGAAAGTCATAGAGAATAACTCTCAAATATTTGCAAACTTTCAGAAGCTAAACAATATAGAACTCCGAGATTCCAAGAGTTTGGTTACTTCTTGCAAGTTAGAAAATACTTGACATTTGAACCTTATCTGTGCCATAAATCGTGAGTCATGCATGACCCTCGCGATATTCAAATGAATTTAGGTATTTCATATTTGAGGTGCGTTTAAACACTAGTTACTAGTACATTTACTATAATGAGTTATCAGGTAATTAGAAAAGAAGTCTAAAAATTGTATTATTTTTTTAATTTTATAGGCTCGCGTTTGACCACTATCTCACCCGAACGTAAGCGATGATGTGGTCGACGGTGAAACACGCTTGCCTAGAAATAACCTATTCACTCTTGACTTAAAGACCCTTAGAAAAATCCAGGATTAAACAATTTTAGGTCTGCGAATTTTAAAATCCGCCTTGGCTTTACCAATTCTCAGAAGGGCTGTATGTATACTCGGGAACTACATAATGTGCTTTATTGAAAAGAGGCTTTTTGCCCCTTACCAAGCTGCCTGAAAGGATTATTAGCTGGTAATACGGCCACTAAGTACTAGGTAAGGTATCCGTACCTAACCGTACTTAAACCTAGTTTTTTTTGACAAGTAGTAACAAAATACTAGGTTTAATATGCCTATCTGGGCCAAATAAAAGAGATCATGAAATCCAGAGACATAGGAATAACTATGAAAAGAAAAGTCTTCAACACCTGCATACTACCATGTATTACATACGGATGCGAAACATGGGCACTCACAAAACAACACAGAAACAAATTGCAATAAAAAAAAAGAAAATTATTTATATGTAACCCGCAAAGGAGACACGAGAAATAAGCATTAAAATTACACAATAGTAAAAATAAAAAACCCCGTGCTAGACCAAAAAGGCTCCCATCTCAGCATGTGTAGCGATATCCAAAAATGGAAATAACGCTGCGCTGATATTCTGATAGGGCCCACAGTTGATGCCACGGACACACTTACGGAAACGGAAAATACTTAAATAATAAAAAATAAAACAGTATATATAAATAACAAAAGAAATATAATAAACACAGAAGGTGGGTCAGAATATGTGTACGTATATAAATAAAAACATATTAAATGTAGGTAGACCTATTATAGATCATTTGTCGAACAAAGCATGACAAACATACGTAAGGCAGATCACGTAGGAAATGAACAACTGAGAACTAAAACTAAACTACCAGACATCTTGACCAGAATTGACCAACAAAAATGGAGATGGACTGGCCACATGATGAGATCAAGTATAGTGAAATGAGGTAAGGTGATGACTGATTGGTACCCAAGGGATAGTAAACGCAGCAAGGAGAAGCAGATAAGACGATGGGAGGACGAGCTGAAACAAACAGCGGGCCCCAACTGGAGGAGAGTGGCTCGTGACAGAATTCAGTGGAAAGAGCTAGAGGAGGCCTTTACCAAGAGGCACACTGAATTGAGGGACATACTGTAACAAATACAAAACAAATCAGAATAAAAGGCATTATCTATACTAATATTATAAAGAGGAAAGATTTTTTTATTTGTTTGTTTGTTTGTACCGAATAGGCTCCGAAACTACTGGATCGATTTAAAAAAATTTTCACCAATAGAAAGCTACATTATTCCTGAGTGACATAGGTTATTTTTTGATCCCGAAAACGGGTCCTGTGGGGTGGCCCACGGGAGCGAAGCCGCGGCAACAGCTAGTTAATATTATAAAGAGAAAAGATTTTTTTATTTGTTTGTTTGTACCGAATAGGGTCCGAAACTACTGGACCGATTTAAAAAATTCTTTCACCAATAGAAAACTACATTATTCCTGAGTGACATAGGTTATTTTTTGATCCCGAAAACGGGTCCTGTGGAGTGGTCCACGGAAGCGAAGCCGCGGGTAACAGCTAGTTACCTATACTTCTATACTTACTATTATAAAGAGGAAATATTGTTTTGTTGGTTCCGAATAGGCTCCGAAACTACTGGACCTATTTAAAAAATTCTTTCACTACATAGGCTATTTTTTTATCCCAAAAAACGGGTGCTTTGGGGTGTTCCACGGGAGCGAAGCCGCGGAGAACAGCTAGTATTATATATTGCTTAAATGATTTAATAATTAACCATCCTAACTCATAATACCTTTTATAATTTGTTTTTGATTAAATCAATAAACAACAAACACGCATTTTAATTCCACAACTTGTTTTTTCAGCGTCAACAATTCCATTAACTAAAGTGCTTATGTACCATACCAACCTACTATCTATCTGCTAGATATAAATGCCACCATCTTAATTAACAAGGCACAAGTGCATGTGGTGTAAATTCATCGCTGTTAGGACTTAATACATAATGTACTTTATCTACACTCACAACGTAATGTTCCAAATACGAATTCAAAAAATATTGTATAAACACGTACTTTATATTCGTGGATAGGTAAAATAAAAATAAAAATGCATTACAGTTCAACATTTTCCTTCGATTTTCAAACAACTGCATCATAAAATAACTTTTTAATTTTTATAGCACACTTTTACTTTTTAATTTTCTGGCGCGTATGGGCTGTAGTAAAGAAGTTTCATTGTCTGTGGATGCGCGCGCTGCGCAATGAGAATCTAAATTGCCCGCCATGCCAAATATTTTTCCCTTTCCACTTTTGTTTTATTTCAACTGTATGAGTGAAGATAAAGTAGTGTATGCAACGGCATATAATTAGGTATTAAAACACTCGCGTAATATTATTATCAAATTCGGCTTCGCCTCATTTGATAAACCTACGCTCGTGTTTTAATAACCCCTATTATATGGCCATTGCATAAACTACTATTCTAAGTTTATCTTGGAATTTGGACATCGCTGACAACGGTAAAAACAAAAGAAAAATATTTATTTGTGACCCGCACAGGTGACACGAGAAATAAGCATAAAATTAAACAATAATACAAAATAAAAAACCCGTGCGGTACCAAAAACCGGTCAAGTGCGAGTCGAACTCGCGGACGAAGGGTTCCGTACCATTATCGCAAAAAACGGCAAAAAAATCACGTTTTTTATATGCCACTTAAATATTTATTTTATTCTGTTTTTAGTATTTGTTGTTATAAAGGCAACAGAAATACATCATCTGTGAAAATTTCAACTGCCTAGCTATCACGGTTCATGAGATACAGCCTGGTCCGGACTCCGCGGTCCGTCTGTCTGTCTGTCTGTCAGACAGACAGACGGACCGCGGAGTCTTAGTAATAGGGTCCCGTTTTACCATTTGGGTACGGAACGCTAAAAAGGCTCCTACCTCAGCATGTGTAAAGGAAAACATCTGATTTATAGTTAATATTTGAAATCGCTGGTGATCAAAGCAATCGGGTTATTTCTAGGCAAGCGTGTATCACCGTCTACCACATATCATCGCTTACCATCAGGTGAGGTAGTGGTCAAGCGCGAGCATATCTATACTAATATTATAAAGCTGAAGAGTTTGTTTGTTTGAACGCGCTAATCTCAGGAACTACTGGTTGGAATTGAAAAAATATTTTTGTGTTGGATAGTCCATTTATCGAGAAAGGTTATAGGCTATATAACATCACAAATAATTAGGAAAAAATATTCCTATTTGAGAGCTTCCGTTGCGTGCGCTGCGTAAACGGTTTATTACGCAACAATCATGTTGGTATCATCTATGGTAGAATAGGTGGGTAGGCAGGGTAAGTGGGTAGACAGATAGCCAGTTGACCGGAGCGAAGCCGCGTGGGACAGCTAGTAAAATATTTAAAAAAAACCTGTATAACTAACACTTATCAACGTAAGCTTCACCATAGCTGCAGTAACGTTAGAAGTTAAAAGTGTACGGAAATGTCAACCGCTATCGAAATGTCACATGAGCAATCCCTAACATTTTGGCATTTCGACCATCGCCAACGCTGATAGAATGGCACTTTGTTAAGGACCTTAGGTACAACATTCCTAGTGCGGAGCGTTGTTTACGTTCTGCAAATGATTGAACACTTCTTGTGTTAAATATCAGGTCCATTTTTGCAATACTTAACCATAAAACCGCAAGGATGAGTAACTTTCCCGGTTGCCAATCACCCGGAAAAGTTACTCATGTTACTCATGTTTCCGTTACAAAAGTCACAGGTATTTACTCAACAAGGTCACAGGTGTGAATTCTCTGTTTGAGAAGAGGCATTTGCCCTAAAATAGGACAGTTACAGACTGGTATTTTCAACCGACTTCAAAAAAGGAGGAGTTTCTCAATTCGACTATATTTTTTTGTATATTTGTAACGCGGTTACTCTGCCTTATGAACCGATGTTGATGATTCTTTTTTTACTTGAAGGCTGGTGGTTCTCATTTAAACGTTTTAACAAAAACATTTAACCGACTTCCAAAACAAAACACTACAAAACGAAAAATTACTTTCTTTTCGGCAGTCGATGTTAAAAACGAAAAAAATAGGTACCAGAGACAAGGACTGATGAAAAGAAAGTTATTTTTCGCTTTGTAGTGTTTTGTTTTGGAAGTCGGTTTTATTAACAAACATACATTTTAATTCAACATATAGTTTTTTTCTGTATCAACTATTCCATATTATCAAGTAAGTGCTTTCGTAGGTACGACTAGTTACCATGTCCACCATCTTAATTAATATATGACATAGTAGGACACAACTACAGTGTATGTCGCAGTTGGGAATTATTGCAGTGTCTGCCCCCGTACCATGATGTGTCAAAATTATCATGTTTCGACTGTGAATAAGAGACAGATGTATACAAGACATATACATCTGTCACTTACGCACACTAAAAATAATCTTTATCTAAGAGCTTATGCTCACCCCCCCTGATCTTGGTGGGATAGTGTGAGTTGTGAGTAGGGTTGCCATCTCTAAAATCTGCCAACCAGGACAAGAAGCGTGAAAACCCCGGATTTTTGAGCTTGCAACCCGGTCATTAATCAAAAAAGAATCTCTTCAAGATTATTTATTTATAAGTTACCTACTCAGTAGAATAAAATATAGTTATAATGGTTATAGTTCAACATTTTATTTATTTTCATAACTTTTTAAATTAAACGTAGTTTAAATATCTTCTTTTTTACAAAAAAATACAACTGACTTCCTATTAAAAACCAATACAAAGTGAAAAATAATTTCAAAGTTTTATTTTTCACTTTTTTGTCGTGGCGCCTGTTAGTTAGTGGCAATTTATATAGTTATCTTACTTACTAATATTATAAATACTTAAGTTTGGATTTATGTTTGTTACTCAATAAAAGCTAAACGGATCTAGATGAAATTTGGCACACAGATGGATTATAGTCTGGAATAGCACATAGGCTACTATAATGTTTCCTTGGGATGATAAAACACTTTTCACGCGGGTGAAGCCGCTGGCAGAACAACAAACAGACGGGCAATCTCGGGTGACTAGCGATTTTTTTTTGCGTTGAATATATTAGATCTTCAACAAATTTATATGGGACCAATTCCGGATCATACCCTTCCAAACAAAAAAATATTTTTTAAATCGGTCCACAATTGACAGAGAAATCGGTGTAAAATTGCCGTTGGTAATTTGAAGACTTTAAAACCCGGACTGCAAATAAAACCCCGCCCGGACGCTCCCCGGAAGCCTTCTAAACTAGCACAAATCCGGGGAAACTCGGACGGATGGCAACCCTAGCTGTGAGTGGTCTATAAAATTTAATTAGTTACATGCTTACGCCCGGCTTGGCCTGTGTTAAACTCGTAAATCATCCCACGGGAACATACTATCGCTATTAGCTATTTTGTCTCAATCCATCTACGAGTACATGTGTTCCAAATTTCATTCAAGTCAGCCGCGCTATTCTGTAAAGACTTCACCGTAAAAAGTAAAATATAAAAATAAAAAACCCGACTGCTTAAGAAGCAAACTAATAAATAAAGTTAATTAAAAAAATCAAAAAACCCGACTGCTTAAAAAGCAAACTAAAAAGACGTAAACAAGAAGAAAATCATGCTGTGCAGTCGGAGGATAAATATTCGCGAGCTGGCGAACCAAAACCAGATGTATCCTCCGACTGCACAGCATGATTTTCTTCTTGTTTACGTCTTTTTAGTTTGCTTTTTAAGCAGTCGGGTTTTTTGATTTTTTTAATTAACTTTATTTATTTACAACTTTTTAGTTATTTTATTTTTTGAATTAGTTACATTTAAACATATAAGTGATATATATTTTTGAAATCGCCTCTTAAAATCCTTTATTTTGATACCCCACACGATGGGTTTGGAAGAAAAATTTTTTTTTCCCCCTCAAAATGGCGCCCAAAATCCGCCATTTTTGTTTTTTCCAATTTTAATGTAGCCAGTGACACTCGCAGGATTAAGACGAATCGATTGACGTAAGAATCATCAAAATCGGCCAAAGCGTTTGGTCTCTAGAACGCCACATAGGAACAAACATACATACATACATACATACATACATACATACATACATACATAGACTGATAAACACATTATCCTCCTTCGGCAGTCGGGTAAAAAGAAGAAAATCATTCTGTGCAGTCGGAGGATACATGTACGTGAGCTGGCTGACCAAAACCAGATGTATCCTACGACTGCACAGCATGATTTTCGTCTTGTTTACTTCTTTTTAATTTGTTTTATTTATAACTTCTTAGTTACCTATTTTTTCAGGGTTTTTTTACTTCCATACCCATCGTGGGGGTATCAAAATAAAGGGTTTTAAGAGGTGATTTTAAAAATATATAACACTTATATGTTTAAATGTACCGAAATCTAAAAAATAATAACTAAAAAGTTATAAATAAAAAAAGTAAATTTAAAAAATCAAAAGACCCAACTGCTTAAAAGGCGGAACTAAAAAGACGTAAACAAGAAGAAAATCATGCTGTGCAGTCGGAGGATACATCTGGTTTTGGTCAGCCAGCTCGCGAATATGTATCCTCCGACTGCACAGCATGATTTTCTTCTTGTTTACGTCTTTTTAGTTCGCCTCAGTCAGGTCTTTTGATTTTTTTAATTTAGATTTTATTTAGTTGTGGATATCCTAATAGACTGGCTGTTCGGTCGTTGAGGCGTGAATCCAGTGGTATATTTTTCAACTTTTACCGCTGCTAGCAAAAAATAGATATTTTAAACTATTGCAACTATTGCGTTTTCTACATATTTACGCACAACCACGCCTGTGACCACATATCTATCACTTCCGTCCACTCAGCCGAGTCAACACGTCAGCTCCCCATCACGTGATTGATCCGTCTGACAGCTGACAGCCACAGACACTCGACGTTGCATCCTAATTGACACAATTATGAGTATCAGCGATGATGGCCATTTGCGAGTGTGTCATATGTGGACGATGTTTTTGCGATCTAGGATGAGTTTGCGAAAATATTTACTAAGACAAGATATCAGAAGTGGGATTTGCTTTCGTCATTTGAATCTGTTTATTTATTTTGTTACCTTCTAACACTATTAACAAAAATCTTAACAAGCAAAATTTGTAAATTTAAAAAACCCCCGGCATATTTTTATTTCATGTTACATAATTTATCAGAGCAGTGGTGGCCCAGAGAGCAGTGGTGGCCCAGTGGTATAGGCCGCGACTTACAAGTTGTAGGTCGTGGGTTCGAGCCCTGGCAGGCGCTTTACTTTGTGTAAATTGTTTCATCACCACTGCTCTCAAAACGGTGAAGGAAAACATCGTGAGGAAACCGGCATGTCCTAGAACCAAAAATTCGAAGACATGTGACATCCACCAACCCGCACTGGACCCGCGTGGTGGATTACAGCCCATTCCCTCTCACAGAGAGGAGGCCTGTGTCCCAGCAGTGGGAACATTAATAGGCTGATGATGTGATGTGATGATGTGACATAATTTATCTAGTACATAGTAGATACGCTTCGATCGGCAATCTATTGAACACGTAATTATGACACGATATCTTGCGAAAACACCCCGATTCCTACAATAAAACGCCCATAACTTTTGAACGGCTAAACCGATTTTATTCAAACATAGCTAAGAACACCCTCGACAAAGTCACCTTTCAAACAAAAAAAAAATTAAATCAAAATCGGTTCATCCGTTTAGGCGCTATGATGCCACAGACAGACACACAAATACACAGCAACACACGTCAAACTTATAACTCCCCTCTTTTTCCGTCGGGGGTTAAAAACAAGGGTTGTCAAACAAGGTTGTCTGTAAGAGATTGACCTGTGCGATAAGACCGCCCATTGTACACTTGCTTTTATGTTTTTTTTTGTCCTGTGTATATATATTTGTGGTGTACAATAAAGAATATAATAAATAAATAAAAACAAAAAGAATTAGACAAGCAGATTCGAAATTAAAATTCTTTATGAAAAATTTGCAGTATTACAGTTGCCTAACAGCTCAGTGAAAAAGTAGTATAAAACAAAGTCGCTTCCCGCTGTATGTCTGTCCCTATGTA
Source organism: Anorthoa munda (assembly GCA_945859665.1). Taxonomy (NCBI): domain Eukaryota; kingdom Metazoa; phylum Arthropoda; class Insecta; order Lepidoptera; family Noctuidae; genus Anorthoa; species Anorthoa munda. The sequence continues at coordinate 9,309,278 of OX243894.1, forward strand.
TGCTTAGATCTATAAAACTACGCAACGGATTTCGATGCGGTTTTTTTAAGATAAAGTGATTCAAGAGGAAGGTTTATATGTATAATACACGCGGGCGAAGCCGCTAGCTGAAGCTAGTTTTAAATAAGGCCCTTTATCTTCCAGTTCAGAGGTCGTAAGTTCCTACAGGACATAGAAACATAATTTATCATACTTAACAATCGATTCAAACGCTTATCAATAATGATCGATCACCAGCTGTGAACTGCTCGCGTGATGTCATAGAACAACTTCAAACTACAAAACGTGTGTAACAAAACTAGCTATTGCCCGCGACTTCGTCTGCGTAGCCTTAGTACTACGAATAGCCTATTTTTTTATATCACGGAATTTTATTGTAAGTTGCGGGCCGCCTTACTTAAGAAATTAATAGTTTACCATACAAACTTCCACCCCCTTAAGGATAATAACCGGCACAACAAACAATCCTATGTCCTTTCCAGGGTCTCAAACTATGTCCATATCAAATTCCATCTAAATCGGTTCAGCGGTTTAAGCCATAATAAGAAGTTTCAAATAAAACTAACCCCTCATTTCTTTCCCTTCGTGTTTTATGAAAAAAGAATGCCTATGGCGTTCTCAGTATCTCAAACTATCTGCATACTAAATATAATATCGGTTTAGCGGTATAAGCCCATAAGAAGTTTCATATAAAACTAACCCCCACCCCCATTTCTCCCCTTCGTGTTTTATGTAAAAGAAGTAGTCTATGTCCTTTCTAGGGTCTCAAACTATCTCCATACGTAATTTCATCCAAATCGGTTCAGTGGTTTAAGTGTGAAAAGGTAACAGACAGACAGATAGTTACGTTCGCATTTATAATATTAGTATGGATTACTACTCGGTCAAGATAACTATGCACTTGGAGCTGTCAATGTCACTTTAACCTACGACTCACACACACACGAGACAGACAGACAGACAAAATTACTTTCACGTTTAAGGGCCTACATCCGCTTTAGCGCCGTAAAGCGGTTACTTTCTAAAGCATACTCCCTAGTAACGGCTAGGTTAAAAGGTTTGATAAAAAAAACATATTTATTATTGATTCATGTACATTAATTTTAACAAAAGATTTTTTCGTGTAACTAATAGTTTTGCTTTAAAAAAAATGAACAACACGATATTTCTTTCATAAAATTATTGGATATGTTAAAAAATATTTTTACACAGAAAAATTGATGGCTAAAATTTCTTCATAACTAACATAGCATATATAAATCATATAACATTTTGCAAACAAAACTGTTCAAAAGGAGGTTCAATAATGATATTTTGGCATCGAGCGGGCGCACTGCCAGTACTGCGTTAACATTGGGGTGTATATATCGCCTTAATATATTAGTATGGATATGAAACGCGCCATTTTGTTTTCTTATTATCTATGCACCCCTGACCTTTATTGCAAGCATTTGTTTCTACAAACCTTCTCCCTTTTATAAAGTTGAAAGTTTTTCTTCGCAGCGAGTAAAAGTACGAGAATATTATCTTATAAGCCAACTTGGAAGCCGCTTGGGAATCTAATTGGCTTAAATTGATTTTTCTTGCAACTTCTCTGCAGAAGTTTGCAGTTAATTTTGCTGCCAGAGGCCTTTAGTGATCACATTGCTTTTTAGGGTTCCGTACCCAAAGGGTAAAAACAGGACCCTATTACTAAGACTCAGCGATCTGTCTGTCCGTCTGTCACCAGGCTGTATCTCATGAACCGTGATAGTTAGACAGTTGAAATTTTCACATATAATGTATTTCTATTGTCGCTATAACAACAAATACTAAAAACAGACTAAAATAAATATTTAAATGTAGCTCCCATACAACAAACGGGTTTTTTTGCCGTTTTTAGCGATAATGGTACGGAACCCTTCGTGCGCGAGTCCTACTCGCACTTAGCCGGTTTTTTTTATATAAGTTCGCGTTTGGATAGTTAGTAGCATATTTAGGACCTTTACAAAATCTTTGTTTATAAAATAATACAACCGAAGACGAACCGAGAATCACTTTGTAGTGTGGACTTTGAAAGTTCAAATAAAAGCACTACAAAGTGAAAAATAACTTCTAATTTCGGAAGCCGGTGTTTTTGGTTTCGTTTCTTGGTTTTTTGACACCGACTTCCGAAATTGAAGTTATTTTTTACTTTGGAATGGAAATCATTTTTTATTTTTGTTATTTAATATATGCTCGCGCTTGACCACTATCTCACCTGATGGTAAGCGATGATGTGGCCGACGGTGAAGCACGCTTGCCTAGAAATAACGTATTCACTCTTGACTTAAATACCCCTAGATTGTAGCTATCGGGAAACACAACATACATACATACATAGACTGATAAACACATTACCCTCCTTCGGCAATCGGGTAAAAATAAAAGACAGGAACTCGACATACGTTATAAAAGTATGTATTGGTTACTCGGAAGGAAATCCTGTCTATCAATACATAATAAAATAACCATATACAAGCATATACTGATGCCAATTTGGACGTATGGTATCCAACTTTGGGGCTGTACTAAACAAAGCAACGTCAAAATAGTGCTCAGGGATGCTGTAAATACACCCTGGTACATAATAAATGACGATCTTCACCGTGACCTTAAAACGGAATTCGTCACCACCATCATCCAAAAATATGCTGAAGCCCACGAACACAGACTTCATTGACAGGTGAACGTTGAGGCTATTCATTTGCTAGACAATACCACAGATAAAACTATTAAGAAACCTAAGAATTCGGAAATATAAGAATTTAAAAAATATATAATTAGGAAAAATTATGTTGCGTATTTTAAAGAATTCCTACTTGCCGCTGCTTCCCTACGTCTTGGCGCTCCCTGTTTTACTCCTCTTCGTTGCCACTGTGGCGAAGTTGTCAACAGCCTCGGTCATCACGGTCTTTCATGCAGCCGAAGTGCGGGTCGCTTCGCTCGGCATGGAAACTTAAACGACATCATCCGACGTGCTCTCGTCACCGTCGGCGTTCCGGCCGTATTAGAACACCATGGCCTGGCACGCGACGAGAGAAGACCGGACGGGATGTCTTTGTTTCCATGGAAGATGGGTAGGCCTAAAGGCCCACACTAAAGTGTGGGACGCTACTTGTGTCGATACTCTTGGGCCATCCCATCTTCCTAGTTCGTCTTGCTGTACTGGCGCTGCCGCTGCGGCTGCAGAGAACCTCAAGCGGCGGAAATATAATAACCTCATCGATAGTTATATTTTCGAGCCGTTGGGGGTTGAAACTCTTGGTCCGTGGGGTCCGAGTGCTCACGCTTTGTTTAAAGATCTTTCCAAACGCGGTCAGAGAATAAGCATTGCCAAGTGGCAATGCTGCCAATTTTTTGGACAAATTACATTACCAATGGACAACGATGTGGAGGAGTTTTTCGACGCCATATTTTTGTCTATGCTAATATTATAAAGAGGAAAGATTTTTTTGTTTGTTTGTTTGTACCGAATAGGCTCCAAAACTATTGGACCGATTTAAAAAAATCTTTCACTAATAGAAAGCTCCTGCAACATTATTCCTGATTGACATAGGCTATTTTTAATCCTGAAAACGGGTACTGTGGGGTGGTAGACGGGTGCGAAGCCGCGGGGATCAGCTAGTTTAGTAAATTTTATTTATTTATTATTTATTTATTTATTATATATTTTATTGTACACCACTTAAATAATAGTTAATTAGTTAATAATAGTTTAGTTAGTGAGTAGTTATTGGTTAAAGTGTACATGTTTGTAGTCTTAGTTATTTAAGTATTTTATACACTGTATATACTTTTATTGTCCCGACCCGGGCATCGAACTCACGACCTCGTACTCAGCAGCAGCGCTTACGGCCACTAGACCAACGCGCCCATTTTTACAAACTTATAATAATTATCACAAGCGGTCCCCCTAAATGTTCTATTTTTGGCGAAAACAAAAACGTTTGTGATTTTCCTACGAGTCTGGCAGTTGATTTAAAAAGAACCCGTATAATTATGATAAGACTTCTCCACAAACAATGGCCGTTCCGTACGAAACTGGAACAATGGAATAATTAAATTAAGAGCTTTTTAAGTTATTTGTTTTGTTGAATATTAAGATTCTGGTCAGATATGGAAGTTGGGAGTTGTGTTGTGCCAGAATGCTGTTGTTTGCAAGACTTGTTGTCAGCTGTAAAAGATCTGGGACTAGCCAAGCGTTTGTGAAGTTTCTTTTATATTTTAGCTTTTTTCAGGGTAGTCAGAAGCCAAAAACCGGCCAATTGCGAGTCGGACTCGCGCACGAAAGATTCCGTACCATTATCACAAAAAACGGCAAAAAAATCACGTTTGTTGTATGGGAGCCCCACTTAAATATTTATTTTATACTGTTTTTAGTATTTGTTGTTATAGCGGCAACAGAAATACATCATCTGTGAAAATTTCAACTGTCTAGCTATCACGGTTCATGAGATACAGCCTGGTGACAGACAGACAGACAGACGGACCGCGGAGTCTTAGTAATAGGGTCCCGTTTTTACCCTTTGGGTACGGAACCCTAAAAACTGATAACTAGACTTAGTAAGGGGTATTGTGTTAACCAGTAGAAGGTCAATAGTAGGTTAAAGATAAATAGTACCTATTCAATTGCAAACGGTTCCTTTTTTTTTTCCCTCTTCTAATGACTTCGCCCGCTCTGGATGAAGCGGGAGGACGTGTCAGACTTTTACTGACTAAAACCCACCCCTATTTCTTCAGTTGCTGGTGCCAGGGCCGCGGTAACTCTCTTTCAAATTTATCCGCGACCCAGACAGGCATCGGCCATAGCGGACCCCGTCAGTTTCTGCTGATGCTGATATCTCTTTGCGGCGCGCGTGGAACATTACGTGCCGTCGACTCGGGCCTGTTCTTTATCGACGGCTACCTACCTATTATTACTACTGGCCGTCCGCAAGTCCTACGGTGCCCTCGGTGGCCGGGAATCGGCACGCGACTCCCGGCGCCCAGGGCGTCTCCTGCGGCGGCTGGAGGCGTGAGGGCGTCTCCGTTGCGTCTCCCTCACGCGTTCCGCCTCCTCCTTCGTGAGCATTACTGCTTCGCAGTAGGAGTTAACGGCTTTCCATGCCCTCTCGCTCCATACCATGGCATGGACCAGGGCCGGACGCGAGAGATCGCTGCCACCGATCGCCTCCACGAGGACTCGGCGTTGCTCCGCCCAAGCAGGGCAGACCTCCACCGTGTCCTCCGGGCGGTCCACACAATGATGAATACGGTTAATCTGGGAGCTGACCCCCAACATACTCGAAAGTTGAAAAAGGCTTTACAGATGGATGGGGGTTTAACTTGTAAAAAGTAATAATTTGACACATTGTTAGCTTAGAATCCAAAAGACCTCCAGTACTCATAGATCACACTCCTTATAGATCTATATAAAAGTTTCTTCTCTATAAAAATCTACGTTTTGGTAAATTTAAGTTACAAAAAGCTTATATTTTCTACCTGACTCCATGAAAATTATTTATTTATTTATTAAAACTTTATGCATAAGTACAAAGGCGGACTTAATGCCTTAGGCAATTATTCAAACGTGTCTTTAAATTTAATATTATAAAGCTGAAGAGTTTCTTTGAAAGCGCTAATCTCAGGAACTACTGGTTAGAATTGAAATATTATTTTTGTGTTGGATAGTCCATTTATCGAGGAAGGCTATATAACATCACGCTACGACCAATAGGAGCGGAGCGTAAATGAAAAATGTAGCAAAAACGGGAAAAAAAATATTCCTTTTTGAGAGCTTCCGTTGCGTGCGCTATGTAAACGGTTTAAGTTACGCAACAATAATGTTTGCAGGGTAGGTAGAGTAGATGGGTAGGTAGGTAGGTAGTGAAGGAGCGAAGACGCGTGGGACAGCTAGTAAATAAATATAAGAGACTAGCTGACCCGGCAAACTTTGTTTTGCCATAAAAACACCAAACATTCGTCTACCTTACCCACCCTACCCTACGCTACCTAACCTACCCTACCCTCCCTACCCTACTCTACTCTACCCTACCTACCCTACCCTACCTACCCTATTCTACCTACATACCCTACCTATGTAGGTAAGGTATATATATTTTTTTTTTTCATAAGATCCTTCTACTAACAATAACAAACACAACAAAAAAAGAATAAGCGAAATCGGTCCAGCCGTTCACGCGTGATGCCGTGACCAAGGGAAATAGGGATTGATTTTTATATATATAGATAGATTACGTTTAAAAATATAGGTATTATACCAAACAGACATGACAACTGCTTTAACGCTAAACCTCAACCAGCGTCTAGCAAAAATAGATTGTTAGTACTTATTTTTATCTAAATTCCTCGTGATTTAAAGTTGTCTTGTCTTCTCCACTTAAAATAGCAGATGAGTCAGACACACTCTCGTGCGTAAAGTATTTTAGTAGAAATACTAAAATATGATTCATTCTATTTTGGTTTGGGAAGAAAATAAACATAGACCGTTGACAGTTTTCACGTTAGTTCGCTGAATCAACTGTGTGCTTATTCCGAGTTTTTAACGTACTCACTCGTGATAACGTAAACGATCTCTTATGTCAAAATGTATACAAAAAAAGAGGTGTCTCCTTATCGTCACCAGACGGCGCTTATCCAGTTTCAATATAAATTGTCGTTTACGTTAACGCAATTGAGCGTGAGTTAAAACTCGCACTGAGGTCTCTGATATTTTTTAACGAAAATCGCAATATTTCAGGGTTTCACAGGCAATAGTCGAAAATTTTGAAATAAGCAGAAGAGGAACTGGAGTTACCGACATAGCTTGTAGGGCATACTGAAGTGGCAGTAAGTCGGCCCTGTTTTACTAAGGACCGGTAGCCGTTGCAGCACACGAGTCGTAGAGTGGAGAGTTAGTATTTGCAGCTGGTGGACTGACGACCTTAAAAAGTTGACTAGTTCTGACTGCTAGGCTAGAAAAGATTGCACTTGCACTGGATACAAATCCGGCAAGTCCTTCAATTAATGATACCACACTGGATGCGATATGCGTCCTGCGGTCCGGATAATTTACATCCGCGGTCCGGATATAGTGCGAGTCGGACTCGCTCACGAAGGGTTCCTTACCATTATCGCAAAAAACGGCAAAAAAATCATGTTTGTTGTATGGGTGCCCCATTAAATATTTATTTTATTCTGTTTTTAGTATTTGTTGTTATAGCGGCTACAGAAATACATCATCTGTTGAAATTTTAACTGTCTAGCTATCATAGTTCATGAGATAAAGCTTGGTGACAGACAGACAGACGGACCGCGGAGTCTTAGGTCCCGTTTTTACCCTTTGGGTACGGAACCCTAAAAATAAAAATAGGGTGCGGGTCGCAGGAAGTGTTCGAGTGAACGGGCCGCAGGGCCCGCAGGACGCAGTACGCATCCACTGTGGCAAAGCCTTAAACCAGGAAATATTTGATGCATGTGCAATTAAAACCAGAAGTGATTGATTTAAATAAATAAGGGCTTATTTCATGAATGAATGCGATTACAGAACTATGCCATTGCTGTGGAATATTGACGAAGACACCTCTTGATACAATTTAAATGTGTGATCGCATTTAGTTTCATTTGTGAAATTCGCAATGAAATATAATAAAATGACAATCTTTTAGAACGTCAAAGTAACTTAAGTACCAGTTTATAGTGTTTTAGATCTAAAGAAGAAATTTAGCAACAAAGTCCTCAAACTCTCCTTAAATCAAAGTTTATAAATGACCCCATATCGTGTCCAGGCTATCTCTTTCCATTCAAGGTAACGTGGAAGAGATCGCAGAACGCGATAAGGCCTATTGTACGTTTGTTTTAATTTTAAGGTTTATTTTTGTATTGTTTTATCTTGGCGTACAATAAAGTATATAAAAAAATTAATAAATAAGTTATACCTTAGTAACAGTAGAAAAGGAAAAGCTTAGTTAGATAGCTACAGTTAAATTGAAACGGAAGGCAGAAGTCGAAGTGAAATGAAACGTCTGGAAAACTTTAGAGACATCAATATTGCATAGCAAAGTTTGAGCTTAGACTAGAATTCATTCTTCATCCGAAGTAAGGAAAACTATCATTCAGGTGATGGATGAGCTCGTCCGCAGTCACAATTTATATGATATTTCTTCAAAGTTAGAGTGATAAGGCTTCTTCTGGTAAGCTCACTCCATCGTCGACTCTGTCTCTGTCACCTCTGACCTAGACTAGAGTCAAGACCAAACCCATCCCAAATAAAAAAACTGGCCAAGTGTGAGTCAACCTCGCGCACGAAGGGTTCCGTACCATTATCACAAAAAAACGGCAAAAAAAATCACGTTTGTTGTATGGGAGCCCCACTTAAATATTTATTCTATTCTGTTTTTAGTATTTGTTGTTATAGCAGCAACAGAAATACATCATCTGTGAAAATTTCAACTGTCTAGCTATCACGGTTCATGAGATACAGCCTGGTGACAGACAGACAGATGAACCGCGGAGTCTTAGTAATAGGGTCCCGTTTTTACCCTTTGGGTACGGAACCCTAATATTGGTATAGTATAGAAAAACATAATTCGAAGGATACGATATTGATCTACCTAGCGATACTGCACTGCACTACTCAACATTATGCAGCTGCAATAAAAAAGACGTCACGAACACAGGCTACACGTAGAAACTTAATCTTAATAGATAGAGCAGAAAACCCTAAAAATATAACTTTTGTTCTTTATACTATTGTAAGCCAGCCGATCTAGCACTATTTCATAGTGATGAATCAACATAAAATCATCATCTGCCTAGCCTTTTCCCAATTATATTGGGGTCGGCTTCCAGTCTTACCGGATTGAGCCGAGTGCCAGTGTTTTACATGGAGCGACTGCCTATCTGACCTCCACAACCCAGTAACTGGGTAACACGGTACCCCTTGGCAAGACTGGTATCAGATCTCAAGCTTCTGACCACCCGTAACGACTGTAAAAGATCTTCAAATGAGAGCCGGGACCAACGGCTTAACGTGCTTTCCGAGGCACGGAGGAAACTCGGTATGTTGAAATGGTCACCCATCCACGGACCGACCTCGTCAAGCGTTGCTTAACCTTGAAGATTGACCCGTGCGGCTGTTATTATTTAGCCACGAGCTCCTCATTTCAGTTTTGATAAGTATACATTGGAAATTAAAAGGATTAAATGCTTACCTATTAGCGATTCACCCGAATTACCAACATTTTTAGGGTTCCGTACCCAAAGGGTAAAAACGGGACCCTATTACTAAGACTTCGCGATCCGTCTGTCTGTCTGTCTGTCCGTCTGTCACCAGGCTATATCTCATGAACCGTGATAGCTAGACAGATGAAATTTTCACAGATGATGTATTTCTGTTGCCGCTATAACAACAAATACTAAAAACAGTATCAAATAAATATTTAAGGCGGGCTCCCATACAACAAACGTGATTTTTTGTTCGTTTTTTGCCCGATATTAATAACGGCAACAGGTAGACGCTTGAAATATTCACAGAATGTTTAGTTGTATATATTCACTTCAAAAAATAATAATTATTAAATTAAAATAAAATAAATTAAGGGGGCTCCCATACAACAAACGTGATTTTTTTGCAGTTTTTTGCGATAAAGGTACGGAACCCTTCGTGTGCGAGTCCGACTCGCACTTGGCCGGTTTTGTTTTTAATTATTCAGTAGTTTATAAAATAACAGAATTACTTACTAAGTTTGTAACCCCCGTATTAATACATCGCCTGACCCATTAACCCGCCCTTTGGGTTCCAACGCGCGCTCAGCCCATTGTCGCCCCTACCTGTGTAAGCTCATTCGGACCACCAAGACAATGGCGACCGCTAATAACCACAGGTAGAGTTAATTAAATGCGAATTGGCTCACTGTTTTAGCAAAAGGAGTATGTGAGGTGGCTTTCTGTAGTTTCTACATACCTCTATGAGAAAACAGCGTGTGTATTTGGCTCATTGTTTATACATAAATCTATACTAATACTAGCTGACCCGGCAAACTTTATTTTGCCATAAAAACACCAAACATTCATCTACCCTACCTACCCTACCCTAACAACCCTACACTACCTACCCTACCCTAACTACCTACCCTACCCTACCCTACCCACTTAGGGGTATGAAAAATAGATGTTAGCCGATTCTCAGACCTACTCAATATGCTCACAAAATTTCATTAGAATCGGTCAAGCCGTTTCGGAGGAGTACGGGAACGAACATTGTGACACGAGAATTTTATATATAAGATTATAAAGAGGTAAAGTTTGTGAATTGTGTGTTTGTGACGTTGTAGGGGGTAATCTCTGGATCTACTGAACCGATTTTGAAAATTCTTTCACCAGTAGAAAGCTACATTATTCCTGAGTGTCATAGGCTATACAATATTTTCAAAAAAATTAGAGATCCTTATAAAAATTGCAATAGTATAACCCAAAGTAGCAAAATGTTGCATATACAATTCTTTCTTTGGCGTGCGCTGAGAAAACTATTGATGATACATATAAATTATGTACTACATGATTAGGCAGGATAGGGTAGATAGGGTAGGGAAGGTAAGGTAAGTAGGGTAGGGTAGGTAGAGTATGGTAGGTAGGTAAGTTGGTAGCCAATTGACGGGAGCGAAGCCCCGGGGGTCAGCTAGTATAATAAACTTTACTAGCGACCCGCCCCGGCTTCGCACAGGACAAATTATATACACAACCCTTCCTCGTGTATCGCTCTTACAGACACAATAGAAAAAACAATAGCTTACGTACACCTGGTATACGAACGGCGTGTCACGCGAGTGAAAACCGTGTCAAAATCCGTTTAGTGGTTTAGGAGAAGTAAGCGGAGAAACAGAAAGACACAGACAGCGACTTATTTACACAAAATAGATTCTTCTTCGTCGGTACACTCTTGAGAGAGCGGTCGTAGTCATCATGTTGCAGTGAGACTTCGGGCTGACATAATTCGCCTCACGATACGACCCCTTCCCTCTCTTTCGGCTGTTACTCGGGTGCACTCATGCAATGAACTCCCCACTGCAGACTTGATCTGATCGGTTCATCACATGGGAGACCTGCCACGCAGTGTCATTCCTTCCACTCTATACTCGACCACAAGTCGCTCAATAGAATTGTTGCCTCGTCGGGACACTGAAGTATTTGAGCCTGGACTGTAGCCGATAGATGCTGCTTGATGCCGAGTTTTTTTTAAATAATTTATTAGGCTCGCGTTTGACCACTATCTCGCCTGATGGTAAGCGATGATGTGGTCGAAGGTGAAGCACGCTTGCCTAGAAAAAACCCATTCACTCTTGACTTAAAGACTCCTAGATTGTAGCTATCGGGAAACATTGACTCCGGCAGGGAATTAAACTCCTTAGCTGCACGCATAATAAAAGTGTCCCCAAAACGTTTTGTACGTATGGGTGGGATGTCCACCATGTACCGATGACGCATCGCCGTACGTCTGGTAGTCCGATAATGGGCTGGGCGGAATTAAATCATGTAATTCCATCGCACACTCCCCGAAATGTAACCGACCAGAGTTCTTGGAGAATGGATACGTTAGTGCGAAACTCAGTCCAAGATACTCCAAGTATCTTCCCCTAGCATCACATTTCCAGAGCTTCTATTTTCTGTTTGTCAGTTTCTCTCAGTGTCTTAATTTAGATTAAGTAGAGATAATATATTTAAAAAAAACTTTGGTAAGTAAATATTGAAGTTTACCAAAAAGAGTTTAAGCTAATCTGCATTGTAAATAAAGCATCAGAATGTTGATAACCAAGAATTTTACTACTGGTTGCACACAACCAAAACTTGGCACAGAAAGGAGTTTGGATCACAAGGAGTCTTCTTTAGTAAAGTTAAACAATTCCATATTTTTAAATGATGCCTTGCGGAGATATTAAGTCCGGCCAGAACTTCGAAAGTCCGCTCATTTTGACCGCTTCACTTCTCCACACTTTTCTGCAGACATATTTTAATCATGGTGTCAAGCGTTTTTTTGGAGAAAATTTTAATGCTTCCTAAATCTCTCTTGGGTCATATGTATTTAATGCATGCTAAACCACTTTTCTAAGCTGGCTAACCACTTTTATATATATGGCGAAGTCATAATCATTGTCGACACATCTTTGTTTTTTCTCAGAATCGTTTTAAAATGATTAAGGGATAGCCGATAGTGTGTCCGTTTTTAGGGTTCCGTACCCAAAGGGTAAAAACGGGACCCTATTACTAAGACTTCGCGATCCGTCTGTCAGTCTTAGTTCCTTTATTGATACCCCACACGATAGGTTTGGAAGAAGAAAAAAATTGGGACCCCACAATATGGCGTCCAAAAGCCGCCATTTTTCTATTTTCTAATTTTAATGTAGTCAGTGACACTCGCAGGGTTAAGACGAATCGATTGACGTTAGAACCATCTAAATCGACCAACGCGTTTGGTGTCTAGAACGCCACATAGGAACATACATACATACATAGACTGATAAACACATTGGGTAATGTGTTTATCCTTCGGCAGTCGGGTAATAAAATCTTTCATTCAGGATTCTTCTAAAGGCACAGTGAAAGCCTGTATAGAATTTACAAGCCGTGTTCGTCGTTTCACAAAGTTTCTTCCTTTACTAGTCGTTTTTAAGCTCTGTGCTAAACTTCGTTGTAATCGGTTTTGTAATAGGGATGTTTCCTGGGTAGAAAAATGATAATCCTATTTAGTCCGTCAGTGAAATTATCAAATAATATTGGACACGTATGATTTGCTTTGTCAAGTAAATTAACAAAGATAAAGCGCATTAAGGTTTAGGAGTGGGGGCTTGTGACGTCACTTTGTCAGTATAAAGTGTAGCACGGCGTGACGTCATACGTTATTTCAACACACTGTATCGTCGTAATTTTTTGTTGACGTGAGAAAAGAAAAAATACTTGTCCAATATTTTTAGGTAATCTTACTGACGGACTAAATAGTTTTTAGGGTTCCGTACCCAAAGGGTAAAAAAGGACCCTACTACTAAGACTCCGCGGTCCGTCTGTCTGTCTGTCTGTCAACAGGCTGTATCTCATGAACCGTGATAGCTAGACAGTTGAAATTTTTACAGATTATGAATTTCTGTTGCCGCTATAACAACAAATACTAAAAACAGAATAAAATAAATATTTAAGTGGGGCTCCCATACAACAAACGTGTTTTTTTTGCGATAATGGTACGGAATCATAGATATAATATTTCTATGTACGGAACCCTTCGTGCGCGAGTCCGACTCGCACTTGGCCAGATTTTTTTATCGGTTACATTTCGGGGAGTGTGCGACGGAACATTTTGATTCCACCTAGCCCTTTCCATCATCGGACTACAAGACGTACGGCCATGCGCCATCGGTTCATGGTGGACATCCCACCCATACGCACAAAGCGTTTTGCTAATACTTTCATTGTGCGCACAGCTAAGGACTCCCTACCGGAGTCTTTGTTCCCTTATAGCTACAACCTTGGGGTCTTTAAGTCAAGAGTTAATTAGGTTACATCTAGGCAAGCGTGCTTCACCGTAGACCACATCATCGCTTACCATCAGGCGAAATAGTGGTCAAACGCGAGCCTGTTCTAAATAAAACAAAATAAAAACCTAGATAGATAGTCTGAAAAAAGATTCCACGTTCAATATAGATTGTTGGTAATCAGAGCACACATCCTGGGAAGTAATTAAATACAGGATGGAGGTTACATTCGTCTGTCTATTTCCACTCGTCACCGGAAAGACTAAAAATAAAATGCAAAAGCAACAACTCCATAATCCTGCGTGGGTTTGGGAAAAGGTGATTCTGCGTATTTGATTGGAAGGAGCATGTTTTGCTGTGGGTAGGTAGAATTCATCGGGCGAAGTTGCCGTAGTTTATGTTAACTATCTAGCAAGAGACTTTAATGTAATTGCACTTGTCATCTTTTTACCCGGCTGCCGAAGGAGGGTAATGTGTTTATCAGTTTATGTATGTATGTGTGTTTGTTCCTATGTGGCGTTGCAGAGACCAAACGCGGCGGCCGATTTTGATGATTATTACGTCAATCGATTCGTTTTAACCTTGCGAGTGTCTCTGGCTACATTAAAATTTGAAAATAAAAAAATGGCGGATTTTGGGCACCATATTGTAGGGCTCCAAATTATTATTTTCTTCCAAACCCATCGTGAAAGATATCAAAATAAAGGATTTTAAGAAGTGATTTCAAAAATATATAACACTCATATGTTTAAATGTGCCTAGCTCGAAAAAAAAAAAAGTTATAAGCAAATAAAATAAAAAATTCAAAAAATCAAAAAACCCGACTGCTTATAAAAAGAGAACTAAAAAGACGTTAATAAGAAGAAAATCATGCTTTTTAAGCAGTCGGGTTTTTTGGTTTTTTGAATTAACTTTTTTTTATCCTGAAACCTCGCTTGTGCTAATTTTATTGTTGTTCTTTTCTTTCCTTAAGTTATAATATATCTCGTAGCCCAATATGCCTCTCTGTAGTCTTCTCTAATGATTTCCGTTGCTTTCTGTCCTTTGCAACTCTTCTCCAGTATACCAACTTTATCGTTGAGCACTTCTAGGGTACCATTCTTTAGGGATTTTGCTCCTTTCTTCCATAATGTTACGGAGCCCTCAATACAAATGGACCAAGAGCAAAACTTGTTACACAGGTATTTAAGGAGGGAGAGAGAGAGAGAAAAATGGATTATGCCAAGAATGATCCGAAAGAAAAGGGAGTCAGTGATATCGGCCGCGACTTACAAGTTGTAGGTCGTGGGCTCGAGCCCAGGCAGGCGCTTTACTTTGTGTAAATGATTTTATCACCACTGCTCTCAAAACGGTGAAGGAAAACATCGTGAGAAAACCGGCATGTCCTAGAACCAAACATTCGAAGACATCCGCCAACCCACACTGGGCCCGCGTGGTGGATTACGGCCCATTCCCTCTCACAGAGAGGAGGCCTGTGTCCCAGCAGTGGGAACATTAATAGGCTGATGATGTGATGTGATGTGATAGCGCCACGGGTGACAGGACCGGAATTGAAGAAGATAACGTGTTGTGCAATCCCCAAAGTAATATGGAATATGGGCAGGTAAGTGATAATGCCCTTTCTGGGCATAATTTTTGGTGAATTCATCAGGAATGGTGTTGCCGTGGTTTAGGTACATCATTATTTAGGCAAGATCGTGGACTGTGATAAATTTGAAGGGATGATATATAAAAGAACTTGTAAGGATTGTTAGCTGATACTGTATAAGAGTCCTGCTATTCGGGAGAGAATTTAGTTCCGATTATGTAGCTCTCGTATTTGTGTCCGTGGATGGGTGACCATTTCAATATACCGAGTTGCCTGCGTGCCTCGGAAAGCACGTTAAGCCGTTGGTCCCGGCTGTCATTTGACGATCTTTGACAGTCGTTACGAGTAGTCAGAAGCTTGAGATCTGACACCAGTCTAGCCAAGGGGTACCGTGTTACCCAGTTACTGAGTTGTGAATGTCAGATAGGTAGTCGCTCCATGTAAAACACTGGTACTTAGCTGAATCCGGTTAGACTGGAAGCCGACCCCAATATAGTTGGGAAAAGGCTAGGCAGATGACGATATGTAGCTCTCGTATTTGCCTAAACGTCCATTTATTGTATTAGGTTTTGGAACCTGTAAGATATCTTCAGCAAAAATATATATTCCAGATTTTGTTTTTCCCCTAACATCAGGAATCTAGAAAAGCTTTTGTAAGGAATATAAATCTAAAATTTACAATCCAGTTTTGTTTTCTAATACTGCTGGTACAGACTTCGACATATTTTATGGATCCATATGATTAAGAAAATGGACACATTCATTTTCAATACATATTCATCCATAAAAATATTTAATTTGCTTTTACTTTGTCAACTTCAACGATTTCTTTATTGAGGATTTTATCACGCTTTTTTCAATGTTCACCTTTGCGTGAATCGAAAAAAGGCCGGGTCTATGTGTCGTTGTTAACTCTATATCAGTATTTAATTGGTCATCTAAAGGAGATTGTAGCTGTACAATGTCTACTGTTTTAATCATAAAATTAATGTATTCATTCATGCTACTTATCTGTTTTTACAAATGTGTGTGTCTGTGTTGGCACAATAATTAATTGAGTGTCAGTATTCATACAAAATATTGCAATTTTTCTTGTCCATGTCCAAGGTTGTTTTGAACATTTTCTCAAATTTTCTAGTTCCTTTGCAAAAGAAGACAACCTGTAGGCAAGCGCGCTCGATGTATTGATTGATTTTGACGATTTCACAACAGTGCGCTTATCTCAGGCTACCGCACAACAAATATTACACATAAATAAGTAGGTACGTTGTTTTCTTTCAAGCCATTTAGCTAACGAGAGTATTGTGCGCGTGTCGACCTTCACGCGTCACTCCATAGTCAGCGGTACTCACTCCTCAGAATGTTGTGATACATTATCCTTGTCCTTGTGTGCTTGCCCCGAGCTGCAAGAGTTGCCCATGTCGTCGCCGGCCCGGCTCGCCGCCCCTAGCAGCTAGCTGCACATCACCCGCACCGTCACCTCATGCACTACACACTACCGTCACACGTACACACGCGACCGATCCGGCTAATATCTATTTTCTTGTAATAATTTAACATTTCCCGGCGTCGCGATCGTTTCGGGCGGTAAACGCGAGCGTGAGTGCGCGCGTGCGGTCGCGACGCGCGCTCGCCGGCGAATAATCGATGCGCAGTCTCCCCCGCCGCCCGCCACACCCGCGCGCGCCTCTCGCGCGCCTGCTCATTATCTACGCTTTTCACGACACATGCCGCGACGAGAGCTTTTCCGAACCGTAGAGGTTTCCCCATTTTCTATATTGGCAATCTTTTAATTCTGCTACTGTTAGGTATCGTATACAAATTTTATATTTACTTACGCTATAAAATCCATTTAACATTTAAATCGATCACGTCGGGTTCAATTTTTACCGCCCAGTCATCAATAAATTCATAGATTCTTCACTGAAGTTAATGACATCTTGGCGGGAGATCAAAAGATTAGGCACGCTACATCACAAACACTTTTCTTCGCCACTCATACGATACAACACAGCGTTATTTATGATCGTACAATAACACGAAAACTCTCTATAGAAAATCATACCATCCACCTCCACAGAGGTTTAATAGGAACTCTGGAAATGTATAAAACCTTCACCGACTGGCAAGCAATGACCGCTACATTCGAATTTGGAATTCTTAAAATAAAATTTAATGTCGTTTGTTTCTGTCTGTCTCTGCAGCAAGTGCCCACAAGTACTACGAACTTCTCATATTTTGATTTATAATTTTAAGTAAACTGTAATATAATATAATATTTTTATATCGTTGGCATCATGCCCAGGTGTTTCATAAACTCTGTGCGACGTCTCAAGAGGAGTTTCATACAGGAATTTGGTGAATTTTCGGTCGAAAGTAAGTCACTTTGTGTTCTACGAATTCTTGCGAATATTTTTCTATGCTATGTCGTCGAGGGCCTTTTCGTAGGATAAAACGCTAAGGAATACTTTGTTCTACAATACTCAGTGCGTTTTCCTCCATTTTTTTGTATTTTCAGCGTCTTTTTTCTCTATTTTCCAAACTTTATCTTTCGAACCAGACTGACAATGTCATGATATTTTTTTCAATTAAAATATTTTTATGATTGCCAATTTATATGAAAATGTTACACTAGAAAACATAGTGGTGTCATGAATTATATTTTTTATTATTTCCGTTAAGCCTAGGCTGAGAATTTACTGAGAATTTGTTACGGTTGAAGACCTGTGGAATTTTTACGATGCCGGGAATTATGTCGTACATTTCTTGTGATATATTAAACTATGTTAAAACATAAAGAGAAATACTTTGGATGGCGATTGACCTGTAAATGTTTTCCTGTAATATATACCTACCTACCTATTAGGCTACAATAATTGTACTGTTATATTACAATTATATTTATGTTACAATGGGCAGTTCAATGAAAAAGTATTGATAACATACCTGTTCCATTTGTTACGTAACGGTTAAAATACTAGTCTATCACCTTTATTTAAAGTCGTGAATACTGTGGTTTCAGATAGACGAACGTGGGTGTACAAACAAACGAACCGCAGTCCTTCTGATTAGTTTAGTGACCACAGGGTCCAGTTTAGTGCCCTAGATATTTTGAAAATTAAAACCTTACTTCAAAGTGTCTGGATAGACTTTAGAGCAGTGATGGTCAAAGTACGGCCCGCGGGCCAGCTCCGGCACGCGAAAGCATTTAATCCGGCCCGCCGACGGTCCTTCGACATGAATAGTATATGACCCGCGACACAGATATAAAAATACTAGCATACAGATACCTCATCCCATACAAAGAAACCGTGCCGACGTAACTAGCGTTTTTCGTCTGCTTAATCTGGTAATTTTTTGTACATCGAAAGCATTCGGTTCTGTTTCACGGTGATAGATAGATGGTGTTAGCCACGACTTGCAAGTAAAAGGGTTTACTAGGTTCGTGAATATTTTTTTTTAAATACAGTGAAGGTTTGTTTTCTAGTATTTATTTGCACGTTCTTACAGTTTTTTTGCACCAAAATGTGTTAAAATGCAAACTTCCCGCGATAATTATTTTTGACGGTCCAGAAGTATAAAGTACATTCTACTTAGTAGAATAATAGACGCATAGGTAAAGGTAGCGCAGATTACAACGGTAAGCCAGTATGTCTTAGGTATATGTAATGAAGAAGCAGTGGCGGTATTTAAAGGTTTTACCCTCGCTCGCCATTTTAACACCAAGCATGCTAAAACCAAATTAGCATTGATGAATGACGCAGAAAAAAAGGTGAATGTGGGAAACCTAAAAAAAACAATGTCTGGTCAAAGAAATATGCTTAAAAAGCAAATTCTGGCCCTCCTCTGAAATTTCTTAAACTTTCTGGCCCCCCATTTAGAAAGTTTGCCCACCACTGCTTTAGAGACATGCGAAGCGAAGTCCGAAGACTCTTTTGTAAATTTAAATAAGTAGATAAACTAGTTTTGCTCGTTTGTAGGAGGTAATCGTGTAACTAAAAGACTAAGGCCGAGTTTCTCACCTCTAAATTATCGCAGAATAAATGTGACAAATCAAGTAGGTACGCGTTATCTCCTGTGATTGAATGAATTTTCAACAGCCAATCTCAGCAGATCACGAGTCGTTTTAATCGTCTTTCAGTGATTACCTCCTCAGATTATGAAGATTCTTTCAGCTACAATAATTCCACTGTCAGAAATATAAATTACTAGCTGTTGTTTCATTCAGATCCCTTCAGCCGTTTTGGCGTGATTGAGTAACAAACATACATCAAATACACATGCATCCATCCAAACTTTCACATTTATAATAATAGCTTCTGTCAGCAACTTCGCACGCGTGAATGTCGAAAATTATTGAAAAAACATTATCCCGAATATTCCCGGGATAAAAGTATCCTATGTGCTATTCCTGAGTATAATCTATCTATGTGCCAAATTCCATCCAGATCCGTCCGGCCGTTTGAGCGTGAAGAAGTAACAAACATACACACTCACAGACTTTCGCCTTTATAATATTAAGTGTGAAGTGTGATGTGATAGTGTGATATGGGGAGCAGTGGTGGCCCAGTGGTGTCGGCCGCGACTTATTAGGTCGTGGGTTCGAGCCCAGGCAAGCGCTTTACTTTGTGTAAATTATTACATCACCACTGCTCTCAAAACGGTGAAGGAAAACATCGTGAGGAAACCGGCATGTCCTAGAACCAAAAATTCGAAGACATGTGACATCCACCAACCCGCAATGGGCCCGCGTGGTGGATTACGGCCCATCCCCTCTCACAGAGAGGAGGCCTGTGTCCCAGCAGTGGGAACATTAATATTCTGATGATGTGATATATATATATAAAATAAAATAGTGTGATACTTATATTCAATCGTTTTCAGATGAAATGAAAACGACGCGAGTACCAAAACTAAACATAAAGCGTCAAAAGCATCTTTTAAAAACCAACGAGACGATATACCACGACAAGGTGCCGATTTCAACGCGATTCTACCTTCAGTTACTCAAGAAAAGTCAATTCTTGCAACATTTCCAAGACACAGAACCTTACGAATACGCTTCAGAAAGCGAGAAAACTGTAAAATCCCCTGAAGTAACGGTACCCAAAAACAAGATACTTATAAAAAGAGATACGGAGAAAACTTATAACTTAAGATCACTCGAAGCAAAAACAGAACGTAAAACGTACGACAAGACACATCGAAGGAAACGGAATGGAGGCGACAACGAAACGCAATCGATTTCCGAACCGATACAGGATGTCAATAGGAAACGGAAGCCTCGGAAGGAACCTTTGGCGCCAATTATTGAGGAAATTAAAAGCAGGGAGCCGCTGAAGCTCAGTGTTAAAGGTTTGTTTACCTTATGAATCTACCCTGTGCTGTATCCGGTTTTTTAATTAAAAATTTTCATACTTCATAAAATATAGCTTGATCTCTGCGACATATGTCAAACTGACGTATAAGTTATTGTTAGCCTGTCAAGCGCTATTGTTACTGTATTGATACTGACAGCTGTCGCAGAGATCAATCTATCTTTTATGAAGTATAGTTGGTCATTTGTGATACTCTACTTCAGCTTGAAAATCTGACAAACTTTGGGGTTAAAGTAGGTTTGAATCCAAATTCTTAGTTCCGGCCAAAAGACTCCCATATGGTCTGCTATGCGTGAGGCTTAGCATAGTCAGCCTAGCTTCGCTCAGAAGCTTCCTGGGAGTATCACAGGCTTCGCAGCGCGAAGTTCACTGTTCCGAAAGGCGTTAGGAAACCATGGTGTCGCATTTCAGGATGTTGAGGGCAGTTCATTCCTCGGCGCTAAAGCAGCAGAGTGTTTCAGCTATACTAAAAACATAACATAATATATTTTTTGTATTTCCTGTGCAGTAAGGCTTCAGCTGTTAAATATTTTGAGATGGACCAAATAGTAAGTTTGGGTTGGGTGAAAAGGTAGCTACGAGGTATAAGGCACGTTGGTTTTACGCAGTCCATGTATTTGAAAAAGTAAACAAGTCTATTATACTTTTGTTAACATGCTTCTCATCTTTACACAAATTTGACAAAAACTTTTCTAAAATAAATAACTTTTTAAACAAAAAGGTTGTATACCGAACTTAAAAACCTGGGCTTGAAATCCACGTTATAAAAACAATAAATGGACATAAACTGACAGTATTATTGACTTATGGAAATCGCCATTCCTCTTCCTTTGATTTACCTGCATTATCCATTCTGTGCATTTTCTCCGATATATTATTTTTCTCTGTGATTTTCTCCCATGGATCTTGGATATCCTCTACTTCCTACATTACTAATCTTACTAAAATTGAATCATTTACTGACGAAAAAAATTAATATTTTGACGTTGTTTCGGATCTAATCTCCAAAATTCAAACTGTTCACACAATTCAACAGCTAAATTCTAAATTGAATGTTTGGTATCTCGATGATGGGGCCCTAGGAGGCGATGAAGACAGAGTTATAAAAGACCTACTTTTTTTACCGGCTTTGCATAGGACTTGATCCAAATGTGAATTATTTAATCACCCCATTGAGATAATATGCACTAAATGTGTGTAATTACCTCAATGTATCAAGCAGTAGGTACGTTCTTTACGTACTATGAGGTTGCAGTGTAAATTGATGGAAAAAAAAAACGTGGCATTGAGTGTTACTATAACCTAATCGGTAATTTTTATCGCAATATGCCGTCAACCTGCTGTCAAATAAGATAAACAAATAACAGTGTCCCTGTTGCCAGGGGGTTCAGAAATCGACAAGATCGCGGAGAAACTGAAGAGCCTGGTGAAGGCCAGCGCTGACGAGAAGCTGGACAAGGAACTGTTGACGTGCACGGAGTCTTTTGACAAGAATGTCGTTGAAGCTGCTGATAAAGATGGAGAGGCCAAAGAGAATAAAGGTGAGTGACAAAGATTATCGTCTAGTTTTTACACTAGCTGTCCCACGCGGCTTCGCTCCCGTCAACTGGCTACCTACCTACCCTACATACATAACTTTAACCTCTTATGCAGCGCACGCAACGGAAGCTTTCAAAAAGGAATAACTTTTCCCGTTTTTGCAACATTTATCATTCATGCTCGGCTCCTATTGGTCGTAGCGTGCCTTCCTCGATAAATGGACTACCCAACACAAAAAAAAAATCAATTCCAATCAGTAGTGCCTGAGATTAGCGCGTTCAAACAAACAAAGAAACAAACTCTTCAGCTTTATAACATTAGTATAGAATATAGTAGAGCGATTTGTGTCGTAAAGGATATCACACAAATCACATCATCAGCCTATTAATATTCCCACTGCTGGGACACAGGCCTTCTCTCTGTGAGAGGGAATGGGCCATAATTCACCACGCGGGCCCAGTGCGGGTTGGTGGATGTCACATGTTTCCTCACGATGTTTTCCTTCACCGTTTTGAAAGCAGTGGTAATGAAATAATTTACACAAAGTAAAGCGCCTCCCTGGGCTCGAACTCACGACCTACAATTGTTAGTCGCGGCCGATACCACTGGGCCACCACTGCTCGACCGTCGTAAAGGTATAAGGATAATGTTGATGACATCCAACAACTCGCACTGGACCCGCGTGGTGGGTAAGGCCCATTCTCTCAATCACAGAGAGGATGCCGGCGTCCTAACAGTAAGCACATCAAAAGGCTGATGACGAATGCAAATCTCCTGCGGCCTCTCAATGAGGACCTCTCACGGAACCGGTCAATGTGGTGACACTTTGGGGAAGGCCCATGTTCAGCAGTGGACGTCTTTCGGCTGAAATGATGGATGACGCTGATGCATGCAAATTTATAAATTATTCGAGATATTACTCTCCGCTTTGGTCAAGAACTGGTCTGAATATCACAATAATTAAGTGCTTGTTTGGCATTGATTGAAGGTGCCAGCTTAGGCATAGATCAAAATATATATTCAACTAGCTTCTGCCAGCGGCTTCGCCCGCGTGGATGTCGAAAATTATCCCAAGGGAACATATTCCCGGAAATAAAATCCTACGTGCTATTCCAGACTATAATCTATCTCTGTGCCAAATTTCATCCATATCCGTCCAGTCGTTTGAGCGTGAAGAAGTAACAAACACAAACACAATCACAAACTTTCGCCTCTATAATATGAGTGCTTGCATAATCATGATTCGTCGGCGCTTTTTGTCGGCGATACCTGAATTCTATTGGTTCCCCTTTTACAATGCGTGGTTCCCAATAAATGCAGTCACCTCACTGTGACACAGGCATTCCGAAAGAGATTGGCAGAGTTTTTCATTGAATTTTAAAAACGGCACCCAGTCAAATATGTCCCACTTTCACGGTCCAACGGTCTTGTTTTCAACTGACCTCTATGAAAAGTTGAAAACATTTTCTTTTGACAGTAAAATGAAAATAACAAACTTTTGTCCTCGTGAGTTCCCCAGGGATACTAAAGATAAAAGTTATTCGCCCCAGTCGGACCAACAGATAGCTAGAACTAAATAAATAAAAGGTGTGCGGAACTCTAGAGAGTAGAATTTATATATTTTCTTGTGACGCATAGGTAAATCATTTATGGAAAATCTAAAGAATAAAATATCTGAACGTAGAAGCGTTTTCGATGCAAGAATAATTTAACCTCTTTCCCGAGCATCGTCGCATCGACCTTCTAATGCTACCTTAAGGCCTTACAACCGCTATAGTGCCGTAAAACGGTAACTTTCTAAAGCATACCAGCGTGAGAGTTCCAGACATAAACTGTTTTGAGCTGAAACTACTGAGTCTGTTTGCTGATCAATGAAGAGGATTCTATTGTATTGTTTTCAGTTTGGATTAATGTAAGGAAAAATACAAAGTGAATTATCATTTACGAGCTGGGGTTCAGGGATACGTTATTTCAAAAGCAAGCTTTAATTATTAATCACACTTTATTACTGAATCACTTCTTAAACAATTATTACTTTGCACTATGTCGCTCTTGATCGCTCTGAATCGCTTCCAAACCAAAGAGTGAGTCTATAATGATTATAACGCGGTCAAAATAACTATGCACCTCGCGCTGTGACGTCACTCTGACGTTCGACTCTCGCTCGCTATTGGCGCACGACACGTACGCGGGGCGCTGCGGGTAAGTGGAAGTGAGTCGCCTTCCAGCGAGGTGACCGGGTTGTAGTTTTAATTATGATTACAGTAATAATGTACACATCACATCATCAGTCTATTAATGTTCCCACTGCTGGGACACAGGCCTCCTCTCTGTGAGAGGGAATGGGCCGTAATCCACCACGCGGGCCCAGCGCGGGTTGGTGGATGTCACATGTCTTCGTTTTTTTGGTTCTAGGGCATGCCAGTTTTCTCACGATGTTTTCCTTCACCGTTTTTGGGAGCAGTGGTGATGAAATAATTTACACAAAGCAAAGCGCCTGCCTGGGCTCGAACCCACGACCTACAACTTCGTCGCGGCCGATACCACTGGGCAACCACTGCTCTCTCTCACTGTAATAATGTAAAGGCAATTGTAAAGGTGGCCCCTTAACTACTGTGACAGGATTCAGGATATATGGAAACTATAAATAATATCTCATTACACAGGGTACGGTACTTCCCAATCTTTTTGGCCGGGCTTCCCAATTAATTTTATTTTATTAATCTTAGAAAAACTTACAGCTAATATAATCCCCGGCACGTAAGTTGGCAAGAGTCGTTAATTGCGCAGAAGAAGCGGGGCGCGGGGAACATTTAGGATCGTTCCGAGCACGCGATTGGTTGGTCAGTTGACACAAGGATTGACTGACCAATCGTGTGCGACGTTCTGTTCGCTCTATATGGTGGTTGGTCAGTACGCGGAATATTCGCGAACTTACTCCCACTATACCAAAACCTTGCTAACTTACGTGCCGGGCACTATACAATCAATACGCAGAAACAACATGCAAAAACGGCCAATTAAGAGTTTTCACACATGATATAAAAATTGCTGATGCGCAAGATATGAAGTACTGCTGTTTTAGTATGAGATTTACTACTGCGCAGCCGTTGTAGCCAAGTTCAGACCCGCCAAAAATATTAGGGATTACTGATGCACAATCAGCACAAATAAAAATATCAAACCAAATATTTTAAGGTCTGAGGAGCAACGCTAAAATAATTCAATTATAATAATTTCAATAGCCCTAAAAACTACTCTATATCCATTCCTACAGAACCTCAAGAACCGCGGGAGTGGACAGAGCCCCGTCGTTGCGCGCGCGACACCCACAATTGTTCCTACTGCGGCAAGGGCTTCGACAGACCCTGGGTGCTGAAGGGACATCTGCGGCTTCATACCGGAGAGAGGCCCTTTCCTTGTCCTCATGTCCATTGTGGCAGGACGTTTGCTGATCGGCAAGTACCAATGAAGTTCTCTTGTTACTCGTACTATCTCCTTCGTTTCCATAAAACGGGGTGCTAAAGGAACTCCTGAGCTCAGTAAGTACCTTAACTACTTCTGCAGATAAATAAGGGACTCAATTGGCTGTAGTTAGACGCCTATTCGGTCCACAGTGCGTAGGGGTCCTGACTAAGTTCAGGAAGCAGAAGCATCGTGGCGGCTAACAAAACATTTGAAGTCCTAAAGACACCAAAAAGTACTTGTACTGCGGCACTGCGGTAAAGGCCTGTGACAGACCCTAGGTGCTGAAGGTAACACCTGCAGTTTCATACAGGGGAGACCCTTTTCATGTCCGCATGTGCATTGTGGAAGGACTTTTGCTGATTGGTAAGAATCTGCTTTACACGTCATCATCTGAAGTACTATTGTCGAGGATCCTGGTTAACATTGCCAGCTTATACTGCATAAGTTAGCTCCACCCAGAAGCTTTTTGGGGGCTTCACAGTCGTAATCATCTACCTAGCCTTTTTTCCCAACTATATTGGGGTCGGCTTCCAGTCTTACCGGATTCAGCTGAGTACCAGTGTTTTACACGGAGCGACTGCCTATCTGCCCTCCACAACCCAGTAACTGGGTTACACTGTACCCCTTGGCAAGACTGGTGTCAGATCTCAAGCTTCTGACTACCCGTAACGACTGTCAAAGATCTTTAAATGACAGCCGGGACCAACGGCTTAACGTGCTTTCCGAGGCACGGAGGAAACTCGGTATGTTGAAATGGTCACCCGTCCATGGACCGACCTCGTCAAGCGTTGCTTAACCTTGATGATCGACCCGTGCGGCTGTTATTAATTAGCCACGAGCTCCTCGAGCTTCACAGTCGTAAGTTATTCCTAAATGTTAGTTCTGCCAGGACGTTCGTTGAACAGTAAGTGTACCGATGAAATAGTCTTGATACTTGTAATCTCCTTCGATCACATAATAGCTAAAGTCCTAATGTTACTTATTACGGCAAAGACTTTGGAGGAGATACCCTTTCCTTGTCCTTATGTCCATTGTGGCAGGACGTTTGCTGATCGGTGAGTAGTTTTATATTTCTTGATGCTCCATAGGTATAACAAAAGCAATCCAGCGGTAAATACTTAAACGACGTTATAGTTTACTTAGCCTTACTTACTTCCACAAAGTATATTTATTATGAGCCTGTTTTCAGGACAAGGTCTGCCTTCCATCTTTTCATTTTTCTCTACGATATATTCGTATAAAAAGATTGTGGTTATCTCATCGTCCCGAAATGCTATCTATCCACTTTGATAGACTCATAGATGCCTACATTTTTGTTTCTTATGGTAATATTTCATTGAATCTAATCTATACATGTGATTTTAGCCTATAATGTCTCTGTGGAAGAACCATTTTTTCATTCAAAAACTGTTTAACTAATTGTACGCCCCTGATATGCTAGTATTATATTATCTGTGCCCCTGATAAAAAAATCTGATGTTGGATAAATGAGACTTATAAAACAGTTTCTCTTTTTATTTCCAGTTCAAACCTGCGCGCTCACCAGCGCACTCGCGGCCACCACACGTGGCAGTGGCGTTGCGCCGCGTGTGACAAGGCGTTCAGTCAGCGACGCTACCTGGAGCGGCATCGAGATGATGCCTGCCGCAAGTACAAGTAAGTACCTATACCTACCTACTTACTTTTAAGACCTTCTGGCAGCATACTCTTGATTAGTTTTTATTCTCCAGGGCAATATCACACCTAAGGAGTGGCATTCCCTGCCGGGGTCTGTGTTTTCCGATAGCTACAACCGAGGGGTCTTAGTGAATAGGTTACTTCTAGATAAGCGTATTCCACCGTCGACCATATCTTCGCTTACCATCAGGTGAGATAATGGTCAAGCCCGAGCCAATCTAATAATTTATACTAATATTATAAGGAGGTAAAGTTTGTGAATTGTGAGTTTGTGACGTTGTAGGGTGTAATCTCTGGATCTACTGAACCGATTTTCAAAATTCTTATCACCAGTAGAAAGCTGCATTATTCCTGAGTGTCATAGGCTATAATATATTTTCAAAAAAATAGAGATCCTTATGAAAATTGCAATAATGTTTCCCAAAGTAGCAAAAGTTGCATATAAAATTCATTATTTGGCGTGCGCTGAGAAAACTATTGATGATACATAAATAATGGTAATACGGTAGGGTAGGGGTAGGGTTGGGTAGGTAGGGTAGGGTAGGTAAGGTAGGATAGGTAGGGTAGGGTAGGTAGGTTAGAGTAAGTAGGGCAGGGTAGGTGGGTAGAGTAGGTATGGTAGGTAGGTAGCCAATTGACGGGAGCGAAGCCCCGGGGGTCAACTAGTCTATAATAAAGAATGAAAATAAAATGACTATGGTTAAGGAATATAGCAATTCCCCATAGGAACTTTATTGAATACGATAGGAAAAACCTGATAGGATAATATCTCTTATACAATAATCAAGGTAATGCGAAGTTTGGATTGGCAACAAAACTTGCAGAAGTTTCCATTTCCATATTTCCATTTTCGCAAAAAATTCTTACCGCGTTAATCGCGCATATTTTTTTTTTGTTGGGAAATCATCCAATGACTTCTCCCGCTCTGGGTGGGTTTTACTGACTAAAACCCACCCGTGTTCCTTCAGTTGCTCGTGCCAGGGCCGCGGTAACTCTCTTTCAAATTAATCCGCGACCCAGACAGGCATCGGCCCTAGCGGACCCCGTCAGTTTTCTTTGAGGCGCGCGTGGAACACTACTCGCCGTCGACTCGGGCCTAGTCATATGGGCCTGGTCCTTATCGGACGGCGAGCTACCCATAACTCGCCGTCCGCAAGCCCGCGCCTGCGGTGGCCGGGAATCGGCTTGTGACTTCCGAAGCACAGGGCGTCTCCTGCGGTGGCTAGGGGCGTCTCCGTTGCGTCTCCCTCACGCGTTCCGCCTCCTCCTTCGCGAGCATTACAGAAGGAGGTGACAGCTTCCTATGCCCTCTCGCTCCGTACCATGGCCTGAACCAGGGCTGGACGCGAGAGTTCGCCACCGCTGATCGCTTCCACATGCGCACAGACCTATGCTACGCCTACCTAAATAAAATTACTAAAGTAAATTCCATTTTATCCCCAGAATGCACACCCGAAACTCTTCAAAATGCAACAACAGCATGAAATCTCAATCAAAACCAGAAGTAACAATGCCAGTGCCCATGTACGGTATCATAAGACATAATCACCCCGATCCAAAGGACTTCTGGAGACAACCAGTATCCCCGACTCGGAAGGCCAACTTGGAACCTCTCAGTGAATGTGAGGGTCCCATAGATCTCTCGATAGGGAAACGGAGAACTGAAGAAAATGTAGGTTAAGATTATACTTTTTAGAATAAATAATAGTGTGACGGACTTGATTTTGTGGTTTTATTTGTTGCCTTGTTTAAAAATTAAGTCCTACTACCCTCCTACTATTAAAAAAGTGAAGGTTTGTGAGGCCATCTTCACAAACATCCATATGTTTGTTATTCTTTCACGCCTCAGATGAAGTCTTCATCTGAGTTTCACGCAAAAACTACTGAACGGATTTTGATGAAACTTTACAGAAATATAGCTTTATACATCAGAATAACACTAAAAGCTATCACACTTATATTTATATAGGCGAAAGTTTGTTAGTATTTCCTTTTTTTTTTGTTTTACTAATTTGTCCTTATGCTACAAATTCGAACACTACTAAATATTTTTGGGAGTGGAATATAGATTGACCAATAACTTTCATGGCAATTCACGGTGTTATGTATAAATTGAGGAGCCACATTAAAAGTATTGTATAATCTTGAATATTAACAGTACTGGGCTCAGTTTTTTTGTAGGCACTATACACAATTACTACCTACCAAATGATTAAAATTTTTCATAAATATTCATTTGTTACTTTCCGTGTTCCAGGTGGCTCCTCAATTCAGATGTTTAGATTGAGGAGCCACTTTCACATTGATATAACTTAGGATATATTTTACTACAAAATTCATGTTTTGGCCAACAAAATTATTTGCTTGCCTACTAAATAAGGGGATGAGTTTCCTTTTAAAATCTGAAGTGGCTCCTCAATCCATACGGACATTGTATGTTTGTTACTCTTTCAGGCATAAACGGCAGAAACAGAACGGATCTGGATGAAATTTGGCACAGAGTTTTATCCAGGGAATATGTTCCCTTGGGAATTTTCGACATCCACGCGGGCGAAGCCGCTGGCAGAAGCTAGTAATTTATAAAGATACTGGCTTCTGTCAGCGGCTTCGCCCGCGTAAATGTAAAAAAATATCCTGGGGGAACATACTCGTATCCCCGGGATAAAAAAAAATCCTACGTGCTATTTCCGACTATAATCTATCTCTGTGCCAATTTTTTTCCAGATCTGTCCAGCCGTTTGAGCGTGAAGAAGTAACAAAAATACAAACACACACACACTCACAAACTTTCGCGTTTATAATATTGGTGTGTTTGGGAGAATTTGTCTAATACAACTAGGGTGGTTACCTATTAAAAAGTCTGATAGAAAAAAAAGTTAATAAAAAAAACAAAAATCTCGACCTCTTAAAAAGCTAACTAAAAAGACGTAAACGAGAAGAAAATCATGCTGTGCTATCCTCCATACATGTTCGCGAGTTGGTTGACCAAAACCAGATGTATCCTTTGACTGCACAGCATTATTTTCTTCTTGTTTACGTCTTTTTAGTTCGCTTTTTATGCAGTCGGGTTTTTTGTTTTTTTTAATTAACTTTTTTTATTTACAACTTTTTAGTTATTTTTTTTTTAGAATTACTTACATTTAAACATATGAGTTGTTATGTATGATGTTATATATTTTTGCAATCGCCTCTTAAAACCCTTTATTTTGATACCGCACACGATGGGTTCGGACAAAAATAATAATTAGGTGCCTTACGATATGGCGCCCAAAATCCGCAATTTTTTTATTTTCCAAATTTAATGTAGCCAGTGACAATCGCAGGGTTAAGACGAATCGATTGACGTAAGAATTATCAAAATCGGCCAATGCGTTTGGTCTCTAGAACGCCATATAGGAACAAACATATATACATAGACTGACAAACACATTACCCTCCTTCGGCAGTCGGGTAACAAGAGCCTTTTTCCACACAGTGTGAATTGCTGCGCTGTCGCTCTACTCGGTAGGCCGACTCACACGCTCGCTCACACTGTGTAGACTAGCCATTACTGACAGAAGCTTGAATCTAGTTCCGTCAAGCGAAGTTTGGCTTAGCATCAAAACATGACAGACAGAACAAACAATAGTAAGAATTGCTTGCGAAAGGTTAGCAATCTTATTGCTGATCTAAACTTCTGTATTAACTTTTCAAGTTGCTATTACTTGAAAGCATATTGCCAACCACAATTCACGAAGAAGGAACCTGCACTCACACAAGTATATCGGTGCAAGTACTTGCTGATAAAATGAAAACTCATATTTTGAAATAATATTTTATTACAGTAATAAATTAAATAAATACAATTTGTACAACTTAGTTTCACATTGTTATTACATTTAAGCTTTCATTTGAAGTTAGAACTACATATTAGACCCCAAAAGAAGTTTTTATTGCAGAATCAATCAATTACTTGCAAAGGAGTTAGACAAACCAGCAGCCGAATTGAGTAAGTGAATTCGGCAAAGGAAACAAATTGAAACCTTCAAAGAGTGAATTTTTTTGCCGAATTCCTTTTAATTACTTTAAAAATATTTTTTTTTTAATTTTATAAATAAATAAGGAGAGATAAATACTTGCTGTTTATCTTTGAAAATGATATTCCCTTACACGTGATTGTGCAAGTAAAATTCGCCACAAATAGTCCTTTGATAGCTTTTATGATACTTTTTCGCCATTTCATGCAGCCAACTGCGCAATAAAACTTTTGCACCTACAATTAAGTTACAAATAGATAGAGGTAGGTAATTTAAGTAATAGCAAAACTTCTGCATTCATTTTCATTTGCATGGTAGGTAAAATCCTCGTTAGCCACTTGCAAGACAAATACTTAACTAGAGTCCAAATGACATAGTTCTAATCACAAAATCGACATGGCATATAATAATTAAGTTTGTAGATAAAAATAAATTTATTCAAAATAAAATATGATGAAGCTTTGAATACTTTCTAAGTAAGCTAAGTAACTCTGCTGCATGAAATATAGACACTGAGGTAGGTATCAAACTTCTTGGCTGCTCTGAATAATGACGAGAGCTGGGGTCCAGATCTTAATGAGAACGAGGGAAAGCCGTACAGCATTACTGTCCCTCTCTCTCTTTAGTGAAAAAAACTTGTTTACAAAAAAATACAACCGACTTCCAAAAAAAAACACTACAAAGCGAAAAACATAAAATTTGAAAATAACCGGTGGAATGAGAGTGTACCAGGGTGAACTGCGTACTGCGTACCCCTTTAGAGCATACCGGCGTGATGTTATGTTATGAAATGGCATAAACAATAAACATTCAAGCTTTGATTGCAGCAATCCGAGGAGATTGCCTTCGTTTATTGAAGAGATCTGCTGTATCTCTCCAAAGTTCTTCATCAGACCTTCACCAAATTTAAGTAGGACCACACGAGAAGCACCAGAATTGAAATAAAGAAAAGTTGTAGTCGGTTAAAAACGGCGTCCGCGACTCTAACTTTTTAGTGAACGATCAGCAACTCTTCTAATATACAATCTTAGAGGAATATACAAGGCACGTAAAGATTTTTTAGAGCAACTAAGAAGTTGACACAGTTTTGAAGCACAAAATTATGAAATATGGTGATGATTGTTGGCACTTGGTTTTCATGCAAAATAAGACCATATAAAGTGAATATTTTGGCACTATATAATATAATACGAGTAGTTGACACTTTTTAATAATGTTTTGTATTCGATTTTATTTCAACAACCATACATGACATATACATAGTTTTGGACTCTTTTATGTATCTTATGTTACTGTGTTTTGAACACCACTGGTGTTAAGGTCTTATATAAAACCAGGGAAATTAATTATTTATCACTTTTAACAATAATTCCAAATTTCATCTCG
The DNA here is from genome assembly GCA_945859665.1 of Anorthoa munda. Classification (NCBI taxonomy): domain Eukaryota; kingdom Metazoa; phylum Arthropoda; class Insecta; order Lepidoptera; family Noctuidae; genus Anorthoa; species Anorthoa munda. Next base: position 9,341,850 of record OX243894.1, read on the forward strand.
CTTAGATCGAAATTATTTATTTAACCGCCTCTTAAACAATTGTACCTTATCTTTCTATGACGTGATATTCAACCTTAAGGGGGGTATTACATTATCATATATCTAGGATCCGAGATCTTTCACAATAATATTATAAAGGCGAAAATCTGTGAGTGTGTATGTTTGTTACTTTTTCACGCCTCAAACGGCTCGACGGATCTGGATGAAATTTGGCACAGAGATAGATTATAGTCTGGAATAACACATAGGGTACCTTTAATACCGGGAATATGGGATAATTTTCGACATTCACGCGGGCGAAGCCGCTGGCAGAAACTAGTATAAACATGTAAATCATATCGTCTTTGAATAAAGATTTTTACAATTTGATATTTTGGATAGGATCCTATGTATGATCCTAGATATATGATATACCCCCCTAAGGCCGGTAACGCACTTCATCCACTCATTCAATTTTGGTTCCGAATTAATCGTATTACTTCTTGTAGGGAAGCTTACGGATGTAGTGCATCCGAACTCTATCCGTCATAAATTCAGAACATTTTGAACTCGGGAACTCTAATCACGGACACGGCCCACTGGCACGGCCGTGTAGTGCGTAAACGCCCTGAGGCTTTAAAGTGATAAACCATTAATTCATTACCATTTACAATAATAAATAGGAAAGATCTTAACATCAAATGCAATAATGGTAAAAAACTGAGACAAAAACTAATGGCTATACTTCTATGCAACCTCGTGATTTTGACTGGTAACATAGACCCAGTAAATTAACATAATCTGTGGCTACAGATAATATTTGCTTTATGAGTTTTGTAAAAGTAACAGATAGGAACGATTCTATTTTATTTAAACATGGAACCTATCGATAATTAAGTGACATATGCGGCATGAGGCATGTATTTATTAAACACGAAAAAATAGGGAATATGCTTGTAATTTTATTAGCTCTAGTAAACAAAAATGATAATTTTTTTATAATATCTTCATCGGCGACGAAGTTTTATATAAGGCTTTTTAAAGTATATAATTAGAAAGAGAATTCCAATATAGATTTTGACGTCAAAGTCTGATACGCCCAAAGATATTCGCGAGCTAGCTGACTAAAACCAGATGTTTCCTCCGACTGCACAGCATGATTTTCTTCTTGTTTACGTCTTTTTAGTTCGCTTTTTAAGCAGTCGGGTTTTTTGATTTTTTGAATTAACTTTTTTTATTTACAACATTTTAGTTTTTTTTTTAGAATTAGGTACATTTAAAAACATAAGTGTTATTTATTTTTGAAATCACCTATTAAAACCCTATATTTTGATACCCCACACGATGGCCCCCACAATATGGCGCCCAAAAACCGCCATTTTTCTATTTTCCAATTTCAATCTAGCCAGTGACACTCGCAGGGTTAAGAGGAATCAGGCAACGTGTTTGTTCTTTAGAACGGCACATAGGAACGAACATACATACATAGATTGATAAACACATAACCCTCCTTCGGCAGTCGGGTAAAAATAGGGTTATCGCGAGAGGGAGATATATTAGCCAAAAATCATCTTTCATCCTTTTCTCGTCTGTTTTTCGATGAATGACTATTAGTATTCTATTTTAGTATAATTATCGGTAAACATTTTTAAATCTTACTAATATTATAAATGCGAAAATTTGGATGATGTATAATTTGTAACTCGATTACGGCTGAACAGATCTGGATGTAATTTGGCACATAGATAGATTATAGTAGTAGTTTCCTGATAAAATTTTTCCTTGGGATGATAAAATACTTTTCACGCGGGCAAAGCCGCTGGCAGAAGTAACTACAATTTTTTTACATACATATTCCCTATTAATAATAAATTGTCCTAGGGTTACAATAAAATATTGGTAACTTATATTTGAAATAAACACAATTTCTTAAACTTTATGCTTTGTAAATATATATTTTATATAAAATTATGTATTTTATGCATGAGCTCACAGCAATGACTAGCATGGAGGATGATGAGCCAATTTGAAACTAACTACACTTAAATACAGGCTGCTGTTTTAACCTATAAAAATACATTTTCATAATACACCTTCAATTTCACATTTATATACAGGATGTGATGGAAATCGGTAAGCATATTTTAAAAACTGATTCTGCCCACTGAAATGAACTTTCGTTAAGGTTGCCCTAATCTACGGCACGAACTGTTTTGTGCGCGGGGTTAAAATGCATGCTATCTCATCCTCACATGTGCGAAAGAGATAGATGCTGTGATGAGTAGTAAGAAGCTAGTTCGCGTACGACTACATACTTTTGCAGTTTTTTTTGCGAAATGGATGATGATTTAGGATGAAAACGAACGCGCAAATTTTTATAAACATGTCTTTTGGCATATGGATATCATGAAAATACTACTAAATATATCTGATGAAATTATTTTTTTTGCATTATTGAACTACTAATCTATCCCTGTATGGTGACTGTTTTGCAATTTTCCTTCTTCTTATGGTATTTCTTTGCGCCCAAGTGTGCGTTAAAATTAGTGTTAAAATATGGAACTTTCGACGCTCATAACTTTCAAATATATTTATTTTATACTTTTTTGTTTCCATACAGGGCTAGATAATGATAAGACAAATTGACATTGTTTATTTTGAACTTACACCGTCAAACAGTGGAGTAATCGCCAGACTACGTAAACGTACGTTCCATATAAATATGGAAGAATTATCGACTAGAGCAACCTTAAGAAAGCCATAAAAAAGTCCCAAAAAAACTAGTCTTTCCATACAAAGCTATCAATATTTTTTTAACAGAATTCTCGATTCCTTGAAGAAAGTTGTATCTTTTCCATGGGCAGAAACATTTTTCAAAATATAACGGCTCATTTCTGTTACACACTGTTTATTAATTCAAGAAGAAGTGAAAGTATGTACCTATAAGGTTTCAACCACAGATATAAATCTAACTAGATGGGCCTAGGGGTCTTTAAGTCAAGAGTGAATACGTTACTTCTAGGCAAGCGTGCTCCATCGTCGACCACATCATCGCTTACCATCAGGTGAGATAGTGGTCAAGCGCGACATAACGCAAGTATCTGTATGAAAAAAAACGTGCCACTTTTCGTGCAATATTACTCTGTTTTTTGATACGCGAAGTAAGTATTGCGCGTATCAAAAAACAGAGTTCATATTACGATCAGTGATCGTAATATGAGCTTATCGTTTAGAATTAGCGGCACCGGAAATCCACGGCAATTTAAAAAAAAAATCTTTTTATGCCATATTGAGCTGTAAAGACTGTATAGAAAAAGTTGGCCGAGGCATTAGGAATGGTTTCTTTCATTGGTAAGTAAATTGGTTGTGAAAAAGTGGCACGCTTGGTTTTCATACAGATGGAGGGACTTGCGTTATCCAGTTAGTTTTATGTCTGTGGTTTCAACAATCAACAATGATACCACAAATCGCATAGACGTTTCAGCGGCCATTGCACTGCTAGAGCCGACATTGCCAAAAATTTTCATACACTTCTCAACTTAACTTCACCTGATTATCATAGAAAATGGCGGCCCGTGACAATTCTGACTACGACTATGACAGAAGAAACTTGTGCTCAGCGCATATTGCACAAGCACGAATCTTACTAATATAGTATAATCACGTAAAAACGGCTAAATAGATTTGGATGAAATTTTCCATACAGATTGTTTATAACATGAATTAACAAATGGGATACTTTCTATGGCTTTTCACGCGGGCGAAGCCGCGGGCAGAAGTGCTTATGCGTGGCGATATCATGCGCTGTATACAACTTTATATCTTCTGTCCATACAATCACTTCGTTATAAAGTTAAAACAACAGACTGTACAGGATATGTCTGACACTAAAGCGCAAAACATGGATTCAGTACTTACATGATTGTGGACCTGTTCTGGAGCTGTCTTGGAATAATTCGTCGGTCTTTTACTTATTTTGTTTTTAATCTGCATTTTTTTTTGTAATCAATTCAAAATCGTTATTCCTATGTAGATTAGTTAAATTTTTGATTATTCTCCTTTGTTGGCTCGCCGACAAGGAGAAAAAGTGCGGGCGCGCCGCCCGCACTTTTCCGCCCGCGTTTGTAGTTATATACTAGCCGGCGGCGTTGACCTCTATCGTGGACTTTAGGAAATCAGTTGGGATAGGTAGCGCTTTTGAATTATATTTTTATTGCTGTTTTTTGTCAAAAAATATAGATAAATGATTTTAAAAAAAGTTTCTTTTTCAAACAGGTTAAATCCTACGAAAAATTCCAACACGGGGGGTCCAGGTCCAGAATCATGTAACTACTGTTTTTTTTTCGTGTCGGTGTCGGACACACCCGTATACTTGACACATTCTGACATCTTAATAAGCTAAGCAACAGCAAATTTACAAATACAACTAACGCCTACGAATATTTAGAATGTTTTTTTTTGTCGGCCACAAATTTTCCAAAGGGATTTCATCCATTTTTTTTGTTGTTACTGGGAAATTCTAAAAACCAAAGGGCCTGTTTCTGAATTGGAATGTCAAACCCAACTTTTATGCCAAGTTTTGACAGATTTTCAGGGTAAAGGATAGTTTGACAAATACTCAACTTTAAATATTCATGATTTAGTTATCGGGGGTTATAAATTACGCGACTCAGGAGTTAAATCCCGGACCTCAAACTCTCGTCGTCTGGTGTTCCGTCCGCCAGTTTACAAATAAAAAGTTGCAAGCACATAAGAACTGTCAAAAAAAATACTCCATTTGATATAACATTCGACATTTAAATAAACCCTTTTTGCAGCCCGTTCAACATATTTTGACTTCTATTGCGTTGGGTATATGACAAATGGCAGCTGTAACAAACAGTTGGTTTGGTAACATGTATGCTATCCGTATTTTTACGAAATGGAACTCAAAATCGGTTGAATGGATGGTAAAAAGGATTGTAAAAATGTCGAATTTAATTTCAAAAGATGTTTTTACAGCATATTTTGACCTATTTTGGCCTCATAATGGGAGATAGCAGCCTTAAAAACCTAGTCATTGTTGGCAATACCGAAGGAAAGAGAGCACGAGGCCGGTGGCCAACACTCTGGTCTGACCAAGTGAAAGAAACTACGCCCTCAAGCAAATTCCAGCAGGTGGTGATGGCAACTTTGGTCCATGGAGTTAGACAGACCGCGTAAAGTGGTTCAGTGACCACGATTTTCAGTAATGAGCAGAGATCGGAATAGGTAGAGTATATTTACCTAAAGTTCTAGGAAGTAAGTAACACAGAGTTGATAATACCTCCTCTATAAGCCAAATCATACACATGACGGTTAAATCCCCGGGATTTTAAGAAATTGCAAATTAGTCGCACGGAGGCTGCGTGGACGGGATTCGTCTCAACGCTCTTGAGGGTGCGTTGAGATGAATCCCGTCCACGCAGCCTCCGTGCGACTGCCGCGCTGTCATACAACTGCGTTATAAATATTGAAGAATAGGCAATATGTTAGGTTACTAGGTTAGGTTACGATGGGGCTGACATGCCTTAAAAGGATAAAAGTCCCTAAAAAATAAAGATAAAAAAAAATGTAAGGTTACTTATGAGAGTTTACAAGAATTAATATTGTATGTAGAACAAAGCTCTTTTATTTAACAATTTTAGTACGGAACTCTCAAACCATTATTTAAGATTCTTCAATATAATAATTCAGTTCAAATGTATTCAAAGCCCAATAAGTAATTTGCAATTTCTTAAGTCCCGGGATTTAATCGTCATGTTTATGATTCCGGGATTTTAGAGGAGGCGCCTGCACCAAATGTGACGTGGTAGCTCTGAGAGCTTTAAATATTAATCAGAAATTACTTTCATACATTATATTAAAAAATAGTAGTTTATGAAACTGTTGCATAATAAGGGGTATTAAAACATGAGTGTGTGTTTAAAGACCGAGCCGTAGGCGAGGTTTTTAATAGTATTCACACGAATGTTTTAATACCTAGTTATGTGCAGTTTCATACACTACTTTATCTACACTCATACATTGGGACTGAACCTACTAAATACCGTTTTTGCATTTTCCATGCCATAAAGTCGTAATAGCATTTATCATATAATTTTCTCGACTTTGCTGGTAATAAATTATGAGTAATTTCCTTCGCCGCATCTAAAATATCGGGCGAAGTCAAATTTTCTTCACATTCACTGATATCAGACATTTTTAAGCAAGAATTCAAAAAACTCATAAAATTCAATATAACTAAACCTGCAAAATATGAATGGCGCCAAAACCCAGCACTTCACCGCATTGCACATGCGCTAAGGTTTAGCACGCACTACGATTTTTATTCGTGCGAATTTTTTTCGCCTATTCTACGGAACCTACCTATGGAATTGTATGAAGTTGCTCGCAATGCGGTAAAAAATCGTGCAGAAATAATACCGCAACAAATCCGTGTTTTGCCACAGAATCCACCGCACTGCGGCGCGAATTTAATTCGCGCGAATATTTTGAGCTCTATGAACATGTAGAAAGAGACAAAATTCGCGCGAATAAAAATCGCAGTGCGTGCTAAGCCTGAAGCGGGCATTGTAAAAATTGGAATCAAATCTTTTTAAATAGGTACTATAAAAATGGCATTTCAAAAAATAATTGATGAAAACTCCTTGTGATTAACTTCTTGGATTTGTCCTGTATCGTAATAGAAAAAAAAATTGTATTATAGCATTATTTTGTTAGAGAAAAAGTGTTATAATAAGATTCTATTTTTAAATTTCGGTATTGTGTTTATAAAGTATGTCAATATAAACTCGTTTTGAAGTTTATAATTCGAATATTACGATATGAGAGTAGATAAAATATATTGTCCAACGTGCCGGCGAGCGAAGTGACAAACAAAGCTAAACAAAACATCTTCAATTATTTGACAAGCGTTCCGATTTCAATCACCTTCCAAAACTAGATAATTATCTGTTGCCAGTCTTATAATAGGTTGCCTCTAAAAAGGTGAGTCCTCACATGAGCTACGCCCCTACGAATAGAAGCGCAGAATCATGTGAAGTGCTTCTATTCTACGTTTTGAAAGGTTACATCAATCCTGCCTAATCCTAACCCGAACACAGGAGTCGCATTTACGGTACGACCCTTAAAAAAGCCATGACAAACAAATTATCGGATACTCCGTTAGGTTCTTTTGACCAAGGAGGTTCAAGCATGACGGCGTTGACTTGTTAAAGCTTATACGCACGTCAGCCGGAGTAGCTCAGAGAGCTTTAAATAACAATCAGAAATTATTTTCATACGTCATATTTTCGCCTTCAGCACGTGCACGGGCACGTGGTCCAAAACCTCAAAAGTTATCTGTTGCCAGTCTTATAATAGGTTGCCTCAACATAGGTGAGGTTGAGTCCTCACAGTATTATCAACTCTGTGTTACTTACTTCCTCGAACTTTAGGTAAATATACTCCACCTATTCCAATCTCTGCTAAAGAGGGACCGATTGAAAAAGAGAAGATATTTCAAATGGAGTTTAAGTAACTTTAACTTGTGGCCGACGTTACAACGCATATTAAAAGCTACAATAAAACAGACACAAATACAAAGGCACCTCACTATTAATAAATGCACTTCTTATTGCTGATTATATATAATTTATATTTATATTACATAACAGATCATAGTCATGTGGGAAAAGTCCGGTAATTATTCACGGCTTAATAAGTGTTTTTTACTGTATTATAAATGTGAAAGTCTGTTCCCTCTCACAGATACGTGGCCTGTGTATCCCAGCAGTGGGCACATTAAAAGACTGATGATGTTAGTCTATATGTGTGCTAACCAACTGAGAACGGCATAACGAGTTAGGTTAAATTTGAAACACTGTTAGCCCATGGCCTAGACATAATATACTATTTATTTCGGTAGTAGGTTCCCGTACGGTAATTTTCGACATTCAGGCGGGTGATGCCACTTACAAAAGCTAGTATTTAGTTATACATGTCCAGTAGAATAAATATGTTACATTTCATTCACGTTTTTGTAAGAATTTTTCATATTATTGAATCCTTACCGGACTTCACCCATTACAAATTCATACTACACAACAGACAAGCAGAAATAAGCGAAGTCACAGACAAAAGCTAGTCAAATTAACATCGATAATAAGATCATAAGATAATGGCCCTTATACAAAAGGTTTTAAAGTACAAAATTGTGCGATTCATATACAGAGTTAATTGTAAATTGAACGTTTTTCAAAACAAAGGATGAGAATAAGGTCTGTTTTACAGCCTCCAGATCGGCACTATCCAGCAGAGAAATTTACTTAAGTATGAAATTATCTAAACATACCAGAGGTAGTAAAACAGGTCTTAAATTGATTGTACTGATTTAAATTAAAACTACCAGGAACAAATGTTATTTAGAAAAGTCGATTCAATTATTACAACCAATGAAATACACAGAATGATTTTTTGAATAAAATAAGCTGTTGATTTAGTCATCAGCAATTCTGCTGTAAGATACTGCCAATCAAAGAATCTTTGCGAATGTGTTAAGTGGAATATTCACCGGCAAATTGTTTAAAGAGTTGCGCATTATTGAACTCCAGAATTTTAAGTTTCATGTCCCGTATTCCTCAAATTATTTATTTTAATAATACAGGCTGAAAAAGTTGTTCGAGTGGAACATAGATTAAAAACTATGGCAGATCCATTGTGTCTGTTATTTGCTGTAATTGTTCTAGGGAGATATTATTTTATTGTGTCACTATTTCCACAAAAAAGTACAAAATTATGCACGTATATTTTTACATTAAGTGTTGTGCGATAAGCGAATTTTTTTAGTATTAAAGTAAGCATATGGCTAAACCAACAGCATTTTTACAAAAAGGTACAAATATTGTTCATGTATTGTAAATCGTTACATAAGTCAAAAAGGGTAATTAAGGACTCGTTCAAAAGTCGAAAGGTATGTGTAGATAAAAATATTATAAACTTTTTACTTTATTCAATAAGTTGGTATAAATCGCGACTTTGTTCGTATAAAGCCTACCTTACCTAATGACTGGTATAAATCTAGTCTGGTATAACGTATAAATTTCGATTTTAAGTCATTGTTTTTGTATAAAATCTAAACTTTCGATTAACTTTAATGAATAAGTTACGTTTACAGGGAGAGAAAAAAAAACAGTAACATTGACTAAAATTTTCGCATAAAGGAACAACAAACTTTATTCGAAACCGACTTTTTGTGAAAACCACATTATTCGAAATTGACTAATTCGAAACCGAATTTAATAAAAAATTACTTTATTCGAAATTGAATTTATTCAAAATTGACTTTATTCGAAACGAACTTTATGCGAAACCCAATTTATGCGAAAGTTATGTCTTTATACAAAAACATAATTTGCGCTAGTTACAGAAAGGTACACATTAGCCTAGCTATTTACATTATAAGGGCGGTGCTTCACGGATGCCGTCGCTGTGCCTCGTGCGACCCGCCATGTCCAGGATAGCCTTAGCTTCTGGGTTCACGTCTAGGACACTTACGTCTCGTTCATCCTGGAAAAGAGTTTAATTTTATAGGTTACTGAAATTTTTTACACTGCGTGCGTCTGGAAGGCTCATCAACAATATTAAACAAAATATACGTTCGCCTACTAAAATAATGGGGTACTAAAAGCTAAACTATTTTTTTTTATAATTGGTTGGCTCGCGCTTGCCCACTATCTCTTGATTAAATTTCCAACAATTAACTACATTTTAAGTCTATAACAATGACTACTGATTTTCACATAAAACTCATTGGTTTTCTCATTTTACAAAATGATTCTATAAAGTCAATAAAGTTTAATAAAAACTGTAACCCGACTACGGTTTTTTTACCCTGTTATCGGGGCCATAATAACGAATCGATTAACACCTTATTCATCAAAATCGGATGAATAGTTGAAAACGCGTTGAGGCGCTACGGAGAAACATACGTAAATACAAATAAGGAACATATCGCCGTAGTCGGGTTAAAAAGAATATTGCCTCCTAACTTCAATATATTTTAAAACTTCTAATTTTCTTACTTCACAGCGTAACTTTCTGACTACGTAATGTCACTTACTGACTTACAATACTAATATTCTGACTTCACAGCTAACTTTCTGACTACGTAATGTCACTTACTGACTTCCAATACTAATATTCTGACGTCACAGCGTAACTTTCTGACTACGTAATGTCACTTACTGACTTACAATTCTAATTTTCTGACGTCACAGCGTAATTTTCTGACTACGTAATGTCACTAACTGACTTACAATACTAATATTCTGATAACACAATGTAAGTTTCTGACTACGTAATGAATGTCACTTACTGACTTACAATTCTAATATTCTGATGTCACAGCGTAACTTTGTGACTACGTAATGTCACTTACTGACTTACAATTCTAATATTCTGACGTCACAGCGTAACTTTCTGACTACATAATGTCACTTACTGACTTACAATTATAATATTCTGACGTCACAGCGTAACTTTCTGACTTCAAGTTCTAATTATCTGACGGCACAGTCTAACTCTTTAATGTTATTCATCAAAACCAACGCTTTCCGAAGTCTTCCTTCCTAACAACTCTAGGAAATGTCGGTCCGTTTTGTGCGCTTCTAGTATGCTTGTTTTACTGCTAGTCGATTTGTTAATTTTCTCTTCATCCTGTTTAGGGAAAAGGATTGGTTAACATAGGAATTGGGATGCCCTACTTAGTAGGGTAGGGTAGGGCCTGCCAGTACTAGGCTTAAACTTGAGATCAGAATTTTAGATATTTTCAACTTAATTTTATAAGAAAAATAGTTCAAAATCCAATGTAATCAATGTTTATTTAAAAAAGTTCTTTAGGATTCCATACCCGAAGGGTCCAAACAGAGCCCTATTGTTGACACTCACGTGTCCGTCTGTCTGTCTGTTGTCTGTCACACGGTTTGTGCAGCCAAACGGTAATAAATAATAAATGTTCACAGTATAAGCATCTGGTTGAACCAAAGCCATACAAATTGTCAAAAAATATTTTAAGGTAAAGGGGGGGCGCAAAAAAGCAAATATTTTTAAGGTAAGGATATATCGTTGTTTAGAGCTCGTTGAGTAGATATTTAAAGACTGTATTTTGTTTTAAAAAATATAGGAAAACAAAGGAATGAGAAGCCACCAAAGTCAATTTTGTTCCGATAAAAATTTCTTTGTAATGCCCTCATTTTTCTATTACATCCAACTTGATTTTGAGGTTCGATACGGAATTCTAAATGTGCGAAATCCGACACGCACTTGCCAGGTCTTTTTTATTACGAATGGTCATTCAAAAATCAATTGCCAATGTGTGTTGTTGAGTAGTAATGGAATGTAAATAATTTATGATTCTGTATTCAAATATATAGGATTGAGGGATGCATTCGTAGTTGGTCAGATAAGTTAGGGAAAAACTCCTATGTAAAAAACTGACTTTTCTCACTGAAATTAAAAATCGAAGCATTGTGGCTGAATCTCATCGATGTGATCCGATGTCCTTCAGTAAGTAAATTAAATGGAATGGGTTCTTTTTCAACGGCTGACAGAAATTCCTGATATATTAAGTCGACAGATTTTTGTAATACTTATGTTACAGCATACACAATGTATTACTATTAGAAAATAAAATAATAATAAAAATTCCCAACAAAATATTAAGGGAATTTTGTTCTCGCCAAGTTCTCACAAGTTACGTATCAAATAAACCAAATTACTCATTAAGCTATCGATGATATGACCTTCTGAACACAGTTATAAATAATACAATATTCTCGACCAGAAAGTCCCGGAACCTGAGAAATTAAATTCATAAACAGTCCCGGGACGTATTTCGTGATACGGCCTGGAAACAAAACTCTTGTTCTAAAATAAAGTCCACTCACCGATTCCTTTTCCGACAGCGGCTTGTCCCCGACGCCCCACACCTCCAGACTCTTGATGCGGAAGTTGGGCTCCTTGCTGAGCCGCTTGTACCCTCGGAACGTGCTGCACGACTCCGCGCAGGAGCCCTGCCCGAACGGGTCCCCGTCGATCCAGATGCCGCCGAAGTTGAACTGCCCGCCCATTATCTGGGGGTTTTGGGAGGCGGGTGTTAGATTACTTTTATTTTATCTAATACTAGCTTTTGCCAGCGGTCAGCAGTGTTTTCTTATCCCAAGGGAACATTACTCCGCAATGAAAAGTCTTATGTGTTATTCCAGACTATAATCTATAACAGTGGCAAATTTCATCCGTTCAGCCGTTCTGGCGTGATTGATTAACAAAGATACATCCATCAAAACCTTCACATTATTTCACTTTATATTAGTACTGTCACAAGAACGCCATCTGGCGGCAAAGCAAGAACAACTACGCATTGGCGCGCTTTTTTTTAACCGCTTGCTTGGTGGGGACAGCAAAATATGGCAGTTGTGTTGAGTACTGACAGCTTTAGAGCTAAAACGTCTTAGAATCAGTGTCGATCCGTAATATTAGTAAGCAAGATTGTAACTGAGTTGTGACTATTTGAATAAACCCAGTGTATCTAATAACTTGTGTGATTTTATTTTCACGATTTTACCCAACGACCTGCCTACACACGATGTCTTAACCTAAGGGAATAAGTACATCCTGATTTTCCAATGGTTTGCATCTATCGGCCAGCCTTGATACGAGAAATATAAGATTGTTAAGAGGAATAGAAGGCAGTGTGCATTTCTCGCAGAACGAGGTCGATGGAGCCGAAACGTTCAGCAATGGCGACCAGATCAGATGCTGCGTTGGAAGGACTCCCACCACTAGGTGGATCGAAAACCTGGTTAAGGATGCGGGAATCCGCTGGATGTGTATTATAGTAACGCTTTATTTTTATTTATTTTCTTCTCAATTTGTTTAAAAGAATTGACTCGCACACTGTTCCGTTGTTGTTGAATTAGGTAATTTACCTATGTTTGCAATATTTGTAAGTATGTGAGAACCATGTCCATATTTATCAAGTGAAGGAATTTACCTGTTAGTGCTTGTAATACTTTATACCTATATTTAGTGTAGTAGTGCTGGGTGCATCTTTCTCACGTATAAGAATTTATTAATGTATGTACTTATGTAAATATTGTAAAAAGCCTATATTTAAAAAAAAAGTAAGTATGGAGTTTCTTGTGCATTCTTCGCCATTTTAACCTACTTTTCCGAATGCACGGTAAAATCATTTTTTTATTAAATGTAAATTTTAAATGTTTAAACGTTCGAAAGTGCCAATAAATACATTTGACTTTGACTTTGTGAGACGCACAGGACCGGTCGATCTGGCAACACTTGAGGTAGCCCTATGTTCATTCAGAAGTGGACGTCTTTCGTCTGAATGATGATGGATGATGTTTAGGGTCTTAGGTACATATTACAAAAAAAAATACTACTCACCATGCCATTCGGCAGCGTCTTAGTATGATGATTGATATACTGGAAGTGTTTGTTAAAGTTGGAAGCCGGGTACACCCTCATCTTGGGCGCCAGAGTGAAGAGGAACGAGTCGTCAGTACCCACGAAGTTGGGGCCGAAAGACCAGGAGACGGACGCGTAGCCTCCGAAGATGTGGCCAGCGTTGTCCTCGATGATGAGGACGGAGGGGCCTTGTTCCTGGATGCGGCCTGGAAAGGTGAACTTTGTTCTTAATTTGTGTTAGTATGTGTGGGTGAAATCTTGCAACTGAATTTTAGAACAGTTGTCTTTACCGATTGAGCTGACGTTTATTTTAGATGATAATGCACGGTAAGCTAATAAACAAATTATTATTCTTTATTGTACATTAGAACAACAAATCTGCTTCTTTTCGATTCGAGGGTACATTCAATTAAATTGTTTGGGTCAAGTAGGTGGCCACGATTATTGCGACGCCAACGTTATTTTTTCTTGCATCATTTCGTGCGTCCAATAAGAATGATGTTTCCATCAGTAAAATTTAATTACCAAGTATTTGGGTTTTATAATTAAATATTTCTGATAAAAGAGTGTCCGTGGAGTTTCTTGCACGTTCTTCTTCTTCTCCATAGATATTGCACTGTACAGGTCATCCAGGGTGCAATTGAATGGAAAGCTAGGACACTCCAGCAAGTGGGACGTAGTCCTACTTGGGTAGGTAGCCGATTCTGTTCATATAGGCAACTGCAATTCATGACCGAGCAGCAGATGTTACTTGGACTGAACAAAGTCATGGGGTGGTGGACACTTCTCCTCCCACGACTTTCTCCTCTCCTCAGGCGGCTTGTTCTGGATTGCCTGTGTAGTTCGTTGGAAGCTCTTACGACTTTTTAGTCTACCCGGAGTTGTCGAGTAGTCGTAGAGGGGTTGTCGGGAATCGGTTTCCTAGACATTTTTTTCCATCGCGCATGCGATATCCCTTCGTAAGTCACTTGTCCTATCGCCGACGATCAGCGAGCAGCGAGTAGAGCTAGAACCTAGATACAAGATGGCGAGCAGCAAGCAGCGAGAAGCGAGTGTGTTCCAATAGTTTTACCGCTCGGCTATGAGCGAGTGTTTTTGTGAAATGGGAGATTACTCCCACCACTAGCACGAATTGTTGGTTGGTCTCTCGGCGTGAGTTCTGACCGCCAAGCGATTCTCGCTGAGCGACTAATATCTCTTGTCGCTGCGACAAACTTGTGGTGGGAGTGCCGGCGAGTAGCATTTGGAACAGCCAGCAATCCACTATTAATAAATGTGTTTCTTTTATTGATACGGGATCTGTATCTCTTTTTGTTTCTTCAGCGAGAAAATAGTTGATACCTAATCGCTTCGTCCCCAGTGGTGGGACAAGTGCCTAACAAATAAACTTCATGTACAAAGGCGAGCTTAAAGTTGCACATGTGAAATGCAATAAAGATTTGAATTTGAGTTGAATTTTCTCCTGGCAAAACTTTGAGTGATAGATAGAGATCACATTAGAAGGTAGGATATAGTAAGAAAAATTAAGTAACACACTGTCTGAAAAATTAATGTTGTTTTTAAAAGTTTACGTTAAGGGCCTTCCACCGCTTTTGTGCCGTAAAACGGTTACTTTCTAAAGCATACACCTTAGGCGGTTTACACACGGCACCGCGCACCACCGCGGTTGGCGGTGAAACGGATCTCATGTCGCATTGGCCTCTATGAAATCCGTTGATACCTAACACACGTACACCACCCGACCGCGCGGGTCGAGGTATGCTCTCCCCTTGCGTCCGCGGCGGTGCGCGGTGCCGTGTGTAAACCGCCTTAGAAACGGCTAGGTTAAACGGTTTGAAAAATATATATATATTAATTATTGATTCATGTACATTATTTGTGAAACATGGTTTTTCCGTGTAACTAATAGCTTCAAAAAAATAATTAACAACACGATATTTTTTCGCAACTTTTGGATATAAAAAAATAAAAAAAAATACCTAGAATTTCTTCATAACTGAAATAGCATATGTAAATCAAAGAATATATTGCGAAATATTTAATATATATTAATCAAAGAATAAATTTCGAGCAGGCGCACGGCCAGTACTGCGTTAACATTAGGGAATATATTATACGCCTTAAAGTTTTGGCAGTTGGTAAAACATTCAGAGGGGACAATGCCAGCATTTGTAAGGAACTTTCGCATACGCAACTCCGCCAAGATCTATCAAAAACACTCTCTCTGACCTTAACATGTATCCTTCACAGTGGTATGAGATCTATACTGAGATTTTTAATTTCGTGGACTAAACTGACAGCTTCTATTGACCTTATTTTTTTTTAATGTTGCAAGCGCGGAGCATAGTGTTGTAGGTAAGTCTCAATCATAAGTGATTCATCGAATCGATGTGACATGACTCCTGAATTTATTTTTACTAATTCGTGTAAATAAATGTTTTATGCATATAAACGTAATATATTTAAATATAACAGTATTCATACACATAGTACATGAACTTTTATTGTGTTAAATATGAAATCAACAATAAAATAAATGCAATCGATAAAATTAAGTCTGACATAAATGAGTAGAAACTTAATATGGGCCGCTAGTTTCTAAACAAATATTTTTTTTTATGCCGTGAAATAGTTTCTTTTTCGATCTACTTCGATTTTCGATTAACTTTCGATCACTCAGGATAGTTAGGGTACGACACTATTTTAATGTAACGCTAAAGTGACAACCCCCCAAATGTCAGTTTAGTCCACGAAATAAAAAATCACATTATAGTCTTCAGTTTACATACCCGTCATAGTAGAGAACGACTCTCCGTGTATGTGCGAAGAGAAAAGGAATCTCCACTTCTCCTGGTGCTTCTTGGGAATGTGATTGTTCAGCCACACTATGTGCGAGAGGTCGATGAATGCTGGGTAGTCGGGCATCGCATCTAGACCTGGGGGAGAGAAAGAGATATTTTAGTACATTTTAACACTTAATTTTTAGGGTTCCGTACCCAAAGGGTAAAAACGGGACCCTATTATTAAGACTCCGCGATCCGTCTGTCTGTCTGTCCGTCTGTCACCAGGCTGTATATCATGAACCGTGAAAGCTAGACAGTTGAAATTTTCACAGATGATGTATTTATGTTGCCGCTATAGCAACTAATACTAAAAACAGAATAAAATAAATATTTAAGTTGGGCTCCCATACAACAAACGTAACTTTTTATTTTATTTTATTGGCTCGCACTTGACCACTGTCTCAGCTGTTGGATAGCAATTTTTTTATTTGGCATTACAGTAGAGCTTGAGACATTCAGAACTTCAAATACTCAATCCAGAAACCGGACATAAACCTTGGCGGTTAAGCAGACTCTTGATGCAGGCTTTGCTTAAGATCACGACAAAACGGGCTTATAAGACAATAGTCGATAGATTTGTCTTAGTTGTGGGAGCGACACTGACTTGGTGACTTCACAATATAAACAATATGGCGACTTATTCTCGAACACTAATCCTGCATTTTGTCAGTACACAGGGTTTAATTTTGAGACGGGACAGTAAGAAAGCAGTAGTGGCCTAGTGACAACGGCCGCGACTTACAAGTTGTAGGTCGTGGGTTCGAACCCAGGCAGGCGCTTTACGTTGTGAAAATTATTTCAACACCACTGTTCTCATAACGGTGAAGGAAAACATCGTGAGGAAACCGACATGTCCCAGAACCAAAAATTCGAAGACATGTGACATCCATCACTGGGTTCGCGTGGTGAATTACGGCCCATTCCCTCTCTCACATAGGAGGCCTGTGTGTGTGATGATGATAATGATGGGTGAATAAGAGCTACAGGCAAGCACTAACTGCTTCGTCTAAATAGTCTACCCTGTATTGTTACCTAGAGGCATGGGCAGCAGAGCCGGCTCGGGGCGCGCTACTGGTCCAGGACTCTCCTCAGCAGACTTGTTGATGCCGTACAGGTTCACAAACACCGCCTCCGCCATCTGCTGTAGGAGTACGTTGGATTGTAGCCTGGAATGCAAACACATTGAGTTAGACTTCTTTCTCGTATGGGTGTCATTGGAATATTGGGTATTTGAGTGGCATAGCAATCACAATTACGTAAATTAGAGAATTACCTGATTTTGTGACATGAATAAGACCGATTTGTAAGGGTGGGCCATCTATGGAATACACCTTAGGCGGTTTACACACGGCACCGCGCACCACCGCGGTTGGCGGTGAAGCGGATCTCATGTCGCATTGGCCTCTAAGAAATCCGTTGATGCCTAACACACGTACACCGCCCGTCCGCGCGGGTCGAGCGTTGCAACTTTTCCGAAGACCCACTTTTAGGGAGAGAATCTTCAAAAGGCTTAGGGAAAAAAGACCGAGGATGCGTACCAGACCAAAAACACCCTGGATCTTTGATCTTGGATCCTTAAGACACTAAGCTCCAGAAACTTACTTAACAACACCTGTTAAGACACATCCCTGCAGTCTGTCTGTAGAACTATTGCCTTCTATATCTGACTTACCACTTATTAAGTCGGTTAGCATTGCAGGCGGTGATGGTGATGTCGGCGTCGCCCTTCACGCTGCCCGCTATCGCCTCGCCGAGAACCTGCACTTGCGACGGGCGACCCTTGAACCCCTTTTGCGATCCACGTCTTGACGAGATGTGACAAACAAGCATACCACCAGACGACAAAGTCCGTAGTCTATTGCAGTACCAGAGGCATAGAAACTTTATTTAACCCCTCATTTACCAACAAAATAAGCCTGATAGCTGATAGCGGATAGCTTCAAAACAAACCTCATGACAAACCTTCAAATAAAACATTATATAGGTATTTGGGATTCTTCCTTCATCAAAACCACCTTGGATCCTCTTATAGACAACAGGTTCGGAACTTTACTTAGCAAAACCTATTAGGACGATTCTTGGGGCGACTGTGATGGAGGTTGACTGAGACTGGGTTATGAAGTTCAAATAGACAGTTGTTCCATGTAAAATACCGCTACTCAGCAGCATGCGGTTTGTGTTGGCCGGTGAGTGTCTGGTAGCCGATCCTTGGGAACAGGCTAGGCAGATGATGATGTACCACTTATTAAGCGGGTTAGCGATACAGGCATTGATGACGCAGGCGTCGTCCTTCACGCTGGCTACTATCGCCTCGCTGAGAGCCTGCACGTGCGAGGCGCGTCCCTTGAAACCCTTGCTGACCCACGTCTTTGCTCCAACATATTTAGAGACTAACCAGCTTATCACCAAATGACAAGGTACAATAGTCTATTTCAAAACCAGAGGCATAGCAGCTGCCTTAAAACCCTCCATTTTTAGCTTTAAAACAGACCTGGTCTTTGGAAAAAAAGACATTGATGTACGAGATTCTTACTTCTCCAAAACCACCCTGGATCTCTTTAAAACACTAGCTCCAAAAGACCCTTAAGCAACAACTCATTTCTGGGGAGTTTGTAAAGCGGTCTTCCTTAACCCTGTGTTCTTCCTACCTTGGTCTACAAAACACGCCCGGCCTTTGAAAGAACGACCGAGTTGGTGAAATTATTACCTTAGAAGGCCTTCTAGAACATTGCTATGGACCATATTTGAGAAGACTGTAAAGGGCCTGTATCCTGTATCCTATTTACCATTTATTAAGCTGGTTAGCAGTGCAGGCGTTGATAGTGACGTCGGCGTCGCCCTCCACGCTGGCCGCTATCGCCTCGCCGAGGGCTTGCACGTGCGACGCGCGTCCTTTGAATCCCTTTGCGATCCACGTCTTGGCGCGCGGGGAGTTTGACGCTTTAAGCACTTTGATGTACGTTGAGGCTATGCTTTCGCAGTACTGTGGACAATAGGATATGTATTACATCACAGTGAAATAAAATTTTAATCGTTATTGAATCCCAAAAAAAGCGCTGTTCTATAAATGTCTATGTGCATAACTCGATTGATTGAATGATACAGCTAATTGTATTTGTCACATTGTGAACATGAATAACTTACACCGTCTAAAATATTACCAACGATTTTATTACTACTACACAACAACTGAGGCCCATTGTCGCTTACAATGGGCCTCATCAGAAAGCTTACAATCACTCAAAGGTCAATGGAGAGGGCTATGCTCGGAGTTTCCTTGCGTGATCGAATCAGAAATGTAGAGATCCGCAAGAGAACCAGGGTTACCGACATAGCCCGAAGTATTGCCAAACTCAAGGGGCAGTGGGCAGGGCACATTGCTCGCAGAACGGATGGCCGATGGGGCAGGAAGGTTCTGGAGTGGCGACCGCGAACCGGAAGACGTTGCGTTGGAAGGCCTCCCACTAGGTGGACCGATGACCTGGTGAAGGTTGCGGGTATCCGCTGGTTGCGAGACGCACGGGACCGGTCAATGTGGCGACGCCTATGTCCAGCAGTGGACGTCTTTCGGCTGATATGATGATGACACAACAACTCTCATCTGATGGTAAGCGATGATGTAGCTATCTAGAAGTAAACTATTCATTCTTAATTTAAAGACTCCTTCCCAGGTTATAGCTGTCAGGAAACAGAGTCCGCTGAATCACTCCACTTTTAATGCAGTGGAAGTCCTCTGAATCACCCTGTACAGCTATAGTACACGAAATCATGACATACCTCTCTTAACAGCTGGTAGGGCAGCTCTATAGAATCATTGTAGACCATGCCCAGACTGTTGTACGCCATTTTCATCCGCTCTTCTGTAGTGCCTGCAACAGAAATATGGTAACTTTTCAGTTACGTTCGACTCGCCAATATCTCGTTCGTAGTAGTGTATTTTCAAGGTTTTTCGCTTTTCCTCATAATGCCAGATATGGCACCCTCCCCATTCAACCATTCCCATTTGAAAAACTTACCCTGTATTTATAACTCAAAAAGGGCTGAACCGATTTTATGATCTTTGATATGTTGGATTTGTCTCCGACCCGAATAGGTATCAAAATATCGGCAAAAACTATCAATACTCATTTTCCCATACAATTAAATATTCTGAGTCGGTACGAAGTTATTTGGGTCAGCTTGTCAATATTATCGGCAAGCTGACCCGGCGAACTACATCTATCGTGATTTTCTATAATATGATTTACTTACTTATGATATACGATACACACTAGTTTATTGTTCGGATTTCTTCGACGAGATAGGTATTAAGGGCAATGACCGCTGACAGCGGTTGTCATGCTAAAATGAATCAATTGTAGAAACGATTCATCAAATACACTGATTTTCGAAATACGAGTAACCTGTTGCATGTTTTAGTAAATTGATATTCACTCTACAGGCCTACTGATTAATGTAGAAGGTGCCTGAGGAAGCTACGCGGTGGTGAAGGGGTCCTAGTAGCTTTGTCTATAATTTAATTGTTGACAGTGCATGAATTTTTAATTGGTTATTATTATTATTTTCTTTTTAATTTTGACATTTTAATTTTAGACATTTTATTTTATTGTCATTTTTAATGTACGTATTTTCACATGTTTAAATATATCTTTTGAGAGAGCTGATTAAATTTTAATATTGATTTATGGACAGTTGCAATTTAATTAATATATTTATTTAATGTCTTACAATTTATATTATAAATAATTTGCACGCTTGTTTGCAGGCAGAATACAATTACTTTTAGGCTTTACGATCTTCCCTTCTGAACAATGTATTTCTAGCAAATAAATATTTGATTTGATTTGATTTATAAGTTTAAAAGGTATTTCGGTCTGTCAGTCAATCAGTCTGACACAAGGTCTGTAACTTTTTCCAGTTTCTTAATGGAAATGGAAATTGTGGTAATGGAACCTTCCAGTACCACAAAACATTACACGACAGCGCTTTAAATCGCTAAAATATAACCCGACCAAGTGAAATTGCTCGTTAGTTTTTAGGGTTCCGTACCCAAAGGGTAAAAACGGGACCCTATTACTGAGACTCCGCTGTCCGTCTGTCTGTCACCAGGCTGTATCTCATGAACCGTGATAGCTAGACAAATGAAATTTTCACAGATGATGTATTTCTGTTGCCGCTATAACAACAAATACTAAAAACAGAATAAAGTTAATATTTAAGTGGAGCTCCCATACTACAAACTTGATTTTTGTGTACTTTTTTGCGATAATGGTACGGAACCCTTTGTGCGCGAGTCCTACTCGCACTTGGCCGGTTTTTTTTATTGCATATATGTTACTTTGAGTTGATTGAATTTGGGATTATTTGTTGTTGATTGAATTATCGCAACGTAACTTATTGTAGTTCTTTATTTACAAAATGTATAGCTTCTCGTGACGATGACCTTATCTTTTTAACACTCAAAAGTATTCAATCAATTTATTAATAGGTAGGTATCTTCTTAAAGACCTGTTGGCAGATCTTTCCATATGTTTTTAGGGTTCCGTACCCAAAGGGTAAAAACGGGACCCTATTACTAAGACTCCGTGGTCCGTCTGTCTGTCTGTCACCAGACAGTATCTCATGAACTGTGATAGCTAGACAGTTGAAATTTTCACAGATGATGCATTTCTATTGCCCCTATAACAACAAATACTAAAAACAGAATAAAATAAATATTTAAGTGGGCCTCCTGTACAACAAACGTGATTTTTGTGCCGTTTTTTGCGATAATGGTACGGAACCCTTCGTGCGCGAGTCCGACTCGCACTTGGCCAGTTTTTTATTTTGCTCTAAAAATGCTAAAATGATAAATGAGTAAGTTGGTTTGTACAAACACTTTTACATGTCGATCATATTTTTTTAAACTAGATGAGGTCGGCGTTTCCTGTCTGACTACACTGAGAAGAAAGGCCGAAACAAACTCAGAGGTCAGTCTCTTTTAAAGTCCAGACAAAATCTTAGTTAGATCATGTGAAGACCATGTAGACTGATGTCTGAAATGGTCTTTTGAGGAAAGAACCAGCCAGATTGAGTGGACCTGTCCAGTGAGTGCACGCATTTGTCAATAACCGTGCAGCTCAACTCAGAATTTAAGGACCTCAACGAATTGACGAAAAATACAAAAGAAAGCGGACTCACCTCTTACATTATAAACGTACAACTCGGCGAATCTGTTGAAGTCACACGAAGGAGCCTTGTTCGGTCCGAAGCCGAACAGGAAGTTAGTCAGGTATTGAGCTAACCGAGGGTCTATTTGAGGACCCCAAAACTTCTGGAAAATTCAAACAAAACAAAAAAATTGTAAAATTAAATTGATAAAACAATACGTTTTGGGTTGTGGAATCGGAAAAATAACGCGCAAGATGAGGGTCTCCAGACTAAGGCCTGGTTTCTGAATAGATTACTTTGGAGTTTAGAACTTGTCCGCCCCTACTGTAATGCCAAAGTTTGACAGGTTTTCAGGTTAAATTAGACTTAGGTCAATACTCAACTTCAAATTCTCAATTTAGAAATCTACCGTAAGTGCCATTCTATAAGTGATAAATTTGACTGTACGCAAAGATAGTGCAGTTATGTGGGACTCCAACCCACTAAAACTCCACGGTGTCTTCCTGTGCCGCTTATGGCGGGAACACGGGCACGCGTTAGCACTCACCGCGAACCCGCCGCATAAGTGATATACCTAGCTATGGTCTAAAGTTCATTATGTATGTATGGGCACAGATAATATAATACTAACTAAACTACTAATAAAGAAATCGTGCCGACTTTACTAGTGTTTTTCGTCTGATTAAACAGATTATTTTTTGTCCATCAATCGCGTTCGGTTCCGTTCCATGGCAATAGATAGATGGTGTTGGCAGCAACTTGCAATTAAAAGGTTCGTGAATATTCTTTTCTTTAAATATAGTGACGACTTGTTTCATAATACAAGTATGTTTTGCACGTTTTTACAGTTTCTTTGCACCAAAATGTGTTACAATGCAAATTTAAACAATCGAGTAGAATGCCTCAGAAATTTAAAACCGCGCCATCTATTGGCATCAATTTTAAATGATACTTTCAAATAATCTTTGAAATGTGATTGAGGAGCCCAATATTCCATAATTTTGTGCTTAGGAGAGTTGATTAAACAAGAACATACAATTTTTATGTTCAATTCCATAAAATGTTAATTTTACACACATTCAATAACAGATCGGTCCATATCGCGCCATCTAGTGAGATTTATTTGAACCAAATTTTCTTTCTTAACGCTGAGACCCGGTGGTATGGGATTGACATGCGCTACCAAAATGTCACGAGATCAATTCTTTACATTTTTGTATTATGACAATCGGTTTCGCTAATAGAATGTCCGGGTGTACTTTGCCAATACGAATTCCAAATAATCGAACATCAATTGATCGACCACTATAAATCGAACGCCTAAATACTCGAACGTTCTTATATCGAATGGTTAATAAATCGAACATTCAATATATCGTACACTCAATAAATCGAGTGTTCAAAATATCGAATGTTTGTTTGATCGAGCGTTCAACGCATCACATATTCATTCTATCGAAGTAACAATATACTGAATACTTTAGAACACAAGAAAACAAAAAAAATACTAATAAATCACATTTTAATCTTCAATTATTATCTTTTATAGGTACATTTTAAAATTTTGTATGATTTGGAATTGCACGGAGAAACTAATAAATCCATGTTGTTTTTATTATTTAATTTTTTTTCTATCGCATTATCATCCCTTTTGCCTCTTCTTTTTGTGAAGTAGATCTATTCAATCTCGCGTTTGCCTTTTCAATTGTTCTATTTGTTATAGCTTGCTCCTTAACAACAAATTCTATGGTAGCATAAATACCCCGTTTGTGCTTATCAAGCAACGTGTTCCATCTTCTATTATTATTTCTTTGAGATTTTAGACCCTAGGGTCCCGGACCTTTGAAAGTCGTACCAGAGGCCGAAACCAACTCGCAGAGACCATAAACACTCGCTAAACAGTCGCTAGCACTTTAGTGACGTAGCACCAAGGGAGCAACATATACGGAGGTGTTTGAGGAGTGGATCCCTCCACTTTATGCCACGGCTATCAGGACAATCCCGGAAGTACGGTCAAGATCCCTACCAGCATCTTACTGGATTAGCTTCCTTCCTCCGAGCACGTTTGCTTTTGCGAATCTCCACTCAAGCCAGCCAATTAAGGCAAACGAGAGGTGGGAGCTCTGTTCCCCGTCAGTGTTCACACCGACCGGCCAATAAAGGCAAGCCGGAGACGAGGGACAAGACTTTTCTCTGGAGATCAAGGCCGTGGGGTCGCCACTGCCCACCAGCTCGCCACAAAGCTGTCCTGTGGATCTTCTTTCATTCTCCTTTTTTGTTTGAAAGAGCACATGAAGTTGATTTCGAATCTTTGGCCTCAATTCGCTGAATAATTTGACTCGGTCTATCAAACGAGCGGATATCATCACTTTTTAGGGAATTTCTAAAACGTAGTTCATCTACCTTAACAGGATCTGGTGCGTGATTATGCGGTGGTGTATAGCTTGCCAACAAACGCTCCTCACTTCCTTGCAATTCTGTTGTTGCAGTGTTATTACAATGGTATTTCTATTTATATTTGTTGGAACAATGCCAGTAGAACTTGTTATTAATATTTTAATTGATTGCCATTTCTTACTTACCCATCCAAAACTAAGACCGACTTGCGTTTTTGAGACAATTCAGGCTTATAATACGGACCCTACAGAAATATTTCACAGAATTCACTTGTAATGCACTGGTACTTAAAGTCTGTTTTTTATATGTGAGACAAAATTGATACTCGTACATGCAAATTACTTATTTTATGTCTAATTAGGCCTCCTGAGGTATGTATTCTATATAAAAAGCATTCAGAATGTTGATATTTCGATAGAATGAATATGCGATGCGTTGAACGCTCGATCAATCAAACATTCGATATTTTGAACACTCGATGTATTGAGTGTACGATATATTGAATGTTCGATTTATTAACCATTCGATATTAAGAACGTTCGAGTATTTAGGCGATCGATCTGTAGTGGTCGATCAATTGATATTCAATTATTTGGCATTCGATTTGGCATAGTACCCCCAATGTCACTACGTTTAGGCCCTAAGTTTTAAAATGTAAACGTTTGTGGATTTTGATCAAATACGTGACGTTGCTTTGAATAAAAATGTCTACTTACTACAGAACAAAATAACTAATGCAAATAAGTGTATTTGTCAAAGTCATTGGCAGTCTAATTATTACGGACACGAATTTTCTCTATATTTGCATGACTTTTTAGGGTGGTTTAACACCCACGATATCAACTTCAATCTGATCGCTCAGATGTCTCGCTTCGATAAATTAAAGTTCGCTCTTAACTCATTTGACGTTTTTCATTTATTATATCGAATAGCTTTTTTTCGACCGTTTTACAATTTTTGCAGATCGTAGAACGCCAAGACAAATTATGTGAAGCAAGCCTCTTACAACCTGTTGGATCAATAGCGCGAGCGCTTAGATGTCTCTTGAACACGTCCGTATAGCGAAGATGTTGGCCACCGTGAACTAACATGTAGGCCTCCTCCAAGCGTTGAGCGACGCGTCGCCACATTGACCGGTCCCGTGCGTCTCGCATCTAGCGGATCCCCGCAACCTTCACCTGGTTATCGGTCCACCTAGTAATACCTTCCGTATTCCAACGCAATGTCTTCCGCTTCGCGGTAGCCACTCCAGAACTTTTATGCCCCATCGGGCATCCGTTCTGCGAGCAATGTAGGGCACATTACAAGCTTAACAAGAAGAACAATTCCCTTTAACAAGAAGAACAATTCCCTTTCCCTTTCCCCAAACACATTACAAGAAGAAGAATTCCCAAACTTAAGTGGCAGTAGGCACTTAAGTTTGGGAATTCTTCGGGGTATGTCGGTAAACTTGGTTCTCTTACGGACCTTTACGTTTCTGATTCGATCACGCAAGGAAACCCCGAGCATAGCCCTCTTCATTGCCCTTTGGGTGACTGTAAGCTCTCTGATTGAGGCCCATTGCAAGCGACCACGTCTCAGAGTAATAAGCCATGACTGGCAACACACATTGATCATAGACTTTCGTCTTGAGACACTGTGGTAAGTTGGACAAGAAGATACCGCGGAACTACCCAAACGCTGCCCAGCCAAGTCGGATTCGACCGTTGACTTCTTCCGATACCCACGCCAGTAAAATATACGTAATAAACATTATCACCAAATTAGGTCAATGGGAAATAAAAAAATTGTTCGTCACAAAAATTTTTTGTCAGACGACGGACAGACAGACGGACACGTGAGTGACAGGTAGGTTCCGTTTGGACCCTTCGGGTACGGAACCCTAAAAACTAAGGAATTATGGGAATACTTTATGCCACGCTCCATTATTACTGAAACCATTCAGCACGCCCTCGCAAGTCGCAATCCACTCCACATTACCACTGCTGTTTGTTATTCTATTAGCAATGCCATCGTAACGCTCGTAAAAGTTTACTAAAAGGGCAGTGAAATGTTTGGACCGTACCATAGAGCACGGTTTCGAATAGAGACGCATCTTACTTATATTATTATAATTCAAACTTAACACAGAGATAAATCTAACTAGATAACGCAAGTCTGTACCCAAGCCACTTTTTCACACACAATTTAAAAACAAATTTACTTACCAATGAAAGAAAACATTTCGAATGCCTTGGCCAAGTTTTTCTATATAGTCTTTACAGCTCAATATTGCATAAAAATATTTTTTTCTAGATTTCGGTGGATTTCCCGTGCCGATAATGCTAAATGAAAAGCTCAGATTACGATCATTTATCGTGATTTTACTCCGTTTTTGGCACGCGAAGTACATACAATCGCGTCATCTAGTTAGATTTATATATAAAGAAAAAGAAAAGAAAGAAAATTCATTTATTTACCACAAGCCACTAGAGCACACAATATTATAAAAAAAGAAAACAAAAAGAAAACTGCAAAACTACACAGTAAAAAAGAGAAAAAAACAATATAAATATGAAATTGTGGCTGTACATTACTCTACCCCTCACCCCGCAGTCATTCGCTTACTATGCCGCGACTCGCAGTGTTTCGAGCTGCCTGTAGATTTGTCCTCTGTTTATTCTTGTAACTAGCTTTGTCCGGTGCATGTTTCACTCCCATGGACTTCAGGGACCGTGCTCTCAGATGATAAATACCGGCCAGTGCGAATCTGACTCGCGCATAGAGGGTTCGTTAACGTACATAAACAATAAAAGCACCGGACATTGCTCTAACAAAATTAACTTTTCCGTTCGAAAACTGTTGTCCCCTTACATATACAAAATTATGAATTTTTTAAGTCCATTTTATAAGTTGGTCGACTATTACTCGTAAACTTGTAAAGCCTACTTAGGTCTGATAGTTTTCCTATTTATTTCGTTATATATGTTAGACCAAGTAATTAATACGTCATTATTCATAATGCCCGGGCAATTTGAAAATGCCCAAAACGCCAAAGGCAATATGATAAAGCATACTGAAATAATTAAATAGACCGGGCTTTCTGAATAATGCCCATCACTTATTGGCTCGCTCACTTCAGCTCCCGTCATCTCCTTCGGACCTAAACTATCCGTGTCGGGGTGCCCTAAACCCTCGAGCTTGCTTCGCTCGCTCTTGGAATAATTAATTGACCATAATTATCGAATTGACCAACCGTTACATAGCAATATTCATAATGACCAGACAATGTGATAAATGTAGAAGTTTAAATCAGTATTCATTACATTGCCCGATTTGACTTGACGAGATTCATAATGCCCGTAATATTAATCAAATCAGTGCAAATATTAATCACTTGGCCCATGACATATATACTACTACCGTTTATTAAACAATCGCTTCTCAGAACGTCTTTGGATGTTATCAGAGGATACTTTTTATGCCGGTAGTTCGTTCCCGCGGGATACTTTTCGATTTTCGAAAAGTATCCCGCGAAATTCGCGAAATTTTTTTGTAAGTAGCTGTCACTTATATAGACATAGTTCGAACTGTGAAGACAGATTAGAGAAGTTTTAAGTAGGTAATAGATTTTTCACTCGCCGAGTACACAATTTTGAGCTCAATATCCGTGACGGTTGGGTTGATCCTTGACGGCTCGTTTCTTGCGAGGCTGCCCGTGACGGTTGGGTTGATCCTTGACGGCTCGTTTCTTGCGAGGCTGCCCGTGACGGTTGGGTTGATCCTTGACGGCTCGTTTCTTGCGAGGCTGCTCTAACTAAGACAACCGCGCCCACTTTAGACGCACTCGCGATCTCTGCGCGCGAGCGGTGACAACATAGGAGCACAGTAGGTCTGTCTGCCTAGCCTTTTCCCAACTATATTGGGGACAGCTTTCAGTCTAACCGGATTCAGCTGAGTACTAGTGTTTTACATGGAGCGACTGCCTATCTGACCTCCACAAACCAGTAACTGGGTAACACGGTACCCCTTGGCAAGACTGGTGTCAGAACTCAAGCTTCTGACTACTCGTAACGACTGTCAAAGATCTTCAAATGACAGCCGGGACCAACGGCTTAACGTGCTTTCCGAGGCACGGGTAGGAGCACAGTAGGTATATATCTTTATTTTTAAGTTTATGGAATATATTTTAAATTGGTCCAGTATTGGAGTAGGAAATAGGCGAGAGCTAAACCTCGAATTATGACTTAGGAAATTCTGTCAGATGTTTGCGACCGCATTGCTTCTTAATTGCTGTAAGTACGGTCGAGTGATGGTGGACTAGTGAAGGGCCCTTAGTTTCTAATGATTTTGTAAGGAAAGTGTTGATAATGTCGTCGAGGCACTTCCGGGCTCTGTGGAATGTACGGTCCAATAAGAGTAACATGCGGCCAGTATTATAGTCTGTGACATAACAATGGATAATAATAACAATATGCAAGAGTCCTTACAAATCCTATTAGAGATGGACAAACGACTACTTTTCGTCTTTCTCCTTCACTTTATTTAGGGCGTCAGGCACAGAAACGGTGACGTTTATGAGAAAAAAAAATTGTAAAGACAATTTTTATAGATAATTGCATAATCTACAATTTTAGTCTGACCTATTTTATCATAAAACTTACTGTTCGGCTAAAAAACGTAGAAAACCCATATTTGCGAACTTTGGCCTTGAATAAAAAAAATTTGCAATTGTGGGATCGATGGGGATTTTTTACATTTCATTTATACTGGTGTTCCGAACATTCGTACCAATTTTCACCTCTATGCGAATTATTGTAAACCTACCCCTATTTTTTGGTCTAATTCGACCGGACTATATAACAACGAGTACCATTCGTAAACATCAAGTTTAATTATTAAGTATTTTTATAGCTGTCAATTCCGAATTTCGTAGTGTCACGTCTTCAGATAGAATGCAGAAAATGCTAGGCCATATATTGATGCTCAAATTTTATTTTAAGGGTTCCGTACCCAAAGAGTAAAAACGGGACCCTATTACTAAGACTCCGCGGTCCGTCTGTCTGTCTGTCTGTCACCAGGCTGTCTGTATCTCATGAACCGTGATAGCTAGACAGTTGAAATTTTCACAGATGATGTATTTCTGTTACCGCTATAACAATAAATACTAAAAACAGAATAAAATAAATATTTAAGTGGGGCTCCCATATAGCAACATATTTTTGCCGTTTTTTGCGATAGTGGTAAGGAACCCTTCGTGCGCGAGTCCGACTTGCACTTGGCCGGTTTTTTACACCGATCACGATATTTTAAAACGAAACTGACGGAGTTATTCGTGTGGGACTGATTTTATAACGTGCCGCCAAAACCAGCGTTTTATTGAAAATAAACAAAAGCTTCAAATAGCCCATTGATGCAGTCAATGTCTGAAACTTTTGTCTACATTTTATATACCTAGTTATTGTCTATTTTGTTAATATTTCTTGGTACCTACGAAGAAATTGATTGAAAAGGACAGTTTGAGGTGAGCTACACGACACGACAACTGTCCACTCAAATTTGTGTGATGCTTTTCTCAAAAACCACCTCAGACATGAACTTACATGGTCCTCTTAAAACTTAGATACATTAGTTGTATGTACCTTAAACGAGAATTTATCCACTAAGTTTGTTTCGGCGTTTCTTCTCTGAGTATTCAGCTAGAAATCACCTGCCCCATCTGGTTAAAAATTGACGTGTAAACAATCAATCTGCCTAGCCTTTTCCCAACTATATTGGGGTCGGCTTACAGTCTAACCGGATTCAGCTGAGTACCAGTGTTTTACATGGAGCGACTGCCTTTCTGACCTCCACAACCCAGTAATTGGGTAACACGGTACCCATTGGCAAGACTGGTGTCAGATCTCAAGCTTCTGACTACCCGTAACGATTGTCAAAGATCTTCAAATGACAGCCGGGACCAACGGCTTAACGTGCTTGCCCAGGCACGGAGTAAACTCGGTATGTTGAAATGGTCACCCATCCACGGACCGACCTCGTCAAGCGTTGCTTAACCTTGAAGATGACCCGTGCGGCTGTTATTATTTAGCCACGAGCTCCTTCCTTAAAGATTGACGTGTAAACAAATGGACGACATTGGCACGGCTGAAGTGGGCCGGTCATGTTTGTCAAAGATAGTCGATAGAGCAGACATGTATTAGCCTAGATACATATAAATCAAGCAAAAGTAGTAGTTCGCCCTCAGCTTGGTGGTCCGACGACGCTAAAAGAATGCTGGGACAGACTGAATGAAGAAGGCGGAAGACTGGCTGTTGTGGATTGAACGTCGTCGAAAGAGCGTCGGAAGCGTAGATTTTTACAATGTTTCCATATTACAGTGTTAATAGGCCTTTTGAGAGACAATGTAGACCTGTCAAAAAGTGCGAACCAGTCCAGCAGTGTACAGTGATAGGCTGATTGCTGATTGAAGTTGTAAACTTCAACGATTCAATTTTGACTGCGTAATTTAAAAGGCAAAAAACTTTTTAACAAAAAATCAAACCGACTTCCGTAACAAAACACTACAAAGCGAAAAATAACTTTCTTTTCCGAAGTTGGTGTCTTTTGTACCCATTGTTATCCGTTATTCGACACCGACTTCAGAAAAGAAAGTTAGTTTTCGCTTAGTAGTGTTTTGTTTTGGAAGTCGGTTTGTTTTCTTTTTAAGTTTTTTATTTTCCTCTTTTTAGTTTTGGTAGGTACCTACAATTAACATGAAAATTTTATAGCCAAAGTACATGTCATGACGATTCCAATAAGCCCAAACACGACTAGGATGCATTGTTTTATTTCGGAGTTCCAGTGGCCATTGTAGTCTTCTTCATCAGTTCCACTTCACCAAATGACACTTTCTGAGAGCAAATGATTGCATTATTGATGAAAATACCAAAATCGCTATATGTATGCCTATAATATTTGAGGAGTTCCCTCGATTTCTCTAGGATCCCATCATCAGATCCTGGTTTCCTTATCGTGATATCTCCTTTCCAACAAAAACGAATCATCAAAATCGGTTCATAAACGACGAAGTTATCCGCGAACACACAAAAAAAAATATATACGGTCGAATTGAGAAACCTCCTCCATTTTGGTTAAAAAACAAGTTAATTATAAAAATCAAAAAACCCGACTGCTTAAAAAGCAAACTAAAAAGTCGTAAACAAGAAGAAAATCATGCTGTGCAGTCGGAGGATACATATTCGCGAGCTGGCGGACCAAAACCAGATGTATCCTCCGACTGCACAGCATGATTTTCTTCTTGTTTACGACTTTTTAGTTTGCTTTTTAAGCAGTAGGGTTTTTTGATTTTTATAATTAACTTTTTTTATTTACAACTTTTTAGTTATTTTTTTTTAGAATTAGGTACATTTAAACATATAAGTGTTATATATTTTTGAAATCACCTCTTAAAATCCTTTATTTTGATACCCCACACGATGGGTTTGGAAGAAAAAAATTTTTTTTTTCCCCACAAAATGTCGCCCAAAATCCGCCATTTTTGTTTTTTTTTTTCAATTTTAATGTAGCCAGTGACACTTGCAGGATTAAGACGAATCAATTGACGTAAGAATCATCAAAATCGGCCGACGCGTTTGGTCTCTAGAACGCCACATAGGAACAAACATACATACATACATACATACTTACATACATAGATAGACTGATAAACACATTACCCTCTTTCGGCAGTCGGGTAAAAATGAACCCGCTTCATCTAACGATACTTTCAACAAAATCCGGTACAAATCGATCAAGCCGCTTGTAACAAACATAAACACAGAGAATTCCTCAAACCTTGCAGCGTATGAGTAAGGTACATGTTCCAAGTGATTTCACATACCGAAACTTCTAATTAACAGAGCTATTTTAGTGGAGAAACAAAATACGTTTCACTGCTGAAACAAGATTGAAAATGTATTCGAGCGTTCACCTTCGCAGCATAAATAATGTTACGTTTCTGAAATATATGCTGTTAGCGTTGAAAAGACCAAACCTTCTAAGGGTGTATAAAGGACCGCAGGGGGAAGAGATGTGGATTACCAACAGACGGAAAACCAAATCTCATTATATAACCCAATAAATCTCTGCAGGAATTCTAGGGATCCGTGGATTTATTTTACAAAATTATACGTCTGCTATGTCTATCCTTTTATTTTACTCTGTTACCTACCTCATCCCAAGAAACACTCCTCCGATTTACTATTTTTTTTTTGCAAACTGGGTCGCTGAAAAGATAAGCCTACAAGATCTTATTTAACTGAATTAGTAGTTTAATTGCAGACGCTAGTACAAATATTCAGTCTCTAACCGGGATCATGGGTTACGTGTGAGCTAATTTATAGCAGTTTGCTGTAATTTTGCATCATAATATATAAGTTCACCCATAGTGATCATGTGGGCTATATAAGTGCTCTTATAAGATTGCGTAACAAGCTGATTAACAATATTAAAGTTCAACTATGTGCAGCAACACGCATAATATCATTGTTAATTGAAGTCACAGAATAACTGATTGCATTATAGTAGCTCACATGTTCTTGCTTAAAATGCAAGCGGTCTAAGGGTACACTTGTGGCCTTCAATTCAGAATATAGCTGAATTATAGTCCATAAAAATGCTTAATTGCAGCTTACAGTACTAATACTTAACTGCATACAGTACTAATATTAACGCTTGCAACATTACAGTGTTGTCTCCGTGACGCATAATAGTAGTTTATGCAATGGCCATATAATAGGGGTTATTAAAACACGAGCGTAGGTTTATCAAATGAGGCGAAGCCGAATTTGATAATAATATTACGCGAGTGTTTTAATACCTAATTATAATTATGCCGTTGCATACACTACTTTATCTTCACTCATACAGTTGAAATAAAACAAAAGTGGAAAGGGAAAAATATTTGGTATGGCGGGCAATTAAGATTCTCAATGCGCAGCGTGCGCATCCACAGACAATGAAACTTCTTTGCTACAGCCCATACGCGCCAGAAAATTAAAAAGTAAAAGTGTGCTATAAAAATTAAAATAGTAGTTTATGAAACTGTTGCATAATAAGGGGTATTAAAACATGAGTGTGTGTTTAAAAACCGAGCCGTAGGCGAGGTTTTTAATAGTATTCACACGAATGTTTTAATACCTAGTTATGTGTAGTTTCATACACTACTTTATCTACACTCATACATTGGGATTGAACTTACTAAATACCTTTTTGCATTTTCCATGCCATAAAGTCGTGATAGCATTTATCATATAATTTTCTCGACTTTGCTGGTAATAAATTATGAGTAATTTCCTTCGCCGCATCTAAAATATCGGGCGAAGTCAAATTTTCTTCACATTCACTGATATCAGACATTTTTAAGCAAGAATTCAAAACTCATGAAATTCAATACAACTAAACCTGTAAAATATGAATGGCGCCAAAACCCAGCACATCACCGCATTGCGCATGCGCTAAGGTTTAGCACGCACTGCGATTTTTATTCGTGCGAATTTTTTTCGCCTATTCTGCGACCTATGGAATTGTATGAAATTGCTCGCATTGCGGTAAAAAATCGTGCAGAAATAATACCGCAAGAAATCCGTGTTTTGCCACAGAATCCACCGCAATTTAATTCGCGCGAATATTTTGAGCTCTATGAACATGTTGAAAGAGACAAAATTCGCGCGAAAAAAAATCGCAGTGCGTGTTAAGCCTGAAACGGGCATTGTCATAGACAAATAAAAATTAGAATCAAATCTTTTTAAATAGGTACTATAAAAATGGCATTACAAAAAATAATTGATGAAAACTCCTTGTGATTAACTTCTTGTATTTGTCCTGTATCGTAATAGAAAAAAAATTGTATTATAGCATTATTTTGTTAGAGAAAAAGTGTTATAATAAGATTCTATTTTTAAATTTCGGTATTGTGTTTATAAAGTATGTCAATATAAACTCGTTTTGAAGTTTATAATTCGAATATTACGATATGAGAGTAGATAAAGTTTTTTTATGATGCAGTTGTTTGAAAATCGAAGGAAAATGTTGAACTGTAATGGTTTTTTTTTTTTAATTTTACCTATCCACGAATATAAAGTACGTGTTTATACAATATTTTTTGAATTCGTATTTGGCATTACGTTGTGAGTGTAGATAAAAGCATTATTATACAGGCAAACGCGTAATTTTCAGCTATTGCAATTGGAGTGTACTGTAATAAGTCTTTTTAAATGCTAAAGTTACCGATGTTACCCTTTGTGATATCCTATGCATGTATTATTTTCAATGGTTATTATATTTTTTTTCTATTCTGATGCATAAAATGTTGTGAACACTAGTACCATAACGGGTGAGGACACTGACTCCTGTAACACAGGTCTCACCTAGCACAGGAGTCAGGGTTTCAAATGGAAATGTATAACTTTTACCGACAAGCTGGCAACTCGGCGAAGATGTTCAAGTCTCTGGAGCTTTGACATGACCAGTGCCTCATCGCCGATGAGCCTCTTGACTCGCTTTTCGATCGACTTTAGTGCATCAAGCTGGTATTTGGCAGATCCGTCCCAGAGATGGGAATAGTACTCCATGCATCATAAAACTTGCGCTGTTCAGATGTGAAGTACCTTCTCATCTTTGCAAGGATCCCCAACTTTTTGGCAGCCAGCTGAGCCTTTGCCTCAATGTATGGGCTAAAATTGCAGAGATAAGAGTCGATGTCAACGTAGCGCCAAGAAGCTCAAGATGGTCCGTTGTCGGTCCGAGTGTTACCCGAAAGGCAGCCGCTCCTTGTAAAATACTGGTATTGAGCAGCATGTAGTTAGACGGGTCAGAGAGGTATGGCGTCGCATCGTGAGGCAAATCATGTCAGCCTGAAGTCTCACTCACTGCAACATGTTACATGATGACCACGACCGCTCTGTGAAGACTGAAGAGTATACAGACGATTTTTTTTTTTGAAATTTTGTTTTTCTTAAAAAAATAATTTATAAAAAAATATATTTACTCACACACTGTTCCGTTGTTGTTGAATTAAGTATTTTACTTATGTTTGCAATATTTGTAAGTATGTGAGAACCATGTTCCTATTTATCAATTTAATGAATTTACCTGTTAATGCTTTTAATACTTTATACCTACCTATACGTAATATAGTATGTAGTGCTATTCGGGGTGCATCGTCCTCACACATATGAATTTATTAATGTATATTGTACTCATGTAAATAAAGTAAACCACTTACTATTTTTATTAGAGTATGTATGGAGTTTTTTGTGCATTCTTCTCCATAACAAGCTACTTTTCCGAATGCACGGTAGAATAAATTTTTATTACATGTGAATTTTAATTGTTGACGTTCAAAAGTGCCGCTTAATGGCCCAGTTGTAATAAATATTTTTGATTTTGAAGAAGAAGTTAGAAGGGCAACCGACCACAACACAGTTGGAAAATGTCTAGCCATGATGATGATTCATGTTAAGCAATGACCGTTCTGCTAAATAAGATGCACGAGCACGTATCAAAAACTAAGATAAAGAAGACGCAAACGTAACAAAATCATAAAATAATATCAGCAGGTCAGTTTTACTTTCATGTAAATTTTTATGTGCTTTTTATTGACGCTTGCAAGTTAAATATAATTTAACAGCTGTTTATCTCCAGTTTTTCAATCTGTTAAACTCTTATTTAAATCAGAAACTATTTGGAAAAAATTAAAATGGTCTAAATGGAAATTTTCAAAGTCGTCGAATTGCCCAACATTTCTTGGTTAAATTTACCCATGTATAATCCCCGGCACGTAAGTTGGCAAGAGTCGTTAGATGCGCAGAAGTCGTTTTTTAGGTATCTTTGGTAGTGAAGTGGGGCGCGGGGAGCGTTTAGGACCGTTCCGAGCGCGGGATTGGTTGGTCAGTTGACACAAGGATCGACTGACCAATCGTGTCGCGTCCATGTTCCATTAGCTCTATATGGTGGTTGGTCAGTCCGCGGAATATGCGCGAACTTACCTCCACTACGCCAAAACCTTGGCAACTTACCTGCCGGGCACTATACCGTAAGTCATTAAGTGTCAAACCAAATGAAACTAAACGGCCCTGCACGTAAAATGACCTTTTATTTGAAATCTGTATGTGAACCCCAGACCATAGGGCTTGTATCTGAAACTTTTCAGATATATTATTCTCGTTGTTCTCTCAGCAAGCAGCATTCACTTTTCGCCCAGGATATCTTGCTCAAATCCCTGCTAGCTCCCCTTCTAACATAGGGCCACTTCGTCTTTCCTTGAGGCACCGAAAATAGAATCCAGTACCTTATATACAAAGATTCCTAAACAGTTTACAAAAATAAACTAATCAATCAGGCGTCCATAGATTCTCATTATATTTTTTCTCACAATATTTAAGGTCGGCGTCGATATTTATGGTCTGTGCATGGTTTTCTTCAAGCTCAGTCTATGGTTGTACTGACCATTGTTTAGTATTGGAGCCACGAAGCAAGAGGTTCATTGAGCGCGAGTGATTGGTAACGTAGTATTTCAAACACAATAGGTTTATAAAACGCTATGCAGTTGAATAAATCAAATCAAAACGTCACGTACTGAAACGGTATGGCAACTGAATAAGTATTAAATTGAATAAGTGGTGCAGCCGCCGACCTTTACGAATGCGGAAATAGAAAAATTGCGCATGAACTTGGACCGCCGTGCGATAGAGACTGTTTTCGAGTTTGTGTGTTGGTAAGACAGTAGGAGCTCGTGACTAAATAATAACAGCCGCACTGGTCGATCAAGGTTAAGGCAACGCTTGACGAGGTCGGTCCGTGGATGGGTGACCATTTCAACATACCGAGTTTCCTCCGTGCCTCGGCAAGCACGTTAAGCCGTTGGTCCCGGCTGACATTTAAAGATCTTTGACGGTCGTTACGGGTAGTCAGAAGCTTGAGATCTGACACCAGTCTTGCCAAGGAGTACCGTGCTACCCAGTTACTGGGCTGTGGAGGTCAAATAGGCAGTCGCTCCATGTAAAACACTGGTACTCAGCTGAATTTGGTGGGACTGGAAGCCGACCCCAATATAGTTGGGAAAACGCTAGGCAGATTGGTTGTGTTGGTAAGACATTATGATTCATATCCACGGTTTAATCTTACTAACATTTAAGTTTACAGTTATATCCCTACATAGTTACACCAATATGTGTCTGATTTATCTATGTCTTCGCATGAGCGCAAATCGAGAAAATTCCGTAGTGAAAAGTTTTAGTTCTATTCATCCTCTATAGCTCCGCCTGTATCTCACACATAAAACAATTATGGTGTTGGCACGTTATATGAGTAGTAAGAAACGCTCCGCTACCCAACTCGCCCACTTTAAAGCCCCACAACCACCTAAGAGCAGATTCCTCTACATTGTTCGACACGTAAACACGGATGACGTCCATCGATGGCAGGCCGGCGGGCATTCGATCAGTGTCTGGCTGTCCAGATTTATCACACCGCACCAATCATGGCTTATTTAGCCGATTAGTAAGGTTGGCTGGTTTGCCGAATAATTTGAAAAGAATTAACGAGTGAGCGAAAAAAATGGAAAGGAACTATCACCGCCTCACCGGTATGGTTGCAGTTGCCCGAGATGACGCTGTACGGAGCCGAAAATCATTTGCACTTGTTTTTTTTTTTGCACTATTCCCAAACCACTGCAACTCCTGAAAGCCAGAATCAACAGTGACCACCAGAAAAGCGCTGAGGCAATGAAGCTCGACGAAGTCCCGCAGAATGAAATTAACTGTCTTGGATCCCGCAACGAAATTAATCAGAAAAGAATAACGGAGGAGTAGGAAAAATACAAATTTCCACTTCCCTCCATATCAAGCAGGAGACAGAACAAACAAGGCCAATAAGCACAAAGGGTCGTTTACAACTGGTATAAGCCCAGTTGCGTAGCACCACGGAGAAAAATTAGCATTCATATTAATGGGTCTTAACATTGTGTGCTGCTATATTTGTTTGCAATAATAGTTATGGCAAAAACGCTTGAACGCACGGAAATTTATTCTAGTTTCCATAAGGTCCGTATAGTAAACAACGCCTGGTGCAGCCTGTACTTCATTCAACATAATGCGTATTTGAACTTGACTGTCATACAATATAATAAAGTGCACACTTAAGCATTTTATTATTAGCTAGCCAACCGCGGCTGCACCCGCATGGAATTAGTACTTCCCCCAATTCTAGCTAATATTATAATTGCGAATAAGAGTTTGTACCTATGTTACGCCGCAAAGCCGCGGCTAGTATATAGATAGTGTATAAATTATAGCATTGTTGTTTTCCTGATGTATAAGCTTAATTAGGGCGGTTAAAACTACATCCGATCCGAGTCTTCGTATTTCGGGACTCGTATTTCGGTTCCGATGTAGCCGTAGTACTTCTTGTAGGGGAGGTTACGCACTACATCCGAACTTCGTCCGAACATTTTCATTCGAATTCAGAACATTTTATATGGGGATGTGAACTGCCATTTTTTATGATAGGTGGCGCATCGTCGCTATGACTATTGAAAGCTGTCAAATCCATACATTTTGTAACCTATCATTCAATAAATTTTAATTTTCTCGAAATATGTCTCTGTGTGCTGTACCAGGATGTACCAACCCCGGTGTTCATTTGTTGCCCAAAGATACAACGCTAAAAAAACTGGGAAAAAGTTAGTCAAAGTACCTAATTCTGATTAAGTTGCTTGGTAATCTTCGGCGAAATAGTGGAGCTATTAACGTATTGATAAAGTTTTACATTAGGAATGTCATTTGCTTGGCTTCAGAAGCTTGAGGGCTTTGATTGCCGAAAATAAAATAAAACTTCTAACCTAAACCTAAAGAATATCGAATTTTTTGTAAATTTTCCTACCATGAGTCAAGTAAGAACCTCTTTACAACAAAAAAAATATCCAAATCTAGAACATATCACCGATTATATTTTATTATATAAATGTCTGCCTCTCAAATAAATCTGTTTTCTTTCCAGTTGTCCTTGCTCCTCATTTCTTTAGTTCGTGTTTCAATTCCTTAAGCTTTCAGGGACAATACATATTATCAATAGCAAAAATGATTTGACAGCAGTCATTGCGCCGCCAGCGACATCTGCGCTCAGCTTTGCGTTCACATCCCCATTCGGATAGAACTCGGCACTATCCGAATTGAAAATGTTCGGACGAAGTTCGGATGTAGTGCTACGGCTACTTCGGAACCTAAATATCTCGGATTCGGATCGGATGCAGAGCGTAACCGGTAACTTCTCTAATCTATGGTAACCGCTCTTACTGTATTTTCTGTATATTCAGTATTTTTGCTTGAAAGAGTAACAAACATCCTTCCAATCTTTCACATTTATAATATTACTAGCTGATCCCCGCGGCTTCGCTCCCGTCGAAATTATAACCTTTTTTACTCGAAAATAATGTAGCTTTCCATAGGTGAAGGAATTTTTAATATCTGTCTAGTATTTTCGGATCCTATTCGGTACAAATAAACAAACAAACAAAAAAATCTTTCCTCTTTATAATATTGGTATAGATTAGGACAGAAGGATAGGCTTGTATGTCTAGTGGCTGCGGTAACGTAACCGCTGAACTTGAGGTCCTGGAATTGATATCTAGGTCAGGCAAATTGATATTAAATAAGTAATTTAGTAGTAGTACCGTACGAAGTATGCATTTGCGCCGGTTATAGTTCGTTTATTACATAAGACTGAGTACCCTACATACCACTTGGATTTAATACAAGCTTGTCTGCCCATATAGAGATGAATGGACATACAATTATTCATTAAAAATATTTTTTTAAACAAGCTTTTTTCGTATTCTTCTCAGCAAACCGTTTCATTTGATACCCATTTCATGGCAGTGCACAAAAAATAAGTAGTCCGCCATCTTGGGCCGACCCCCATATTGGATTAAGAATGATGTCACTTAGCTAACCATGCATTGTCATCCAAACTAAACGCGTATGCAAAATTTCATCTTAATCGGTGGAGGATAACTACTTTAAAATTCAGTTGCTAGATTTGACCCGAACACACATACATATGTCAGATCCAGTCACCTACTTAGTGACATACCGGTGTTAGATTACAGTCGTGGGCGCAGAATTTGGGATACGGGCAAACTAGAGAAATATCTCCTGTAACTTCTACACATTTTTAATTCGTTACAGAGTCAATTACTGTCACTATGGTACTAAGTACTACTGACTTAAAAGGAGACACTGAGCAGTTCCTAGGCCAGTATGTTGTCACGGACTCACGGCCATGTCCGAACCGAACGATCACTGTCGCTCTCCAATGAATTATATCGACACCATACGAAACACTAGACTCTATCCAGTACCAAACAAAGGTACTTGTGTATAATTTTAAGTAAACAAATCATGACAACATCCGACACATACATACATTACAAGTTAAATAAAAGCTTGTAAATAAAGATCGACTCGTGCCACTATTATTATTCCTATAAAACATAATTAAAACGTAGAGCCATTTATTCAAACTCAAGAACTAATCAAAGAGAACTTATACAATCTAGAAGCACATTAGCTGATTGCTAGATACAGATCAACTGCCACCGTTTAATTTACATCCCGCAGCGCTATCTCTATTAATGTAATTACTAAATAGACACAATATGAGGCTATTGTAGCAATAAAACTTTGTTTGTGTTGTAGCACTGCTGGATGATTAGCTATCAAGTCTAGCAACGACTGTGAAGATAGGTTTTTTTTTTTTTTTTAGGTAGTCTCGCGCTTGACCACTATCTCACCTGATGGTAAGCGATGATGTGGTCGACGGTGTAACACGCTTGCCTAGAAGTTACCTATTCACTCTTGACTTAAAGACTCTTAGGTTGTAGCTATCTGGAAACACAGACTCCGGCAGGGAATTCCACTCCTTAGTTCTAAATAGACACAATATGAGGCTATTGTAGCAATAAAACTTTGTTTGTGTTGCACTGCTGGATGATTCAAGTCAGTCTACCAACGACTGTGAAGTTAGATACGTTTTTTTTTTTTTTTTTTAGTTAGTCTCGCGCTTGACCACTATCTCACCTGATGGTAAGCGATGATGTGGTCGACGGTGTAACACGCTTGCCTAGAAGTAACCTATTCACTCTTGACTTAAAGACTCCGAGGTTGTAGCTATCTGGAAACACAGACTCCGGCAGGGAATTCCACTCCTTAGTTGTACGCATAATGAAAGTATTTCCAAAACGTTTAGTGCGTATGGGTGGGATGTCCACCATGTACCGATGGCGCATCGCCGTACGTCTTGTAGTCCGATGATGAAACGGGCTAGGCGGAATTAGATCATGCAATTCCATCGCACATCCATCGTTTGCTTAGTATATTCACTTTCAACATTATGGCAATTAATTAAAATCCCATTACAATGACATCACATTCATAACTTCATATTATAACGCTTGTTCCCCTAAGTCCCTTTTCACACGCTCCGGTTGCCGGGTAGCCGGTGCCGGGTAACCGGCGGCGAAGTGTATAGCCATGTGCGTAAGCTTTCACACTTACCGGCGTAATTTGTCCAGCAACCGACCGCCGGGTACACGCCGGCAGCCTAATAGCGTAAGTGAATTCTGCAAAGGAAACAAGTCGATTCTTTCAAATAATCAGAATCATTTCTTTCAACTTTTTCGGTATTGCGAAACTAATTTGGAAAGCTAGCGTTAGCTTTCCAAATCCTCCTTTGAGTTGAACACAGACTACTTAGAGATACTACGGAGTTGAAGATATATGACATTTGCATTACACAATATCAATAGTGAAGTTTTATCTCGATTCTTCCGCTTTCATTCATTCTTTTACAATCAATTCTACGTCAAAATATTGGTAATGAGCATAACCTTTCCGTTTCAGAGTGTAATATGCATTACGAAAAGTCGTTTTTGGGCAGAATTCCAACTTGCTTGCTTTGCAGAATTCACTTACGCAATTAGGCTGCGGGTCTACCACTGTACGTCCGATCGCCGCCTACCGGTTAGCCGGCGGCCAAACGCACAGTGGTTTATTGAATACGCACTATGCTTTCATACGCACCGGCATCCCGTCACCAAGGTACAACCCCCGACAGAGGACGCTCACGCATTTTTTCTTACACCCTCATATCATAATATTGTATCACCGTCCCGGCCGAATAAAATGATAACTGATATTACCCTAATTGCCATATTTGAAGACTACGGACCCGAATACATTTACTCAATCTTTTTTTCAATCTCGATTTCTTTTTTTTTACAATTTCAATTTTTGAATTCTTACGTTGCAAACGGTTATTCAAACGGTGATGTGGTTGATCTAAAGAGGATATTGACATTCGAAAGTACATGAAAAACCTCTTTTCATCTTTTAGCAGGTTTGGAAATAAGATATAGAATGCTCCACACTTTTCTCTTTTTATGTTAAGCGGATGAACCCAATAATTTCTTGACTTTCTTTCCACAGCGAAATAAATTTTTCGCGTTCCATTATTATTAAAAAAAATAAAAATTATATTATGTATACGTAGTTCAACGCAACTGTACTCGCTTTGACGGTTTAGACGCTACTGGATACAAAATCGGCTCGTGTGAAAGCTGAATGTGTTGCCGGACAGTCGGCACCTGTTACCCGGCAACCGGAGCGTGTGAAAAGGCACGAAGGGTTTGAGCAGAGATGTAGTTATAGTACATACACCTACACATT
The DNA here is from genome assembly GCA_945859665.1 of Anorthoa munda. Lineage (NCBI taxonomy): Eukaryota > Metazoa > Arthropoda > Insecta > Lepidoptera > Noctuidae > Anorthoa > Anorthoa munda. The sequence goes on from OX243894.1 coordinate 9,385,441, forward strand.
TCGCAAGTTAGGTGCGTTTATAAGTCTCATTTAATAGGGGCGAACCTGAACTTATTGCAATGAAAGGGTAGTTGACAAAAATATAGGTACATTTTTTGTCAACAATTACATAGTGTGGCCCGCGGCTGCGCCAAATAGGTCCAATTCAGCAAAATGCCAGACAAATAGGAGTTGCTTGACGCTGGTTTTCAACTGAACCTTAAAGTGTACGGATATGAATCAGTTTTTACGAATACACATAATCTTGCGAAGGGATACACTGGCATTGTGTTTCGGATAGGTTATGATACTCCATTTGGCCAGCTTGTTTCTACAGCGGCCAACCTGGGCACGCTATCGGTTAAGAGATTTCCAGATTGGCCACTTCGGCTCGTTTACAGAAAGAAGAACATTAACATTCACAATAAAACAGCTGTACCAAGACAAATTGACATAGTATGTCAAATTGACAACCAATTCATTCTCCTGATCATAAAATAGATATCTACCTACAACATTATAACAAGGTTGATTTCACCTAGAAACTATTTTGTGAAAATCTTTGTTATGATCGAGTTCTTTGTTGATTGATGCCAGAAAAATAGTGCTATTAATAAAAATGACTTGTTGTTTTCCAGATAATTGCATCGATTCGCTTCGTTAATAGATCCTAGTCATTCCCAATAAAAATCTAAAATTCGTGGTGACGATAACTTTCATGTGGTCATTAGAGAAAACAAAATCCGTTCGTATTTAACTACCGAATGATCAGTTGCTTTTCAGATTATCTATATTGTACTGTGGAGACCTACCGAAGGGAACCTTACAGCAGACAGCAGACGGTTTTGAGAATACTTTTATTATACGTACAGCTAAGGAGTGGAATAACTTACCGTACTGTGGAGACCTACCGAAGGGAACCTTACAGCAGACAGCAGACGTTTTGAGAATACTTTTATTATACGTACAGCTAAGGAGTGGAATAACTTACCGTACTGTGGAGACCTACCGAAGGGAACCTTACAGCAGACAGCAGACGGTTTTGAGAATACTTTTATTATACGTACAGCTAAGGAGTGGAATAACTTACCGGAGTCTGTGTTTCCCGATAGCTACAATCTAGGGGTCTTTAAGTCAAGAGTGAATAGGTTACTTCTAGGCAAGCGTGCTCCATCGTCGACCACATCATAGCTTACCATCAGGTGAGATAGTGGTCAAGCGCAAACCTATACTAGATAAAAAAAAAACAACAAAAAAAGACAGCATGACATAAAATGCTGGCAGCTGAAAGTTACTCTGTACGCGTATCTGTCTGTCTGTTTGAAATGTTTCCAAATTTAAACCTCTGAAACAATTTTAATCAATTTGGTATACAGATAGATTGATCTTTGAGAAGGACATAGGACACTTTTTAATCTGATAATTTCTGCATTTAACGCGGGCGAAGCTGATGGCAGAAGCTAGCGTAGAAATAAGCTCATATTCTAGCGCTTACTATTTTACGAGTTCAATCCCGGGGACGCAAATCTGCCTGACATTGGCAGTACAAAATAATAACTATAATCCGAAACTTTTTGCAAAAAAGTACAACCGATTTTCAAATAAAAACACTACAAAGTGAAAAATAACTTTCTTTTTGGAAGTCGGTGTCTTTGGCAGGTACCATTTTTAGGGTTCCGTACCCAAAGGATGAAAACGGGATCCTATTACTAAGAGTCCACGGTCCGTCTGTCTGTCTGTCACCAGGCTGTATTAAATTTCAACTGTCTAGCTATGACGGTACATGAGAAACCGTGATAGCTAGACAGTTGAAATTTTCACAGATGATGTATCTCTGTTGCCGCTATAACAACAAATACTAAAAACATAATAAAATACATTTTAAAGTGGGGCTCCTATACGATTTTGTTTGCCATTTTTTGCGATAATGGTACGGAACCCTTCGTGCGCGAGTTCGACTGGCACTTGGCCGGTTTTTTTTATGTACATCGACTTCCAAAAAGAAAGTTATTTTTCACTTTGTAGTGTTTTTATTTGGAAGTAATTAGTAATTTTTGTAAAAAAAAAAATATTTTTCACTTTTTAGTTGTACCTAATAGGCAAGTTCTTTAGTAAGGTGCCTATAATACCAGAATAGATTACCCGAATAGAATGAAACTTAAACATAACCGGTGAAATGATAGGGTAACAAGTTGAACTGTACACATCTGCGTACCCCTTTAGAGCGTACTGGCGTGATGTTATGTTATGAAATGGTATAAACAATAAACAAACATGCGATTGCAGCAATCCCAAGAGATTTGCCGTCATTTATTGAAGAGTTCTGTTGTATAACGCCCAAGTCCTTCATCAAATCTTCACCAAATTAAAATGGGACAAATTTGAGAACATACTGTTTCAAACAAAAAAATAATTTTCAAAATCGGTCCCCAAATGACTGAGAAACCGGTGCACATACAAAAAACAAACACAAAGTCGAACATAGAACCTCCTACTTTTTGAAAAGTCGGTTAAAAAGCACCACACATCACCATCAGAAAAAAGTTATTGCTACATTATATGCTACATACAACCTAAACCTAAATCTAACTCCACCTAGCAACCTACCACAAGTACCATCAATCAAACACTAACAAACAAGAAAGAAACCTACAAACTACAAGAAAACCTACCCTACCCTAGCCTAGGAATCAATACAATACCGCAAATTGAAGTCGAACACGTGCCAACCGCGCCCCCAGACAGTTGCCGATAAATTACACGGACAGACAAACAGACTGTTGACGTCAGAACTCGCCCTGCAAACAAGGCTGTTGGAGTCAACAGTTAGTACTTGTGTTTGGCTCAATATTGTAAAGTGCTGCTACAGGGTTTACGGTAATGCATTTGTTAGATTAAAGGAATTCACAAAGCTGCGTACTGACATGCAGTAGCAACGAAAGACCAAAATGAAAAAAGTTAATTAAAAAAATCAAAAAACCCGCCTGCTTAAAAAGCGAACTAAAAAGACGTCAATCATGTTTTGCAGTCGGAGGATGCATCTCGTATTAGTCAGCCAGCTCCCGACTATGTATCCTCCAACTGCATAACATGATTTTCTTCTTGTTTACGTCTTTTTAGTTCGCTTTTTAAGCAGGCGGGTTTTTTGTTTTTTTTTTATATAACTTTTTTATTTATAACTTTTTAGTTAACATATTTTTTCAAATTAGGTACATTTAAACATATAAGTGTTATATATTTTTGAAATCTCTAAAAACCCTTCATTTTGATACCCCACTACGATGGGTACAGAAGAAAAAAAAATTGTTTGTAATTTTTTTTTAAAGGCACTTAGCTAAGAACACTTGGGCGATCAAGACCTATCTAACGATGTCTTAATTATAAAAATCCGCCAATTAGTTTGAAAGATATGAGGTAATAAAGAATATTACATACAAGATCCGCGCGAAAAACATAACCCTTTCCTTGCAGCCGGGTAAAAATGGTTCATAGAATCAAGCGGGACAGAAACTAATAAACTGTAGTGTGCAGATAACCCAACCTTATATTTGTAACTGCACTCACCAATTATGGCAATATTACACGAATCGTTGAATTGAATACTTCTCTTTTATTTTGATTACATCACTCTAACACATGGCGACCCTTAGCCAGCGATTAAAATTTTGCAAATTGCTTAAAAAGCGAATACGTCAATAGTTGAAGAAATCATGAAGATTTTACTGATAGAAGTTTATGAAGACGGAAAAAAAATGAAGAAAGAAAGCAAAGAAGATTTAGAAAAATATTATAGAAGAAACAGAATCCAAGAATTAGTTTGAAGGGATGAAAACATACCCTTTTAACCTACTTTATCTTGTTACCATTTGTATTGTTTTACTAGCTGACCCGGCAAACTTTGTTTTGCCATAAAAACACCAAACATTCATCTACCCAACACTACTCCACCTACGCTACCCTACCCTACATACACTACCCTACCAACCCTACCCTACCTACACTACCTACCCTACCTACCCTACCTACCCTACCCTACCCTACCAACCCTACCCTATCTTCCCTACCCTACCTACCCTACCCTACCTACCCTACCCTACCTACGCTACCCTACCTACCCTACCCTACATACACTACCCTACCAACCCTACCCTACCTACCCTACCTACACTACCTACCCTACCTACCCTACCCTACCCTACCCTACCAACCCTACCCTATCTTCCCTACCCTACCTACCCTACCCTACCTACCCTACCCTACCTACCCTACCCTACCCTACCCTACCTGCCCTACCCTACCTACCCTACCTACCCTGCCCTACCTACCCTACCCTACCTACCCTACCCTACCTACCCTACCCTACCTGCCCTACCCTATATACCCTACCCTACCCTACATAAGAACCTTCTCCCAACAATAACGAACACAACAAAAAAAAAATAAGCCAAATCGGTCAAGCCGTTTTCATGTTATGTCGTGACAACGGAAAACGGGTTTCATTTTTAGGGTTCCGTACCCAAAGGGTAAAAACGGGACCCTATTACTAAGACTTCGCGATCCGTCTGTCTGTCTGTCTGTCTGTCCGTCTGTCTCCAGGCTGTATCTCATGAACCGTGATAGCTAGACAGTTGAAATTTTCACAGATGATGTATTTCTGTTGCCGCTATAACAACAAATACTAAAAACAGTATAAAATAAATGTTAAAGGGGGGCTCCCATACAACAAACCTGATATTTTTGCCGTTTTTTGCTCGATATTAATAACGGCAACCGGTAGACGCTTGAAATATTCATAGAATGTTTAATTGTATATTTACTTCAAAAAATAATAATTAATAAATTAAAATAAAATAAATTAAGGGGGGCTCCCATACAACAAACGTGATTTTTTTGCAGTGTTTTGCGATAATGGTACGGAACCCTTCGTGTGCGAGTCCGACTCGCACTTGGCCGGTTTTTTTATATATATAGATTAGTGAAACTAGTACTGTAATTAACAACCTTGTTATTAGTTGTACAGTTTTTGTTTGTCCAACAAAAATGGGAACGCCCTCCTGACCGTATATACCCCTCGACCCTCATGATCCTATTTTCTAGTGTGGGGCAATGATTTTAAAAAAGAAAAAAGAAGAGAAAAGGAACATTTCTGCCGGGTGCCGGGAGAATTCTCAAGCCTTATGATGAGAGGATATGCAGGGCGCCGGGAGATAAATCGTTCGCGTCCCGATGTGGAGCAGCTGGGAGTCAGTTCGAGTCCAGTGCTGAGGAGCTCTTATACAAAACCATGGATTTGAAATTCCTACTGGACTGACAGGCAGCCACAGATAATCAAGAATTAAATATTCTGGATTCACCTCTTAAGACGACGACTAACGCCAACGACCTTGAGGGAACAAAACGCGCTACCCAAAATTTTGTAGTTTTTTGTTCTTTCCTTATTATTCTATGACTACAAAAAAGCCTCAGATCAAAATGTAGATAATTAAATTGTCTTTGAAATGGTGTTAATTTCATTAAAATACGTCCAGCGGTTTTGGTGCGATTGTCGTGTTTTTGTCCGTTTTAGACATAACTTTACAAATTAATTACACTATGTTATACGAATAAAACTCAAAATTTGCTTAGATCAAATAATTAAGAAAATGGTCTAAAATAACATATATATTTGCCAAAAAATTACGACTAGCCATTTAGACGTGATTCTCATTTTAAAATCAGCTACTCAAGGGAATCGGCGCCTTAATCTTTACGACGTCTAAACGCGCTTACCGAAGTACACGGAAAACGCTTTTAGACGTTGGTCCTGGATGTAATTTGTAATATTTGATAGTCATCACGGATAGTCAGAAGCCAGAAGATCTAGTGTCACCATTCTTGACAAGGGATGTCGTCTTAACTCGCATCTCAAAGTAAAGCTAAAGGACCAAATTAGAACAGTGGAACTTAGGAACTAGCAAATGCTGAATTGGTAATCTAGCTATACTATATAATAATATTATAAAGAGGAAAGATTTGTTTGTTTGTACCGAATAGGCTCCGAAACTACTGGACCGATTTATAAAGTAGTAGTCATTTATTAAGGACTAGCTGTTCCCCGCGGCTTCGCTCCCGTGGACCACCCCACAGGACCCGTTTTCGGGATAAAAAATAGCCTATGACACTCAGGAATAATGTACCTTTCTATTGGTGAAAGAAATGTTTAAATCGGTCCAGTAGTTTCGGAGCCTATTCGGTACAAACAAACAAAAAAATATTTCCTCTTTATAATATTAGTATAGATAAATGATTTATTTCTGTAAGTTCGTTTGTACAAACATTTTACAAAATATTCACGCTCAAAATAATTCTATGGTACCTATTTTTTTCTATTCCTCTCCTTTACTTTCTGACTGTACGAGTAGCTGTTGTGTGAGTGTCGAATAAATCTTTTTCTATCTTTTTTTTCTTTTCTATGGGTTTGTTTTTCTTTCTATATAATTACGAAAGGCACAGTGGGATCCTTGGTTTAGTTCTAATGTATTTTTTCAAATTATTCATAGGCTCGCGTTTGACGGTGAAGCACGCTTGCCTAGAAGTAACCTATTCACTCTTGACTCTTTCCTCTAGCTTTTTACCCACTTAAAAAAAAGGACGTAATCAATTCGACACGTATGTATGTAATATTGTTGGAATGGCACAATATTCAGATAATGTTACTCTGTATGGGCTTCTAAACACGTGTGCCAAATTTCATAAGTGTATGTATATTTGTTTGTATGTATGTATGGTTGTATGTTTGTCCACGCATATCCCCGAAACTAGTAATCGGATCGTGATCATTTCTTTTTTATTGGATTAGTTATTTATCAACTTAGGGAAAATTACAAGTTTCATCAAAATCGGTTTAGCGGTTTTCAAGATATACAACCGAACTTCTTAGCGCCAAACAGCACGAATGTATAAATTTAATTATTATGGATATTTTGTCAATCCTTTAGGTACCTTACTACTCACTGCTCACTTTTTAGTGATAGAATACTAAAACTAAAAAATAAACCGTAGAAGTCGGTTTAATATTTGTGTCGGTGTTAAAAAACGATAAAAATAAGAGGTACCAAAGACACCGACTTCCGAAACGAAAGTTATCATTGCACTTTTTAGTGGTTTATTTTTTGTGAAAAAGGTTTTCTACATTATCATATTTTCTCTCGACTTCAGTTACAAGATAAAATTACAAATTTAAAAAACCCCCGATTTTAATTTTTATTTCATGCTTTTTAAACTACATATAATATACCTAGTAGCAGACACGCTTCAATCGACAATCTGTCAAAACACGTAATAATGACAAGATATCTTGCGAAAAAATCCGAAAAAAGAGAAAAAGAGAAAAATGCGAATAACTTTTGAACGGCTAAACCAATTTTATTCAAACATAGCTAAGAACACTCTCGACAAAGTCACCTTTCAAAGAAAAAAACTAAATCAAAATCGGTTCATCCGTTTAGGCGCTATGATGCCACAGGCAGATACACAGATATACAGCAACACACGTCAAACTTATAACACCCCCCTTTTTCCGTCGGGGGTTAAAAATCGAGACAAACAAAGTTCGCAAAGATCAGTTAATAAATTTCTAATTAGCGGTTGCATAAAGACGGCTAGCGTAATGTCAGCAAAGACAGTTCACTCAAAATGCTTTTTAGATTGGCAACAAAAGACTGTTTAGTCCCGACCGCGCACCGAAGTTTACCCAACCTAATTACTTGAAAGCTGGGCTGTGCACATAAAAATTGCATAAACACCACTGTTAACTGGCCGGGTTTTATATATAGATACCAACTCATCATCATCATATCAGCCGATAGACGTCTACTGCTGGACATAGGCCTCCCCCAAGCGTCGCCACATTGACCGGTCCCGTGCGTCTCGCAAACAGCGAATCCCCGCAACCTTCACCAGGTCATCGGTCCACCTGGTTCGTGTTCGCGGTCGCCACTACAGAACCTTTCTGCCCCATCGGCCCTCCGTTCTGCGAGCAATGTGCCCTGCCCACCGCCACTTAAGTTTGGCGATTCTTCGGGCTATGTCGGTAACCCTGGTTCTCTACATTTCTGATGACCAATACCAACTACCAAGGAAAAATTACGGCTGAATCTTGAAGCATACAATCGCGTTATATTGTGGGTATTTCTTTGGTGATGATATTAGGATATTCGCATTTTGGATTCGTCAATGCTCAAGGCGCCAAGGCAAGACAATGCGACAACTCATTTATCTGAAGAGCCAGTACTTTACTCAATATGGATAATCGAATATCTCTGTGCTTTTAAGTTTGACAGTCAAGCTTGCTACATGACAAAAACCCAACCCATGGAACCAGTTTTGGATTCAAAGGTTAGAACGGGTCTAATCTTTGAATCCTAAACTAGAACCGAAACCGAGAGCAGTGGTGGCCCAGTGGTATCGGCCGCGACTTACAAGTTGTAGGTGGTGGGTTCGAGCTCAGGCAGGCGCTTTACTTTGTGTAAATTATTTCATCACCACTGCTCTCAAAAACGGTGAAGGAAAACATCGTGAGGAAACCGGCATGTCCTAGAACCAAAAATTCAAGACATGTGACATCCACCAACCCGCACTGGGCCCGCGTGGTGGATTACGGCCCATTCCCTCTCACAGAGAGGAGGCCTGTGTCGCAGCAGTGGGAACATTAAGAGGCTGAAACCAAAATAAACTAACAAAGAGACAGAAACCGAGTCATGTTTTTTTATTAAGACAGATTAAGACCTAGAAAATTAGCCTAACCAGACAAGTTTCACGTTCAAAGTACCTTTCATTACTCGATTCACCGCCAGACAAACAAACAAACCGGACTAGGTCCAACCATTTCACAAACCATTCAACACGATCACTACATTTTCTATTTCGAACAGTTTTCACGTAAACACCGGTTTAGTGAGATGTAAATCATTTCTTGAACGTTCTCCGGCTACAGGCGGGAACTATAAACTTAGACAAGCGTGTGTAGACTTATGAATGTTGATAGCAGTAAAAATATCGAGTTATGCCTGTTTTGTTGAGTACTAAATTGTTTTCTTGATTATGAAGATAAATTAAGGTGAAGTTTTTAAGAGGAACTGTGATGATACCCGAAGGATTAGCAAAAGACAGAATTGTGTAAAAAAGTATGGGGGCCTTGGCCCGGTAATGGGATAAAATAAGCTCGATGATGATCCTTCGGATACAAAAGGATGAAGCCACGTGTCAGCAGTATCTCAAACTCATGGCCAATTTTCTGAATAAAGACATTCCTTTAAGGCACCGATTCCCTTAAGTAGCTGATTTTAAAATGAGAATCACGTCGGCCGTAGCCGTTTAGGCTAGTCGTATTTTTTTTGAAAAGTATGTTACATTAGAAGACCATTTTCTTAATAATTTGATCTAAGAAAATTTTGAGTTTTATTCGTATAACATAGTGTAATTAAATTGTAAAGTTATGTCTAAAACGGACAAAAACACGAAAATCGCACCAAAACCGCCGGGCGTATTTTAATGAAATCGACACCATCTCAAAGACAATTTAATTATCTACATTTTGATCTGAAGCTTTATTTTTTTAAAGTCATAGAATAATAAGGAAAGTACAAAAAACTACAAAATGTTGGCTCGCGCGGGTGTGAAACGAGTGCGCGTTTTGTTCCCTCAAGGTCGTTGGCGTTAGTCATCGTCTTAAAGGCCTAATGAAGGTCTGGTGCAGCTATAAACATGGCCATCTACTCAGCCCAAGTTATATAAAAGTTAACCGACAACTCGAAAGGAAGCACGATTTTCCAAAAGAATCTTAGAGCAAACATAATGCAGTATTTAATTGAACTTCAGATGCATCAACCACGTTCCATAACAGTTTTCCTAAGAATATCGCGGGTGTCAAATAAGGAGAAATATGGGCATTATTTTTGGAAAACGAACTTTTTGATCGGCATCGAATTTTTAATTGGGACCAGCCTGACACACTATTCCCAACTACAGTCACCTCTGTAGACCAGAATCAACAGTGGCGACCACCAGAAAGCGTCGTAACAATACAGCTCGACGAGACCCGAAAAACGCTTCAACTGTTTTGGATCCCAAAACTAAATTAATCAGAAAAGAACAGTAGAGGAGTGAGAGAAAATATATATAGTTCGTTCTTTAATCAAAACTACAAGAAATGAGCTAATACATTTTCAAATTACAAAAGCTCGCTAGCCCGACTTGCCAATGCAATGCAATACAACAAGCTTTTGGTTGCCAGTAAGTTTACAACTTCCTTATTGATATAGAGTGATGATGAATTGGCTGCCCACCCAATAAGTTTATGTAGTCTTAAACGAGTGCTAACTCGTAAAATAATAATCAAATTAATTTGGAGAAGAAATAACAGTTGAACTGGTTTTCAACCCCCCACGGAAAAAGATAGGTGTTATAAGTTTGACGTGTGTTGTTGTGTATCTGTGTGTCTGTCTGTGGCATCATAGAGCCTAAAAGGATGAACCGATTTTGATTTAGTTTTTTTTGTTTGAAAGGTGAGAGTGTGTCAGTGTTCTTAGCTATGTTTGAATAAAATCGGTTTAGCCGTCCAAAAGTTAATCGCATTTTACTCTTTGAATCTGGTTTTTTTCGTAAGATATCGTGTCTTTATTACGTGTTTCTATAGATTGTCGATTAAAGCGTGTCTGCTACTAAGTATATTATATGTAGTTTAAAAAGCATGAATTAAAAATTAAAATCGGAGGTTTTTTAAATTTGTAATTTTATCTTGTAAAGTGGTTGTAGAATGTTGACAAACGTTTTTATTTTTGTCTATGCGCTGTGAAAGTTCACTGCTAAAGATCTTACAGCACACTGGCTGGCAGGAAAAATAGTTCTGGCTGGTTTTGGGCATTCATTCAAATTTCGAACGGAACTCTTGCGCCCTTGCTATACATACCTACTAGCTATTCCAAATATAAACTAAGCTTATCATACAGTTTTGAAATTGGTTAAGGACTGATAGATGGCGATGGATGGTGAGAAGCTTAGTTAAGGTATCTTGTTACTCAGCTACTGGGTTGTGGAGGTCAGATAGGCAATTTGCGTTAAGTCAGCTGCATTTGGTTAGACTGGGTGCTGACCACAACATATTTGGAGTAAGACTGAACAAATTGGATGATTATAGGCAAGACCAAGGATTTTGTCCCGTTGCCACGAAGGACCAAAAACACCTGAAGAATGGTAATGTAATGTGCGTTTTGTCTGTACAGAACAAGCATTTTTTCTTTCTTTTTCTTTTCTTTCTTTAGTAACGAGCTTTTTCATTTTATCTGCTAATCCTATTTCGTATTTTTGCTTACTTTAGTTCTTGACAGATAATTAAACTGAACGAAAACAGCAGTAAACTCGTGACTCGCAAACAAAATATCGATAAAATGTAAACTTGGAACACGGAATAAATCAAAACTTGGAGCGTTATTGTAAATATTACTAAATATTTAATGTTTCTTACTGTTATGCGGAATGTTCTTAGTATGCTGAATTTCCTATGTTTTGAGCAAGTATTTATTGAAAGAGAACGATTTAAACCGTTGTTGTACAAATTTCGTCGTCAAAATAGTTTTGGTCTCTTGATCGGAATGCACAACGTTGCGGTATGCGTTGCCGGACTCTTATAAAAACGTCTAGAATAGTCTTTTATTCCGTTGTATTATTAGTCTGCGGTGAGGAACTTATCTAATTTTGACTTGTGCTTACCGGCAGGCGAGATTTTCAAGTTTCTTTATCATTTCGTTCAGCGAATTGCATTTTCGTAACCGCCCCCTGAAGCCCACCTAATCAAGTTGACAATTAAAAGCAATTATAAATGCAATACAAGCAATGCAATTATAATTCGAGCTAGAGCTTCATTGCCTTGGCGCTTTTCTGGTGGTCGCCACTGTTGATTCTGGCTTTCAGGAGTTCCAGTGGTTTGGGTATAGTGCGATGGGATTGCCACAAAAAACAAATTATAAGCACCTTTGCCAAATTTAACATCCGGTTTTCCTCAATGTAAGTGACTCACACAAATTGCATAAGTTGATAACTAAGTAATATCATCTCATATCTTGATCTCTACAATCGTAACACCAAAGCGGTAAAAATATATTGAATTTTTATCATCAGATTGTTGGAATATACTTCAGAATAGAAATAGATTAGCAGTTTAAGATAGGAAGCTGGTTCACCGATACAAAGAAATAGTCCTTCTTTCCTTGAAGAAGCTTGCAGATTCTGCGGGGTTTTTTACCTGACTGCCGAAGGAGGGTAATGTGTTTATCAGTCTATGTATGTATGTTTGTTCCTATGTGGCGTTCTAGAGACCAAACGCGTTAGCCGATTTTGATGGTTCTTACGTCAATCGATTCGTCTTAACCCTGCGTGTGTCACTGGCTACATTAAAATTGGAAAATAGAAAAATGGCGGATTTTGGGCGCCATATTGTGAGGACCCAAATTTTATTTTTCTTCCATTCCTATCGTGTGGGGTATCAAAATAAAGGGCTTCAAGAGTTGATTTCAAAAATATATAACAGTTATATGTTTAAATGTACCCTAATTCTAAAAAACCGGCCAAGTGCGAGTCGGACTCGCACACGAAGGGTTCCGTACCATTATCGCAAAACACTGCATAAAAATCACGTTTGTTGTATGGGAGCCCCCCTTAATTTATTTTATTTTAATGTATTAATTATTATTTTTTGAAGTAAATATACAACTAAACATTCTGTGAATATTTCAAGCGTCTACCTGTTGCCGTTATTAATATCGAGCAAAAAACGGCAAAAATATCACGTTTGTTGTATGGGAGCCCCCCTTTAATATTTACTTTATACTGTTTTTAGTATTTGTTGTTATAGCGGCAACAGAAATACATCATCTGTGAAAATTTCAACTGTCTAGCTATCACGGTTCATGAGATACAGCCTGGAGACAGACGGACAGACAGACAGACAGACAGACAGACAGACAGACAGACAGACAGACAGACAGACGGATCGCGAAGTCTTAGTAATAGGGTCCCGTTTTTACCCTTTGGGTACGGAACCCTAAAAAAGATAACTAAAAAGTTATAAATAAAAAAAGTTAATTAAAAAGTCAAAAAAACCCGACTGCTTCAAAAGCGAACTAAAAATATGTAAACAAGAAGAAAATCATGCTGTGCAGTCGGAGGATACATCTGGTTTTGGTCAGCCAGCTCGCGAACATATATCCTCCGACTGCACAGCATGATTTTCTTCTTGTTTACATATTTTTAGTTCGCTTTTTAAGCAGTCGGGTTTTTTTGACTTTTTTAATTAACTTTATTTTTTCAATCCGAATTCATATATTGTATATGAATTCGGATTGAAAAAATAAAGTTAGAGAAAAGACTCTCTGGCTACAATACTCAGTACCATAAACTACCACAAGGTGACAACCAGTCTTGCACAGAGATTCACCTGCATCCCATCAAACTGTAAACCGACCTGAACATAGTTGGAAATAAACCTAGGCAAAATGAAATATCCACTGCCAGTTACAAAAAATACCTCCCTATATCGTCATGGATCCCTTTTGATACACGAAGAAAAGTCCATGGCTCATCTACCTACATACAACCGCTACGACGACCGTATCAGAAATCTACACATATCTGTCTGCAACGCACTTAAAGCCCGAATAATCCTTAAATTATGTAAACACTTAAATTATTGTTTCTCACTATTTCGGCTATAAATTGGATCGGTTTGTTTGTACGACTGACTGATAAATTGACGACACTAGCCACCTGGTCGATGGAAACGGAACGTTGCACAAAATTATACGAATTATGGTGTACCAAATATTGTCGGTTCATCCGGTGGATTAGGGGATGGTCCGGAGAGTCTCAAGCATGAGGATATGAAGTAGGGTGTGTTTTTTACCCGGCTGCAAGGCAAGGGTTATGTTTTTCGCGCGTATCTTGTATGTTTGTATTATTCTTTATTACCGCATATCTTTCAAACCAGATTTTTTATAATTAAGACATCGTTAGATAGTTCCGCCCAACCTTAAAAGGTAACCTGGCGTATTGTGAGGGTTTCAATTATTTTTTTCTTCCAAACTCATCGAGTGGGGTATCAAAATGAAGGGTATTTAGAGGTGATTATAAAAATATATACCACTTAATGTTTAAAAGTCACTCGAAAAAAAAAAGTACCTAACTAAAAAGTAGTAAATAAAAAAAAGTTGATGAAATAAAAAAAACCTGACAGCAAAGATGTAAACAAGAAGAAAATCATGCTGTGCAGTCGGAGGATACATATTCGCGAGCTGGCTGACCAAAACTATAAATTACTAATCATGACATCTTTGCAGTCGGGATTTTTGATTTTATTAATTCTTCTTTTTTTCGAGTCGATGGCTTACTCCTTAAATATTTTGGGACCAGTAGGCGGCCACACCAATCGCAGCGTCAGTGACATTTATCAGGTCCTCTTAAGTGCAGGCGTATGGGCACTTGAGGCACTCCGAGCGAGAGAGAAATAGAGTGGGCAAAAGTGGCAGGGACCATGTCTGTCGAAGGACCGAAGACAGCAGACGAGATGTGCTAACGACCCTATAAATACGGTTTGTTTTAACAGACTGGTTCGGAAGGCAAATAAGCAATCATGTGCCGTATCTTTTAGAAACCTATGTCTAGCAGTAAATTACGATAGACATGTAGCGGCACCAACGCCGCCACTTACGAACTTATGATATGACGTCACAAAAATCCTACATCGCGCAAGCAAAGTTTTCGGCGCGAGACAAGACTTACAACAGTCAGACAAAACACCCGTCTAGTCGGAGAATCCTCCACTTTCTAAGGAAGTCTACGGAACTTTACTCTCTGTTCCGCATACCTGCAAACTGGTGACCCCGACGTGAGTTATATACGCCTGTTTTTTTCGCTCTGTCGACGCGGCTTTTTGGACGTTTCCAGACAGAAAACTCGCCGTCGACGCGCAGACGTCGTGACACCGTGTGCACACTAATTCACAGCACTTACTACTTCCATACATAGTACAACGACGCGAATAACACTTAAACCCACTCGGTCACCACCCATTGTAAACAATGGCACAATCAATAATTACAGTTTTGACATGCCGCCAGCTCGTTCTCTATGGTATAATGGTTTAGAACGGAATTAGACTGTGCGACTGTATGCGCATGATTATTGTTGGGCAATTGAAAATGCGGCATATGTGTTGACACATACATAAAACATAAACTCATGCCTTTTTCTTGTGGGCGTAGGTAGAAACTATGTAACGTGTCTGCCTTCAGGCCTGCACGTACCGAAGTGACAAGCAAAGCTAATAAAAAACATCTTCTATTATTTTACAAGTGTTCCGATTTCAATCACCTGCCCAAACTAAATAGATATCTGTTGCCAGTCTTGTAATAGGTTGCCTCTAAATAAATGAGTCCTCACATGTGCTTCGCCCCTACGAATAGAGGCGCAGAATCATGTGAAGTGCTTCCATTCTACGTTTTGAAAGTTTACATCAATCCTACCTAATCCTAACCCGAACATTTACTTAACGGAGGAGTCACATTTACAATTGAGGTACGACCCTTAAAAAAAGCCATGACAAACGAGTTATCGGATACTCCATTAGGTGCTTTTGACCAAGGAGGTTCAAGCATGACGCGTTGACTTGTTAAAGCATATGCGCACGTCAGCCGGGGTAGCTCAGAGAGCTTTAAATATTAATCCGAAATTCTATCATGTCATATTTTATCAACAACGTGCCTGCCTTCAGGCGGGCACGTACCGAAGTGACAAGCAAAGCTAATCCAAAACATCTTCAATTATTTTACAAGGGTTCCGATTTCAATCACCTTCCAAAACTAAATAGTTATCTGTTGCCAGTCTTATAATAGGCATTTAAATAGGTGTGTCCTCACAGTACTATGCACTAGACCTTTCTGAAGAACATTACCAATAAGTAATTTCTGTTCTTTCAAAATGTTTTGTCCTTTCGGGATTTCAACATCTGCCTTATCCATCGTGTCCATATTACCATCGTGCGTACTCTTTTCATTTGTGCTCAGTAGTATGCACAAATAGTGGAGGAAGTTAGGGTACTTAATATGTACCACATTATAGACCATTATTAAAAAATATATAGTCTGAAACCTACCTGGAATGGAACACAGAGCGTAGAAAGAGGTATGTTCTATAGCATGGAAGAACTTAGCTTTGAATCTTGGAATAACTGAGCTAAAGTTTTGATTTGGCTTGGTTGTTTTCTTCAGAGTTGCTAACATTTGTTTGGCTGTGTTGATATGCCTTTTGCGCCCATTGATATAAAAAAAAAACATAGAAGGGCAAATAATCTTCTGGTTCAATTTTTCAGGCAGCGGGAGTAACTCATTCATAGTCATAGACCGTCTAGCAGTATGTTGTCAACATATATATTTACAATGATAAACTTGTAGCTAATGCAGTTCTGTTGAAATATTTATGAGATAAAATAATAAATCTGAATTTCTGTTTGGCAATTCAAAAGAGGTAATGGCGTCGCGCAGATATTCTAAATTCAAAATTTAAATTACTTTAATATATTGCCAGTCCACAAAACTGTTTAACTTAGAATAAGAGATCGTTTTTAAAATGTATGGAAATAATAAAAACGGAACGCAAACACTGTGCTATGTGCTAAACAAGCAGACAAATTAACTGTGTCAAAAAACGTGCCAAAAGACAAGAACATATTTAAAAAAACAAACCGTAATAAAAATGCGTTACTTTAACGGTCATTCTTGGTGCAAAAATTAGGCCCAAATTTTGAATAAAATTGTAAAATAAAAAAGCTGAAATATAAATAAAACGTGCTCGAAAATATTTTAGAAAAAGAAACAAAAGGCTCTAGGCAAAGAGTCATTCTTCTATCAGCGATGGCCATTGTCGAAATGCCAAAATGATAGGTATTGATCACGTGACATTTCGATAACGATAGTAATCCCATACATTTTTGACATTTTACCAACCGCTATCATGACGCTTTCCTGGATTGAATGTCACTTATCTAGGCCCTAGGTCTATTACCAAAAAAGTCAAAAAAAAAAAAAAAAAAAAAATTGCTAGTAACAAAAATTATACCACCACCGTACAAAAAAAGTCAAGAAGCTTCTAATATGGGACAAATAAACGAAATTAAAAACATTGTAATTATTATGAAAACATAATGGGACGAATTATAACTTATAGTTAAATTGTTACTACATACAAGTTTTTTTACATGAAATATTTAATAACTTACGACCAATGTACTCATTCGAGGAAGACTATAACGGAGGAGTCAGATATACTTACCCATTTTGGGTACACGTGTACCTTTAAGGAATCTGCCCACTACACCGTACCATACCATGACTGTGCTATGAACGTATCAGAATCGGAAAGACCTCTACTGTACTAGACCGTTTCAAATACGTATCATAACCTTGCGTAACGGTTTTAGTGACGGGAGCCTCCGCATATCATCTCCGTATCATCCGCGTCACGCGTGTCATAGCCGTGCATATCGGTTATGGTGACGGGTTCCTCCGCATATCATAGCAAGTAGTGTTTTTTATTTTTTTATGGACAATCCCACCGCACTATTCCCAAACCAATGCAACGCCTGAAAGCCAGAATCAACAGTGGCGACCACCAGAAAAACGCCGAGGCAATGAAGCTCGACGAAGTCCCGGAGAATTAATTTAACTGTCTTGGATCCCGCAACGAAATTAATCAGAAAATAATAACGGAGGAGCAAGTATAGCTAGCAAGAGAAAAGTAGCGACACGTTTGTAACGGTCATCATACGCGGTTATAACCTGTATGCTCACCGTTTCGTCGCCTGCGTGCCCCGGTTTAACAAGTCGCGTGCCATGCGCAGAGCGTATCGGCACCGGCAAAATATTCTCGCCGACAATTGCGACATTGGCGACGGTGCAGGTCGGTGACGGAACGGGCATAGTCTCATACTTTTAATACAAAGAATACGGTCTATTACGTTCGTAGTATGATACGTTGTAGTGGCACAGAAATGACTTAATAGTTTCGTAGTGGGTAGAGTCCTTTAGAGTAAGGAAGAACTGGCAAAAAAGATATGGAAGCATCAAGTTCTTCCAATTAGCTTAGCTTTTCACTAATAAATATAACTATTTGAACTACATGCTGCCTCAGAACACTCCACAAGAAGCTGCGCACTGCGCAGTATCAAATTCATGTGACTGTTGGGGTCAGTGATGGGTACTGCGTAGCGTATGGCGCACTGAATCAACCTATGATATTCGCCTTTACTTGCGCTGTGTTAAGCATAAATAAGTCTACATCAGGTTAGTATTATTGTTAGTCAAAAATTAAGAGACGAAGACAAAACAGACACGATTTAGCATGATTGTCTCGCCGACCAACGCCATCTCTTGACGAAGCAGAAAGTTAACTAGCAATTATATCGATCCTACCCTCAATTATATAAATTAATCTGAATTGATGGATCGTATGAGTACATTGGAGATCTTATAATACAAAGATTTATGAAACTGTAACAATACGACCGTATGGAAGTTTGTATGAAAACTCGTTACTTACTCAATCTTGTATGTAATGACAAGCTTGGTTGGTGATGAGAAAAAATATTAATTAAATTTCTTAAAATTAAAGCAAAGTTACTATTATAAGTTGCCCTCCTTCAGTAGGATTCGTGTTAATTAGATATTTCCAAAAACTTTTGATAAAATTGCTAGAGTATACATACAAACAATTGTGTTAATTTGGGGTCGCCATTAATATTAGTAGTCCAGTAGGGATACAATTATTTTCCACATAACCTTTGATAATTCAAAAGTTTGTTATTTTCGCTGGGTGGATACCTTATGTAAATTCAACGCTATGTACAAAAATGCTAACAGTTTACAGTGATGCAATAGGCATAAAGTAGGTATTTCCTATTATTTCGTGTTATAACATTAATATAAAATTTAAATTTAAATAAATTAATGTTTCTTTATTAGTACTATCTAAACTTTATATTAGTGAAAATGCTAACAGATAGGTACTGTGGAACAATGGAAAACTGAAAATGGTTCGTAACTCTTTCAATAAAAGATTTAAGTTTTCAAATAATTTCCTATATCCATAGAGGGATTAGTTATACCTTACAACAAAAGTTCTAACAACTAAGTATAATGCTGCACAGGTTATTGTATTTTTACATTGTGATTTGCGAAATATTGAATTTAAGTTTATAAATTTGCGCCTACATATTCGAAATAATAAACTCTGCCACCATACAAAAGTTTAAACACTTATGTGCTATGCTAGTTTAATAAATCAAATACTGCGGGGCGCGGTGACACTCCACTCTGAATGTATTGAATGAGGCGCGAAACCATTTCATTACTGTCACATCAGTATTTAAACCTCGTTCATAAAATATAATTATATGGCAATTTGTTATTTTTAATGTTGAGGTCGAATACGATTTCTAACTTCTTTGTTCCTATAAAAAGAATAAGAAAGAAATATTCACAGAACACGGAATAGTCGTACCTGCCGTGCTGACAGTATATCGAGATGACAGAATAATAAAATTCTCCGTATCGTGAATCTTTGACAGTCGTTACGGGTCGTCAGAAACCCGAAAGTCTGCGCCACCCTAACAAAAAGGGTACCGTATTATCCAGTAGGATTACCGTATAATCTGGGTTGGCAGGTTATGCAGTCACTTCATATAAAACACTGGTATTCAGATCCGTCTGGTTCGACTGAAAACAGTGGAAGTCAACCCCAACATATTAGGGAAAAGTCCAAGCAAATGCCTTTTCCAAACAGATGTGACTGTAGAAATATCAAACATCTTATAACCGGTGCAACTGTCACAACTAAATTGACTACATCGCTGGTCCTAAGACCTAATACAATAAAGGCAGTGTTACCCATTAAGCCTTAGTAGATGACACTGTAAGCATGATATGATGTATGCTTATACAAATCGATGTATTTATGTTTGTAAAAAATTACCTACTCTTTTTATTTTCAGAATCAATATAGTAGCAACCCTAGTGAGTCCGGCAAGTTTAGGTGTCAGTTTTGTGATACGCTTACCAAGATTTAGAACATTTTTTTATTTTAAAGGTAGATAAATTTTACATGATCGTGTCTATTGCGCCCTATCTATTAGTTTTTAAACTCTATTATAACGAAAAATCGGCACCACGTGACCTTACCACACGATTGCTGTACATCAAAACCTAGTAAATGCCATAAAATATTATATTCCAGGAAAGCGCAAAAATATTATTTGAATTAGCCTATGGAATGTCATCTTGTGTTAGGTAACTAAACGAAAAAAATAAAATAAGCGAGTACTAAACAAGGCTTACGGGTGAACTGTACGTAATAACACAAATGATATTAATGGTGTCCTAAATCTATTAAATATTTTACATATCTCTAAACAAGATAATTCAATACCTATTAAGTACCGAACATTTGCTAATTTAAGGTGTTTTTACAATTTGAAGGGACTTTCCTATTGTAAATAATGATAAAATGTATTAATATTAAAGCACCAAATCTCAATTCAAATTATAAATTTCCTGGTTAAAATTACACAGTCCATCGCAGCATATTAAAACTCATTAAAATAATATAAATAAGATTATCAGGGTATAAAACCATTATAAAAATATGTCACCTACTGCGTTCTTATATGGGGCAGTCGTACAGTACCAGACATAATTTTAATATTTATTCGATTAGCACGGGGAAGGCTTGTATAACACATGCCAGATTACCTATTTTAGTGATCTTTATTATCGTAGCAATAAGGTTGCATTTTAAGGCAAAATAACAGTGAACGATATGTCAGATACTAGACGCCAGTTTGAAATAAGAATTTGCGCGGTAATGTTTTTCTAAAAATCATCAGAAGAGTCCGTTTATGATTTGGGCCTCTGTGGTCTGTATGGTTCGAAGAATTTATACTGATCGTACATACCTACACCGCGCCCCGCAATACCCAAATTGTATTTGATTTATTAAACTAGCATAGCACATAAGTGTTTAAACTTTTGTATGGTGGCAGAGTTTATTATTTCTAATATGTAGGCGCAAATTTATAAACTTAAATTCAATATTTCGCAAATCACAATGTAAAAATACAATAACCTGTGCAGCATTATACTTAGTTGTTAGAACTTTTGTTGTAAGGTATAACTAATCCCTCTTTGCATATAGGAAATGATTTGAAAACTTAAATCTTTTATTGAAAGAGTTACGAACCATTTTCAGTTTTCCATTGTTCCACAGTACCTATCTGTTAGCATTTTCACTAATATAAAGTTTAGATAGTACTAATAAAGAAACATTAATTTATTTAAATTTAAATTTTATATTATTGTTATAACGCGAAATAATAGGAAATACCTACTTTATGCCTATTGCATCACTGTAAACTGTTAGCATTTTTGTACATAGCGTTGAATTCACATAAGGTATCCACCCAGCGAAAATAAAAAACTTTTGAATTATCAAAGGGCATATTCTTCTGGCTACTGGACTATAGTCCTTTTGTACCAATACTTTTCTTTGAATCAAATGTCTTTCTCGGTGACAAATACACAATATTATTACAATATTATTGCTTTCACAAAAACATGGCAACACGGCCATTCTGATCACCAACCAAACGGAGACTAAACCAAAAATAATAAAGGAAAATGAACACACTTCTAGCAACACTGCGTCTAATGTGCCACTCACGATGAGGTCCTCCTCTTTAATCTTGTCCGAGTTCTTACTGGCAGCTCGAAAGGTGTTGGCGAGGTACTTTTGCTCATCTTTGGTTAGGAGCGTGCATTTTGCCGCCAACTTTTTGCTAGTGTTGCCCATGCTGAAAAATAAAAAGTGTTATATTATTGTGCAGGGATATTGCCAGATAGATAACCTATCCTTATTCTATAGAATTAAACAACTATATAAATATCTATAATAAATATCTTCTACCCGCGGCTTCGCCGAATACTGAAATAATCTCAAAGTAACATACTCCTGGGATGGAAAGAATCTTATGTCCAAGAAATGGTCTACTAGTGTGCCAATTTTATCTGAATCCGTTCAGTCATGAACTCATGAGGCGTGATTGATTAACAAACATCCAGTCTTTAACATTTTTATAATATTAGTAGGACTTTTTGGGCTTTGGATATCTAACAATGACTTATTCCGCTCTTCGTGTCAGACTTTCAGTACCACCCCTGTTCCTCAGTTGCTTGTGCAAGGGCCGCGGTATCCCTCTTTCAAATTTATCCGCGACCCAGACAGTGACACCCGGACGTAGATGACTTAAATTGATTAGAGACGACAGGGGATAAAAAACTTTTTAACAAAAAATCAAACCGACTTCCAAAAAAACACTGCAAAACGAAAAATAACTTTCTTTTCCGAAGTCGGTGTCTTTGGTACCTATTGTTTTCCGTGTTTCGACACCGACTTCGGAAAAGAAAGTTATTTTTCGTTTTGCAGTGTTTTTTTGGCAGTCGGTTTGATTTTTTGTTAAAAAGTTTTTTATTTATCTATTTTTAGTTTTGATAGGTACTTCCAATTGCCATAAAATTCATATATGGCCAAATTACATCTCATGACGACTCCAATAAGCCCATACACGACTAGGATATATTGTTTTATTTCGGAGTACCAGTGCCGACCTGCCGGCTTCATCATCAGATTAGTTTCATCAGCACTATGTATTTATAAGTATTTGCTTCATCATAGTCGTTAAACTATTCGAGATATCTTATAACCCATGACATACTTAGCATTAAGGAATTCTATTGACCATCTGTGGTCTTCTTCACCAGTTCCACTTCACCAAATGTTACTTGCTGAGTGCAGATGATTGCATTGTTGATAAAAATACCAAAATCGCTATATGTATGCTTATAATATTTGAGGAGTTCCCTCGATTTCTACAAGATCCCATCATCAGATCCTGACCTGATGACTATGGGACCAACTGGGAAGTATACCCTTTCAAACAAAAGAAGAATTTTCCAAATCGGTCCAGGCGTCTTACAGTAATCGGGGAACATACATAAAAAAAAGATTCCGACGAATTGAGAACCTCCTCCTTTTTTTGAAGTCGGTTAAAAAGTGTACTTGAATAACTTGGATGAACTTAGGGAAAGTCTTCGCCCCAGCAGTGGGACACAACAGCTTTTTTACAAGAGAAAAATGTGCTGTTTCAATAGGGATGTTTCATGGGTAGAAAAATGATAATTATATTTAATCCGTCAGGGAGATTATCAAATAATATTGGACACGTATTTTTTGCTTTACCAAATCAATAAAAATTTACAAAGATAAAGCGCATCAAAGTTCAGAAGTGGGGGCTTGTGACGTCACTTAAGGCAGTATAAAGTGTACTAGCGGCGTGACGTTTCACGATAATTCAACGCATTTTATCGTCGTCACTGTATGTTTACGTATCAAAAGAAAAAACCGGCCAAGTGCGAGTCGGACTCGCACACGATGGGTTCCGTACCATTATCGCACAAAACGGCACAAAAATCAGGTTTTTTTGTATGGGAGCCCCACTAAAATATTTATTTTATTATGTTTTTGGTATTTGTTGTTATAGCGGCAACAGAAATACATCATCTGTGAAAATTTCAACTGTGTAGCTATCACGGTTCATGAGATACAGCCTGGTGACAGACGGACAGACAGACAGACAGACGGACCGCGGAATCTTAGTAATAGGGTCCCGTTTTTACACTTTGGGTACGGCACCCTAAAAATACGTGTCCTATATTTTTTATTAATCTACCTGGCGAACAAAAAATAAAGTTTCGGTAAACTACCCTATTATTTTGCGCCGGCACGAGACAAGAAATGTGCAGTCATCCAATAATAATTATAACTTTCAGTGTTTACACTCATATAATATGTGTATTCAATGGCCCGTAATATTATATCCTATCAGCATTATCGCCCGGCATTTTCATTATGAAAGTCGTAGTAAAACTGCCGAAGTCACGCACGATGAATCATTATTATTTTGAAACTAGACAGACTTTGCAGGCATGGGAAAAACATATCGATATATTAAAATATCAAAATATATTCGTTATTTTTTCGATATTTTTTTCAGAAAATAATCGATATACCGTTATATCGGCGATATTTTAGAGTATCGAATTCGTATCAATTTAGTTTTTTTTTCAACACAATTTTGGTTTCGTATTTAATGTTTCTAAATACTCCTTACATGCTCCTTGCGCGTCGTTATCTATCCCTCGAGCATTAATAAAAAATACTAATTTCTTCATATCTATTCTTTTTTACGAATTTTGAATTCTTTGGTAAAATGTATGAATAATCATGCGAAAAGTGACGATATATCGAAATATCGATATTTTTCACTCGATAATTATCGATACTGTTTAAAAAATCGAACGACGATAAGTATCGATATATTTTTTTCACTTGCCCATCCCTAAAACTTTGAAAGTTACCTACGTAAAATTCGTCATGAAGATCACCATTGACCTTGAGAAACAACCATACAGCCTATCTATGAGCTGTATGGTCATTGACATTGAGTAACGTGATTTTAAAGAGAGGAGGGAGGGGGGGCTGTTGTCACGTTACTGTTAGTGTCAGACTGATAAGATTTTAATGATTTTATTTTAGTTTGAGGAAGCCATCTATCTAATAACCTGCAAAGGATGCCACTGACAACGACATCCCATG
This sequence comes from Anorthoa munda, assembly GCA_945859665.1. Taxonomy (NCBI): domain Eukaryota; kingdom Metazoa; phylum Arthropoda; class Insecta; order Lepidoptera; family Noctuidae; genus Anorthoa; species Anorthoa munda. The sequence goes on from OX243894.1 coordinate 9,410,209, forward strand.
CACTGTATGATTATTGATATTCAGTAACGTGAATTGGAAATGGAGGATGAGAGGCTGTTTTCATGTTAGTTTTAGTGTTTGGCTCAAGGGCGTCGCCAGCCGATGGCCTAGGGGGGGGCAAGTTGATATGGAGAATGAGAAAAGTATGAATTGTAGGTAAAGTCGAGAGCACATGAAGCTTTTCACTTGTAGTACGAGCCTTACATCTACAGCGATTGTAATAATATCGGTATAGTTCTCGCCAAACTTCTTGGCCGTCCCGAAGTTGGCTGCAATATCTGCGCAGTAGTAAATCATACAAAAACAGTACCGATCCGTGCCTTGCGCATCGGAAAGCCAACTTCAGGGCGGCCCAGAAGTTTGGCGAGCACTATTCAGAGTCCAACATGTAAAGCTACGCAACTCTACCGTACACGTTGTGCACGGAAGAGCGATCAAAATTTTCAACGCTTTTCCGTGTCGGGAAAGAAGGTTTTTGCCTATTTTAGGATATCAACAACGGTTCGATCTGTTGGGTTTGGTTTATATATATTCATTCGTGACGTACGGGAATTATCAATCAAGCAAGTCAAGTCAAAGACTTAGGACTGTGGTTGCTTTACATTTGGTATGCTAGTATTATATTATCTGTTCATTTGGCAACTTTTTTAGAATCTCTAGGGGGGGGCAGCTGCCCCCCCCTGCCCCCCCTTAGCGACGCCTTTGGTTTGGCTGATAAGGTTTCAAATGATTTTAGCTTGAGGAAGCCATGGAGTATCCTGCATGGGATACCACAGGGCAGGAAAGAAAAATTTTTCACAACTTCCTGCAACAGACCTTCATGGTGTTGGTGTGTTGCTATAGTCGTCACAATCTAAGAAGTCCGTTGATGTTACTCATTTTACATACTGCAATAACTTTCTACTTAAGAAATTGAAAAATCATATTCATAATCCTAATTAATTCCTATGTTATCCACACACTATTTCAACGAGTATCATTCGCAAGCATCAAGTTTAATTATTATTAAGTATTTTTATAGCTGTCAAAACGGGCCTTTTGACTTTTATTATTTGACAACTTTAGATGCCATGTTAGCTTTGCTAACAAATTTATTGTTACTGGCTATAATTTATTTTTTCATACTTTCTATTGCCAATGCTAAAGCTAATTTGTCAAATTGAATAAGCGGCCTTACTTTTAAAGAGATTTACAGTTGTGCAGGGTTTTAAGCAAAATATGACATTCATATTCATTCATTTTGGTCCTTTAAGCTCAAGTTACTACGGGTTTGATTAAAAAAAAAACTTTTTTATTTATTATAGTCTCGCGCTTGACCACAATCTCACCTGATGGTAAGCGATAATGTGGTCAACGGTGGAGCACGCTTGCCTAGAAGTAGCTATCGGGAAACACAGACTCCGGCAGGGAATGCCACTCCTTAGCTGTAGGCATAATAAAAGTATTCTCAAAACGTGTGCTAAACAAAAGAAATCTCGTTTGATAACATTTAGATATTTTTGTAAAATAGTACATTGTCCCGCATACTCGTATTTGAATTTAACAGCAAAATTAAACTCTAAAATTAAACAGCATAAAACTAATTCATAAACTGTGCATTATGAGTTTTATTTCAAGTCAGAATGCTTTAATGTTGTACATTATTTTATTTCAGTTCAAATGTAAACTTTGTAGTTATAAATTTTATCTAGCACTTTCAGATTGGAAGCATACAAATTATAAACTGTATTGTAGACAGATTTATTTTAGCATTACTTTCTTTTACTTGATTTTGATGGATTAAAAATAAACTAGGTAGGAATTTAGAATATGTTAAGTTTTGCGATTGGATTTGCCATGTAAACCTTAAAAATTATAGTTGATAAAAAATTATCTATCCTATGTCCTAGTCTATGCTATGGTCTACCTGTCCTTCGTATTACATTCAAAACCATTTTATTTTAATCAATTAGCTCGCAATGGACCACTATCTAGCCTGTAACCATTTAGCAGTTCAGCTGGAATTTATTAACAAACATCCAATCTCACAAACATACAGAATGACTTTTACAATATTTTGGATAGTGTAATTATTGAATAAAATTGGCAGCAGGCAGGGGTATACAAAATAGTTTCAGAATTACTCAAAAATAAAGAATCTAAAAATTGTGAGTAATATAGTGTCAGTTTTAAAATTACTATATCCAAAAATAGATCTTTGTGCCATTAGAATCATGTGATTCTGTTTGTTTTAGCACATCATTAACATGACAGAGAGGAAACCTTGTCACATTACTATTATACCTTGAATTAACAGGAAGATAAGTACAAGTAATACATTCGACTCTACGTTAGGACATGTACAACCTCTTTCGTTGCCTGACATAAAACTTGTATTGCAATGTCATTGCCAACGACCTGACACTGAAAAACAAATATGAAAAAATACTGTCTAACAAAATTGAATATTATTTTATAGCCAAAATAGTACAGTTATTATAGCGAAATGAGGAAAAGTTATAAAAGTAGATTGAATTGATAGATCTAAATAGGATTCTTGTTGTAAACATAACATAAATATTACCTTTTTACCGATAAAAACAATAGCGATTGAAACTTTACGAATACACTGCACACTGAATGACTGTTACAAACAACTGAAAACTTTTATTACACATAATCTCGAGTACCGATCATATTATTTAACTATGTTATAAAAGATAATACGCCGCTGAAAATATTGAACGTACTAAACTAAATCAATATTTTTTTGTCAAAAATGACAAAATCACAAATTACTGAAATAGGTTACCTGTCAACGTCAATGTCAAGGAATATTTTTTTAAGTTTTTGTCAGCCGGACGGAAAAGGTGTTGGTAAAGCGTATCAATAATCACGCGCGAAACGACTAGCGCTCGTTGTCGCGACACAGCAGCGACTGCCTTATCGCGAATTTCGGTTTGGTTTGGCTACTGGAAATAAACCACACAGAATACAAATATTTGAGGTTTATTTCACCTCGAAGTTTATTGATCATTCTAGTTTTTCATTCGATCACAGTTCTAGCTTTTGGGATAGGAGTAATTATTCATTTGTGTACTTATTTCACAGTTTCAACAAAATAATAATGAACTGTCGACCAAACGTGTAGAACATACATACGCAGGTCTATTTCATTCATTCATGACGATCCATTAGCGTGAATCTTTTGTGTAAATAAACTTTTATCACGAGACTTTTACTTGCTTTGATCTGAAAATTGAATTTACGAATTGATAATGGAAATAAGAACAATAAATCACAAGACGCATCACTTTATTTTTATAAAGATAGATATATGGTTTGTTGATCATTAAATCCAGCAAATAATCTTTGTGTAGTCGATTGTATATATCGGCTTTCATTTAAAGCTTAGAGCTTTTGGACTAGGGCATGCAGTTTCGTACATTTATAATTTCGAAATTAGCTTACGAAATTGGACTCCCCAGTTTCGAAATTTGATCTTAGTACCTGAATAGGATTGGGTGAGTGCCTTCTTGGGCCTTTGAGCGGTGGGTTTTAGTCCCCAGGATCGGCTGGCAGACACAGAAAACTTGCGTGAAATAACCACCGAGTGGAATCGTAAGAAGGCCAATCCCACTCGGAGAAGAAAGCATCGTGGAGGCAACCACCTCGTTGTAGACACGCCGAAACCCTGCTTGTATCATTTAAGGCAGGTGGAACTCCAGGGTTTCGGGCGCTTAGAGTGGGGACTCTGTCCGTCCACCAAGTGGCCTCAAGCAAGACAATGGCGAAGTGATCACGTGCTGCCGTGCACAGCGAAGCTCAAGGGAGACTCCTTTATAGTCTCTCCAAGGATGTGGTATTTAAAGAAGTGATGATGATGATCACCGGTTTGGTTTTAATAAGGTAAAAATACCACACTGTCTGGTTTTTTTCCCCAAAAGTTCAGGCGCGAGTTCAGCCGAAGATTCTCCCGATAGCAAAAAAAATATAGGCATTCCCAGCAAACGATTGTAGACCTTGTCAAAGTATTCCCTCACTAGCCACCATTATTACAAAGATCGGTTTTCAGTCATCTTTGTTTATTTAACACAATGTTTAGCCTTTGTTTTATTTTAATGTTAGCACATATGGTCACAAGGTGGGCCAACGCAACGGTCTAATTGGCTTTAGATTCGTATTCTGACTCATTTTCAGATTATCCTCTTTTGGTTTCACTAATAAATTTCATAATTGTATAAAAAATAACATTATTTAAATTAAATCCAGTGGGCTTAGTGTGAGTTTTTACTCAAGCTCAATCGCGTTAACGTAAACGATCTCTTATATCAAAATGTATACAAAAAAAAAGAGGTTTCTCCACACCGTCACCAGACGGTGCTTGTTATCCAGTTTCAATACAAATTGACGTTTACGTTAACGCGATTGAGCGTGAGTAAGAACTCGCACTAAGGGCTTAGTTTCGAAATTTCGAATTTAGGGGTGTCAATTTCGAAATTAATAAACATGCAAATATGGTCCAAAATGCATGCCCTACTCTGGACTGATATCAGTCGTGGGACTGGATATACGTAGTATAGTTCTCCCCAAACTTCTTGGCCGACCTAAAGTTGGCTACAATGGCTGCGCAGTATTAAATCTCATACAAAAACAGCACCTTTTCATGCCTTGCGCATCGGAAAGCCAACTTCAGGGCGGCCCAGAAATTTGGCGAGCACTATACCTAGGTACTGGATTACTTGTTATCATTATGGCATAGGGCCAAGACAGTTTTTTTTCACGTTAGGTACCTTGAATAGTGTACATACACATCATATTTCAATTGTAAGGATCCATAAAATCAAATTGAACGTATTCATTGCCACACGGAGCTGCGGAGCAAGACTTTCTTCCACGCTAGCTACTTCACTATGTTGTCTTAGTCCAACTGGAATATATGCTCTTCTTGATGTCGATGTACTCAATTATTATCTCATCTCAATAAAGATAATATAGTCCATACAACCGACATTAAAGTGATCGCTGTGTATGCTATGACACCTTTCTGAACAGTTACATTTTGATAGTGTCTAGCCACATTTCTATGTAACAGCAGTGCCATATGAAGCTGAGGTGGTATCGTCAACCCAATTGCAACAGTTTTTAATCTTGGAAATAAGAATTGGGGCAATAATGTCCCTAATGTTATAACGAAGAACATGCCACCGCTCCACATTAAACATCCTGCGGCGTTTTTTGGGGACAATGCATTACCAATTATGTAACTCCAATGTGCTAATGAGACCAGTCGTATCAGCCATAGCAATTTAAAGAGGACTGTACTACAAAAAAATATGAATAACGTAGTTAATAAACACATTTGTAGGAATGTAAACCCTTCTTGTATAGCCGTGGTGCCGCTTTTCCTCGGTTGTAAGAAAGAACATGAAGTGCTTTAAAGCTTTAAAATGCGGAAGATGTTTTTCAGCTCCATTTTTTTATTTCTAGTCTCTCGTAATTATTACAATTTAGCTTTACTATTGCATTTTATTTAAACAACAATAAAACGTTGATTTTGATTAGCGGTCTAACCACAGACCTTATATATTTCAATCTGATTTCAACTTAGATAAAGTACCTATAGATTAAGCCTTAAAATGAGCTTGATTGATAGGGCGAGATGGCTAATTGGCAGCTCCATGTAAATAATAAGGACAAAATATTATTTTTTGTCTTTGTCACCATGGCCGGTTTCTGTTGTTTGTCAAACTCTAATATAATGGCAGGTTTGACAAACAAACTCGGTTTTGTTTGATTTTCTGTGATTTCGTGGTATTATGTGTTAATTGAGACAAGGAATTTGGGTTATTTATAGATAATAAGTGTCAGTGCGATGGTGGGTTGTAGTGTTCTTGTTCTTGTTGTAACACCAGAACTAACTATTCTTGTCTCATGTGCGGACACGCCAGGGCTTCATCTATAGGTACGTTATCTAAGGATTTCAATGTACTCTGTGCCACAGACTACTTAAGGATACTACGTATGGTGTACATTGAGTTAGAATATGTCTATGATGATGTAACGATGGGTGTAACAATGTCATCTCATCCCATCCCCACTCCAGTTTCAATGTACTCTGTGATTCGCCCATTCCCTATGAAATAACATGACGAAGCAGACCAGGTAATATGTATAGAATAGACTTAACGTCGTCATACGAAAAACAGTCAGGTCTTTCGAATTTCAAGGAAAACTCTATGAAAAAAAGAGACAAACGCTACCATCTTAAATATGACAACTTTTCAGTCACTGTGGTAGTCTTTTGGATACCAACCGTAATTTTCGCTGTTTTTACGCGTTTGTTTCATTTTTTACCCGACTGCCGAAGGAGAGTAATGTGTTTATCAGTCTATGTGTGTATGTTTGTTCCTAAGTGGCGTTCTAGACACCAAACGCGTTGGCCGATTTTGATGGTTCTTATGTCAATCGATTTGTCTTAACCCTGCGAGTGTCACTGGCTACATTAAAATTGGAAAATAGGAAAATGGCGGCTTTTGGGCGCCATGTTGTGTGGGTCCATTTTTTTCTTCCGATCCCTTCGTGTGCGGTATCAAAATAAAGGGATTTTTTAAGAGGTGAATTCAAAAATATATAACAATTATATGTTTAAATGTACCAGATCGAAAAAAAAATACTAAAAAGTATAAATAATAAAAGTTAACTCAAAAAATAAAAAATCCGACTGTATGAAAAGCAAACTAAAAAGACGTAAACAAGGAGAAAATCATGCTGTGCAAGTGTGCAGTCGCAGGATACATCTGGTTTTGTTCAGCCAGCTCGCAATATGTATTATTATGTATCCTCCGACTGCACAGCATGATTTTCTCCTTGTTTACGTCTTTTTAGTTTGCTTTTCATGCAGTCGGGATTTTTGATTTTTTTACTAACTTTTAACAAGAAAAAAATTGTTAGGTAATTATCTTCATGAAACATGGCGTGAGTGGCTAATCGATTGCAAGAGTAGAATGGGCGTATTATCAGGAAATAATCAAAGGATAACTTGCCACAGATTAGTTATCGACGAGCATACTGAAGTTATATTGCAGGGAATTCATTCCTTAAGCTGTTTTGAATAAGGTAATCTCAGTTCTAAATACGTTGAGGAAGTATATTTTCATTTAAATTAGTCTATTTATTAAAATAATAAACTATAAGCGTTCGCTGATAGGGCTATTACAGTTTACGTACCTACTTACGTTTAGAAAGTTATTAGAGATGTGACAACAGTCACAAGAAAATTTATCGATACTATTTGTACGAGCATAACAGAAACTTTATCTTTAATATCATGATGTAGTATTTGCAGTTTGCACTAGATATTATTAAACATTTTTAACCGACTTCGAAAAAAGAGGAGGTTCTCAATTCGTCGGAATCTTTTTTTTATGTATTTTCCCCGATTACTCAAAGACGCCTGGACCGATTTGGAAAATTCTTCTTTTGTTTGAAAGGGTATACTTTACAGGTCGTCTCATGGTCATCAAGTCAGATTCTGATGATGGAATCCTAGAGAAGTTGAGAGAACTATAGCGATTTTGGTATTTTCATCAAAAATGCAATCATTTGCACTCAGAAAGTATCATTTGGTGAAGTGCAACTGATGAAGAAGACCACAGATGGTCACTGAAAATCTTTAATGCTAAGTATATCACGGGTATAAGATATCTCTAGTTAACTGACTATGATGAAGCAAATACTTATAGATAAATGATACCGATGAAAATGGTACCATTGAATTGATCTGATGATGAAGCCGGAAAATAGGCACTGGAACTCCGAAATAAAAGAAAGTATCCTAATCGTGTTTGGGCTTATTGGAATCGTCTTAAGATGTTCTTTGGCAATAAATGATTTTCGAGGTAATTTGAGGTACCTACCTAGACTTAAAAGTGATAAATAAAAAACTTTCTAACAAAAAAAAACATAAAACTGAAAACAATAGGCACCAAAGACACCGACTTCGGAAAAGAAAGTTATTTTTCGCTTTGTAGTGTTTTGGAAGTCGGTTTGTTTTTTATTAAGTTTTTATTCTACATGTATCGTTATACTTATATTTGGAAACCGATCACTTTTCCGATATTTTTTTGATCGAATTTCATTTTACCGAAAACTATTGACTGACATCTTTTTTGCCATATGCATTATTTGACATATTTTCAGATCATCGAAGTATTATGTGGCATATGTATTATTTTACCGAACTACATTTCACCGATTTACAAAATAACTTTTGGCCGAAGCCTCTTTTGAACTTTTTTAATTTGCCATATTTTCACCACAACGAAACAACATTTTACGGAATATTATTTGCTCACAAATATATAGCCGGTTACTTGGTAGCATTTTCATTTTAAAATTGAAATAGTGTCATAAAAAGTCTACAAATACAAATCTCAAGTCTACAAATTTAGTGACAGAAACGAATCGCTGCAAAACCGACTTCACGCAGTAATGTCTGTGTCTACCTTATTATTTTGAATTTTCATGCAAGTGATTAATTAATACCTGTCATGCATTAGACATGTTTATTAATTAACTATTTCAAAAAAATTGTCCAAGGGCGAGCGAAGCGAGCTCGAGAATTTAGGGCACCCCGACACGGATAGGTTAGGTTTGAAGGGGATGATGGGAGCTGAAGTGAGCGAGCAAAGCGAGCGAACTCAGCTCTCGTCCTTCATGTTAGGTTACTTTAGACCCTGCAGACAGAATTAGGAGCCCCGTGGAACGGAGCTCCGTAGACCATTTGTATACGCCCACTGTTTCTCTCTCACTTAGTATTTTGATATGCGTACAAAAATAAATATTTCGCGTAATGCTATTTCGGCTAAGAGTAACTTCGGTAAAAAGTTCTTCGACCAAATGAAACGTCGGAGTAACGAAAAACATCGAATTGATAATAGGTCAACTGAGACAGTGGCAGACGTGACTTCGATGAAGTAAAAAAAAACGAAACGATAATAGTTGAAGTTTTAGGTGAAATGAAATTCTGTCAAACATTTTTCGAACTTATGTTATAAGGTAACCCTTAGATGTATATATCATCTACATAAACTTTTTAGTAAAAACATCTAACCGACTTCCCAAACCTAACACTACTTGATACTTTGTTTTTTTTTGCTAAAGTGTGTTTTATTCATATCTTTTTAGTTTTGATAGGTACCTCCAATTACCATGAAAATCATTTATAGCCAAAGGACATCTCATGAAGATTTCAAAAAGTCCAAATACGACTAAGATACATTGTTTTATTTCTAAGTTCCAGTGCCTACTTTCCGGATTTAACATCAGATCAAAAACCCACCGCACTATTCCCAAACCACTGCAACTCCTGAAAGCCAGAATCAACAGTGGCGACCACCAGAAAAGCGCCGAGGCAATGAAGCTCGACGAAGTCCCGGAGAATGAATTTAACTGTCTTGGATCCCGCAACGAAATTAATCAGAAAAGAATAACGGAGGAGTAGGAAAAAACATAAATTTCCACTTCCCTCCATATCAAGCAGGAGACAGAACAAACAAGGCCACTAGGCACAAAGGGTCGTTTACAACTGGGATAAGCCCAGTTGCCTAGCACCACGGATAAAAATAAGAATTAATAATTAATGGGTCCGAACATTGTGAGCTGCTATGTTTGATTCCAATAATAGGTATGGCAAAAACGCTTGAACGCACGGAAATTTGTTCTAGTTTCCACAAGGTCCGTATAGTAAACAACTCCTGAGGTAGCCTCTACATTATTCAACATAATATTACGTTCATTCTGCCAAAGATATCATAAGATATGATGTGCAGATTGTACATATTCGCAGTCAGATGTAGAACACTGACATAAAGGCGAGGCAACGAGCTTGAAGGAAAACAATTTACTTTTAAAGTTACCATGCCCTGTGAGAAATTGGGCAACACAGTGATCCACCTCCAGCCACGTCCTGGCCAGCCGAACGCGAACGGATTTAAAGAATTGGTGGAGATGTCGGCCCTTGATAGAATTATCCCACCTACATTGCCATTCGGATAAAAGTTCCTCCCAGACGTCAATAGGTGGTTTAAATAATCTAGACATTTTCTCACGGTCACTTCGCGTTAAAAAGTTCGCGTCCGTGGTATCTCGTGCGGAATAGTACATTGCAGCACGTCGCTGCACTTCAAGGTCGACCGGAAGTACGCCAGCAAGTACCGGTAAGGCCTCAGTACTAACCGTCCTGTACGCTTTGCATAAGAATATCAAAGCCAAACGCTGACTCTGAAGCAACTTACGTCGCACCGCCCCTATGGTGGCCCTATCAGCCCAAACTGGCACCCCGTAGCAAATACAACCCAAGTAAGTAGCCCCATAAATAGTTTTTAAAGTTAAAAAAGACAGACCCCACGTAGATTTAGATATTCTCGTTAAGGCATAGAAATTTTTTTTTTGCTTTTTCACCGACTATTTTAATATGATCTATAAATGCAAAATTCCTCTCTAACACGAGACCAAGATAGCACACGGACTGCTTCCTTTTTACGGGAACGTTATTAAATTTAATAGTAGGACACGATTTAAGATTACCCTTCAAAATGAGTTGATAAGTTTTGTGCGGAGCAAAGTTCAGGCGGTTTCGATCGCCCCACTGAGATACCAACCGTAGGCAAGTGTCAGCCAAGTTCTCGAGTCCAGCTCGAGTACTTGATTGAATGAGCAGAAGAACGTCGTCCGCGTAACCGGTTAATGAACAGCCGCTTGGAAGAGGAATCGCGAGGAAATCATCAAAGCCTAAATTCCATAAAGGCGGACCAATAACCGAACCCTGAGGACATCCCATGGTGAGAAACACAACATCAGATCAGTTCGATGGTGCCATTTTCATCAGTACCATTAATTAATAAGTATTTGCTTCATCATAGTCGGTTAACTATTCGACATATCTTATACCCGTGACATACTTAGCATTAACGAGTTCAGGAAGGCCATCTGAGGAGTGGCCATCTGTGGTCTTCTTCATCAGTTCCACTTCACAAAATGTATGCCTATAATATTTGAGGAGTTACCTCGATTTTTTCAAGATACCATCATCAGATCCTGACCTGATGATCATGGGACTATGGAACCACCTGGAAAGTATACCCTTTCAAACAAAAAAAGAATTTTCCAAGTGGGTCCAGGCTAGGGCATGCAGTTTCGTTCATTTTCAATTTCGAAATTAGCTTACGAAATTGGACTCTTCAGTTTCGAAATTTCGAAACTAAGGCGCCAAATATAATTGAAAATCAGAATAATACTTAATCTAAACTCAAAATGCAAAATTTGTAGTCTGGAGAGTGTCTAAGTGCAATTTATATTTAAACAATGGGGTTTTTTTTCTCAAGACATCTACTACAAATACTCCACTGCTGGGGACACCTTCAATCATACCAACCAGCTTTCCGAGCTGGGTTTAAAGATAATTACAGATAGCGCCTCATAAAATTCCACCCAGCTCGTTAGTGACAATAGGAGATGCGCAAGTCCATTATCTTGGTTTAACCATGTACGGTGGGGCTTCGAAAAGCATTTTGAGTGCCTTTTCCCCCGCATTGGTAGACTGCTGCCCAATCTTGGAGGCAGAAATAGACTGTCAGAAGTCCGACGCTGCAGGACTAAAATCAACAGCCTACAGCAGAAAATGGTTATTTGAATAGCAAGTGGCTGGCTGAAAAGAGCGGAGCGCATCTTCTACAGGCACATTTAGGTACTGATCGGGCACGGTTGCTTCGGTGAGTACCTTGGATCAGAGGCAACTTGTATCCTGCACAGCACACGCTAGAGGAGTGCCTTCTTGGGCCTTTGAGCGGTGGGTCTTAATCACCAGGATCGGGCGACACCTGTCTCTGCCAGTACTCGTATTAGTGAGGAATATGCTGGCGGCAACCGAAACTAGAGTGAAATAGCCACCGAGTGGAATCGTGAGAAGGCCAATCCCACTTCGGAGAAGAAGTCATCGTGGAGGCATCGTGGTGGTGGTGTATCATTTAAGGCAGGTGGAACACTGGGGTTTCGGGTGCTCAGAGTGGGGACTCTGTCCGTCCACCGATTGACCTCAGGAAAGACAGTGGCACAGTGATCAAGTGCTGCCATGCACAGCGTGGCTCAAGGGAGACTCCTTTATAGTCTCCCCAAGAATATGGTATTTTAAGAAGTGCTGATGGTGATCACTGGTTTGGACCAATGATCACCACTTGGTATTTTTACCTCATTAAAACAAATTTTAACGAGGTAAAAATACTACACTGCCTGGTTTTTCCCCAAAAGTTTATTAATTTATTTATTAAAATTTCATTCAACATACAGGTACATAGGTCGACTTCTTAATGCCTGAGGCATTTTCTACCAGTCAACCAAGGATGGTGGAGAGATAAGATGGCAGGTGCATAAAAATTTGAAATAATTATTTCTATTTTTATGCACAAGTTCAGGCGAAGGTTTCCCCCCGATAACAAAATAAAAATGTGCATTCCCAGCAAACGATTGTAGACCTTGTCAAAGTATTCCCCTCAATGGCCACCATTATAATAAAGTTCAGTTATTCTATATGGCCGAGCTTCCTTCACTCTTCTTTATTTATTTAACACCATGATTAGGTTTTGTTTTATTGTAATATGGTCACAAGGTGGCCCAACACAAAAGTCTTATTGGCTTTAGATTTGTATTCAGACTCATTTTCAGATTATCCTCTTTTGGTTTCAATAATAAATTACTTGTATAAAAAATAACATATTATTTAAATTACAATTATTTTACTTTATTATTAATATTATTACAATTATTGTAAATCCAGTTTCGAAATTTCGAAATTAGGGGTGTCAATTTCGAAATTAATAAACATGCAAATATGGTCCGAAATTTCGAAACTATGAAATTTCGAAATGCATACATGCATGTATACTCTTTCCAAAGAGTATATTTTACATTTCATGCCGAAATAACTAGAAAAGGGCAATACTAATGCGATATTGCCCTTTTACTTCCACGAAATTTAATAATATTTCCTATTAAACACATTATTAAAAGTTACCCAGACATAACCTACAAAAGTTCATAATTGAATATCTATTATTCTCGGCTATCTTGAACAAAAATTCTTGCACAAACTAATTCAGAACATGACCCTGAATTAAACCAGATATTTTACATTTAGAGTCGTAGGAATTTAATCTCACCTAAAACAATGTATGGGCTTCTGCCATTGTCCTTGGTAAATCGGGGCAAAACCTACACTCGATAAAATATCGATATGGCAGTGGCGCAGATCAAACACTGATATATTTATGTATTTATATAAGTATCTATAGCATACTCGGCCACACTGGTACAAAAGATGGCATAAACAAAAGTATATCTATCTCTTTTTACCCGAATGCCGAAGGAGGGTAATGTGTTTATCATTCTATGTATATTATAGTATGTATGTTTGTTCCCATGGCAATCTAGAGACCAAAAGCGTTGGCCGATTTTGATGATTATTACATCAATCGATTTGTCTTAACCTTGCGAGTGTCACTGTTTGGTATATTCTATAAAATGTCTCTGAAGCAGACATTGTTAGTGGGCGCATAGATAGAGGACAAAAAAATGCGACAGTGAAAATGATCACGAAAGGGTCAAAACAATTAAGAAATAAGACTATTTTTATCAATAAGGTATTTTACACACTGAAATAGGGTCATACATACATAATTTGTTCTGTTTTATGTATTACTAAAGAAATAGTTATGAACGCACTTGTTGTTTTGATTCACAGATTTAGAACGCATTGTTTTTTTGTGTGGCAAGCGTACAAATTAAATAATTTATTGGTAGATTTTATATATAATTTATCCTTCCACTAGATTTACCTAATGGAAATTTTAATACCTAATTATTGAATATCATCCCAATTAATTAAATATATCACTTAGATAGTAAATTTAGTAACAAAATTTAATTTTGATATTTTTGTAAGAACCATTAGTAGAATTTAGAAATTTGTAATGTCACACGTCATCGTGACTCGGAAAATATTGTGTGGTCGAAGAAGAAATTGTTGTGTTGAGTTTGCATCTAAAAGTGCTTTTTATTGAATGTGGCGAACATAAATAAGCAAAATGACTCTCACTAAAATGGAGGTGGACTCGGGGAAAGGCGAAGGATTCCGTCCTTACTACATAACAAAGATTGAAGAGCTGCAGTTGATTGTCGCCGAGAAGTCTCAAAATCTTCGCCGTTTGCAAGCCCAGCGTAATGAGCTTAACGCTAAAGTACGTATGTTGCGCGAGGAGCTCCAACTCTTACAAGAACAGGGCTCATATGTGGGCGAGGTCGTCAAACCCATGGACAAGAAGAAAGTCCTAGTCAAGGTACACCCTGAGGGTAAATTCGTGGTAGACTTGGACAAGAACGTCGATATCAACGATGTGACCGCAAACTGCCGCGTCGCGCTCCGCAACGAGAGCTACACACTTCATAAAATCCTTCCGAACAAAGTAGATCCTCTGGTGTCACTTATGATGGTAGAAAAGGTGCCCGATTCCACTTACGAGATGGTGGGAGGTCTAGACAAGCAGATCAAAGAGATTAAAGAGGTGATTGAGCTTCCAGTGAAACATCCCGAGCTGTTTGATGCCTTAGGTATTGCTCAACCTAAGGGTGTATTGTTGTATGGACCTCCTGGTACTGGTAAGACCCTGCTAGCTCGTGCTGTAGCCCACCACACTGAGTGCACTTTCATCCGTGTCTCAGGTTCCGAGTTGGTGCAGAAATTCATTGGTGAGGGAAGCCGCATGGTCAGAGAGCTTTTCGTGATGGCCCGTGAACATGCTCCATCTATCATCTTCATGGACGAAATTGATTCTATTGGTTCGTCTCGTATTGAGTCTGGCAGTGGTGGAGACTCAGAGGTACAAAGAACGATGTTGGAGTTGCTAAATCAGCTTGATGGTTTTGAAGCAACAAAGAACATCAAAGTCATCATGGCTACCAACAGGATTGATATTTTGGACCCTGCTCTGCTTAGACCTGGACGTATTGACAGGAAGATTGAGTTCCCCCCACCAAATGAGGAAGCACGTCTCGACATCTTAAAAATTCACTCTAGGAAGATGAATTTAACCAGAGGAATCAATCTACGTAAGATTGCGGAGCTGATGCCTGGTGCATCAGGTGCCGAGGTCAAGGGTGTCTGCACAGAGGCTGGTATGTACGCTCTCCGTGAGCGCAGAGTCCACGTCACTCAGGAAGATTTTGAAATGGCCGTAGCCAAGGTAATGCAGAAGGATTCGGAGAAGAATATGTCTATAAAGAAGCTTTGGAAGTAAAAGTAATTCTTATATTTTTAACTGTATTCTATGTATTAGGAAATTAATAAGTCTTTTTTTGTAATTAATCATTTGTTTTATTTTCTCACCGTTTGTACTGAGTAGAAGAACAAAGAGATAATAGTTATTATAAATCTTTGTATGAATGAAGTTTCTTTGGCTATTCTTAAATAAAAAAACCAAGTCGATAATCAACTCATATTTTATTTGATTTGTACATTTCAATAAGCTAAACTTAATACAATCAAATCAGTAAAATTCTTAATTAATTATGCTTAATCATAATTACATTATTATAATATCAATTTCAAATAAAAACATAGTAATAGCCAGGCTTTCTTATTGCAAGCCTATAAGAAATAATATTAAACTTACATTAATTATTCTAATTCCAAATTAGAAACCTATCATTAGATTTTGATATAATTTCATATTATATTTTTAATACTAGATTTGCCAGCAGCTTCGCTTTTGTGAAAGTCTGAAAACATCTGGACACATACTTCCAAAATAAAAAGTATACTATATCATAATAAGACAGTCTGCTTGTATACAAAGTTTCATTTAGCCAATGTGAAAAAAACTTGCACTATGGTCTTTACTACGGACTTGTGCTGAAACCAAATCCCTAAAATAAAGGTGTAAAAGTAACAGACAAAAGATAGATATTAAGCTCTCATAAACTTATTTATATTTTTTGTGGTTCTCTGTTGCTCCTTATCATCTAAATCTGATTCTGTGTCAGACAAGTCTTGTTGAGGCGGGGATTCTGGGATTGTGAGTGGTAATTCATCATTTTGCTGAAATAAAAAACAAATATGTTTTTAATAATGCTAGAGTTTAAGGGCTTAATACACTACACGGTATTCAGGGCCCTGAATACTGGGTCACTTCACCATTCCGTGTCAATAAGGTCGATAATTTGAGAACCCTAATTCCTTAACAGCTATTACACTACCCTAAATTAGGGTTTAGGGCCCTAAATACCGTGTAGTGTAATAAGCCCTTTATGCTGAAAGAAGTGTCTAACGATTAGGGGCGAGATTATCTTTCAGCGCCCTTTTCATAGTGTTACATACTCAATGGCCCTTTTGTCGATGCTTTTACTTCATTGTAGGTATAGACCTAAAAGTCTAGATAAATCCATATATTTTTATCTAGACTTTTAGAGGCAATCTATGGATTTTTCAGCGTCACCCTAAGGATTAAAAAAAAAACCTAATCTGGCAACACTGCTCTCGCACGGTTTACACTAAAAAATCGCCATCAAAATTTTATTTTGCGCTGGAAATTGTTTTTCGCATTTGGCTTTTTGGCGCCTAGAGTGACCGCTCCCCTAGCTCTACCCCAGGGAATATCAAAGTAACAGGTGAAGTAAAAAGACGCCAATTCCAAATCACTTATTTAAACTTTTCTTCTTTATGGTTAAGGTCTATTCACACATATCAGGGCCGTGCCCGGGACGTGGACGGGCCGTGCCCCGTTAGGGGCTCAAAAATAATCGTTGTGTACATTTTACATGAACTCGTTCACAGACGTCCGTGCACGGGTCAGTGACGGAGCTTCAAAGCCTGGGCCCGGCACTGTCACGTCCTGGGCACGGCCCTGATATTTGTGGATAGACCTTTAGGCGACTGTTTTGGAATTCAAACACAGGATTGTTTGAAGTATCCATGTGCATGTTTTTAACTTTAAAACGGGTGGACCTCTTAAAACCCCCAAAATATTGAAAGATAGCCAAAAATTTAGACGTGTTTTTTTTAACTTGTTCTACATTAATTACGTAACGCTGATCTGCTGGAACAGCTTTACGTAATATTCCCTATTATCAAGATAGTTCAACTTACGTTAGGTTGCGTAGGCTTTCGGATGAATGAACCGTACCAAAAGTTCCTCGCGAACTGGAGAGGGTTCACGAACTCGTGCGACGACCCGCTGTGGACAAATAAAAGTTATTTTACATTAAACACAACATATCATCACGCCTGTATCCCCCCATCAGTTCAGCAGAGGTGCACCTACACTACACGGAGTATACCCTCATGTTTAAAGGTGAACGCGCACCTAGACACCGCAGGAGCCGCACGCGCCTCAGTCATCGCATTTTCTCATGTCCCCGCGCAATCCGCGCCGCACGCATCGTAGGTATCCACTTCTGTACATCTTATTATATCAATATTTTCTATACGGATATGGATGACTTTACCGCGAGCCCGCATCGCACTCGCCGCAATCATCGAACGCACCGATCCTTACATAGGTATGTAATAAGGATCGTAACATGTGTCGTTCTGTAGTTTCTGCCTACCCCCATGGAAAAAATGCGTCAGTTAGTGAATATGAATAAGAAACTAGAATCTTTAAAAAACCTAAAAACCCGACTGCTTAAAAAGCGAACTAAAAAGACGTAAACAAGAAGAAAATCATGCTGTGCACTCGGAGGATACATATTCGCGAGCTGGCTGACCAAAACCAGATGTATCCTCCGGCTGCTCATCATTATTTTCTTCTTGTTTACGGTTTTTAGTTCGATTTTAAGCAGTCATGTTTCTAATCTGAAGCAGTAGATTAGGTTCCCATGGCCTGGAATCAGACATACTTGCCTGGCTGTGTTCATCTGAACTGTAGGATCTGCAGGAAAGGGTTCATCATCTGTCGTCGAGTTCTGGAACCGGACTCTGGAAAAACAGAATTAAGTACTTAAAAGAATAAAACCATCAAGTGCGTGTCGGACTATCCACATTTTGGGTTCCGTACCAAACCGCAAAATCAAGTTTGTTGTAATAGGAAAAATGAGGGAAGTTCAAAGAAAAATCTGATTTATCAATACATTGTTATTTGTTAGTAAAATACGTAACTATAAACATTACCACCAAAGAACAATGGCGAAATTTTAGCTGACTTAAATTTGAGCGTCTGAAAGTGAGTTATATACGAAAGACATTCTATTAATTGTCTTTGTTTTTTAAAGTATTATTAGACCTGTTCCAAAATAGATTAAAAAAAAACATTATAAATAAAAAGTCATTTGATTTTTTAGTTCATTTCTTTAGCATAGTGTTGCCATTATATATTTTATCTGCTAAGTGACAAGTAGTAACTATATTAAGTAATAATATCATTATTGTATTTATTGCAGTAAATGAGTTAACAATACAGTTTATGTCTAAGTGTAGATGTTCCTTGCAGGTAGGTAAGAATATTGTAGTGTAGTAGAAATAAATGAATTACTTTCAATTAATGATTGGCAAAAAGACTAGTACCCAAGTCTAAAAAAAATATAGCTTGGTTGTTAACGACAACCTTTTGATACAGGTCAAAGTCACTTAGTTTAAATAAATATACTCTTTCCAAAGAGTATACTACACATTTCATGCTTAACGTAACTAGGTAAGGGAAATACTAATGCGATATTCCCCTTTTACTTCCAAGAAATTGAATAATATTACCTATTAAACACATTATTAAAAGTTACCCAGACATAACCTACAAAAGTTTATGACTGAATATCTATTATTCTCTACATTCTCGAACAAAAATTCTTGCACAAACTAATTCAGAACATCACCCTGAGTTAAACCAGATATTTTTCATTTAAAGAGTTTCGAATTTAATCTTAGCTAAAACAATGTATGGGCACCTGCCATTGTTCTTTCAAGGTCCATAGGTCAATGGGAAGTTAAAAAATTACTCCGTTTTTTTTTAAATAGCTTACATTGGTGGCTGCTCAAATTTGAACATTATCAGTATTCAGTAATTAAAATAAAAACCTTGTAAAAAAACTCACTCAGTATAAGTAGACGCCCTCATCTTCTTTCTTGGCAGGTAAACGAAGTGGTAATACACGAACACGCAGATGTAGAGCGCGGCTAGTGCCAACACCCCCATGATGATGGTGAATGACACGCTGTGGGCCGTCACTATCTCCTCGTTCGACCAGCCGTTGAACAGAGGTTGCTGGGGATGGTAAACAAAGCAATAATACACGAACACCCAGATGTAGAACGTGGCTAGTGCCAACACTCCGATGATGATAGTGAATGAGACGCCGTGGGCCGTCGGCAATTCCTCGTACGATCGGCCGTTGAAGAGAGGCCGCTGGGGATGGTAAACAGAACAATAATACACGAACGCCCAGATGTAGAACGTGGCTAGTGCCAACACTCCGATGTTGATAGTGAATGAGACGCCGTGGGCCGTCGGCAATTCCTCGTACGATCGGCCGTTGAAGAGAGGCCGCTGGGGATGGTAAACAGAGCAATAATACACGAACACCCAGATGTAGAACGTGGCTAGTGCCAACACTCCGATGATGATAGTGAATGAGACGCCGTGGGCCGTCACCAGCTCTTCGTACGGCCAGCCGTTGAAGATTCGAGAGGCCTCGAAATTCATATAGCGTAATAAATAATTTTATAAATGAAACATAAAAACAGCACGTACTGATTCTCAGCTTCTACAGAATCAGAATCTAGATTGCCACTGCTTGCTGCTGAGAATATCCTGTAGAAAAACCTACCTTGCCCGACTCGGGCATAGACCCCAGAATTCAATTTACTTGGGTGGATTTTTGACCACCAGAAAGAGGCAAATGAAAGGTTAAAGGGCCATGGTATTAATCTATACTAATATTATAAAGAGGTAAAGTTTGTGACTATTGTGAGTTTGTGACGTTGTAAGGGGTAATCTCTGGATCTACTGACCGATTTTGAATATTTTTCCTGAGTGTCATAGGCTATAATATATTTTCAAAAAAATTAGAGATCCTTATGAAAATTGTGTAATGTAACCCAAAGTAGCAAAATGTTGCCTGTAAAATTCATTCTTTAGCGTGCGCTGAGAAAACTATTGATGATACATAAAAGTTATTAGGTAGGTATGTAGGTTGGGTAGGCTGGGTAGGCAGGGTAGGCTGGGTAGGCAGGGTTGGCAGGGTAGGCTGGGAAAGCAGGATAGGCAGGGTAGACGGGGTAGCCAGTTGACGGGAGTGAAGCCGAGGTCAGCTAGTCGTAGAATAAGTAGGTAGATATTTTATCATGACTTTTAAAGTTATCAAACTGGGTGGGTATAAAAGACTCTCAAGATGGGATTGACCTTTTCGCAGTTCAGGCTCTTGTTTGCTAGCCACAAAACACAAATATCAACATAATAACTACTCAGAGCTAAAAAGGAATCAATACTCACATCCTTCTTATCCAAAGTCGGACACACCCCGTCCTTCATCAGCGACCCGTCTTCGCACAAACATTTGGGGCCATCTTCCTCCAATGCACAAACATTGTCACAAGTGATGCCTTCACAAAGGTTCACCAAGTCATCCCTTTGGACGCTCTCGTGGCGTATGACGAACGCGTTGGCGTCGAACACTCGGTAGATGTAAGTCTCGCAGTGTTTGGGGCCAAACATAAGGCAGCGGCTGAGACGGAAGGAATTCGCTACTTGGTAGTAAATATAGTCTTCGAAGATGGCGAGGCCGTGTGGGGCTTCTAGCTGGGGATCTTCGGCTAGGATCTTCTTGCTGTAATGAAGAATTTTTAATGAAAATAATGTGATTTTGTGGTTGTGGAGAAGCCTGGATAAGTTTGGTTGATATCACAGTATCATGACCTAGTATTTACAAGCAATTAAGTTTGAGATCCAGCAGGTTCAGGTTGAGGCCTATAGTCCAGCAGTGGACGTCTTTCGGCTGAAATGATGATGATGTTTTAGCAATTTTTTATCTTGCATCCTACATAATTGTTAATCTTCTATAAAAAACTTTTTAACAAAACTAATAAACTGACATCCAAAACAAAACTCTACAAAGCGAAAAATCACTTTATTTTCGGAAGTCGATGTCAGAAACGAAAACCAATGACACCGACTTCCGAAAAGTAATTTTTCGCTTTGTAGTGTTTTGTTTTGGAAGTCAGTTTATTTTTTCGTTAAAATGTTATTTACTTTTCTCTTTTTAGCTTGGTACCTTATACCCTACCATGAAAATCATTTATAGCGGAGAGCTTCTCATAACAATTCCAACAAGCCTAAACACGACTGAGATACATCTTTATTACGGAGTTCCGGTGCCTACCTTCCGGCTCCATCACCAGATCAGTTCGATGGTACCATTTTCATTAGAACCATTTATATACAATTTGCATCATCACAGACGAGATATCTTATACCCAAAACATATTTATCGTTAAGAAGTTCCAGTGGACATCTGTGATCTTCTTCATCAGCTCCACTTCACCAAATAATACTTTCTGAACGCAAACATTGCAAACTGTTGATGAAAATACCAAAATTTCTATTAAGTATGCCCTCATCAGGTCCTAACTTTGTGACAATGGGACCATACGAGTATATACCCTTTCAATAAAAAAATACTCATTTTCAAAATCGGTGAACCTACATAAAAAAAATACCTACAGTGGAACATAAGAACCTCCTCCTTTTTGGAAAGTAGGTTAAAAAACCGAGAATAAAAGATACAGGCGCGAGCGATGCGTGCTGCAAAGGCATCTTACCACGTGGTAATGTTAGGTTAGCGACCTTTGATGCAGAAATTGGAAGTCCTAAACATCAGACCAGCACACTGGCTCTCCTCCTCGTAGTCCATCCTGACACATTACCTTTTTTAACCATGACGGGGGTGAAATTCCAGTCCTAACTGGAAGCAGCTGAATACCAGTACCTTACATGGAGTGACTGTCTGCCCAACTCAGTCACTGGCTCACAGTTCACAGTAGCAAAATACCTGGCTCTGCCCCTCATAGTCCACCCTGATGATAAGCGCGGGCCCGGTCTCCGCCACATACAGCTTCCTCTTGAAGCAGTCCTCGGCGAGCCCGGTGCAGTTGTAGAGCTAGCCGACTTAATATATAAACTGTAGAATACTCACTGGCTCTCCCCCTCATAGTCCACCCTGATGATAAGCGCGGGCCCGGTCTCCGCCACATACAGCTTCCTCTTGAAGCAGTCCTCGGCGAGCCCGGTGCAGTTGTAGAGCTAGCCGACTTAATATATAAACTGTAGAATACTCACTGGCTCTCCCCCTCATAGTCCACCCTGATGATAAGCGCGGGCCCGGTCTCCGCCACATACAGCTTCCTCTTGAAGCAGTCCTCGGCGAGCCCGGTGCAGTTGTAGAGCTAGCCGACTTAATATATAAACTGTAGAATACTCACTGGCTCTCCCCCTCATAGTCCACCCTGATGATAAGCGCGGGCCCGGTCTCCGCCACATACAGCTTCCTCTTGAAGCAGTCCTCGGCGAGCCCGGTGCAGTTGTAGAGCTAGCCGACTTAATATATAAACTGTAGAATACTCACTGGCTCTCCCCCTCATAGTCCACCCTGATGATAAGCGCGGGCCCGGTCTCCGCCACATACAGCTTCCTCTTGAAGCAGTCCTCGGCGAGCCCGGTGCAGTTGTAGAGCTAGCCGACTTAATATATAAACTGTACAATACTCACTGGCTCTCCCCCTCATAGTCCACCCTGATGATAAGCGCGGGCCCGGTCTCCGCCACATACAGCTTCCTCTTGAAGCAGTCCTCGGCGAGCCCGGTGCAGTTGTAGAGCTAGCTGACTGAATATATAAATTGTACAATACTCACTGGCTCTCCCCCTCATAGTCCATCCTGATGATATGCGCGGGCCCGGTCTCCGCCACATACAGCTTCCTCTTGAAGCAGTCCTCGGCGAGCCCGGTGCAGTTGTAGAGCTAGCTGACTGAATATATAAATTGTACAATACTCACTGGCTCTCCCCCTCATAGTCCATCCTGATGATATGCGCGGGCCCGGTCTCCGCCACATACAGCTTCCTCTTGAAGCAGTCCTCGGCGAGCCCGGTGCAGTTGTAGAGCTAGCTGACTGAATATATAAATTGTACAATACTCACTGGCTCTCCCCCTCATAGTCCATCCTGATGATATGCGCGGGCCCGGTCTCCGCCACATACAGCTTCCTCTTGAAGCAGTCCTCGGCGAGCCCGGTGCAGTTGTAGAGCTAGCTGACTGAATATATAAATTGTACAATACTCACTGGCTCTCCCCCTCATAGTCCATCCTGATGATATGCGCGGGCCCGGTCTCCGCCACATACAGCTTCCTCTTGAAGCAGTCCTCGGCGAGCCCGGTGCAGTTGTAGAGCTAGCTGACTGAATATATAAATTGTACAATACTCACTGGCTCTCCCCCTCATAGTCCATCCTGATGATATGCGCGGGCCCGGTCTCCGCCACATACAGCTTCCTCTTGAAGCAGTCCTCGGCGAGCCCGGTGCAGTTGTAGAGCTAGCTGACTGAATATATAAATTGTACAATACTCACTGGCTCTCCCCCTCATAGTCCATCCTGATGATATGCGCGGGCCCGGTCTCCGCCACATACAGCTTCCTCTTGAAGCAGTCCTCGGCGAGCCCGGTGCAGTTGTAGAGCTAGCTGACTGAATATATAAATTGTACAATACTCACTGGCTCTCCCCCTCATAGTCCATCCTGATGATATGCGCGGGCCCGGTCTCCGCCACATACAGCTTCCTCTTGAAGCAGTCCTCGGCGAGCCCGGTGCAGTTGTAGAGCTAGCTGACTGAATATATAAATTGTACAATACTCACTGGCTCTCCCCCTCATAGTCCATCCTGATGATATGCGCGGGCCCGGTCTCCGCCACATACAGCTTCCTCTTGAAGCAGTCCTCGGCGAGCCCGGTGCAGTTGTAGAGCTAGCTGACTGAATATATAAACTGTACAATACTCACTGGCTCTCCCCCTCATAGTCCATCCTGATGATATGCGCAGGGCCAGTCTCCGCCACATACAGCTTCCTCTTGAAGGAGTCCACGGCGAGCCCGGTGCAGTTGTGCACGGTCGTCAGGTCCGTCATTTGTCTGCCAGCCAGGGTGGCTGACCAGACTACTGACTCCAGGTTGTGGGTCACGCAGTAAAACATTCGGGCTGAACTTGGGTCTACGACTAGGGCTGTTATCTGGAAAATGGATAGATGTTTTTGATGAATGATTTCATGGGACTAGAAATAAAACATCACGGATTCACAGCGGTATTTCATAAATATTTAGGCAGGAGTGTTCCAGTGCACCTATTGATACGAGTATACTATGTGGGGATATTATATCGTTAACCGGTCATCAAGCCGGTGGAAGTTAGTTTGCTGCCGAGATATTCCTGATTGGAAAATACAATCTTGTTCCAGGGATTAAACGGAACCGGACACACCCAGTAGTAGGGCATGCATTTCGAAATTTCATAGTTTCGAAATTTCGGACCATATTTGCATGTTTATTAATTTCGAAATTGAAAGCCTTAATTTCGAAATTTCGAAACTGGGTTTAATTTAAATATTATGTTATTATTTATACAATAATTAAAATACGGATCTAAAGCCAATTAGACTGTTGCGTTGGGCCATTTTGTGACCATGTGTGCTAACATTACAATAAAACAAAGGCTAACCGTGATGTTAAATAAATAAAGAAGAGTGAAAAAAGCTCGGCCATTTAAAAAAAACCGAGCTTTATATTAATGGTGGCCAGTGAGGGGAATACTTTGACAAGGTGTAAAATCGTTTGCTGGGAATGTTAATATTTTATTTACTATTGGAGGGAAACCTTCGCCTGAACTTTTGGGAAAAAAAAACCAGGTAGTGTGGTATTTTTACCTCATTAAAACCAAACCGGTGATCCCATCAGCAGATGTTCCTTGGGGAGCCTATAAAGGAGTCTCCCTTGAACCTCGCTGTGGATGGCAGCACGTGATCACTGTGTCACTGTCTTTCCTGAGGTCACATGGTGGACGGGCAGAGACCCCACTCTAAGTGCCCGAAACCCCGGAGTTCCACCTGCCTTAAATGTTAAAGGCGGGGTTTCGGCGTGTCTACATCGAGGTGGTTGCCTCCATGATACCTTCTTCTATGAATGGGGTTGGCCTTCTCACGATTCCACTCGGTGGCTATTTCTCTCTAGTTTTCTGTCTCCGCCAGCATATTCCTCACTAATATTGGCAGAGTCAGGGCTCGCCCGATCCTGGCGACTAAGACCCACCGCACAAAGGCCTAAGATGGCACTCCTCGAGCATGTGCCGTGCAGAAGCCAAGTTGCCTCTACAATTATGGCAATTTACCGTGACCTATCACCCAATCCTATTCAGGTACTCACCGAAGCAACCGTGCCCTATCAGTACCTGAATATGCCTATAGGAGATGCACTCCGCTTTTTTCAGCCATAGGTACTATTCAAATGACCATTTGCCGCTACAGGCTGTTGATTTTAGTCCTGCAGCGTCGGACATCTGACAGTCTATTTCTGCCTCCGAGATTGGGCAGCAGTCTATGCAAAGCACCCACTGGCCTCCCAATGCGGGACAAAAGGAGCTCGAAACGTTTTTCAAAGCCCCGACGTACATGGTTAAACCAAGATAGTGGACTTGCGCATCTCCTATTGTCACTAACGAGCTAGATGGCTCTTACTCTTCGGCAGCGCCTCAATTTTATGAGGCGCTATCTGTAACTATCTTTAACCCCAGCTCGCTAATCAACGCTGACCGAACGCCTCTTGCCACTCCGAGCTCGGAAAGCTGGTTGCTATCGTCGAAGTATTTGTAGAAGAAAAAAATCACTTTCTTTGAATATAAATTGCACTTAGGCACCTCTCCAGACTACAAATTCTGCGTTTTGAGTTTAGTTCAAACATTTTTTGATTTTCCATTATAGTTGGCTCACCAGTTTCGAAATTTCGAAACTGAGAAGTCCAATTTCGTAAGTTAATTTCGAAATTGAAAATGTACGAAACTGCACGCCCTACCCAGTAGTCGTTTTTACAAACATCCAAAGAGGCAGTTAGGTAGGTCTAATTTCGAGAAAGAGGTCAACCGTCGAATCCGACTGGGCTGGACGGCGTTCGGGAAGTTGCACGGTATATTCTCGTCCAACTCACCACAGTGTCTCAAAACAAAAGTCTATGACCAGTGTGTGTTGCCAGTTATCACCTATAGGACCGAGACATAGTCGCACACAATGTGCCTCATCAGAAATCTTAAAGGGCGGTGGGCAGGCACATTGCTCGCAAAACGGTTGGTCGATGGGGCCGGAGAGTTCTGGAGTGGCGACCGCGAACTGGAAGACGATACGTTGGAAGGCCTCCCACTAGGTGGACTGATGACCTGGTTAAGGTTGTGGGAATCCACTGGATGCGAGACGCACGGGATCGGTCAATGTAGCGACTCCTGGGGAAGGCCTATGCCCAGCAGTGCACGTCTTTTGGCTGAAATGATGATGATGAAAGAGGCGGTCTTCCCCCCTTTTTTAACGGTGCATTCATGCAAGCGTTTAAATATCATCGCTGTTATGTCATGACATCCCTAATAGGAATTTGTTGAAGCTCCTTTTACTAAGAAAATATTCATAAGATACATAGGTAGACCTAAAACCACATACCGTAGCATCAGAAGGTAGTTTCTGCAGGGTAGCACATCGCCTCTTCACGAAGTGACACACTCGTATGCGACTGTTGTTGGTCGTGGTGTCCACGAAGTATACGTTGCCTGTCACCCAGTCTACTGCCACCTAAAAAGATAATTTTATTTATTTATTTAACAATTTATGTACTTACATATGTATAATAATAGTCCACCAGACCGGATTTGCCCACCGAATTGGCCACGGCGGAGATCCAAGAAAGACAGCTCCGTGTCAAAGACCAATATTTCACAAAACTCAATAAAAAAACAAAGCTTATCGATATGAGAATAAACAAATTTTCTTTTTTCGCGTTTGGTGCCCGTGACTCAACTAATGGATAAGGCGCAGTCGCTGATTTTAAAATCAGAATCACGTCTAAATAAATTTTTAATTTTGTTTGTATAACATAGTGTAATTAATTTGTAAAGTTATATCTCACACGGACAAAAAAACGACAATTGCACCAAAACCAGCGGCGTATTTTAATATTGTTTTCACCATCTCAAAGACAATTTAATTATCCCACATTTTGATCTAAGGTTTTTTTTACATAGTCACTAGCTGACCCGGCAAACTTTGTTTTGCCATAAAAACACCAAACATTCATCTACCCTAACTACCTAACCTACCTACTCTACCCTAACTACTCTACCCTACCTATCTATCCTACCCTACCTACCCTACACTACACGTCATGCCCATAGATTAGACTAATGGCGCATTTACATTAAGTCGGTTAGACCGTATTCGGCTGCAGGCCGTATTCGGTCACCGACTAATATAAACAGGTATTCGTTTGGCCGTATTCGGTTTGGCCGTATTCGGTCGAGCCCGTTGTCGGTGTCGAGTGCGCCGTGCCCCGCCCGTCGCCCGCCGCCCGCAGCCCGCAGCTCAGTTCGAAGAGCACGAGCCAGTCCGCCGCACGCGCACGATTGTGCATAAAATGGCCTCTCGAAAATTAAGTGACTCGGAAATGACGCACTTGGTAGAACTGTATCGGGAAAACGAAGTTCTATGGAATGTTACAGATAAGTCGTACAGAAATCGAGACGCTAGAGATAACGCCTATGAAAGAATCAGAGACTCGTTGAATATTACGCCATCACTTTCATTGCAAGACATAAGCAAGAAAATAAAAAATTTACGGTCTACCTACATAAAAGAAAGAAAAAAAATTGACGCTAGCTTCCGATCCGGTGCCAGTACACAATCTGTTTATAAACCAAAGATGCCGATGATGATGTAATTTTGAAATTATATTGATTGTAAAAAAAAATGTTGTTTTACTTACATTAACTACATTAAACTAATTACTACATAAACCACTTACCTCGATAAATGACTTTAACGTCTCAGAAATGGCATCGCATACTTCTGGAATAAATAAACTTATAGCACTGTCAGAAACTCTAAAAAAGAACTCAAGACTTTTGTAAGAATCGCCTGTTGCTAAAAAACGTAAAGTTATTTGTAGTTTTATTCTAGGGTTTAAACACTTTCTAAATGCACTGTCTTGTTTTTCTATAATCGGAGATATTTCATTCAGTAACCATTCGAATTGGTTTCTATCTATTCTAAAAAATAATAAAAAATCATCGTCAGTTTTGAAATCATTACACAACAACACTGAAGCTCCTAACAAAGACCGTTGACTTAATAGAGGTGTTATCCACACTCTCTTTCTCTTTGTACTCCTATTTTTCAATTTTTTCCTCAAAACTTCTTGTATTACATCGCACACAGTTAAAAATCCTTCTAACACAAGACTGTTCATGACGATGCTTGCAACCTGACTGTGAATGTGCAAGCAATGAATATACAATCGCCGCATCAATCAAGTCGCCGAATTCGGTTAACCGACCAATGTAAACAACTCAATTTAGGTGAGCGTTTCAGTTAAACCGAATGCGGCCGCCGCCTTCGGTGACCGACTTCAAACCGACCTAATGTAAATGAGCCATAATAAAAGTGGGACCCTTACCCACAGAATGCAAGAAAGAACTGGTATGAGGAATGAATGTACGAGAGGCATAAAAGATTGACCGGAACGACTGAGGTTAAGCACATAAGGCGCCAATATCGTTGGCGGGGAATAAAGGTAAGAAAAAAAAAAAAAAAAATCCTACTCTACCCTCACTACCTACCCTAACCCTAAAGAATTTCCGAAATCGGTCCAACCGTTCACGCGTGATGCCGTGACCAAGGGAAATAGGGATTCATTTTTATATATATAGATAGATAAGGAAAGTACCTAGAAAAAACTACGGAATTTCGGGTCGCGCGGGGTGTGAAACGAGTGCACGTTTTATTCCCTCAAGGTCGTTGGCAAAAGGAACCAATAGTTTCAAATTTCAGTATGATGCGTTTTTAATCAATTAGTTGCCTAATAAATGATCAAATAGATTGGAGAGTAATTTATTTGACCATTTGTTGAGCTAAAAATTGATGATTGCAATTGATTCCACACCGTAGACAAAAACTCCGTTTCTGAATGATCGCTTATGCTGTTCTTTATTTTTGATATCAGCGTGATATAAAGTTTTTTTTTTCTTTGAGTTGTCTTTTGATAAAGTCTGTCAATAAGTCTATGTAGTCTAGTACTATTGATTTTATATTTGGGAATTTAAGATATGAGAATAGATAAAAAAAATTGTTTGTCTGTAAAGTCTGTTTACGGACGATAGTTTAACGTTACAACGTCATAACAAAACATTGATGAAAGCCGAACGCTCAAGCCGATCGTGCCTTACGCTCGCTCGTGTTAACTCGTGTAGCGCTCTCGCTCCGATCGTAACGTTGGTACATTATGGATGAAATAAAAATAGAGATTTAATTTGATTTGATATGAGATTTTGATTTGGAATTTGATTTGAAGTTTTATTTGAGATTTGATTAGATTTTATTTTTATTTGAGACATGATTTGATTTGAGATGTGCTTGCCGATTCGCGTTCTTCATGTCCGATCGTTCCTTTGAAAGACTATAGTATATAAGGCTCTAGACAAGTGCCATACTATCTTCGAAAGCGTCGCTATAGTGATGAGAAAATGTCAAAAACGTATGGGAATGCCAAGCATTATCGACATAATATCACATGATCAATACCTTACATTTTGACATTTCGTCCATCATAGCCATCGCTGACAGTATGGCATTTTGTCTAGAGTCTATGGTCTGTCTTTAAAGAAAGAAAGAAAGAAAAGAAAGAAAAGAAAGAAAAGAAAGAAAAGAAAGAAAAGAAAGAAAAGAAAGAAAAGAAAGAAAAGAAATAAAAGAAAGAAAAGAAAGTAAAGAAAGAAAAGAAAGAAAAGAAAGAAAAGAAAGAAAAGAAAGAAAAGAAAGAAAAGAAAGAAAAGAAAGAAAAGAAAAGATAGTAAATAAATTTATTTAGCACAAACATAAAGGCACACAAATTTTTTGCACAAAGAAAAAAAATAAAACTTGAGAGAAATTATGCCTCACGGTTGCGCCAAATAAGTCCAATTCAGCAAAATGCCAGACAACTATTTATAGATAGTTCAAGTCAATTTATGTGGCAGTGCAAGTCATCTTGTTGGGTGGTTCTCAACAAGATGACTTGCACTGCCACATGAATTAAAGCTGTATATTTACAAGCGCACGCACACATGGCGCTACACGCAAAGATGAGTTGAACTATCTATAGAACATAGGAAACTCCGCCCAGTTGGGTATATTAGTTAGTATTATGAGAACCTTACCCGTGTTGGTTTGCCGATGTTAGTGACAACTACCGAGTTCTGAGTGTTGTTCACTTCTATCAGCTTGCCGACTTCTGATGACGTCACGTATAGCTTCTTTTCCCTGCAGAACAAAATAGCTAGGTTGCTAGTACATTGAGTAGTATAGATATCATACCCCACTTTCCACTATCATTAGAGGCACCGTAAGTAGTTATTTATTAACCCCTGGCGGAAAAACAGGGTAGTTATAAATTGTACCTGTATGTTTGTGTATTTGTCTGTGGCATCATAGCTTCTAAACGGATGAAACGATTTCGATTTAGTTGTTTTTGTTTGAAAGGAGACTTTATCGAGACTGCTATGTTTAATGAAAATCGGTTCAGCCGTTCATAATTTATGGGCGTTTTACTGTTTGTATCGGGTTTTTTTTCGCAAGATACCGTATCATAATTACTTGTACGATAGATTGTTGATCGAAGCGTGTCTGCTACTAGTAGTCCAAAAAAAAAACGAGTTTTTGCCCTTTGACCTTGAAATATCTGTAGTCGCGGACACCCTACGATTAGCAGGTTCTGAGACAAGTTTTAGGGCCAGTTTCTGAAGTCAACGTCACATCTCAAATCAGCTGACAATTTGTCACAAATTAACCAGCCGTCAGTTGTCAGTGAGTTTCTCAACACTTCATCATCGAGAAATTACGTAATCGCTTGTTACATTTAATAATCGACATTAATTTATTTCGGTTGGCTACCCTAGCTGGTATTCATTCACTACAATAACGTAATCAGTAACTTTAAATAGTATTTTATCTTGAGAGGCTGGGTTGGTGTAGCCGCCAAGTTAAGCAAACCTTACCAAGGTCGATTTTTGGATGGGTAACCACTTTTATTTTTGGTTTGCTTGTTTTTGGATAGGTGACGCCACCCACACAGGTTAAGCAACACTTACCAAGGTTATTCTTTGGATGGGTGACCGCTTTTTTTTGTTTCGTTTGTTTTGGATGGCTGACCCCGCCAGGGTAAGCAACACTTGCCAAGGTCAGTCTTGGGATGGGTGACCGCTTTTTTTTGTTTCGTTTGTTTTGGATGGGTGACCCTGCCAGAGTAAGCAACACTTACCAAGGTCAGTCTTGGGATGGGTGACCACTTTTTTTGTTTCGCTTGTTTTTGGATGGGTGACCCTGCCAGGGTAAGCAACACATACCAAGGTCACTGTTTGGATGGGTGACCACTTTTGTTGGGTTCGCTTGTTTTTGGATGGGTGATCTTGTTAGATGTTGTTTAACCTAACGGGGTGACTTTAGGATGGGTGATCAAAAATTTTGTGGCGATGGTCACCCATCCAAAGACTGACCTTGGTTAGTGTTGCTTAACCTGGCGGAGTCACCTATCCATAAACATGCGATCCAAAAAAAAGTGGTCACCCATCCAAAGACTGACCTTGGTTAGTGTTGCTTACCCTGGCGGAGTCACCTATCCATAAACAAGCGATCCAAAAAAAATGTGGTCACCCATCCCAAGACTGACCTTGGTAAGTGTTGCTTACCCTGGCGGAGTAACCTATCCATAAACAAGCGATCCAAAAAATAGTGGTCACCCATCCAAAGACTGACCTTGGTTAGTGTTGCTTACCCTGGCGGAGTAACCTATCCATAAACAAGCGATCCAAAAAAAGTGGTCACCCATCCAAAGACTGACCTTGGTTAGTGTTGCTTACCCTGGCGGAGTCACCTATCCATAAACAAGCGATCCAAAAAAAAGTGGTCACCCATCCCAAGACTGACCTTGGTAAGTGTTGCTTACCCTGGCGCGGTCACCACCCCAGCCGCTTCAAGTTAAACACAAACAGTAAACAAAAAAGTACAGGGTATAGTCAACACTGACCTGGGGATCGAACCTTCCTCACGCGCACTAGCGTGAGGAAGGTTCGATTCCCAGGTCAGTAACAGTTTGTTTTATTTTTATTTAAATAAAAAAAAAAAAACAATTATTATAAATAATACAATTATTATTATTATAAATACAAAATAACAATTTTTTATAATTGTGTCAAGTTTTTATAATGTAATTAATTTAAAAGTTTGTAATATGCTAATTTTTTTTTAGATCTTGGTAATCAACTATAATTGATTTATTAAACATATTTTTTATAACTCAACCCATACCATAATTTTCGCCGACCCCTATTATCTTTTTATCGTAATATAAGCCTTTAAAGTCATAATATTAATTTTAATCCGCGAATAATCGACCAATTTCCAACAATTATAAATTAGGCTCGTTGACAAGAGATTAACATTGAAAAAGGTGCTCAGAAACCCAAAACTGCTGTAACATGTGGTTAATTCGAGATTTTACTCAAATGTGACAAATTGTCAACCACTTGTCACACTTGGATGTTGAGAAACTGAAAGTAGAATTAACAGGCGATTAATCCTCGATTACGTTAACAGCCCGATAATTCTGAGCTGGGAAACCGGCAGTTATTAGGGTGCCTAATTAAAGGTTTATACAAGTATATAGCTGACTATCTCTCATTCCGAGGTGAAACCCCTAATTTTCCTAGACTATGGATAAATTATGTAGCTTAAAAATAATGACAAAAAAAATGCGGTTTTGTAAACATACGAGTATACCCTCTTACCAATAAACGCGGAATAAAGTTATACCTGGTATAACTAAGGAATAACCATACATTTTCAATTCATAGGTTTATACTTGGTATAATTTTATTCTGCATTTATTAGTAAGAGGGATAATTTTTATTTGTTATTTACTATTCCAAATTGTAATAAGAAAACAAAATACACAAAGACAGTGTAGCTGGTGGTAGGTATGTTCAAAACGATAACGCACTGTTGACTTGAAAACTAATTTAATTTCCAAAAATATTTCGTGGCACATTCGTCGGGTGTTCGGCCTAGACTGACCATGTAGCGAAACAACCCTTTTAATTACATTAAAAATCTTAATCTACCTTAAATATAAAAATAATTTGACACAAAATATATATGAGCGCGTCGCTAACAGACAGCAACAGAAAAGGACATTTCAAAATCTTCAAATTGAGAAATGGAGCAACTGTTTAATATTCCGAGACACGCATCGTATGAAGTGCCAACCACTCCGGTATGTCTTAGACTCATCACATAGGAACTCATCATCATCTGTCTAACCATTTTCCCAAGAATGTCAGAACTACTTCAGCTAAGTACTATCTAAGACTGCCCATTTGACTTCACCTACCCAGCTACTGGGTATCACAATTCACCAGAAGATCTAATATCCCTTTAACACACATCTCACATCACATCATCAGCCTATTAATGTTCCCACTGCTGGGACACAGGCCTCCTCTCTGTGAGAGGGAATGGGCCGTTATCCACCACGCGGACCCAGTGCGGGTTGGTGGATGTCACATGTCTTCGAATTTTTGGTTCTAGGACATGCCGGTTTCCTCACGATGTTTTCCTTCACCGTTTTGAGAGCAGTGGTGTTGAAATAATTTACACAAAGTAAAGCGCCGTCCTGGGCTCGTACCCACGACCTACAACTTGTAA
This sequence comes from Anorthoa munda, assembly GCA_945859665.1. Classification (NCBI taxonomy): domain Eukaryota; kingdom Metazoa; phylum Arthropoda; class Insecta; order Lepidoptera; family Noctuidae; genus Anorthoa; species Anorthoa munda. Next base: position 9,444,254 of record OX243894.1, read on the forward strand.
GTCGCGGCCGATACCACTGGGCCACCACTGCTCTCTCTCTGGGTCACCTTTAACAAAGACGTTTTTTTTTTTGCACCAAAATGGGTTAAAATGCAAACTTTAACAATCGAGTGGAATGCCTCAGAAATTTAAAAATGCGCCATCTATTGGCATCAATTTTAAATGATCCGTCTAATAATCTTTGAAATGTGAATTAAGAGCCCAATATTTCATAATTTTGTACTAAGGAGAACATACAATTTTTGTGTTCAATTCCAGAAAATGTTAATTTTACACACATTCAATAACAGATGGAGGTGCATATCGCGCCATCTAGTAAGATTTATTTGAACCAAATTTTCTTTCTTAGCAATGAGACCCCGTGGACATACTAACCTGACATTATAGTCCATGTCGGTGATAGCCGGCGTATCCGTGTCAGTGTACTCGACGGCGCCGTATCCGTCGGCTGAGATGGAGCGGACCGTGTTGCCCGAAAGGTAAAGCACCGACATATTGCCACGTGTCGCCTTGCACGAGCGCCGGTCTGACCTGGGAATGAAAGAGATATTTTTCCACTACCATGTCGTAACACATTGCCTAAGAAATTCGTTTCGAAATATGAACATTTAGACACAAATTTACAAAATAAAAATTTAAATAAAACAATATTACATAATAACAGTTACGAAATTACTTTTGTATGGAGTTTTGATATCATTATGTAACTGGCAGAATGATAATGAACCTGTTACCTCTCGAAAAAGCGCGTGTTGATTGTGTGTATAGTCTGTGGTTTTTAGTCTTAACGTTTCTAATAAATTGTTGTTGGAACTTATTTGCATTTAATTAAGTAAGCTCATCAGGTAGTGAAAAAAGAATCGTTCGTGTCTCGCATAATTTTTTTATTTTAACTCTTTTTGACTACATCCCTCGTGTTAAAATCTCGACTTTTTATGCTCGACACGAAATGTACTATTTCGAAAGAGGTATTTAATATGGCAGATAAAACAGGTTGGCCAGAGATCGGATAGTAAAATAGTATGTATTAGACTCCGGTCTAATAATGAGAAAAACTGAATAGAAAATAATTTTACCCCGAACTAGATCGATCCTAGAAGTTTTGAGCCTTATTATCGCTGCACATGCTGAGATAGGACCCTTTTTGCTCTCACACGAGCCTTTTTTTTTTTTCATCTCGTGTCTCCTGTGTTTCATCATCATCATCTTTCTTTACTTTTTCTTTTTATTTCTTTATTTTACTAGACAAACGAGACAGGCTTTTGAGATAAAACTCAAGAGCTTCAATAACTAACATATTTAATTTACCAGTTAAGTACTTTCATACTTGCGCAGAGCATACCCTTGGTGACAAGTACTCAAGAATGAGCCCGGTACATTAATGCATCCTTGCGAGCAGACTTCCTGGGCACACTCGTCGATATCCTCGCAGGAGGTCTTGTCTGCTGACAGACGGTAGCCGAAGCAATAATGAAGTACCATCCTACCTGCGCAGAGCATATCTATGATGACAAGTACACATGAAAGACCCCGGTACATTGATGCATCCTTGCGAGCAGACTTCCTGGGTACACTCGTCGATATCCTCGCAGGAGGTCTTGTCTGCTGACAGACGGTAGCCGAAGCAATAATGAAGTACCATCCTACCTGCGCAGAGCATATCTATGATGACAAGTACACAGGAAAGACCCCGGTACATTGATGCATCCTTGCGAGCAGACTTCCTGGGTACACTCGTCGATATCCTCGCAGGAGGTCTTGTCTGCTGATAGACGGTAGCTGAAGCAATAATGAAGTACCATCTTACCTGCGCAGAGCATATCCATGATGACAAGTACACAGGAAAGACCCCGGTACATTGATGCATCCTTGCGAGCAGACTTCCTGGGCACACTCGTCGATTTCCTCGCAGGAGGTCTTGTCTGCTGACAGACGGTAGCCGAAGCAATAAAGAAGTACCATATTACCTGCGCAGAGCATATCCATGATGACAAGTACACAGGAAAGACCCCGGTACATTGATGCATCCTTGCGAGCAGACTTCCTGGGTACATTCGTCGATATCCTCGCAGGAGGTCTTGTCTGCTGACAGCTGGTAGCCGAAGCGGCAGAGACAGCGCGGGCCTACCGGGGTGGGCTGGCACATGGCTGAGCAGTTGCTGTTGGAGCACGCGGTTTCTGAGGAGATGGGCACTTTAAATTAACAAAATTTATATAATACCCAATAAGCAGTAAATTATTTTCTTTCAAGCTCGTTGCCTCGCCTTTATGTTAGTGTTCTACATCTGACTGCGAATATGTACAATCTGCACATCATATCTTATGAGAGTGTATTCTTTGGCAGAATGAATGCAATATTATGTTGGATTAAGTACAGGTTGCATCAGGAGTAGTTTACTATACGGACCTAGTGGAAACTAGAACAAATTGCCGTGCGTTCAAGCGTTTTTACCCGACTGCCGAAGGAGGGTAATGTGTTTATCAGTCTATGTATGTATGTAAGTATGTATGTATGTATGTAAGTATGTATGTATGTATGTATGTTTGTTCCTATTTGGCGTTCTAGAGACCAAATGCGTGGGCCGATTTTGATGGTTCTTACGTCAATCGATTCGTCTTAACCCCGCGACTGTCACTGGCTACATGAAAATTGGAAAGTAGGAAAATAGCGGTTCTTGGGCGACATATTGTGGAGGCCCAAATTTTTTTTTTCCTCTAAACCTTTCGTGTGAGGTATCAAAATAAAGGATTTTAAGAGGTGATTTCAAAAATATATAACACCTGATTGGAAAAAAAAAAAACTAATAAGTTAAATTAACTAAGAACTAAAAAGACGTAAACAAGGAGAAAATCATGCTGTGCAGTCGGAGGATACGTCTGGTTTTGGTCAGCCAGCTCGCGAAGATGTATTCTCCGACAGCACAGCATGATTTTCTCCTTGTTTACGTCTTTTTAGTTCGCTTTTCAAGCAGTCGGGATTTTTGATTTTTTTAATTAATTGCCATACCTATTATTGGAATCAAATATAATTGCCATACCTATTATTGGAATCAAATATAACAGCTCACAATGTTAGGACCCATTAATATTAATACTAATTTTGTGCCTATTGGCCTTGTTTGTTCTATCTCCTGCTTGGTATGGAGGGAAGTAGAAAATTTGTGTTTTTTTCTACCCCTCCGTTGCGGGATCTAAGACAGTTAAATTCATTCTCCGGCAGGCTTATTATGTATCTTTTGCAAGAGCAAAACGATAGCGATTTTTGAGCAATAATTGCTCTTCTATACATAAGTTTTAGAGATGTTGACGGTTTTTTTTAATAATTTCATTTGACAAACAGCGAGCGATTAGCAAACGATTGTGTAGGACCTACCACACCTACACTGTAGGTAATACCGACTTTTATGACATAAAGCGTTTGATCGCTATCGTTTTGCTCTTGCAAAAGATACATAATAAGCCTGCCGGACTTCGTGGAGCTTCATTGCCTTGGTGCTTTTGTGGTGGTAGCCACTGTTCATTCTGGCTTTCAGGAGTTGCAGTGGTTTGGGAATAGTGTGGTGGAATTGTCCAAAACTAAGCCATTAAGCCTGATATAGTGGAAAATGATCGAATCGAGACGCTCGCAATGATTGTTGATATGACGGGAACCTCGTGAATACCGAGACAGATAAGTAAATGAAGTATCTTGACTTGGCTCGCGAGGTTATAGATGAGGGCTCAGCGATCATTGTACCGATATTCGTATTGACCAACACCAAAAGGCTCCCGAGGGCAATGGAAAGGGCTTTGCTCGGCGTCTCCTTGTGTGATCGCATCAGAAATGAGGATATCCGCAGGACAACCAAAGTTACCAACATAGCCCGAAGAATCGCGAAACAGGCAGGTAGGGCACATTGCTCGCAGAACGGATGGCCGATGGGGCCGAAAAGTTCTGCAATGGCGACCGCGAACCGGAAGACGATGCGTTGGACGGCCTCCCACTAGGTGGACCGATGACCTGGTTAAGGTTGCGGGAATACGCTGGATGCGAGACGCACGGGAACGGCCAATGTGGCGACGCCTGGGGCCTGGGTGAGGCCTACGTCCAGCAGTGGACGTCTTTCGGCTGAAAAGATGATGGTGAAGAGGCTCCCGTAAGCAGCTGGAAAGCAGTTCTTGACATCACTCGTACCGTAAGGAAGTTAATCTCGCTGGAGCCCTGACACGAGCAACTATTTTCATGATATAACATATATTTTGGTGACAAATAAATAACATCGTTATCTACTTACCACAGAGTCCCTTCTCGTCCGAATCGTCTGCGCAGTCCGCCCTCTTGTCACACACCTGCTTCCACTCGATGCACTGTCCATTGCGGCAGATGTAGCCGTCTTCGCACTCGGCAACGGGATGGATTAGCGGGTAGAGGGGGGAGGTTTTGTTCACTAAAAATGAAGAAAGGTAGACAAGTTAATTTTGATCATCATCAATATCCCTCATTCTCGTCTCTCATCCAATTTTCCCTTCGCAGGTCTACTGGAAGAAATTTCTTTGGAAATGAGAAGCGCCTTTGTACTCTCACCCATCAAAGGAGAGACGTCGATAAGCTTTACTGAACTTTAAAGATCGACCTATGCGCCTGTTATTATTTAGCCACGAGCTCCAAACGAAGTGGAATAATAAATACCTAATGGTTAGTTTACCGCGAATCGGGAGACGCAACGTTGGAAGACTCGGTCCTCCCTCTAGATGGACCGATGTCCTGGTCAAGGCTGTGGGAATATGGTGGCTGCGAGATGCACAGGACCGATCAGTGTGGCGACGCTTGGACGTCTTTCTGAAGTGACGATCATGCTTAGCTTACCCGTGACACAAGCATCATAGGTTTCGTCAGAGCCATCGGCGCAGTCTTCCTTTCCATTGCACACTTTGCGCATGGAGATGCAAACGTTGATCTGCTGCTTGCACGGGAACATGCCGTGAGGGCCGCAGCGGTATTCGCAGCCGTGCTCGTCCGTCCCGCCTGGGCAGTCGATCCTCATGTTGCATCTAGAGAAGAGTTCGAGAAAGGCACAGATAATATAATTTTAGCAAATAGATGCCTCATCCCATACAATGAAACCATGCCGACGTAACTAGTTAGCGTTTTTCGACGGACTAGGTATTTACTAAAAGTACAGCGATCGCGTTCGGTTCCGTTCCACGGATATAGATGGTGTCTTGCAAGTAAAAGGGTTTACTCGTTTCGTGACTATTTTTTTCTTTAAATACTGTGACGATTTGATTTATGGTATTTTTTTGCACATTTTTTTCAGTTTCATGATACCAAAAATTATTACAATATAAATTTAAAAAGCCATGCCATGCCTCAGAAATTTTAAACCGGCGCCATCTATTCGAATCAATTTTAAATGAACCTTTGAAATTTAAGAGTCCAATCTATTCCATAATTTTGTGCTAAAGTGAGTTGATTAAACAAACACAAACAATTTTTATGATCAATTCTAGAAAATATTAATTTCACCCACAATCCAATAACAAATCGAAGCATACCGCGCCATCTAGTGATATTTAATGAACCAAATTATGTTTCAAATAAATATCACTAGATGGCTTTGGCTTTGGGCATGAAAATAGTATGGGGAAGACTCTAAACCCCATGGGCAACAAAAAAGAAACAGGCAAGCTATTTTCATTGGAAAAATATCACATGTTTGACAAATCCGTCACCCAAAACTAATATAAAGGTGCGCTTACACGGGCTACTGAAATTGGGCAATTTCTAAAAAAAAAATTGTTTTTGTTGACAGGCTCGTGTTTAACCACTACCTCACCTGATGGTAAGCGATGACTTAGTCTACAGTGAAGCACGCTTGCCTAGAAGTAAACTATTCACTCTTGACTTAAAGACTCCTAGATTGTAGGTATCAGGAAATACAGACTCCGGCAGGGAATTCCACTCCTTAGCTGAACGCACAAAGTATTTCCAAAACGTTCCCAACTTTATTGCCATATATTGCTAGGACAAAATATTGAACCACAATTGTCAATAATTAAACAAGGAGTGGAACTCCCTGCCGGAGTCTGTGTTTCCCGATAGCTACAATCTAGGGGTCTTTAAGTCAAGAGTGAATAGGTTACTTCTAGGCAAGCGCGATCCATCGTCGACCACATCATCGCTTACCATCAGGTGAGATGGTGGTCAAGCGCGAACCTATATCAAATAAAAAAAAAAAAAAAAAATTGCTCAATTAATTGCCCTTGTAAACGCATCTTAACCAGTTTCTAAATCTAGCGGTGCCATCACCAAAAAACATAACAGACTCTAGAGAAGTGGCACAAACGAAAGCGACGCGATATCATTGGGGGTTGGGGGTTAACGTTTAAATGCTCACCAGTTGGCACCACTGTTGACTAAGGTCCATATATATGATATAACACGCACGGAAGCAAAGTTTGAATTAAAATTTGTTTCCAATGCCGTAAAAGTGTGATTAAATATAAAATCTGGCCTTTTTTTCCAAAAAAGGGTTGATTACATTTTCCGAAACATAAAACTCTATTAAAGCAGTGGTTGGTATATCCCGTACCTATCTTAATCTGCCATATTTGGAAAATATTCACAATAATAATTAAAAAAAACTCGCGCATAAAACTAAAAACCAAAAAACTATGAAATTTTACATATTGAAGACAAGAAAACAAGTCTACAGCAGCGCCCCTAGTGGAAAATTCAAACGTGTAAATATCATTATGCGTTTATAAAATTATTAGGTATGGCAACAGTATTTATGACTATTTGACAAAACTTTTATGCCTAATGATCGTAATGAACGAAATTCAGCGTAATGATCATTATGCAAATCAAGGGCGGATCCAGGATTTTTTTCTGGGAGGGGCACAAGGGGCGGACAGGCAAAAAAAATCAACAATAAGTTCTGTCAGAAATAAACTTGTAGTACCATACTTCATGTTTATTTCTACAAGTTCAAGTATGTACAGGAAGGGTTATGAAAGACAAGAGTTTCACTCATATTCTTTCTGTTCATCATCATCATATCAGCCGAAAGATTTCCACTGCTGGATATAGGCCTCCCACAAGCGTCGCCACATTGATCGGTCCCGTGCGTCACGCATCAAGTGGATGCCCGCAACCTTCACCAGGTTTTTGGTCCACCTGGTGGGAGGCCTTCCAACGCAACGTCTTCCGGTTCGTGGTCACCACTCCAAAACTTTTCTGCCCCATCGGCCATCTGTTCTGCGAGCAATGTGCCCTGCCCACTGCCACTTAAGTGTGGCAATTCTTCGGGCTTTGTCAGTAACCCTGGTTCTCTTGCATATCTCTATATTTCTGATTCAATCACACAAGGACGGTTACCTATCATAAGTTCGAACAACATTTGACCGAATTTCATTTCACCTAAAACTTTTCAACTATTATCGTTTCGTTTTTTTTTTACTTCATCAAAGTCACGTCTGCCACTGTCTCAGTTGACCTATTATCAATTCGATTTTTTTCGTTACTCCAACGTTTTACTTGGTCGATAATCTTTTTACCGAAGTTACACTTAGCCGAAATAACATTTGTCCGAAATATTTATATTTAAACGCATATCAAAATAATAAGTGAGAGAGAAACAGTGGGCGAATACAAATGTTTAAAACAGCGACCTGAAAAAAAAATGTCGACGGAGCCCCGCTCCGCGGGGTTCCTATTTCTGTCTGCAGGGTCTAAAGTAACCTAAAAGTCATACTTCATTAATTATTTTAAAGTGTTTCTATCCCACGATATGAAGAATTTACGAACATATATGGTTAAACTGGTTACCTATCATAAGTTCGAAAAACATTTGATCGAATTTCATTTCATCTAAAACTTTTCAACTATTATCGTTTCGTTTTTTTTTACTTCATCGAAGTCACGTCTGCCACTGTCTCAGTTGACCTATTATCAATTCGTTTTTTTTCGTTACTCCGACGTTTTACTTGATCGAAAAACTTTTACCCGAAGTTACACTTAGCCGAAATAACATTTGATCGAAATATTTATTTTTAAACGCATATCAAAATACTAAGTGAGAGAGAAACAGTGGGTGAATATAAATGTTTAAAACAGCTACTTGGAAAATAAAATTGTCAGGCGGTCTATTTCTATCTGCAGGGTCTAAAGTAACCTAACACGAAGGAAAAGACGGGAGCTGAGTTCGCTCGCTTTGCTCGCTTACTTCAGCTCCCGTCATCCCCTTCGAACCTAATCTATCCGTGTCGGGGTGCCCTTAATTCCCGAGCTCTTGGACAAATTCTTTGAAATAATTCATTAATAAAAAAATGTCTAATGCATGACAGCTATTAATTAATCATTTGCATGAAAATACGACAAACACAGACAAGACTGCGGGAAGTCGACTTTGCAGCGATTCGTTTTAGTCACTAAATTTTGTAGCACAACATATTGACTTTTATGACACTATTTAAATTTTTAATTGAAAATACTACCAAGTAACTGGCTATATATTTGTGACTAAATAATATTCCCTAACATGTTGTTTCGGTTTGGTGAAAATATGGCAAATGAAAAAAGTTCAAAAGAGGCTTCGGCCAAAAACAAAAAGTTATTTAGTAAATCGGCGAAATGTAGTTCGTAAAATAATACATATGCCACATGATACTTCGATGATCTCAAAATATATCAAATAATGCATATAGCAAAAAAGACTTCGGTCAATAGTTTTCGGTAAAATGAAATTCGACCAAAAAATATTCGGAAAAGTGATCGGTTCTTAAGTTTCTAGTTTAGTTCTAATAGTTTATTTCTGTTATTTTATTCATATATTTTAACAACTCTGTAATTTGATTTGCTTCTAAGTATGTACTGTGATGGAATCTCCACAGTACACAAAATACCGTCTGGGGGGGCACGTGCCCCCGTGCCCCCCCCCTAAATCCGCCCTTGATGCAAATCACAAAAAAAACCAACAACAAAGCCCATCACCAACAAATAAGGACATCACGATATTCGTATAAGCAGTTCTAACCGAGCTGTGTGCGGCAAACAAATGCTAGTGTTCAGTTCGCAAGTGTACTCCCTCGGTGAACATCTTGGGGCTATATCCTGTGAAGATATGGATGAGGAAGAAAAATAGTATCATGATAGAAGCACAATAGAAACAACAGAGGTGGAACTGGTAGGGTTTTTGAACAAGCACATTCAGGGCGAAAAGTTACCCTAAATCAGTCGACTTAAAAATAAAAATAAATCGAAGATTTTAAAGTCGTCTATTTAGGGAAATCCTACAATGCCTTCGTCAGATTTGCCTATGTCATTTAGCGTCAAACAGCTCTCGATGAATTGAAAATAAATGCGTGCGTTAAGTGTCCTTTTTAACCGACTTACCAAAAAGGAGGAGGTTCTATGTTCGACATTATGTATGTTTTTTTTTTGTGTATGTTCACGCATATCTCCGTCAATTATGGACCGATTTTGAAAATTCTTTTTGTGTTTGAAAAAGTATGTTTCGAAATTGGTCCCATTTTAATTTGGTGAAGATCTGATGAAGAACTTCGAAGATATACAACAGAACTCTTCAATAAATTACGGCAAATCTCTCGGGATTGCTGCAATCGCATGTCTGTTTATTGTTTATACCATTTCATAACATAACATCACGCCAGTACGCTCTTAAGGGGTACGCAGATCTCTCATTTCACCGGTTTTGTTCAAGTTTCATGATATTCGGGTAATCTATTCTGGCGTTATAGGTACCTTAACCAACATGCCTATTAGGTAGGTACAACTAAAAAGTGAAAAATAAAAAGCTTTTTACAAAAAAATACTACCGACTTCCAAATAAAAAAAACTACAAAGTGAACAATAACTTTATTTTTGGAAGTCGGTGTCCATAACGCATAAAATGGTACCTACCAAAGACACCGACTTCCAAAAATAAAGTTATTTTTCACTTTGTAGTTTTTTTTATTTGAAAGTCGGTAGTATTTTTTTGTAAAAAAGCTTTTTATTGGAAATATGATAGTTGGGCCCGTTGGACCCCTGACCAAAGAGCTCCTATCTGAAAATTTTATAATTCTCTCAGCAAACCGCAACTACTCAGATATAAACTTTTCGCCGTCAATGAGCTTGCTCTAAAACCCAACCTTCGGTAATGAAATATGGCTTTTTTAACCCCCGACGGAAAAAGAGGGGTGTTATAAGTTTCACGTGTGTTGCTGTGTATTTGTGTATATGTGTGTCTGTCTGTGGCATCATAGCGTCCAAACGGGTGTTTTTTGTTTGAAAGATGATTTTGTCGAGAGTGTTCTTAGCTATGTTTGAATAAAATCGGTTCAGCCGTTCAAAAGTTATGGGCGTTTTACTGTTTGAATCGGGGTGTTTTCGCAAGATATCGTGTCATAATTACGTGTTCAATAGATTTCCGATCGAAGCGTATCTACTGTGTACTAGATAAATTATGTAGCATGAAATAAAAATGTGCCGGGGGTTTTTCAAATTTTGAAATTTTACTTGTTCGAAGAAAATATAGTCTGCCAGAGCCTCTGATCAAGAGACCAAATCATCATGACAACATTTACGACTCGTATTAGAGGACAAAAACTTGGGTGTGGTAAACTGTGTTCATTAATTGTTGTAATAGTATAGTATATAGGAATTTTGTGGCCGTTCACTGTTTCTCAAAATAAAGGTTATCACCTAGTTTGAGAGACAGGGTTTTAAAAATTTTAGTATAGATTTTACGACAATCTAATGAAAATTGTATAGCTCTCTACCCATTAATTGTTGATGTAACTATCAGTATTTTTTTATGAATAAACATATTATTATATTATTAACTTACTTTGTACACAAAATCAGGCTCTTCTTCGCAGTCATCCTCATCAGAGAAATCCAGGCAGTCCTGTCGGTGGTCACATCTTCGTCTCAACTCTATGCATTCTCTATTCCGGCACTGATAGAAGCCGGGCTTGCATGTCGTGTTTACTGCAAAGGTTTTTTTTTTATAATCTGTAGGCTCGCGTTTGACCACTATCTCGCCTGATGTTAAGCGATGATGTGGTCTACGGTGAAGCACGCTTACCTAGAAGTAACCTATTCACTCTTGACTTAAAGACCCCGAGGTTGTAGCTATCAGGGAACAAAGACTCCGGAAAGGAGTTCCACTCCTTAGCTGTGCGCACAATGAAAGTATTAGCAAAACGCTTTGTGCGTATGGGAGGGATGGTTTGGACCGTGAAGGCTGATAAAGGCTTCCTGCTGCAAGGTTCTATTGAGCTGATAACTTCATAATGTAATGGACTCTACAGCCTATTTTCTTTATTAGTTTTTAAAACAATCAATGTCGTGAAGGGATTTTAGTTTATAAATATTGTTTTTGGAACGAAGTTCCTACGGCGCCTGCGGTAGAAATCGTCGCGACACGATAAAGCGTTAATCTAGCCGCTCTACTGTGTATTAGTTAAATGTGACTTTTGTTTGATGGTTGAAGAAAAGGGGGTCCCTCAACAGCACCTTTATTTTTTTAATTTTCAATTTTTAGTTAAATAATGTGTTCTACAGTTGTTTGTAGCAAAATAGGTTTATTCAAACAGTCACAACTCACAGTTACAATCTTGCTTACTAATATTACGGATCGACACTGATTTAGCGACGTCTTAGCTCTAAGGCTGTCAGTACTCAACTGCCATCTTCCCCACCATGCAAGTGCTTATAAAAAGCGTGCCAATGCGTAGTTGCTCTTAATTGCCGCCAGGGGCGTGCTTGTGATTTGTTTTGACGTCCGTACTATTGACTAAACCCGACATATATATATTTATAATTTTTTCTTTCGTTCATTTTTCTTTATTTTTATTTAATGATTTCTTATAAATGTCAAAAATAGTAGTTTCAGTTATTAATTTTATTACTTACCACAGTTAACTTCATCAGATCCATCACTGCAGTCCACGTCACCGTCGCAAGTCCACGTCTTTGGTACACAGGAGCCCGTCGCACACCTGGGGATGATTTTAACATTAGGTACTTAAGGTACTAGGTACTTAACTGTTAAAAAGGAGCTTCAATATTGATATCTTGGCATCGAGCGGGCGCACGGCCAGTACTGCGTTAACAGTGGACGTATATGGCCTTATTGATCAGTTTTGTTTGGGAAAAATTATTTGGTTTACATATGCTATGTTAGTTATGAAGAAATTCCAGCCATCAATTTTCCTGGTTTTGGAGGAGTTTCCAAAAGTTGCGAAAAAATATCGTATTGTTAATTATTTTTTTAAAGCATAATTATTAGTTACACGAAAAAACCTTGTGTTCAAAATTATGTACATGAATCAATAATAAATATATATTTTTCTCAAACTTTTTAACCTAGCCGTTACTAAGTATGCTTTAGAAAGTTACCGTTTAACGGCACTAAAGCGTATGTAGGCCCTTAACATTGGGGCGTATATATCGCCTTAACATTCACATTCCCCAAATGTTTGTGCAGAGATGCGCCCACATTCAAATCAAATCAAATCAAATCAAATCCCGCGCCAGTTATGTTTAAGTCCCATGTAATAGGGGGCGAGTTTATTGCCATCACCAATTTAGACTATAGACTACTACTGAGAAATTCCAGGTCGAAAAACCCAATAACACTTCGACCAATAACCAGTTATTAATCCAAACTCCGGGCTGCTACTGAGAAATTCCAGATTTAAAAACCTAATAACACTTTGACCAAAAGCCGGGTATTAATCCAGACTCCGGGCTGCTACTGAGAAATTCCAGATTTAAAAACCTAATAACACTTTGTTCAATAGCCGGGTATTAATCCAGACTCCGGGCTGCTACTGAGAAATTCCAGATTTAAAAACCTAATAACACTTTGACCAATAGCCGGGTATTAATCCGGACTCCGGGCTGCTACTGAGAAATTCCAGATTTAAAAACCTAATAACACTTTGACCAATAGCCGGGTATTAATCCAGACTCCGGGCTGCTACTGAGAAATTCCAGATTTAAAAACCTAATAACACTTTGACCAATAGCCGGGTATTAATCCAGACTCCGGGCTGCTACTGAGAAATTCCAGATTTAAAAACCTAATAACACTTTGACCAATAGCCGGGTATTAATCCAGACTCCGGGCTGCTACTGAGAAATTCCAGATTTAAAAACCTTATAACACTTTGACCAATAGCCGGGTATTAATCCAGACTCCGGGCTGCTACTGAGAAATTCCAGATTAAAAAACCCAATAACACTTTGCCTGACCCGGGGATCGAACCCAAGACCTCATGCTCAGCAGTAACGCTTGCTACCGTTAGAGCAACGTAGCAAAATTTTATAAATGTGACAGCTCATGGAATATGCTCGGCTTCGCAAAGTGTTTTATCATCCCAAGGGAATACTAACTATCTTATGTCCTTCCCAAGGTCTCAAACTACCTCCATGCCAAATTTCATCTAAATCGGTTCAGCCGTTTAGTAATCAAAAGGTTATAACCAAAGAAACAGAGTTATCTTTCGAATTTATAATATTAGTACGAACTACTTACATAAACTCTTCGTCCAGGCAGGTATGGGTGTCACACTCAGATGCCTTCTCATCGGCTCCGTCGGGGCAGTCGTTACGGCCGTCGCACACCTGCAGCCGGGGTAGGCAGATCGAGGAGTTTGGGCACTGGAACTTCGTGTCACTGCATATGGTCGGGGCTGGTGGCAGAGGGGAAACAAATTAAGATGAACAGTGAATATTGATATTCAGGTTCCAGTAAGATTTGATGTGAATGAATACTCGACAAGCAAAAACAATTTTTTTTTTTTTTTTTCAAGTGCCACGCAAAAATATTTTTTATGGTAGACGCACCATATCTGTCATAATACCTAATTTATTAAACCAAATACTTATAGCTTTATTAAAAATAGAATTCAGTACCTGGTTTTTCAGTAGTCGAACACGACGAAGCCTTGTTCTTGTTGATGCACAGTCCGTGGCAGAAGATCTCTTCGGACGAACAAATATTAGGCACCACTGAAAAAGTTAACTGAAATTAATAATTCATTGAAGGCGAACGTTTTATAATAATGAAGAAGAGACAAAAAAGATTGTGCATCGTCCTCAAGTACGCTCTTTGGCACTTGTACTACGGTAGAACTGTGCTACGGCGTAGCTTCAAACTGCACTACGGCGTAATTTCTACCTGCCCTATCGGACAACCATGCTACGGCGTAGCTTTGTCTACATTGTGCCAGTGCTACGGCGTAGTTTCTGCCTGTGCTGTGCTACGCGAGAACTGAGCTACGGGCGTAGCACCTACCTGTCATCATCATCAGCCTTTTAATGTTCCCACTGCTGGGGCACAGGTCTCCTCTCTGTGAGAGGGAATGGGCTATAACCCACCACGCGGGCCCAGTGCGGATTGGTAGATGTCACATGTCTTCAATTTTTGGTTCTAGGACATGCCGGTTTCCTCACCATGTTTTTTCCTTCACCGTTTTGAGAGCAGCGGTGAGGAAAAAAAAATACAAATTCAAATTATTTATTTGTAAAAACGTAGGCACAATATAATAAGATCTAATTCTAATGTCAGGATCGCTATGTTTAACCTAATAGGCATACAAATTTTGGATACAAATAATTCTAATTTTAAAATATAATTATTTATTATATTATTCAAATTATTATTAAAATGAATAAATACTAATAATTAGATTAATTAAATCGAATTGAGCATAAATAAATCGGAAATTTGACTCTCACAACGATATACCTAATTATTATTTACACAAAGTAATGTGCCTGCCTGGGTTCGAACCCACGACGTACGACACGTAAGCCGGGGCCGTTACCACTGGGCCACCACTGCGCTCTGCACCCACCTGTACTACTGGAGAACTGTGCTACGGATAACTTCACTACGGCGTAGCAACTACCTGTGCTACGGGTTAGCTTCATCAATATTCTACGGGAGAACTTTTCTATGGGCTTAGCAACTTTCTGCATTGCGGGCGAACTGTGCTACAGCGTAACAACAGCCTGGGCTAGTAGCGTACCTTCTATCTGCGCTACGGAAGAACTATACTACGGCGAAACTTCTATCTGTGCTACGGCGTAGCTTTTACTTGCGCTACGGGTTATGCATGCTACGGCGTTGTTTCTACTTGCGCTACGGATTAAGCATGCTACGGCGTAGCGTCTACTTGCGCTACGGGTTAAGCATGCTACGGCGTAGTTTCTACTTGCGCTACGGGTCAGGTATGCTACGGCGTAGTTTCTGATTGCGCTACGGTTTAAGCATGCTACGGCGTAGCTGCTACCTGTGCTATGGCGTAGTGTCTACCTGCGGTTCGGCATAGCGTAAATGAAAGAAATATTATCTCACCTATACAACCTTCCTCATCTTCAGCCTTCGGACAGTCCACCTTGCCGTCGCACCTGCCAGATTTCGGCACACAAATATTGCTCCTATGGCAAAGTATTTCATCCACACCGCATATGGCCACCTTGGTGCATTGGCCGTCCTTGACCAACAAGCCAGGGGGGCACAAACATTTGTAGCTCATTTGGAAGTGTATCGGGTTCTCGCTTGGGGTCACGTGGGGTTCTTGAACGCAGACGTCGGAACAAGGGTTTTTGAGACAGGGGTGGCTCATTAGCGGGTCTTTCGGGTCGGGAAGACCGGTAGTTGCTTCAATTAGGAGTTGCGTGTTGTTTGGAAAGAGGACTGAAAAGTAAGATGATAATTTTTTTTCGTTCTTTTACATTGCGTATTTTGTTTTGTTTATATTGAAAATCATTTATTTACACACAAAATGATTCAAAATACTTTTCGGGATAGTTAAGAGGTTATAAATGGCGTTGTACTTCGTAGCACGACCATGAACGCATTCATTATAACCTTAGATGGTACTAAAATCCTTTTAATTTGTACTATTTTGTACCACTAATTAGAAATTTTATACCTCTTAATTATCGCAGATATAAAGATCGTGCTGGCAAGATTCTTTCCCAGCACGACCACGCTAAAATTCCAGCTGGAGTAGAAGTGATGAAACGGGAGTATGCCTAAAAATGAATTGTTGTATATTGTTAGAAAAGCAAAAAGAAACATTTTCTGCCACATTTAACGCCATCTAATGTCAAGTATACAAATCACATACTTATAAGCAGAAAATGTTTTATTGCTTTTCTAATAATTTACAACAATTTATTTTTAGGCATACTCCCGTTTCATCACTTCTACTCCAGCTGGAATTTTAGCGTGGTCGTGCTGGGAAAGAATCTCGCCAGCAGGACCCTTATATCTGCGATAATTGAGAGGTATAAAATTTCTAATCAGTGGTGCAAAATAGTACAAATTAAAAGGATTGTAGTACCATCTAAAGTTATAATGAATGCGTTCATGGTCGTGCTACGAAGTACAGTACCATAAATGCTCCGTTTTTTTTTAATGAAGTTCCTTTTTGTAGTGTTATTTTATTTCGAATTACATTCAGAGTGAATGCCCCCTCCCCCCACCCTTTCTTAGGTTTTCAGACCGCACACGTATTTTTTGCACTCATTATACAGGATGGATAAAATCAATGGGCCCTGAAGGGAAACCACTACACTTAAATCCTTAAGATAGATTATTTTACTTAAAGGAAACATTCCTTTATTTTTTTAAAGAAACAAAACTGCATTCACAGATTTCTCGACAATTCAATCTGACGTCTGGTCACTGTGGCGAATACCTCGCGGTAGTTCTCTCTACTAATGTGAAGAAGAGTTAATGTTACTCGTACCTAGGTCGATCCTGCGTATCTTGTGCGAGGTCTGGTGTATGTCGGACCAGAAGAGGCGTGAGGTTCGTCTGTCTGACCAGAACACGTAGTTGTCTGCGATGGCCAGGCTGGTCACTGTGGTGGATAGCTCGCGGTAGTTCTCTCTACCCGTGCCTGGTGGAAATGGTTATAAGCATTACGTGTTGTAGCAATTATTTAAATGAGAGAAGCAGCAGTACTGGCACGGTGAATAGAAAGGTCGACCGGTCGATACGGCAGTGTTATTCTTTAAAAATGACAAAGTGAAAACATAAGTAAATTGTGCTGTCAATTCAAGGTGGAAAGACAGTTCATTTCAAGCTCACTTCACCTGTTTTCACCACAGAACAGAAAAAAACGCCTTCTACAGGTTTTCACGGTGTTTACAGTGTCCTTGTTCCGAACTCTTATGTCAAAATGAAAACAAAAAACTTTTTGACAATAAAATAAAACTGACTTCGACAGTCGGTGTCTAAAAAAACGAAAAACAGTAGGTACCAAAGACACCGACTTCGAAAAAAAAAGTATTTTTCGATTTGTAGTATTTTGCTTTAGAAGTCGGTATTATTTTTATGTAAATAGATTTTAATATTTCACTTTTTAGCGGTACATAATTGACAAGTTCTATAGTAAGGTACCTACCAGGGTGAACTGTACACATCTGCGTTCCCGATTAGAGAATACTGGCGTGATGGTATGTTATGAAATGGTGTAAACAATAAACAGACATACTATTGCAACAATCCCGAGAGATTTGCCGTCATTTATTGAAGAGTTCTGATGTATATCTCCGAAGTTCTTCATCAGATCTTTACCAAATTTAAATGGGACCATTTCGGAATAAACTCCTTTCAAACAAAAAAAAATAATTTGCAAATCCGTTTTTATATGACAGTGTTGGCATAACACTGTCATATAAAAACGGATTTGCGGATTCGAACATACATAAAAAAATATAGACATACGAATTGAGAACCTCCTCCTTTTTGGGAAGTCGGTTAAAAAGAGGTGTCTCCTTAACGTCACCAGACAACGTTTATCCAGTTTCAATACAAATTGACGTTTACGTTAACACGATCCAGGGTGAGACAAAACTCGCACTAAGCCCTCAGTATTCTGAGGGCTTAGTGCGAGTTTTGTCTAGTTTGGCTAGTTGAACAAAAACTCACTGTTACAACTTAGGTGAAGTAAGCTTCAAGTGTTGTCATTCCGATTGATGCTATTGACAACTCACTTCACCTAAGCACAGATAATATAATCTATATATATAAAAATTAATCCCTATTTCCCTTGGTCTCGGCATCACGCGTGAACGGCTGGACCGATTTCGCTTATTCTTTTTTGTTGCGTTTGTTATTGTTAGGAGAAGGTACTTATGAAAAAAAAAAAATGGTACCTAGACTAGGGTAGGTAGGGTAGGGTAGGTAAGGTAGGGTAAAAGGTAGGGTAGGTAGGGTAGGGTAGAGTAGGTAGGGTAGGTAGGGTGGTAGGGTAGGTAGGGTAGGTAGGGTAGGTAGGGTAGGTAGGGTAGGTAGGGTAGGTAGGGTAGGTAGGGTGGGTAGGTAGGGTAGGTAGGGTAGGTAGGGTAGGTAGGGTAGGTAGGGTAGGTAGGGTAGGTAGGGTAGGTAGGGTAGGTAGGGTAGGTAGGGTAGGTAGGGTAGGTAGGGTAGGTAGGGTAGGTAGGGTAGGTAGGGTAGGTAGGGTAGGTAGGGTAGGTAGGGTAGGTAGGGTAGGTAGGGTAGGTAGGGTAGGTAGGGTAGGTAGGGTAGGTAGGGTAGGTAGGGTAGGTAGGGTAGGTAGGGTAGGTAGGGTAGGTAGGGTAGGTAGGGTAGGTAGGGTAGGTAGGGTAGGTAGGGTAGGTAGGGTAGGTAGGGTAGGTAGGGTAGGTAGGGTAGGTAGGGTAGGTAGGGTAGGTAGGGTAGGTAGGGTAGGTAGGGTAGGTAGGGTAGGTAGGGTAGGTAGGGTAGGTAGGGTAGGTAGGGTAGGTAGGGTAGGTAGGGTAGGTAGGGTAGGTAGGGTAGGTAGGGTAGGTAGGGTAGGTATTTTTTTTTTTTTTTTTTTTTGTATTGGCAGGAGGGGAAATCCGGTCGGACTTACACCCAAAGTGCCTCTAAAGTGAGCCAGTCTGGATAGTGTCAGACTCCAACTGACTAAAAACCCCTCCTGCCTTACATAATCCCGCCAACGAAGCTGGTGCCCATTTTGTGCAAACTCAAATATTTATGGGCATCTTTATTTATCGATCAAAACATGTAGGTTTAAATAATACAAAAATGCAATAATTACAAAAAGTGCGGTTTTTCTCTAAAATGTGCAAGAAGTGCAGTTTATCACATCAGAATACAAGAGAGCAATTTATCACGGAGGATAGGAAATTAAATATAAATTTGCCTTACTTTATTTAGGGATAAGAAGCACAACAGTGCTTTTCACCACACAGACAATCTGTTTCTCTTAGGTACTACCCCAGTGCACCGTTTGTCATTGCAGTTTTGTGCGTGCTATTTCTATGCTTCTTACAAAATATTCTCATAATACTAGTGAATCATAGAGCCGCTTCAACTTCGGTTTCGTGCAATGACTGTGGAGGCCACATTTACACAGTACTCTAGGAACTTTTCCCTGTGTTGCTTACTCATGAGCCCATGCAGGCTCTCCTTCGTCAATGTCCTGTCCAGCTCACATTCGAGTTGGTAGCGTTCCCTGATAAATAACGGGCAATCTACGAGTATGTGCTGGACGGTCTCTGCCACGCCTGGGTCGCAGACGCACGAGGGGCTCTCCTTACACTGGAAGCGATTCAAGTATTCAGAGAACCCGCCGTGCCCCGTCAAAACTTGCGTGAGTACGCCTGTGGGCCGCACCTGTTTTATAATATGGAAAGCCGCTATTGCATCCGGAAGAAACATTTTCGTCACAGAGGCCGTCTCGCCCGACACATATCTTCGATTCCATTCATCAAGCGATTCCAAACGGATCTGTCGCTTGATAAATGAAACCGGACACTGGTCGTAGTCCGGCTTCCTCCGTAACGACAATGCTGCCTCCTTCGCTAACTCGTCCGCTCGCTCATTCCCCGGCAGGCCCACGTGGGCCTTGATCCAGAACAAAGACACAGCTTTGCTCTGGCTCAGGGCTTGAGCCAAATTTGCGCGCGCACGAACCGCCAGGGGATGGAGAGAGCCATGGCTTGCAAGCGTCTGCAATGCTGACATTGAGTCGCTGTACAAACCATAGCTCGTCTCTTGCCGCGTAAGGATCACGTCCGTCGCTTTGCAGATGGCCAGGAGTTCCGCCTGGTAGACAGTGCAGTACGCGGCTAAGCTAAGTTTGAGCTTCCGGACTTCGCCTTCATTATCCCATATGGATAATGCTGCTCCGACCTTCCCCTCAATCTTGCTGCCGTCGGTGAAAATTCGCACCGCCTGCACGTTGTTGCTGTCTAGCAAATGTTGGTCTGCCAGGCACATGAACTCCAGGGGCATCTGCGTAGCTGGATGAGGAGCCTCTGCAAACCTTACCGCACCCTCGATCTCCCTATCTCCTGGCACATACCGGGATGGCCCTCTCCTCGCTTCATACAGGGCGGCTGCCTCCTGTATGCGCAGATCTAGAGGTAGTATTCCGGACAGTACCAGTGCCGAGTTCAGGGAGACAGTACGGTAAGATTTACAGATCTTCTGGACGAATCCTCGTTGGACCGAGCCTAGCTTCTTCCGTATTCCCAGCTTCTTCGTAGCGGGAGCCCAGGCTGCGGCCGCGTACGTTATTATGGGCTCAATCATAGCAGTGTAGATTGTGTGTATGATCTGTGCGTCCAATCCCCAACTCACTTTAGCGGCGCGGGACAGTTGCTTATAAATGTTAACTGCCCTCCTGCAGACGTTCGCGGTGTGCTCGTTGAAGGTGAGCTTCTCGTCTATGGTTAGACCCAACAACTTCATCTTCTTAACCATACCAATGTCGACCCCGGCCATGCTCAGCCTTGGGGTATCATACTTGCGCTTGTTGGTTACGACCATCGCACAGGTTTTGTGCGGTGCGAACCTCAGCTTGTTTTTGTCGCCCCAACTCTGAACATGGGCGAGGGCTGCATTGGCAGATGTTGAAACTTCAGTCGCTGAGTCCCCATCCAGAACCAAGACGATATCATCGGCGAACGCCTGTGCGAAGATTCCGCGCCGCTCCAATTCCTGCAATAGTGGGTCTAGAATGAGATTCCACAGGATGGGACCACCTATTGACCCTTGAACACAGCCCTTGCTAGTCACTCGCGTGCATTCCTCCCCAGCGTAACGAACCTTGACTTTCCGACTGTCGAGGTAGCTGTCTAGCAGCCTTCTTATATTCACCGGGCACTTTTCCTCAGCCAGTCTGACCTTGATGGCTGGCCACCAAGCACTATCGAAGGCCCCCTCTATATCCAGTGACACCAGGACAATTAGCTTCTTCAGCCTCAACTTGTCCTGTACGTGCTTCACTAGCGTATAGAGGGCGTCCTCAGTGCTTCTCTGGGGCATAAATCCAAACTGGCGAGTACTAAACCGCGGTACAAGCTGCCATTTTAAACGCGCTACTAACATCCTCTCCAGGACCTTCCCCAAAACCGGCAGTAGACCTATTGGTCTGTATGCCTTGGGGTTTAGGTAATCGTCCTTGCCCAGCTTTCTGAGGACCACGACTGTGGCCTCCTTCCAGATGTTCGGGAAGTGTGCCAATTCAAGGCACTTATTGTAAAGGGCAAGGAACGCCTCCAGGTCCTGGTGGATCGCTCGACTGCAGATATCAGACGTCAGTCCATCCCCTCCTGGTGCCTTTTTTGGATTGAAACCTGCCACGGCGGTCTTCAGCTCCAGCGAGGTAAATGGTGGGTCATGATATTCATCATGAACCCACTCATTTACTCGACTGGCTGCTTCTCTAATTCGCCTATGGTCAGCGTTGTCCTGGTCTACTCTGTCTTCGGGGTAGAACGTATCTGCGAGTAGGGCGGCCGATTCACTTGGGTTGAGGAATACACCATCGCTGCGTAGGGTCAGTTCCTCCTGTCTTCTGGCGGTCCTACCAATCACCCTGAAGATTCCCTCCCAGACCCCTTCCCGATCCTGTTTCCGGCAGAACTCCTTCCAACTTGCGAATTGGGCGCTCTTCGCTAGCATCTCGTACTCTTCTTTGGCCTTCAGGTACTCGTCTACGACCATCGCTCGCCGGACCGGCGCGGCATTGCGGATGCGGTTCTTCAGTCTGGTAAACTCCTTCTTCTTCACAGTGAGCTCCTCGGACCACCACGGACAAGTGATTTTACTTTTAATACTAGTTTTGGGAATAGAATCTTCGCATGCTTTTAAAATACTATCTCTGTAATTTACAATTAATTCTTCTAAATCTACTTTACTATTTATTCCCCTTATACTATTCAAATTTATATTACTTTCAATTTTGATATCCCTTAATTTATCTTTAAATGTATCCCAGTCCGCCTTTCTTGTGTTAAATTTCCTGGTCGTCCTGGTGATATTTACCCCTTTATCCCTTTTAACTTTAATTTCGAAAAATATTGTGTTATGGTCCGAGGATGTTGCTCCTGTGTCGACCCGCCAGCCGTCCACCAGGTCAAAAAGGTCGAGCGAGCATGCCGTGACGTCCACGTGGCTATTATACACTCGACCACCTCGGACAGTGTCAAATGTGGGAGCGTCGCCAGTATTCAGCACCTGAAGCTCTAAGTCCTCCAGGGTTCCGGACATTTCCTCGCCCTTGGAGTCTTCGACGATGCTGCCCCACCAAGGACTCTTAGCGTTAGCGTCGCCGCCTATAAGCAATCTACCGGTGGCCATTTCCGATTTGATCCGGGTCAACTGGTCCAGGTATGGCCCTATGGGTTGGTCTGGCTCGAAGTAGTAAGAAACTACTGCGATCTCCCAGGCTTTAGTCCGGATCCCCACCACAACGATGTTGTTTGTGGTAAGTTTCGGGTAGGGAATGACATCCAGGTCATCGTCAAAGACGGCAATTGCCGCCTTTACCCTCCCACTTCCATCAACCTCGCACTGGTAGATTCGCGAACCTCGGTAGCTCTTCATACCTCGCGCCCCTCCCACGTACGGCTCCTGGATAAGCGCCCACGCGATCTTCCTTTTACTGGCCTCTAAAAAGAGTTCGGTCGTTGCCAGGTCCTTACGTTGTAGATTAGCTTGGGCCACACGGTATGGTCTTGCGTTTTGTTGGGCAGGAGTCTCCGTGTTGCCCTTAGCAATACGCAATAACAGATCGGGCTATTGCATCCCACCTTTTCCTAACTACGCACTCCGAGCTGAAAGCATGATGGTCTGTGCTGTCAGTCTTCGCGCGCACGCAATTGCAGCACTTTGGAGGTAGGCCAGCGGCCCAGTCCGCGCACCAGTCTGCAGGATCTCAATCACATAACAGACCACAACACTAGGAGATGGCCACCGCCGTGGCTTACTTACAAGTATTATCATCAGCAACGGCCATCCTATTCCAAATATTCTAAATAGGGTAAGATACCCAGTTTTTGGAACTATAAGAGACTGCCTCTCCTCGTAAAAAAAAATCATATTGAAATGCACTGGCATACAAAAATTATAATGACATCAAAGGAAATATTCTAATCTTTATTTTAAGAATTGCAGTTTCATCCTGTGAAGTAGTAATTATACATATTTTTCACTAAATTTTAAAAAATCTATCTAAAATCCTATTACTGGCACCGAAATTCCATCATTGCGTAATCTACGGTTTTATTATTCTTTGCCTATAAACTCAGAAGTGCCAATAACTGGAGGGGTGCCAGCAATACCCTATATCATTAGGTAAACATAGCAAAAGAAGGATATAAACTGCGTATACCCTGCGTAGTCAGGTCCGCTACTGTTTGCTGTTAGCAAATCATTCCAACGTTCATACCTAAAGGAGAAGATGGATACACTTACCTTCAGGATGTATGTAGTCGATGATGCCGTTGCTCTCGTCCGATATGTACACTTGATCCATGTGTTGGACGTAGCGCAGGCGAACATGAGGTCCTAGAAATGTTACATGACTGTATTTTACACATCAACCCTTATTGTGTGACCGGGTAGACAGATTTGTTACAAGACCTAAATACTAGAGGTACTCTAACGCCCATTTTAATTTTTTTTTTATTGACAGGCTCGCGCTTGACCGCTATCTCACCCAAAGGGTAAAAACGGGACCCTATTACTAAGACTCCACTGTCCGTCTGTCTGCCTGTCACCAGGCTGTATCTCATGAACCGTGATAGCTAGACAGTTGAAATTTTCACAGATGATGCATTTCTGTTGCCGCTATAACAAAAAATACTAAAAACAGAATAAAATAAATATTTAAGAGGGTCTCCCATAGTTACAACAAACGTGTTTTTTTTGCCGTTTGTTGCGATAATGGTACGAAACCCTTCGTGCTCGAGTTCGTCTCGCACTTGGCTGGTGTTTTCTTGATTTGTCCAACAGACTTTCTATTAGTCAGATAGCTCAAGCTAGAACAAGCAGTAACCGGACAGTATTTTGCTAATATGTCTACAAATAGTGTAAATAATCGAAGGTTGCCAAAATATTTTTTTATCAAAGATACACAACTTAAATATATTCGGGGGAAACCGAACCTAACACTAAATCTAAAAAAGAATAGGAAATAAGCTTCGATGAAGGATCCTTGATCGAAGGAAAAACGAAACTTATTTAGGAACGATCAGATCTACACTTAGTTTATCCCACTTCTGATAACAGAATGGGTCTGATTGTACAGCGCGTAGAGTGTGAAGCAAAAGTTTTCACACCCAATGGTATTATTTTATGACCTGGATACCCTTCCTCTCATCACCAACCTTTTTTTTGTTATGGTAAATCATCCAATGACTTCTCGCCCCTCTGGGTGAAACGGGAGGGCGTGTCAGACTTTTACTGACTAAAACCCACCCGTGTTCCTTCAGTTACTTGAGCCAGGGCCGCGGTAACTCTGTTTCAAATTTATCCGCGACCCAGACAGGCATCGGCTCTAGCGGACCTAGATATACCCTTCCTCTCATCATGTCTCCAACCTACCTTTCAAGTTGTTCATAATGACGTGCCTCCGCCCCTCTCCGTCGAGTCCGATGCTGTCGATGTGAATGCTATTGTGCATCTCACTCTCCACCACAGCTACCATCATTCTCCTGCAGAATAATAAATTAAATTAACCTACGAGTGATTTTATTATAAGAAGAAGAACCTGCGATTGTTTTCGATTTGTCACAACTTTGAAAGAACGCCTTGTTGCAAACTCTTTCTGGTGTTCTGATAAACTATGTTTTCAAAATACCCATCTGCCACAACAACAACATCTCAAATAAGTATATCGTCAACCTAGTTCGTTAACCTGCTAAGTCCATTGCCAAAAAATGAACTTAGCAGGTTAATGAATTAGGCCGAATGGACTTGGCAGGTTAACGAATTAGGCTGACGATATGTAGAGCTTATTACAGTCCATGGAAAACACTTCCACCACACTTTGAATTTGTCAGTAGAGCAGTAAGAACAGTTTCTTAGTTCTCTGACGCGTTTCGGTTGACTGTTGACGGGTACTCTGAGAATTCTGGCATCAAAAACAACTAAACTCCATTTGAAATAACATTAGACATGTTTCCAAATGTTTTTACAATCCGTTCAACCGATTTTGAGTTCTATCCTGTAAGCATAAGGATGACATAAAAAGCAAAAACTTGTTACCAAAACCAACTGTTTGCTACAGCTACCATTTGTCGTATCACCAACGAAATAGAAGTCAAAATCGGTTGAACAGGCTGTAAAATGGGCTAATTTAAACGTCTAATGTTATCGCAAATGGAGTATAAAAGAAAATAAAAAAAAAAGCATTTATTATCAAATCCAAATACATCCAAATGTGGAACAGAACAGAACTTACCCATAATCCGGCATCACACACAAGCTGATAGGCATCTCCTGGTCCTCAAACCTGTGCACCACAGCGCGCTTCTGCGTCCTGAGAGAGACTACTTCTACGAGACGACGGCCCGCGTCCAGTATGTACAGGTTATCTGTGGCGTAGTCTAGAAGGAAGAAGGAGTATATTGCGGCATAATATCATAAGTAAGGTGTTATTCTATTCTTGCAAGGGTATGATAGTACATTACTGCAGCGGCCAGCAAAATAGGCATTGATGGACGAACGTGTAAATGTGGGCCGAGGCGAAGCCGAGTCACACATACGTAAGTCCATCAATACCTAGTTGTGGCCAAGGCTTGTATAGTACTTTTCTCAAATAATGCGCGGAAATTAAAACTAAGTAGTACCTAGAACTCATTTTGTCAAAATCAATGACGAACAACAATAATTGTTCCCGCGTTAAAGTGTTCCTTTGTTTTTTTTTTCAATAAACAGCGTACTATTTGCAAGCCAGTTCGAAATTTAAATAAAACCTTTGATAAGTTACCTCCTTGGTTGCCATGTTTCGGAGTAAAACATCGTTCCATTTTTAAACTACACGACAGATATGAGTTTACTATGGAATTTATTTGGCCGCTAGACACGACAGATATGGATTTTCATACAACTTTTGCCGGCCGCTGCGCGCATGTATTTGACCAATACAGCAATTTCGATTTATCTCGAAGAAGGTTGTCAAAATAATGATCACATTTCCAAGCATGTTTGAGAAAACATATATGCGAAGATGATTTCTCTGACTATGCTTTAACTGCGACGCCGTGAAGGTGGCAAAGTTCTGATGGTAGAATATGGTGTTCTATGAAATACGCAAGTTAGGTTTGCGTCCCATTATTGCTGTTAACCAGGAACAAATCTTGACTCTGGTCTGTTACTGCGTAATTCCACACGGAAAAGCCGAAGTGCACTTTATCTTATCTCAGGATTGAAGGATCCTATGCTCAACAGTCTGTTGCGTCCTTTCTTTGCAAAAGCGGTGGTCTGGTGCTGAGTAATGCTGCGGTCCCACTGCCTGATTTTTCACAGGCCTGATCGTGGGAACCAACGCGTCCGATGAAGCCTGTGGTGGCCTGTCTTCGCCCGCCCGATCCATCGGGAGTAAGTTCAAAGGCGCGGCTCGGAGCGGCGCGATGGCGCCTTTTACGGACTGTCGCGACCTGCGGGGCTAGCATGGGTGTACCCAAACCGTTTGTGACAAGACATAAATTATGTCATGTCTTACAATTTGTCATAAATGCTAGCACGCTAGCTGTCAAACATTATAAACTATTACACTCAATTATGACTCAATGAGTTCCAAATAAACGTCAAGAAATTATCTCACGCCGCCTTACTAGCATTTAAGATAAAATGGCTTTTTCGCCCAAACTGTGATAAAAAGTGTGACTCAAGCCATGTCACAGTAGGCCGTGCTCGCCTGGCTGCAAGGGTGCGTGCGCGCGTCGCTATTCACTCCACTGATTAGCGTATATCTCGTAAACGCGTGGACCGATTTACATTATTTAAAAGGATAAAATGGTACGGATAAAAGTATCAAAACCCGTTCGATAACACAACGCATAGAATAGATGAAAAGCAGATTTTTTTTTCACATTTTTTGTCTCTTACCGTAATCCATATCCACAACATTGTCCATTCCATTGTAGATCAGCGGGTGAGTGATACCTAGAGCGAAGTCGGTCATGTTGATGTAGCTCACAGTCTTTCGCTGACCGTCGTATAGGAATAACGAATCTGAAATTGAAGAAAAAGGTTTTTTGTAAAATAGACCTACTTACAAGAAAGACAGGATAGCAAGACCAAAAATGTGTAACCATATCAAATTTGATTTCAGAACAAGCCTTGTTTAAGAACCTCGAATCAGGTTATCCTTACCCGATTCTAAATACTTAGATATTTTCAATTATAAATTATTTTGCATCCATCTGGACTGAAAAGTCCAGAAGGCTGGACATTGGCAGTCAATGAATTTTCAGGCATTTCACCCCCTTCAGGAATTTCCTACTACATTAAAGAAGTAATTAGCTTAATGCGCTTTTAGATTTCTCTTACAATAAAATTTTTAATGAGCTTGTACTATCCCACAACTAGGCACAGTCCCCATTCCTTCCAGTTTTCACGATGAATTGCCCATATGCCATGTCCAGCAGTTGATGTCGAAGTGCGTGGCATGACACGCCGGGTTGCCGAGCGCGTCGTAGTGTATCTTGGTGAACATGTGTCCTCCTGCCACCACCAGGTACTTGTCATATCACCTGTAGACACTCTTACCTCTGTACTGGTCATAGGCCATGGCCTGCACGCGGCCGATGTCAAAGTGCGTGGCGCAACCTGCGGGTTGCCGAGCGCGTCGTACTGTATCTTGGTGAACATGTGTCCTCCTGCCACCACCAGGTACTTGTCAAATCATCTGTAGACACTCTTACCTCTGTACTGGTCATAGGCCATGGCCTGCACGCGGCCGATGTCAAAATGCGTGGCGTGACACTCCGGGTTGACGAGCGCGTCGTACTATATCTTGGTGAAAACATGTGTCCTCCTGCCACCACCAGGTACTTGTCACATCACCTGTAGACACTCTGACCACTGTACTGGTCATAGGCCATGGCCTGCACGCGGCCGATGTCAAAATGCGTGGCGTGACACTCCGGATTGCCGAGCGCGTCGTACTGTATCTTGGTGAACATGTGTCCTCCTGCCACCACCAGGTACTTGTCACATCACCTGTAGACACTCTTACCTCTGTACTGGTCATAGGCCATGGCCTGCACGCGGCCGATGTCAAAATGCGTGGCGTGACACTCCGGATTGCCGAGCGCGTCGTACTGTATCTTGGTGAACATGTGTCCTCCTGCCACCACCAGGTACTTGGGGCGGTAGTCTCCTACATCTGTTGATAAGAAAAACAAGGATGAAATTAGAATGAGTTTAGAAGAACCTAAGGGTCACACACAGACTGCATATGAACTGCAAAGCTGCAGATTAGGTTCAGCTTCTGTGTAGACTTCATCGTAACTCGAACCGGCGCATGCAGATACGATGCAGTTCTACCTGCAAGCAAGAAGCTTGTTAAGTTTCATTGCATTGTGCGGCACCGCGGTTGATCACATTATACCTCGTTAGCCCGCAATGTAATGCAACTTGCATATCAGCTGTTTGCAGGTGGAAACGTGACCAGTCTGTTCGCAGGATCGTATCAGGGTGCGTTCTGTAGTTTCAGGCTATCCACATGGAAAAAAGGTGTAAGTTTATGATGTGTGGATTCGGTGTAGAGATCTTGTAAGAAAGGAAGGTATTACCTGAGTGAGGAGCTTCCTGTCACTTTCAGCGTTCCTCAGGGAAGTGTGGTTAGTCCCACACTCTTCTTGGTGTTTTACTTAACTTTTCTCTTGAAAATGTAACTTTTTGATATGTCTCATGTAATATTTGACCACCATCAATGGACCAATCATATAGACAGAAATCCACATCGCGACTTTCATCGCGATGTGGATTTTAATCGCGATTGAGTAGTCGGTTGGTGGCGTCAAAACGCTACGGAATTAGGCTGCAGTTATTCCTATTCTCATGAGAAAAAGGTGCAGGTCATGTATGGATTGGATCAAGAGATTTAGTTCAAAAGGGAGTAACTATTTAGCTGAGCGTTTACAAAACATGTTTGGAAGAAAAAGACTGATGATTCATGATGGCTCTTCTTCTTTTTGTGCCACCTCTGGTGTCAGAGTTAATTAAGCCGCCTCTGGGAACCCCACCGGCCTCTGACTTGGCTATTTAACACAGGGCCTTAACTTCTCAGACACCCTTCTCCATACAAGGATACGTATTATGATTAGTCACTGTATTTTGATGTCGAGATAAATAAAGAATTTTTATTATTATTATTTTGGTAAACATGGACTGTTTCTTAGCTCTTTGGCTAGTTTAAGCTACATCATCGGGACAAAGCCAAGTCAATGTAGCGTGTGGTGAATTTTTAAAATGAAGAAGAAGTGTTGTGAACGGTTTCATTTTCTTCAATTTGCATGAACTTCCTCACTATTCTGCAGGTGTTCAAAATTGCGGCTTTTTGAAGTGTAATGTAAATTGAATCTTTTACGTCTATTAGTTTGAGGCTATGGTGGAGATGATTGGGTATAAACACCTCTAGTGGAGACAACTATGGGTACAACGTAAACTTTTTCTTGCCTCCAGATTCTGGTCACCTCTTCCTTTAGTTCCGCATATTTGCTTATTTTCTCTCCTATCGTCTTTTGCAAATTATGCGTGTTGGGGACTGCGATATCTATAAGGTAAGTGATTTTGTTGACTTTGTCTTGGAGAGTAATATCTGGTCTATTGAAGTGAACTGTTCTGTCGGTTAGAATTGCGCGATCGTAGTAGAGTTTATGAGTGGTGTTTTCTAGAATAGTTTGTGGAACGTATTTATAGTACGGCGTGTTGGTATCTTGTATGTATGAGTTTATGTTTTATTGCCTGCAGAGTTATAATTTATTTTGTGTTTTTATGAGAAAATTTACTTTTTTTACTAATTCTTATTAAAATTCGAAAAAATCAACATTCTGTATCTTTTTTATAATTTTTACTAGATTGTTACTGATGAGTCCATGCGTTAGACATGCTATTTATGGTTGTTTATTGGGTGTGTTGAAGATAATATTAAGGTTTACGAAAAAAAAATATTCTCAAATCATAACTGCGAACACTGCTAACAAAACGGAAACCCACATCACGTCATTGTGCATGTGATTGTTCGATTTGGTCGGTTGGATAGAGTTTATCTTTGCGCACTTACGCAATACGGTTGCAGATTTCCTTACAATGTTTTCATTCACCGTTGCCTGTGATGTCCAAGATAAACTTAGATGAATTTGAAAAAGTCACATTGGTACTTGCCCGGATTTGATCCCACGACCTCAAGCACAAGAGGCGAGGTCTTAACCACTGGGCCACCACGACTCATGATGACTAAAACAGTAATACTTACGATGACAAACGTTGTTATCGATTTCCATGCCATCGGGGCAGGCGCACACGTGGCTGACGTTGGAGTTGACGAGACACATGTGTGAGCAGTTATTGTTGCTGCAGGGGTTGATGGTTGCGTTCATCAGAACTGGGTGGTACATGTGCATGCCTACGAAGGAAAAGAGATGTGTGGAGTTAAGAATAAGAGCGTTTGGATACCTCCAAGTGTTCTTATTAAACAGGTGGCACAGATGATAATTGAAAGATAACTGCTCAGCATCCCAAAGGCAACAATTAAATGTGTCTAAAGCATAAAGAAAAACATGAACAGACACGAAATCTAAAAATTACTTCGTCTTTACTATTGCAAAAAACCTTTTTCACAAAAAAA
The DNA here is from genome assembly GCA_945859665.1 of Anorthoa munda. Lineage (NCBI taxonomy): Eukaryota > Metazoa > Arthropoda > Insecta > Lepidoptera > Noctuidae > Anorthoa > Anorthoa munda. Next base: position 9,475,370 of record OX243894.1, read on the forward strand.
TACACACATCATCACATCATCAGCCTATTAATGTTCCCACTGCTGGGACACAGGCCTCCTCTCTGTGAGAGGGAATGGGCCGTTATCCACCACGCGGGCCCAGTGCGGGTTGGTGGATGTCACATGTCTTCGAATTTTTGGTTCTAGGACATGCCGGTTTCCTCACGATGTTTTCCTTCACCGTTTTGAGAGCAGTGGTGATGAAATAATACCACTCGGCCACCACCTCCCCGTAAAAACACACAACCGTCTTCCAAATAAAACAACACTACAAAGTGAAAAATAACTTCAATTTCGGAAGGCGGTGTCAAAAACAAAGAAACGAAAACAGGAACACCGACTAGTGTAGACGTAGTGTTTTTATTTGAAAGTCGGTTGTATTTTTTGTCTTTCACTTTTTAGCGGTACATAATGCCTATAGTAAGGTACCAAAATTCCCACAGATGCCAGAATAGATTGCCCGAATAACGTGTAACTTGAACATAACTAGTAGAATGAGAGTGTACCAGGGTGAACTGTACACATCTACGTACCCGTTTTGAGTGCAAGGTTTTTTGAGTATACTGGCGTCATGGTATGTTATGAAATGGTGTAAACCAGTGTTTTTCAAACTGTGGGTCGCGACCCCCTGGGGGGTCGCAAGAGGTCGCGAAAACTACCTCAGTAAAAAAACAAAGTTTAAAAATATAAATTAATTTAAAAAAAAATACCTAAAGGATATAAACATTTTGTGTTAATACAAACTAACAAAAAATAACCTATGAGTACTCGTACTGCGAAGGTTGCGCTTGTTTCTCATTAATACATTTCTCCAAAATGGATCCGTTTTTGCTAGGTTTAGAATTAAATCGTCTTCCAAATATAAGCGATTTCTTTGCTAACATTTTATTTGGGCCATTGATGAAAATGTCAACTCGCACAAGTGTGCGCCAGGTGGCAAATAGAATCAAACATTGAAGTATGCCTTTGTTATTAATTCTGGGTATTATGTTTTTCTTTTTAACCAAAAGGAATCCAAATTGGCAGACTTGAATTCCAAGTGCAACAACCTATCGGCAGATAATGCATACTCATTTAAAAGCAGATTTAAGATCCACCTTTGCCCAGTGTTCTCCGATACTTTTTGTACTGAGAAGTAATGACACAATTCTTCTTTGAAAGAACATCTCATAAAAATTCCAATAAGCCCAAACACGACTAGGACACATTGTTTTATTTTGGAGCACCATTGCTTACCTTCCGGCATCATCATCAGATCAGTTCAATGGTGAACTGATCTGATGATGATGATATAATATAAGGACAAAATAATAAATGATGACAGGATATAATATATGATGACTGATCTGATATAATTTAAGTGAATCAGTTTCCAATAAAAATATATATGTTAAGTGGTAGCAGTGATGTGGTGGATAATAGTGCATGTCAACCTTCGTCATCACTAAACATCCTGGAGAGGTGTCCTCTGTGCACCCAGGCACGATTCTTTAAAGGTAAGCGGGGTTTGAACGTGCATATTGGAAAGGCACATAAGCTCCAAAATGCACCTGCTTCAGACCCTGTTGTTACTACACCTCCTACTCAAGCTACATCCACTTTTGACCCGTTCTGGAAAACACTTTCAAAATTGAAAAATTCTGTTCCGGTTTTAAAACGAGTTCCCCGCGGCGCTAGACCCTAGTGGCACACCATCTTGCAGGTTGCATCCGCCTGGCCGTCCGGGAGAACTCACAAAGTGCTTGGGAACAACTTCTCACCTTCCCTTATAGAATTTTAAACGTTCAAAAGAATTTGGCAAGCAAAAAGACGTTAACTTCACAAATTAAAGAAAATTGTAACATTTCGGCTCATAATTTGGATTCAAAATTATCGACACAGAGATATACCTCTTCAAGAGGTATATCCAATCTGGTCGAATCGAAATTAGGGGAAGGTGACATTAGCGGAGCAGCCAGGATTCTTTTTAGTAGTGATGTGGTGGCACCGTGTTCTCCAGATACTGTTGCAGCTCTGGAGAGCAAACACCCTGCCCCAGTGGATGGTCTTTCTTTTCCCGACCCCCCCGATCCTGATATTAATACCCTCACCATTACAGGTCGAGAGGTGATCAGAGCCGTGTGTTCCTTCCGGAGTGGCTCTGCTGGCGGCCTCGACGGCCTGAGTCCTCAGCACTTAAAGGACCTAATGTGTTCAGGCGCTGGGGAAGCTGGTGAGTTGCTTTTGAAGGAGCTTACGGCTCTGATGAACCTTATGCTCTCCGGTAAGATAAACGAGTCCGTCATCGACATGTTGTATGGGGCCAATTTATGTGCCCTGCGCAAGAAGGATGACGGGATTCGTCCCATTGCCGTAGGAACTACTTACCGGCGTATGGCAGCCAAGATTTGCTGTAAATTTTATGGTGAGGTAGTTTCGGAAAAATTTCAGCCCCTGCAGCTTGGTTACGGTTCCAAAGGGGGCTGTGAGGCTGCCGTACATGCATTATCGACCTACCTAAATTCTGGCAAAGGAGAGGTCATCCTGAAGGTTGATATTAAAAATGCTTTTAATTCACTTAATAGGGACACCTTGCTGACAGAAGTTAAAAAAGAAATACCTCAAATTTTTAGTTTTCTCTGGCAATGTTATAGGCATCCATCTAAATTACTTTATCGGGAACATCTTCTGGAATCCGCTGTTGGCTGTCAACAAGGTGACCCTCTCGGGCCAGTGATCTTCAGTCTGGCTATTCACCCAATTATTCGACAGCTAAATTCAAAATTTAACGTTTGGTATCTCGATGATGGAACCCTAGGAGGCGATGTAGACACAGTTTTAGATGACTTGCAATTATTAAAAAACCAACTACATTCTATAGGACTGGATCTAAATTTTTCCAAATGTGAGTTATTTTTATCTGACAGTATCGACAGACATGTGAGACTTTCAAAATTCAATGAAATAGCCCCCGATATCAAAATTATTGAAAAAAGCTCTCTTCGTCTCCTTGGGTCCCCAATCTTCGATGATTCCTTTCCCGATTTTATTGAGGAAAAAATACAAAATTTCAACAACATTTCGGAAAGATTGCTCCAAGTTAACATGCATTCGGCCATCACCATAATTCGCTTTTGTTGTTTTGGCCCAAAATTATCATATTTCCTTCGTGCTTCCCATCTATGGAAGCACCTTCCTCTTTTAGAAAAAATGGACCAAATTATCCGTCATACATTAACTTTAATTTTAAATGTGGCCATGGACGACCGAGCTTGGGCTCAAGCTACTCTTCCCATCCGTATGGGAGGCCTCGGTGTCCGCAAAATTTCAAGTATTAGTTTACCGGCTTTTATATCCTCGGTCCACGGTACTGAGAAATTAATCAGGAATATCCTAGCTCCCATACTGATTAATTTTGATGTGCCGTGCTTCACCGAGGCTATTGGTGCTTGGAGACTCGCTTGTCCGAACTGTAATCCCCCCGACTACCCATCTTCCCAGAGACGGTGGGATGAGCCGCTCTGCAGAGCAGTTCTGGAGCACCTAATTGCCACTTCTGCCACTCCTGCCGAGCGTGCTCGCCTGCTGGCTGTGGGTGAGTGGGAGTCGGGCCTCTGGCTTCACGCACTACCGTCGTCGAACATAGGCACCTTGTTTGACGACACTACTTTCCGCCTCGCTGCTTCCCTACGTCTTGGCGCTCCCTGCTGTTCTCCACATCGTTGCCACTGCGGCGAAGTTGTCAACAGCCTCGGTCACCACGGACTTTCATGCAGCCGAAGTGCGGGTCGCTTCGCTCGGCACGGAAACTTAAACGACATCATCCGACGTGCTCTCGTCACCGTCGGCGTTCCGGCCGTTTTAGAACCCCATGGCCTGGCACGCGACGATGGCAAAAGACCGGACGGGATGTCTTTGTTTCCATGGAAGATGGGTAGGCCTTTAGTGTGGGACGCTACTTGTGTTGATACTCTTGCGCCATCCCATCTTCCGAGTTCATCGTGCTGTGCTGGCGCTGCCGCTGCGGCTGCAGAGAACCTCAAGCGGCGGAAATATAATAACCTAATCGGTAGTTATATTTTCGAGCCGTTTGGGGTTGAAACTCTTGGTCCGTGGGGTCCGAGTGCTCACGCTTTGTTTAAAGATCTGTCCAAACGCCTAGTTGACACTTCGCGTGACCCAAGGGCTGGCTTTTACCTTGGTCAGAGAATAAGCATTGCCATACAACGTGGCAATGCTGCCAGCCTTTTGGGTACATTACCAGTGGGGAACGATGTGGAGTTTTTCGACGCCATATTTTAATTAAGTATATTTTTTGTTTTAGTTAGTGAGTAGTTTTTGGTTAAAGTGTATAGGATTGTAGTTTTAGTTATTTAAGTATTTTATACACTGTATATACTTTTATCTATGTAAATAAATAACAAATTCTTCGTTCAATGGTACCATTTTCTTTAGTACCATTTATTTATCAGTAGTTATATGCTTCATCATAGTCGGTTATTCAAGATATATTTATATATTTAACTCGTGACACCCTTATCATTAAGGAGTTCCAGTGGCCAAAATGATACATTCTGAGTGCATATGATTGCATTGATGATGAAAAATATAAAATACCAAAATCGCTATATGTATGCCTATAATATTTGAGGAGTTCCCTCGATTTCCATGGGATCCCATCAGATTCTGACTTAGTGTCAATGGGACCACCTCGAGAGTTTCCCTTTCAAACAAAAAAAGAATTTTCAAAATCGGTCCACAATTGGCGGAGTAATTGTGTAAGAAACATACAAAAAATAATGACAGTCGAATTGAGAACCTCATCATTTTTGAAGTCGGTTGAAAAAACGAAGTGATCGGGGTCGCGAAATATTTTTTCAGACTATAGGGGTCGTGTCATGAAAAAGTTTGAAAAACACTGGTGTAAACAATAAACAGACATAAGATTGCAGCTATCCCGAGAGATTTTCCTTCATTTATTGAAGAGTTCTGTTGTATATCTCCGAAGTTCTTCATCAGATCTTTACCAAATTTAGATGTGACCATTTCGCAATTAACTTCTTTCGAAAAAGAAAAGAATTTTGCTAATGCGTTTATATATGACAGAGTTATGCCCGAGCATACATAAAAAAAAAAATATAATCATCCGAATTGAGAACCTCCTCCTTCTTGGGAAGTCGGTCAAAGACATGAAATCTTGGGTTCTAACTTTTAAGTAATCACATAAGCACCCTTAATACAAAACGATTAGACGCACAGCGCCTTAAGCTTGCATCAAGTAAATTCTCTCGATAAACTAATACACCCGTTCGCTTCGCGATAACAGTGGCGCGTTAAATACCTACTTTGCGCGAATAAGCAAGCCTTAACCATACACAAAGTAAATTCTCTCGATAAACTAAAACTCACCAATCACAGGAGTATCAAGCTTCAGCAGCAAATTCCTCTTCTTAGCAGTGCCGTGCAGTTTGTCCAGCGTCTGTATGGTGTTGGACATCCAATCACTCCAGAACACGGTGTTCTCGAACACAACGATGGAGTATGGATGGTGGAATGGCTCTTGGAAGAGTGACTGTTGGGGAATTCAAAGATAACATAACAAATTATGTAGCCTATATTCTAAGTACCTGTTATATCCTCTTTTCAATTACTTTTCTTATTATCTACATTCTTAAATATTTTTATAAAATAAATTTAAAAAAACATTTAGAAATATAAAAAATAAAGGCCCACCGGTTTCGGGCACAGGGTCCAAGCTACCGGCAGTCAGGGCTCCAGAGGACACCTCCTAACAATACGAGCCGTGTCTAGAAGTACTGCTTTCTGAATCAAATACTTGACCCAGCCGAGTAACGAGAGCCTCCTAAGGTGTTGATTAAGGCTCGTGGCTATTAAGTAATTGGCTGACACGACTATCGGTACAATGATCGCTGAGTCCACATCCCACATGTCGAAAACCTTGCGAGCAAAGTCAAGATACTTGTTTTTTGCTTATCTTTCTCATCTTTCACGAGGTTCCCGTCATGCGAGGCTGTTATGTCAACAATCACTGCACGCCTCTCGATTCGGTCCACCACCACAATACCAGGCTTATTGGCTACAATAATTCTGTCAGTGTTGATAGTCCGATCTCAGTACAATGTGATATTGCCATTTTCGAGAACTGGCCGGTCGGTTACTGTAGTGCGGCACCTCCGATGCCACAAGAGAATATTTCAGAGCAAGTTGCTGATGGATCTATTAGGTTGTGCCTATGCATTATCTGATATTATTATTGCGGCATTTGCCTCACAGGGTTGAGCCTATTGGTGCCCAAACAATGACCAAATGAATACTTTTAGTACAGTAGTAAAAATAACATAAGTAGTGCCTCAAAACGGTGTCATCGGCCCACAGCCTCAGTAGGTATTGTGTAGTGGAGCGAAGAAGTCAGCTAAGAGCTAAAAAATAACTTTTTTTGCCCTGTTCCACTCCGATAGACACATACTACCAAAATGCGACGCCACGCGATGACCCGACGCCATCCGACGCATTGCAGTACTAATTAACCCCTTGTATTTAATATGGTCAGAAACAAATAGACAACATGTGATCAAAAGCACTCCCATGCGGTAACATCCAGTCTGTCTAGATCGGCGTGTTGCCGGGAGAGTTTCGCACGCAGTGTATTTTAAAGTTAACACCCGACGCCACGCGTCAGTCAGACAAGAACATGCCTGGCATAAAGACATGTTTGTTAGTTTTTTATTTAAAATGTCGGATGAACAATTAATAGAATTAGTGAAACGCTACTCAGTTTAATATGATAAGAGTTCAGGCCAATACCGTGATCATAGTACTAGAAATAATACTAGAAACGTTGTATCGTCACGTGGCGTGTTGTAATTTTTTTTATTTCGTTTTTTTTTTATTATTGATAAGAAATTGTATATGTTCCCACAGTATCGGGTGTCGACACGTTCACGTTGCGTCGCGTTTTAGTAGTATGTTGCCAACTTTAAGGCTTGATAAAAAGATGTTTCTCTGATATAGTTCCACTCGGCAAAATACATAAAAATAAAAAAAGAACTCACATAAACATGCTTCCCATGAACCATGACGACTTTGACGGTTTTATCGACGAAGTAGAGGCGTTCATTGGGAGCGTCGATGGCCAGTCCAGTGGCGTAGACGTCCAGATTGTCCACGAGCACCTCAGGGTGACTGCCGTCCATGCGTGCGGTCATTATCAAGGCGCGACGGTGCCAGTCCGACCAGTACATTTTACTGTGAAGGATTGTGGGTATAAAAACTTAGAAAACCCAATAATTAAGAGGGAATTGGCAGGGTTTTAGAGTAAGCATATCCAGGGCAATAAGTTGATAGCTGATGCGGTGCAGCTTGCTGAGGGAACACCAGAATGTTTCTGAAAAGTGTATTAACCATGACGACTTTGACAGCCCTATCGACGAAGTAGAGGCGTTCATTGGGCGCGTCGACGGCCAGTGCTGTGGCGTAGACGTCCAGATGGTCCACTGTGTCGCGAGTTCGATTCCCGCACGGAACAAATATTCGTATGGCCTACAGATGGTTGTTCCGGATCTGGGTGACTTGTGAGTCTAAATGTTTGTAAGCGCACCCACGATGCAGGAAGAAATTAAGTTTAAAACAAAAATTAAAAATGTGGTGCCGCGTCGCAAACCAAGCTCCACCTATTGTCCTGCGCTCTGTTGCTCAAATGAACACGGAACTGAGAAAACAACTGAAGATAATTTTGAAAGAACTTACCCATTCTTAGCATCAAGGGTAACAAATCTGGGATGCTGAGTGTTAGTATGGATGGTGGTACAGATAGAGCCGTCAGCTCTACACGCGGAGATAATGCCTCTCTCTGCATCGCTGAAGTAGATGTTTCCTCCCAGGTAGTCTATTGCGATATCACCCGGGTCTTCGAGGCCGAGGCCTACTAGCACCTGAGCATAGAATACAATTTGAAAAAAAATTGCTATACGAAGAGTACGAAGGATATACTTAACACAAGAGCAATGAGAGTCTTGTAATGAGCGTTTTGTCTATGCAGAATAAAAACTGTTATTTCTTTCTTTCCGCTTGCAACCTTTTGATTGATTAGTTGATCGACATAGTAACCCTGATAGACCTTTCTGGAAGGTTATTGAGTCTGCCCCGAAGTGTCTTCCCTCAGAGTCCCCAAGCTTCCGAAATGTCTCCCGCGTCTGGCTTTGGGAGTTATTATGAAAATTGTTCAGAATGTCTAGTTTAATAATTTTGCTTTGAATTTAAACACTTTTCAGCAGGTCAATACCTACTTTATAGGAGACAGAAAATGGGCTCTTAGCTTATTTATATCAAAAAAGAAACAGTTATTAAAATTCACCTGTTTAGTGTCTTGGATATCGTCGAGTTGGGCCTTGAATATGGACTGGTGGCCCTGTGCTGTCTCTACCCAGTAGATGTATGTGCCGTCAAAGGCAACACCATGCGCCTGCAAGAAAACAAAGTAATTTGATTGTGAAGAAGGTGACTTGTGCTCTGACTTCATGTATGGTGACCCATACTTGAAGCCAGAGCAGGCAGATAAATTCACCAACAAACAGGAAGGCGAAGGCAAGAATTAAGAAAGAGAGAAGCGGTAAGCTAAAGCATGGCAACTGATAGTTCAAAAGTATACATGAAGCCAGAGCTGGCAGAAAAAGTCACCAACAAATTGGGATGCCTAGGAAAGAATTGTACCTTTGTGCATGCAGTTTAAATAAAGGGAGAAGCGGTAAGGTAAAATGCATGGCAACTGATAGGTCAAAAGTATACATGAAGCCAGAGCTGGCAGAAAAAGTCACCAACAAATTGGGATGCCTAGGAAAGAATTGTACCTTTGTGCATGCAGTTTAAATAAAGGGAGAAGCGGTAAGGTAAAATGCATGGCAACTGATAGTTCAAAAGTATACCTACATGAAGCCAGATCTGGCAGAAAAAGTCACCAACAAATTGGGATGCCTAGGAAAGAATTGTACCTTTGTGCATGCAGTTTAAATAAAGGGAGAAGCGGTAAGGTAAAATGCATGGCAACTGATAGGTCAAAAGTATACATGAAGCCAGAGCTGGCAGAAAAAGTCACCAACAGTGGGATAAGGGCAGAGGATAATGATCCTAGAATTCTAGACAAAGATTAATACCAAGACAACATTAAGTGGTTCTTGGCCGGTACAAAGATTACCATTTGAGTATAAAGAGGTTTAATAGGGATTTTCATAGCACGACTGACCTGCTTGATGCCGGTAGCAACAGTGACCATCTGCTTGGACTTGATCTTCAAGTATTTGATTTCGTTGCGTGTGCTGAAGAACAGCATCGCTTCGGGATCTAAAATAAAAAAACTATTTATCATGCCTGTATTCCCCGTATCGATCGGTCTAGGGGGGGGGGACCCGGCATATGCCCAGAGCGGGTGTTATAATTCGTAGCACAACCAAGAATGCATTCATTATAAATTTAGATGGTAATAAAATCCTTTAATTTGTACTATTTTATACCTCTCAATTATCGTAGGTATACCTATACAGGTCGTGCTGGGAAGGAATCTTGCTAAAATGTCAGCTGGCTGGCATAGAAGTTGATGAAACGGAAGAATGCCTAAAAATTTGTACTCATTATGTACCCCTATTTCATTGCTGGTAAATTGTCGTAAATTGTTAGAAAAGCAAAAATATTTTTTCTGACTAAGTATGTGATATACTTGACACTAGATGGCGTTAAATGCAAAAAATTAAATTACTTAAAATAACATACTAGATAGCTAGATTTGTTTAGCATAACAAACACGCGCGAAAATATTTCATAAAATCAGTACCGTCTTTACCATAAGGGCACACGGGGCCCGTGCCCAGGACCCCCAACCTCAGGGAGCCCCGAAGGACCGACAATTTATCTCACATTTATTCTCAAAACATTTTTGTCGGGCACAGTAATAGAGAGCACCCGTACCGAAAATAAGACTTGTCTTAAAACTCATGTCAAAATTATGACGATATAATTAACCAAAATAAGGCAAAATCAAGTCAAACTTTGCCTTTTTAGAGTTCCGTACCTCAAAAGGTAAAAAAAGAACCCTTATTAAATAGTATATCATAGTAGAAAAATGTTAGTATAATTCGCTTTCTTCACTTTCCAAAAGGGCCCCAAATTCTTGAGTGCCCAGGGGCTCCGGCATAGTTTAAGACGGCCTTGCATAAAATCATTGGGAGAACTTGCCAGCCCGACCTGTATACTTGAGAGGTATAAAATTTCTAATTAGTGGTATAAAATAGTACAAATGAATAGGATTTTATTACCATCTAAAGTTATAATGAACGCGTTCATGGCGTTTAGTCTACATTTGACAGATTCTACTTTTGACATCATAGTCTACTTTTGACAGATTCTACATATGACAGATTCTACTTAAGACAGATTCTACTTAGGACAGATTCTACATATGACAGATTCTACTTATGACAGATTCTACTTATGACAGATTCTACTTAAGACAGATTCTACTTAAGACAGATTCTACTTATGACAGATTCTACTTAAGACAGATTCTACATTTGACAGATTTTGTAAAAAATAAGACAATTAAGGTACATTGTGTAATCAAAAATAATACTGTTATATCACTATCTAATACCTTTAAACGAGCAATTATTGTTTATATATATAATCTGAATCTCGGCACGACTCCAACGATTTTCATGAAATTTAATGTGCAGGCGGTTTCGGGGGCTATAAATCGATCTAGCTAGGTTTTATTTTAAGAAGACATCGTTTTCTCTATTTTTATCCGAGCAGAGCTAATTCGCTTAGGTATTATTTATTGATAAGCATATTTGCTTTTAAACCTAGTATTAAATGTTTGTATTATATAGTAAATAATATTTTTCGTTCAAGTTCGAGTTTCATTAAAGCCGTTCCGTACAAAATGTATGAGAAAATGAACTGTGACCTCACTAACCGACTTTCCAAAAAGGAGGAGGTTTCTCAATTCAACCGTATTTATATAAATATATATATATTTATGTGTGTTCGCGGATAACTTCGTCGTTTACGAACCGATTTTGTTGATTCTTTTTTTGTTGGAAAGGAGATATTTCAATAGCGCCCTGCACACGTACAGTTCGGACCGCGGGAAATACCACGCGCCGTTCCATCCCTCGCTCCGAACTGTACGTGTAGATGTGCGGATCTAACAGTCCGATCTGGCAGCTCGACGCGAGTGCATGTCTCACAGTTTTACGCGCGCATCACGTATAAACGTAAATTACAAAAATGGCGGTTTGGAGCGTCGAAGCTATCACAGAGTTCATTCGTTTGTACCGTGAACATCCGTGTCTCTGGAAGATAAAAAGTAAGGAGTATAGTAACAGGAATATGAGAAACAAAGCATATGACGAGCTCGTTGATTTTTGCAAGTCAGTAGGTTTTGTTTCAGCTGATCGCGATTTCGTCAGCAAAAAAATACAGAATATAAGAGGTGCATTTCGCAAAGAATTGAAGAAAGTAACGGAGACACGGAACAAAAGTGGAAGCTCCCAAGAAGATGTTTATAAACCGACTCTTTGGTACTTTGACTTACTTTTATTCACAAAAGACCAAGAATTACCAACCCCAAGCGTGTCTAACATGCCGACGGACGAGTCTACAGCTGAAACTTTAGACTATTTTGCAAACCACACACCATCCCCACAACATTATACCAACGACGACATACCAACATCTCAGCAGCCTACGAATATAACGTCACTGCCAAACTCTGACCACACAATTGTAGAGGTAAGTGGTAAATAAAAACACAATATATTGTAATTTTTTTACTGTACAGATAAAAAAAAATATGTATAGGTAGCGGCAACTTTATTGGTCACTGCGCGCAATTGTTTCTGCCTCTTTAATCAGCGCTCAACTTACGTCCATAAACCTATAGGTGCACTGAATAAAGTTATGCTCTACCAGCGTTAATCATAATTTCTTGCCAAGGGACACGACCTATTGAATTAAAATATGTTTTGTATTCATCTCTGCTCTGTTTAGCCAAAGTTGAGACATTCCTGACTGAAGGTCTGTCCAATCTAGTTAGGTCGAAGTTGTCTCTTCGCCAGTCTCCTTCACTAACGCGTCCAGATTCAATACTTTCTCTGTCTACTGTCGTTGCCGACAGGTACATATTACTTCTCTTTCTTAGAAAATTGTGGATGCTACATATTGCTAGTACTATGTAACATATGTTTTCGGGTTTCATGTTAATGGGTGTACGTAATATCTGGAATCTAGAGGCTATTATACCGAATGCATTTTCGACAACATTGCGAGCGCGCGAGAGTCTATAATTATAAATCCGTCTGTCATGATCAAGTTCTCTTTGTGCATAGGGCGTTAAGAGATTTTCTTTGAGAGCAAAACCTTCATCACCAATGAAAACATAGTTTAAATTGTTAACGTTCTCACTTTTGTCGGGTAGTTCTAATTGATTTCTTATAATTTTTTTGTAAAATTCCGTGTGTTCGAGGACACCTCCATCGGACATTCTGCCGTTTTTACCAAAATCTACAAAAATGAACTCATAGTTTGAATTGACCAAAGCTAATAAAACCATGCTGTAAAAGTTCTTGTAATTATAATATTTTGCACCAGAATTTGCAGGTGGTACAATTCGAATATGCTTTCCGTCGAGAGCTCCACCACAATTAATGAAATTCCACTGATTTTGAAAGCCTTTAGCAATTTCCAACCATTCTTCTTTGCTCGTAGGAAACTGAAAAATAAAACCAATAAAATTATGTTTCGTCAACTTTTATTATAAATTGTATTGTTTCAGGAATCATCTTCATCTTTAGGATCAGCCTCAAGAGGTATGAAGAGGAAAACGAAACCAAGTGTGATAGATACTCAGATTAAATTCATGACTGTATGTACAGAAGCATTAAAAAAAAAGGAAGTGACAGAATATGATGCTTTGGCCATAACCATTTCCAAAAAATTGGAGAAAATGAATAGTATTCAAGCCTTACATGCTGAAACAATTATACATTCAGTTTTACGCAGGGGTATACTAAATCAATTAACTGATTCAACTGATATTTGTGATAAGCAGTGCAATAAAACTGTTATTTTATCTTCACCATCATCATCTACTTCTGTACACACGGACGCTGCTCAACATTCGTCTCTTCAACCTACATTGGAAACCCAAAACACTGATGTAACTCTCGTAAATGAATCTCAGTGTTTATTAAGAGATTACTATAAGCATTTTAACTAATTATAATAACTAATTATTCATTTTAACTGATTGTACTGTGATTGTTGTGACTGATAAAAATTATATAAGTATATAACTGATTTACAAAATGTTTTACTTACCCTCATATAATCTTCCCGAAGCGTTTCATAAATTACTCTACACGTTTCCGGTATTAATTTACTTAACGCCGATGTAGACACGCCTGTACTAAATTTAAGATCTTCATAGGACCGTCCGGTCGCTAAAAACCTTAACGTGGCAACCAATCGTTCTTCTGCTGTTATACATTTTCTCATAACTGTATCTTGCTTAGTTAATTTGGGACGTATCAGTGCTAATAAACAATCAAAATCGTCACTGTCCATTCTTAGGTAATTTTTAAAATCTTCCGGATGACACTGTCGTAATTCCCTTAACATCGGTAAATGTCCATATCTTTGTCTGTATTCCTTTACCCACACTCGTCGTTTTTTTCGGCTGTTTAAGCTAACTACAAATCCAGCTAACGCGATGACCAACCGATCGTCCATTTTTCTTACTACTGTGTAAAAAACTTTTAAAAGCTATAACGTTCCACGCGCCAGTCCAAACTGCAGTCCAAACTCTTGAAAATCAATTTACACGCACAGTTCGGAACGTTTGTCTAGATTATGTAAGTTTCGTCGGCAATCCAAACCGTGAATGCATTTTTTATCGTAATTAGCACAACAGTTTGATCCGCAGTCCAAACCGTACAGATCTAACTGCTGTTTGGAACGCAGTCCAAGATGCGCGGTCCGAACTGTACGTGTGCAGGGCGCTAATGAGGAAACCATGATCTGATGATGGGATCCTAGATAAACGAGGGAACTCCTCAAATATTATATGCATACATCTATTTTGGTATTTTCAGCAATAATGCAATCATTTGCACTCAGAAAGTATCATTAGTTGAAGTGGAATTGATGAAGAAGACCACAATGGCCATTGGAACTCCGAAATAAAACAATGTATCCTAGTCGTGTTTGAGCTTATTCGAATCGTCATGAGATGTACTTTGGCTATAAATGATTTTCATGTTAATTGGAGAGTACCTACCAAAAGTAAAAAGAGCAAAATAAAAATCTTTTTAGCGAAAAATTAAACCGACTTCGAAAGCAAAATACTACAAAGCTACAAATAACTTTTTTTTACGAAGTCGGTTTAATAACGGAAAACAATGGGTACAAAAAACACCGACTTCGGAAAAGAAAATGAGGAGACAGTTCATTTTTTCCTTGAACTTGAACGAAAAATATTAGTTACTATAAATATAAACATTTAATACTAGGTATATAAACAAAATACGCCCATCAATAAATATAGTGATTACTATATAACACTTTTATTTTTGATGCCACAATGTTCCTAACTTGTCTCACTTTTTTCAAAATCTGTCAAATGTAGAATCTGTCTTAAGTAGAATCTGTCTTAAGTAGAATCTGTCGTAAGTAGAATCTGTCATATGTAGAATCTGTCCTAAGTAGAATCTGTCCTACGTAGAATCTGTCATATGTAGAATCTGTCAAAAGTAGACTATGATGTCAAAAGTAGAATCTGTCAAATGTAGACTAAACGGTTCATGGTCGGTCTACGAAGTACAACACCAGAGCGGCATAAATGAGGGGCGGCAAAACGGAACTGACCTTTTCATTTCATCAGAAAACCAAACTTATCTGTATTCTCATGCTCAAATTTTCAAATGTTTACTGTTTACTGTTATAAACCACCGTTAAATAACTTAACTTTCATCATCATCATCATCATTTCAGCCGAAAGACTCTGTGTGACAGTGTCGCCACATTGACCGGTCCCGTGCGTCTCGCGTCCAGCGGATCCCCGCAACCTTCACCGGGGCATCGGTCGACCGAGGCCTTCCAACGTATCGTCTTCCGGTTTGCGGTCGCTACTCCAGAACTTTTCTTTTTTAACTTTCATAATGTGGAGAAAATTCTTAGTTCACTTCGGTTCCACGCTCGAAGTTGTTTAAAAAACGGCTTCATCCGATCCGACAGATAACAAATCACATTTTTTTTTTCAAAATTATTTACTGCCTTATAAGGTGTTATTGTAAAGAGCGACAAATATTGGTATACCCGGAGCGGCAAAAAAGCTAGATCGGGCCCTTCCCCGTAGTTAACTCTTAAACCTCACTGAAGTAGGTACGCAGAAGTGTTTTGTATTATGTATATTCAAGCCACCAATTGTATTAAGTCCCATAATGAAAAAGATGGCGAGGCTATTGTTTCCAACCTCGAAATCTATTTACACAGCACACTAACCGCTGCAATCAATAGTGACGACCACCAGAAAAGCGCAGAGGCAATGCGAGTGACACGTCTTGGATCACGTAAAGGCTACTAGTACTAAGATGTTCATAATGGCAAACACCAATAACACATTTAACTAACCTGGGAATCGAAACCATGCTTCACTAGACCGATGGTCAAGCAGTAATTACTTTCAACTTACACATACTTATATCAACATGGTACCTGCCTATGGTGAGACAGGAGGTGAATATTGAGATGGCGGAAAATAGAGAAGTATAGAAGAAGAAGACATACTGCAGAAGGATGATAATTATGAAAATTATTATGATGACGATGACTTATTGTCATTATAATCATCATCGTATCATTTACATATAATAAACTTATACAAGTTATACACACATACATGAAAATGGTACCTAAAAATAGCGAGAAAAGAAGTGACTATCGAGATGACGGCAAATTAAGAAGTATGGAAGAAGATGTGCTGCAGGAAGATGATGATCATGACAATGATGATCTTGAAAATGATGATAATGAAAATGATTATGATGATGATGACGATGACATTAAACATGAAATAAAATCCACTCTCCATACGCATAACAAAGATACCCAAACGCATCCCTCCGATAGCCAGGATCACACTTGCTTGCAGTGTCCGTCGGCATTTACATAGGTGTGAGAACACTGTGGGGCCTCTCCATGAGGCACTCGTTGACGTCATCGCACTGCTTCGTGACGCAGTTGTACTGGCGCATGGAGAGCGCGGGCAGGCAGAGACAGGTCGGGCCGTAGACCAACGAGAACAGTCGGTAATTTCAACTTACACATACATACATGAAAATGGGATATACCTACAGCGAGAAAGGAAGTGACTATCGAGATGACGGCAAATTAAGAAGTACCTATGGAAGAAGATGTGCTGCAGGAAGATGATGATGATGTCAATGATGATGAAGACAATGATGATGAAGACAATGATGATGAAGACAATGATGATGAAGACAATGATGATGAAGACAATGATGATGAAGACAATGATGATGAAGACAATGATGATGAAGACAATGATGATGATGGCAATGATGATGATGACAGCTAACACAAAAACACACGACGACCACATCATCGCTTACCATCAAGTGAGATAGTGGTCAAGCGCGAGCCTATCTATAATAAAAAAAAATAAAACAAAATACCACTCACCATAAGCATAACAAAGATACTCATAAGTATCCTTCCGATAGCCAGGATCACAATCGCAAACAAAATGTCCGTCTGCGTTCACACAGCTTTGAGAACACTGGGGCCTCTCCATGAGGCACTCATTGACGTCATCGCACTGCTTCGTGACGTAGTTGTACTGGCGCATGGAGAGCGCGGGCAGGCAGAGACAGGTGGGGCCGTAGCGTTCCGGGGAACATTCAGTTTTGTTGCCTGAGCAGGTGTAGTTGTTGCACATTGTGTGCCCTGGGGAAAGTAGGGCTCTGTTAGACAACATTATCATCATTTCAGCAGAAACACGTACACACTGCTGGACATACCTAGATACAAAGAAGAAATAAAAGAAAAAGTGACGTTTGTTAAAGATTGTTACCGCACAATATCAAAAATGTATCCTATTTTTACCCGACTATGTGGACGGTTATTGATTCTAGGATCGGATATGCTAGTTTCTACACGATGTTTTCCTTTTCTGTTTTTGGCAGCAAAGGTGAGAAAATAATTTACTCAAAATAATATGACTGCCTGGGTTTGAATTTAAATAACAGTCTACAACTCGTGGGTAGCGGCCGTTTCTATTTGTCCACGACTTCTCTAGGTACTAGTATCGGAACTTTAAAAACGTAAACTCTTCATAAAAAAGGAACAAACTTACAATTTTTACAAAACACTCCTTCATCAGTACCGTCGCGGCAGTCCTGAATACCGTCACACATCATGCTAGCTGGCAGGCAGTAAGACTGGTCCAAGCACTTGTAGTTCCGTTCTCCTAGACTGGGCAGCTCTTGGCAGTAGGAGCCGTCCAGGATCGCGTGGGGAAGGGTCACCTGGCCTGTGGAGAAAAAAGTAGGTCAAGAACATTGGTGTTTTTAACAAGATTTCATAAATAATCATTACGGTTATTGATCCATCAAGAGCAACATCGAGATGCACCTGTCGTATGATAGTATCAAGAGCACTTACGACACAGATCCCGGTCGTACTCGTCGTTCTTGTCGTCGCAGTCGTACACGCCGCAGACCCACAGCATCGAGATGCACTTGTCATATGATTGTATCAAGAGCACTTATGACACAGATTCTGGTCGATCCCTCGGTCATGTCGTCGCAGTCGTACACGTCGCAGACCCACAGCATCGAGATGCACTTGTCATATGATTGTATCAAGAGCACTTAGAACACAGATCCCGGTCGTACCCTCGGTCATGTCGTCGCAGTCGTACACGTCGCAGACCCACAGCATCGAGATGCACTTGTCATATGATTGTATCAAGAGCACTTACAATACAGATCCCGGTCGAACTCATCGGTCATGTCGTCGCAGTCGTAAACGCCGTCGTAGACCCACAGCATCGAGACGCACCTGTCGTATGATAGTATCAAGAGCACTTACGACACAGATCCCGGTCGTACTCGTCGCTCTTGTCGTCGCAGTCGTAAACGCCGTCGCAGACCCACAGCATCGAAATGCACTTATTGCCGTCGCACTGGAAACCTTTGCAGGTCGACTGTTGACAAAGGATAAAGGTTAACTTTGTACAGCCGTAATGAATTAACATTTGTAAATTCGGAGTGGAATGCCCTGCCGGAAACTGTGTTTTAAGATACCTACAACTTAGTGAAGGTGGTAGGTTACTTATAGGCAAGCGTGCAAATAAACATGTTATTATATTTGATTCACCGTCGACCACATCACCGCTTACGAAGACTGCGGCCTATAATAAACAATAATAAAGCAGTAACAAAACAAAATGCTATTAAATTGGCAGCATGGTCAATTTTCAAAGGTTCTATGATGCCTCTGTATAACACAATAAACTCTAATAAGCACATAACCCTCCTTCAGCAGTAGGTTAAAAACACACGTCCCCTCTCTCACAGAGAGGAGGCCTGTGTCCCAGCAGTGGAAACATTAAAAAAAAGTTAATTCAAAAAACCCGACTGCTTGAAAAGCGAACTAAAAAGACGTAAACAAGTAGAAAATCTTGCTGTGCAATACATATTCGCGATCTGGCTGACTAAAACCAGATGAATCCTCCGACTGCACGGCAAGATTTTCTCCTTGTTTACGTCTTTTTAGTTCTCTTTCCAAGCAGTCGGAATTTTTGATATTTTTAATTAACTTCTTTTAGTTTTTTTTTTCGAATTAGGTACATTTAAACATAAAAGTTATATATTTTTGAAATCACCTATTAAAACCCCTATCAAAAAATTTTGTGCCCCCACAATATGGCGCACAAAATCCGCCATTTTCCTATTTTTCAATTTTAATTTTGCCAGTGACACTCGCAGAGTTAAGACGAATCGATTGACGCTTACGTCAAACCATCAAAATCGGCCAATGCGTTTGGTCTCTAGAACGCCACATAGGAGCAAACATACATACATAAACTGATAAACACATTACCCTCCTTCGGCAGTCGGGTAAAATAGGCTGATGATGAAGGTCACAAACATCAGCGCAGCCCTGGCTGTTTATCTAGGAAATCCTGTACACAAAAGCCAGACCTCTCAATATACTGGGAGATCATATATTTATCGAAAACTTTAAATGATGAAGGTATACCTATAAAAATGATAGCTGTAACTCACGTTATCCTTAATAGGCGGTAGCGCGGTGCAGTTAGCTTCGTCGCTCCCATCATCACAGTCGGTTTCATTATTACATATCCATGTCATGGGGATACACTTCTTCGTGTCCTGGCACATGAACTGATGGGTCTGTTTGCAGTAATACTCGTCAGGATGGTGCTCCGCTGCAGAAGAGAAATGGATATTTAGTTCAACTTAGATAGAGATCACGGCTAGGCCCAACGGATCAGTGGGTCGTCTTAAGGTGCTCCCTGCAGCCTAACTGTGTAAATGAATTCGGCAAGGCAAAGCGTTTTGACGCCATCAACCGACCAAACACATGCGAGATGAAAACGCGATGTGGATATCCGTCTATGTGATTGGTCAATTGATGGCGGTCAAACCCTTCGCCTTGCCGTATTCACTTACGCAATTAGACTGCTGATCCTTCACTTGGAGCATTCGCTTGCGCATTTGCTACTCATAGTGCCCTATGAGACGCAAAGAAAACGAAAACCAAATCTGTCTAAAAAAAAAAAATTTTGTTTTTTTTTTATATAAATATGTACTGCAATGTTATTGCAGTATCGGCTAGAAAAAAAATCAAAGGCCCATTTCTCAAAAACGGTGCATTTTAGGACCATATGCTTTTCAGAGGTTAAATGGTTTCTATGCACAAGGTTGACCCTAAATGACCCTGGTTGACCCGATACAGCAATAGTTTTGGAAAATAAAAGATTTTTATTTTTATTTATTCCAACTTTGCTTTCATAGCGCCCCTAAGGCTACACACCAACCGCCCAAGGAAAGCGCGGTTGGTGTGTACCAGTAGTAGTGTATTGTTATGTAGGAGGCACGGGGGTGTCACACTGCCAACTTCCAAACTACGGGCTGCCACTGACAAATTCCTAATAGAAAAACCCAATAACACTTGAGCCCCGTGCCCGGAGCCCGACCTGGTAACTGAACCCGGAACCTCACGCATAGCATAACACTTGAGACACACGAACGTGAGTTCAACAAGGCAGTAGAGGGCTTAAGACGACGACAGTCGCCAACGACCTTGAGGGAACAAAACGCGCACTCGTTTCACACCCGCGACTGTACTATTATTTATTCTGTGCCGCGACCCAAAATTTAGTAGTTTTTGTACTTTCCTTATTATTTCATCACTTTAAAAAGAAGCCTCAGATCAAAATGTATATTTGTGACTGAAAATTTAATGATCTATATTTTGATCAGAGGCTTTTTTTAAGTCATAGAATAATAAGGAAAGTAGAAAAAAGACGACGACAGTCGCCAACGACCTTGAGGGAACAAAACGCGCACTCGTTTTACACCCGCGCGACCCAAAATTCAGTAGTTTTACTTACTTTCCCTATTATTCTATGACTTAAAAAAAAAACATAAGATCAAAATGTAGATAATTCAATTGTTTTTGAAACGGTGATAATTTCCGTATTAATTACAGTCATAACTTTACATATTAATTACACTATGTCATACGAATAAAACTCAAAATATTAGTAGATCAAATTATTAAGAAAATGGTCTAATGTAACATATATTTATTCCAAAAAAATATGACCAACCGTTTAGACGTGATTCTCATTTTAAAATCAGCTACTGAGGGGTAACTATCTGCGCCTTAAAATTCTGCTGCCACGGAAAGATTTCGCCACAACATTCAAGCGTGAGAAATCCCTGTATACTAATACTAATAATAATGATTGCGGCCCTAATTTTGCCACAATTTACAAATTAAGGTCTCCGCCAGATAACAAAAAAATAAAAGTCATTGAACCGAATTGTACCTTACTTACCTTGCAAACATGATTTTTTGTTTACTAAGATAATTTGATAATTTTGGTCTCAAATTAAAGTTAAAGGGGTAAATTTACAAGTCCGTGATTAGACCTGTCGTACTGTATGGATCAGAATGTTGGGCTGTGAAAAATATGGATGAAAAGAGATTGCATGTAGCAGAGATGAGAATGTTGAGATGGATGTGCGGACTGACGAGAATGGATAAAGTGAGAAATGAGTATATTAGAGGAAATTAGAACGTGGCGCCAGTGACAGAAAAGTTTAAAGGGAACCGTTTGTCCTGGTACGGTCAGGTGATGAGGAGGGATGAAACGCATACTAAAAGAGTTATATGTGGATGGATGGAGAGGGAGGGGGCGGCAAAAGAAAAGACGGATGGACTGTGTCATGTGTGAGGAGTGATATGAAAGAGAAGGGAGTCAGTGATGGCGTGACGGGGGACAGGACGGTATGGAAGAAGAAAACGTGTTGTGCCGACCCTAAGTAACATGAGACAAGGGCAGGAAGATGATGATGATGCCCTCAAATTAAAGGTATAGGCGTAAAACTATTTATCCGTTTAAATCGTGTAAATTGGTCTACGCGTTTATGAGACACTAGATGTTCCCCGCGGCTACACTCCCGTGGACTACCTCACAGGACCCGTTTTCGGGTTTCAAAAATAGCCTATGTTACTCGGGAATAATGTAGCTTTCTATTAGTGAAAGATTTTTTTAAATCGGTCCAGTAGTTTCGGAGCCTATTCGGTACAAACAAACAAACAAATCTTTCCTCTTTATAATATTATTACTAGCTGTTGCCCGCGACTTCGTCCGCGTCAAACTCGTAATAAATATATTTTTATTTTTTTAGTTTCCCGCCGGAACTATGAATTTTCTCGCGATCAAACGTAGCCTATGTTACTCGTTATTACATCAACTATCTCCCAGTGAAAGTCCCGTCAAAATCGCTCCAGCCGTTTCGGGGATTACCCGGAACAAACAGACAGACAGACAGACAAAAATCTTAAAAATTGCTTATTTGTTATTAGTACCGTATATACTTTCACGTGCATTCAATAAAACGTTGTTATTTTGATATTACATACAGACACTTCAATTTTATTTATTTGTATAGATAGAAGTATAGATTAACTCATTACTGAATGCCAAGTGAAAGAGTCACGGACGCCCCTTACCACGATACGCTAAGACTCCACTGTCCGTCTGTCTGTCACCAGGCTGTATCTCATGAACCGTGAAAGCTGATATTTTTACAGATGATGTATTTCTGTTACCGCTATAACATCAAATACTAAAAACAGAATAAAATAAATATAAAAGTGGGGCTCCCATACAACAAACGTGTTTTTTTTTGCCGTTCATTGCGATAATGGTACGGAACCCTTCGTGCGCGAGTTCAACTCGCAATTGGCCGGTATTTTTTAGTTACGAGCTCAAATTTTTTATCTTGAATTTAGTTCAGCAAACACAAAATATTCAAATAGCGACATGGATAAAAAATACCTACTAGTCAGCCAAAATAACTGTGCATCTAGTGCATTGAGATGAAAATACATGGAGGCGCCGCGATGTTCTATACATACATTAGCTTATACATATATGAGTGTAATACTGTACAGAATGTGAAACATCGTTTTGTTTCATTCTTTCTAATGTAGTAATCGTATTTGACAAAAGAGACAACAATATTTCAGTCGTTGCTCAATAAGACAACATTTTGTTATGACGTAGTGACAGTTGTAGGTAAGTGCCATATTCGCCATATTAAGTGACGAATTTTGTGGTTATGTTCGTGGTAGTCCTGCTGTCAAATGGTTGTTTACTTTTAGTATATTTAATGTGTGTGTGTTCCGTGATTGACACAACCATAACATCGGCAGCCATTTTAAGTGTTATTTTAAGGGTTAGGTAGGCACCTTTTTTTTGTAGGTATTTCCAGTCCATACTATTTAATATGTCTATGATCTAGTGCTGTGACGACACTGACATTAGAGCTTGAGGCGAACGCGGGGCGCCGCGCGGGTAGGCCGGTGTGTGTTCGCATTCCAGCGAGGTGCACAGTAATTTTGACCGAGTAGTACCTATTAGGCATTAATTACCTACAGCTATGCACATTGTTACCGGTCCTATAGGTATGCCTACTAAGATCATATTAAAGCACTGAACGCCCACTATAAATTAGTATAAACTCAACAGGTACATATTTTTTAAGCTGCATCTAGATCTAACACGCTTTCAAAATACGAAGGTAGTTACAACTTACCGCAAAAGTTCTCATCCGTCCCATCATCGCAGTCGACTAATCCGTCGCAGTATTGATCCTGTGAGATGCATCCGCCCCCCATGCACGGGAACTTGTCTTCACCCATGCATTCTTCATCAAACTCTTGCATGCTATCCGAAAACTCCGCTGAACACCACGCGAGGCAGACCACAAATATTATGCATTGGTATTTCATTCTGGGGAAAAGAGAAATAATATTATTTAGTTTGAGAAAAACAAGCAAGATTTGGGAAGATTAAAAAAAACTGTAGTACCTACACTTTTTGGCGGTGACTGTATTTAAAAAAAAAATGTATATAAACTATCTGAGGACGTAAAACGCCACTGGTTTCGCGATTGACGTGGCCACTTTCTGGGTCCAAATAATTTAATACAATAATCACATATTTATGGTATCGACAATAGAGGACTGAAGATTTTTTATAATATTGGAACACGAGTAAACTACAAATTCATTAAGAAGTTTATAAACCATGACAAAATTAAATAAAAATCGCAGCACAGGACCAGTCATTGTAGCGATGTTTAAAGAGGCCTATGTCCAACAGTGGACTGTGATTTTTCAAGAAAAAATAAATTAAAATAAACTTACATAGGTTTCTATAGTTTCTTCATTGAAATACCAAAGAATATGTACCTAATTAAACCTACAAATACTAAAAATATTAAAAAATCTTGATAAATAATTTTGAAGATTTCACGTGGCGTGGCTGCAGCAAAAAGAGCGGAAGACAAAAGAGCGAAACGGAAATTGAAAAGTGTCTCATACAGTCATAAAGTTGAAAATATTTTTCATATACCTGCCTTTTCATTTTATGAAACCATAACAAAACGTTGTTGAGATGATATCTGAGATAAAATCAATAAATTTTTGACGAAATTGATTAAAAAAAAACATAAAAGCTAATCGAAATCAAGTGACTATAAATAAAATAAACTTATTTAGTTCATTAAATTCTTAAATATAAAAATAACATTTGCTAATGTACAGTTTACAAGAAGTAAAAGATGCTGTAACAAAACGTAATATTGACAGCAATGGCTTCACGTTGCCAATTAATGTTCAATTTCCAAGTGAAAGGGTAAATTTAAACCTCTTCAGTTTGCCGTAGAGGTGAGACGTACTAGGTAAAATGCGTACTGAGTCTTGGAAGTACGCGTCCGCATAAATACTTATTCCAAAAACTAGGTCCACGAGTATTTAGGCGTCTCTAGTTTATTGACGTTTATATAGCTAGCGAGTCTTCGTAATATCCAGATCGAGTAGTCGCTAGTCGGAGTAATGTAATGGAGTATTTTCGGTTTATGGATTATTAACGTATATAAGACTCTTTATTAGGTAGGCTTTTTTTTAGGTATTCGTATCTTTTCTACATTTTAAAATTGTACATGCTTCTGTACACTAACTATTGACTGGGATTAGTGGAGAGAAACACACACACACTATACTACACTATATTTTGTTTTCTTGCCTTGACTAAATTATCTATCTAAACAAGTAACATATCAAAGTTACTTAAATATAACTTATTAATCTACGATAACTTGCACAAAAATACTTAGATAAAATCTTATTGAAATTTTCTTTACTCCAAAGGTCACTTTTAATCTTTAAACATACATTTACGTAAACAATAATTACCGTTCCTGTGACGTATTGTGACGTACTGATTTAAAAAACAAACACTGCTAAATATTAAAGTAACAGTGATTCTATTGGTATAGACATTAGGTTTAATAACGCGAAATGAATAAATCGACTCACCAATTTTGAGTGCGGAACCGAAAGTCTCCAAATGTCACCGGAACTGACCGAGACTGTTGGTAAACGCGAGTGTGGCAGTACGTGACTACGTGTCAAACGCCATACGCTTAAATACTCGAGACGCGTTTATGTGGTGCGCACGGAATAAGTCTTTACACGTCCGGCCAGAAACCTATTCCAAAAACCTATTCCAGTATATACGTCTCATCTCTAGTTTGCCGCTGAAACACGTTATCTGAGTGATTTCTCAACAGATAGATATCATTATTAGTATCAAACATTGTATTTCTTAACGGAATAAGGTCATCATAACAAATAAAACTACAAATAAAATAAAACTATTACCCTAGTTTTTACAAGGTTTTTAATTGAAGCTGCGCACGCAATTTACAATTTGATCTTAGCAACCCTGTTTTTACTCTGTGGTTGACAGGTCAGAGTCCAACTTTCTTACAAGTTTATTTTAAGTTTTAAATTAGTATTTCCTTTAGTTTTTAATTTACATTAATTGTTTTAGAAGTCTCCGTCGTGTTCAGTGATAATTGGTATAAGTTTTCCGGCAGCCATGGCATCTCAAATATCGAAATCTTTACTAAAAGTTTCCCACGTCGGCTCCACGGCTAAATTCGGTAGGTTTTGTAATACTTGTTTAATTTTATAATACTCTACGGCTTTTATAACCATAAAAAATATAATATCTTGTATATAAAACAGTCTACATATCTAAAAAGTTTATTTATCAGTTAAATATTTAGTGTTTTCTCTTAATTCGTATATGGACGTAAACTTTGGACTTTTGTGAGAAATTTGTATTGGCATTGTTGGCAATTAATTTTGTTCAGTTTCTTGCCAATTTATGAATGCAACGTTCGTGTTATATACATACGGAAAGGTATTCTGTGCCCTAAATATATACTGTTGCTACTTTGATATGATTTCAAGGACATTGGTGTATGTAATTTTGCTTATGTTGGGATATTGTACTTTTAGATACTGCCCGAAGGGCTCTCAGTGTAGGAGCAGCATTACAGGGAAAGAGACAGTCACTGCCCGACCGCACTGGCAAAAATGTGGTTCTTGTTGACGGAGTACGAACACCCTTCCTGGTCTCCTTCACTGACTATGCCAAGATGATGCCCCATGAACTTGCCAGACATTCCTTGTTGTAAGTATTCTTACATTCCATGCTTTCCTGGTATATGTTTGAAAAAAAAAATACTTATATGTAAATGTGTAAATGTTTTTACATGGTACATAAAATAACCTGTAGGCCATTAGTTATGTCAAACGAGTAAGTATGATTTTATTCAGTGAATATATTATAGTTGTAGTTGCTAAAATATTTAGAGACAAAACATGATTCCAGTATACCATACAATTTATTTTATTGGGAATAATGGCATACAAAAATAAATAAAATAGATAAGCTTTTGTATATATGTAAGTTAGTATAGTTGAGTTTTGTTTAGTGTTTAAGTATGTACATATTTTGTTAATTGGAAATTAAAAAAATTTGAAAAATAAAAAAAATAGGTAAGCTTACTGCAGACATTGCCAAGATAAAGATCACTTACCATTAATAATTATAAATAAAATTGACCTTGATATATCACCTAGTTTAGTGTAATAGTCTAGACTGCTACCACATACAAAGGTCCATTTGAGGGACTAAGTGCGGAAACCAAACCCCTCTAACATAGTCTAGACTGTAATCTGTAATAAGTTAATAACAAGTAAATTGAGTTGAAATATAAGTTACTTGCATCCCACCCCATCCATGACAAATTATACACAAAACCCTTCCTCATTTCTCACTCTTTCTATTTGTGGAGTAGTTTTTGAGTTTATCGCCTACAGATGCAGCGGGGGACTTTATTTTATAATATGTAGTGATGTTACCATCCTAACACTATAAACTATCTGGTTTCTAACTTGATCTACAATATTCTGCAAGGAGAGCAGTGACGGCCCACTGGTAACGGCCGCGACTTACAAGGTGTAGGTTGTGGGATCGAACCCAGGCAGGCGCTTTATTTTGTGTAAATTATTTAATCACCACTGCTCTCAAAACGGTGAATGAAAACAAAAATTCGTAGACATGTGACATCCACCAACATGCACTGGGCCTGCGTGGTGGATTGTTGTTTCGACGGGCTGTTTCCGCAACTCCACGACTAGCGCGTATTTTGCGTACGGGTGGGATTCAATTGCTTTACTCGATCCACCCCAGCTTCTCGAGGAAGGCTAGCAGCGCCTTGGTGTTGCCGACTATCTCCTGCAGGGTACCTGGGTCACTGAAGTATTTGGCCCTGTAGCTTGCGATTACAGGGCAGCTTAGGAGCAGATGTGCTGCTGTCTCATCCTCCACCATGCATGCTCTACATAGTGGGCTGTCCGTGATCCCTATGACAAAAAGGTGCTTATTAAAGGTCCCGTGTCCAGTCGTTACGGCTGTGACAGCACGCAACTGTGTCTTGGTCAGTCGTAGGGCCTTTTTCGTGAAACGGCCGTTGATGGAGGGCAGTGCCTCTTTGGCCTGCCTACAGTCGCTAAGGTCAACCCAAAGCTTACTGTGTTGGTCCCTGGTGCGTTGCCTTACCAGACCGCGTAGGTACCCGAAAGGTAGCGGCACAATGGGCTCCGGGCCCACCGGTGCCATACTAGAGCCCCTTCGGGCGAGCTCATCTGCAGCATCGTTCCCTCGGGAATCGCTGTGTCCCTTGATCCATTGAATGGTTACTTTATTGTGCATACCGACCTGGTTCAGTCGACGGTGACACTCGTAAATCAGCCCGGAATTGACCGTGTGGCTGTTTAGTGCTTGCAGGACGGCCATGCTGTCCGAAAGTATACGTATAGGGAAATCCTTTACCTCCCTAGCTAGGACAGCTGAGGCCGCCATGGAAATGCCCAAGCATTCGGCCTGGAATACCGTGTTGTGGATCCCCAGTGGTGTGGCTAAGTGGATGTTTAGGTCCTCTGAGAAGACTCCTGCACCCGTGCCAGTATCTGTTTTGGATCCGTCTGTGAAGATCCGCAGCTCTTCGGGGCGTAGTCCCTCGCAGCGGTTATCCTCGTGCAATTGGATTTTATATTTCTTATCGAAAATGAATTGCTTGGGTATCCGGTCATTAATGGCTCTAGTTATGGGGAACTCATGGTAGAGACCCTCGAGCAGAGCGGTGTGTTGTGTATCTCTCTTACCCCAGAGATCCAGTGTTTTTAGACGTACAGCTGCCATCGTCGCTTCCTGCTGTATAAACAGATGCAGAGGGGGGAGCCCAAGCATGGCTTCGAGCGCAGCGGTTGGGGTAGTCCTCATGCAGCCCGTTATCGCCATGCAGGCCAGTCTCTGCATTCGCTGTATTATGGTCCATTCCCTCTCACAGAGAGAAGGCCTGCATGCACGATGGACCAAATGTGAGTCTTAAGTGCGGAAAAGGGGTCCATCTATCCTATCCTAATATGTAAAATAATAAGTAAACCTAGAAGTATGATTACTATCTTATCATGCTATAATTTCTGCAATACTTTTAACTATTTATCATACATGGCAGTTACAAATACTTACTCATGGGTGTATCCAGCATTTGCTTAGGTGTGGGGTAAAAGAAGGATAACTCGAAAGATAGTAGATAGTTCATAGGCGGACCAAGACTGTCGGTACCCAGGGCGGCAAAAATAAACGGCCATAGAACAGGTATGCAGAAAATCAAAAATGTCAAATGAAAGAGTTATTTGCTCGCATTATCGAAAATTTCTGTACCCATCTAGTCTTTTTTCTCTTACAGTAAACTTTTAGTAACAAGTCGCAGTGAAGGGTGGGGCAAGCTGCCCCATCTGCCCACCCTGGGTATGCTCATGTACTCAATGTGCACTTGTCTCAGTGTGTACTAGTTTTCTACTGCCTTAATTAACCGACCAAAGTCCAACTTGTTAGATACTCCTATTCTAGCAACTGATTATAATTGAGTGACATGGTACAGTTTATTTCTGTTTATGATTAGAATCTTATTGAAAAAGTACCTATTTGATTATGAAAACAAAATAACATAAATAACAGACTGATTTAAAAAATGCTTTTAATTCAATTTATTTAGAATTACCAAACATAAAAATGTATTGCATACTAAACTGTAATTTTATTGCACCAGAGTTTGTTGCTATAATTTTACAGCTTAAGTATTTTTTTCACATACTTAATGTAAATGTATTGCGAAAAGAACAAAAAACGTAGAATCTAAAATTGAATTTAAATGGAGTGCAATTTATCACTAGTCGTTTGTGCATTTCTTTCAAGTAGGTACTTATTAGAAAATAAATAAGGTATATTTTATTGAAAATGCATTTTCAACTAATACTCAAATTGTAATAGAATTTTAATTCAATGCAATATATTATGTTTCTTCAAATAAGTCTTTATTGTAAATATGACACATTGCCAGAGTTCAAAGCAATCTACTATTATGGAAATATTTTTTGTAGCTTTAATTTCTCACGGATCCTATTTATACCTAACCAGAAAATCTTTCCATAGCTGTTATAGAACAGTTGATAACTCATGTCTATGCCAAATATCATCAAATATGTGGTGTACCTTCGTGTATTTTGGCACTGTATGTTCCTAGGCTATGTATGTAAGCATAAAATATGAACATGTATAATATTTATGAAGTATGTTCATAGCTATACAAGCATTAAAATCGCCCCTATATTTCCCAAAGAGATAGACAGAAGAGCATAACTAATTATGACTGCTAGGCAATAAGGGCCATGTTTAGGAGGCTAGTCAGCCCCATTCTTCATATTGTTACAAAAGCTTCCTAGATAGATATTTGGGAGAAGGTGGAACAGGTTGTAAAGTCCCACAAACCTCCATAGAACGACGGTTATTGTCGGACTGTTGTATGTGTTCAAATCGCGCCGAAATCTTTGCTTGCGCGATGCAGGATTTGTGTGACGTCAAGTCATTAGTTCGTAAGTGGCGGCGTTGGGGTGTCAGCGCCAAAATCCAAATTCGCGATTTCCCATATTATTTATTTTACGAATTCTTTAAATTACGTAACATTATTTTTCCTAATTATTATTTTTTCAAATTCTTATATTTCCGAATTCCTAGGTTTCCTAATTGTTTTTTGTCCTAACACCAAATTTTCCGAATGAGTACAGTTCGATATAAAAAGGAAAATAAACGCGATTGTCATAAGTTAAAAAAACTTAAAATTAAAACCACTTATTTCAGCCAGTAAATCAAAGAAAGTAAAAGAAAGAGGTCTAGAGCAAAATGAGGAGGAAAAAAAAGAACTATATACTACGATGTACATGTATAAAAAGATGGGTGAAAACCATTCATTCCATTTCGAACATTTTCTGAAATAAAAAGGAACCTGTTTTTTTTTTAAAGTTCTGTGGTTCACGTATCAATACTGTTACTTGAACCAACGTGTTATAATATAATTTCTTTAAACATTCTTCAGGCTATATTGCGCTTTTTAATAAATCATCAATGGCTTTGCTCCGTATGTGTTTGGCAATTTTTAATTATCTTTTCATAATATTTGCCCAGCAGTGGGACAATATAGGCTAATAAAAAAAAATATGATGCCTCTTTTTTCAGAAAATGTATGAAAAAGAATAAATAAATTACTTCTGCCTACCTTTTTATTTATACGGAAGTGCCAAGCCTCTCAATCGTCCTCTTGTCCTATGGCGTGCACTAGAACAACTCCACAAATCAAAGCAGATTTTGGTCATCCACGAGATGAATTGTGTGTGGAACAAAATCTGTTACAAAGTTTTTATTGTGATTGTACTTAAATGTGGAAAATACAGAATGTGGAATAAAATGGAACATGTAATAATGAGAAAGTGTAAATAACTGAATATAAAACAATTTGGAATATGTAAAAATAAGAATTCGGAAAAATAAGAATATGAAGGATTAAGAAATTGGACAATTTATACTTCGGAAAGCATCGCCGACACCGTTCTGGCTAAAATAGCTAGCCTAGCTCCGGAACCTCGAACCTCGGAGTCTTTAAGTCAAGAGTGAATAGGTTACTTCTAGGCAAGCGTGTTACACCGTCAACCACATCATCGCTTACCATCAGGTGAGATAGTGGTCAAGCGCGAGCCTATCTAAAATAAAAATAAATAAATCCAAAAGCGCAGAAACTGCATGGGGGCTTCACAGGCTTCGCGGAACGACCCTGTTGCGAGGATTTCTGCATGTTCGGAAGCCATGGCCTCGCGTTCCATGATGACGTGGGCGTTAAAGCTTCCTACTTCTGAGACATGTATATTGTTTGTTAGTGGCAGGTTATCTCAGGCAGTTAAATTCTTTAATTGATACAAAACTACAATAGGACTGATACTACTTTTTACCCTGGAAAAATTCACGGTTTCAGTGGCATCAGCCACGGGATAAGCTAGTACATAGGAATATCATTTCTAATCTTATGAGGGGTCGAAATTGGGAATATCATTATCCTCACAGACATAAATCTAACTAGATATCGCAAGTCCATCGATCTGTATGAAAACAAAGCGTGCCACTTTTTCACAAACAGATTAAAAACAAATTTACTTACCAATTAATGAAAACATTTCCAATGCCTCGGCCAACTTTTCCTTTACAGCTCAATATGGCATAAAAAGGCATTTTTCTAGATTTCTGTGGATTTCCGGTGCCGATAATGCTAAATGAAAAGCTCAGATAACGATTATTGGTTTTAGTCTTAACTTTCGTCCGTTTTTTAACACGCGAAGTACATACACGGGCGCACGGTTGGCGCAGTGGTTGAGCGATTGACTGCTGCGCTGCGTGTCGCGGGTTCGATTCCCGCACGGAACAAATATTTGTATGACTTACAGATATTTGTTCCGGCTCTGGGTGTTGTGTATGTGAGTTTATATTTTTCCCCGCACCCACAATACAGGAAGAAATTCCTAGTGTGGGGCAACGTTTAAAAAAAAATACAATCGCGTCATCTAGTTACATTTATGCCTGTGATTATCCTCATATTCTGTTGTGGGCTTTTCTTAAGTTCAAATAGAAAATGTAATAATAAACATTCTTCCGTCTAACAGGGGTCTCCTCCAAAAAACCGGCATAAACAAGGAAGTGATCGACTACATTGTATATGGCACGGTCATCCAGGAGGTGAAGACTTCCAACATCGGGCGCGAGGCGGCGCTGGCGGCCGGCTTCAGCGACAAGACGCCTGCGCACACCGTCACCATGGCGTGCATCTCCTCCAACCAGGCCATCACCACAGGTACGTCACATCGTGTAGGCACGCTCATCCAGGAGGTGAAGACTTCTAACATAGGGCGCGAGGCGCTCACCGTCTCTATGGCGTGCATGGAGATGCAAGCCATAGTGACGGTGTGCGCATGTGATGGCCTGGTTGGAGGAGTCCAACCAGGCCATCACATCACATCATCAGCCTATTAATGTTCCCACTGCTGGGAAACAGGCCTCCTCTCCGTGAGAGGAAATGGGCCGTAATCCACCACGCGGGCCCAGTGCGGGTTGGTGGATGTCACATGTCTTCGAATATTTGGTTCTAGGACATGCCGGTTTCCTCACGATGTTTTACTTTACCGTTTTTGTGAGCAGTGGTGATGAAATAATTTACACAAAGTAAAGCGCCTTGCCTTCCTGGGCTCGAACCCACGACCTACAACTTGTAAGTCGCGGCCGAC
Source organism: Anorthoa munda (assembly GCA_945859665.1). Classification (NCBI taxonomy): domain Eukaryota; kingdom Metazoa; phylum Arthropoda; class Insecta; order Lepidoptera; family Noctuidae; genus Anorthoa; species Anorthoa munda. The sequence goes on from OX243894.1 coordinate 9,508,292, forward strand.
ACCACTGAGCCGCCACTGCTCTCCCACCAGCCACCAGGCCATCACCAAAAGGTATAGTTCTGTAGCAGCCTATGCTACCACATAAGAACTACAAAATAGATCTGACGTCGTACAAATCATACATCGCCCAATAAAAGTTTTCACACCAATAGCAATAATCAAGCTGTAGCCCAGACCAGACACAACTCTCACCTGGTCAAAGAATCCTACCACAGTCAGAAGTTTGCAGGCTTTTTCTACCTGTTCCGCATACCTGTATAGTATGATTCAAATTGAATGGTGACTCGGGACAGAAGATGAGTCGCTGTGCTTCAGTAATTTCATGCGACAGCATGGTATGGAGTGGAGTACTTCACATTGTCATATTGTTATATGTTACATGGTACCTAATGAAAAAAAGATATTGTTATATGTTACATGGTACCTAATGAAAAAAGATAACTTATCTGATGGGCAGTCTTATTACAAGCTTTTATTTAACTTGCAATATGTGTATGTAAAGTGTTCATAGCAAATCTTGCAACTGAATTTTAAAGCAGTTTATTTATAAAACTTTATGCACAAGAACAAAGGCGGACTTAATGCCTTAGGCATTTTCTACCAGTCGACCTTAGGGTGGTGCAGAGATAAAATATGGCAGGTGCAACTTAATGAAAAAGCAAAAAGAGAAAATAAATATAAATAAAACAATTTAATATATACAAATATATACATAGATACATACATACATATAAATAATGCTATTGAGAAACCGAATCCAACAAATTAACCATGTGATGATTCTGCAAACTTCTTGCGAATGTGCTCGCGTGCCTTCAGTTTAGCAGTTATCCTCCACTAGATGAAATTTTGTATACACATTTATTTTGGATAACAATGCATGGTTGGCAAAGTGACGTCTTTCTAAACCTAATATGGTGGACTAGTTATTTTTTGTGCACTGCTATGATATGGGTATCAAATGAAAGGGTTTGCTGAGAAGAATACGAAAAAGCTTGTTTATAAAAAATATTTTTTAATGAATAATTTTATTGACATATTCATTATATACCGTTTAAATTTTTATCCCATTTTTGGCCATAACCCCTCACCACAGATAATATAATACTAGCATACAGATGCCTCATCCCATACAAAGAAACCGTGCCGACGTAACTAGCGTTTTTCATCTGATTAATCTTGTTATTTTTGTAAGTACATAAATCGCGTTCGGTCCCGTTTCACGGCAACAGATGGTGTTAGCAGCGACTTGCAAGTAAAAGGGTTTACTAGGTTCGTGAATATTTTTTTCTGTCCGTCACTGTATTTAAATACAGTGACGTACGTTTTTACAGTTTTTGTGCACCAAAATGTGTTACAATGCAAATTTTAACCATCGAGTGGAATGCCTCAGAAATTAAAAAATGCGACATCTATTGGCAACAATTTTAAATGATCCGTTCAAATAATCTTTGAAATGTGAATTAAGAGCCCAATATTCCATAATTTTGTACTTAGGAGAGTTGATTAAACAAGGACATACAATTTTTATGTTCAATTCCAGAAAATGTTAATTTTATACACAATTCTATTGAATTGTGTGTACATGTCGCGCCATCTAGTGAGATTTATTTGAACCAATTTTTCTTTCTTAGCAATGAGACCCCTTGCACTTTAAGATCTTACGATTTTACCTTACTGTTAACGTTACTGTGTGGATATCAACATTTTCTAATAGGAATTTATATTGTGTCCAATCATAAAGAGTATGTTGACTTTATTAACCTTTCCCCCTTGTCCCTCAGGAATAGGCATGATAGCGGCGGGCGCATACGACGTGATCGTCGCAGGCGGCGTGGAGTTCATGTCCGACGTGCCCATCCGTCACTCTCGCAAGATGAGGTCCCTGCTCCTCCGTCTGAACCGCGCCAAGACCCCCGCGCAGAGGCTGTCGCTCATCGCGTCCATCAGACCCGACTTCTTCGCGCCCGAGGTGAGTTTTAGAAGACTATTATTTATCGTTTGTCAAGAATAAGTAGAAAAACATTTTAACAAAAAGAAATATGAAGTCGGTGTCTATAAAAACAAAAACAGAAGGTACCAATGACACCGACTTCGGAAAAAAACCTAATTTTCGATTTGTAGTATTTTGCTTTAGAAGTCGGTTTTATTTTTTTGGTAAAATGTTTTTTATTTTTCACTTTTTAGTGGTACAAAATGGACATTTTCTATAGTAAGGTACCTATAATAGGTGCCCACAGTGATGCCAGAATGGATTACCCAAATAACATGTAACTTGAACATAACCGGTGGGATGAGAGTGTACCAGGGTGAACTGTACACATCTGCGTACTCGTTAAGAGCATACTGGTGTGATAGTATGTTATGAAATGGTGTAAACAATAAACAGACATATGATTGCAGCAATCCCGAGACATTTGCCGTCATTTATTGAAGAGTTATGTTGTATATCTCCGAAGTTCTTCATCAGAACTTACCAAATTTAAATGGGGCTATTTCGGAAGTAACTTCTTTCAAACAAAAAAGAACACAAATTACAAATCCGTTTATATATGACGGAGTTATGCCCGAAAACACAAAAAAATAATATAAATATCCGAATTGAGAACCTCGTTATTTTTGGGAAGTCGGTTAAAAATAAAAAAAGACGTAATTGTCGCTAATATTGAATGGCTGGCTCATAGTGCGACTTTCCGTCCGCAAGACAAACTTGAAAATCATATACAGAAAATGTTTGATTGTGTACAAATAAAATGGAAATAAGACAAGATACGTGTTAGGAATTTCTATAACTTAGGATCGAGAAGAAACTAAAACTGTATATCTAGCAGTGTGAAAGACAACGATAAATCGATCTCGCTCAACTACTTACTTTTTACCATCATCTTTTAAACGTGTCCAATAAACTTAACGAAACACATGAACAAAATTTTGCGCTGAGAAACAGTGCGAAAGAAAATTTGTTCCAAATAAATGTCACTAGATAGCGCGATATGCATCGATTTGTTATTGAATTGTGTGTAAAATTAACATTTTGTAGAATTAATCATAAAAATTGTCCTTTAAAATGTCCTTGTTTAATCAACTCTCCTAAGCACAAAATTATGGAATATTGGGCTCTTAATTCACATTTCAAAGATTATTTGAACGGATTACTTAAAATCGATTCCAATAGATGGCGCAGTTTTAATTTTTGAGACATGCCAGTTGCCATACGATTTTTTAATTTGTATATAACACATTTTGGTACAGAGAAACTGTAAAAACGTGCAAAAACATACTATAAAATAAATCTAAACTTTATTTAAAAAAAAATCGTGATTTTTCGTGTGTTCGTGTTTAGAACTGAGAAAACCCTTTTTCTTGCAAGTCGCTGCTAACGCCACCTATAGCCGTGGAACGGAACCGAACGCGATCGAAGTACTTATAAAAATAATTATCTTAATCAGACGAAAAACGCTAGTTACGTCGGCACGGTTTCTTTGTATGGGATGAGGCACCTATATGCTAGTATTATATTATCTGTGACGGATCTAATTATCAGCTCATCCCTCTAGTTACCCGCCGTGGCCGAGTTCTCGTCCGGCGAGACCATGGGGCACAGCGCGGACCGGCTGGCCGCCGCATTCGGTGCGTCGCGCCAGGAGCAGGACGACTACTCGCTGCGGTCGCACAAGCTGGCGCACGAGGCGCAGCAGAAGGGCTACTTCACCGATCTCATTCCTGTCAAAGGTAAGTGTCTTCTCATCAGGAGCAGGACGACTACTCGCTGCGGTCGCACAAGCTGGCGCACGAGGCGCAGCAGAAGGGCTACTTCACCGATCTCATTCCTGTCAAAGGTAAGTGTCTTCTCATCAGGAGCAGGACGACTACTCGCTGCGGTCGCACAAGCTGGCGCACGAGGCGCAGCAGAAGGGCTACTTCACCGATCTCATTCCTGTCAAAGGTAAGTGTCTTCTCATCAGGAGCAGGACGACTACTCGCTGCGGTCGCACAAGCTGGCGCACGAGGCGCAGCAGAAGGGCTACTTCACCGATCTCATTCCTGTCAAAGGTAAGTGTCTTCTCATCAGGAGCAGGACGACTACTCGCTGCGGTCGCACAAGCTGGCGCACGAGGCGCAGCAGAAGGGCTACTTCACCGATCTCATTCCTGTCAAAGGTAAGTGTCTTCTCATCAGGAGCAGGACGACTACTCGCTGCGGTCGCACAAGCTGGCGCACGAGGCGCAGCAGAAGGGCTACTTCACCGATCTCATTCCTGTCAAAGGTAAGTGTCTTCTCATCATCATCAAAAAGACGTCGTCTGCTGGACAACTGTCGTCACTTCGACCGGTTCTGTGCAACTCATCGACGACAGGTTGTATTTTTTAAAAATTGTGCGTATATTACAAGGATAATTTTTTGTGACTTGTTTTTGCCAAGATATAAAATACGCTGATGGGCGTATTTCGCACCTGAATATTAAATCAAAAAACGCCGAAAGGCGTCCGCCGCAGCGAATGTGTTAAAAAGTATTTCTCTAACACTTATCTTCCTTCGTACAGTTGACGGCAAGGACGGCGTGGTAGACAAGGACAACGGCATCCGCGTGTCCACCCCGGAACAGCTCGCCAAGCTCAAGCCGGCCTTCGTCAAGCCGCACGGCACCGTCACCGCCGCTAACGCTTCTTTCTTGGTAAGTTGAACAAACAGCCAAGACAATCTAAAATAGCAGACATCTTGAAAAGCAGAGTAGTTATTTTGACATTAGTATTGCCGAAAAAACATGGAAATGTTTCCCATGAAACAAAGATAAATGAAAAAAAACGATGCCATATTGGATTTTGAAATAGACTACATTTTCGGTATCAGCACCTCGTAAAAAACGTGAAATTTACCGACCACCTAGGGGGATTGCTGCTGAAAATTCTAAAGAACGCTTCCGATGTCGTGCTGTAGCGGTCTCACACTCAAGACTCCTTGCATTATTCTGAACGATGCTCATTTTTTTTGGGATTGTGACGGATATTAGTAATTGAGTATGTTTTCTTTTTGTAGTATTTACTTTTGTATTCGTCATATTTGGCCAAATTAAAATCTTTGCCTTTTTTAGGGTTCCATACCCAAAGGGTAAAAACGGGACCCGATTACTAAGATTCCACGTTCCGTCTGTTGAAATTTTCACAGATGATGTATTTCTGTTGCCGCTATAACAACAAATACTAAAAACAGAATAAAATAAATATTTAAGTGGGGCTCCCATACAACAAACGTGATTTTTTTGCCGTTTTTTGGGATAATAGTACGGAACCCTTCGTGCGCGAGTCCGAATCGCACTTGTTAATTATTTTTACTAGAATAAAATAGTGTAAACTAAAACTTCTGTTCTCCATACAGACTGACGGTGCGTCTGCTTGCTTGGTAATGTCTGAAGCCAAGGCTAAGGAGCTCGGCCTGAAGCCCAAGGCGTATCTGCGTGACTTCACGTATGTTGCTCAGGTAAGGAAACCATGTTTAAAACTTTTAGTTCTGTCACGGGTGTCTCAGCGCTAAGAACGAAAATTTTGTTTCTAATAAATCTCACTAGATGGCGCGATATGTAATCGCGCCATCTAGTGAGATTTATGATCCCATACAAAGAAACCGTGCCGACGTAACTAGCATTTTTTCGTCTGATTAAGCTGATTATTTTTATAAGTACTTCGATCGCGTTCGGTTCCGTCCACGGCTGTAGATGGAGTTAGCAGCTAATTGCAAGTAAAAGGGTTTTCTCGGTTCGTGACCATTTTTTTCTTTAAATACAGTGACGATTTGTTTTATAGTATTTTTTTGCACGTTTTTACAGTTTCATTGTACCAAAATGTGTTACAATACAAGTTTTAAAAATTTTGTGGCATGCCTCAGAAATTTAAAATGGCGCCATCTATTGGAAACAATTTTAAATGATCCGTTCAAATAAACTTCGAAATGTGAATTAGGTGCCCAATATTCCTTAATTTTGTGTTTAAGAAAGTTGATTAAACAAGAACATAATTTTTTATGATCAATTCTAGATAATGCGAATTTTACTCACAATTCAATAACAAATATTAATTTGTCATTGAATTGTGTGTTTGTGCGCAATCTAGTGACATTATATATAATAGGATTCCATTATTAACATTTCAAAAGTTAATATATTATTGTTAGTTATTGTAAAATTAAGTGTCCGCACATAAACTTTATTTATAATACTGTTTGTTCCGTTCCCACAGACAAACTGTGAAAACGGTTTTATGAGGCATAGTTCTTAAGTTAAGATGTTATAAACTTGTACTTTAATAAATAAATAATAATAATTTATTTGAACCAAATTGTCTTTGTTATTGCTGGGACCTCGTGGTTGAGATAACGTCTCATCATCATCATATCAGCCGAAAGACGTCCACTGCTGGACATAGGCCTCCCCCAAGCGTCACCACATAGACCGGTCCCGTGCGTCTCGCAACCAGCGGATCCCCGCAACCTTTACCAGATGACGTCTAATCAACATAAAATAACAAAAATCACTATAATAACCTTCCATGTTTACAGGATCCCGTTGACCAGCTGCTGCTTGGGCCCACGTACGGCATCCCCAAGATCTTGGACAAAGCCGGCCTCAAGATGAGCGACATCGACACCTGGGAGATCCATGAGGCCTTCGCTGTAAGTCTAATATAAGCTGTGGAAAAATCAAACTTCTACATCAAAAGATACAGCCGTCAATGACGCATATTTTACACTTGCTAGGAAATCAAAATCTACAGCGTACTTCCCGTTGACTTAGAATCATGAAATTTGGCAAGAAGCAATTTCTTATAGCACAAGTAAAGGAAAATATCCGAATACCGTAAATTTTCACCTACATCAAAAAGAAAAGATTATTAACTTACGTGCAGTTGGTAAACTGACCGCGACTTATGCCGATGTATGGGGACTACAGTTTTCCAACACCAAAGTTAATTTTGTCCCTAAATTCTGTTTATCAGAGCAATGTTCGGTGTCCCCATTTATGAACTTCAGTAATCTTATTAAATTATTTTGGTGAATATAGCTGTTTGTACGGCACTCTCAGTGCGCAAGTCCGACTTGCACTTGGCCAGTTTTTTATATTTGTAATGTTCATTTTATACCTCATATTGCCAGTTGGTCACTGATAACGGCCGCGACTTACTAGTTGACCGACAACTTTTAAGACGCGGCCGTTACCTTGGTTCGAACCCAGGCATGCGCTTTACTTTGTGTTATTTATTTCATCACAACTACTTCCAAAACGGAGAAGGAAAACATTGTGAGGAAACTGGAATGTCCTAGAACCAAAAATTTGAAGACATGTGACATTCACCAACCCGCACTGGGAACGCGTGGTGAATTACGGCCAATTCCCTCTCACAGAGAGGAGGCCTGTGTCCCAGCAGTGGGAACATTAATAGGCTGATGATGATGATTACGGGCGAGTATACTCTCTTCCTTTTCTTTATAATTTACACAAAATTGTTCGTTTCCAGGGCCAAATTCTGGCTAACTTGAAGGCCATGGATTCCGACTGGTTCGCGCAGACCTATCTTGGCCGTCAGTCTAAGGTAAGCTATCTATCAAAACCAACTTATTTGCTGACAAGATTAAGATCTACTGAGAACAAAACTGGGGCCGAAATGGGAAAATAGGGATGTTCCCTTCGTAGAAAAATGATAATTCTATTTAGTCCGTCTGTGAGATTATCAAGTAATATTGGACACGTATTTTTTGCTTTACCAAATTAATAAAAATGTACAAAATTAAAGCGCATCAAAGTTCAGGAGTGGGGGCTTGTGACGTCACTAAGGCAGTATAAAGTGTACTAGCGGCGTGACGTTTCACGATATTTCAACGCAATATATCGTCGTCACTTTATGTTTGCGTGTCAAAAGACAAAATACGTGTCCAATATTTTTTATTATTCTACCTGACGGACAAAAAACAAATTTTCAGTAAACTACCTTATTGGATGCATTTTTTAGGAACTGAAATGAAAAATACCTAGCCATTGAAAAACTGGAAAGAATATCTTTATCTGACAATTTCTATATAAAACCATGTGTACTTAAGGGTACACTAGTCGAAAATTCTTCCATACAAACGTAGTCTGGCTTTTACTCCACTGTTTGACGATGTACGTTCAAAATAAAAAATCATATCAATTTGTCTCATCATTATCTAGTATGGAAGCAAAAACGTAAAAAAAATATTTACTTGTAAGTTATGAGCTTCGAAAGTTCCATATTTTAACACTAATTTTAACGCATCTTTGGGCGCAAATAAGTATCATAAGAAGAAGGAAAATTGATTTATAAGTATAGATTTATAGGATAGATTAGTAATTCAACAATGCAAATAATTTTATTTTGAACAGATACATTCAGTCATTTTTTCATGATATCCAGACTCCCAAAGGTCTGTTTATATAATTTCGCGCGTTCGTTTTCGTTCTAAATCATCATCCAATTCGCTACAAATTTGCAAAAGTGTGTATTCGTACGCGAACTAGCTTCTTACTGCTCATAACAGCATGTATCTGTTCCGCACGTGTTGTCGGTTGATATAGCATGCATTTTAACCCCGCGCACAAAATAGTTCGTGCCGTCGACTAGTGTACCCTTAATTCGATTTGGTAAGGCTCCAGTAAGTGACAGTTTCACCATAAATAATGTATAACTTCAAATATATTTTTTACTAGCTGTTGCCCGCGACTTCGTCCGCGTCAAACTCGTAAAAAATATTTTTTTATTTTCCCGGCGGACCTATGAATTTTCTCGTGATCAAACGTAGCCTATGTTACTCGTTATTACATCAGCTATCTACCAGTGAAAGTCCCGTCAAAATCGGTCCAGCCGTTTCGGGGATTACCCGGAACAAACAGACAGATAGACAGACAGACAAAAATTGCTTATTTGTTGTTAGTACCGTATATTCTTTCACGTGCATTCAATAAAACGTTGTTATTTTGATATTACATACAGACACTTCAATTTTATTTATTTGTATAGATGTGTTTTGTGAATCAGAAGTTGGGGAGACAAATTAATAAATGGCCTTCAGACGACTAGCAGAATAGCCTTCCCTCTCCTCACAATCGCAAGGCGAACGCTTGAACACTATTAAATAGTATTTTTCTTCTACCTTGTCTTGAAATTATGTAACACATTACCTAAGAAATTAGTTTCGAAATATGAACATTTAGACACAGATTATATTTAAAAAAATATTACATAATAACAATTACAATATCTAACTGGCAGAATGATACTGAACCTGTTACCTCTCGAAAAAGAGCGCGTTGATTGTGTGTATATAGTCTGTGGTTTATAGTCTGAACGTTTCTAATAAATTGTTGCTCGACACGAAATGAACTATTTTGTCATGTGCAGGTTGGTTCGCCAGACCTGAGCAAGTGGAACAACTGGGGAGGATCGCTCTCTATCGGACATCCCTTCGCCGCCACTGGGGTGAGTCACATACTTCCATATTGGATTAATATCTGTTTTTGTGCACTGTTACTTCTTCAACACGGCGCTTGGAACCGAGTGTAAATCATTGCACTGAATGAAAAATTTTGCCATTTATAAGAAAATCTTCGTTGTCTTACATAATGTATCAAATAGGTGCACTTTTTCAACATCATAAATGACGACTTAGTTAAACCACACAATAGAAAGTATACAGAAGGACCTCTCCGGCCATCCTTAACGATTGACAACTAAACTTGCCGGACTCACTATACTTCATAAAATATAGCTTGATCTCTGTGACAGGTGTCAGTAACAATAGCGCTTCACAGGCTAACAATAACGTATACGTCAGTTTGACATAATTATGTCGCAGAGATCAAGCTATCTTTTATGAAGTATAGGGTTGCTAATATTATATTCTGAATTTAAAAAACGGAGTAGGTAGTATAAATTTACAAACATAAATATAGTTCTCGCCAAACTTCTTGGCCGCCCTGAAGTTGGCTACAATGGCTGCGCAGTAGTAAATCTGATACAAAAACAGCACCGTTTCGTGCCTCGCGCATCCGGTAAACCAATTTTTTTTTTATTATTATTAATAGGCTCGCGCTTGACCATTATCTCACCTGATGGTAAGCGATGATGTGGGCGACGATGTAGCACGCTTACCTAGAAGAAACCTATTCACTCTTGACTTGACTTCAGGGCGGCCAAGAAGTTTGGCGAGGGCTATACATCGATTCGTCTAAACATACAGTCCTACCAACTTATCTGTGAACTGTAAGAGGACGGCACCGTCGATTATCTTGATTACCGTCGAGATTATTACTATAGCTCACTCACTCACTCGAGCGGCCGGCCGGTCGGCGGCGATCGCCCGCGAGTGAGCGATAATAATAATCGACGGTAATCAAGATATCGACGGTGCCGTCCTCTTTCAGTTTACAGATAAGTTGGTAGGACTGTACATCATATCAAGCTTACATGCCTTAGAGGGTAGACAGATCACGACAAAAATGAATGAAAGAACGAATTTAAAGTATATTCGGTCTGTAACAATTAGTAAAAGTAACCCAGCCAATGCAAGCTCGTTACAGTTATTTAAGAATGACGCGACTAACGCCCGCACAAAGCACTCGTGGAAGCCGCGACTGAGCTATGTCCAATATTGCCTAAGAATCCCTGTAAAATCGCAATGTCAATGTGTGTGTGCAAAATGACGCTTTGTTCGCAGTGGCCTCTCTGTCTGCGCCGCTTACGTACTTTGTGGTTAAACCATGAAAAGCAATCTTTTCACAGCTAGACAATATGATAAATTTTAACTTGAAAAATAATATCAAAATCATTGTAATTATAAAAAACTCTGATGGTTTACTACCGCTCCGCTCTACCACAGTAAAAATATACAAACAGTATGGAAACTACCTACAAACGCTCGAAACGGCACACACAAACATATGCACCGACGAGACCACTCGGGCACTTCTGCGGTGCTGTCAGTACAGAGCACCGCGACGCGACGAGTGGTCACGTATGTTTGTGTGAGTGTGCCGTTTCGAGCGTTTGTAGGTAGTTTCCGTACTGTTTGTATGTTTTTACTGTGACTCTACTGAAGGAACATTATCTTTGCTCCTATACCGCATAGCCTAAAAGAATATGCCATTACTAAGCAGTCCTCAGTCTCAGTCTATTTATTTTTCCAGGCGTTTCTTGCGCCACCTCGAACCAGCCACAGTAATTAAGGGAATAAAACACTGAATCTATGTAATGATAATCCCATCTTACTCCCCAGGTCCGTCTAGCCATGCACACTGCTCACCGCCTGGTGCGTGAAGATGGTCAGTTCGGCGTCATCTCAGCCTGCGCGGCCGGTGGACAGGGAGTCGCCATGATCTTGGAGAGACACCCAGATGCCACCTGCAACTAAATCATTATAAAATAGACGTAGCGGGACGAAAACTTAGTCGAAAAAAAATTGGCAGCAGAAATAGTGATGTGGCAACACAAAAGTAATGTGACATGGCAACACTGAAAATAATAACATCGAAAATATGCGTCGAATACATAATCTCCTTTTTTAAGTTTGTTGCTGTGTGAAAAGCCGGAAAACAAAAAAAAAATAAAGGCTCCTAGTAACTGGCTACGTCTATATTAAAAAAAGCTGTCACTGCACTATAATAAGAGAATGCCTTGTATATGCATGGATGTGTAACCCCAAAAATAATTATTCGAAATGTCTGGATTAAATGTATCGAGAATCCCTAAAATAAGCCAAAATAACTTTCAATAATTTATACTAGTTAACTTGCTAATAGGCTAAGTACATTTGCTGGCAAAATTCAGTCAAATTACTAAAAAAAATGTATAAAATTAGTTCTCTATAACATTTTTTGATATTAATTGTACACTCGATTGTCGTACAAAAGGATATATTTTATATGTATTTAGTTTCTTATCATTTTGTCCTGTAATCTGTTAGTTTGTAACTGTGTAAGGTCAATGTCCTGATATTTATTTCATAATCATTAGTTTTAAGAGTACATTATATATCTGATGATTTACTGTTGTTATTAAAATTTATTAAAAATATCAATTTTTTTTATTTATTTAAATATGAGAATAAGAGCAGTGGTGGCCTAATGGTAACGATCGTGACTTACTTGGTCGTGGGTTCGAACCCAGGCAGGCGCTTTACTTTGAGTAAATTATTTCATCACCACTGTTCTAAAAACGGTGAAGGAAAACATTATGAGGAAACCGGCATGTCCTAGAACCAAAAATTCGAAGACATGTGACATCCACCAATCCGCACTGGGCCCGCGTGGTGGATTAAGGCCCATTCCCTCTCACAGAGAGAAGGCCTGTGTCCCAGGCACAGAACAGAAAAAAACGCCTTCTACAGTAGAAGTCGTAATTAAGCGGGGCCCGCGTGCCCCGAGTTTAGCACAGTTCCGCATATGTCTGCTGCCCCGCCCACACAACGCACATCAGTCTTGTTGCAACCGTCACAGTGAAAAGAACTTAAAAAAAAATACAAAAATACCCTATAGTGCTGTTTATAATGTAAACACGATAGCAGAACCAAACATTTATCAAATGGAGGTATACCATACCATCGGGCAATATTAATTGATTTTATTTCGATTTGAAAACTATATTTTATTTAACAAGACAAGTAAAAGTTGATTTTATGTTGTTAAATTTAAGGTCGACTTTTTTTTAATTTCAAACATATTGTTCTCGAAGATTCCAACTATGCACATGGCACAGTCAGCTACCCAATTAGAGATTGCCGTTATCGATAATGAGTTATTTATTTATTTATTTAATTCAGGACAACCAACAAAGCATACACCAAAAAATACATGTTAAAGTACTCATATTTTTACATTTTATAGTGTAGCCTTAATTAAAGGCTGCCACGGCATGCATTAAACAAAGGGGTAGAAAATGTAGAACAGTTATAAAACAGAATTTACTTTTTTAGATAGATTGTTACATAAATACAATACAATTTTTTTTTAATCGATATTTTTAGCTTACAATGTTCTCTGTGCTCTATGATATATCTGAAAAAATTTTAACCAGTGTGCAGTTTTTTTTTTTGGTGATTCAGTATTAGTTCTGTTATCAAATACATTTCCATGTTCAAACCATTTTTTTTTTCGAATTCTGCCTTAACCAAGTTTAAAATAAATAAAGCCACCAACCAATAGATTTATTGGTAGTATTCTAATCGAAAAAAGGTTAATCGAATAATTAATATTTTAATGTAACGATAAAGTCGCAACCTCCAAATGTCAGTTTAGTCTACGAAATTAAAAATCAGACTATAGTTTAATATCTATCGCGTACATGCCACAGGGTGTATTTTTCTATCAATAGAATGATTTTCAAAAACGGATTAGTAGTCTAACATAACAATTCTTAATTATATTTTCTATAAAACGTAAGTATTAGAATAATTTTATATAAACACTATTTTGAATTCTTTGTTTTTAAATAATATATATGACGGCGGGAGCCTCGATGCGTGATATCGTGAAGCACCTCAGCGACCAATTTGGGCAGGACTCCGAAGAGCTTACAAGTACAGTGGTCGCTACTTTAGAAAACGGAGCCGCTCTTGGGTTTTTGGAAAGGAAAGGCTCGCGCTTCTTAAACTGGGCGGCGCGTGATCACCTCACGCGCCGCCCAGTTTAAGAAGCGCGAGCCGCGAGCTGCAGACGGCGCAGCTGCGGGCGCCGGCGCCGTCACTAATGACATCATACGTCGAGCTCTTATCACAGCCGGGGCGCCAGCTGTTTTAGAACCCAATGGCTTGGCACACGACTATGGGTAGAGACCGGATGGGATGGCCATAATGCCTTGGAAGTTGGGTAGGCCTTTGGTGTGGGATGCAACATGTGTCTATACCCTTGCGCCATCCCTTAGCACGGTGGGCTGTGCTGGGGCAGCTGCTGCTGGCGCAGAATACCTCAAACGGCGCAAATATAACAACCTTATTGGCAGTTATATGTTTGACCCGTTTGGGGTTGATACATTTGGTCCATGGGGTCCGAGTGCTCATCGAGTGTTTCGAGACATAAGTAAACGGTTAGTTGAAAGTTCGCGTGACCAGAGGGCTGGCCTTTTCTTCAGCCAGAGAATCAGCATTGCTATTCAACGTAGCAATGCTGCCAGCGTTCTGGGCACGATTCCCATTGACATCGATGTGGACGAATTTTTTGATGCACTATGAGCCCTTTTCCCTCTCCCCTTTGTATGTAAGTTTGTTTTGTTATTAGTCATAAGATTAGAAATATTCAGTTGTATATAAACACTTGATTTCAAGCATAATAATATTTATCGAATCTAGCTGCTGATTTTGTTTTGTTTCAAAATAAAACGGATTGTCGATAAATAAGTCAACGACGGTGGTACATCTCTAGAGGAAAACGAATTGTAATGACCCCATTACGCAAATATAAATCTTATAAATAATGAAATACAGCTTTAAATTGAATGCATTTAGTATAATGACATCTAGCGGCGGGTAGAGTAACTTGCGTATTAATTTCATGTGCGCTTTTAATGGAAAATGTAATAAATACTTAAAAAGAGTAGTCAATTAACAACTCTATGACCATTAAAATGTAGTTTATTTTCAAATAAGCGACGACTGATATATTTCCTACTTTCAAACTACCAATCACACCAAAGATTTCTTAGTGTTACGAAATACAATTAACCTGTATATGTGTGAGTTTGGGTACGCTGGCTTCGATACTAATGAAGCCATATACGATTTCTACTGTCTTCTCTGTTCTGTGGTCCCAGCAGTGGGAACATTAAAAGGCTGGTGATGTTGATGAATTAAGTATGTGTCTATCGAACCTAATATAAAAACAATTTCTGTCCTAGGATCACGACGAAAACTAGAACTGGAATATTTGTGGGTTTTTATCCTTGTGATTCGTCTTTCGTCATGTCATGGTTAGGTATGTAATAATACATGGTATGTACTACTGCATCCGTGCGTCAGTCTCCATCAGCAGTACAGCCCAAAATAAAAAATCCGGCCAAGTGCGAGTCGGACTCACGTACGAAGGGTTCCGTAGCAACACGTTTGTTGTATGGGAGCCCTACTTAAATATTTATGTTATTCTGTTTTTAGTATTTGTTGTTATAGCGGCAACAGAAATACATCATCTGTGAAAATTTCAACTGTCTAGCTATAACAGTTCATGAGATACAGCCTGGTGACAGACGAACAGACAGACAGATGGATCGTGGAGTCTTAGTAATAGGGTCCCGTGTTTTTACCCTTTGGGTACGGAACCCTAAAAAGACAGGTTATGTATATAAAGTGTTCATCAAACCCACAGCATCAACAACCGCTGCACCAGCGGCACAGACTGTCCTCTGAAATTTCCAATGAATTAATTTCTTCCTACCACCTTTATGCAGATGATCTTCAAATTTACACACGATCTTCTCTTGGTAATCTATCTGAGGCTATCTTGACCATAAATAGTGATCTGGCCCGTATATGCGACTGGAGCAAGAGGCACGGACTTACGGTGAACCCTATAAAAACGCAAGTTATGGTGGTGGGCAGTTCAAGGTTGGTCTCAAGGATCGACTGGACGACTCTTCCCCAAGTTTCTTTTGATAACTCTGTTGTATCCTTTAGCGATAATGTTAAGAACTTGGGGATATTCATTGACAAGAACTTCTCTTGGACTGCCCAGCTACAGGAAGTTAGCCGCAAGCTATTCGCATCTGCTGGGTCTCTGAGGAGATTGCGTAATTTTCTGCCGACTGCCACTAAGATTGCGCTTGCTCAATCTCTTCTTCTACCCATCCTTGATTATGCTGATGCCAGCTATCTTGATCTCACTGAAGCACAACTTGATAAACTTGAGCGTCTTCAAAATGTATGTATAAGGTTCATATTTGGTTTGCGCAAATATGACCATGTTTCAGAATTCCGTGAGAAACTCAAGTGGTTGCCAATTCGCCTTCGCCGGAATGCTCATATTTTTTCCCTCCTGTATAATATACTATTTTTCCCATCTACCCCTCTTTACCTCAAAAATCGATTTCAATTTTTATGTGACTCGCACACGAAAGTTCTTAGGTCATCGGATAACATGAAACTTAAAATGCCAATGCATTCCACTATCTTCCTGGACAAATCTTTTACTGTCCAGGCCGCTCGTCTATGGAATGCATTGCCTGTAACAATAAAACGCGCGCAATCACTACCGATATTTAAAAGACTGGTAAAGGAGCACTACCTGTCACTGTGATATTCTACTTGTTGGAGCTGTATTGTTTTCTTGACTGTATATTTATATGTATGTATGTATTTATGTATCTGTTTTAGTATTTTGTATTTAGTGGTTACTATGTTTGTTACTTATTGTTTTATTCAAACTTGCACCAAGTGCAACCCCATGTCGTGTCCAGGCTTTCTCTCTCCATTCTGGGTTGCCTGGAAGAGATCGCAGAACGCGATAAGGCCGCCTGTTGTATGTTTGTTTTAATTTTTTAAGGTTTCCATATGTATTATTGTTTTTTATCTTGGTGTACAATAAAGTATATATAAATAAATATAAATAAATATTACATCTATGCCGATAAGTCTTTTTGGTCTTCCTAAATCTTTCAATTCGAATTTGGAGTTGAGTAGGTCTTTGATTTCTTTAAGTTTTCTTGGACATGAGTAGGCAATAAGTAGATCGTCGACATATATTACTATTATCATTTTGGCTCCTCTTTTCTCCAGTAGGTATACACATGGGTCGGCTTCTGATGCTTTGGAACCAATTTGTTTTAGTTCTGTGTCGAGTTTCTTATACCACTGCCTCCCTGCCTGCTTGAGTCCATAGAGTGCTTTAATAAGGCAGCAAACCTTCTCCTTTGATATGCTCTTTATATCTTTTAGCATGTCCACTGTCTTATTATAGATAGTTAAATCCTCGTTTGTACTTTCTTCCACCACGATTTCGGTGAGGTAGTCTTCGAGATAGTCAGGATATTTCATTAAAATATTTTCTTCCAGTTCACCATTCAGGTATGCGGTTGTGATGTCCATCTGGTTTAATTGTAACCCTTCTTCTACAGATATGCCAATGATAGATCTGATCGAGCTTAGTTTGGCTACGGGAGCATATGTCTCGTTGTAGTCTATTCCTGGTCGTTGTGTGAAGCCGCTCGCAACAAGTCTGGCTTTTCTTGTGACGTTGTTTTGAGAGCCGACTTTGTCCTTTAAAACCATCTTATAGGCCACGACTTTCATCTCTTTGTTTTTCTCTGCAATTTTCCACGTACCATTTTTAATGTGTGCTCTTATTTCGGCTTTGATGGCCTCATGCTAATATTCTTCATTTTCAATCTCATCAGACATGTTGCAGATCTCGGTGAGTAAGTAACCTTCTTCAGTATCACCTAATACAAAATCCTTCCACCATGATGGTGGGTGCCTTGTTCTTTGTGGCCTCCCATTTTCCGGTATTTCTGCTATCTCTGAAGCATCGTCGAAAGTCTCCACTTCGTCAATTTCTTCTGGATTGCTAGGAATATGTGAAGGATTTTCATTTATTTGCTCTGTAATTACGATTTCTATTGGTCGAATATTATTCTGATTTATTGGTCTATTTTGGTGTCCAATTTCAGGTTTATTTGTGTGACGCTCCTCTTCATCCACAAGGTTGTCATAGTTCGAATCTTTGTTTTCAAAGTAAATTTTTTCTGTGACTTTGATGTCTCGGCTTATCACCACGTCGTCATCTCCAGGTAGGTACACTCTGTTACCTTTTGAGGTCAAGGAGTAGCCCATAAATACTCCCTCATTGGTTTTTGGTGTCAGCTTTCCTCGTCTGTTCTTTTTCAAGACGAAAGTTTTCCTGCCAAAGACGTGAAGGTGAATACCAGACGGTGTTCGTCCTGTCCATTTTGTGAACGGTATGTTGCCATTTAAAGCCTTTGAAGGACTACGATTTATAAGGTAGTTAGCAGTAGATACTGCTTCTGCCCAGAGCTTTTTGGGAGCATTAGCTTCGATTAATAGGCATCCAGCTTTGTCCAATAACGATCTGTTCTTTCTCTCACTTATCCCGTTCTTCTGCGGGGTGTAGACTGTGGTCAATCTTCTTTGGATGTCATGTGATTTTAGAAAGTTGTCGAATTCTTTATTGCGATATTCAGTCCCGTTGTCTGACTGTAGATGTCTTATGTTCTTGTTGCGGAATGTGTCGACTTCATTTTTATAAGTTTTGAAAATTGTGAACATATCACTTTTCTTTTTGATGAAATATACATGGCAGTATCGGGTAAAATCATCGATAAACGTGACATAGTATCTTAAGCCTGCCAGTGTATCACACTCAAAAGGTCCACATACGTCGCTATGGTTGATTTCTAGCGGTTCAGTTGTGTAGAGATCGTCATGTCTTGGAAGTGGTAATCTTGAAAGCTTACCCTTGATGCAGGTTTCGCAGGTTTCAAATTTTTCACTAACCAGGTTCAGTCCATACATAAGGTTGTCTGCAGCCATCTTATTCAGATCCCTTTCATTTACGTGGCCCAGTTTACGGTGCCATTCCATGACGTCGCTGTATTCTTTTGATGAGTAATAGGAAGTATTATTTTCCTTAAATTCAAGATAGTACAGTCCCTCTTTCCTTTGTGCAGTCAGTGTTACTTCGCCGCTTTTCTCCACTATGTAAGCTTTGTCTTTTTCAAAAACGACTTTGTTTCCTCTGTCTGTTATTTTGCCCACAGATAGTAAATTAACTGACACATCAGGAACTAATAGGGTATCATTGAAGTTGTAACCTTCTTTGTCTGTGTTGACTGTTACTCTTCCTTTCCCTTCTATCTTACTAGTGTATTTGTTAGATACCAACTTCAAGCTGCCATTTTCAAGAGTCAGGGTGGAAAACATTGACTTGTCACCGCACTTATGAGACGAGCATCCACTGTCAAGACACCATTATGTTAAAGTTTTAAAGTAAAAGCTGTTCTATAAAAGTTAATTTTGAATATTTTTCTTTTCATGTCTGTCACTATATAAAACAAATTTGCTTCAATCAGTTGTAAGATGAAAATAATATAATTTTAAATTTTCTTTATGTTTTCTCATTGAAGTCCTGGTGGCCTACCCCCATCTTTTACAAAACAACCTCAATTTGAGTGCACTTTCTTTCGAGCTCTTATTGAGAACTCTCATTATCGTACCCTCACCTTAGTTAAACGATATCAATTTAATGCCGGGTAGTGTTGGGAAAGAACGAATGATTTGAAATATTTATCTATGAACCGATATAGGATTGCTTTCGAAGAAAAAAAAGGTTTTTAGAGTGTCGTTTTTGCTATCACTAAAATTTTAAATAAAAATTATCTTGAGATGTTTATTTCATATAAAATCCAAATAGAATTATATACTATACTATACATTCATGTCAAATATTTAAACTAATATTTTCTTGAGTGTATTTTACAACAATATAATAGGTTTAAATAAAAATAAAGTAATATTAAAATCAAAACTAATAGCCGACATTATAAAGCATCTCAAAAGCCTGAGTGTGATATAATTTATTACCTGTGGCTTGACTTTCCATATTATTATGATAACAAATTAAAGAGTGCAACAAATGTAACGATTTTACGTTGTAAGCTTGTATTTTTAAATTGGTCGGATTATTTATAACCTGACATCTTGGTCAAATGAGCTCTGTTTACAAGCGTGCTTTGTTTTGTTATTTTCGTTGTTTTAAAGTAATTTACAATAAAGTTGTTGTGTGGTTGTTGTGAGTTGTGTGACAAAAGGATTGCCATGTATTCTATGAATAAAGAGACGCTTACAAATATCTACAAATATGTTATCGTGACCTAAAGATTGTTATCCAAAACTGCCGCTATCACAAGATTATCACGAATTTCTGTCTTCAAAACTCTTTGTGGTGAGAAAGAGGAGTAGCCTAGACGAATTGGACGATATGGATTTTGGAGCAAAGTCAATGTTTTATTTTTTAAATAATGATTTGCCTACAATTGTATTTGGATGCTGTAAATGATAATGATTTGTTGCCCAACTTTAAAAGATCGGCACTTACAAATAATAAAGAAGCTGTAATTGGAAATAAGTTAATCGCAACCGTTCCCTTAATCAGTAATGCATTTTCTATTTAATGTAGACCTACCTAATAAATAAATGTGTTTAAAAACAGTGTTGTGTTTTATTTTATTGAAGTATTTGTAGTGTTTGATGTAATAAGACAACATTGTGTTTTAAAAGGTGTGCTTGGATGGTTTGGTCATGTTTACAAGATTTATTTATATAATAAAACAATATACAGGACCATAGGTGGACTTAATGCCCAAGGCATTCTCTACCAGTCAACCAAAGTTGGTGGAGACTGTGGTGTGGGGGTGTCTTTGGTACCTGTTGTTTTCCGTTTTTCCACACCGACTTCGGAAAAGAAAGTTAGTTTTCGCTTTGTAGTATTTTGTTTTGGAAGTCAGTTTGATTTTTTTGTTAAAAAGTTTTTATTTATGTCTTTTTAGTTTTGGTAGGTAGGTACCTCCAATTACCATGAAAATCATTTGTTGCCAAAGTACACCTCATGAAGATTCCAATAAGCCCAAACAAGACCAGGATACATTGTTTAATTACCGAGTTCCAGTGCCTACCTTCTGGCTTTATCATCAGATCCGTTCCATGGTACCATTTATTTCTAGGTATTTGCTTCATCATAGTCGGTTAACTATTCAAGATATTATCTTATACCCGTAACATACTTAGCATTAAGGAGTTCTATTGGCTATCTGTGGTCTTCTTCATCAGTTTCTCTTCACCAAATGGTACTTTTGATTGCAAATGAATGCATTATTTATGAATATACCTAAATCGCTATATGTATGCCTATAATATTTGAGGAGTTCCCTCGATTTCTCCTAGATCCCATCATCAGATCCTGACCTGATGACGATGGGACCACCTGGAAGTACACCCTTTTAAACAAAAGACGAATTTTTTAAATCGGTCCAGGCGTCTTTGAGTAATCGGGTAACAAATATAAAAAAACCGGCTAAGTGCGAGTCGGACTCGCGCACTAAGGGTTCCGTACCATTATCGCAAAAATCACGTTTGTTGTAGGGAGCCCCACTTAAATATTTATTTTATTCTGTTTTTAGTATTTGTTGTTATAGCGGCAACAGATATACATCATCTGTGAAAATTTCAACTGTCTTGCTATCGCGGTTCATGAGATACAGCCTGGTGACAGACAGACAGACGGACCGCGGAGTCTCAGTAATAGGGTCCCGTTTTTACCCTTTGGGTACGGAACCCTAAAAAGATGCCGACGAATTGAGAACCTCCTCCTTTTTTTAAGTCGGTTAAAATCGTGTACACAAATCTATACTTCTATACTATTATAATAAAGAGGTAAAATTTGTGAAGTTGTAGGGAGTAATCTCTGGATCTACTAAATCGATTTTGAAAATGATTTCACCAATATAAAGTTACTTTATTTCTGAGTGGCATAGGCTATAATTTATATTCAATAAAATTAGAAATCCTTATGTAAATTTCAATAATGTAACCCAAAGTAGCAAAATTTTGCCTATAAAATTCATTCTTTGGCGTGCGCTGAGAAAACTATTGATGATACATAAAAATGTTGTACTAAATGATTAAAGTTACTTATTATTACCTACAAAAAAGGCTGCCACATAATATATCTAACTATCATAGCTAAGTCACAACTGCTATTATAGCAGCTTTTATGTTCTAAATTTTATTAGATCGCCGGTAGAAACAAGTTGTTTACTTTCGTATAGGTATAGCCCTTGCCAAATTTCTTGGCCGCCCTGAAGTTGGTTTACCGGATGCGCGAGGCACGAAACGATGCTGTTTTTGTATGAGATTTACTACTGCGCAGCCATTGTAGCCAACTTCAGGGCGGCCAAGAAGTTTGGCGAGAACTATACTTAGTATTAATTCTTATTCAAATAAATAGTTTAACAAATTGGTAGGTAGGGTAGGGTAGGTAGCCAGTTGGCGGGAGCGAAGCCGCGGTGGTCGCGCTAATCTCAGGAACTACTGATATTGAAAAATTATTTTTGTGTTGGATAGTCCAGTTATCGAGGATGGTTACAGGCTATATAACATCACGCTATGACCATTAGGAGCGGAGCATAAATGAAAAATGTTGCTAAAACGGGTTTTTTTTTCCTTTTTGAGAGATTCTGTTGCGTGCGCTGCGTAAGCGGTTAAAGTTGCGCAACATTCATGTATGTAGGTAGGTAGCCAGTAGACGGGAGCGAAGCCGCGTGTGACAGCTAGTACTATATAATATTGTATTATAAAGCTGAAGAGTTTGTTTGTTTGTTTGAACGCGCTAATCTCAGGAACTACTGGCTGGAATTGGAAAATTATTTTTGTGTTGGATAGTCCATTTATCGAGGAAGGTTATAGGGTATATAACATCACGCTCGAAGGAGTGGAGCATACATGAAAAATGTTGCAAAAACGGGCAAAATTATTCCTTTTTGAGAGCTTGCGTTGCGTGCGCTGCGTAAGCAGTTAAAGTTTTTACGCTACATTCATGTAGGTATATAGGGTAGGTTGACGGGATCGAAGTCGCGTGGGACAGCTAGTATAAGTATATAGTTAAAATAGGCATACGTATTATATAGTATCTATAGTAAATACCTATAATAAACCTACCACCTATAATACCTATTCACATATGATGAATAAAAGGCGACTAAGAAAAGGTATTTACCAAGACAGATGTGAGTGAAAACACCACCCGGGAGGGGACGTCCTAGGTCATACACGGATCTTGTACGGGGTGGACGTGATCGCTGGCGGTAGATAGGGATTCTGGAGGTTGTAAGGCTCCTGCACCAGCGCGTTGACACCCTTGCACCTATTGTTCAGTTGTCATCAAGAATTCTCGCCTCTGTGAGCTGCTTGAGGTCTGCCAGATGTTCATGGGTGAAGATATGATGTCCAGGAAATAAAAGACTTTATTCTTCTTAGCGTTTTGCGATGTTTTCACAAGGTCTTCGTGACATAAAGTTGCGTGGATTCTTCTAATACAAATTTGGCTACCGAATTGCTCGATGCGCATGCGCACTATCGTACTACCAAACTTTACCGTCACGAGGACCCTGATTTCATATTCGCACAAGTTTTTTATTTACCTAATTTTTTATTATAAACTTATGCTATAAATCAGCAGAACCTCCCTTCCCAACGTCATGATCATAGCATGACCTATATGGTTGGAAGCGCCTTGAAATGGCCCATCCGATGGACCAGGTCCCTGACTATCTCCTCCGAGGAGTTCTGCTAGGAAGAATGAGTGATGAAGGGAAATTCTGCTGGTTTTTCGAACTTATGGCTATTACATGCTAAAGTATACATTTTTCCACTACTTTCATCGCGGGGGTTCGAAAGCCCTTTCCCTAAGCTATAGGAATCTAGTGTTTCTATAGCTATATCTATAGCCTTCAGGCGTGTAGGTGCCTGGAAGTGTGCGTGAGTAGTGAAAGATGCTATTTCCTAACATAAAGTTAGTTTGCACTCAAGGTACCCGTGGAATCCACGACCATCAGGTATCAATCGGTGGCCATCACGACAGGCCACCCTATGGTGCCACTCTGGTGGGCGTGGGTTCAACCCTCGAGTCAGTATTCACCCTGGAGTGTCCGAAAATGAGAATGTCCCGGGGCCGGGCAACATATTTCGGTGGTTATCTCCCTGGTCACCAGAGCTGGGCTCCTTACAAAAGTGTGATCAGGGAGGCCAAGAAACAAGGAATCGAATGGTGTGTGTAACTAGGGTATACCACCAGCCCTTCTGGTGGTTTTGGTGCCGGGAAGCGGCCGAAAGGGGAAATATTTGCCAGACCCAGGGAAACCAACAGGTTTTTATGATATGCCCGAAGGTCAGAGGACCTGGGGCCTATGGGAGAATCCGAGCGCCTGCCTGCCAGTCCCCGAGGGTATTGCTTCAGTAAGCAAATCTATATTCCTTCAGGTTCAGAAGGTACCTGAAGGCGGGCGGGCCCGCCGACAAGCGCTCGAAAACCCTTGTGTTCTATGTATACAGACACATTATCTCAAGCAAGTGGCCTTTATGTACTAGAACTATGTGAGTACTATCTGTTTACATGTCCTAGGCAGATATCTAGGTTACCTAGAAGTGCTGAATCGCTTATAACGAGTTCATCTTACCACTTACTTGAGAGAAATGTGTATGTATCTAGTGTTTCAGGGTGATACTCTATAGTCCCTGGCTATGTACTGTTGTTAGGTATCATTTTTCAGTCATAGCCTTAGGGCATCCAAGTTAGAACACCTAGATTGTGTTTCCTAACAGTGTAGTGTATGTAAAGGTAAATAATACGCATTGGTGCGTGAGTGTGTCGCACCCGGCGCTACTTGCGCTCCCGCTTTTTAGGGGACCCCTAATCGAAAAGAATTAAATTCTTTATTTACCTATGCTATTACATACATTGCTTACTTAAAATAACTTAAGTATTTCAACGGTATATAGGTGAGTATATAGACTATAAGCTATGTGTCGCTTCGTCGCGAACAGATCTAATTGGTAATGTTCTTCAGAAAGGTCAGGAGCGCTGTCCTCATTACCGGAGTGCTCTTATGACTAGATGTATGCATGTAAATGAAGCAAAAGGAGTATGTAAGGACCGTAGCAGGTGGCATTGTAGTTTCTGCTTCCCCACATGGGAAAAAGGCGTGAGTTTGTTTGAATATTTATAGGGTTAGTAGAATGGAGTTTGATGATAATAATAAATAATGTCCAAAACGTGGGCTATATATGTAGGTATTCTATTGATTCTCCAGCTGCAAAAACATTTATTACAACACAGTAGATAGATAGGTACACATACACACAATATTGTTAACGCAGTCGGGTAAAAAGATGCAGATGGTTATCAGTTATTACCATTGAGATTATGTCCATGGATATCACACACAATGGTACTAGGCAGTCATCACAAGCACATTAAGGATTAATACCAGCATATGCAAAGCAGCCATATAACGTGAGACACTAGCACAAGCACCACAAAACACCAAATGCTAATAAAATGCATTCTTCTTCGTACGTAGGTTTTACAGGTTATAACCAATCATTCACATTATTATATTTCAGCTCCCTCAGCTTCACGATGGGTTTGTTGCCTTCTATCAGCTTTCTTTTCTTTCTTATTTATCCTCGAACTGGAACAGTATTATACAATGCCATGTATTTAATGCAGTGCCTTTAATTACATCACAGTGTCGGTAGACACAAGCTGCCGGCGCGGCGGTAGTAGGTTGCGATGGCTCACGTAGCGTCTGCACTGCCCTCCATGATTACAAGGGTTTATTCGCCTTTAATAAAGCATTCGCCATCTAGAATCAAACAAGAAATTCAGTCCACATGCACTTAAATCGCATGAGATACACAAATCAATGGACAAGTTTACCTACGTAGGTAGGGAATAACTTAGCATGATGCCTGTACCTCTGTAGGGCTTGGCAGAGGTTATGAATTGAATAAATGCGTAAATAAATACGATTTACTTACCGGTTGTATCACGGAAGTGATATTTTTTGTATATATTTTGGAAAATGATAGTATTTCGAGCCCGCCAAAGCAACTTTTATTAACTGTCAAACAAAACCAAAATTTGTAGTAAAAACGATATCGCTAGTTGTCAAAAAGCACGTTGTGGTTTGATTTTTGAATGAACTATAAGACAATCGGCATACAAACATTATCAAAGTCTAAACAAAAACAACTTCGTAGCGTTATCAAAGTGAGCTTTTTTAAACGACGTCATGGTACGAAAACGCGACATAAGGTCAAATTGATACCGCCCTAAGACCTTGTGGTCACCCCCCTGCACTCTAATAATAATAGGATATGGGCGATAAAAATATTTACACATTCAGTAAGTTAAATGGTCAGGACAATTACAATGTCTGGAGTTTTGCTATGCAAATGTTACTCACAGATTGTGATTTGTGGCATTGTGTACAAGACGAACCGGAGAACTTGGATGATGAGAAAGCTAGAAAAAGAAATGCCAAAGCAAGATCTAAGATATGTTTAATGTGCAATGAAAATATCTATCCACTAATTCAAAATGTAAAGACTGCCAAGGAGACTTGGAAAGCTCTTCAACGGGGCTATGCGGACAGTGGGCTTACCCGTAGACTTACTTTACTGCGTAAGCTCTTTGATTTAAAACTACAGAATTTCTCAAATATTGAAGATTACTGTAGTGCTGTTCAGTCTACAAAGCAAGCATTAGAAAATATTCAAGCTGGATTAGAAGATGAATTCGTTGGAATAATTATGCTAGCTGATTTGACAGATGATTATGACCAACTTGTAATGGCGATCGAGCATTCCGGTCAAAAGATATCTTCGGAAGCAGTTATGTCGGCGCTTTTTAAGGAAAGACAAAAGAAGATGAACAAGATGTCGAGTGAATCTATTATGGTGTCAAATGCTAATATTATTAAGACTAAGGACGCTAAGAAATGTGTGTTTTGTAAATATTGTAAAAAAAGAGGACATACTATTTCTAGCAATTGGAAACATAAGGCAAATAAAGGTAACGCTAATTTACTATCTTATTAAACTGCTGTCAGTACGTATATGCATTCACCAATGAATAGGCAATCACATAATTGGGTTATTGATTCTGAGACTACCTCCCATATGATATTATCTAAAAAGAATTTACGTAATATCAAATCTTCCAAGAATCTCATAACTATTGCAAACAACAACAAAATTGTTTCCAAATTAGTAGGAGATATTACTATAAAAGGAGAAAAGAAGCAGGCACTTAATTTAAATAATGTGCTTTATATTCCAGAGCTAGTAACAAACCTCATTTCAGTTAAAAGGTTGGCCAATGAAGGTCATACAATAATTTTTGACAAAGATAGCTGCAAAGTTTTTAAAGGCGATTTAAACCTTAGCTCTAACTGTCAAACTCCTGTTTTGTCAAAGTCAAATATATTTATTTCAACTAGGCCAATAAGCGGCACTTTTGAACGTCAAACATTAAATCTAAATTAAAAATTGTACAAGTAATAAAAATTTACTCTACCGTGCATTCGGAAAGTAGCTTGTTATGGAGAAGAACGCACAAGAAACTCCATACTTACTCTTTTTAAAATGTTTTACAATGTTTACTTATGTACATACATTAATAAATTCATGTTATATTATTATATATTATATTCATTTCATATTATATGAATCATATATGTGAGGACGATGCACCCAAAAATAGCACTACACACTATACTACGTACAGGTATAAAGTAATAAAAGCACTAACAGGTAAATTCATTAATTTGATAAATAGGAACATGGTTCTCACATACTTACAAATATTCCAAACATAGGTAAAATACCTAATTCAACAACAACGGAACCGTGTGTGAGTCAAATGTTTGATAGGTAGTGTTAACAATGGTCTTTATACGATAGATCAGGGCAATAAAGCAATGGTTGTGAATGGTAATTTAAAGCTGAGTGCACACGAATTGTGGCATCGTAGGCTAGGGCATTTAAACCGTGTTCAGATGCAATTTTTGAAGGGTTTGGTAAATGGCCTTTCATTTGATACTATCAATAAGGATCCATGTGCTGTTTGCTGTAAAGGAAAACAATGTGTTCAGAAGTTTCCACGCAGAAAATTCAGGAGAGCTAAGAAGTTATTGGAGTTGGTGCATACTGATTTGGCAGGACCCATTGAAGCATCTTGGGGTGGAGCTAAGTATGCTTTAATTTTCGTTGATAATTTTAGTCGTCGAGTGTTCGGGTACCTCTTAACATCAAAAACTGAAGTATTCAGTAAGTTCAAGGAATTTAAAAGCTTTGCTGAAAATCAGAGTGGTAATAAATTGAAATGTTTACGCAGTGACAATGGTACTGAATATGTAAACAAACCATTTAATGATTTTTTGAAAGCGAATGGTATTTTACATCAGACGTCTGTGCCTCACACACCTCAGCAAAATGGTGTAACGGAGCGCACTTTTCG
The DNA here is from genome assembly GCA_945859665.1 of Anorthoa munda. Lineage (NCBI taxonomy): Eukaryota > Metazoa > Arthropoda > Insecta > Lepidoptera > Noctuidae > Anorthoa > Anorthoa munda. The sequence goes on from OX243894.1 coordinate 9,536,367, forward strand.
TACAATTTTTAACAAGGTTAAATGTTTGTTGGAAGATGCGAACTTAGACAAGCGTTGGTGGGGTGTAGCATTTAATTGTGCAATTTATTTAAAGAATCGGTCACCTACAAAAGCATTATCTGACAAAGTTCCAGAAGCCGTTTGGACCCGATCAATGGAGAAACTGAACCTCTCACATCTGAGAATATTCAGATCAAAGGCTCATGTCTTGATTAAAACTAAACGTGCGAAGCTCGATCCAAGATCTCGAGAGCTGACGATGGTGGGATACAGCGAAACACAAAAAGGTTATCGTTTTGTAGATGATACTATAAATCCGAAAAAGATTATTGTGGCTTAAGATGCAGTATTCACAGAAGAACAAATACTTGTAAACAATATACAGCCCAAAGATGTTCAAAAGTTGAAGGCCTATAATCCGCCAACAAAGCCAGTTATAAAAGAGAATCCTATTCCTGTTAATGATATAGTGTTAATTCCAATATCAGAAACCGACTTTAGACCTGCTACACCAGCTGTTACTGCTGAAAGGGAAAATACTTGTGAAATACCAGAACAAGAAGGTGTCGATAATTTCTATGATTCTTTTGAGCATGTAGATTTAGAGAATTCAAATCCTATTGCTTGTGAATTGTTACCTCAACAGAATATAACTGAATCTGGAAATAGCATTCCTGCAGTTATGGAAGGGGAAACAGAACAAGAGCCATTAAGAGTCAGGAAGCCTAATCGGTATGATGACATGATTTAAGATTTTCATGTATCAACTAATGACATCAGTCCAGATCCTGTTTCGGTCAAAGATGCTATAACAAGGACAGATCGAGATTTATGGAAGAAAGCTATGACGGAAGAATACAATTCGTTAATTGAAAATGGAACATGGATTTTAGTAAATCGACCTACTGACAAGAATGTTGTGAAATGCAAATGGGTATTCAAACTTAAAGTTGGTGCTGATGGAACCATACAGCGACACAAAGCACGTCTTGTTGCAAAAGGTTTGTCGCAAGTTTATGGTCAAGATTATTTCGAAACTTTTGCTCCAGTAGTCAGATTTACATCGATGCGGCTATTAATAGGATTGGCAGCTGAAATGAACTTGGAGATTTATCACATTGATGTCACCACAGCGTTCCTAAACGGGGAACTGGATGAAGAGTTGTACATGGAAAATCCTGAATTATTTGTGAATGAAGGCAATGAAGGAAAGGTCTGTAAGCTTGTAAAAGCTATTTATGGGCTTTACTCTTTAATTCCCATGCCCAAGATAATAAAGATTTCTTGGTTTCTTTTTAATCAAAATGCATATATGCCTTATATACATTTAATTATGACAAAAAAATATAAATAAAAAATAAACTACCACAATTTTTTTTTATGGGGGTGTCACCTACAGGTGACACTGAGCGTTGTGAAATTGAAGGATACAGATTATTTATTAATGTTACGGTAGGAATAAAACGTCAGAGTTTAGAATAATATTTATTTATATTTTGATATATCAGTTTCTTTATGATAAAAATAGTTAATCTGAAAGAAAAAAAAAAAACACTTATTTATTGTTGTGAACACTGTACCAACACTTAGATGCAAAGCAATATTGCACTTGTCAAACATTTTTCAAGTGCGTTGGTGACAATATCTGTTGGGAAATTTAGAGTATAATAATAACACAGTGGAATATATGTAGGTAACAGAACACAACTTTTTATTGGGTATTGACAGCCATTGTTAGGAATGTTGCTAAGCATCTAAACCTACCATAAACACTTTATGGTCTGAGTGACATAATGGATTATCCTTCATGGACAACACCCCCACTTAATCCCATATGTCTGCTACAGAACATATGCTTCAGACGCACTGTTGCTTTAGTTAGCATATCTGCAGGCATAACATCAGTCTGACAATAATTGATCCTGATCACCTCACTATCAACTAACTCTCTAACAAAGTGATATCTAATATTTATATGCTTTGACCTTTTGCCGATAGTAGGACTATAAACTAACATGCTAGCACTTTGACTATCACTAAAGACAATCACAGTGTCTGTCCGATTAGTTAGTTCAGCATATAAACCTTTCATATTTACAACTTCTTTAGCAGCCTCACAAAGAGCAATGTATTCTGCCTCGGCAGTACTTAAAGCTACGCATCGCTGTTTGCGAGCTTGCCAAGCTACAGCAGCACCACCAAACATAAGGAAATAACCTGTAAAAGAACGGCCATCAGGCCCATTTCCCCAATCAGCATCTGCATAAGCAACCAAAGATTTGTCGCACTTCTTAAAGCATAGCGATAAATCAATCGTCCCCTTCAGATACCTAAGCACACGTTTTAATGCTGCCATATGAGCGGAATTGTTAAAATTATTAAATTGACTCAGCATTGTAACCGCAAACGAGATGTCTGGTCTAGTACTACATGCCAAATACATAAGAGAACCTATAATCTCCTGATATTCAGCATTCTCATTTCTCTCTCCTGGCTTCAAACGAATGTTAGTTTCAACTGGTGTACTCACTGGTTTGCAGTCTCGCATACCATACCTTTCCAAGATCTTCTCAATATAGGATCTTTGAGAAAGAATAATTTCTCTTCTCTTTTTATCTCTGAAAATTCGGACCCCTAAACATTCTCTGGCTTCTCCAAGGTCTTTTATCTTGAAATTACTTGCAATATGCTGCTTTACTTTCTCCGCCTCGATGATTTTATTTGTAAAGATATAAAAATCATCGACATAAAGCGCAATAGCTAAGAAAACATCTTCAGTTTTCTTTGTATAAACGCATGGATCATATTTGGATCGAATAAAGTCCATTTTCATAATATGTCCATGAATTTTCTCGTTCCAACAACGAGCTGCTTGTTTCAGCCCATATATTGCTTTCTTTAACTTGCAAACTTTTCTTTCATCCTCAATAAAACATTCTGGTTGCTCCATATATATATTTTCCTGAAGCTCACCATTTAAGAAAGCCGTAGTCACATCGATGTGATGTATCTGCAGATCCTTTTCAGCTGCAAGTGCTACCAGAAGACGGATTGAAGACATTCTCACCACAGGTGCAAAGGTTTCAAAATAATCTTCTCCTGGTTTCTGGGAGTAGCCTTTAGCTACTAATCTAGCCTTATGACGCTGCACGCTACCATCTCCGCCAATCTTGAGTTTAAATACCCACTTAGATTTTACCACATTGACTTCTATTGGTCGATCAACTAATTCCCAGGTAGAATTCGCCTTAAGGGAATCATATTCATCCTTCATTGCTTGCAACCACAAATTTTTGTCCGAGCGCTGCATAGCATCTTTAAGAGATACAGGATCACCAACTACATGAAAATTATAGACCATGTCCTCATCACGTTTAGGACGCCTATTCCTAAGAGGATATCTTCGTTCTGGAATCTCTAGTTCAAGAACGTTTTCATCCGAACCAGAATCAGAAGCATCGTAAAAATCTTCTTCCGGACTTGACAACGGATTAGCCTCTTCGGGAGTGACCACCTCTTCAATCATTTCATTTTCATCACGTACTTCATGAAAACTATTAACTGGACTAGGAGCAGTCCACACGGGAACATTTGCAACACTGCTCTCAGTAATAACAATTCCTTCACGAATATCTTGATCAGTAATCGGAACCACCACAGTAGACGGCGTTTCCAATGGCTGAACATTTGTATTCGTCAATTCAGGAACATCTGGCTGAGCCACTCTATTTGGCTCAACATTCCTTTCTATAAAAGTTGCGTCTCGAGCGAAAATTACCCGCTTTGTGTTGTTCATGTTAATGAACCTATATGCCTTCTGATTCTCACAATATCCTGTCATTATCATTTCAGCAGTCTTGGAATCAAACTTTCTCCGGCCATGATCTTTCACCAAGACATGAGCTTTACATCCGAAAGTCTTCAAGTGTGAAAGATCCACTTTCTCCCCAGTGAATACTTCCTCCGGAACTTTATCCACAAGAGCCATTGTCGGAGATCTATTTTTCAAATAAACGGCACATCCAACGGCTTCACCCCAGAACTTTTTATCCAATCCAGCTTCATGCACCATACATCTCGCCTTCTCAACAACAGTGCGAATAGTGCGCTCAGATACCCCATTTTGTTGTGGCGTGTACGGCACTGATGTCTGGTGGACTATTCCATTAATCTTCAAATAATGTTGAAAATCATTGCTGGTATACTCCGTTCCATTACCGCTACGCAATTTCTTAATTTTCTTACCGGTTTGGTTTTCAACTAGCGCCTTAAATTCTTTAAATTTAGCAAATACTTGGGTTTTGGACTTCAATACATAGCCAAATGTTTTTCGACTATAGTCGTCTACAAAAATGAGATAGTATCTGTTTCCACCCCATGATTCAACTTCCATAGGTCCCGCTAAATCCGAATGCACTAGTTCCAGTAATCCTTTAGCCCTTTTACTGTGTTTCCGCCTTGGAAATTTCTTCACACACTGCTTGCCCTGGCAACATGCCACACATGGTTCCTTGTTCACTTCTCCAAACGAAAGACCGTCCACCATGCCTTTCAACTTGACCATTAGTGGTCCACTTAAGTGACCTAATCTCCTATGCCATAAATCATACGCACTTGGAGCACCTGAAGTATCTGAAGGAGTCGTGAGAACCATCGCTGCCTCTTTCGGATCTAAAATATATAAACCCTGTTTTAGTGGTGCTGTTAACAATGGTTTACCAGCTATGGTTACATCATTTTTCATATAAACCTGACAACATTTTACATCAAAGACAACAATGCAACCATTATGACAAATCTTACTAACCGATAGCAAATTAGTAATCAGATCTGGCAGCAACAATACATCCTCAAATTTAATTTTTCGCCCCATGGCAAAAACATCACCTTTTAGTTTGGAAACGATTTTGTCATTGTTAGCAGTAGTAATATACTTCGAACTGCCTGCACTAACATTTTCCAAAATTTGTGTTCGCGAGGTCATATGTGATGTTGCTCCGGAATCTATAACCCATTCCATAGGTTCTGTGGCTGTCGATAAAAGAGTTACAAAATCCTTTTGTAATAATAGCGACACATTACCTGCAGTACCCTTACTAGAACTATCCTGGGTAGAAGTTACATTGCCCTTACTGTCTTTAGACTTGCGCTGCTTACACTGCCACTTATAATGGCCTTTCCGTTTGCAAAAGTGACATATTATAATTATCCTTCTTGCTAACAAGCGCCGAGTCCATTGTCTTCGTAGTTGTCTTCTTCCGTTCACTTTCCTTCAGAAGCGCTGCCATCACTGTTTCCGTAGTGATTTTCATGCTGGAGTGCTCAAGTGACATTACAAGAGGGTTGAATTCTTCAGGTAGTCCAGCCAACATTATAATTGCAATAAATTCGTCATCCAGACCAGCTTTTATCTTAAACAAAGCCTGGGCCTGCAGTCTCGACATAGATAGCGATCGTTAACTCGTAGCGATCGGTCGCTAAGTCCTAACGATCGATATCTAACGAATTTTGGTAGTCTCGACTGCCAAAGCTAACGATTTTTGACGTTTGTCATCGCAAACTTAACGTATATTTACGCTAAGTTAACGATTTATCGGTATGATATCGGATTTCCTAGCGAGCATTTTTGACAGCCCGATAAGTATTCGTAACGATCGTTAAAATTGGTTTTAGAGATTATAAAAGCAATAAATAAATAATAATTAGACAAAAATATGGCTGTAGAGTATTTAGCGTGGGATTTGGTCGTGCTCGAAGACAGACGTGATTGTTAATAGTGTTAATACATCGACAAATTGCACAAAACCGGCGTAAAGGTGAAAATCCTTTGGATTTAGAAGGATGGTCAATATCTCTACCTTCACCGAGTAAACAAGGACATGTTTTATGAGCTAGTTGGTGAACTTCACCCATCTATTCAAAGACGACTGCCTTACGAACTTTCTGTGGAGTCTCAAGTGTTTTTGTGTTGGGTACCTACCGTGCCTAAATAATATTTCTATTTATTTTTTCTTATATCCAAGATGTTCTTATAATTTTCTTCATAATAGATACTGACGGCACTCCGATTTTACGCAAGTGGGTGCTAACAACTACCTGTTGGCTTGCAGCATGAGTCAATAGTCAGTAAGCCGAGTAATACATGCTGTAACTTTGGCTATTGATGAAAACCTTTTAAAAAGATACGTCAAATTTCCCATGACCAAATAACAATGGTGAGCAGTTAAAGCAAAGTTTAGAAATACTCCACAGCCATTCTCAGATGAGATTGGAGCCATATAAACACTGCACACAAACATTTTATCAATTGGGACCACCGTACATGGCTGCTTGGTAAAGAATAATAAATGTTCATTATAATCTATCTGCTCAGATGAACTAAATCTATCTGGAACAGATTGCCCATTAGACTGCTGAAAGTACACTCTATGTTTTATCTTTTAGGTGATGATGGATATCCTCTGGAACCATGGTTGATGACTCCTTGTAAAAATCAACGCTCAGTGACACCGGAGTATCAATATACAAATGCTCATTGTTCAGCCAGGAACGTCATTGAAAGATGCTTTGGTGTGCTTAATTCTGTTTTTAGGTGTCTGTCCCACCAACGCATAAATAAAATATAAATTACATGAACCAGAGGTCACCACACCCACATAAATAGTGTTCATGAAGATGGCCTAGAAGTTACAGGTACCTAACCAATGATTTATCTTAAAGTATTCATTAAATATTTATTATATTATATTTATTAATTAGATATACCTATATTTGTAGAACATATAATTTTTCCTAAATCTTTATACCTACTTCATTGGCATCTCCATTTATTTGACCCAAAGGTGATAGATAACGGCTTATAGCATCAAGTCCGACTTATGTAACACCATTGTATGAATACTCCTAAAATCTTGATTTTGTTATACTTACAGGACATGTATCGTGCACTGGGCGAGCTGTTGCAGAGCACATAAGAAGAAGACTCATCAATACTAATTTTACATAATTTTATTTTATTGACCCTCTGTGATTTAAATAAAAAACTTATTAAATCATACATTATTTTTATTTACAAAAGATGTAAAAGCGTTAGCTGTTTTATTTGCAGCCTATGCAAATAGCACCGACGCCTCGGCTTGTGCCTTGCTACCTCAGCCTGCATCTTGGCAGCGTCTGCTTGCACTTGAGTCGCAGCTGTCAGCATCTGTAAAAAAGTTAGATGAAATAAAAATATCTCTTAATGCCCTCTAGCGTGCTAGTGATTCTAATAATAAAAAGGAAATAGCATAATGTCCGGGCAGTCAATGCCAAATGTGTACTCTACTCCAATTAAGGATGTTATACGTCTCTCCACCTCAGTCAAAGGAGCAATAATGATGCCCCGGTTGTCAGATTGTATGATTTATTTATTTAATTTTGCCTTAGTGCAGGTACAACTTTTTAAGTCTCTCCAAACCTGTATATAGAATAATGTATTCTACTAAATATACATAAAACTGACGTGGCTTGTACTTACAGTTAAAAACAAACTTGTGATTTAACGTCATGCATTGCTCGGGCTACTCGATGGATTAGTTTGGGAGTTTGTTGAGCTCCTTATTGGCAAACTCCTTCCAGCCTGTTTCAAAATTTGCCCATATGGATATATGGACGGGCTTCTAAAGTCACCAAAAGCGCATCAATCTGTCCCGAAGTACGCCTGAAACATTTAAGATATTCATTAAGTAAACATAAACACAAACTACTTCGGACAGCAAAGTATTCAATTTAGTACCAAAAATAGGATTCGAAAATTGTTATAAGTTGTAATTACCTGACGCTCACGCTGCTGGCACTCGGGCTCGGGCCTGCGACTTTGTCACTGTCCTCCACCATTGAAATACGGTTCTTTTCCAGTTTTTCTATCAGTTCTATCTCAATAACGTATTTTGTGTACAAACTTGACATTGACAGTTTGTTTCCCATGTTCAATGTCTGTGTTGCAAGGAAGCAAACTAATTTCTTCTTTGTTAAGCGTATTCTTAAAAACGGTATAAGCTACTTACACGTTTCGATGCAAAAAATTGTAAACATGATAAGGTCTACCTATCTTCTGTACAATTTTCAAAGAAAAATAGTTTTTTTTTAATATCTTGTCTACCAATTTTCCCTATAAAACAAGGATTTTTTTCAAATGCCATCATTTTCCTTTAGAATTACCGCACTATGAATACGAACATCGTTAGCGTACCGTCGTCGCTATGTCAAGATAGTGACCGATTTTGTACGGTAACTCGGCTGTCGAGACTTGCGTTTATCGTAACGATCGATACGGCAAGCGTATTTTTTCGGTAAGAGTTAACGATCGTTAGTTAACTTATCGATCGCTAACTCAGTAGAGACTGCAGGCCCTGGCTTGTGGCTTGGATCTCATTAACATATTCTTCTGTTGAGCTATAGTCTGTGAGCTTCACATTGAATAATTTCCGAAGTAAATTCAGCCTCCGCAGCAAACCTCCATCTGCATAAGCTCGTCGTAGCGCCTCCCAAGTATCCCTCGCCGTTTTAGTTGTCATAATGAGGGGATAGATCTTCTCTGAACATAAAAGACAGATCTTACTCCTAGCTCTGGCGTCTTTTTTAATCGCCTCCGCCGTTTTTGCCTCAAAATCCTCATTTAAACATTCCCATAAATCCAGGTCTGTCAAAAACATTTCCATCGAGAAAGACCAAGTCCCATAGTTGGACTGGCCCGACAACTTCTCAAATGTAACGGCTTGCATTTTCGTATAAATTGCCGCAAAAGTTTTAATTTACAGAGATACGTTATGCCAAGCAAGTCATGGGCTGGGCCCATAACCTGTTGGGAAATTTAGAGTATAATAATAACACAGTGGAATATATGTAGTGAACAGAACACAACTTTTTATTGGGTATTGACAGCCATTGTTAGGAATGTTGCTAAGCATCTAAACCTACCATAAACACTTTATGGTCTGAGTGACATAATGGATTATCCTTCATGGACAACAATATCCGCATCTTCGTTGACATCAATTGATTTGCGAATGGTCGTCAGCACTTCCTGCGTGCCTAACCTCGGTAGGCACTCTGTTCAGAGGTACGCAACAAGCCGAATTGCGGGTCGGAGGCTTGCCATATTTTTGCAGTTATATAAAACACAGTAGGAGTAGGTCAGTAGTAGTGGCAGAGTAGATCCAATTTTATTATGTCTCCGCTGTAAACCAATTCAAAAAATATGCACTGCAGACAGTCCCTCCTGAGTGTTAGTGCAAACTTCGTCATCAATTTCAAATTCGGTACAGGTACGTCGATTTCTTCTCCTTCTTCTTCTAATCCATGTAATTCTCCAGAAGTAGGTGGTCTATTAGAATGGATGGCCGTCTGGGCTGAAAAGTTCTGGCGGCCCGGACTGCGTACCGGATGATGCAGCGTTGGAAGGCCTTCCTCTAGGTTGAGCGACAACCTGACCAAGGCTGTGGGCGTCCGGTTGATGCGAAACGAACAGGACCAATCAAAGTGGCGAAGCTTGGGGTATGTCCAGCAGTGGACTTCTTTCGGCTGAAACGATGATAATAATGATGAGGTGGTTTTTTTTTACTTCCACTTGAGAGGAAACTTTTTTATTTTTTTACTTCCACTGGGAAGATGAAGAATATTAGCTTCGTTTTCGTCTCTATTATCTTCTTTCGTCACCACACCATCATCAGGAGGTAATAAAATAATATCGCCTGGGTCCGCCCCGACCTGCAACTCCTCGGCAATCTTATCTAAGGTCAATATGTAATACGTAAATAAGCTCTACAGCACCATCACGATATAGACATAAGCCCAAAACGTAAAAAACTTTGTTATTATTTAGAAGGAATTCAGAACAATAGAGTTAATATAATGCCTAGTGTCACCCGCAGGTGACACGGCATATTTCCAACGTCGTAACAAACATGTTCAAATGTTTATTTCACTTTTTGTCGTATGACACATACACAGAGTGCTCGAATTTCGCGCGAAACATCTGATTGTATTATATATTTTATAGTTTTACTTATTTACTTTGGAACAATGGTAGTAGAATAATAATATCTCCTTAAGGTAGAAAAAAATATTAATCTTCTGTCACCTACAAGTGAAAGTGACACTGGGAATTGAAGAGTTAAGCAAGCAGCTCGTTGCTGGAATGAAAAAATTCCCTATAATTATTTTACACCATCCAAATATGACCAATGTGTATATATGAAGAAAGTTACAGAGGGATTTTTAGCTATAGGACTGTATGTGGATGATTTTTATATTTTTGCTAGTAAATCAGATTTAGCCAGTACCCTAATCACGCAGATTAGTAAATGGTTTAAGATAAAAGATTTAGGTGAAGCAAGAGATTGTTTGGGCATGTCAATTTCAAGAAACCGGAATAGGCATGAAATTTATCTTAGCCAGGAGAACTATATAAAAAAGATTCTCAATAAAACTGGAATAGAAGATTGTAAGCCAGTTAATACTCCTCTTGAAACAGGGCTGAAATTAAATAAGGCTACTAAAACTGATAGAGATTTCCTGGAAATAATTGGAAGTCTCATGTATTTATCAACATGTACCAGACCTGATATTGCATTTGCAATCAGTTATCTCAGCCAATTTAACACTTGTCATGATGACACACATTTTGTTCTGCTTAAGCGAGTAATACATTATGTAAAAGGTACTGCCGGATTATCTTTAGTATTTTAAAAGACTGGAAATATGAAGTTGGAAGCTTTTTCTGATGCCGATTGGGGTAGCAACAGTGATGGCAAATCATTTACTGGATATTGCTTAAATCTTGGTGAAGCAGTGACTAGTTGGCAGTCCCGCAAACAACAATGCGTTGCTCTCAGTAGTGCTGAGGCTGAATATGTCGCTATATCAGAAACATAAATATTTGATACAATTTTAGTTAAAAATAGGTAAATTAAATTAGAGTACTGTGATACTAAGCATATGCCTGCTGACGCATTAACAAAAGCAGTTCCGAAGCCGAAACTTTTATTTTGTCTTGAGCTTATGGGTGTAGGTGTACAATCTTAGGTCACATCTTGGTTTATAGATACAGTGCCGGATTAAGGGAAGGTGTTAGTGTTTTAAAGTAAAACCTCTAATCCGTACCCTGTTCTATAAAAGTTAATCTTGAATATTTTTCTTTTGATGTCTGTCACTATATAAAACAAATTTCCTTCAATCAGTTGTAAGATGAAAATAATATAATTTTACATTTTCTTTATGTTTTCTCATTGAAGTCCTGCACCCTAAAAATAATACCATACTTCTTCATCAACGCTTGAATGTGCAGTACTCAGACAGATGTTGTAATTTCTGTTCTGATTACCTTTGGTTTTCTCATTTGTAGTTTTCTTTTTGCCCCAACATGCCGCGGTAGTGTGCCCTTTCTTTTGACAGCTCTTGCAAAATGGTTTTTGTTTAACTTTCTTAAAGTGGTATGCTTCAGAGCTTTTGGCTTGTTCACTACCATTCCTGGCCTGGTATTCCTCAAGGATTTTAACTTTCAGGTCATCAGGATTGGGCAATGTGTCTCTGGATTCTATGGCTATACGGAAGTTTTCAAATGACTTTGGCAAACTGTAGAGTAGCATTATGCTGACCAATTCTGACGGTATTTTTATTTCCATATCGGCGAGCTTGTCCACAATATCCATAAAATTATTTAAGTGATCACGGATATCTTCATCATTGGTCATTCGCTTCAGAACTAACTGCTTCAGCAAGGTCGCTTTTCTCGCAGGTCCGGTGCTTTGATACGTAGCTTTAAGTTTGTCCCATACGGCTTTAGATGTCTTGCAGATCTTTATTTGTTTGAGTTCGGAAGGTGATAGCAAAAGTAAAATTTCAGCTCTTGCCTTTAAATCCTCCTTGTTGAACGCTAACTTCGCTGCCGCATCAGCGTTAGGGGGCATTGTTTTCTCGCCGCTTACGATATCCCAATAATCATTTTTAATAAGGACTGCCTGCGCTTGTAAACACCATGTGTCATAATTTGACTTGGTCAGCGGTTCTATATTTCGATAACTCGTCGATGCCATTTCGCGTAATGTTTACTTACAGAAGTGCTAACCACGCTCTGCTACCAATTGATGGTGTATTTCAATGATAAACACAAGTAAACATTAATCAGCTCTTTTAATAATGTAAAAACTACAGACAGGCTTTTATTCATAGGAGCATATTTATCTATGTTAAGACATAGCATGATTATTTTTCGTGATAGCATATCAGCATTTTTGCCAGCGACAATATAAAAAGTATTGTACGGCCTCCATAGTGCTGTGTCCAGTACCTTCAGCGGTTGTTTACTTTGCGGTTTACGGCTTCGTTTAAGATTTTTCGCGATAATCATTGTTAAAATTCATAAAATAGTGCAAAATTATGTTGTGAGTGGTTGCGATAGTACGTGGTGTCCAAAAGGTGATATAAGATTTCACGCGTATAAATCGTGATTTCTGACATTGAATCATCACTTAATGTTAATTTCCTCTTAAATCGATTAAGCAGTGTTTTCAAAATAATTGTAAATGATAACGAGATGATAACTATATCAAGATCAAATACATCTACATTGATTTTGTGCGATTTATTACATGAAGTCGAACTGCAGTAGTGTGACCATATTGGGACAAAAATTTTCAACGAGCTAAATTGATGAGCCTACTTAGAGAAAATAACATAGAAAACAAATTAATTAATGTCGTATCATAATATTTTGCTTCTCTGTTGCAGGAAATGCTTAACTATCCCATCACGGACTTCATTGATTGTAATGATTTGCATGAAACTAAGATCGTTAAGCAAATAGTTAAGAAAATATATTGAGGGATTTACGTGGTAGGAGACAGAAACTACACAGAGCAATAATATTTAGTCATGTATATTAAGTAGAAAAGTTATAATATATGATTTTAATTCGGAAACTGTTTTTGATTCCTTTTTGTTTTTTTTTTAATATATTACCGTTCCTAATATAGTCCCGTATAATATATATACGTAATATTAAAAATAGCGCAACACCTTAACACCCTCCTTACCACTCCTGCTCCTTAACACTGCCTAACCCAGAATTCTGATAGAAAATAGCTGTTTATTATGTTTCATTATTCAACAAAATTAATGAAACATCATCCTGTCACTGTGATCTTCTACTTGTTGGAGCTGTATTGTTTTCTTGACTGTATATTTATATGTATGTATGTATTTATGTATCTGTTTTAGTATTTTGTATTTAGTGGTTACTATGTTTGTTACTTATTGTTTTATTCAAACTTGCACCAAGTGCAACCCCATGTCGTGTCCAGGCTTTCTCTCTCCATTCTGGGTTGCCTGGAAGAGATCGCAGAACGCGATAAGGCCGCCTGTTGTATGTTTGTTTTAATTTTAAGGTTTCCATATGTATTATTGTTTTTTATCTTGGTGTACAATAAAGTATATATAAATAAATAAATAAACATCTGATTTTTTTTCGCAATTTCTGGGTTGGTCATTATGTAAGTACCAGTTGTTGTAAAATGATGTCTCTTTCTCGCGCCCGCACAGATCTAAGTAATTTATTGCCGCGGGAACTAAACCTTTGTCCTGGTCATGATCTATTTCCGCGAAAAATTCTGTACATGTCGACCCAGCACTTTCTGCGTGATTAGATAAATGACAAACAGCCAAATTTACAAACTCTGAAACTTCCAAACATTCACACTTAAACAAACAGCTTCTTTCGTAATTTATTATACGCATGCTTAATTATCATGATCTATATAATCTTTAGGGGCTCGGTCTTAGTATTAATGAGATTTAGATATATGAATATTATTGTAAACCACTAAATGAACAATTGTAGCGATGTCCTGGGAAAAATAAAATGAAGATTACCCTACTTAGACAGAGAGGGTCTGCCTACAGAGAGAGTGATAGAGATACATAGGTTTTGCTTCAAGTAGGTATTCGAAGTGTGGTCTCCTTAGATAAAGTACCTATAGATTAAGCACTGGCGTGGCCGCACATGAGACAGCAATAGTTAGTTCTGGTGTTACAACAAGAACAAGTACACTAAGACCCACCATCGCACTGACACTTATTATCTATAAATAACCCAAATTCCTTGTCTCAATTAACACATAATACCACGAAATCATAGAAAATCAAACAAAACCGAGTTTGTTTGTCAAACCTGCCATTGTATTAGAGTTTGACAAACAACAGAAACCGGCCACGGTGACAAAGACAAAAAATAAACTTTTGTCCTTATCATTTACATGGAGCTGCCAATTAGCCATCTCGCTCTATCAATCAAGGTCAATTTAAGGCTTAATCTATAGGTACTTTATCTAAGGTGGTCTCCATCTTTATCTATACCATTCTGGCCTGGCGCTGAACTGGACCTATGTGGCACAGCCGTAAGGCACACTTACTGAACTTTCTCTCATGTTTTTATTTTATGCAGAAAACTAGTTGTGTGCTTTTAAGTTTTTACTAAATACATTTATTTTCTCTTTCTTTCAGTGCATGCGCTTTGTTTAAGTCACAGCATGACCATATTGATTTGATTTTGGCACAGACCGGAAAACCGCGCGCGTCCGCGGGAAAAACCATAGTGAGCCCTAGCATTAATAGACTAAATGAGTGAACGAAACTGTGCCATTACTGCACTCTGTGGTCAAAACCATAGACAATCACTGTGGCGTCGTCCGAACGGATATTGTTTATGCTCGACATTTTTCTAAATCTTTTGGAAATTAGATAGCAGACGCAATTTTTATTAAAATTCCGTCTATTTGGTGCAAGTTTTATGAAAACTTGCGTGCATTTGACACGTTTGCTGAAACTGTTGAAGAAGAAGTTTTAAAGTGACTTATGAACGTTATGTGTATGCCAATAAGGCTAAAGTTTTTTTCGCGACCATTATAGCGGGAAATCTACGTTGTGACGCGCACAAACCGTGATTATTCGTCGCTAGCACTGGCGGAGTGTCGTAACAGCCTGGTTATGTGGCCATTTATATTTTGACAGTGGACTCGTGATAAAATTTGTTTTATTTGACAATGTCGGAGGAAATGGCGGTGTCTGATAACACAACTGGAGAAGAAGCTAAAGTTAGCAACGATGAGGCAACGACGGCGACGGTGGCGGAGCCCGAGGAGGCAGCGGTGGAGGTGCCGATCGAGCCTGTAGTTTCTACCGACGAGGAGCCCCCGCCTTTGGTGGAAGGTGATACAAAAACTTTCACATAACCTAAGTGCCAACATCACGACATACTTTTCGCCAATTGGATTGTATTTTTTTACTTTTAGTCATGCTAAAGTGCAGTTGCAACCTTTCGATTGTAGATTGAGGTCAGATAGCTGCACTTCCTAAACTTATTTTGGTAAAACATAAGTTTGTTATTTCATTGCTTGGTAGTTAGTTATCAGTTTGGAATACCAACAGATCATAATTTAGTGGTAATTAGGCATTAATTAACAGATGCAGACACACTCATGTATTTGTAATGCTGCAGCGAACTCATGTCACTAATATTATATTGAAATCTTTGGCCATGTATCGTCAGATACAAGATGGTGACCTCATAATTTAGTTGCGCTACATTAAAGGGCATATGACCTATTGAATTTATTTGTATAATATGAATAGGTGTAATATCAATGTTTTGTAAATTGAATACTTGTAACGTTTGTTACTGAGATTCATTTATCAACTATAACGGAATGTATATGGGTGTATTTATGCTATATGGAACAGAAAAATTCTCAAGTGCTCAGACCTGTGATCTTGTTGCTTAGAATTTACTATACTTCACACCGTTTTTTATAATAAGAATGATTTCAGCATTTATTTATAGATCCCGATATAGCATAATATTTCCTACTTCCAATAATTTCAAACATAAAAAGGTGTGAGTAGGTGCTAGTCAATAGTATGCTGACTGCCCCTGCATCAGGTACTTCCCAATCATATTGGCCAGGATGAATATAGGCTTTCCAATGCGCAGAGCTCGGCACGCTGCTGTTTTTGTATGAGATCTATTGTGCAGCCATTGTAGCGATTGATGGTTGGATTACTATTGCTAGTGAATGTGCTGCAGTATGTTTTGACCCTATGGAGCTTGTATAGTGGAGCAAAGCCTCAAAAAAGCACTTTTAAAGCAAACATTTTTGTAATATCACAGTTTTGTAGTTTTCTTAGCCATCTCTAATGGATTATTTCTTGCTAAAAGCTTATTATGAGGTGGAACTTCCCATAATATTGTCAAATATAGACAAGCATGTTAAGATTTACATTATAAACATTGATTGTGTAGAATTTGCTCTTTGACAAGCTTGCTGTTACTTATATTATCCCTTGGATTTGATGGATTCCATATGGCATGCAAATTGAGTGGTGCTCTAAAAAATGGAAGGAGTTATACTAAAATTTGCATAAATTACACACATATGACATACCCCAATCAATGTGGAGACACTTGGGGGCGGCCTATGTCAAGCAATGGATGTCTTTATGCTGAAATAATGATGACACATACGGTATACATCATGGATGACTTTGAAATAGGCTTTAAATGCCCCTTATATCTCGACTACTACTACTACTTACTAGACTAGAATTGTATAATTATGCCATTTTCATTGTAAAGCCTGGTCTCAGAGCGGCATGCATACAAGAAGCGAACTGTGTAGCTTCTTTTGTTAGTATTTGGGTTTAGTACAGCTAGACATTTTCCAATATAATTATCTCTGTCAAAAGTTATCTCACCCTATTGGAGGTGTAAAGACCCACAACCATCATTAAAAAGAGAGGATCCTTCAATCAGACTTATGCTGTGTTCAGGCAATTGCCTGGCGGTTGTTATTGGACTCTTGGAATGTACAAATCGTGCCGAATGCACTAGCTGGATACTGGATTTTGTGATATAATTTGTATGTGGCATCATAGATGTCGCTTCACAGTGACACCTTTTCTAAATCCATCCATGTTTATAACCTGCTTACGAGGTAAGGCATGAGAGTATTCCTAAAGTCTGAACTAATCACCTTTTCTTTACAGAAGACCCAGGCCCAGAAATAGAACTAAAGATCGAAAAGGTGGCAGAAACGGAACCCGAAAAGCAACCAGAAGTGAAGGAAGAACCAGAATCTGATGACATAGACGTACCTATAGAGACCCCATTAGCTGACGTAGACATTAAGAAGGAGGAAGAAGATGACGTGAAAGATGAAATTGAAACTTTTGAACATAATATTGAGGAGGACCTTAAAAGAGGGATCAAGCGGAGAGCTTCGAGCGCTTTCAGTGATGCTGGTGGCGATGAGGAGTTTAAAGGCTTTGATGAGATCAAACTTGAAGTTAAGCCTACAGACTACTTTCGGATTTTGGGTGAGTAATAGAAGTTTGGTTCAAAATAATTTGTTAAATGAACAAATTTATTTATGGTTTGCATATAGAATGTTAATAAAATATTGATTTCGATAATACCCTCATATCCCAAGAGCTACATATTTTAAAGTACCATAAAATAAAGAGTGTATCCATTTATTTACAACATTATATTGGCAACTTTTATGCTTTATAAATATAATGTGTTTTGTTCAGAGCGACTGGAGGCGGAGGTGTCAGCAGCTAGCAAGGACCTGGTGCCGCTGAGGACCGTGATGGCTACGCCCCCCGCACCCGGCAGAGCCTCCAAGCGACCACGGAAAGATACCGGTAAGCACATAATAAGATGATATAAAAGGGATCTTTTGAAACACTTCCTATTATTTTTAAAACTTTAATAATTAGATGCAATTTACAAAAAATGCTGCCTAGATAAAATTTAAATATACTTATAGAGAAAAAACAGCCCAAACAACTCTGAGATGAGCATTACTGCCAGCTACTCAGTTTTTATATTATAAAGAGGTAACAGGGTTCTCCTTCGTTTTCCTCCCCACTCCTCCAAGTTGTTACGGTGGATCATTTACTGTTCATGCTGTTCCCCTCTGGAATACTCTTCCACATTCTATATGGGATAGTGTTTCGTTGGAGGTTTTCAAGATAAGAATAAAGGAACATTTCCTGTCAACATAAATATAAATATGTATTTATGAATGTAAGATTTTAGTTATGTATTTTATTGTTATATAGTATGTAGTATGTTTACACATAGGTATCTGTTTAGTTTATTTAGTATGTAAGAATTTTAAATATTCAACAATTTTTTTTTTTTTTTTTGTTTTTACTTGGAATTTTGTTGTGCATCACTCAAGTGGATCACTGTCCTCATACGCAAATTTCCAATAACAACTGAGGTTTGCTGTTAGAGAACCCAATTATGGGTTAAGCTCGCCTTTGTACATAAGCTGTCCATTGTATTTGTATCTTTATTTTATGTTTTTTTTTTGTGTAATAAAGAATAAGAATAACATTGTTTGAAATTCTTGAAATAATAGAAATGTATAATAGTGCTGAGTGCCATAGGCTAATTTTAATATTGCACAAATGCACAGTTTCAAAATCTAACCAGATTCAGCTATATTCTGTATTCTAAATGGAGCAACTGCCTCCAAATCAAACAACAAGATTTTTAACAACAAAGACAATAATATTCTTTCAGTTGTAACATATCCACATATTTTCTTGTACCTATCTGTAATTTTCCATGGATAAAAATATTAAATTTATTATAATATTTTTATTCAATAAAAATATTATTATTATTAAATAAAAACAGACAGGAAATAGACAACAGAAATGTTAATAAGGAATATATAAAGCACTATTCCTTTGTCCTAGACACTGACTGTATCTAAAATGGTGCTGTGCTCGACAGGGTCCATAATTGTTTCTGTAACTTATATTTATCCCCTGTATATACATTATGGATACAGTTAATTGAATTTGTATTTAAGTTCAATGAACCTGTAAACTATTTAATCTGTCTGCAATAAGCACAGATTACCACAGACCACCTTGAATTTCTTATTGCATGTTAACTGCACCAAAGTTGCAACATCCTCTCCTAAACCGAGACTATAATAATTGTTTTATAGTGTTTTGAAACAACTGTCTACTTGGGAATGATTTAATCATAGATTTATACAATGGTCATTGACTTTATATGCAGTTGCCTTGTTAGTCTAGTTGTGGCAAGCGTTACTGCTGAAATTGAGGTCCTGGTTTCGATACCCGGTTCGGGAAAAGTGTTATTGGGTTTTTCCATCTGGAATTTCTCAGTGGCAGCCTGCAGCCTTCTTCTTCTTAGTCGTTTTGCTCTTGACAGAGCGGTCGTGGTCACGATGAATTTTGTCCGATCGCTGGTGTTCTTGTCACTCGCCTCACGATCTCTCTCCATTTGGCGTAGGAAAGTTTAGCGCATTCATTTACTGGACCTCCTATCACAGATTGAATTTGGTCGGTCCACCTCATCTGTGACCTCCCGCGTGGAATGTTACCGTCCACTCTGCCCTGCACGACCAGGCGCTCAATGGAGTCGTTATTCCGCCTTGAGACTTGGCCAAAGAATTTCAGTATGTGAGACTGTACTATTGCTGATAGACGCTGCTTGATGCCGAGTTCTTGGAGTATGGAGACGTTAGTGCGGAATTCTGTCCAAGAAATGCCAAGCATTCTTCTCCAACACAACATTTCTAGAGCATCTATCTTTTTCCGTTCCAGTTCTCGTAGTATCCATGTCCCAGCTGCGTACAGAAATATGGGGAAAACAAGCGCACGGACGAGCCTGATCTTAGTGGCTTTCGTTATACTGCGATTCCTCCATATCTTCCTTAACTTATCCATTGCCTCTCTAGACATCGCCTCACTTCATCGCTTCACTTCATCCACGCAACTGCCATTGCTTGCAATCATAACACCAAGATATATGTAGGACTGAACTACGTCACAGTTGGCAATTTGTGTCACAGCCGACGCGTTGTTGTTGCTACGGTCCACAATCATTATTTTGGTCTTGCTCCGGTTGATCTTCAATCCGAATGCAAGACTTACGCGCTCCATCTTAAGGAGAAGTTCCTCCATTTGGTCAGCACTAGTCGCAAACAATGTTGCGTCATCAGCGTAGCGAAGGTTCGCAATTTTGTAGCCGCCAATTGCAACACCATCAGTCCAGTCTTCGAGGGTGATTCGCATAATGAGCTCCGTGTAGATGTTAAACAAAAGTGGCGATACGGTACATCAGCCTGCAGCCTTAGGTTAGGTTAAAACGGGCTGGTATCCGCAACTCCACGACCAAGCGCGTATATTGCGTACGGGTGGGAATTAACTTCCTCACTCGATCCATCCCAACTCCTCGAGGAAGGCCAGCAGCGCCTTCGTGTTGCTGACTACCTCCTGTACGGTACCTGGTTCACCGAGGTATTTAGCCCTGTAACCGGCGATTACTGGGCAGCTTAGAAGCAGGTGCGCTGCTGTCAGACAAAAAGGTGCTTATTAAAAGTCCCGTGGTCAGTCGTTACGGCTGTGACTGCTCGTAACTGCTGTTTCGTCAGACGTAGGGCCTTCTGCGTGAAACGTCCATCCAAATCGGGAAGTGCCTCTTTGGACTGCCTGTACTCACTGTGGTCATTCCACAATTTGTAAAGTGACAGGCAAAGAGTATTAACAATCGACCAATCATATGCGCGATGAAAGACGCGATGTGGATTTCCGTCTATGTGATTGGTAGATTGTTTGTTTGCCCTTTTTTTTTGAGTTTGAATTTGTGCCGGGTTGAGACAATACGCTCGCCCCATATAACATGAGACTCAACATTAACACCTTGACTGCCATTCCGGTCACCAGTGACCTCAAACAATACATTTTCTATTGTGTCTATTGTCTGCTAGCCAATATGTTAAACACAACTGGAAAATTTGGGTGTACCGTAGTGTACCCCTTCCCAACCCTTAAGGAGCAACAGGCATGATTTTATGTTAATGTTTTATTTTCGCTGATAGAATTTTTCATTGTGCCCAAATCCTTAGATAAAGTACCTATAGATGAAGCCCTGGCGTGGCCGCACATGAGACAACAATAGTTAGTTCTGGTGTTACAACAAGAACAAGAACATTACAACCCACCATCGCACTGACACTTATTATCTATAAATAACCCAAATTCCTTGTCTCAATTAACACTTATTACCACGAAATAACAGAATATCAAGCAAAACCGAGTTTGTTTGTCAAACCTGCCATTATATTAGAGTTTGACAAACAACAGAAACCGGCCATGGTGACAAGGACAAAAAATAATCTTTTGTCCTTATTATTTACATGGAGCTGCCAATTAGCCATCTCGCTCTATCAATCAAGCTCATTTTAAGGCTTAATCTATAGGTACTTTATCTAAGGTCCAATCATTGAACCCAATCATAGGCATACATAAGTTTCAGCGCTAATAAAATAAATTCTTCTTCCAGATGGATCCAGGCCATCATCAGCACTATCTTCAAGATCTGACGGCGACGGCGGTACTGATGTGAGTTCTTTCATTCTCTTCATAACCACGCTTCTACTAACATTTTCTGACAGTCCTCTGTTGAGTACGGCCCTTTCTTTTAACAGCTACAATAGATGACATTCAAATTCGATAAAAAAAGGAACAGAAAAAAAAAAACTGTTATCAAACAGTATGTTAGACAGAGATAGCACTATTGACCACACACATTATTATATTAACCACATACATTAAAATTCTACACTGCTTGGTAGAATTTCTGATAAGGACCAAACTTGTCAAGAAAAGTTGATTCTTCTATGATTTGATTCGACCATTACTACTGAACTCAATTTACTACGGTGCTACTACATATTTGAAAAATGTGTTAAAAAAGTGGGTAAAATGCAATACTTGCTAATCAATAATGGCAGTATAATAGGAACACCAAAAATATTCAGAAAACGGCTTTAAAAAGAGAACTGAAAAGGACAGATTATGTCCGTTATCAACAAAAATCTTACGAAAATTACTTACTTTTCGTAAGATTAACAAATTTTTTCAGGTGCTTGCTGAGAGGAAAATACTAGAAAATATGAATGAAAAAAATAGGACTGACTTGAAACATACTGAAGAACCATTAACTCAAGCTGGTCTAGCAAAAGGTGAAAAAAAACAAGAAATTTAAGAAGCTTACCATCACAATGGTGTCCCTGGCTCAGTCCAAGATCGACCTTCAAGCATGACTAAAGAACAACCTCAGACAGAAGAAGATCCAGAACGGATAGAGGTTATATTAGGCATTGACAGTGAACAAAAAGTTGTGGAATGGATTAAAGGATTAGTCGAGCGTGGGCTAAGTGTAACTGAAGAGGCCTTGCTGAGATCAATAACAATGTTAATAAGAGAAATGGGGGAAGAAAATAGATTAACAAATTTCCGCTTACGATTAATTTGGTATTCGAAGTTTCTTTTTAGGCATCGGGGATCCCTATATATATCCCTATAGCCCATGAAGTACCAAGAGAGAGCTTGATAAAAAAAATAGTTCACAGATCTTTGTCTAAAAGAGGTATGACAGACATCATGGAAGATCCTAACAGAATATTTAAAGCTGATGAGACTGCATTTTCATTAGCAAGGTCAGGTAAAGTCCTGACAAAGCATTCAAAATTTTACTAAAAGATTTTGACTGTTTTCATAATGATGACTGCAGTCGGGACAGTTTGCCCTCCATGTGTGATCCATCCATGCAGTATACCGGACAAAGCCTTTGTAGAAAATACGGATATTACGGCCTTGATTGGCTCATAGGAAGAAACAAATTAGGTCGGATGAGCTTAGCGGTATTTTATGAATACTTTGCTAACGGTTTAAAAAAATTGTGAGTATCAAATAATGTCAAAAAACCAGTAATAGGTTTCTTTGATGGGCAGAAATCACACAACAATTTGTTGATGATCTTAACTGTTAATTTCTGTGAAGAAAATGAGATCATTTTATACTCTTTACCTCAGGGGAATAATATATATGTTTAACTAATATCGTGCAACCATCAGGGGTTAGCGTGTTCAAACATTTAAAACAAAAATGGAGACTAACTCGTAGTAACTGGCAAGAAAAACCAGAGAACTTTAACCAACCTGTAAGAAAGATGAATTTTCCTAAAGTGCTAAATGGAATCTTTGATACAAGGATGTCTCAAGCTATCCCCTTCAATGTAGATGCAGTGGACTTCACGAAATGCCTAGAATCTCAAGAAAGAATGATTCAGGAATCTTTATCCTTTATCATGCGTTAACAGAACAAGACTTCAAAAAAGCGGCACAAGTGATATATTTTTTAAAGGATAGATTAAAAAATAGAAGAATTAACCCAGATATTGTAAATGAAGAAATATTCTTCGCGAAGTATTCCTTTTCTAAGAAAGGACAAACTACTGAAGATGTTAACTTTCCTGAACAAACCAACCGTGATACAAGAAAGACAAATATGGATACTGCAGGCGGTGGTGATAATGTAGACTAAACTTTTCTCGAAGGCTTGAGATGAGTTTCCAAATGTACAACTCCCAACTGATATTGCAAAGTCATTCTGACCAGTAAAATGCTGCAATGATTGCTTTAGAAAAAACCTCTTCCCAAAGGAGAAGAGAGGGATCAGGCTTCGCTAGCTATTCAAACTGTGTAGATTTTCCGTCCACAGTTAACATCTTAAGTCTACGTAGAACACAAACACTGAACAAAAAAAAAAATGTTTCAGAAAATTATAACAAAAATGGGGATGAGGAAGCTTTAGTAAATACACTGTGTATTGCTCAAAAAAAATCTATACCTACAGATTATATAAGTTATTCTTATTTGATTTTCTAAAGATTTTTGTTAAAATTGTTGATTCGAATGTATCTAGAAGACATTAAAAAGGAAGATAAGGCATGGTTACCTATTCAAAGCGACTATGTAGCATCTATGCTTAAAGTCCAGTGATCACATTCGATTATTTTTTAACATTTCTTAAAAGTCTAATTTGGTTATTTTTAAGTTTTAATTAAAATTGTTGATTCGAAAGTATTGCCGTTTTGATTTTTATATTATAAAGACGATTTTAAAACCTATTAAGGAGCAAAGAGCAAATTTTTTAAATGGTATCGAAGTGGCAGGGAACTAGCCAAATCCATTCTTTGGCAACGACACTACCAGTAGTGTCGTTTACAATCAACGACATTACCAAGCCTATTTAGGATTGAATTGTACATCGAAAGCTGGTATTGGTGGTCGGATCAACCATTGAATTTTTAACAAGAAAGGGGGACTAATAATAGTGTATTATGCAATTAGTGAATAAATGAAGGATTTAAAGCGAGTATGCTCGTCATTCAAGTGTTAGAATCCTGAGCGACGCGAGTGGTTCATGGCCCTAGATATGGATCTGTTTTATTCAAGAGTTGCATACTATAGTTTTTACTATGAGAAAAAGAAAGATTTTTAGCGAAAAGCACAAGGAGTTTGTATGTCGAGTATTCTTTGCACAAGGAGTTTGTATCGAGTATTAATTGCGCAAGGAGGTTATATAGCATTGAGATGGAGGTTGAATATATTGGTGTGTTCTAAATTCAAACACCAAAACAGCGATTAATAGTGCTTTTTATTAACTGTTTTCAGTGAATAAAATAAGCTTTTTAGAGGGGAAATTGTATAAAAGGTATTTTACAAGGCAGATGTGATTGCAAGCGTCAGAGAGTATATATTATATAATATATTAGTATATATTTTATTGGTGATGTTCTTCAGAAAGGCCAGGTGCGCAGTACTCATAACCGGCGTGCGTGTATGACTGGATGTATGAACGTTAACGAAACAAAAGGAGTATGTAAGGTTCGTAGCAGCTAGAGTTCTGTAGTATGCCTAACCCGGGGGAAAAAAGCATGTTATTGTAAAGGGTCTTTCAACAAGGACGGGTCGATGTTAAAATTTAATAAAACAAGATGTGCATTCACACATCTTGTCGACCCGTCCTTGTTGAAAGACCCTTTATGTAGGTATGAATTTTTAACAATTTGAACATGTCATTAACAAATTGGGGTCTACATCTACAGGTACCATATTAAATTGACCACTAAACCATCGAAAATAAATTTGTTTATTTTCTACTTAAGCTCTAGACAAAATGTCATTGTATAAGCGAAGGAGATTATCGAAATGCCAAAATGTAAGGGATCGCTCAAGTGACTTTTCCTCCCTTAATGTGCCCACTGCTGGGACATAGGCTTCCTCTCTGTGAGAGGGAATGGGCCGTAATCCATAGGCCTCCTCTCTGTGAGTGGGAATGGGCCGTAATCTGTCACATGACTTCGAAGTTTTGGTTCTAGGACGTGTCGGTTTCCTCACGACGTTTTCCTTCACCGTTTTAAGAGCAGTGATGATGAAATAATTTACACAAAGTAAAGCGCCTGCCTGGGTTTGAACCCACGATCTACTACTTTATTTAACGACAGGATCGCGTTTGACCACTATCTCGCCTGATGGTAAGCGATAATGTGGTCTACGGTGAAGCACGCTTGCCTAGAAGTTACCTATTCACTCTGGACTTAAAGACCCCAAGGTTGTAGCTATCAGAAAACAAAGACTCCGGCAGGGAATTCCTTAGCTGTGCGCACAATGAAAGTATTCGCGTTTTGCGAATGCTTGTAACTTACAATGAAAGTATTCTTAAATATTTACTTGTAAGTCCTGGCCGGTACTGATGGGCCACCTCTGTTCTCGCAATGACTTCAATAGTGCTTGACAAACCTATACATTTTACACATTTTTCCAATCTCTATCGAGACGCTTTTGTTGATAGAATGTAACTAGTCTAGAGCCTAACCTGTTCTGTTCAAAGTGTTTAGCCTATGTTTGTCTATACTAATATTATAAAGAGGTAAAGTTTGTGACGTTGTAATCTCTGGATCTACTGAACCGATTTTGAAAAATTCTTTCACCAATAGAAAGCTACATTATTCCTGGTTGTCATAGGCTATAATATATTAAAAAAAAAACAAGAGATCCTTATGAAAATTGCAAAAATGTAACCCAAAGTAGCAAAATGTTGCCTATAAAATTCATTCTTTGGCGTGCGCTGAGAAAACTATTGATGATACATAAAAATCATTAGGAAGATAGGTAGGGTGGGTAGTGTAGGTAGGATAGGTACGGTAAGCAGGGTAGTACGACGTAACCAGTTGACGGGAGCGAAGCCGCGGGGGTCAGCAAGTTCTTACATAAATCTAATACAAAGAAAGGAAAGGGCCTATTCATAACAGGGGACTTTAATACCATCCTTGACTCAGTAACGCCTTGTATTCATTGGGTAACAAAAATTTACAAATGTTGCCAAACATTGTTACCCGCAACATCAAATGTTCTGCAACCGCTCTAGACAAGTGTTATTCGATGTTAATGATAGCGATGATTGAAATGCCAAAATGTAAGAGATTGGTCACGTGACATTTCGATAGCGTTTGACATTTTTACAATCGCTATAGCCACGGTTTTGTTGATAGAGAGTCACTTGTCTAAGGTTTCTTGTTTCCCAAATAATGCGAGACTTAAGGTGTCTATAATTTTGCTCGATTTTGATGATAAATTCTGATCGTCTGAGTATTCTCTTCGTGGTGGATTATAAGTCTCGTCTGAATACGAGACTTTAAAACCACGCTACGTCACTGAGCTATGGCTCTTTTATCAAACTAGGTTAGGAATTTATCAAACTTAATTTTTTAATCTCAAAATTGGACAAGTTTTTAGGCTAAAGAAGAGTTTCACAAATGCTCAACTTTAAATTCTTAATTCAGAAACTGGCATTATGAGTGTTAATCTTAACAAATGACTCCCGGTACCATATAAGCTACCCGCCCTGAAATATGTTAAAAAAAGGATTTGCAATAAGAACTTAACATTTGTCGAATAAGAACTTTACCCCAGTAAGCATAAAGTTCAAAATACAAAACTTTATACTAACACATAAACATCGACAAAAACCGAGCAAGCGTTGTAGACATCCACTGTATTATTACTAACACTTTACACGTATTTTTTTTATCTAGCCAGCATTCCATATTGAGGTTGAAATCAAACAAATCAGAAAGGTTAGGACTATGTCCTATTTACTTATGCATGCTTTATGTAGCATATAGCAGGTGGAAGATGGTGACTGATTACCAAAAAAATAAACAATCAGTGTATTTATTTTGTTAGTAGTTAATTATATGCTTTTAATTAAGCTTTTGCTATCCTATGTCCTTTCAAATGAGCAGTGGTGGCCCAGTGGTTATTACCCCGACTTACGAGACGTTGGCAAGCGCATTAGATTGTTTAATTTATTTCATCACCATCACCACTGCTCTCAAAACGGTGAGGTAACTGCCATGTCTTAGAAATATTCGAAGACATGTGACAGCTACCAACCCGCACTGGGCCCGCGTGGTAGCTAGTGGTCCATTCCTCTCACGGAGAACATAATATATTTTTCAGCAGGGGAGAAATTATAGGTAGCTATTACACGTTCAATCCAGATTGATTATGTAACGTCCTCTTGTCAGCCTAACCGAATTTCAGTTGAACGTAAATTCCGCGACGCATTTTACGCGACTCACAACTACATAATTACGTTCGTTTGTCCTCACCCTAATGCGAAGTTTGGTCAATTTACGTCAGTCAGCGTTCTGTAGTAATTTAATTTAATCCTAAAAAAAAAATAATGTCATCCTAAAAAAAAAATGTCATCCTTTAAAATGTTTAATTTCATCCTGTATTAATTTGCATAATCCTCATCTTCCTCAGTAGATACTATGAATTTCATCTAACAAGTTCAGATGAGTGTAGATGTTCCTTTTTAGGAGTCTCAGTAATAGGGTCCCGTTTTTACCCTCGGGTACGGCCCGAGGGTAAAAACGGGACCCTATTACTGAGACTCCACTATCCGTCTTTCCGTCTGTCAGCAGGCTGTATCTCATGAACATGACAGTTGAAATTTTCACAGATGATGTATTTCTGTTGCCGCTGTAACAACAAATACTAAAATAAGAATAAAATAAATATTTAAGTGGGGCTCCCATACAACAAACTTGATTTTGACAACGCGATAATGGTACGGAACCCTTAGTGCGCGACCGACTCGCACTTGGCCGGTTTTTAGTAACCATGGTTTGACCCAACGTTGCCTTAACGCGTTTCTTCACAGCAGAACCAATAATGATTGCTACACCTGGCTAGCTTTCCTGTTATCGAAATCCATTTTGTGGTTGTAAACGCTTGTTCATTTGACGGTAGCGAACAGTGGACTAATTTAATCTTGATTGATTGAACGTCAATCTTGTTTGATTAAACGTCAATCTTGATTGATTAAACGTCAATATTGATTGATTGTACGTCAATATTGATTGATTGAACGTAAATCTTGATTGATTGAACGTCAATCTTGATTGTTTGAACGTCTAGTGTCGTATCAATCGCACCAGGATTGATCAATCTGCTGCGATCCGTAATCTTGATCGGATCGCGATCTGGATTGACTGTGTAACGGCTGCTAAAGAGAGTGCCCGAATTTTGTGAGTTTGTTCAGATGTGTTCAGGATTACCCTGGAAAATCTACAGGAATTTAAAAAAAAAACTGCATTTGAAAGGTACATTATTCCAGATGGTTAAAGGCTATAAATTATTTTGACCCAGGCAAAGCCGGGGCGAATTAGTGATGATATATATAAAGTTAGATCCCTGCCTTACCCTTTGTGTCATATGTGCTAGATATATAATACATATAAAGGCTGTCCCAAAATTAACGCAAGGTTTGAATTAAATAGAAAACGCATTTTTTAGTCTTTAGATTGTATTTTTTTTTATTGAATCATAAAGTACATAGGATAGGGTTATTTATGGAAAAACACATCGGGCAAATGGCCTCCACGGCTTTGCTGGTGCATACGCACTGTTTTGTCTAAAATTTTCATGATCTTTCTGCATAATTGTGGCTGAATTTCGTTGATACAGTGTTTAATTTCCTCTTGTAATGCACGGGTGGTTGTGGGCTTGTTGACATAGATCTTTGACTTCAAATAACCTCATAAGAAGAAATCTAATGGCCCCCTAGGGGCCAATGCTGATCACCGAAACGAGAGAGTACACGACCAGGAAATGTCTCATGCAGTAATTAGATTTTTTCACTGGCTGTATGGCATGTGGCACTATCTTGTTGAAACCACATATTGGCGACATCAATATCGTTGCGATATCGAGCACCAGTAACAGTTACTGCTTGACCAGCCTAAATTTTCGGATTGCGGCCGCCAAACTATAATTATTTTTGAAATATTGTTCAATAATGTAAACATGTTGTTGTATCGTATAACGCACATTTTTACTAACCCTAAACTCTCAGTTGTCAAAATGTTATTTTTTCAGGGTTGCCAACAATTCAAATCTTGCGTTAATTTTGGGACAGCCGTTATATTGTCCGTCCGGAAAAGTATCAGTACATGTACAAAGGGCAATGCATGCAAATACTGGATTAATATTATTTGATTATTGGCAATGGTTGTTTGATTTCTGTTCAATGTTCATTTTGTCATTTAATGTGATAGAAACTCTAAGAAAAAAAGCATTTAAAAAGCGGCTTTGCTTTCAATTTGCTGTTGCTAAAATATCATAACATCTACTCCTCCCATTGGACTACTTTTGGACAACTATATATTCCCTAAAAAATTAAAATACTGTAATTTTCTTTTTTTCTGAAAATAGCCTCCAAATATTTACTGTCGTTCTCATTTTTAGGGTTCCGTACCCGAAGGGTCCAAATGGAACTCTATTGCTATCACTCAGGTTGCCGTTGTCTATCACAAAATTGTGTTAGAAGATAATTTTTTACCTTCCCATTGATCTATGAACTTGAAATAAGGTGATAGTGTTATTATGTATATTTTACTAACTAATACGTATATATTCTATATTTGTACGGAACCCTA
This sequence comes from Anorthoa munda, assembly GCA_945859665.1. Classification (NCBI taxonomy): domain Eukaryota; kingdom Metazoa; phylum Arthropoda; class Insecta; order Lepidoptera; family Noctuidae; genus Anorthoa; species Anorthoa munda. The sequence goes on from OX243894.1 coordinate 9,566,308, forward strand.
AATGTGTGAAACCGACACGCACTTGGCTGGTTTATTAAAATTAGAACGTTAAAGTTGTCAAAATTATTCTATTCTCCCCCAATTTGTTTCTCAAAACTGACCTCTAATCTCCCAATCACAGGCCAGTTCGACCTCATCGCCCGCGCTACGTGGTGGTCGTCGGGCTACTACTGAGATGTCCTCTCCATTACTGCGAGTACCCTTGGAGAGAGGCTGGAAGAGAGAGCTGGTGTATCGCGCAGCCTTAGACGCCCATTCACGGCGTAACGCCGATATTTACTACTATACGCCGTACGGGAAGAAGCTGAGGTCTACTCGAGAGGTAAGTTATTTTAGATGTCCTCTAAGTTACTTAGTAGCTCTGTTGGAAGAGAGAACTGGTGTACCGTGCAGCCTTAAACGACCATTCGAGCTGGATAATGCTGAGCCAAAGCATATTCTAAGCTACGTATATAAATCTCGACCTTATTAACTTCTGTGTGCCTTACAAAAGTGAATCCTAGTGGTGTTCAAACTAGTCCTTGACATTGCTCTAGCAAGCAATCAATCAAGCAATCACTACTCAGTGCTTTAGCTATAACATTTTCCTAAACCTGCCCATTTTTTGCAGGTCTCAGAACATCTAGCTGGTACGGGACTGACATTAGAAAATTTCTCCTTCTTCAAAGAACCGCTCGGAGTTGACGACCCAGAAAAGGAAATTATAAGGTGAGAACTTTTTTGGTAATCACAAGTTTCATCAAATTATTTTTCCCGTATTAGTAGACTTCTGCCAGCGGCTTCGCCCAGGATAAAAGTTTCATATGCGCTATTCCTGACTATAATCTATCTCTGTGCCAAATTTCATCCAGATCCGTCCAGCTGCTTGAGTGGCTTTAAAAATTTTAATTTCTTCACCAATTGTTAATTCTAAAATTACTTTACATTGCGCAGAAGAATCTATTAGTGTGCGCAGCCTAATTCCATTATTCCTGTTCATTGATCTTGAAATTTCCTATGGCCGAAAAAATAGCATAGCCATGAAACCTTGAAAAAACTAATTAAGAGAGTGCTCTTCCACAGAGACGCAAAACTTATCCGCCGCATAGACTCCCCGGTAGCAGCCACAGTGCCTCCCGTCCAGGTGGAGGGCAAGAGAACCCCCAAGCCCAAGGCTCCCAAGGGCGCCAGTCCGGAGCCCGCGCCTGTGGCCGCCGCCGCCGCTGCCAACAAGTCTCCTCCAGCTAAGATAAGGGTAAGTATCTTTTAAGAGCTTTTATCGTCATGATCGTCATCATCAGCCTATTAATGTGCCCACTGCTGGGACAAAAGCATCCTTAGAGCTTTTATTACGCAGAATTTTGGAATAAGAAAGCTTAGGGCCCATGCAAACCACGGTTTTCCATGCCAGTCGATGTGCGTTAGTAGAGCTGCTAAACTTGAAAAATGCAGATAACTTACAATTGCATCGATGCATACGCGCGTGAACAGCTCTCCGTGAAAAACACACATTAACGCGCACGGACGAACTACAACTGCGCGTTTGGTTGCGTTATATACGCGTCGATAATCCGTGAAAATGTTGTCTGCATACCACTATTTTTCGTGAAATGCGCGTCGACGGCGTCTGAAAAAACTGGAAGTGTCACGAAGTTACAAACACCAATTTGTATTGAAACTGGATCAGGGCCGTCTGGTGACAATTGTGGAAACCCTCTTTGTGAACAAATTGATATAAGAGAACGTATAGAAACTCTCACTAAAGCCACTGTGCAGGTATACCTAGACCCTAAACCGTCTGTAGTCAATAGGCAGCCCGCGGTCCATGTTCGGACGGTTAAAATTTCGATTATGGGTCGTTGATTTTTGGCACGGGGAGGGTAGAGGGGGGAGGGGGGGAGGTTTGGCTACCCCCCTGTACCATCCCCACTACTCGGAGCCCCATGGTTATGGAGATATCCATGGTGTTTGTTCATGTAGTAAAATCGGGTTTCTTGAATGTATTGGTGCTAGGTGTGTACTAATTTATACTTCAATGATACACTGACTTCTTGAAATAATAGTTATAATATCTAGTTTTACAATATTTTTATCGGTGGCTAGCAGAAATTGGTTTGGGTGATTTTGTGACTCGTCTTGGGCGCGCTCCGTTGCAGAGTGAGGCGGCGAGGCGGTGCGCGTCGAGTAGAGATGTCCATGCGCCGCCGCTCGGTATCGTAGTGATGTGCATGAGGTTTGGGCGTTAACATCCTCCCGCGCCTTGAAAACTCCAGTTTCAAGAGTTATTATCATCTAATAGTGGGCAGATGCGATTGACTGCTCTGCGAACTATTCCTTTATTTGTTAGAATATCGGCTACGCGGCATGCGCCATCCGATCCAGGGAAAACAGCCTCAATCCGTCCCAGAGGCCAATTTAATGGAGGAGAAGTCTCCTGCTTAATAAGCACCAGCTGACCAGGTGACAAGTCCGGGTGGCGCTTCTGCCACTTCGTGCGCTGCTGTAGCTCGCAGACGTATTCGTGGCTCCACCGACGCCAGAAGTGCTGTCTGGCGTGTTCAATTCTAGCGTATCTGTGCAGGCAGCTGACTCTGGCGTCCTGAAGATCTGGCGCTGGCAGCGAGGTCATTGTCCTTCCAATAAGGAAGTGCCCTGGGGTAAGAGGGAACAGATCGTGAGGGTTGGAAGATAGAGGGGAAAGGGGCCGTGAGTTCAATATTGCTTCTATTTGAGCGATCAAAGTGGTGAGCTCTTCGAACGTAAAATGGGAATGTCCCACGGCCCTTTTCAAGTGGTACTTAGCAGACTTTACAGCTGCTTCATGCAGCCCACCAAAGTTTGGGGAGTATGCAGGTAGAAATTTAAATTTTATGCCTTCCTCTACAAAAGGCTCTGACATGGAGTTAGAATTAGACTGTATAAATTTACCTAATTCGCGACTGGCACCGACAAAGTTTGTCCCATTGTCGCACCATATTTCAAGGGGCTTACCCCTTCTACTGATAAAACGGCGTAAAGCCAGGATAAAAGCCTCGGTGCTGAGACCACTTACTAATTCTAGGTGTACAGCTTTAGTCTTGAAACATACAAAAACACAAAAATAACATTTAACTAGCTTAGAACCGCGGCCTTTTCTATCGCTAACTAAAAACGGCCCAGCAAAATCGGTTCCAGTGACTTCAAATGGAAAACCTGGCGTTAATCTAGGGGATGGCAAATTTCCCATTATTTGTTTGGCAACTACTCCTCTCATGCGAGTGCACAGAACACATTTTCTGAAAGTTTTTCGAGCTAGAGTCCTGCCCCTTATGGGCCAGTACCTTTCGCGGATGAGTGAGAGGAGAAGTTGTGGCCCTGCATGCAGGTGTTTTATATGATAGTAAATGAACAATAAATTTGATAAGGGATGATTAGAATCAATGATAGCAGGATGCTTCTTCTCATATTCATATGGTGAGTTTTCTAACCTGCCCCCAACCCTCATTAATCCATCATCATCAATGAATGGACTTAAACTTACAAGTGGAGCTAGTTTACATTGCGTCTTAAAATTTGGAAAGCTTTCTTGTTGTGCTATGTAAATTAACTTATTTTCTGCCCATGCTAATTCTTCAACCGTTAACATTTGCTTGTTTTGATTCTTAACATACTTAATATTATTATAGAAACGGAATATATATGCAACAATGTTTCTTAACTTACGGAAACTAGAATATTTTTTAGTATCAATTACAAAATTAGAAGTTGGTGTTTCGCTGACCCTAGTAGTGTTTACCCGAACTTCAGGTAGTGTTGTATAGGTTGCATTAGTGCTTTGACTTGGCCAATGTTCCTCACCGTCATGTATGAATGTAGGTCCCTGCCACCACAGTGACAATGAGGCCACTTCGTTTGGAAAAACACCCCGAGAGGCTATATCAGCTGGGTTCTGTGAGGTTGGGACATACAGCCACTTACTGTCATTACACAGTTCATTAACATCTACTACGCGGTTTGCGACAAAAGTTTGTAGTTTATTTGAAGGTGTGCACAACCAACCCAGTACGATTTTAGAATCAGACCAAAAAGTTTTCTTAGTTATTTCACAACGTAGTGATTTACAAATTTTGTTACATAAGCGTGCAACTAGAAGTGCACCACAAAGTTCTAACCTGGGTATGGTTGTAGTCTTCAGTGGCGCCACCTTGGCTCTTGCGGACAAAAGTCGAACTGTGCAGTTGCCTAGAGCGTCAGTTGATCGCACATATACACATCCAGAATATGCCTTCATACTGGCATCCGAAAATGAATGTAACTCTATGGTTACTGGATTAGCACAAAACACATTACGAGGTATATCGATAGTTTGTAAGTTATGTACATTATCAATAAATTTTCTCCATAATTTATTGACATCAGTAGGTATCTCATCATCCCAGCCTAGGTTCTGAGACCATAGCATTTGTAAAATAATTTTACATACAATTGTACAACAGCTGAGCAAACCCAAAGGATCAAATAGGCTAGAAGTCAAGGATAGAATGGAACGTTTAGAGAATGGAGTATCATTGTTACAATCATATAATTTAGAGGATACCATTAAAATTGTATCGGTGTTAGGATTCCATTCTATTCCGAGGGCATGGCTTGGTGATGAAATAATTTTAAAGTTTTCTTGCTCAGAGTTACTTGTATTTGAAATAGAGGTTAGAAATTGACTTGAGTTACTTTTGACTTTTCTAAGATTAAAGCAAGCTGATTCCAGTTTTTCGACAATTCGATGATATATCTCTGCAAGTGTGGACTCATCACTACATCCAGTAATAAGGTCATCGACATAAAAATCATGTGACATTATTTCTCTTATCAATGGGTCATCACACTCCTTACTCAGCTGTATCAAACATCGCGTACTAAGGAAGGGGGCCGATGAGGTACCATACGTGACAGTGTTGAGTTGTAAATACTTCATCGATTCCTCATCGTTCTCGCGCCACAGAATTACTTGCAAGTGTCTCTGAGATTCTTCAACTAAAATTTGCCTGTACATTTTTTCAATATCCCCTGTAACTATGTACGTATGTTCACGAAATCTGATCAATATTGAGAAAATGTCGTCTTGAACAGTGGGCCCTACCATAAGCAAGTCATTTAAAGAGAGACCTGATTCGGTTTTAGATGAAGCATTAAATACTACACGACATTTTGTCGTTTCACTCTGTTCTCTAAGAACAGGATGATGTGGCAATAGGTTTACAATGTCAGGTCGCTCTATTACAGATAAATGACCAAGACTAGCATACTCATTAATGAAGTTTACATACTGTTCCTTTATGTCAGGTTGCCTTTTGAATCTTTTTTCTAGTGAATGAAAACAATGCTTGGCTCTTGCATCAGAATTACCTAATAGTTCTGGGTTATCCCGCAAAGGCAACGTGACACAAAATCTACCGTCTTTCAGGCGGCGTGTGTGATGCACGTAGTGTTCCTCGCAGGCACGTTCCTCCAACGTGAGCTTCGGTGTATCTGGCAGCTCTTCCAGCTCCCAAAACTGCTTCAATTGGTGTCGTATAGCTTGACTGAAATTACAGCGACTTTCCTTACTTGATACATAGTCAGGACACATAACTGGCCCCACCACTAACCAACCAAACTGGGAATTTTGTAGTACAGGTTTGTTAGCATCTCCCAATTTGATCTGATTAGTAGGACAAATGACATCCCAAAAAACATCAGCTCCCAACAACAGATCTATTTGCGATGGGTTATAGAAACTAGGATCTGCAAGTGTGATATTTTTTGGTATGTTTAAGGTTGATATATCAACCTTAGAACTAGGTAAGCTACTAGTTATCTCTGGAATTACAAATGCTTTAATTTCCTTATAATAAGAATTAGTACGAGATTTAATAGTTATACTACAGCATTCTAGAGCTGAACATGTCATGTTATTGATGCCAGTTACAGATACAGAATGAATAGATTGGCCCTCAATACATAACTTAGATTTTAGAGACTCCGATATAAATGATGACTGGCTACCACAGTCCAATAGGCATCGGATCTCATGGCTTTGCTTATTGTTATTTAATGTAACAATTGCCGTTGATAGTAATACCTGGTTTTCTGAACAGGTTGATAGTGCGATTGGATTACATACGCTATTAGTAATATTAGAACTTGCTTTGCTCTCTACATTATTGGACGTAGACAAGTTACCTTTGTGTAGCAATGAATTATGCTTTCTTTTGCAAAATCTACATGGAGTAGAAGTACATTTATAAGAAAAATGTCCACTACGCAGACAATTTGAACAAATCTTATGTTTAGAAACTTCTAAATTTCTATCATCAATTGACATGCTATTGAATTTTTCACAATAATAGATTAAATGTTCCCCACCACAAATAAAACATGAGCGAGACTTAGTTTTGGTTTGGTCTTGGTTACATGCAGCAGCAACAAACATTTTATGTGGCTTTTCATTAGACCGAGATGGTTTATCGATAGACTTCAGTGGCTTTTCATTTTGAGTATGTTTGTCACCGTGGCCGTGGCCTGCACTGACCATTTCCAAAACATCTGCCCTACTTCTTAGGAACTCATAAAACTTATCTAGGGTGGGGTTTTCTGATAGACTATTTCTATATTCCTCCCATTTGGTTGACGTTAACACATCTAATTTCTGGCCAAATAGGAAAATAATCAATGTATCCCAATTTTCAGTTTTCTCATTTAAGCTAGTTAAGGCTCGCATGTGCTTCGATATGTGATCAATAAGAGCTCTGAGTGACGTTTCAGAATTCTTCATAGTAGGTACATTCACGAGTAGAGATACTAAATGGTTGTGCACTAATTGCCGTGTATTATTGTAACGATCACATATCAATTTCCATGCAACCGCATAATTACTGGATGAAATTTCTAAAGATTCTATAACCGAGGCCGCTTGGCCTGCTAACGACACTTTTAAATATTGGAATTTATTGATTTCATTTAAGCTTGTATTTCTATGGATTAATGAATTAAATGTGTCATGAAATTCTAGCCATTTGTTGTAACTTCCCTCAAACACGGGTAGCTTTATTATAGGCAATCTTACACTACTGATATTATTATCACAACTCCGAATTGAAGGGTTCCTACAATCTTGTGAATTTATGCTTTCAACAGTCTCTTGAAAATGAGGTGCGTGTCTTTCTATTAACTCTTGCGCTAAACTAATTTGACTATAGAACACGTTTTCGGTGGAATCCCTATCACAGACCCCTTCCTCCGAGGAATCCACAATCTCTATTTTATTTTGAATTATGTCGTAGTCACTGAATAACGATTCAATTTTGTTAAGTCTAAGTTTCAATTCCAAAAATTGTTGTTTAGAAATAGAATCTTCATTCTGAAGTTCAGTTAGATAATTTTTGAAACTGGTTAGTCTTCCCTTTATTGATCCCCTTTGACGCCTCAAGTCTTTTAACTCCGTGTCAGACATGATGTAGAATAGAAGTATTTAAAATGGCTTTCGCCCACCAAAGTATAGAAGTTAATAATCTTGTTAATAAATACCTGATCTCCCAGCAAACCTGATGATCATAGTACATGAACCAGCTGCAGATCGGCGTCAGTTCACTTGGTAGGTATAGGTAGGTAACGCCCACTTCGTCCAGTACAGGCACCGCTCGCCTCGTATCCCGATGCGCTCGCTGTGTAGGTAAGTATATACCTATACGTTGGTCGTTCGAGCTGGAATTGGTTACAAAATGCGGTTTTATTTGCTTGCAAAACAAAGCTAGCGTGCGATCTATGAATTTGGCGGGAATGAAATGTGCACGTGCAAAGGGTAATCAAGGAATGCAAAGTTGTTATATAGTAGAAAGGTATCAGTAGGTACCTAATTTGAAGTTCTTACGTTTAAATATGCAAAAACAGATAAAGAAACAGCGCTTGTTATAAGCTTTTCCTAGCTAAGCAGTCGAAGCCGTTACCGTGCCTTAGTTGGTAGCGGTAGCCTTTACGAGGCGACTTTAGCGACTCACTGTAGGTACTTAAATGACCCCACAACAGAAAGCTAGACACCCGCAACCCTGTCTTAGGTAAATAGCAACACACACACAATGATCGCACAAACAAAAGAAATACCGGGAAAATGGAATTTAGGTAGGTATTGAAGGAGGTAAGAAATAATAGGAAAGGAACGGGCACACCTTATATGAAGACGTCAGCGTGCTGCCAGGCCTTGGATTCCCTTCCAATTTGCTTCTACTTCGCTTGGTTTCTGGTTCCTTCGCTGGTACAATTCTTATTCTATGCTTCCCGCATAGAATTAATGTCCTGTCACGGTCGCCATAATGTTTGTTCATGTAGTAAAATCGGGTTTCTTGAATGTATTGGTGCTAGGTGTGTACTAATTTATACTTCAATGATACACTGACTTCTTGAAATAATAGTTATAATATCTAGTTTTACAATATTTTTATCGGTGGCTAGCAGAAATTGGTTTGGGTGATTTTGTGACTTGTCTTGGGCGCGCTCCGTTGCAGAGTGAGGCGGCGAGGCGGTGCGCGTCGAGTAGAGATGTCCATGCGCCGCCGCTCGGTATCGTAGTGATGTGCATGAGGTTTGGGCGTTAACACATGGTTAAAGTTTTCAGGTTAGAATAAAAATTTCCGTATATGTCCATCGATTTAAGGAGCGCGAAGGGGGTAAGGGTTAAGGGGGGTAGACGGGCTACCTCACTGTACCATCCCTACCCCACGGAACCCCATAGTTATGGAGATATCCATGGTTAAAGTTTAAGATTACTATTTAAACAACAAAGTCGACGGAGCCCCGCTGCGCGGGGCTCCTATTTCTGTCTGCAGGGTCTAAAGTAACCTAACATGAAGGAGATGACTTCTTCGAACCTAACCTATTCGTGTCGGGGTGCCCTAAGTTTCCGAGCTCGCTTCGCTCGCTCTTGGACTAATTCTCATTTTTTTTCCCCACGAAAACCATACAAAAAAACATAAAATTTCCGAGTCTTGAAAATTTGTAAAAAGCTTTCTATTTATGAGTACAACCTACAAAAAAAATGAGCTTCCAAATGAACGGCCCATAATGGAAATTTTATCCCCCGCGTGAACCAAAACTATAAAAAAACTGGCTCAAGACCGCAGGCGTAATTTTTAGCATATTTTTTTAAGAATACCTACCTAACATAATTCAAAAATAAAAAAAGCAACTGGTTAGTAGGTACAACTTATTATGAGTTGAATTTTTCTGGACATCGATAAAATTCAACTCTATCCGGACCCCATTTGAAATAACTTACCGACCTCTGCCTAAGCCCTAAAGTTTAGGCAGAGGTCGGCAAGTTATGTCTAGTAATAATCGTTGGTTTAGGCCCTAAACCAACGATTATTACCACCTTTAAAACATACTCTACTTTTCGTAACAGGTAAAATCAATGGGTTCCCGACTAAGCAACAGGGCGTCATCACCCGCACCAACACCCGCACCCGCGGCGAAACAACAGAAAAAACCAGCAGAGAAAACGACACAACCCCAACAACAACAATCAACACCCACACCAACACCGCCACAACAACCGCCAACAACAACAACAGTCAGCAATACAGACAACAACAACTCCGCTGCTTGGAAGAAACCGAGGTACCAATACACAAAATATTATATGACATCTTTGATAATATTTACTGGCAATCTAAACAAAATAATGTTGGGAGTTCAAACTTATACTTAGATAAAAATATGGTTATAAGTGTTAGTAGAGAAGTAGAGCTTCAACTCGACCCATGTCGGCATGACGTGGGGCGTCGTGAAGCGTCAAGCTCAAGTTCTGTAGCCCCAGCTTAGGGCCCATAGGACGTTAATACGTACGTAATTATTGTACGTACGTAAGTACTGTTGAATACGTACGTTATTTTCTGAAACAATTAAAAACCCGCTGTCTCGCGTGGATCTGCATTTCCGGCAGTCAAGAGGTTAAGTCAAAGAACTAGAGGTGCTGTGAGATTGTTTCAACAACTATTTTTTTATCTAATGGCTTTTGTCGTAAAAAAATACAGATTCACAAAGTGCGCAAGAGTTTCAAGACAACCGAATTTACTGAGAAAAATAAATAATAATAACAACTTCATTTGCTATCGCACTATAACTCTTGTTTCCTAGCTTTTTGGAGACGTAATAAATTTGTTTTTCTACATACATAGTTTTTACGATTTTAAAGTTGCAGTCAACCCATTTTATTTTCCAACATTACTTTGTTTACATTGTTTAAAATTATACAATTTATGTTAGTTTATAAGCGCTATTTAAATTTACGTGTTTGCACGGTTCCGAAAAAACGTTTGATACATTCCTTTACAAAACAAACAAACAAAGAAATTAATAAATGTTAGGGTGTTATTTTATTTATGTTCCGTACCGTCCTTTTGTTATTTTTTAGATAAACTTTGATCACTGATCTTCTTATCAGATTTCAAAGTTTTTTTTTTGCTGTTGTATTATGTGTTTTAATGTGATATAATCCATGCTGAACTTACCCCAATCGCGTCCAAATAATCTGTGGTCCTTTACGCAGAATATCAGGTCTTTCCGATGTATAAATTCGCATATAATTCCGTTTCATATCTTAATACTGGGACCACACTAACACGAAACTGGTAATAGCGTTTCAGTTCGCGACTCATCGATTAGCACCCTATGTTGCACTATAAAAAAAGTAAAAAAAAAGTTGCTTTGTTAGATGACGTTAGTGTAGCCCCGTATCAATGACAAAAAGATATCACTTTAAAAAATCCGGCTCGTCCTTTGAGTAGCAAAGCATGTGATTACATCACAATTCCGTGTCCCGTTCACTGCGGGGGGTTAATTGACGATGCTGCAATTAACCCCCCCCTGCGGGTACTGAGCGGAGGCGAGTGTAGTGCGCTCCCGGCCAGGCCTCCGCCCGCCAGCGCTCCGCCCCAGGAGCCGCCGCCCCCGCCGCCTCAGGCGCCGCCCACCAAGCCCCCGGACTCAGGGAAATGCGTGAGTATGAACACACTTCTATATTATTCTCATTCACACCAGGAGAGTTTCTAGCCCATAGAGAGGCGATATTCAGTCGCACTATGATTTAATAACATAAAATACCATGTTTTCTTTCGAAACTCGCCTTTTTGAAACAAGAAACTCTTCTCCTGTAAACCTGCCATAGGATTTTTTAAAGCTTAATAGAATAAGCTTAATAAAATGAGCTTTCAAGTTTCAAAACTTGAAATATATAATATATAAATATAATCAAATATAGTAAAAATATTGTGTCTTGCCCCCCCCCCCCCCCTCCCTAGCCAAGTTACAAACTTATCGTATCGAATCTCTTTCTACAATCGTTAACGCCTTCTATTTGTATGGTCTGACCACGAGACTTAACGTTCAGATGTGTCATTCCCATACATTGATTCGTTTTCTACTAGCGTTATCGATTGTAGATTGTCAACTTGGCTACAGGTGCTGCGCAGACGCTACAAAAACGCGACGTATCTGTCACGTGTACGCCATGTGAGCGCAGCTTATGCCTGTACGCACCTACGCAGGATGCCTGTAGATCCTCCTCAAACTAATGTCATCCCCACAGACCCAAAGCTTCCCCCCCGCGAGCCCGGAGCCGCCCCGCGCACTGGTGCAGCCGTGCTCCATGTCGTGCGGGCGCGGCGCGGTGCCGTCGCTGTCGTGCGCGGCGTGCCTGTGCCTGTACCACCCCGCCTGTGCCGGCTATCACCATCAGGCGCCGCCTGAGCCTTTCTTATGCAAGGTATGAAGTCGTTTTTTTTTTTTGCTTCCTGATATCTGTGCCTCAGGACTTCAGTCAAGGCAGGAGTTTGTGTTCGTGGTCTTGCTGTCACCAGTCCGTTTAACCTAACCTCAGTTGAGATAACCGAACAAAGTCAATCTTTTTCTTTGTTCTTTCAATAAATATTTTTCTTTTTTTATTTCATTCATTCTTTGTTTGGTTATTTCAACTAACCGATATAAAAAAGACTTTTAAGACTACTTGGTGCGTAAGAGCTACTATTCTGTTGAAATACTTTCTTAGGTTCTCACTCAGGAAAAAAAGGAGGGAGAGCTGCTTTGATAAAAATTGTTACAAAAAATTTAATGTACAGATTTTTATCTCTTACGTGCACCACGTACGCTACACACGTGCACTAGATTGTCAACTCTTGGTTATAAGACGAGCTTTAAAATTCCAACGGAAGGCACTAGGCATGCACACGCTTGGGAAAAGCACACCATTTTGTGTCAACGCCTGGAGTTAAATTGTCTGTGTCCGTGCCAACAAAGCCTTGTTTTACTAGGTAGTAAAAAATAATTAAATAGGTTTAACCATGACATCCAATCTCTTTACTCGCCCACAGAACTGCCGCAAAACATCATCCCCGCCGATCGAGTCGTCGCCTCTAACACACAAGACCGGCGCGACCACAACCAGTATACCGGTACCGGTACCAATACCAGTACCGGTCCCGGTACACGCGCCGGTACCGAGGCGGGTACCAGTACCCGTACCTGTCCCCGTGCCCGCTAAGGTGCCCAGGGATAAACGGGTGCTGCTGAGGATGAAAGTAAGTCGCAGGTTTTTACGTGTAACAGAATAAACGCATAACAGCACTCATAATTATGAACAATTTCTATGGAACCAACCCAGGAATCATGGTGGCCAGAGCTTGTCGATAATATCCGAACTACAACGGACAACACTTTTTCGACGATTTCTACCAGGCGACTCCTACCACAAGCCGCGTTAAGGATCTTCTTTCTAGAAACAACTACCCAATACATTTATTTTTTGTGTTTATTCTGGTACACATTGTATGTATTCAAATTAGAAGTTTCTACTGGATTTTATACTTTAGTGCATATTTAAAGTTTTGGCTAAATGTTTAATTGTGAAAAAGTCTTTATTTTCATACATTTTTAGTTTGCAAAATTGTGTTTATACAACTCAATGGTTGATTCAGATAGTTTATTTTTTACGCAAAAACTCGCAAAAAGAATTATTGAAACCTTCCTATCTATAACAGTTAGAATAACCAACCAACCCAGCTTCAAAAGTTCACCTTATATTTCCCCCACAGGTAGCAGGCGGCACCCCTGACGGCGAACGAGTATGGGCGGTGGCAGGTACACCACCAGCGTTACCCGCCGCCTCTACACCCCCACCGCCATCGATACCGATACCAGTACCGGTACCGGTCCCGGTCTCCGCAGCCATAGCCGCACGCGCGCGGGCCCCGCGCTCTGCCTTACCGCAGGGCTTAGCGGTATTCAATGGAAAGAGATTCGTCGTGGTGCCAAGAAATCTGGTGCACGCAGGAGCTGGTCGTGGTGCTAAATGATGACTTGATTGATTGTATCATATGGTGTATGTGTTGTCAGGGGAATGAGATCTTGTTCAGGGAAAATAATGCTGTATAAACAGACTACAAGACAAAAGCACGATTCAAACGAGCTCTACTAAACTAATTCACTATCCTTATTCGTTCTCACAAATTGTGTCGAAAGATACTGGTATTGGAGCCAGTCTCAGGATCGGTACCGGTCGCGGTATCGGTACCAGATGCGGTATCGGTACCGGTCGCGGTATCGGTATCAGTACCAGTATCCGCCATCGTATAATCATCACCTTACCATAAAGTAAGAAATGGTTAAACACGGTCCAGTAAAAAAATAACAAAAACAGTATCACCACCAAACCAAGTTTCCCTGAATTAAGCATTATATCACAATTTTCATTTAAATAAACATTTTTGACTAATCGTAAGCAGGACTTACGTAAACGAGGGACATGACATACAAACCTTCATGACATAAATACTCTTATTTATTAAATTCTCGAGACATTTCAGCAACGCCTTAACAGCGTCGAGATAAGGCCCAAAAATGTATGGACTATAAGTAATTCTCAATCCACTAAGCAACATTTGACGTGCAACATGTTCGGTGACGTTGCCTGCTGGCAACTTGACGCGACGAGACAACGTTACTAAATTGAAGTTGCTCATCATGTCTCGCGTCCGATGTTGCCAAGTGGAAACAATGCTTAAATGGTCGCCCACTTTTAACGACACTGGTGAAGTCACTATTCAAATGTTCCTATGTTTTCAGGAAATACACTGTGTTTTATTTCAGAAACCAACCATTTAAAACCCCAAAACAAATTTTATTCATGCATGCATTTATCGCAGGCATTCATTTTACGCTTAAAAGTGCCTACAAATTACACTTAATTGCACATAGTTCATTAATATAAAATAGACTTAGAAATAACTTATAACTACGTATGTAATCACAATTAGTATTTAATATCTAATTTAATAGATAGTGTTTATAAGACTGTGAACATGAAATAGATTTAAAATTAGGGTGTCCGCAGACAGCCGAAGGATCAACAACAAAACAGTAAAGACAAAATAATTTGGACATCAAACTCGATTTGTAATGTGCAGAATTGTCAAATCTGACAGCCATCTTGCCAAGGACTATCGTGTTACTCAGTTACTTGGTTTATGAGATCTGACAGTCAGAGATAGACAGTCCCCGTGTAAAATACTGGAACTCAGCTGAATCACAGTATAAATATGGACAAACAGTAAAGCAACTTACCTACAAACGCTCGAAACGGAACACACACTCAAACATGCGTATCGACTAGACCTATAAGCCTATTTGTATGGCCTACAGATAGTTGTTCCAGATCTGGGTGTCTTGTGAGTTTAAATGTTTGTAAGCACACCCACGATACAGGAAAATGCCTAGTGTTGCCAAAGTTCATAAAAAAAAAAAAAAATTGTACAGCAAGACCTCAATAACGTCTGGGGCGTCTTGGAACACTTATCCAAATAAAATATTTAGTGGTATAGACAATCGGCTGTCTGCAGACAGTCTCAATAATAATATCAGGCTTCCACTGAAACAATGACAAATGAAACTTTAATGAAAACAGGTGCTATAATGTGTACGTATCCTTACTTTATTCACTTATTCACCGCATTTGTTGCAGCAATTATTTTAGGCGCTACCTACACGAACAACTCGTTATTAGGCAGCGGGTGAACACACGCGGCGTGTTTGTTTTATCATTATCATTTTAGACGAATAACGTCCACTGCTGGACATAAGCCTGCCCCAAGCGTCGCCACATTGACCGGTCCCGTGCGTCTCGCATCCAGCGGATCCCCGCAACCTCCACCAGGTCATCGGTCCACCTAGAGGGAGGCTTTCCAACGCAACGTCTTCCGGTTCGCGGTCGCCACTCCAGAACGTTGCAGCCCCATCGGCCATCCGTTCTGCGAGCAATGTGCCATGTCCACTGCCACAAGTCCGGCAATGCTTCGGTCTATTTCGGTAACCTTGGTTCTCTTGCGGATGTCTTCATTTCTGATTCGATCACGCAATTAAACTTCGGGCAAAGCAAATTATTAAGAGATAAACAAATTGAATGGAGAGGTCCATTGCGTGTTTATCTCTTATTAATTTGACTTCTCAAATAAGAAAGAAATAAAGAAAACTTGTATTACCAAACACTGCATAAATTCAATAAAAAAAGTGTCAAACACAGATGTGTCTTTAGGAGTACCTACATTCATTGTGGTAAAACCTACATTCAGTGTCATAAAATCTTCATTCAGTGTGGTAAAACCTACATTCAGTGTGGTAAAACCTACATTCAGTGTGGTAAAACCTACATTCAGTGTCGTAAAAGGAGCGGGCAAACAAATGTTGATCAATGTGCTGCATAGCCACAACGCTTTCGATGATTGATCTTGCTCAAAAAGGCAAGAATCACAAAAAAAATTGACTTGTTGTCGGGATACCCCTCCCCAGTTTGGAACGAAGTTCCTCGCGCCTTTTCTTCAACCAGCAATCTTCCTCTTCTTCAAAAATAAAAGCTAAAAGATTTAAACATGCCGCGTGTGTGTATCCCCGATTTATACAAATTCAATAGATAATAGGGCATTCTCTTTTTGTATATTAAACATCTATTTAAGTTATTGGTACTGTAAGTATAAATATTGTCAAACAGACTGATTTTATAATTCCACCTGTTATCTCTTGTTAAGACTAAAATTATTGTGTAGTTTCCAAAAACAACCCGTCCGAATTAACTGTGCACCTGGCATTGTGACGTCACTCTGACGGTACGGCTATCGTTACGGAACTTATGAGTTGTATAGGTATCGGCACGATTTAAGAGCGCTCGGCAAAAGTGGTGGGGTGATTTGCGCATGTGTACATTCACGCTTAAAATTACTAAGTGTGATTTGAACTAATTATTTGTTTGTAGGTAGTTTAAATTTTGTGAAGAATAGCTAATTTTAACACAGTGTGGTTTAAGCACATTAGCGTATGATCATATTAATAAATGCTTAATCTGTAATAACGGATATAAATATTTCACTAATTTAAACAGAAAGAAAGAAAATCACAGTTTTCTGTGATTTTTTCGTGCTTGCCTCGTTAATTCTTTTTTTTTTGGCATCTTTCATCGGCAACGAAACGAACGAAATTGTTAAACATTATGCAACGGAACTTCTTATTTGACACAATAATGCGCGACTGTACCTAGGGGAAATAAGACGTAAAAGCGCGGCGAGACGGGGGAAGGCGACCCTGGTTGACCAATAAAGCGCCGGCGCCTGCCGCTTCACCGTTGCACCTCACTCCCCCCGCCAAACAGACCCAAAAATCGACTTCTGCGCATTCAAGGTCAGCGCTCTTAAACCGCGCCGATACCTGTACGCGAGGGAAGTGGGAGAAGGGTCGCATTCCAGCGTGGTGCACAGTTAAGTCGGGTTGGTTGTAGATGATTTGATGATCAAGTTCAAAATGGCTTATCTCACATTGGTTGATCGTGTTGCAATGAAATTGTTTAAACTAGTGTTTTGTCATTTAAATTTAGTATTTCAGCAAAAAAGTTATCTACCACAAATGTATTTAAATATATTTTATATTGACTGTAAATTTTTAAAGATCATAATGTATCCACATCGCCAATATGACCTTTTTATGAATAATATTCAACAAAATAACTCAATGCATGGAAGTGTGGTCATATTATGATCGACGCATGCGCTAACATTTTTGTTACATTAAATTATTACAGTTTTTTAGTAAAAAAAACATTATTTGCTTGTCGCCTCTTTTTTGATCCACTACTTTAGGAGGAGGTATATTCTACTTTTTTGTATCTCTCCGGACCATAGTCTACGAAAGTGTGAAGATTGAAAAAAAAAACCGTATTTGGGACCCCTAAACTTAATAAAGGCTATTGCTAACCTTATCTATTTGATAAAAAAGAGAGAGACGGATGATATGTAAAATTATGCAAAAGTAAAATCTCCGATCTCTTTTTGCGCAAGAGTGGATAAATCTAAACCTTTATCTCGTACTATGTGTAAGTAAGAGATAGCAATAGTTTTAATTTAAGTTTAGCTGATGAACTAGAGAATCGCCTCATTTGTAGTAACAAATTTTAATTGTATACCACATTTTATTCACCTTAGTTTCTACCTTAATTTATTTAAAATAATTTATTTACCACAAACATTGTAAAGGAATGTATCAAACTTTAAAACAGTGCAAAATAAAAAAAAGTAGTCGGACTGCGCCTTACGTTTTGATTTGACGGTACACCGGAATGATTTTGTTCACGGGAAAGGTATGTACTTATTTGTTATTTCATCTCTATTTATTTTCTTTTCGTCTCTTTAGATTTTTTTTTGTTTGTTTGTTCATTTGTTTGAACAATCAAACAGATGGACATCGTAATAACGTGCCTACAGATTTGATCGATAAACCATCGGCGTCTATCTAAAAATATTTGCCATATTTGACACTAGTTTCGGTTTGATTTGCAAATTTGGTTGGCACTTTAGAATTTTTCAACTATAGTAAACACTAACACTCGTGGTAGCTGCGGTCATGATACGTATGATCAAGACTGTGAATATTAACTACAGCGAAGACCCAATTAATCGAACAATTTTTTTTTGTTGCTCTTTCGGATATTCGGCAAGCCGGATAATTTAATATATGAAGGAAAGCTATTTCGTTTAGTCTACATTTGACAGATTCTACTTTTGACATCATAGTCTAATTTTGCCAGATTCTACATATGACAGATTCTATTTAAGACAGATTCTACTTAGGACAGATTCTACTTAAGACAGATTCTACTTAGGACAGATTCTACATATGACAGATTCTACTTATGACAGATTCTACATATGACAGATTCTACTTATGACAGATTCTACTTATGACAGATTCTACTTAAGACATATTCTACTTAAGACATGTTCTACTTAAGACAGATTCTACTTAAGACAGATTCTACATTTGACAGATTTTGAAAAAAGTGACACAAGTAAGCAACATTGTGGCATCAAAAATAATAGTGTTATATAGTAATCACTATAGTATTAAATGTTTATATTTATAGTAACTAATTTTTTTCGTTCAAGTTCAAGTTTCATTAAAGCCGTTTCGTACAAAATGTATGAGAAAATGATCTGTCTCCTCATTTTCTTTTACGAAGTCGGTGTCTTTTGTACCCATTGTTTTCCGTTATTCAACACCGACTTCGTAAAAGAAAGTTATTTTTAGCTTTGTAGTGTTTTGTTTTCGAGGTAAAAAGTTTTTTATTTTCCTCTTTTTAGTTTTGGTAGATAGGTACCTCCAATTAACATAGTTCCAGTGGCCATTGTGGTCTTCTTCATCAGTTCCACTTCACCTAATGTTACTTTCTGAGTGCAAATGATTGCATTATTGATGAAAATACCAAAATAGCTATATGTATACCTATAATATTTGAGGAGTTCCCTCGACCTATCTAGGATCCCATCATCAAATTATGGTTTCCTCATTGGAATATCTCCTTTCCAACAAAAAAAGAATCATCGAAATCGGTTCGTAAACGACGAAGTTATCCGCGAACACACATCAATATATATATATACGGTCGAATTGAGAAACCTCCTCCTTTTCGGAATGTCGGTTAGTGAGGAGACAGTTCATTTTCTCATACATTTTGTACGGAACGGCTTTAACGAAACTTGAACTTGAATGAAAAATATTATTTAATATATAATACAAACATTTAATACTAGATATAAAAGCAAATTATGCTTATCAATAAATAGTACCTGGGTGAATTAGCTCTGCTCGGATGAAAATAGAGAAAACGACGTTTTCCTAAAATTAAACCTAGCTAGATCGATATATCGCCCCTGAAACCCCCTGCATACTAAATTTCATGAAAATCGTTGTAGCCGTTTCCGCAATTCAGATTATATATAATATACAATAATTGAACGTTTAAAGGTATTAGATAGTGATATAACAGTATTATTTTTGATGACACAATGTTCCTTACTTATCTCACTTTTTACAAAATCTGTCAAATGTAGAATCTGTCCAGTCATATGTAGAATCTGTCATATGTAGAATCTGTCAAAAGTAGAATCTGTCAAATGTAGACTAAACGGCTATTTTGTGTTACATGTTATCTTTGAAAGATATGCCATTATATGTCTCCCGCGTATGGTCTATCTTTAACAAATATAATATATTTGATTGCAGTCGGCAATACGGATATTCGCGAATCGAAAGAAGTCCGGATAATCGAGTCTTGAGTATTTTAAACTACAAAGATAGTTGATTGCGGTCGTTAATCTGGATAATACGAATGTGCGAAGTCCGGTTAATCGGATCTCTGCTGTACTTTAGTTTCTTTCCATCTTGCTCTTGCTTATCATGACCATGCTACGAATGTTGACGCATAGTCTCCAATGCCCATATACTCGAATACGCGTTTGTCTGCAGTGACGACAAGAGACGAGGTCGCGCTGTCAACGGCGCGGCGTCACCGCCCACAGCGACGATGTCGCCGCGACGTCGCGGGCGACAGCGAGTCGACGACACCGACCACTTCACTACTTTCTACCATAAGGCGGACGAGAGCAATTATAATGTAGTTGTACAGGTAAGATATACAAGTGGAATAAGTATCCTTGGATTTTATCTCCAGAGGAATCTATGCTTTGGACATGATAACTAACTTAAACTTATACCATTCAAATGACAAGTGGAATATTAATAATAATAAAAAAACATTACCGTTCACATGACGGGAACCTCGTGAAAACCTAGAATGATGACTTGGCTCGCGAGGTTGTCGACATGTGGGATGAGGACTCGGCGGTCATTAGCCACTGGGTGGGCCACGAGCCTCGACCAACACCTTAGCGGCTCTCGTTGGCTAATGGGGGTCAAGGGCTTGATTCAGAAAGCAGTACTTCTGGACACGGCTCGTATTGTTAGGAGGCTCCTCTCTCTGGAGCCCTGACCGCCGCCGGTAGCTTGGACCCTGTGCCCGTTACCGGTGGGCCTATATTTTTATATCATGAAATGTTATTTAGATTTAATTTAAAATATGTAAAAATTTATAAAATAAGAAAAGCAGTTGAATTAAGGAAAAATCAACCTTATGCTAAAGTAACCTAAGATGTTTTATTATTAACTTTTCGATGATTTGCGCCGTTTAGTTTGAATTTTTCAAGGAATTAATCACTACTCGTTTTCGTCGACAGAGTATACCATTAGCTTACTGCTTGTTGATATTTAAAAAAAAAACCTGCCAAGTGCGAGTCAGACTAGCGCACGAAGCGCACTACCATTATCGCAAAAAACGGCAAAAAATACACGTTTGTTGAATGGGAGTCCCACTTAAATATGTATTTATTCTGTTTTTAGTATTTGTTGTTATAGCGGCAACAGAAATAAATCATCTGTGAAAATCTCAACATCATCAAAAAATTCAACTGTTTAGCTATCACGGTTCATGAGATACAGCCTGGTGACAGACAGACAGACTGACCGTGGAGTGTTAATAGATAGTATGGTCTCGCGTTCACACTTTGGGTACGGAACCCTAAACATATGGAGATGGGCTAATGTATGGTATTCTTGTTCCAGATCTTTCAATACCTAGGCATGCGTGATCTAGCACATTGCGCACGAGTATGTAAACTATGGAAACAACTAGCATCCACGCCTGCCCTCTGGAGGCACGTAAGGATGAAGAATTCACATGTAAGTACACTATCTATTCAATTTTAAAAGTAGTCACTGCCCTATACCATTGAGACCAGTCACCAGTTTATTAAGAACAATTCAATTTGGTACCTATATTGAAAGGAATAAATTACACAGTTCGGTTTTTGGATTACTTTGGCTAATATAAGAAAGGATTTGATATAAAACATTGAAAGTATGGCACCTTTTGTGTTCTTCACCAGCTCAAAACTCATTGGTATTCACTAATACTACCGCATCCCAGCATTATCCGATTTTGAATATTCTTCCGTTCGACAATCATTATTTTTGTTTCGTTTTGAATAAATCTGTTCCATAACTATTTGATTCCAAGTTAGTAGGTAACAGGTTGGTAGGTTAACTTAGGAGGAGCAGTGGTGGCCCAGTGGTATCGGCCTCGAATTACAAGTTGTAGTTCGTGGGTTCGAACCCAGGCAGGAGCTTTACTTTGTGTAAATTATTTCATCACCACTGCTCTCAAAACGGTGAAAGAAAACATCGTGAGGAAACTGGCATGTCCTAGAACCAAAAATTCGAAGTCATGTGACATCCACCAACCCGCACTGGGACCGCGTGGTGGATTACGGCCCATCCCCTCACACAGAGTGGAGGCCTGTGTCCCAGCAGTGGGAACATTAATAGGCTGATGATGTGATGTAGTAGGTAACACGGAGCAATGGCTCTGTGTTACATAGCAAAATAGCAAATATGTCTATAGATAATGATCTAAAATACATCTTAAATTAGTAACTAACTCTGAGTTAAATTTTGGCGCAAGTGGGCCTTATTGATTTACACTACGCGTTGGATATTTCAAATGTTTTCTTCTATGCAGGTAAGCGATTGGGGAGGACTATGCGCAGCTCTCAAACGTCATGGGACGAAGAGATTGGATCTCCGCAAGATGTTACTACCACAAAACGACACAGTGTTCTGGGACCAGTTCGCTGAACACATATCAACTGTTGATACACTGGAGAGGTACGTTTAGCTTATTTATATAATGAAATTGCAGCATTTCCGAGTGCTGTAACTCGATTTTTTTTGGGATTTGTTTGATTTTTTCAAGCATTTTAGCTAAAGAAATTATATAAATTGTATACTAGTGTATAATATACAATTTATAACTTGAAAGAAATGTTTATAAATATGTTTAACTAACTTTCTTAAACCTAAAAGTGAAAGCAGAAATATTCTTCACATAATTTTTTTTCTTCAGACACAAAAAAATGGTTTTTCAAGTTCCCTACATTTATTCGATAAAAACAATAAGTAGCTTGTTTCTTTCGTTCCTAATTTAATTAAAATGTTAATTAGAAGCTAGTAAAGTAATTTAATAAATATGCATTACTAAAACCAGATGTGCCAGATTTTTTTTATAATTTTTTCCCTGTCCACATACAACAATAATAAACCATTTTTAGCTGAAGTATAAAACCGTGTAAAGTGTTAATTTTGCTTTGTAATAAATAAAGCATATATGAACGTAGGTATCACATATGTAAGGAAAAATACAATCAAAATTTTTATACTTGTTTGTCTTAAAAAAAATCCAATCCAATATACATCTAGATGATCAATATAATCATAAGCAATTTTTTTTTCTCGAACCTGTAAATATCCACTGTGAAAATGGTCCCCTAAAAGATTGAAAGATACATAAACAACATGTATAAAAATGTGTGGATAGCTTATAATGCATCATCTGTTACGCAAATGATGCACCATAAGCGGTCCTTCATAGGAAGGTCATCACGCTTCTACTACACGGTCAACTAAACTGTGCACCTCGCTGGTATGCGACCTTACCCCCCTACCTTGCCTACCCGCGCGGCGCTTCGCGTTCGCCTCGTGCGCCAATAGCGAGAGTCGAACATCAGAGTGACGTGACATCACCAGATGCACAGTTATTTTGATCGAGTAGTATAAGTTGCCCTTCATAGTAATGTCATCACGCTGCTAACGACACATATTCTCCCCCTCACAGGATAGAGATGTGCCGCTGCCCCGCGCGTGCAGTAGAAGCAGTGTGCCGCGGCATGCCCCAGCTGCGTGCGTTGTCCGCACTCGCCATCCGCGACGCGCAGCTGGACCCCGAGCCGCTAGCAGCCCTGCCACTACTACACGAGCTGCGGCTCAAGAGCATGGCCGGCCTGTCGCTCACGCAAGACCTGCGCCACCTGGCCGCGCTCACCAAGCTGCAGCACCTCTCCCTCACCAGCATCAAGGTAACTATAACATCAGCTGGACCCCGAGCCGCTAGCAGCCCTGCCACTACTACACGAGCTGCGGCTCAAGAGCATGGCCGGCCTGTCGCTCACGCAAGACCTGCGCCACCTGGCCGCGCTCACCAAGCTGCAGCACCTCTCCCTCACCAGCATCAAGGTAACTATAACATCAGCTGGACCCGGCGCCGCTAGCAGCCCTGCCACTACTACACGAGCTGCGGCTCAAGAGCATGGCCGGCCTGTCGCTCACGCAAGACCTGCGCCACCTGGCCGCGCTCACCAAGCTGCAGCACCTCTCCCTCACCAGCATCAAGGTAACTATAACATTAGCTGGACCTGGCGCCGCTAGCAGCCCTGCCGCTGCAGCACGAGCTGCGACTCCAGCATGGCCGGCCTGTCGCTCACGCAAGACCTGCGCCACCTGGCCGCGCTCACCAAGCTGCAGCACCTCTCCCTCACCAGCATCAAGGTAACTATAACATCAGCTGGACCCGGCGCCGCTAGCAGCCCTGCCACTACTACACGAGCTGCGGCTCAAGAGCATGGCCGGCCTGTCGCTCACGCAAGACCTGCGCCACCTGGCCGCGCTCACCAAGCTGCAGCACCTCTCCCTCACCAGCATCAAGGTAACTATAACATTAGCTGGACCTGGCGCCGCTAGCAGCCCTGCCGCTGCAGCACGAGCTGCGACTCCAGCATGGCCGGCCTGTGGCTTGGCTCTGAAACAACTTAAGCCCTCTTACGCATTAGCGGTTAACCGCGGGGGCGGGCTAGCCGCCCATTTTAATATGCTACCGCTTGTGATCGTAAGCACTTAACCGCCACAAAATGTCAACTGCGGCGGTTGAATACAGGGCCGCGGTCCGATCCGCGGCTGGCTGCCATCTCTTTTATACGCACTGGCGGTTCATGGGCGGTTTACTTTGCGGTGTGCCGCCGTTGATGTATGTATGTACGCAGAGCTGGACCCTCGACCTCGACGTGGCTTTGCACACCACCTAATTATTTAGTGCTCATTTTGTGCTTGCCAAATTATTTGGATTTAGATTTTGTGCTCCAAAGATGAAGAAGTGGAGCTCACTTGAAGCAAAGCTACTGCCACCGGGGCCCTCCTATGTTTACGAAAATAAAGGAATTAAACTTATGTAATTATTTATTGCATTAGGCTTTATTTAATGGATCTTAAAACAAAGAAAAATACTATTACCTGTAGAACAACGATTAGTAAAATAAAATTCGTAATTAAATACTAACAACACGTAATATTTTTTTATTTTCCTAAACTATTTATCGTAAAATAAACAAACTTGTAACTGTTTCTCAGTTTCTATAAACAGCACAATTATAAATTTACTTAATATGATAAGCCCTGGAGTCGAGGGTCCCGCTCTGCGTACGTACATCGCGGACCAACCGCTTGACGCGGTTTAATCGCGGTTGGCCGCCGCTAAAATGAATATTGGAAATGCAAAGTAGGCGTGGCACGCGTGTCACTAATAAGCGCTTCCACGCAACTTGATTCCAGTCGTGTTCTAACATCGCGTCGAGTTGCTAGTATCGCGACAAATTTATTTTACCGTAACTATACCGTTTTGTTCCATTTTGGAGTGCAAAAATGGAGGTGTTTCGGAGTGCAAAATCAAAAAAATTTAGGTTTTTCGTATCATCGGTAAAAAAACGAAAAAACGGTAACGGAACGGTATAAATAAATTAAACGATTTTATTAGTTTTCTAATAAAATCTTAGTAAATTGCAATTTACTAATAATTTAATAAAACGTCTAGTTAAAATCAACCTTACGCGATTAAAATTTTGTAGTTTATTTTGGATTGAATGTATTCACTATTTCGTTCTCGAAAGTTCTTCGCTACTCAATTAGGGATGTAGTCGGGATAAAAGAAAATAGGAATTTATATTTTCTTTTATATTAGGTGGATTAAATATTTCCAAAAAAATTGGAAGTATGCTGTATTGCATGCATAATAATTATTACAATGATTGTTTGTGCAGCAATTTATTAAAATCACTAAATGAAAAATCCATCTGATTTTTAGATTTCCCACAGACGCTAGCGTCAAAGAGAAATATATGGAAAAAGGATATATGCAACGGGTAGAGTTAATTGGATGCCATGCAAATCAAGCACGATATGCTCTGAACATTTTTAACCGACTTAAAAAAAAGGAGGAGGTTCTCAATTCGTCGGAATCTTTTTTTTTTTTTTTGTATGTTCCCCGATTACTGTAAGACGCCTGGACCGATTTGGAAAATTCTTCTTTTGTTTGAAAGGGTATACTTCCCAGTTGGTCCCATAGTCATCAAGTCAGGATCTGATGATGGGATCTTGGAGAAATCGAGGGAACTCCTCAAATATTATAGGCATACATATAGCGATTTTGGTATTTTTATTAACAATGCAATCATCTGCACTCAGAAAGTAACATTTGAAGAGTGGAACTGGTGAAGAAAACCACAGATGGTCAATAGAATTCCTTAATGCTAAGTTTGTCATGGGTTATAAGATATCTAGAATAGTTTAACGACTATGATGAAGCAAATAGTGCTGATGAAAATGGTACCATCGAACTGATCTGATGACTAAGCCGGCAGGTAGGCACTGGTTCTCCGAAATAAAACAATGTATCCTAGTCGTGTATGGGCTTATTGGAATCGTCATGAGATGTACTTTGGCTATATGTTTATTGCAATTGGAAGTACCTATCAAAACTAAAAAGAGATAAATAAAAAACTTTTTAACAAAAAATTAAACCGACTTCCAAAAAAAACACTGCAAAACGAAAAATAAATTTCTTTTCCGAAGTCGGTGTCGAAACACGGAAAACAATAATGTACCAAAGACGTCGACTTCGGAAAAGAAAGTTATTTTTCGTTTTGCAGTGTTTTTTTGGAAGTCGGTTTAATTTTTTGTTTGAAAGTTTTTTTTTAGAAGTTGATTTATTAAGCCGTTTTTGAGTTTTAGCGAGACAAACAAATAGTAATATATTTTATACATATAATATTTTATGTTTAAATAATACTACGCCATTCATCCTACAGTTTTACTGAACTCCAAACAAGGTTTATTTTTGCGAATTAAGAAATCTGGTATCTATCGATATCGATAATGTAATTAAAAATGCAATGATACTTCCGTGATCGAGCAGCAGTAGATATCGACCTATGACACGAATGTCAACCTTACATCAAACGCAATAAAGTTTATAATTGCAGCCACTGAGAATACCGCCATCTATGGTCGGGTAGCGGAATTTACTTGGCAATCGAATCTAGTTTGACTTTAGATTACAAAACGTCGTAAATACTTCCTGCAATAACGCAAAATAAATTATATTTAAAGAGTGTGAAGATTTCTTTCCAGATGTAGGATCCGTGACTTATGCTTGTTTTGACTAAAATTAAAACGACAAATCAAACGGTCGGCTTATTTGTAGTGCATTATAATTAAGATTATCAGTTTATTTGTGTGAGTTTGGCGACAACGGTTCCCATAGTAATTTTGCTGCAATGCACTTCCACTGTTTTTTCTGTTCCGTGGTAATAGCGCTAAGAACAGCGAGTGATGACGGAATTACGGCCGAACTCCTGAAGGCGATGGAAAACCAGTACATAATGCCTTTCAGAAGCTGTTTGATGCTGTCATAATCGAGGGGAAAACGCCACAGGCATGATGCAGGGGTGTGGTGGTACTCTTCTCCAAAAAGGGCGACAATTTCCTGCTGAAGAATTATAGGCCCATCTCACTTCTTAGCCATGTCTACAAGTTGTTCTCAAGATTCATCAAGAATCGTCTCGTGCGCAGGTTTGATGATTTCCAGCTTCAGAAGGAGAACAAGCTGGATTCAGAAAACGCGTTAGCACCGTAGGCCACACATATACGCTACGGTAGGTTATACAGAAAACCGAAGTACCTGTAACTTGTCAATCTACTTAAAACCAAGGTGTTGAATGCCCATGTAACACCCACTACTATCAAAATCGGAGACTCTTCACTCGAAGTTCTAGATGATTATGTCTACCTGGGACAAACTGAGGTAGGTCTAACTTCGAGAAAGAGGTCAACCGTCGAATCCGACTCGGCTGGGCAGCGTTTGGGAAGTTGAGCAGTATTTTCTCGTCCAACTTACCGCAGTTACTCAAGATGTTAGTCTATGACCAGTGTGTGTTGTTAGTGATTACATACGGGGCCGAAACGTCATCGCTCACAATGAGCTTCATCAGAAGGTTTAAAGTCACCCAAAGGTTAACGGAGATGGCTTTCCTACGCGTTTACTTGTGTGATCAAATCAAAAATGAAGACAACCGCATGCCGCGAGATAACCAGGGTTACCGACATAACCCGAAGAACTGGCAAACTTTAGTGGCAGTGGGTAGGGCATATTGCTCGCAGAACGGAAGATCGTAATCCAGCTGCAGGGGTTCTCTATTTTTAGATATGAGTAAAGCCTTTGATTTTGTATATCATTCTATTCATTCTAAGCTGCTAAACAAATTAGAATTCCACTGCTTAAGGGGGAAATGAAATGGATTTCTAACAATCTAAGTAACAGGAAACTGTGTACGAGATATCTAAAGTAATAAAGAAAAGTGACATAATGTGCTCCAAAGAGAAATTTAAATCAATTGCAAGAATAAATATGTGTGGTGTGCCTCAGGGTAGCATTCTCGGTCCTTTATTATTCTTAGTTTACATAAATGATCTTCCGGAGGCCGCATGCAGAAATATATCCTTTTCGCAGATGATACTACAGTAATTATAAAATGTCAGGAAAAAAGAACTACAAATGTGGTTTGTTCGAACCGCTCGCGTCGCTCGCTCTTGGACTAATTTATTGACTACAAATTATCGAATTGCCCAACCGTTACGTAGCAATATTCTTAATGATCAGACAACTTTGTCTTGTATTGCTTGAATTATTTTGTGTTTACTATGTGGTAAATATAGAAGATTAAATCTGTATTCAATACATTGCCCGATTTGACTTGATTTGACATGCCCGGGCATTATACATAGTGCCCTGATTAATCACTTGGTCCATGACATATATATTACAGATATCTGCACTTTTCTAAAGACTTACATGTATTACTTTAAGCAGCATATCGAGGTTATACCAAGACAAAAAAGTGCTATTGTGTCATCCACCTAGTCATATTTTTTTTAAAGTAAAATGTTTGTAATATGTGCATTTTGATCTATAATAAGATAATAACTTCATCATCATCATCTGCCTAGCCTTTTCCCAACTAATATATATAATAATTATTATATATATATCGTTTATTTATAACATAATGCACATTTTACAATCAAAATATCTTAAAAATATAAAAGAAGACAGTTGCTTATTTGCCTGAACTAGGTTGAACCTGTGTTTCAGGCTATAAAGTGCTTCAAACTTATAATAATAATAAACTAACAATGATATAGCTTGTATATGATTACTTAAATTAAAGACAAAGCAAAAATTATTATTTTGTTACAGTCAGGAAATCTTCTGTCTCTCCGTAACATAAGCTAAGTAGATGTTCAAGAATAGTCTTTTTACAGCTAAAATAATTTAATTTATAGATACTTAATTTTCTATTTAATCTATTGTACAGAAATGGACCTAAGAATGAAAATATTTACAAAGACATATTTTGAGGATGCATTAGAGTCGCAGACAATGTCTCTTCGTCTCTTATTATTTATGTAATCGGCGTTATAGGAAAGCATGGTGTATTTTTTTAATACTAAGTGCATAATGAAAAGCTGGCGAACAGTCAGCACTTTGCAGGATTTGTAAAGCAGATCAGTGGGGTAGAGAAAAGGGTGGAAATTGGCTACTTTTAAAATTGCTCTCTGAGCCCTTTCAAGAGGCAGTAGATGAGTTTTTGGTGATCCACCCCATGAGGTAATACAGTATTGGATTACAGATTGACCTAGGGCCAAATAGACTTGTTTGATCAATTTTGAATCTTCAATCGTACTCAACTTTTTTAAACCAAAATTAATTTGCGTACTCTATTAACTAGGCTATCAATATGGGGTCTAAAGGAGTGTTTCATCTATAATAATCCCGAGATATTTTATGTTGCCTGAATTGAGGATAAAAGGACAATTACACATGCTGACTGGGTGGAATCCACATTTATGGGCATACAGATGAGAGTTAGTAATGTTAAATTCTTCTGTTATCTCCTTCTTATCTGTCTTCTCACGTTCAATTCCTTTGCTCTGCCCACAGCAAGAATCTTCGCTACACCAATAATCGTCTTCTACAATGTCCCTCTCACCGCTCTGGGTTTATCCACTCGTCCTTCTTTGTCCAGGCAATCTCCCTTTGGAATGCGCTCCCTCAGAACATCAGGATGGTAACCAGTCGGCTTTCTTTCAAATTGAAGGCACGTGAGCACATTCGCAAGAAGTTTGCAGAATCATCACAAAATTGATTTGTTCGTTTCGGATTCTCTATAACATTGTTTTTATGTATGTATGTATCTAAGTATATATTTATTATTCCTTTTTTATATATATATATATAAATATATACTATTTTCTCTATTCATCCTATCATTTAGTTACACCTGCCTTGTTTTATCTCTGCACCACCCTAAGGTCGACTGGTAGAAAATGCCTAAGGCATTAAGTCGCCTTTGTACTTATGCATAAAGTTTTAATAAATAAATAAAAATTAAATTGAGGCTTGCGCATGGAGAAGTGAATATATTTTGTCTTGTCAGCATTTAGTGTTAGTTAATTGCTTAGTAGCCAATTAGTCACAGTATTGAAACCTTGTTGAGCGTATTCGTACAGTTCTTTACAGGTTTTCGCGGTAAAGATTAACGGCGTGTCGTCGGCATATGATATGAGTTTGCCTTGTTTAATATCTAAATCACATAGATCGTTAATATAAATCAGGAATAGGGTTGGGCCCAGAATGCTTCCCTGAGGAACACCATAACCAGTATTTTTTTGCTCATCGCTAGTAATATCGTCTATTTTAACATATTGACATCGTTCGTCTAAGTAGTCAGCAAAAAGTTTGAGCGGTGTTCCCCTAATTCCTAAAGCCTCTATTTTTTTTAGAAGCATAGGAACAGACACCGTATCAAAGGCTTTGGCTAGATCAAGGAAAACCCCCAGGGTCTGGTTTCCTTTGCCAAGTTCTTCTGCGTTATAATCTGTCAGACTATGCACCGCATCGGCTGTGGAATATTGGGTTCGGCTTCCAGTCTTACCGGATTCAGCTGATTACCAGTGTTTTACATGGAGCGACTGCCTATTTGACCTCCACAACCCATTTAATGTGTTAAAATACATCAGTATTGTTATGACTTTTTTTTAATTTTAATTGAATGTCTTACAAATTTTATTTTAAACTAACTTCTGCCCGCGGCTAACTGTTTTATCACCCCAAAGGTGACAAACTATCTACATGCTAAATTTCATCTAAATCGGTATATCCAGATCAAGAATTATCAGTAGATCCAGAGATTTCTCTCTATAACCTCACAAACTTTACCTCCTTATAATATTGGTATAGATAATTTGCACGCTTGCTTGCAGGCAGAATACAATTCATTTTAGGCTTTAATCTTTAAATATTTTGATTTGATTTTGGAGGCCTGTGTCCAGCAGTGGACGTCTTTCGGTTAAAATGATGATGAGGAAAATTACACCTATGACGATAGGATGGAGAATTTTGTCGGTGCCATCTTGGATTTTGATTTTGGCCCCATATTCTTTATCAGCGACCCAAGCAAACGGAAAAACTACACCCATGACGAAAAGGTGGAGAATTTCGTCAGCGCCATCTTGGATTCTATATAAAACCCCATATTGGTTATCAGCGACTCCATAAACCACAAAAATGACACCCATGGCGATAGGGTGCAGAATTTCGCACGTGCCCTCTTGGATTTCGATTTTGACTCAATTTTCGTTATCAGCGACCCCAAAAACCACGAAAAAGATACCCGTGACGATAGAGTGGCGAATTTCGTAGGCGCCATCTTAGATTTCATTTTTGACCCCATATTGGATATCAGCGATCCCATAAACCACGAAAATGACACCCATGACGATAGGGTGGAGAATTTTGGTGGCACCATCTTGAATTATACTTTTGATCCCAAATTCTTTATGAACAGCTCCGAAAACTGAAAATGACATGTCGAAAAGTTTATAAAACATTTGTCGGCGCCATCTTTGACTTGAGCCCAAATTCGTTATTAGCTACACCGAAAACTGGAAATGACCACCAAGACTACAAGTTGGCAAGTTTTTATCGTGGCTATGTGATTTCGATTTTCAGACTAAATTCGGTGAAACCCCAAAGGCATTACCTCTGAACCAATTTTTCTGTTCCTTCTTCTTGTATGTATATTATGTGTGTGTGCATAAATGGTTAAATAAATAAATAATAATCATCATCATCATTTCAGCCGAAAGACGTCCACTGCTGGACGTAGGCCACCATCAAGCGTGTAAAAATAAATGATAAACCATGAAAATAGCAAAAATTCTCATTTCGAGTTTAATATCAATATACATATACTTTAACACAATATATTTTGTTGATAAAAAAATTTCGATCACGTTCTACAGTCGTAGAAATTGCGTTCTTAATTGTTTTGTCGCGAGCCACCACTGGTACGCGTGTCATTTTGTCGCCATCACTGTGCCAGGCCGTACGTAAGTAATATTTTGTTCCTCTCGTCAGGAACTGGGCTGGTGCGCGTGCGACGTGATCGGCTCTCTGCCCGCCCTGGAGTCCCTGGAGCTGGGCGAGTGCACGTTCCGCGCCGAGTTCGCCGGAGTGCTGGCGCGCCTGTCCCTCCTGCGCCGCCTGCGCCTGGAGAGAGGCACGCCGCACTGCGCCGCCCCCGACATCTTGCGCGCGCTGTCCACGCTGCCTCACCTCACGCGTCTGGAGCTGGTCAACATCGACGTGAAGCTGGGCTTCGACGACGCGCTGGCCGCCTGCACCAACGTGCGCCGCCTGCTCATCATCCCCACGTACGTGTCGCAGTCCGCCACCACCAACAAGCAGGTGCTGTCCGGCGTGCTGCGCCTCAAGGACTCGCTGACGCACCTCATGTGGGGCGTCACCATCGAGCTGCTGCGCGTCACGGAGCTGTTCATCGACCAGTGCGAGCAGGCGGGCGAGCCCAAGCGCCGCGACGTGGGCGAGTGCATCCCCGTGCTCAAGCCGGTGCCGGGCTGCCGCCTGCCGCCGGGCCCCGCGGGCCCCGCCGGGCCCCCGCAGGTGGAGATCCTGCCGCTGCCCACGCTGCAGCGCCTGCTGTCCCAGCAGCTGCCTCACACCAAGCTCAAGCTGCTGCGCATCCCCTTCCACGCCACGTGGCGCCAGTCGCTGGCGGACTTCCAGTAGTACCTACTACAGACACAGTCATTGCGAGGAAAATGTTTAATATTGCGCACATAAACGGGGCATTGAGCGTTGAACTGTCGATAGAATGCTTTGGGACAAGTATTTAATAAACCTTTCATCTGTTTCATGATGGAACATGCAAACCAGGACAAATTACGATCAGTGCCAGTTCTTTCTTTGTCATCATGCAACAGAGTTTAAATTCTTGTCTATGTAGCATCAAACCAGAGATACATAGGAGTTTCTATGAATCTTTATAATGTTTTAAATCCTCCCGATCATTGTCGCTAGTGTAGTAGCTCCACCTTTAATATACATGTAGCAACAGATAATAATTATAATATCTGCCTGTTCTAAGGTTTATAAACGCAAGCAATAAAATTAACCTAAATAAATTACATATTTTGCAAAATAGCAATGGTAACGCCTTAAAGAAACGTTCGTCTTATCAACTATGAGATACATTAGAATTAGCGGAGATCTATATATTATATTATGTACATAAATGTGAATATGTAGTGCGGGCGCTGATCACAGAATATATTCAATTTCATAAATACTGCGTCATCAGCCTGTACATTCCCACTGCTGGGACACAGGCCTGCTCTCTGTGAGAGGAAGTGGGCCGCGGGTTGGTGGGTGAATATATATAGTAGTATATTATATTTTATTATATATTTGTTTGGTATACAAAGGTTATAAGCTCATGTCGTTAGCTCGTCACTTAACTGGTAGTGCAGTGCTTAGTTAAGTGTCGGTTAATGAGTGTAGTGTGTTGTTCTTTACATGTCTTGTTTAGTAAACACATAAGCAAGCTTTTTTAACTTAAGGGCACTACATTTAATATCACTTGTCAATACACATCCAATGAACCCAAACACGGTGGTGCTATCTTGTCTGGATCAGGAGTTGCTATGGCCACCGGCTCCATTATAAGACCATAGTAGGTACAATATTATTTCAATGTTTCCAAAGTTACACGAGTACGTCATGTTTCAGCTTAATTGGATGCCAGGAAGTGCTTGAAAAATGTAAGTTGCTGAAATGAGCCAAGTAAAGAGAACACGCTGTAGATAAAACAATGACGTTGATTGTACCATCGGGTACCTGTTACAGTGTGGTGTCACACATAGACAGGCACAGGAGTCTATACAACGCACACAGGCGCACGCACCCACGCATATAATATAACTGTGCACCTGGCGCAGTGACGTCACTCTTATGTTCGACTCTAGCTAGTGACGCACGAGGCCCGGGCGGGTAGGAGTGACGTCGCATTCCAGCGAGGTGCAATTTAATCGAGAAACAGACAATTTTTATGTCGACAGATCTATACGTTCACTCGCTGTACTTGAAGTGTGTCTATGTGTACGTGCGTCATCGCTTGTTGTACGCAGCCGACCCCTGTACCTATCTATCGAGTGGTAGTGTAGTACATTTACAATAACTGCGGGCTGGGATGACTAAATGTTTTGTTAACTGACTCCATAGCTTGCTTAGCTAAGTAACAATTCGCCGGCATACAGTGGGCCAAGAGAGTGGGTGAAATGGTTGAAACATTTTGTTCTATGCATGTCAATTTTTTTTCTAATTTTGTCAACACGTTGAAGCTAATTTGAACAGAAGTCATTTTAGCTTCTGTGATTTATATTTGACAGCAAGGTTGCCGCAGTGGCTGATCGATTGGCTGCCGCGCTGCGTGACGTGGGTTCGATTCCCGCACGTAACAAATATTTGTATGACCTACAGACAGCTGTTCCGGGTCTGGTTGTTCGTGTATGTGAGTTTAAATGTTTAAAAATATTCCAAAGCAGATCGTTTCGCCACTTTCTTGTCGCCACTCGTGCCGACGACAGCGATGCAAACTGAAACGTGTCTTATGTCGCAACGACAGACGCTTACAATACACAGAGCGTATATTTGTCGCATATTTACATAGTTCGGTACATACATAGATATATTTTTGTAACTACCCACATTTGTTCCACAAACACGATCGACTTCGGTCTTACAATAATTGTAAATGAACTTCTAGATTATAATAATATTATGATTGACAGTTATTAGTTTTATTACGAACATAGAAATATTATATAAAATGTTTTAACGGTAAGACTTGTAAATATTTTCTAAGATAAATTAATGTCAGTGCCTATAATTGGTTTGTACGTCATACGAACAGGCAGGATTGGGTTCCGTGTGGATTTTTTATGTTATTTCAGTCAAGATGACTTGCACATCTGAAGAATCTTTATAAAAATCAATCAAAACTTTGAGCAGCCGAGTGTTAGTGACTGCCCACTGTTCTCGATAAGCACAAGTGATTCTATATTTCCTTTTACTTATTTTACCAAAACAAAACATCGTGCATGTATGAGAAATGTAAGGAACCAAGACTGAATCACTAATAAGGCTATAATTAAGAATATTAAAGGATAAAACGAACGCGACGAGATGTAAAGCGAGTCTTATTGTAATAGAACAGAGATGAAACTGCTTCAGATGTGCAAGTGATCGGAACATACTGTTTGAGGGCAGGCGAAGTCGCGCCAAAATAATAGCGATTTCGTCTACTTACAAACTGCTAAGGAACGTTTTTGTCTGAACCAGACACTAATAAGTTTTCATGCAATATAATTATGACGCGCACGGCACTATTTAACACCAAAAAAGCGTATTTTTACAATTATTTTAGTAAAGCCCCGTGTTGTGATTGGTTCAGACACAAATGAAAGTTTTCTTTATACATATAATTTAGTTGTAAAATTATGTGGCAATGTTTGAATTATATTATTTTTTTAGACTTGTATTATGAAGTACAAGGGTTTGTGTATGATGGTAGGGGGCGCCTCGGTGTCTCAGACAGACAGACATACATGAAGATACTGTGTATGTGTTTAATATATAGTTAAAAGAATGTATTTTATTACTTTACCTACGGGTTTTGAAAGCATGATCATTTTAATCTCAAGTTACTTACAACTTACGTACATGAAGCAAGAGTGTGTAGTTTCTGCCTACCCCCTTGGGGAAAAGGGCGTGAGTCTATGTATGTAAGCTTACAAACGACTGGTGGATTTACCTTTGGCGAGCAATCTGTCCAGACATGTTCAAGCTTTCAAGGCTATCGTAGTTTTTACCAGAATACAACATGTATGAACGGCTTTATAAGTGTTGATAAGACTTTACGATACTAAGTGAAGATATAGAGCATTTTATTACTAGGACTCTCATAGAGTGCGTGTTAAGGGGATTATATTCTGGTGAGAGCGAGGCGCCG
This sequence comes from Anorthoa munda, assembly GCA_945859665.1. Classification (NCBI taxonomy): domain Eukaryota; kingdom Metazoa; phylum Arthropoda; class Insecta; order Lepidoptera; family Noctuidae; genus Anorthoa; species Anorthoa munda. Next base: position 9,602,310 of record OX243894.1, read on the forward strand.
AAGCAGATCGCTCGGTAGGATATCGGGACTTTGCGCGGGCTATGAAACAAACTATGTCTATATTACTTGCGGGATTCATAATATTATTTGCTTCATGTTATCTGAGAATACGAATAGAACCGAAATCATACGATCTCACAACTAAATGATTGTCGCTCGGTTTGTGCTGCTCAAGTGATACTAGCCCGTACTATGACGACTCAATGCCATCATGAGCCCGTAGTGAAAAAGAGATAGTACAGATACATGTTGTGATCAGGTGATATGTTGTGATCAGCCACATGATCAGCTGATATGTTGTGATCAGCCACATGATCCGCTGATATGTTGTGATCAGCCACATGATCAGCTGATATGTTGTGATCAGCCACATGATCCGCTGATATGTTGTGATCAGCCACATGATCAGCTGATATGTTGTGATCAGCCACATGGTCAGCTACCTGAATACGATCTCACAAACCGAGCTGTTTGTTAGAATGGTTCTTATTTCATTTGTCTATCGTTTAGTGGCGTTTTAAATTGTTCGTCGTCGTCTTGGGAACTATGTTAGAACATGTATTTCTACCATTTTGCTTGTGTAATGTTTTAGCCTCCTTCCTCTTGCTTGATGTTACTTTATACTTTACTAAACAATCTTGTATTATTCTCATCACCAAATAAAATGTTATTTTCTAAGAAACGACTTGAAGCGCGTCAATCTTGTGAGTGATTCATCATGATGACCATGACTTGTGTTAAAGCATAGCTTTTTAATATAATTGAGACACGTTCGTGTATTGTTAATAATCTCTGATGCTTCTTGTATTCTAGTTTATAATAATGTTTGGCGAGTTTAGTTTGAGCTGATGTAAAAAATGTAAATGACTTGCTTACATGATGTTGTTGTGGAAAGATTCCGTGTTATCTGCTGCGATGTGCCGCTAGGAGAAGTGGTTTGAGCTGGACTGACGTGACGTCACTGTCGGTGGCCGCCATCTTGGATAGAATGTCAGATAGCTCGCGGATAACGCGGAGCACTTGAACGTTTGTTGACGGAGGCTGCGGACTGCGGACTGCGGAGGCAGACAGGATCTATTCTATAATTAGCTTATGTATAGGTTAAAGACAACTTTGCTGGTAAGCAGGGGCGACTCGTGAATAAATGGTTGCCGACACATTGCTGTTTTATTTATTTTGTACTCCTCCAACGAAACAAGGAACTGCATCAGAGTCAGTAACGCTATCCTATGACCGACACTGAGTCCCACTGCTGGGCAAAGGCCTCTTCTCACACACAGAACTTGACCGAATTCGAACCCATGACCGTGAGAGGCGAGCACTTCTAACCGCACAACCACTGTGCTCGTATAATATTATTTTGATGCGCGAGTTATTTTAACACTGTGATATCTCCTAAGATATTCATCCAAATTGAATGGTGTGAAGGGCAATCTTGGTCAAAATTAAATACTCAAGATGATTAAAATATTTATTTAGATAAGGATTAATACTATATCGGTAAAAACACCTTCACAGATAAAACGTTATTTTAGATAAAACTTGACTATCACAAAAATGGTTATTGTGAGTCAACCTTATAAGATAGACATATGCTACCGCGGACTTCTTTTTAGAACTTTTTGAGAAGAACTATTCCTTCGTACATTATTTTCATGTAACTTTAACTATTTACGCAGCGCACGCCTCGGAAGCTCTCAGAACGAGGTAATTTTCGCCGACTTAATTCACAAATAGCATCATAGTGGTGGCTTGTTTTCTCAAAATGTTCATAAAGTATAGTGTTTTACGTTCCCTGATTACTTCTCTTTCTGCTGTTGAAAACCGTGTGAAAATCCATACAGTAGTTCCTGAGATAAGCTCGAACTAACACAAACTTAGTGCGGCGGACTTTAATTTACAATATGTACTAGCAACCCGCACCGGTTCCGCACGGGTGTTCGTAGTCGCAGCGGAAAAACGTCGAATTTATTAATTTCAGATAAGCAGATAATTAGTTTATGACGTCGTGTAATTGTGTATAGTAAGTACAAATTTGTGTATCCAACCATTGGGGAGCTATTCAACAAAAACTGTTTCCGCTGGAACTACGTCATCCTAGCGGCACCTTTTTTTTCCTATGCACGTAGATAAAAAAAAATACATTCAATAATTAGTTTGAAACGAGAGATAAATGTGTATGCTTAAATGAAATTTGTGTGACATAAAACTGCGAAGATAATCAAGTTTCCGCTGCGCTGACGTTTGGCTATTTGATGAAAATCATATAAAACGGCTTAGTGCAGAGTTGATTTTTTTTAAGCACTTTGCTTTGAATTTGTGTGTAATGATTGTGAAAACAGAATTTGAAAAAATCTTACCGTTCAGAAGATATACACGTAAAAGTAAAATAAGGTTTTTAGGTCCAAGTACTTAAAATAGGAAAACTAGAGCCTAATTTATAACGTTTATTTGTATCTTGTAAGGGTCTACAAAGTCCTGCCAAGTTTCATGTATGTGTTCTTAGTAATTAATGAGCAGTCGCATAATTTACTACGACTGGACCACTATATTGTATGACAACCGATTTTAGGACATTTTAATGGAAATGCAACGTAAAACATATGGCGATAATTCGTGTATTAATGCAACTATTTATATGTAAAATTTCAGCTCATTACACTAAATAATTAAAGAGATATAATAAAAATACCAGAACAACCGCAATTCATGGATAAACCGACCAAGTTTTAATGGCTACAAAAAAGCGGCCGTGCAGTATATAGAGCTAACATTCTAAAATTTCCAGTATAGCATCGTTATTGTGTGTAATAGTTTCGTACAGGTGCGTACACAATCGTTTAGCAGAAAATAAAACAACTGTAAGTATTAACATTATACTCATAAAAGTATTTATTGGTTAATGACTAATTAAAATGAAAAAAAAAAACAATATTATTAACAAAGTAGGTAATAATAACATTAACATAAAGAATCAGTTTTTAGGGTTCCGTACCCAAAGGGTAAAAACGGGACCCTATTACTAAGACTTCGCGATCCGTCTGTCTGTCTGTCTGTCTGTCTGTCTGTCTGTCTGTCTGTCCGTCTGTCTCCAGGCTGTATCTCATGAACCGTGATAGCTAGACAGTTGAAATTTTCACAGATGATGTATTTCTGTTGCCGCTATAACAACAAATACTAAAAACAGTATAAAGTAAATATTAAAGGGGGGCTCCCATACAACAAACGTGATATTTTTGCCGTTTTTTGCTCGATATTAATAACGGCAACAGGTAGACGCTTGAAATATTCACAGAATGTTTAGTTGTATATTTACTTTAAAAAATAATAATTAATAAATTAAAATAAAATAAATTAAGGGGGGCTCCCATACAACAAACGTGATTTTTATGCAGTGTTTTGCGATAATGGTACGGAACCCTTCTTGTGCGAGTCCGACTCGCACTTGGCCGGTTTTTTAATTAATAAAAATAACAAATATGTGGCCCACTGTAAAAGCCTATATGAATAAGTAAATCTTAGGATTTTTACTGGTACCTAACTTTTCGGGAAACTAATACAATTGTTCTATCTCACGAGTCGCGACCGACGCACTGCGTTACTGCGGGATCGTCTTAGTCATGTGTGCAGATGCACATTGTTTCTGTGTGCGTAAGCGATACTGAGCGCCAGAGTTTGTATTATACTAGAGGGAACGTATTTACGACGAAAAAGAAACTGTTAATTCTTTCGTTCTTGCTTATAGAAAAATTCTATCAAAAAAAAAGAGACAAACATAGGCAAACGCTACCATCCTGAACGTCAAAGAGATAACTTTTATAACTTAAATACGTTACCTCTAGTATAATACAAACTCTCTGCTGAGCGCTCCCGAGCTTACGCACACAGAAACAATCTGCATGTGCACTACACACACGACTGAAGGGCTTATTACACTACACGGTATGCAGGGCCCTAAACCCTAATTTAGGGTAGTGTAATAACTGTTAGGAAGTTAGGGTTCTCATAATATCGACCTTATTGCTTCGGAATGATTTAGTGAACCGGTATTCAGGGCCCTGAATACCGTGTAGTGTAATAAGCCCAAACCAAACCAACCCACCGTCGTGAGATAGAACAACCTTCTTTAGATTATTCCCGTATCTATCTAATAACTACTGGTGTGTTAATATTTTTTTCTAATTATGATTAATATTTCATTTAATCAAATTTAACTAACATCAAAATATTTCTACGATGGAAGCAGCAGAATATTAAGGACGTAATATTCTGACAAATAAATGCATTTGCTAATACAGAAGTAATTCTTATTGTAATAATTTCGTAAGTTTGAGAAACAAACAAGTGAGCTACTATTTTGATCACGAACATTATTTGTTACTTGTTCAAGAATTGTGTGCTCACCTGTATCAATCCAATAATGGTACGACACTAGAAATTTTAGAATGTTAGCTCTATATACTGCACGGCCGCTTTTTTGTAGCCATTCAAACTTGGTCGGTTTATCCATGAATTGCGGTTGTTCTGGTATTTTTATTATATCTCTTTAATTATTTAGTGTAATGAGCTGAAATTTTACATGTGAATAGTTGCATTAATACACGAATTATCGCCATATGTTTTACGTTGCATTTCCATTAAAATGTCCTAAAATCGGTTGTCATACAATATAGTGGTCCAGTCGTAGTAAATTATGCGACTGCTCATTAATTACTAAGAACACATACATGAAACTTGGCAGGACTTTGTAGACCCTTACAAGATACAAATAAACGTTATAAATTAGGCTCTAGTGTTCCTATTTTAAGTACTTGGACCTAAAAACCTTATTTTACTTTTACGTGTATATCTTCTAAACGGTAAGATTTTTTCAAATTCTGTTTTCACAATCATTACACACAAATTCAAAGCAAAGTGCGTAAAAAAAATCAACTCTGCACTAAGCCGTTTTATATGATTTTCATCAAATAGCCAAACGTCAGCGCAGCGGAAACTTGATTATCTTCGCAGTTTTATGTCACACAAATTTCATTTAAGCATACACATTTATCTCTCGTTTCAAACTAATTATTGAATGTATTTTTTTTTATCTACGTGCATAGGAAAAAAAAGGTGCCGCTAGGATGACGTAGTTCCAGTGGAAACAGTTTTTGTTGAATAGCTCCCCAATTGTTGGATACACAAATTTGTACTTACTATACACAATTACACGACGTCATAAACTAATTATCTGCTTATCTGAAATTAATAAATTCGACGTTTTTCCGCTGCGACTACGAACACTCCGCACGGGTTTAATTTAATTTCCGGTTGATTTTCCGAAAAATATCTTTCTCAATAACCTTGTCCTGACAATTACGAATACAACAAAAAAAAGATCATCTAAATCGGTCGAGCCGTTCTCAAGTTATGATGTCATACATGCGGTAATCGATTTAAATTTATTTTCATGATAATAATCTATCTATACTAATATTATAAAGAGGAAAGATTTGTTTGTACCGAATAGGCTCCGAAACTACTGGACCGATTAAAATATTCTTTCAACAAGCTACATTATTCCTGAGTGACAGGCTATTTTTTTATCCCGAAAACCGCGAGGACCCCTGTGGGGTGATCCACGGGAGCGAAGCCGCGGGGAACAGCTACGAGTAGTTAATTATAATATTCTAATATAACTGAAATATTACAACAAAACACTAGGCTTTTTTCGTTTAAAAAATGTCTGGAATATTGTGTAGGTATATAAACGGGGTAACGCAAGGTCATGTAACTGCTTCTGCCTATGTACGTGAACAACTTTCTCCAAGGAATCTTAGTCCATTCTCAAAAACAACAAATTGTATCACCCATACAAATGTAGGTCAGCTGACGACAACTTTGTATGGGAGACACATTACTCTGTATAACTAACTAGCTCCCTCCCGCGGCTCCGCCTGCATGGAATTAGATAGATCTTCCTGTAATATATAAATTAATATTCTTCTGCCAGTGAAACGGTAATAACTCCTACCTTCTGCCAACGTTCCTAGGGATAAGGCGTGAAATAAGAAGAAGGCGGCAACCATTTAACAAAAATATTTATTTAAAAAAACCAGTCGAGCCGGAGGGGCAACAAGTTGGTGTTCGGGCCGTTCTACAAGTAGGTGCTGAATTCTATTTATCCCTCAGTGATCCAGTACTGTCCTGAGTCAAGCCGCAGGCGGAAGCAGGCGCTCGACGAGTAGTCTGGAGTAGGGTGTAGGCTGGACCTTGAACCCTGGAACGCGTCAACAAATAAGGGTGTTACGGGGCGTTCCAGAAACTCCTGTGAGCATCCTCGACTACGGCATGATGGAAGCACTAGGCCCGTAGTAGTGATGCCGTGGTTGGTCACAATCAGACACGGAGAAAAATGAAATTGAAAAGATTTTTAGCCATTTCACAGTAAGCTAATAGATCAAGGCTAGATGACAATGAAATGCGAAGATGCTTAAATGTAGCTACTATGAAAATGAAATCGGTCAAGCCTTTTTTAGGGTTCCGTACCCAAAGGGTAAAAACGGGACCCTATTACTGAGACTTCGCTGTCCGTCTGTCTGTCTGTCTGTCTGTCACCAGGCTGTATCTCATGAACCGTGATAGCTACACAGTTGAAATTTTCACAGATGATGTATTTCTGTTGCCGCTATAACAACAAATACTAAAAACAGAATAAAATAAATATTTAAGTAGGGCTCGAGTGCGTTACTACAGCCAGATATTGTCAAAAATCGTCTTCTAAGTACAATAGATAATTAGATATACAGCTTCTGTAATTGGTAAGCAGATTTATTAATTTGGTAAGCTGATAGTTTTTTAATTATTTGATAAAAACAGTTCCGGCTGGAGTAACGTTACCGCAGCCAGATCTTTTTTTTTCTAACGGGTATGTTGAAATAAATGTTATCTAAATAATTAGATATCAATTTGAAATAAATGGTACAACTTAATTTGTATGTATATTTGCTATGGTTGCGAAGATATTTAAAATCCTGCTGTGGTAACGTTTGCACGATTGCTGGATCTCGGAATTGACTAAACGGATGATTATAATTTTTGTACTTGACATCTGGCTAATTAGTTATAATTTGTTACGCAATAAAAAAATCCACAATAATGCACCGTTTTGAGGTTATTTTAGTAAATAGAAATATGCTTTAATAGGTCCTAGCACTTCCAATAAGCGGTTCGAAGACTAACTTGAAACGTTATTATATAGCTAATAACTGCCTATAAATGGTACTGAAGTTTCATTAGTATCCTATAAGTAATTAAAAAGTTATGAAGAAACTTCACTTTGTTCCGGCCATGGCGCGCAGCTGAGTTTTTTGAAGACCGATTAACCGAGTTTCCTGTAGTGGTGGTAATTGAATCTTATATCAATAATTAGATATATAGTTCAATTATATACCTGTGAAATATCAGACTTGTACACTAATTAATTAACGAGATAATCGAAAAACAATACTTATATGTGGTAACCCGACCAAATCTAGAATGTTACAAAAAAGCGGCCGCGCAATACATTTTACCAACCTTCTAAAATTATTAGCATAATTGTCCTCAAAAGTTGGTACAGTCACGAATGAAATTTGTTTGATTGAAAAATTAAACCTACCATACTAAACGTTTAAATAAATTTAAAATTGCTCAAAGTAAGTGTCCACTATGCCATTCTTCATATATCTACCTAACTACGTTTAACCATTCTGTCGTCGAGGTAGGTAGGTACCTACTTTCTATTTACAAGGAAGAAATTGCGCCTAATTAGTTTTTATTTAATTTTATAATAGTGTTTAGGTAAAGGAATTTATTATTATATTTAAAATATCACATAATAACGATACATGGTATCGTTAGATTAAGGTGAGTACCTATATGTTATATGGGCCCCGTAGCTTTAAAAAAATCCTGTAACAAATTATTGTAAAATGAGATTAGAAAAAACAGTAGAACCTACCTACCTACTGTATATATAATATGTTAGTACTTACTGCACTGTCTGTGATGTTATTACATTTTATTATTGTTATGTGATTTTTTACAATAAAACTTAATTTTAAATATGGCTACAACTATTTTACTTTATCTTATTCGAAACGCTAAGCACGACACAACACAACATTGCCCGAAAGGATGGTCATAACCTCGGTCATTACCTTTGATTATTTTTGAAATTAATTTATATACTTACTTACCATAATTAATATCTGCATAAAATTATCATCATCCACATAAGTAGGTACTCCATATTTTTATTACCTAGGCATAAATATTTTTGAAATTAATATTCTATCTGTAGAAACAAAAATATTTAATTATAACTATGTTTTACTTTACCACTTGTGTACCCGTCTGTACCAAACACTTATTATTCTCACGTATTATCCTGTAAGTTGTAGAAGGTTGGTACAATGTATTGCGCGGCCGCTTTTTTATAACATTCTAGATTTGGTCAGGTTACCACGCATAAGTATTGTTTTTCGATTATCTCGTTAATTAATTAGTTTACAAGTCTGATATTTCACAGATATATAATTGAACTATATATCTAATTATTCATATAAGATTCAGTTACCACAACTACAGGAAATTCGGTTAATCTGTCTTCAAAAAACTCAGCTGCGCGCCGTGGCCGTAACAAATTGAAGTTTCATCATAACTTTTTAATTACTTATAGGATACTAATGAAACTTCAGTACCATTTATAGGCAGTAATTACTTATATAATAACGTTACAAGTTAGTCTTTGGACCGCTTTTTGGAAGTGCTAGGACCTATTAAAGCATATTTCTATTTACTAAAATAACTTCAAAACGGTGCATTATTGTGGATTTTTTTATTGCGTAACAAATTATAACTAATTAGCCAGATGTCATGTACAAAAATTATAATCATCCGTTTAGTCAATTCCGAGATCCAGCAATCGTGCAAACGTTACCACAGCAGGATTTTAAATATCTTCGCAACCATAGCAAATATACATACAAATTAAGTTGTGCCATTTATTTCAAATTGATATCTAATTATTTAGATTACTTTTATTTCAACATACCCGTTAGAAAACAAAAGATCTGGCTGCGGTAACGTTACTCCAGCCGGAACTGTTTTTATCAAATAATTAAAAAACTATCAGCTTACCAAATTAATAAATCTGCTTACCAATTACAGAAGCTGTATATCTAATTATCTATTGTACTTAGAAGACGATTTTTGACAATATCTGGCTGTAGTAACGCACTCGTAGGGCTCCCATACAACAAACGTGATTTGTTTGCCGTTTTTTGCGATAATGGTACGGAACCCTTCGTGCGCGAGTCCGACTCGCACTTGGCCGGTTTTTTGAGTTTTAGCGAGACTAACGAAGGGCAATGAATAAAAAAAACAATTAAAAAAATCAAAGACGTCGGGTCTTGCTTAAAAGCGAACTAAAAAGACGTAAACAAGAAGAAAGATATATCGGAGGATACATATTCGCGAGCTGGCTGACCAAAACCAGATGTATCCTCCGACTGCACAGCATGATTTTCTTTTTGTTTAATTTGATTTTCTAAGCAGTTGGATTTTTATTTTTGTATATATTTTTTTATAGCATATAACTAAAGAGTACATCTCATAACAATTCCATTAAGCCCAAACACGGCTAGGACAGATTGTTTTACTAAGGAGTTCCGGTGCCTACCTTCCGGCTTCATCATCACACCAGTTCGATGGTAGGTACCATTTATTTAATTTGCTTAGTCTATCTTATCGCTACCCGTGAGTTAGTTATTATTGAGGAGTAGATACTGGTGACCATCTGTGGTCTTCTGTATCAACAAATGATACTTTCTGAATGCAAATGCTTGATTTTTTGGTGAAAATTCCAAAATCGCTATATAGGGTGATTGGAAGTTGGGTGCAAAGCTTTAAGGGGAAGATAGTACAGATAATTTAGAACCATTTAAGCCATGGTTGTCTTAGGTGAAGTCTTACCATTTTTTTTTTACCAAATTTTTATTTATCACGAGATGAAAAAACATCGTTCAAAAACAATAGCTCGTCTATTGTCGACATTGCTGAAAATGGAGGATGATGAGTGATGACAACGAACCCTCCCCGCGCTGATACGAGCATATTAGCAGAGATGATTTCATAATGAAATGCCAATTACATTTTTTGCATAAAGAAATAAGTATCGCTATGCTAGTATTATATTATCTGTGGTATCGGTAATTTTCTTAACAAAATACGCTGACGCTTTTTTCTTTACGCAAAAATTGTAAATTGGTATTTCCTTATGACTTGGCATTTTATTATATTATAATTTTTATTTTTTAAATGACTGTACTTTTCTTAAACCATAACAGTTTGACCACAGGGAAAAACTATTCCTTGTGGTCAAATCAGTTTGACAAAATAGTTTGACCACGAGGAAGAACCGGTGAAAACTCCAAAATCGCTATATATGCATGTAGTATTTGAGGAGTTCCCTCAATTCCTCATGGATCCTATCATCAGAACTGGATTTAGAATTCTGGTAGTAATATCCTATATAATAAAAAAATAATTTTCCAAATCGGTTCATAAATGACGGAGTTTTGAGGCTCTTCGCTGCGACGTAAGCAGAAAAGTAAGATTTCAAGTGAGACTTATAAGAATCCAAGAGCGTGTAAAAGGAGCTCGAAAATGTTAACACTTCACCTCGGTCTTTCATACCTATTTTTTTTTTAAAGCCAGGGTGCATCCTCTTGCACCCCGCTCCTGGCACCCATGTTTATGTGTATGTGTATCAGTCACCACAGAACAGATAAAAGAGGTTAGAAGGGCCTTGTGGGCGGGGCGATCGCGCCGCTCATATAGGTGAACGCTCATATGTCGACCGAAATTACCGTCACCGGCCAACAGTCGCGCTCATATTGTAACAACGTACGAAGCTCCGCGAAAAAAAAAGAATTATGCCGTCTTGCGCTATCATAACGTGCCGGAAAAGAAGCCAGATGTGTAGTGTAGCCCGAGAAGGGATTTCTTTTCACCGGTAAGTCCTAAAGGGCTTATTACACTACACGGTATTCAGGGCCCTGAATACCGGGTCACTAAATCATTCCGAAGCAATAAGGTCGATATTATGAGAACCCTAACTCCCTAACAGTTATTACACTACCCTGTATTAGGGTTTAGGGCCCTGAACACCGTGTAGTGTAATAAGCCCTTAAAACCTTATAATACGAGTGTTATTTGTAATTATTACAATAGTATTATGAAGTTTGTAGACAAAAACGACGCAATCGCAAACAGATGCTAAATTATACATTGCTTGCAATGCATGGGTACCATCTTAAACTACGCGAGCGATCGCGCAATGTATTGCGTTCATTGCGAAAGACGCGTGTGCCGAGCCAATGCTTGAATGCCGCGAAATTCCATGCGTATCGAGTGTTGTACCAAGTTGTAAACACTGTCGATATTACAAATGTATTCAAATGATTATTATCAGTAATATTGTAATTAAAATACTTTTGTTTATTACCACCAATTATTGTTAATTGTGGTTATCAATATAGTTTTCGTCTAAAATTTGGTTTGAGGTTAGCCGTTTATAATGAAAACATACATTTTATTATAAGGTTTCCAACAGATCCAGATACAAGAAAATTGTGGATTGAGGCAACCGGTAGAATTGAATGGATACCTACTAAATGTAGCACAATTTGCTCTAAAAATTTTGACAATAATAAAATCAGTATTGATTTTTGTTTAAATGATTGTTAAATATTAAAATACTCTTATACTTTTTACTTGTTTCATTAATTTACTTACTAACTTTATTCCATGTCTTTCTATGCATGAATAACGTTTGTCGCGAGAACAAAGCCCACACACGGGCGGTTTTTTTCATCTCTCGGTATTGAGCCGAGCATAATATAGAAATTCACAGGGAATTTAACATTAGTCACATGAAATTAATTAAATAGCTGTAACGGATGTTCTCCCTTAATTTGACATTATTATTATGTATTTAGAATGTCCACACTATTTGTACCCCGTCCCCATCCCGATACTATAGCGATTAATTGCAAAACTTAAATAACAATAATTTTAAAAATACATTAATTTTATCGATATCGATAATCGACCTTTTGGTCACCGTAACATGTATGAGAAATAAATTGCTTTTGCGCGTGTGTGAGTGCACGTCAAGCACAGTGTTTGCGTTAGTGTGACAATCAATAGCAAGCTCGCGATCTAAGTGCGTGTAGTTTATTTGTGTGCGTAATGAGCGTACGTATGGGACTCTTGCTTGTAGTGGAGTTAAAGAGTGGGAGACAAGTGGCGACACGCGTTCTAATACAAATCACGAACTATTTCCTTTCTAACCTTTTTATCTGTTCTGTGTCAGTCACCCACTGGTTGACTGGACTATGACTGGACTGGACTGACACTGGCATGGTCACCATCAGGGATTTAATTAATTTATTACAATTTTTTTTCGCGGTTTCGCTCTCGTAGCTTTACCTCAAGGACCTTGCATTTTTACCCGACTGCCGAAGGAGAGTTATGTGTTTATCAGTCTATCATATGTATGTATGTTTGATCCTATGTGCCGTTCTAGAGACCAAACGCGTAGGCCGATTTCGATGATTCTTACGTCAATCGATTTGTCTCAATCCTGCGACTGATTTTATTTTCTACCTAACCCATCGTGTGGGGTATCAAAATAAAGGGTTTTAAGAGGTGATTTCAAAAATATAAAACACTTATCTGTTAAATGCACCTAATTAAAAAAAAAACTAACCAAACAGTTTTAAATAAAAAAGTTAATTAAAAAAATAAAAATCCCGACTGATTAAAAGGCGAACTAAAAAGACGTAAACAAGAAGAAAAACGTCTTTTTAGTTCGCATTTTAAGCAGCCGGGTTTTTTGATCGTTTCAATTCACTTTTTTCCCGGAATAAGAAGTAGCTTAGGACACTCAACAATAATGAAGCTTCCTATCATTGAAAACATTTTCAAATTCAGATCCATACTTACTTCCAGTAGCAGCCCGAAGTCTAGACACGTGACCGCAATAAGCTCGCATTTCATGGGACTCAAACATAGGTAACGATTTTGGTAACCCTTCTAGAACTGTATTGTTGAATATAGACCTCTCACCTCCCCAATAATAGATCGTCTTCAATAAACACCCATGACCAATAGTAAAATCTGTGTAACATTCTTAATTCATAACCTACCCCAAATATTATGTTTTGTATAATAAAATAGGTAACTTAAGTATGTACATACCCAGGGATGTGAACTGTGGAGGAGCAGACATCCCAGGTTCTCCACACTTGGTCACTCCAGCAGATCATCAGCCACTTAGACAAGAACTGCATTGCTCAATCTGGAATTCTCTGAACCGATTGCGGGCCCAGGGTGATCGCTGCAGAGACAACCTGGTGAAATGGAGTATCCTTGACACATTTCAAACACGGTGCCAGTGTGGAGCACCTTCACAGGATATGCGCACCACCTCCTTTTGGTGCCAATGCATAATCTGAATGGCATGAGAATGACAGAGCTGTTATGCCCTCGTACCATGATTCCATGACGTGTCAAAGTTATCACAGTCAGACTGTGAAAAAGGGACAGATTTGTACAAGTCATATATATACATTTGACCCTTACGCACAGACAAAATAACCTATGCTCTAAGAGCTTGTGGTCACCCCCCCAGGTGGCCACATTCTGGTCGGTCAAAATTTGAGTCGAATCGTTACGGATAGTAAAAGTAGACCTATTTATGTATGTTTATTAGTAATTATGTGGTCTTCAGGGGCCTTTGGGGTTGTAAATAAAACACCATTCTTACTGTAACCGGGGTTGACGAATCCTCTGTATTTCCACAGTTTTAGCATTAATAAGAATCTGTGAAATATCCTCCATGAGTTTCTTTTTCATTTCTTCGGAATGTAAGCTTCGGAGTATCGCACCTACGAAAGGTAGAAAATTATCAACAGCATCTTGTCGTTTTATTATAAGCCGGGCGGTCGCGATTTCCTCGTTAGTTTCTTCGTGTCGGAAGGTTACAATTAGTTCTCTTTGGTCGTCGCTCGTGTCTCCATCTTCGGCATCAGCGTATTCGCCATCGTCAGTGTTACTCGCTTCGTCTGCAGAGTCCGGTATGTAAACAGGGACGGTGTAGTGTCGTCTCACAATTCTTCGATGGCTGACAGATCGTCGGCGCAATGCTTGGCCCAGACGGTGTCGAGGGTCGGTGCTGGATGTGCATGGCATCACAGCAATCGGCGAGTTGCTGTGCGTTCGCGGCTCCTCCGTATCTGATACTTCTATTACTTGTTCCCCCTCCTCGTCTTCGTCATCCTGCGGTATGTGACCGTTTTCCATGTCCTCGTAAATCTGAAAGATACAAAGTCGGATTTGTATATTTGCAAATTTTCGCACAAAGTTGACAGAAATAGTATCTACTTAGTTACTCTGAGAATATTGGTCTCCATTGATCAACTCGCTTTTAAAAGTAAAGAACATTCAACCTAATTCGCCTTAACACCCATAACCATATTGATTTTTCTTCAAAGGTGCTTCAAAGTTGCGACGCAACTACTACTACTACCATCTATGAGGACATTTGAACAACAAAGTGATGGTTGCATAAAGTGCCGAGATACTTGGGCACAGACTTGGGGGATAAAGGTTTTATCTCGGCAACCTGGGACTTAAAGTAGATGGTATATTGTTTATGACGTCCTTCACCCCCAAATGCCAGTAAAACTAGGTCAGTTCCCATAGAAAAAATCAAAAGCATTTAGGGTTCTATCAGGTAATCTTGCATCAATTAGATTATTAAAATAGAATATTTAAGTTGGGTATAATGCTGTTCGTATTAGAAAAGTACTAAAGTTCTTGTGTTACGCATTTCCAACGAATACTTTTATACTATGAATAGCAATATGGTGAGCGCAACAGGCTCTATTTGCGTCGCCGTCAATGCGCGGCTTCGAGGTGCTTAAACGAAATTACGTCACGTCACGCAACAGGCCTACTACAACGATGCGCGATTTCTTGCCGCGACCCTCCATGACCTCCGGCACACACCCCTGTGACGCCAAGAAGAAGATACGTCACATGGCTCCATACTGTTCCTCCACGCGTCGCGCAAATTACATAGCCTTATTGTTCCGAGGCCTCAACTCGCACCAAGTCGTGATTCCACCGGAAAATAAGCTAGGACGATAAACAAAAGATCTGTGATGACGTTTACTTTGGGCGGGCCGGGCATCTTCAACATCATGGGAAACAACATTAACTCCGCTGGGCTCGGTCGCCGGGGCCGCGTCATCAGCAACATGGACAATAGTTTGAAAACTTTTCGCTCCGCGCCGTATGACGAGAATATTTCACAGAGACGCCTCCAAATCATCTTCGCGGACGCGTATTAACGTTATCGATACTGCGCAGCTACGCACGCCACCATGACCCGAAACCGATCAATAATTCGAGACCACCCTCCTCGCGCCCTCACAATTTTAGGGCGAAAACAAAGTTGTTGATGGCGTACTTAAAAACAAAAACTGCAATAAGTTAACACCAACCACTTGTTACTGTTCGGGATTGTATCCAAGATATCTCGCGAGCGAAAAGTTTGTGCTTCCGTTATTTGTCGGCAAGTGGCTATGAGAGCTGTGATTTATTCCCCGTGCGATTGATAACTACCTAGGATGCCTAGGTTTGCAGTATATGCAGTTGGTACGCGCCCCGCCATGCCTTCGGTCGCCCGCTGAGCGTCGCTTATTGGTTGCAGGGAACTGACAGATCTACAGGATGTAGCTAAGAATCTTCCTACTATGTTTATGTCATAAATCAGTTATAAACTATAAACGATTAGGTTTGAGCTGTCATCTTTGAAAGAGATGGCGACAGTGCGTGAAGTCATGCCAAAGTTGCGATTGTTTGCATAATCTTTTCGTGAGACAAAATGTTTGAAGAGCTAAGTGGAAGGGGGCTGTCTGAACGACGCTGCTCTTTTTACAAAAGTTTATGCTTGAGAAACACGTTTGGTCCAGTTTTCGGGTGCGATTGATGGCACCATGTGCGTGACGTTTACTTGTTATAGGTACGTCTATGAGGGTATATTTTTTGTTTTAATCATTACCAAGGTGGAAATTTTGGATTTTATTGTAAGGTTTTACTTCTACAAGCCACAAGCGGCCCTTGAAAACAATTCTATCAGAACAAACCCGACAACTGTCGACAAGTCAAAACATTTAGGATTGAGCACGAGACATTTCGGTATAGTGCATGGTTATCCAATATATTTAGACGATCGATAATATATATCGAAATGCTTGGTGACTTCTTTTTTGGGGTGGGAACTGGGTGAAGCGAGAGGGCGTGTCATGCTTTTATTGACTAAAACCCACCCGTGATCCTTCAGTTGCTTGTGCCAGGGCCGCCAACCTCTCTTTCAAATTTATCCACGATCCAGACAGGCATCGCCCTTAGCGGACTCCTTCAGTTTTTAAGGCGCGAGTGGACACTACGTGCCGTCGACTCAGACCGGTCCTTATCAGACGGCGAGCTACCCATTACTCGCCATCCGCACTAGCCCGCGCCTACGGTGGCCGGGAATCGGGCTGCAACTCCCGACGCCCAGGGCGCCTCCTGCGGTTGCTAGGGGCGTGAGAGCGTCTCCATTGCGTCTCCCTCACGCGTTCCGCTTCCTGCTTCGCAGAAGGAGATGACAGCTTCCCATACCCTCTCGCTCTGTACCATGGCTTGGACCAGAGTCAGACGCGAGAGGTCGCCATCGCCTCCACAAGGACACGACGGGGCACACCTCCACAGTATGCTCCACATATTGTCCTCCGGGTGATCCACACAATGGTGATACCCGGGCGTTTCCTCCCGCCTCTTGTCTGGAGCCTAAGGTTATATATTTTTTTCTTTTTTATTATCAATAGGCTCGCGCTTGACCACTATCTCACCTGATGGTAAGCGATGATGTACTCGAAATTACTAAGAACCTTAGTGAGCAGCAGCATCATTTCAGCCAAACAACCTCCACTGCTGGACATAGGCCTCACCAAAGCGTCGCCACATCGACCGATCCTAGTAGGTAGCAGTATAACCGACTCAAAAACATACGATCTCAATAAGATTATCTTTCGTATCGATTTCACTCCCTCAAGTGATCATCATAAATGACGAACCGAATAAAATAGGTGAAGTAAACGAATACTTTCAAACCGATTTATTGTATCGATAAGAATCGTTTTAATCACAAGACTACACTATCTTTGAAACACGCTTGAAACACGGAACAAAAAAAACACTCTCAAGTGTTGCCAAGTTTAATATTTCTACCAAAAAAGTAGTAGTAGTGCGCTGTTGATGCATTATTTTTATTGTTGACCATTAGGATCGACGATGCTAGTTCGCTGTCCACTATTTGCTCTGGACCGAAAGCGAGTGTCGCGCACCTGTGTCCCGCGGTGCCTGTTCGCGGCTCCGCCCTCGCGTACCCTGACAGGTGGACGCTCAATTTTCTGAACGCCCCAATTGCTCAAGAACCTGGCGTTGACATATTTATGCAACTAAAAAACATAGTTTTTAAAAAACTATGTTAAATGTTTGTATTAAGTGTTTTAGTATAAAAGTGTTATATATGTAGTGATTTTCTGAAGCTTTGTTTGATCGACTACAATCCCACCGCACCATACCCAAACCACTGCAACTCCTGCAAGCCAGAATTAACAGTGGCGACCACCAGAAAGGCGGAGAGGCAATGAAGCTCGACGAAGTCCCGGAGAATGAATTTAACCGTTAACCATTAAACCGTTTAAAATTAATCAGATAATAATAACGGAGTAGGAAAAAAAAAATTTACTAGTGAACTAGATTCAGAGTATTAAAGGTAACGAATCAATCAACTTAAATAGCTTTTTATCAATTACTAGCTGTTGCCCGCGGCTTCGCTCCCGTGGACCACCCCACAGGACCCGTTTCCGGGATAAAAAATAGCCTATGTTACTCAGGCATAACGTAGCTTTCTATTGGTGAAAGATTTTTATAATCGGTCCAGTAGTTTCGGAGCCTATTCGGTACAAACAAACAAACAAAAAAATCTTTCCTCTTTATAATATTAGTATAGATGAAGAGGTCGCCTTCCTGACTAACTAACCGCATGCAGCTGAAGACGGCATTTTATATGGAGAGACCACCTTTCTAGGACCATACTATTACGCGTTAAATTCATCATGGTACCAGCGTGTGGGAGAGAGACGGAGCTATACTGGATGAATAGCATTATCTGTGAAACCCCCGTTTTTTTTGTTTGGCTTTATCGAGAGTGTTTTTAGCTATGTTTGATGAAAATCCGTTTAAAACGTGAATAGTTATGGGCGTTTTACTGTTGGTATCGGGGTGTTTTCGCAACTTATCGTGTATAATTACGTGTTCAATAGATAGTCGATCGATGCGTGTCTACTGCACGAAATAAAAATGTGGTTTTTTATTATTTTACTTGTTCACAACGGAATCATAATGTCATTGACACGTCGCGTCGTAGTACGACCTTGACCTCCACAACCCAGTAACTGGGTAACACGGTACACCTTAGCAAGACCGGCATCATATTACTGCCCATAACGACTGTCAAAAATCTACAATTAACTACCGGGCTCAACAGATTGACATACTTTCCGAGGCACGGATGTTAAGTTGGTCACCCATCCATGGGACGACCTCGGCAAGCGTTGTTTAAGCCTCGTATTCACTAGGGAACTTATGCCGCTCAACATGCTAGGCAACGTTGCACAACAACGCGCGACGTTGCCAGCTGGTGCGCATCATGACGCGCGGCTTGTTGTTCGTTTCCGTGCAACATGCAGTTGAGCATCAAACGTTTTCGAGTGGAGACGTGACGCGCAGATATCCATCAACCACAGAGAGATCACTGAATACATTTTCTTTATTTTGTAAGTATTTTTTTCTGTTGTGCAGCATGCCTCGCGCCAAATGTTTCCAAATCTCGAGCCATGCGTCTTATATTATATTGTATCGTATTTAAGTAACGAATACGGAGGAGCTCGTGGCTAAATAATAACAGCCGCACTGGTCGATCATCAAGGTTAAGCAACGCTTGACGAGGTTGGTCCGTGGATGGGTGACCATTTCAACATACCGAGTTTCCTCCGTGCCTCGGAAAGTGCGTTAAGCCGTTGGTCCCGGATGTCATTTAAAGATCTTTGACAATCGTTACGAGTAGTCAGAAGCTTGAGATCTGACGCCAGTCTTGCCAAGGGGTACCGTGTTACCCAGTTACTGGGTTGTGGAGGTCAGATAGGCAGTCGCTTCATGTAAAACACTAGTACTCAGCTGAATCCGGTAAGACTGGAAGCCGACCCCAATATAGTTGGGAAAAGGCTAGGCAGATTTATTTGTATTTAAGTAACGAATACAGCAAATAAAACAACCAACTACACAAAGGTATATTATTTATTTATTTATTCCTACGTCCTGCCTTCCCCGCTTGCGGCTTCCCAAAGGTCTTGGCACCGGCTTTTCCTGCACCGGGTTTTCCTTTACCAGGTCCCTTTCCTGGCCCCCCTTTTCCTTTCTTCGGGGGGCCTTTATTGCCTCTTTGGCCCATACCTTTGCTTTCCTTCTGGGCCTTATTAGCGTCGTATCTAAGACGTTTGGCTGCAGACCGAGATGTGTCTGTTAAGTCGTTGGCAAAGTTACTCTGTTTCTTCTTGGATTTATTGAAGGCTTTCTTCGGCCTGTGTTGTTGGTCGTCGTTGTCGTCAACGGCGCGGATTCTACGTTGCTTCTTCTTGCGTTTCTCCATTCGGGATTGGAGAAGTGCCACCTGTTGGATTTAAAATTGGTTAGTATGTTTAGTCACCAATATCATAGGTGTTTTAGGGATGTCTGAAAGTTCCGATGATCTACATTTTGCGGCTTGGTTAGACAAGAAACTAAACTACGGGGTCTCAGCGCTAAAAAAGAAAATTTGGTTCAAATAAATCTCACTAGATGGCGCGATTTACACACAATTTAATAACAAACCGGTACATGTTTGTTATTGAATTGTGTGTAAAATTAACATTTTCTGGAATTGAACATAAACATTGTATTTTCTTGTTTAATCAACTCTCCTAAGCACAAAATTATGGGATATTGGGCTCTTAATTCACATTTCAAAGATTATTCGAACGGATCATTTAAAATTGATGTCAATAGATGGCACGGTTTTAAATTTCTGAGACATTCCACTCGATTGTTTAAATTTGTATTGTAAAATGTTTTGGTGCAATGAAATTGTAAAAACGAGAAAAAAAAACAATAAAACAAATCGTCTCTGTATTTAAAGAAAAAAATATTCACGAATCGAGTAAACCCTTTTACTTGCAAGTCGCTGCTAACACCATCTATCTATCACCGTGGAACGGAACCGAACCCGTTCGATGTACTAAAAAAATCAGTTTAATCAGACGAAAAATGCTAGTTACGTCGGCACGGGTTCTTTGTATGGGATGAGGCATCTGTATGCTAGTATTGTATTATCTGTGACTAAATAAACCCAATCTAGTGTATGATCGACCGATAGTCTCTTTATTTAAGTCCGACTAAAAAACATGTATAAATGGGTATATCAAAGGCAGTTTGAAAGGGGTGCCAGTAACAGAAAAGAAAAGTTGTGGTTCAAGTACAAGGAGAGGTGAAATCCATATGACATCAAGAGTATCATTTACAATCAAATGTTGTAATAGAATGAATGACAACAAAATCATTCATTAAAATTAGCCCCTCATCTAAATTAGCTGAAGCTCTTCTTAAAGAAAACTTTACTAAAGACATACCAACCTTTAAATTTAAATCAATATGTATTGATACAATTAAAAACGCGTTCAAAAGTCTCAACGTAAAAAATACTGAAGACTTGTGGGGGATATCCGTTAGGGTTCTTGGAGATATTATTGACTCAATTGCTCCTGTCCTAACAGGCATATTCAATCAATGTTTGGACAGCGGCACTTTTCCTGACTTAATGAAACACAGTAAAGTAGTACCAATTTTCAAATCAGGCTGTAAGAGTGATCCCTCAAATTATAGGCCTATATCCGTGCTTCCAGCATTGAGTAAAATCTATGAAAAAATCATGCTGGAACAGATGTTGTCTCACTTCAATTCAAATAAGATCCTGCATAGTCAACAGTTTGGTTTCACGAAAGGTAGGTCGACAACGGACGCGGGAGTAAAACTCATCAGCCACATCTTGGAATCTTGGGAGAAGTCCCAGGATGCCATTGGTATTTTCTGTGATCTCTCGAAAGCGTTCGACTGCGTCGACCACAACACACTGATCTGTAAATTACACCACTACGGAATTCGAGGAAAATCTGCTGATCTTGTGCTTTCCTATTTATCAAACAGACAGCAAAAAGTAAATGTTAATGGGGCGACGTCCTCCGGGTCTCTAGTCAAGATGGGCGTGCCCCAAGGTTCAATTCTCGGCCCTTTCCTTTTTCTTGTTTACATTAATGATCTCCCTTTTATGATGGCCAAATTATCGGATATAATTCTATTTGCTGATGATACTTCGCTAATTTTTAAAATAGATAGGAAAGATACGGATGTCTTACATGTCAACGAAAGTCTGATTGTTCTCTCTAAATGGTTCGCAGCTAACAATCTTTTACTAAATGCGAAAAAAACAAAATGTCTGAAGTTTTCCTTACCAAATGTACCACAACGTGACCTAAATTTAAATCTTGACGGCAAAAATCTTGAAGTTATAAAGGAATCTGTATTCTTAGGGATTACTATCGATTCAAAATTGCAGTGGGGCGCGCACATTAGAACTCTTTCGGGTCGGTTAAGTTCGGCTGCATATGCAGTAAGGAAAATAAGGCAGTTAACCGATGTAGCCACAGCAAGGTTAGTATACTATGCTTATTTCCACAGTATTATGTCTTATGGCATTCTGCTGTGGGGATCAGCTGCAGACGTTGACTCAATTTTCATCTTACAAAAGAGGGCAGTCCGCGCAATCTATAAAATGAGTCCACGAGAGTCCCTCAGAGAAAAATTTAAAGAGATCGATATACTGACTCTACCTTCTCTTTATATATTGGAATGTATTTTGTATGTCCGCAAAAATCGAGGGCTTTTCAAAACTAGAAGCGATTTCCATAATATAAATACACGCAGTAAGCATGAAATTGTAATACCCAAATTCAGATTAACGAAAACTAGCAAGTCTTTTCTTATAAACAGTATACGCTTTTATAATAAGTTGCCAAAGCCAGTTATAGAATTGACCGATGGAAAGTTCAAAAACTACATCAAACGTGTCCTTATTAAAAAAGCATATTACAAAATCAAGGACTACGTTGAAGATAAAAATTTTAGCTCCTTCTGCGCATGCGGCTTCCCTGGTAACTCATAAACGGCACAAATATGTGGATGTCTCTAACTATTCTCAATCTCATTTTTACTTTTTTTCTTTCTTTTAATTAGACTTTTTACAATGATTTCAATGATCTTTATAGCCCTTTGCTATGAATAGTTACAGCACTGATAACAAAATTTGTGCCACATGTTAAATTTAGTCTTGTTATATATTTTTATTTATTTTTTCCTTTGTATAGATTCTTTTACTGATTGTTTTGTGAATGTGTGAACATTGTAGGCCTTCTAGATTTCTAGACGCTTGTTAACATTTGTTAACTCTCTCGTATATACAATATTTTTTTTAGTTTCTTACGACTTATTGTCGGGCCTACGTTGTCCCCCCATATCTAAGCACTAATACTGTAACGTGGAAATATTGTAAAAACAAACCATTTTTTTAAAAGAGTAACCGTGGAGTTTCTTGCCGGTTCTTCTCCACAGGAAACGACTAACCCGAACCGTGCACCTTTTGTCGACGTTTTATAAGTGCCCATGTAGGCCTATGTGAAATAAAAAACATTTGATTTGATTTGATTTGATTAAAAATCTTTTTTAAAACAAGTTCTTTTCGTATTCTTCTCAGCAAACTCTTTCATTTGATACCAATATCATGGCTGTGCACATTAAATTACTAGTCCGCCATCTTGGGCCGTCCACCATATTGGATTTAGAATGTCGTCACTTAGCTTACCATGCATTGTCATCCAATCCACAGATAATATAATACTAGCATACACATGCCTCATCCCATACAAAGAAACCGTGCAGACGTAACTAGCGTTTTTCTTTTGATTAATCTTGTTATTTTTGTAAGTACATCAATCGCGTTCGATCCCGTTTCACGGCAATAGATGGTGTTAGCAGCGACTTGCAAGTAAAAGGGTTTACTAGGTTCGTGAGTATTTTTTTCTTTAAATACAGTGACGGTTCGTTTTATAGGATTTTTTTGCACGTTTTTACAGTTTTTTTGCACCAAAATGTGATACAATGCAAATTTGAACAATCGAGTGGAATGCCTCAGAAATTTAAAAATGCGCCATCTATTGGCATCAATTTTAAATGATCCGTTCAAATAATCTTTGAAATGAGAATTAAGAGTCCAATATTCCATAATTTTTTACTTAGGAGAGTTGATTAAACAAAAACATACAATTTTTAAGTTCAATTCCAGAAAATGTTAATTTTACACACAATTATATTGAAATGTGTGTACATGTCGCGCCATCTAGTGAGATTTATTTGAACCAAATTTTCTTTCTTAGCAATGAGACCCCGTGTCCAAACTAAACGTGTATGCAAAATTTCATCTTAATCGGTGGCGGATAACTGCTTTAAAATTCAGTTGCAAGATTTGACCCGAACACACTTATACATACAAGTTATTCCGGACATTTCTTTACATAGGAAAATTGATTACAAACAAGCCGTATTTTCCACTGTCAACCATATCCCCATCAAGTTAAAGCATCTTATATACCTTCTCCATCTCCCTGTTGACTCGTTCCTCGGGTGTGTCCTTAGGCTTGTGTTTGGTGGGCCTCTCTCCTCTCCTCTTCTTGCGTCCACCATCGTCGCCCGAGTCGTCGTCGTCATCGTCGTGTTTGCGCTTCTTGGCGCGCCCGCCTTTCTTTTGCTTGTCTGTGAGTAAGAGAAGAATATTTGTGTAAAACGTATAGATTTAGAGAATACAAGCTGGTACCATCATCATTGAAAAGTAGAAAATAAATTCGTTTGCTAAACTGGATATATATGTTAAATCCAGTTTAGCATACAAACATGAACTGTAAACACGCAATTGACTTCGGGTACGCTCAACCAATCTGTAATTGAAACTGACGACTGCACGTCAGTGGCAATAAATTTTGATTATGAGCTGGCCTAGCGTTGTAAAAACTTACACTGTAAAAAAAGTTAATTAAAAATATAAAAAAAAAACCAACTGCTTACAGAGGATACATATTCGCGAGCTGGCTGACCAAAACCATATGTATCCACCGACTGCACAGCATGATTTTCTTCTTGTTTATGTCTTTTTAGTTCGCTTTTAAGTTAACTTTTTTTTTATATATTACTTTTTAGTTAACATTCTTTTTCGAATTAGGTACATTTAAACATGTGTTATATATTTTTGAAATCACCTATTTAAATCCTTTATTTTGATGCACGAGGGATTTGGAAAAAAATATCGAACTATAATAGAAATATCTCCACACTATGGCGCCCAAAAGCCGCCATTTTTGTATATTAATATGTACATACATAGACTGATAAACCCACTACCCCACTTCGGCAGTCGGGTAAAAAGCTTCAACAGAATACAAAGTCAGCTTATACTGGTTATGTTGATACTGAAGTACAAACAACTCTATCTACATATTATGATCAAATAATAATAAATGCACGAAATAAGGGCGCAGTAAAAGTCTGTCAACATTACATCAGCATTTGATTGCTGTAAGGTAATAACGCGTGTACGGGTAAGGTACTTTTAAAATGATAAACTGCTTCAAAGTTCAATTTGTGTATTGAGCTAAACACCCGAAACTGATAGATGATCGACACGCGGCGAATGAGTCAACTCAACAACTATGCAACTACTAAACGCTTACTCAAATGTGTGATTTTTATTCATTCACTGCGCGTCGATGTCAGCGTAAAAATGAAACTGAATGCTGCTGCTATGTATTGCACTATTGCTGGCAGTACAAATACCCTCCCTGCTAGTTCTTTTGACGTCACTAGTAAAACGCTTTACAGTACTTGGGTGCTACACTGTAATGTACACACGCGACATCCGGCTCGAAGGACCATACATTTAAAATAATAAACTGTTTTTAAGTTCAAATTGTTTACTGAGACACCCGAAACTGTTAGATAATAAATAATATTTTTCTCCATACTTAAGCCTCAAAAATTAAAGTTTCTCTAACCTTTATCAGGATGCTTGGTGAGCGCCAGCCTCTCTTTCTCCTCTCTCTTCTCCCGTGGCGACTGGAACCAGTCTCTCTGCCGCTTGAGCTCTATCTTGGGCCCCTGCTGCTCTTGCCCCTCCGTTTTGATGGCCCCCTCCAGCTTGGCAGTCTGCTTCTCCATCTTGTTCATCTGCTTCTCTGCGTATTCTTCGTCAAGGATTGCGGCTGGAGAAAAAGTGTTTCTGTGTAAGTTACATGGTTCAAGGTCTTGCCGATAAGATGGTCAGACGCAATAAAGAATGCTGTTGGCAGCATGTACCGAGCGGTTGACACCGCAGAAGACCGTAAAACTTGGAGATGAGTCCTATGTGGACGCAATCCTCAGTAGTCAGGGTATGACGAAGAAGAAGTAAGTACAAGTAAGTAGTATGTTATTGATTTTATTTTTTATAGGGATTTCTATCTGCCTTGTCGACGTACAGTGTGTAGACTGCCACTCACACATATGTGTGTAGCAATCTATTTCTAAAGTTTCATGTCTCATAATAACGAACCAGATAGTGTCAGATGCTATTTAACTTACCGATTTCGGGCTTCAATCTAGTCAGCCTATCCCAGTAGGTACCTACTACTACTATCGGTTGTTCTAATAGTATGCATTGCTAACCGATCTCGGGCTACAGTCTAGTCAATCTGTCCCTGTACTTGACGACAATGTCGGGCAGCACTTGTTGCGCCTTGACCAGTTTTCTCGCGCGCATGACAATCACCTTCACTAGCAGACGCACTGCTTCTGCTAGGGACAGTGATCCACCGGCTGTTCTACTAGTATGGATTACTCACCGATCTCGGGCTCCAGTCTAGTCAGCCTGTCCCTGTACTTGCCGACTATGTCAGGTGGCACTTGTCGCGACTTGACCGGTCTCCTCGCGCGCTTCACTATCGCCTTCACTAGCAGACGCTCTGCCTCACCCGCTAGGGACACTGATACACCGGCGCGACCCGCTCGGGCTGTTCTGCCTACCTGTAAAGTACAGAAAATTATTATTTATTTAGGCGGCAACACAAAATAAGCGTTTCAAACGTCACCCCATCCTGTAACTTCGGCTATATCTATCGGATATAAGTTGATATAAAATTATAATATTGATTATTATTACATAAGATTATAAATCAACTTGTGTATATAATGCTCGAGCGTAGAACGAAGCTTAAAATTGAGGACAGTCTTGACACCGGGTATGTCCAACCCACGGGCTGCTACTAGCACGTCACTTGCCTACATAACTACATCGCTACTCACCCTGTGTATATAATGCTCGAGCGTGGCGGGCAGCGTGAAGTTGAGCACGGTCTTGACGCCGGGTATGTCCAACCCACGGGCTGCTACTAGCACGTCACTTGCCTACATAACTACATCGCTACTCACCCTGTGTATATAATGCTCGAGCGTGGCGGGCAGCGTGAAGTTGAGCACGGTCTTGACGCCGGGTATGTCCAACCCACGGGCTGCTACTAGCACGTCACTTGCCTACATAACTACATCGCTACTCACCCTGTGTATATAATGCTCGAGCGTGGCGGGCAGCGTGAAGTTGAGCACGGTCTTGACGCCGGGTATGTCCAACCCACGGGCTGCTACTAGCACGTCACTTGCCTACATAACTACATCGCTACTCACCCTGTGTATATAATGCTCGAGCGTGGCGGGCAGCGTGAAGTTGAGCACGGTCTTGACGCCGGGTATGTCCAACCCACGGGCTGCTACTAGCACGTCACTTGCCTACATAACTACATCGCTACTCACCCTGTGTATATAATGCTCGAGCGTGGCGGGCAGCGTGAAGTTGAGCACGGTCTTGACGCCGGGTATGTCCAACCCACGGGCTGCTACTAGCACGTCACTTGCCTACATAACTACATCGCTACTCACCCTGTGTATATAATGCTCGAGCGTGGCGGGCAGCGTGAAGTTGAGCACGGTCTTGACGCCGGGTATGTCCAACCCACGGGCTGCTACTAGCACGTCACTTGCCTACATAACTACATCGCTACTCACCCTGTGTATATAATGCTCGAGCGTGGCGGGCAGCGTGAAGTTGAGCACGGTCTTGACGCCGGGTATGTCCAACCCACGGGCTGCTACTAGCACGTCACTTGCCTACATAACTACATCGCTACTCACCCTGTGTATATAATGCTCGAGCGTGGCGGGCAGCGTGAAGTTGAGCACGGTCTTGACGCCGGGTATGTCCAACCCACGGGCTGCCACGTCGGTAGCTACTAGCACGTCGACTTGTTCTTCTTTGAAGCGTTTGAGAGAGTCTAAACGTTGGGGCTGGTTTAGTGCGCCGTGGAGTTCTGCTACCTGGAAAACGAAAAAAAAAACCATGACTTGCCTATCCCTAGTAAACGTTGGCAAATAGCAACCGAAACGACGTTGATTGGCTTTAGTTTAGCCAAATCTTTATACACAATTTTAAGGCTTTGCCACAATGGACGCGTTCTGCGTCCTGCGGTCCGGTCACTCGAACATTTGGTGCGGGAAATGTTCGAGTGACCGAATCGCAGGACGCAGAACGCATCTAGTGTGACAAATGCCTTAGGGTTTAGTTGTCGACGACCAACAGGAGAAACAAAGAATAGAATAAGATAGAAGACCAACATTTTGATACACAAACAAACCCGCAGTCGTAAGAAAATCGAGTGGATGCCTCAAGAGTTTAAAACCACGCCATCTATTTTAAATGATCCTTTAATTATTTAATTTTATTATTTTAGTAATATTTGAAATGTGAATTAAGAACCCAGTATTCCTTAATTTTGTGCTTAGGAGAGTTAATTAAACAAGAATATATTTCTTTTTATGATCGTCTCTAGAAAATCTTAATATTTAACAATTCGAAGCTTATCACACCATCTAGTGCAATTTATTTGAACCAAATTTTGTTTCTTCGCGTTGGATGCCCGTGGTAATACATATTATAGTCCCTTACCTTAACGCCCAACAAGCCCAGCGCCACGTGTAACCGATGCGCCTGCTTCTTGGTCTGCACGAAGATCACGGCGCGGTCTCTGAACGTGCGACACACCAGCGCCGCAAGCATGGCCTCGCGGTCACTCTCGCGGTCGCGACGGATCCTGAAATATTTACGTTTGAATAGAACATACATGAATGCCAATGTGTTATTGGGCCATCAATTTTCCAACAAAAATGTTATTGTCTGGCTAAAGTAAATAGGATAGTATTAATCTATAATAAACAACAAGGTCGGTTTCCACCTAAAGAAACATTTTCAAAAATAAAAAATAAACAATTTTAGCCAAAACCTGTTACACCTATTTATCACCATTTTTTTTTTTGATCAACCTATATTGTCCCACTGCTGAGCAAAGGTCTCCCCCATAGCTTTCCACTCTTCCCTATTACTTGCTATCTCCTGCCAATCTCCCGTAAACGCCTCTAAGTCGTCACGCTAGCGTTGCCTTATCATCATTTAATTTCAAATAAATTTTTATTTAGTCCTTTAACCCTTTTGTTTCTTATAATCTACATTTTTAAATATTTTTATAAAATAAATTAAAAAAATATAAAAAATAGAGGCCCACCGGTGTCGGGAACAGGGTCCAAGCTACCGGCGGTCAGGCCTCCAGAGAGAGGAACCTTCTAACAATACGAGCCGTGTCCAGAAGTACTGCTTTCTGAAGTCTTTCCTTCTAGATTTAATATGATCTATGTTGTGGTTGCTAGGCGATACTTGTTACTGTATGTACTTTCGATATCGCACGCAATATATATAATGTAAGAACCTAATGCCACTGCGTTTACTTTAATACATAAGTCCAGCCGGGCGAGCACGCACTACTGTGACAGGCTTGAGTCATACATTTTTATCACAGTTTGCGAGCAAAAACCGTGATAAAATGCGTGACTCAAGCCTATCACAGAGACCGTGCTCGCCCGGCAGGTTTCCTCACAATGTTTTCCTTCATCGTTGCCTGTGATGTCCAAGATACACTTAGAAAGTACATCTGAATTTGAAAAAGTCTCAGTCACGACCTCAAGTACGGTCGGTGTACGGTCTTACACCAGGCCACCAGAACACATTTTTGAATAAAAATAGAATATTTACGATGAATAAATATTATTTATTTATTCTTTAACACATACATTTGTTTTAACAGGTAAGACCCAAGCTAACAAAAGTAGTCATAAATCGCTAATAGTACATTCCCAAGTAACGGGTCTAGGTAGTAGCATAAGTTACACAGTGGACAACACACTAAGTGTCACCCTCTGGAATTCCGCCAAAGAGCAAGAAAATATGTCCAAACGCAGAGAGAAGTATTAAGTATTCTTACTGCACGAATCACTGGTGCAAACTTTAATAAATTAGTCTTACCTCACAAACTCCTGCCTCAAATTAAACGCGACATCTTTATTGGAGTCGACGAACAGCTTGACAGGCTTCTTCAGCGACACGGCAGCTAGATCCTTGACCTGCTCGCTCATGGTGGCGGAGAACAACATGCTCTGCCGCTTGGGCGAGCACTGCCGGATGATCTCCTTCATCTGTTCGGCGAAGTACTCGTCTAACATCCTGAGAAGTATAAAAAAAATTAAGATTAACTTTACCAGCACATGACAAACACAAGAAAAAGGCAAAGTGCAGTAACATTTGAAAACATATACAAGTAAAATTTTAAAAACTAAATCATAATCGGGATACACAAACACACAGGAACACACGTCAAACTTATAACACCCCTCTTCTTCCGCCGGGGGTTAATGAGAGTGGTATAAGGATGTAATAGTACATTGTGATACAAGGGTGGAAAGTAGGTTATTGCAAACGAGCTGTCATTAACAAGCCCGAGCCGAAGGCGAGGGTTTTTAATGACACGAGTTTGCAAAAACCTACACGCCCGTGTATCACACGATATTTTTCAATACAGTTGTGGGAAATAGTAAAAACAAATCAAAGAATTAGATTTGCTAATTCACAAAAAAAAAAAAAAAATCGCGTGTTTTTGCAAACTGGACATATTTTTTTTACAACGAAAACAGCCTACACAGCCTATGCGATTTTTGACAAATTTTGATGTGAAAATAATTAAATTGAAACTGGTAATTAAATATATTAAACAACCATTTAAAAGACTTTTGAGAATTAAACGCTAAAATGTACGGAATCATTCATTTTTCCTCTTATAAAATCTATTCCATTTTATTCTAGGTATGAAAACTCCCTGCTACTAAACTTTTATAAATTGACTTATAAATTTAAAACTAAACTGCAAAACTAATGATCGAGCTCGTAAACAAAAGTCACGACCGCGTAACAGAAAGATGCCTATGCATAAGATTTAATTTTCGAATCATAATTATAGCCTCTGAAAGTACGCCATGTTTAACAACTGTATTGAAAAAGTATCTTACCTGTCAGCTTCATCCAGAACTAATACTTCAATGGAGTGCAGTCCGAAAGATGGCGTGTTCCTGATGTGGTCGATCAGACGACCCGGTGTGGCTATCACAATGTCTGGGTTGCGACGGAGCATGGTTTCCTGTAACAAAATATTAATAATTATGGTATGGATTAAAAAAAACTGGCCAAGCCAAGTACAAGAGGGTACCGAACAAACAGCTATATTCACCAAAATAATTAGGTAACATTGCTGAAGTTCATAAGCATTTGCCAAAAGCTAAAAAGTTTTCTCGCAATGAGGCGATAAAGTTGCCCTAAAAAGGTTTAGTTTGTACATGGAGGGATCCGTAATACATAAATACTACTGTGATAAAAAAACCAGTGAATTATTTGTTGCGCGTACAGCATTTGCTTAGGGGTGGGGCAATAGTAAAGAGACTTGAAAAATAGTAGATAGTTCAGTGGCAGACTAATTCTGTCGGAGACATTCATCCCAACCTGGGGCAAAAACCACCAGGGCCCCTTAAACTTGAATGGAGAAAATCAAAAGTATGGCAAATGAAAGGGCGAATGAAGCTCGAAATTGTTTGCACCCATCTGATGGGGTACGCTCATAGAGACTAAAGTAATGAGCTTATATCAAATTTGAATTGGACCTAGTTATGCAAAACAGAATCAACCCACATCGATGAAATGTTCAAAATCTACATGAAAACTAATTTGATTAAAGATTTTAAGGCAGTGGACATAATAAAAATGTTCGCGGTAGACAATATTTTATAATAAAAGCGATAATGGAGCCAACATTTTGTTTGTCTTTGTCCTTTGGCCATTGTTGGACTTTGGCCAACATTTTGTCAAAAATCGCTTTTTAGGGTTCCGTACCCAAAGGGTAAAAACGGGACCCTATTACTGGGACTCCGCGGTCCGTCTGTCTGTCTGTCTGTCTGTCACCAGGCTGTATCTCATGAACCGTGATAGCTAAACTGTTGAAATTTTCACAGATTATGTATTTCTGTTGCCGCTAT
Organism: Anorthoa munda; assembly: GCA_945859665.1. NCBI lineage: Eukaryota > Metazoa > Arthropoda > Insecta > Lepidoptera > Noctuidae > Anorthoa > Anorthoa munda. The sequence goes on from OX243894.1 coordinate 9,634,140, forward strand.
AACAACAAATACTAAAAACAGAATAAAATAAATATTTAAGTGGGGCTCCCATACAACAAACGTGATTTTTTTGCCGTTTTTTTGCGATTATGGTACGGAACCCTTCGTGCGCGAGTCCGACTCGCACTTGGCCGGTTTTTCTCAAAACTGTCATCGTGTATGTGTGGTTGACACTGTTTTGCATAACTAGGTCCAATTTATCCTCTGCAAAGGACTCTCCTTGGCTTGCGATGGAATGCGCCGTGAACCATGTAGAGGTCAACTTGCTATCACAATTACACTACTCAGAATTTGCGATGATACAGATATTCGGTGATTGGTTAAACAACTAATCAGTACGCACCTATACTGATAAGATGAAGGCTAATCTTGATAATAGAATATTATTTCATCGCAACATAATATTCAAGTTTCAGTTATCGATTGCAGTCAAGTGGTGAATAGTGAAATATTTAGTGCAAACGTTTGAACTACTGGACCGATTTAAATGAATCTTTCACCAATAGAAAGCTACATTATTCCTGAGTGACCTAGGCTATTTTTTTATCCCGATAATCGGTCCTGTGGGTGGTCCACGGGAGCGAAGCCGTGGGCAACAGCTAGTGTAATATACGTCTGAGGACAAAATCATGGCACAAAATAGTGAAGACGCTCCAACTTCTGCTAAACATCCAATGATCATCAAAAACAGGGCATCAGCTTCAACAGCGGAAACAAAAGAAGAACTGGTGAAAATGTTTTGCATGCATTTACGATCTAGCGACATTCTTGACGATTTAGAAGACAAAAGCTTCCTAGAATTTTTGAAGAACTTATTAAAACATACCTTGCCGTCAAAGAAAACATTCACTGAAGAGCTAATTCCTGAAGTGTTCAACAAAGCAAGATCGGATTTGATGAAAACTTTAGCATCGGTCCATCATGTGTCCATCTCAATAGAAATGTGGAAGTGGGGGGAATCCGACGAAAGTAATATGTTAACTGCAACAGTACATTTTGTTCATCAATCGAAATTTGTATCGCAGACTTTATTCACAGTAGGGATACAAGAGTGGACAAAAGAAAATATTGGCAAAGCGGTAGAAGACGGATTAACCGAATGGCATGTTTTGAAGAAAGTAGTGAGATTAATTGCAAGTTGCGGAACGCACGGAGAACTTCTAAAAGATGTTGCAGCAAATCTCTTGAATATAACATACGCGGCTGGTGTAGCTAGTATATTAAATTCTTTTATTGAATATAGTTTAGATCATATAAATTTTGTAGAACTAGAGACAAAGTGCCAGAACGGTAAAGCAGGGCCAGTCTTGAAAACAAAGAAAGATGAACCATTTTGTTGGCATGACCAGTACATAGTACTGAAGCACATAAGTGAAGACAACGCTGGTAACTTTACTGCAAAAGAAAGAGAAGCATACAGTGAATGCTTTGAAATGTTAAAATTTGTTGATGATTTGAACAACAAGTTAACTAGTCAGCGATACATTACACGTTCTTGTATTTTTCCACTTTTTCTTGGTTTGAAATTAAAAATAAATAAAGGCGTTAAAACAGATATAATAGCAAGAATTTGTAAGAATAAATTAGAACAGAGAATCGCTATTTTAAAACCGAAAACAACTTTTATGGATCCCCGATTCAAGACGACAGTTTTAAAATATTATTCAACATATAAAGACTTACTGACAGAGTTGGAAGCAGAATTAGATGATTATATCAATCAACAAAATCCAGTTCGTTCTACTTCCAATAACCAATCTGAAGAAAATGTAAATGTATTGGACTATTTAAAGGATAAACGTGAAAAGATGACTGATGCGTCTACACGTGCAAAAGCTATGATGGCACACTATGTTAGTGTACCTGGCATACCTATTGACGCAAATCCTTTTCAATTCTGGGAAGACTTTACTCGTTTGTATAAATACAATGAGTTTTATATGATGGCTTTAAAGTATTTATGTATTCCCGCAAATGAAATACCTATAGAAACGATTTCTGGCAATTGCCCTTGGAAATTATTATTTTCTAACAACACAACTTATAATGAACGCAGGGAATTATTGGAGTACGAAAATATTGATAAAATATTGTTTCTGCATAGTTACTATTCCAACACAACTTTTGAAGACTTGTTTTAATATGTTATTTTATTATTTTTGTTATTAGTATTGTAAGGTGTATATTTGTATTGTACCTATATTCGAATATAGAATCCAGAATCTGAGATACAATAACAATAATCCTTAAAGGCAAATAATAAATAAGCAAATCAATTATATTGACTTAGCTCGCGACGTTGTCGACATGTGGGATGTGGACACAGCGATCATTGTACCGATAGACGTGTCAGCCAATGGCTTAATAGCCACGAGCCTCGACCAACACCTTAGGAGACTCTCGTTAGGCGGCTGGGTCAAGGGCCTGATCCAGAAAGCAGTACTGCTGGACACGGCTCGTATTGTTAGAATAGGTTAGGTTCCTCTCTCTGGAGCCCTGACCACCGGTATTTGGACCCTGTTCTCGATACCGGTAGGCCTCTATTTTCTATATTTTTTTATTTTGTATGTTTTATAGAAATATTTAAAAATGTAGACAATAAGAAAAGAAATTGAACAAAGGAATCCTAATAGTGCTAACACACGTCCGGATTTGGTATGGCCGGCCCACTGGCGCAGTTAGTATTATTATTAATTGAGTCTGTCTCGCTCCGCTTTTTTTCACATCGGATATGGGCTGCTCCGTACCGAATCCGGACGTGTGTAGGGTTGTCGGCTGGTTGGGCCGAACCTACTAGGCAAAGCGTTAAAAAAGTCCCCGATTTATGGGAGATCTACTGATTTTGGTTATCGTCTCCCGATATATTTTACATTCAACTTAGTCTATATAAAAATGGAAAATAATGTAAAAAACACTAGGATTTGTGGGCGGAGTTAATCCGGCCGTGTGTTAGCACTATTATAATACACGTATATTCTGGGTGTATATCATACATCGAAAGTTCAAATGCCATTGCAACCCACATTTTTAGGGCTTTTTAATACAGATGGTTACTTGAAAATCAACTTTAAATAAACAACGCTAAATTCGATACTTGAGTTGGGGAAGATGGATTGAAATTTTCTGATGCCAGGTTAACATTTTGTTAAACGCATTACATATTTTGTCTCCAATTTATTTATTTTAGTTCTAAATTGAGGATTTCAACTTAAGAATTTGTACCCGCGTTTATTATAAAAGCAAAATTTTGAAATTTTACGCATCAAGTAGAGATTTATAAGTTTAGTTCTCAACTTGGAATCTTTAAATTCATAATCGTTTGGAATGAAATTCTGAACTTGTCATTTTCAGTTTATTTTTTGAGTTGATACATTTATTGACCAACACAAAAAACCGGCAATGGCGAGTCGGACTCGCGCAGCGATGGGTCTTATATACAGCTATCATCATCTTCCTGCTCTTGTCCCATGTGTGGTCAGCGCAACACGTTTTCCTCTTCCATACCGTCCTGTCCCCCGTCACGCTATCACATCACATCATCAGCCTATTAATGTTCCCACTGCTGGGACACAGGCCTCCTCTGTGAGAGGGAATGGGCCGTTATCCACCACGCGGGCCCAGTGCGGGTTGGTGGATGTCACATATCTTCGAATGTTTGGTTCTAGGACATGCCGGTTTCCTCACGATGTTTTCCTTCACCGTTTTGAGAGCAGTGGTGATGAAATAATTTACACAAAGTATAGCGCCTGCCTGGGCTCGAACCCACGATCTACAACTTGTAAGTCACGGCCGATACCACTGGGCCACCACTACTCTCGTCACGCTATCACTGACTCCCTTTTCTTTCATATCACTCCTCACACAGTCCATCCATCTTTTCTTTGGCCGTCTCCTCCCTCTCCATCCATCCACATTCATATTCATTACTCTTTTAGTAACATGCGTTTCATCCTATCTCATCACATGACCATACCAGGACAAACGGTTTCCCTCCAACTTTTCTGTCACTGGCGCCACTTTCAAACTTCCTCTACTATACTAATTTCTCATTTTATCCATTCTCGTGGCACATGACTGGACCGATTAGGTCTTTATATAAAAACCAACTTTATACAGGTGGTCATGAGACAGCTTTATTAAAGAAAAATATTATATCAATGGGTCCGCTTATTTATAATAAATGGCTTATGTTTAACTTACCACCAGATATCATCATCATCATCATCAGCCTATCAATATTCCCACTGCTGGGACACAGGCCTCCTCTCTGTAAGAGGGAATGGGCCGTAATCCACCACGCGGACCCAGTGCGGGTTGGTGGATGTCACATGTCTTTGAATTTTTGGTTCTAGGACATGCCGGTTTCCTCACGATGTTTTCCTTCACCGTTTTTGAGAGCAGTGGTGATGAAATAATTTACACAAAGTAAAGCGCCTGCCTGGGCTCGAACCCACGACCTAAAACTTGTAAGTCGCGGCCTATACCATTGGGCCACCACTGCTCTCATCCACCAGATATAGTAACATATAACAGACAAAAATAGTAAATGATCACCAAAATTAAACCCGCATCTTATTGTAAAATTATAACCAAAGTTTTAACATCTCGCTATCCTGTTTAGGCAAAATGACTCCAAATAAATCATTGTTAACCCAAAAGTAGTAAATGATCACCAAAAGTAGTAAATGATCACCAAAATTAAACCAATGACCAAAAAGATTATAAAATTTCTGGGAGCAACTTGGAAGTAGCGCTCGCCGGCCGCTGCCGCGGCACCGCTCGCTTTGCTCGCTCGGCTCGCGCGCGGTTGGTCACAGTTCTAACCTAACCTAACCTATTTTACAACATTAAATAGCGCAATAATTTGCTATTAAAATTTGGTGATCAATTTACTAAATTTGGTGATCAATTTACTAAATTTGGGTTTCATAGTACAATTTTGGGTAATAGAGGTTATGGTCACAAAGTAATTTTAGGTGGCCATTATATTTATCCCCATAATAAATTACCTAAAGATCTGAAAGAATTAGCCATCCAAATATTTAAATAAAAAAAGTTAATTAAAAAAATCAAAAACCCGACTGCTTAAAAAGCAAACTAAAAAGACGTAAACAAGAAGAAAATCATGCTGTGCAGTCGGAGGATACATATTCGCGAGCTGGCGGACCAAAACCAGATGTATCCTCCGACTGCACAGCATGATTTTCTTCTTGTTTACGTCTTTTTAGTTTGCTTTTTAAGCAGTCGGGTTTTTGATTTTTTTAATTAACTTTTTTTATTTACATTTTTTTCGTTATTTTTTTTAGAATTAGGTACATTTAACCATATAAGTATTATGTATTTTTGAAATCGCCTCTTAAAATCCTTTATTTTGATACCCTACACGATGGGTTTTGAAGAAAAATATTTTTTTTTCCCCACAAAATGGCGCCCAAAATCCGCCATTTTTGTTTTTTCCAATTTTAATGTAGCCAGTGACACTCGCAGGATTAAGACGAATCGATTGACGTAAGAATCATCAAAATCGGCCAACGCGTTTGGTCTCTAGAACGCCACATAGGAACAAACATACATACATACATACAAACATACATACATAGACTGATAAACACATTACCCTCCTTCGGCAGTCGGGTAAAAACAGCTAACAAGGCTGTTACTAGACAAGTGTTACTACACAATAATAGAATTTTTAAATGATAATACTATCAGTTAAGAGGGTACCCACTTGCTTGGTGACATATTTATTTTTAATTTCTGATGTATTTGACTACGATTACGACGACGACCGACGGTACCTACTTAATTTTATTAATACAATTTGAAATGAGATTTATTTTTTATTTTTATTCCTATTGTTTTTGACTATGATTTGTATTTAATTAATTATTTTGTCGGCATGATTATTTCTAATTCCTAATGATTTTGACTATGGTTGCATTTAATTTATTATTTTGTTGACATGATTATTTTTATTCCTAATGTTTTTAATTTATTAGTTTGCGGACATGATTATATTTTATTCCTAATGATTTTGACTATGTTTGTATTTAATTTATTATTCTGCTGACATATTTTTCATCCCAATTTTTTTTTTTGACTATATTTGCATTTTATTATTTATTTTCTTGAAATTATTATGTTTGATCTAGAATATTTTGATTACCCATTGTTTATATCAAAAATTTTTATTGACATAATGTTATTTACTTCCGAATGTTTTAATTAGTGTTGTATTAATTGCTGATTTTTTAAAATTATTATATTCAACTGAAAAAAAATTGCATGCCGTAAGGTAAAATGTACCGGGACTGTCTACAAAAAATTACCATCTTATACGTATACCTACATTATTGGCAATAAATGATGATTCTGATTCGTGATTCTGCACTTCCATCTCAACATTCTAACAGACAGCTGTATTCATCAAAATAATTATGTAAAATTACTGAAGTTCCTAAATTATTTAACATTGCTCTATTGAAAAGATAAACTGGATTGAGGCACAGGGCAAACAAGATTTTACTATTCGGTGAAAATAACTGTGCACCCGGCGCTGTGACGTTCGATTCTCGCTATTGGCGCACGAGGCGAACACGGGGCTCCGCGCGGGTAGGCGGGAGTGGGGTCGCATTTCAGCAAGGTCATCATCGTCATAACAGCTGAAAGACGTCCACTGCTGGACACAGGCCGCCCCCAAGCGTCGCCACTTAGACCAGTCACGGGCGTCTTGCAACCAGCGGATCCCCGCAACCTTCACCAGGTCATCGGCCCAACTGGTGGGAGGACTTCCACCGCAATGTCTTCCGGTTTGCGGCCTTTCGGCCCCATCGGCCATCCATTCTGCGAGCAATGTGCTCTACCCACTACCACTTAAGTTTGGCAATTCTTCGGGATATGTCGGTTACCCTGGTTCTCTTGCGGATCTCTAAATTTCAGCGAGGTGCACTGTTATTTTGACCGAGTAGTAGTTTCTTCTCAGATTTGTTGTCAATTTTTTTTTATGTTTTTATGTTAAGGTTACACCATACAAACGTAGTCTGGCTTTTACTCCACTGTTTGACGATGTACGTTCAAAATATAAAAATATATCAATTTGTTTCATAATTATCTAGCCCTGTATGGAAATAAAAAAAGTAAAAAAAAATACATATTTGAAAGTTATGAGCGTCGAAAGTTCCACATTTTGACACTAATTGTAACGCATTTTTGGGCGCAAATAAATACCATAAGAAGATGGAAAAATGCAAAACGGCCTCCATACAGGGATAGATTAGTAAGTAGTTCAACAATGCAAATAATTTTATTTTGAACAGATACGTTAAGTAGTTTTTTCATGATATCCATACTCCCAAAGATCTGTTTATAAAATTTCGCGCACTCGGTTTCGTCCTAAGTCATTTCGCTACAAATTTGCAAAAGTGTGTATTCGTACGTGAACTAGCTTCTATCATCACAGCATCTATCTCTTCCGCACGTGTTGTCGGTTGATATAGCATGCATTTTAACCCCGCGCACAAAATAGTTCGTGCCGTCAACTAGTGTACCCTTAAGTCAATTTGATTTTCATTTTCATAAAGTTGTACTGACCTGATATTTGACGTCCAGCCCACCGATGGACAAGCCGACATTCACTGCTGTGAACTGTGCCAACTGCCGCGTTACTTGATGTACCTGGAGGCAAACAAATGTGTTATAATACAAATATTTCTGCTATACCGTTACCCGATGATATTCAAAATAAAAATGATCATGATTATCAGCACTTTTATTTTATTGGGTCAAGCCCGCAACCACTGCAACGCCTGAAAGCCAGTGTTAACAATGGCAACCACCACAAAAGCGCCTAGGTAATACAGATCGACGAGTCTCGGAGATACGATTAGCACAGCTTTTATTGACCTTTAGAAATTAGGATAAGAGAGGATATTTCAAAACCCCAACTTCTTTGCGGGTCAGTCAAAAGCTATAGTTAATTCGCGTTAAGAATATAGTGAGTCATCATTGTCAGCCGGCCCAATGACCAATCGGGTCGCAAGCTTTCTAATTTGTTGACAACGATGACTCACTATTTTCTTAACGCGAATTAACTATAGTTACCCTACATTTTCAGATCTTTTGACAGGCATTAGTCCATAATCCATACTTATCATACAAATGCTTGTTTGTTACATTTTCATGACCTAACGGCTGAACGCAGTCAGATGAAACTTGGCAAACGGGAAGAACATGTCTTGGATTAAGATAGAGGATACTGTTGATCACGGCAGTAAGTTCCCTTGGTATCATTTTCACATGCGCGAAGCCGGTATAATATAAGTGAACATACCTGGGCCCCCAACTCTCTGGTAGGCACCAGCACCAGCACACGGGTTGTTCTCTCTCCGCCGGCCGTCTTGTATAGCAGTCGCTCTAGGATGGGCAGCATGTAGGCCGCTGTCTTACCAGTACCGGTAGCTGCGCAGGCGCATATGTCCTTACCTGGGGTATAAAGGAGAAATATATAAATTAGATAGTCTTTAATATGATACCTATGCAGCTAAATATGTATTTTAAATGTTAGCTGTGATACACTTTTAGATAAAAATATTTTTTACCCGACTGCAAGGAAAGGGTTATGATTTCGCGCGTAGGTATCTTGTATGTCTGTATGTAATATTCTTTATTACCTCGGTATCTTTCAAACCACTTGACGGATTTTTATAATTAAGACATCTTTAGATAGGTCTTGGCCGCCTAAGTGTTCTTAGATAAGTGCCAGTTAAAAAAGTATCATGGCGGATTTTTTTAGATATCTTTTAGTAAAAAAAAATTTTTTAGTCTTCACTAGATAAAAATCTAGCTAGAAAACATGGGCTCAATAGTCTGAAATAGCCAACACAAGCAATATTTGTAAATTACGAGAAGAGGACTTCATAACATTTTTGAATTCAGAGGAACCAATCAGTGAAGCACAACACAGGTGGACCGATGACCTGGTGAAGGTTGCGGGGATCCGCTGGTTGCGAGACGTACGGGACCGGTCAATGTGGCGACGCTTGGGGGAGGCCTATGTCCAGCAGTGGACGTCTTTCGGCTGATATGATGATGATGAATCAGTGAAGCCAGTTTATAAGTTGAAAGCCATCATAATCAATCTAATAATACAGAGTATTTTATATGTAAACTAGCTGACCCGGCAAACTTTGTTTTGCCATAAAAACACCTAATATGCATCTACCCTACCTACCCTACCCTACCCTACCTACCCTACCTACCCTACCCTACCCTACCTACCCTACTTACCCTACCTACCCTACCCTACCTACCCTACCCTACCTACCCTACCCTACCTACCCTACCCTACCTACCCTACCTACCCTACCTACCCTACCTACCCTACCTACCCTACCTACCCTACCCTACCTACCCTACCCTAATTTTCCATTTTTTTTTTTTTTTTTTTGTAAATCTAAACCATTCTCGAATCTCCACGAACACACACAAAAAATTTCATCAAAATCGGTCCAGTCGTTAAGGAGGAGTTCAGTCACATACACACGCACACAAGAAATATATATATTAAGATATTGTTTTTAGCGCAATTTCAGCCCAGTTAGTTAAAGGGCAGTAAATCAAATCAAGCAATTTCATCGCTCTCTTAGTATTAAAATTAAAAACGATAAAAAAAAAGTTGAAAAAGTTGAAAAGATCAGGTGGTCAGCCAGTTCGCGAATATGTATCCTCCGACTGCACAGCATAGTTTTTTCTTGTTTACAGCTTTAGTTCGCTTCTTAAGCAGTCGGGTTTTTGATTTTTAAATTAACTTTTTTTATTTACAACTTTTTAGATACTTATAATTTTATTTTTTCGTATTATTTTTTAAACATATAAGTGTTATGTATTTTTGTAATTAGCTCTTACAACCCTTCATTTTGATACCCCACTCGATGGGATAGGAAGAAAAAAAAATTGGGACCCGCACAATATGGCGCCCAAAATCCGCCATTTTTGTTTTTTTATAACTTCACCTAAGAACACTTCGGTGGTCAAGACTTATCTAACAATGTCTTTATTAAATAAATCGGTCTAGCGGTTTAAAAGATATGAGGTAATAAAGAATATTACATACATACAAGATACATGCGAATAACATAACCCTTTCCTTTCAGTCGGGTAAAAAAAGTTGCATACTTCTTTTTGGGCCTTGCATAAAATATATAACCAAGAAATTAAATAAGTACTCACCAAGCAGTGCCACAGGTATGGTAGCAGCCTGAATAGGCGTGGGATGCACATAGTTGAGCGCGCCAATAGCCTTCAGCAGCGGTCGAGACAGATTCATCATGTAGAAGGAAGCATTCTCGTCATACGGTGGAGGCTCCTCGAAGAAGTCTGAGTCGTATTCTATGCGGGCACCTTGTTCTGCGTCATCTTCTAGTTCCTGAAAGGGTTAGTACACACATACATAAACGCACAAATTTTTCCTACAGTAGAAAGAAACTACAGAATGCTATCTGCTATGATGCTGAGTAAATATTGAGTAACAATAAAAATATTAATAAAACCATGAATATGTCAGTCTCTAATAAACTCCTTTTTAAAGACAATAATGGAAAAAAAAACCAGCCAAGTGCGAGTCGAACTCGCGCACGAAGGGTTCCGCCATTATCGCAAAAATACGGCAAAAAAATCACGTTTGTTGTATGGATGCCCCACTTAAATATTTATTTTATTCTGTTTCTAGTATTTGTTGTAATAGCGGCAACAGAAATACTGGCTAGCTATTACGGTTCATGAGATACAGCCTGGTGACAGACAGACAGACGGATCGCGGCGTCTTAGTAATAGTCCCGTTTTTACCCTTTGGGTACGGAACCCTACTCGTATAAATGGAAAGAGGTTGTCTCTCTTCCTTCTCTGTGCCTGTATGTTGCATGAAGTTTTAATAAATAATAAATAAATACTCCAGCCATTTTGCAGATACAATGTTTACTAACAAAATAAAACAGCATTTTTTTTATGGCGGGTAGCCATAAAAAAATGACCTACTCATTTATTTATTTATTAAAACTTCATGTACAATAGTGGTACATAGGCGGACATAATGCCACAAGGCACTCATCAACAAAATTAAAACGTATTCTATATAGAATGTTGTATCTCTTATTCTCTTGTACATCAAACTGTAACTGAGTATGTACAGATGAAAGATAGTTGGAGAACATAAAACATCCAAGGTCATAGGAATAGAAGATTCGACTAGAGCAAACCTAAAGATATCACCACCGCTTTCAGTTGATTGTGCGGTTAGTGCTTTATTAATAAATATTGTATAGTACAACTATTTCCTTAATGTCCCTCGGCAAACTTCGTGTTTCGTCAGTCGTCGGATTTCTATCAGTTGCCCTTTATAAATATCAATTGATGCCGACCGGACGCTCTCAATCAACTTGGAAGTATATAGAGTTGTTAATACTCTTTTAAATGGAAAGAAAACTGCTACGAAACAGAGAAAATAGGAAAAAAAAAACTCTATATAATTCACAAGGAAATCAAAACAAAACAACAATAAAGTACTAAGTCCTGAATTAAAATTATTATACTTAAACAATAAATCTAATAATTGATGGACATGGAAATTAGCATTCGTTTGTGTTCGAAAATGCGATGATTGCAGAGGGATATTAAGAAAATAGTTGTACTGTACCTTCATCTTGGCCAGACTATAGGTTTACAATAAAAAGTTAGGCAGAATTTGGATGAATATAAATCTGTCATATAAGTCTGAGTCTCAGGAGGTCAAGAAATTGTGATTCAAGGATCAATACAGGATAATTCTATAACAATAAAATTACTTACCTCTTGCAACTTTTGTTTCTTAGTGAGCTTCTTAGGTTTAGTCTTGATTTCATCTTTTTTTAGCTCATCATCTGATATTTCCATTTCACCAACATCACTGTCTGAAATATTAAAGAAAACATTTTAGTTATACAAGATCACAAGCTGTGTGTCCAATGGTATTGCCCAGCAGAAAAATAACTTTCAGAGAAAGAATAAAGAATAATTTCCATACAAATTTATCTTTCATCTTAAGTCACCTTTGCTAAATATTGTGGCAAATTTTATGATTCTAAACTAACTGCTGCTCGCGGCTCCGCCCGCATTTTATTAGTACTTTCCCCAATATCTTCATAAATTATAATCTATGTGTTATTCTGATGCAGAAGCTATAATACTAATAAGTTAAAAAAAAAATCCATTCAGCAGTTTTTCGTAAAAGAGAAACAAAAATCCATCCCCTACAAACATTCACATTTCTAATATTAAGTATAACTTGTTTCTGACAGCGGCTTCGCCCGCGTGAAACGTCTTTTTTATCCCAAGGGCACATTGAATGATTGGAAGTGAATTGAATTCACGTTTATCTGAAGGATTGGCCAGATGTAGCCAGAGACAGAGAAAAATGGAAAGACGGAAGGGAAGCCTTTGCCCTGCAGTGGGACATAACAGGCTCATAATAATAATAAGCCAATGGCTTAATAGCTACGAGCCTCGACCAACACCTTAGGAGCCTCTCGTTAGGCGGCTGGGTCAAGGGCCTGATCCAGAAAGCAGTACTGCTGGACACGGCTCGTATTGTAAGGAGATTCTTCTCTCTGGAGCCCTGACCGCTTGGACCCTGTTCTCGATACCGATGGGCCTCTTTTTTTAATATTTTTCTTTTTTGTACGTGTTTTGTAAAAATATTTAAAAATGTAACTAACAAGAAAAATAATTGAATAAAGGACATAATAATAAGGGCACATTATACCGGGAAAGTAGCCATGTGCTATTCCAGACTATAATCTATCTCTGTGCCAAATTTCATGCAAATCGGTTCAGCCAGTCTGGTGTGATCAAGTAACAATCATCTATCCATCCATACAAACTTTTGCATGTATAATATTATTAATTACATCACACAAAAACAACAGTGTTGCTTTCAATTTATGATAAAATTGAAAATAACTTTACCTTTCTTATCAACATCAGAGTCTGTATCAACATCATCAGCGTTGCCGTGTACTTTGACAGCAGCCCGCCTCCTCTCAATCTTTTCATCTAAAGTCCGTTTCACATTACGTCTCACATATTTCTGCAGATCATCCCATGTGTTCTGGAAAATTAATAAATATAATAAGTTTAATTAACGTAATCCTGTTTGTATGTTCTGAAGAATTAAGAAGGGTACCTAGTATAATTTATTCACCAATTTTGCCAGTTGTGTTCAAGTCCCATGTTTTCTTTTTTTTTTTTTTTTTTTTTTTTTTTTTTTTTCTTTTTTAAAAAAACATTGCCCCACACTAGGAATTTCTTCCTGTATCGTGGGTACGTTTACAAACATATAAACTCACATACACAAACACCCAGAGCCGGAACAATTATCTGTAGGTCATACAAATTTTTGTTTCGTGCGGGAATCGAACCCGCGACACGCAGCGCAGCAGTCAATTGCTCAACCACTGCGCCAACCGTGCGCCCCGTTTTAGGGTAAAGAAGCTGGTGTTTTGGTGAAAATTTTCAGATGGTTGGTTTTGGTTGGTTGGTGGATGGTATTTTTTTTGGAGATGGTTGGAATATCCAATCACACATTGCCTAGCCCAGGAATCGAACCTAAGACCTCATGCTCACCAGTAGTTCTTGAGGCCACTAGACCAACAAAGCATTAATCAACATCGTCATCCTTTTTAATATTTCCACTGCTAGGAAACAGGCCTCCTCTCTGTGAGAGAGGGCAAACGTTAAGTTGACTGAAATTATATAGTACTCGTCAAATTTTATGGCCGCCCTGAAGTTGCTACAATGGCTCCACAGTAGTAAATCATATACAAAAACAGCCCCGCTCCGTGTCTTGCGCATTTCAAAGCAACTTCAGGGCGGCCAAGAAGTTTGGTGAGAATTAAATTGAAAGTAATATTTATGTTATTTCAGATGTGTAAATCTTTTTGGCCAGGCTGAATGTAGGCTTTCCGATGTATATGGCATGGCGCCATACTGTTTTAGTATGAGAATTACTACTAGCATTTACTAGCAGTCTTTTGTAGTCACCTCTGCCCAAAGAGATTGGGGTATTTCTGTATTATTGTATTACATCAAAACTATATATGTGAAATATACAATTGTGTATTATTTACAATTTAAATAATAAGAAAGAATAAGAGACCTGTCAGTAACAGACAGTAACAGAAATAATATTATGCTCAATTTAATATAGCAGCAAAAATAACATACCTTATTGTACTCATCTACAGAAGCAACAAATTTGAAGTCGGGATTAAAATCTGCCTTTCGCTTGACTTTCTGTTTCGATGGTTGATACTGAAAAATAAATGAAATGTTAGACACATACTCCAAAGCGCATTTGCCTGGTAATTTTTTCTTTCATTAGCTGATTTTGTGGCATAGAATTGTTTTACTCTAGCGTGCGTTCGTGCGAATTACAAGTAATTCAGCAAGAACAATTTTGTATTGGTTAAAGCCATATGCAGTTATACTTTGAAGACATTTCTCGACATTTGCGTGAATTCAGTGTGGTTTACCTCAATTTCTTCGTCTGATTCCTCGGAGAAATCTTCAACTTCTTCGCCATCTTCAATTGTTTTGATAAAGCCCGGTACTTCTGTGGATACCTTCATGATTAATTTATTAATTCACACGGCATGCTTACACTATTTTTGTAAATAAATGTAATTTTGAGGTTATCCTTCAAAATCGCATGTTGCTTCAACGTTCCTTTTCTCAAAATTTGCTTGTCAAAGTAGCCAGAAGTCACCCCCTGTCAAAAGTCACAAAATCAAAGCGTATAATGGAATTTTACGTTCGTTCAGAAACAAGAAAAAGTTCTTTTTGTTTCAGACCCGCGGTAATCGATTTTCTTTCGTTTTTACCCGAACCCGAATAAATTAAAATACCTACTGCCGAAATTATCAAAAGATTTTCACTAAATCTATTAATTTTTCTTAAAGTATTAATATATTTAGACGATTATTGACGGTTTTAGGATGATTCGGACTGATGAAAAGCATATAAAGTTGTTCTTGGTCCATCACTATTAGTGTCATGTCATTCATGTCAACTTTTCGCAAGTGTATGGCAGAAAATTAAATAATTTTTGCCGATAAATCATTAAAAATGGCAGATTTGCTAAGTATTCATGATGATATTAAATTGTAAGTAAATTATTCTATCTAAAACATTTGTGTTTACTCGTAATATGTTGGTAAAACAGCTTGTTCGAATCTTCACTATTCGTCTTTCTTGCAATCATGTTTTCCCTGAAGCCGTATGAAATTTTGTCCAATATGCTGTGTGATTATTACCATTAGTTATTTTAGATCACATTAAACATAACATCATCCAACAAATTCCAAGTATTCGATTATTTATTTACGTTTTTTAGTCGCGTCCCATTACACATTAAAAGTTATGGTTTACGGCAACTGCGGTCGTAAATTCAACCGAGCTGTATCTAATTAATACGTCACGTGCAATAATTTAATGACTGCACCATATAATTTGGTAAATGAAAACCTTAAATAATAAATCTTTCCATAGACACATAAAAATATTCAACATAGAGGCTAAAAAAATTTCTGGGACTCAAGAATCGAATTTTGTTCTTGTCTTCTTAATTGCACCAACCTTTGCACCATGCTCTTATGTTTACAAATAAAACTACTTTGATTTTATTAGAATATGTCAAGGACAAATCTGATTAGAAATAGTGAAACTGGTGGCTCTTTTTTTCATCAAGTGTAATTAAATCAGGCATTGTTTACATTAACCAATAAATCTGCCCGAATACTGGCCACCACAATATAAAACCAAGAAAAAAACCAAAAAAAAAAAATGGTTAGTTTTGCCAACTAGTATTTTTGGTATGTTATAAATGTACCCCAAAATCTTTCAATGAAAAATGCACTGTTGTAAATCTACAGTAACCTATTCTTCAAACAACTTATCTATCACTACCTTGTCTTATCACTGTCTATTATGTATTTAATTTACTTTCAGATACACAACTTCAGATAAGTTTTATTTCGAGCCCACAATCAATCCGACAGAGATTCTGATCATAGACCGTAACACTGGGGAGGCCGTTGTTAAAGGTTTGTTTTTTTTATTTACTTAAGAAACTATCCAAAAAGCAGTGCGCTAGTTTCCAAAAAGCAGTGCGTTAGTTTCCAAAAAGCAGTGCGTTAGATTCCAAAAAACAGTGTGTTAGATTCCGAAAAGCAGTGCGTTAGATTCCCAAAAGTAGTGTGTTAGATCCCAAAAAGCAGTGCGTTAGATTTCATAAAGGGTAATCATAAATAAACTGAAGTCCGCCGTGTAGTTGCAGCGAATCATGCCAATGTAGGCTGCGTTCATGAATAAAGTGAAAGAGCTCCCTTCCGGCGTAGATTACTACATACTTTGCTAGTTAGTTTAGATCCCATGTAAAAACATTTAAAAGAAAATAATCTTTTCAAAGGCCTCTTAAAGAGAAAGCATACGCATTAAGCCGACGACAGTCGCCAACGATCTTAAGAAAACGCGCACACGTTTCACACCTGCGCAACCCAAAGTTACATTTTGTACTTTCCTTATTATTTAGACTTTAAAAAAAAAGCCTTTGATCAAAATGTAGATTCAATTGTCTTTGAGATGGTGAAAATTTCATTAAAATACGCCTTGTGGTTTTGGTGCGATTGCCGTTTTTTGTCCGTGTTAGACATAACTTTACAAATGAATTACACTATACAAATAAATAACAGTCATTGGTGGACCGATGACCTGGTGAAGGTTGCGATGTCCGCTGGATGCGAGACGCACGGGACCGGTCAATGTGGCGACGCTTGGGGGAAGCCTATGTCCAGCAGTGGACGTCTTTCGGCAGATATGATGATGATACGATAAAACACAAAATAATCGTAAATCAAATTATTAATAAAATGGTCTAATGTAACATATATTTTACAAAGAATTATGACTATCCGTTTAGACATGTTTCTTATTTTAAAATCAGCTACTGAGGGGTATCTACGCCTTAATCACAATGCTAGCTCAAGGCAGTTGTCCCACCGCCGACGTGGACGATTAGCGAGTAAAGCTAGAAACTAAAAACGAGTTGGCGAGCAGCGAGTAGCGAGTGTGTAGTTCCGATAGTTTTGATTTGTCGCTCGGCTTTAAGCTAGTGTTCTTGTGCGACGGGCGATCAGCCGCACAAGAAGCTCGGGGCGGCTACACTGTAGGTAGCAGAAATGAGCGCTGGTTGGTCTCTTGGCGTGAGTTCTGATCGCCCAGCGAGATAGCCAGCATCGCTGAGTGAGTATAACTCTGCTTCTGCGACAAACTTGTGGTGAGAGAGTACTCGCCGGCAGTGTGAACAGCCAGCGATCAACTATTACTATATGTGTCTCTTTTATTGACACGGGATCTCATATCTTTTGTACGTTTGTTCAGCGAGAAAATAGCCGATAGCTAATCGCTTACTCGTCGGTGAGACAAGTGCCCAATGCAGGTTGGCTAATTCCCACTGCTGAGTATATCTACCCAGACAGATTTCTTTTCAGAATTATGCTAACTTATTTATTTTCTGTTTCTTTTTTTCAGAATTTGGCCAGGTTAAAATCCCCATACCAGCAAGTGCATACCGGCCAGTATGTGGCTTCCTTGGCTCCATCAAGCTCCTATCTGGATTATATTTAGTTGTAGCCAAATACAGAATTTTGGTGAGTATTTTGTTCATTTAGATTAGTCTTCCTTGTTCAAGATGATAAAAAAGTTAAGATGTAGATTTTGTAACTATTATCGAGCTTATCTGATCATATAACTGTAATGTGCTGATAAGGATTATAATTTACTAAAAAATATGCTAGTATCAATGATATTCTAGTAAACAGATATGTTATGAGCGCGCGCATTGTGAAGACTCGAATACGTCCTAATTGGGACGTATAGTCTTTAGTCTATGTCACGGATGGCGAAGAGCGATACGATTTGTTTAAACAAAAAATTAAAATATTGCCATCGTGTGTATTTTGAAAGTGTACCAATTATAATACCGAAGTACATAAAACAGAAGGGATCTCATACCATATGATTTGTTATTTCACCAGGATATCGATAAAAAGTCGAAAAAAGTGTAATAGTGAAAACAGAATCAAAGTTGATCGAAAAACGAAAGAGAATAACTATATAAAGATATCCTTCCCTCACTACGAAAACGCCGTTTTCTATGTCAGCTGTATGGGCGTCGTGCCATCTGACGTCATGTGGCACGTCGGACTTCTCTTTCCTAATTCTCAAATTTTACGCTTTATAACTTCGTCCCTGATCGATATATTTAAACAAATCTTACATATTTGTTTACTATCGTAAATAAGTATTTCATTTAGCAAATTAAAAAAATACAGAAACAAAAAAAAAAAACAGGAATACCACTTCTGAAATTGAAGTTATTTTGCACTTTGTAGTGTTTTTTTTGGTAGTCTGTTGTATTTTTTAGTAGAACTGTTTTTTATTTACGAATTGACGTAGTAAATAGTACATTTCGTGTCGAGCATAAAACGTCGAGATTAAACGCGAGTTTTTCAAATAAAGCCTGTTTATGCGAGACACGAACGTTTCTTTTCCACTACCTGATGAGCTTACTTTAATTAATTAAACTCAAATAAGTTCCAACAACAATTATTAGAAATGTTCAGACTAAAAACCACGGACTATATACACACAATCAACGCGCGCTTTTTCGAGAGGTAACAGGTTCAGTATCATTCTGCCAGTTACATAATGATATCAAAACTCCATACAGAAGTCATTTCGTAACTGTTATTATGTAATTTTGTTTTTATTTTATAATCTTGTGCCTAAATGTTCATATTTCGAAACTAATTTCTTAGGGCATGTGTTACAATGTTACATAATAGATGAAGTAGTGGAAAATCATTATTTTAACGCTATCGAATCAATTTAAAAACTCGCCCACCGCTCATCTTGCCTCCGCTTTCTTGGCAATCCCCATTATGATTATTTAATTAATGTATGTACTTTGTCTACAGATGGGCAAGCTGAACGGTCATGACATATTCCAGTTGGCGGGCGCCGACCTCATACCATATGCGCGCTCAAACACACATCTCACCAACAAACAAGTAGGTTTTGTTTTACAAATCTAAATTAATATTATAATAATACTAGTCTGTAACTGTCTCACTACAGGACTATAATTTATATAACTTTTTAATTTACTGGCGCGTATGGGCTCATTGAAGTAGTGTCATTGTCTAAGGAGGCGCGCGCTGCGCAGTCATTCGCAATGAGAATCATTGCCCGCCATACCACATATTTTTTCCGTTTCCACTTTTGTTTTATTTCAACTGTATGAGTGTAGATAAAGTAGTGTATGCAACGGCATATAATTAGGTATTAAAACACTCGCGTAATATTATTATCATATAACATTAAGATAAACCTACGCTCGTGTCTTAATAACCCCTATTATATGACCATTGCATAAACTACTATTATCTACACTCACAACGTAATGTTCCAAATACGAATTCAAAAAATATTGTATAAACACGTACTTTATATTCGTGGATAGGTAAAATTTAAAAAAAAAATCCATTACAGTTCAACATTTTCCTTCGATTTTCAAACAACTGCATCATAAAATAACTTTTTAATTTTTATAGCACACTTTTACTTTTTAATTTTCTGGCGCGTATGGGCTGTAGTAAAGAAGTTTCATTGTCTGTGGATGCGCGCGCTTCGTAATGAGAATCTAAATTGTCCGCCATACCAAATATTTTTCCCTTTCCACTTTTGTTTTATTTCAACTGTATGAGTGAAGATAAAGTAGTGTATGCAATAGCATATAATTAGGTATTAAAACACTCGCGTAATATTATTATCAAATTCGGCTTCGCCTCATTTGATAAACCTACGCTCGTGATTTAATAACCCCTATTATATGACCATTGCATAAACTACTATTATCTACACTAACAATTTAATGTTTCAAATATGAATTAAAAAAATATTGTATAAACGTAGCGAAAACATACAAAATCTATGGTATAAACACGTACTCTTTTTTCGTAGATAGGTAAAATTTAAAAAAATACAGTGAGACTTTTCTTACGATTTTCAAACAATTGCATCATAAAATAACTTTTTAATTTTTATAGCACACTTTTACTTTTTAATTTATTGGCGCGTATGGCGCGCTCATTCACTTTATGTAGAAAAATAGTGTCAAAATTTATTTCAACTGTATGAGTAAAGATAAAATACTGTATGCAACGGCATATAATTAGGTATTAAAATACTAGTGTGATACTATTATCAAACTCGGCTTCGTCTCGTGGGATAAACCTGCACTCGTGTTTTAATAACCCCTAAGTCATATATTAGGGGTTATTAAAACACGAGTATTTTAATAACCCCATTACAATAATAGTACTTTGCATAAACTACTATTATTGTACACCAAAAAGGTTACACATTTCTTATAAAACAATATTATACTATAGGTACAATGGCGCTCTTATCGCTGACAATATTCTAAGGAAGTTTGATACACTTTTTGTATGCTTGCATAGGATCTAGTTTGAGGTGGAAATAAACCTCGAAGTTCTTTAAAACCCAGGCAGCATTTCAGGTTAACAGATAGAAATAATTAATTTGATCACCAAACTTTTTATGATTATTTTGGAGTCAGTGTATTAACCTAATATAATATTTTGCCTACAGATCGAAGACAACAGCACATATGAGCGTATGCTACGCCTAGCGCTCGACACGCCCGGCATCTACTTCTCATATGGATACGACCTGACGCACAGCCTGCAGAGGCTGCACTCTGTCACGCCCGACTTCCACAGGGTGA
Source organism: Anorthoa munda (assembly GCA_945859665.1). NCBI lineage: Eukaryota > Metazoa > Arthropoda > Insecta > Lepidoptera > Noctuidae > Anorthoa > Anorthoa munda. The sequence goes on from OX243894.1 coordinate 9,655,036, forward strand.
GAGAACTAAGGCCCACTTGAACCAACCCATAGCCTTTTCCCAACGAGCGATGTTTGGGTCGGCTTTCAGGCTAATTAGTTGCAGCTGAATATTATATTGTGATTTTTATTTTCATAAACTATATTGACAGCAGACAATGACCTTATTAGAGTTCCGTACCTCAAAAGGTAAAAAAAGGAACCCTTATAAGATCACTCTCTTGTCCGTCTGTTCGTCACCAACGATTTTCTCAGGAACGGGTGGATCTAGCAAGTTGAAATTTATACCAGATACTGAGTAGTCCCTATTAGGTGTATAAAACCGGCCAAGTGCGAGTCGGACTCGCTCACGAACCGAGTCTTACCGCTCAAATAAAGAAAAATATCCAAAAAATAAAAAACTTGTAAGTACCAAAATTAATGCAAATTTTGGTACTTACAAGTTTTTGCGATAATCTAAATTTGCCCATGTCTTTAAAACTTAGCCACCAATAAAAATAATACCAATTTTATTATGGCGGTATAATGGGTAGGTAGGGAACCCTCGGCGCTCGAGTTCGACTCGCACTTGACCGGTTTTTTTTATGTTGCAAGCGCGGAGCATAGTGTAGGTTTTAGGCTCAATCATAAGTGATTCATCTAATCGATATGACATGACTCCTCAATTTAATTTTACTAATTAGTTTAAATAAATGTTTTATGTAAAGGGTCTTTCAACAAGGACGGGTCGATGTTAAAATTGAATAAAACAAGATAGAGAGAGAGAGAGAGTGAGATGAGATATTAACGAAATTTATTTTTTATTTAAAAGGCCCATTTATGCCATTATGGATGGAATATGACATCGTTCAAATGTCCGCCGCGGCTTCGTATGGTGGCACGAATCCGAGAGGTCCAATTTTTAATGACTCTGCTGCATAGATCCGGCTGAATCCGAGCGATGGTCTGCGTTATGTTGGCTTTCAGGGCAACGGTCGAATGTGGTTTATTGGCATAGACCTGCGACTTCAGAAAACCCCACAACAAAAAGTCTAGCAGAACTCTAACTCTACCCTCAAACCGTTCATGCAGAATGTCGATTGTGTCGTTCGCTGTGTGGCAAGTAGCGCCATCTTGCTGGAACCACATGTCGTTCACGTCCATATTGTTCAATTCAAGCCAAAAGAAATTGTTTATCATTGATCTGTAGAGCTCGCTCGATCTATGCAGCAGAGTCATTAAAAATTGGACCTCTCGGATTCGTGCCACCATACGAAGCTGCGGCGGACATTTGAACGATGTCATATTCCATCCATAATGGCATAAATGGGCCTTTTAAATAAAAAATAAATTTCGTTAATATCTCACACACATCTTGTTTTATTCAATTTTAACATCGACCCGTCCTTGTTGATAGACCCTTTAATATATTTAAATATAACTATTAATACACATAGTTCATAAACTTTGATTGTAAATAATAAGAGATCAACAAAAAAAAAATGCGATAGATACTCGTAGATCGAAGTCTGCCATGATTGGGTAGAAATTAAATAAGGGCTGCAAAAATAATTTTTTACCGTGAAATAGTTTCATTTTCGATCAAGTTTGGATCACTCAGGATACGACACAATTTTGATAAAGTTACAACCCCCCAAATGTCAGTATAGTTTACGAAATAAAAAATCAGATATTAGTATTTTACATGGAACAATTGCCTATCTGACCTCCACAACCCAGTAACTGAATAACACGATACCCCTTTGGTAAGACTGGTGTCAGACATTCTAGTTTTTAACTAAACGTAATGCCGGCTGTACAATATCACGCGAGAGCTCGAGAAAACGCTGTACATTGAGTTCTTAAACAACTTCATGATTGAACTTAGTCTTGAGAGCAATGTACATCATACACGCGGGCTCTCGCGCGGGTTTGTACAGCCGGCATAACACCCGTCAATGATTAAAGAATGACAGTTGGCACCAAGGGCGTCGCCAGCCGATGGCCAAGGGGGGGGCAAGTTGATATGGAGAATGAGAAAAGTATGAATTATAGGTAAAGTCGAGAGCACATGATGCTTTTCACTTGTAGTCCGAACCTTACATCTACAGCGATTGTAATAATAACGGTACAGAGTCCAACGTGTAAAGCTTCACGAGTTCTTGACTGTACAATAAATACAACTTCTAAATAAGTTATTACTGTTAGAAAAATAGAATAAAAATAATTTAGGAGTTTGAATTTGAATATAAATTGTATTTTTTTTTGTAATTATGTACCAGATTTTAATATTATAGTGGTCAACAAAGATTCTTTTTTTGATTAGGTTAATTAAAACATAATCTTCGGAGGTTTTTTGAAAACTTTTCGACCACTTTATTATGAAAATCATGTAAATTTCCATGAATAAGTTTTCTGTGCACACTCATCATGGCCAGACCATCTTAGGACTTTGGCTGCTTTACATTTGGCAACATTTTTAGAATCTCTAGGGGGGGGGGGGGCAGCTGTCCCTCCCTGCCCCCCCTTGGCGACGCCCTTGGTTGGCACCTACAGCTTCTTTTCTCGTCCCGGTTTGAAAATCATGGATGGTCACCCATCCACGAACCGACCTAGGCAAGGGTTGCTGCACTTAACCAATAGAGATTTTTCCTGGGTAGGAAAATGATAATTCTATTTAGTCTGTCAGTGAGATTATCAAATAATATTAGACCCGTATTTTTTGCTTTATTAAATAAATAAAAATTTACAAAGATAAAGCGCATCAAAGTTCAGGATTGGGGGTTTGTGAGTATAAACCGTGACGTCACACGACATTTCGACGCACTTTGTCGTCGTTTTTTTTGTTTACGTGGCAAAAGTAAAAATAAGTGCCCAATATTTTTAGGTAGTCTGACGGACTAAATATTTTTTGTCAATTACCCCTATTGAGACTGTAACTGAGCCCCCAGGCCCACATCTGTAGAGTTATTACTATAATTTTGTTGTTTATTTCAGATGTCCATCACAAACCGAGCCGACCCTCGGTTCCTGTGGAACGGCTTCCTTCTGCGAGACTATTCACACCAACAGTTCTCGCGGTTCACGCTGCCACTCATACAAGGATGTATCCTTTTACAACTAAAATTTCAAAATTTAAAAAACCCCCGGCTCATTTTTATTTCATGCTACATAATTTATCTAGTACGTAGTAGATACGCTTCGAGCGGCAATCTATTGAACACGTAATTATGACACGAAATCTTGCGTAAACACCCCGATTCAAACAGTGAAACGCCCATAACTTTTGAACGGCTGAACCGTAGCTCAAACATAGCTAAGAACACTCTCGACAAAATCCTTTCAAACAATAAAAAAACTAAATCAAAATCGGTTCATCCGTTTGGTCGCTACGATGCCACAGACAGACACACATATACACAGATACACAGCAACACATCTCAAACTTATCACACTGCTCTTTTTCCGTCGGGGGTTAAAAACAAATAAGATTTTCCAGATTGAGAGATACTATGAACTGCTATAAGCTTACAAGATGATGAGGCACTAGTCAAGTCAAGGCTCCAGAGCCTTTAACACCGTCGCCGAATTGCCAGCTTGTCAGTTTTTTATCGGTTACATTTCGGGAAGTGTGCGTTGGAATTGCTCAATCTAATTACACCTAGCCCGTTTCTTCATCGGACTACCAGACGTACGACTATGCGCCATCAGTACATGGTGGACATCCCACCCATACGCACAAAACGTTTTGGTACTTTTATTATGCGTACAGCTAAGGAGTGGAATTCCCTGCCGGAGTCTGTGTTTCCCGACAGCTACAATCTAGGAGTCTTTAGGTCAAGCGTGTCTCACCGTTGACCACATCATAGCTTACCAACAGGTGAGATAGTGGTCAAGTGGAAGCCTATTAAATATAAAAAAGGTAAAATTAGTACTTACCCAAAATAGTTAATTATTTGCATATTTTGCTCTTTTAATGAATAATAATTGTAAAACTCATAATATATTTACTACAGTGGCGTAGCTACCGGAGGGCTAGATGGTGCCGTGCACCGGGGCCCCAAAGCTTTGGGGGCCCTCGGACCCTGACCAGAAAACCTCAACCAGCGAAAATTTCACCGACTTTCGGCATTCAAATAAAATAGGTTGTAAAAGGAAAACTCCTTTTTTTTTAATCATGGCAACTCAAAATACAGGGGACTTGTGGGGAATTTTCCTTTTACAACTAAAATTTAGAGGGATGATGATGCATTCAATGAATTCAAACTTTATTGCTACAAAAACGAAAACTTTATATTATTTCCAATTTTAATCTGCTGTATCTTTTATTGCTGTAAACTGTTATACAGTTTACTGAAAAAGAAAAGTTTTATGGCCCCAATTTTTTTTTCACCAGTGCCTTCGGTTACCTCGCTACACCCCTAATTTAGTAGTCTAGTTGCTTTGGGGGCGGCCTTTGCCCTGCAGTGGGACAGTGTAGGTGAATATAAAAAAAAAACGATTAATTGTATAAAACATCGATTGTACATTTATGAATACAGAAGCCTTGTGCACAGACCACATTACTTTGACAAAAAATCTCGGTATTTCGACAATTTTTATCACAATCATCAGCTAATTTACAAAATAGCAACTTCTTACAAGTAGTTTCAAATGACGCGTAAATTAGTTACATACTCGAAACATAGGACTTTCAGGAAATATTGTTTATTCAACCTGAATTCATGCACTCTACTGTAATATTGACCGTTTCCTTAACCCATAATCAGTCGTGTCTATACACAACGTGACAGTGAACGGCCACCAGCTGACGTGGTCGCTAGTGTCGCGGCGCTGCGTCGACAGGGCCGGCACGCGCTTCTTCATGAGGGGGGTCGATGCTCAGGTGAGTCATATCAGTGTGTAGTGTCACGTGTCTGTGTACCAGTCGAGCTCGTGTGTGTCTATACACAACGTGACAGTGAACGGCCACCAGATGACAGGGTCGCTGGTGTCGCGGCGCTGCGCTGCTACTGTCATACCAGTAAAAAGCTTAGTTCCGTTTACGAAAACGAATTTTAATGTGACCTTTAAAATTATATTAACTACTTAACAAATAAATGCTTGGTCACAGTCGTGGTCATAAAACGTGCAAGCAAGAAAGACAGTGTCATCTCGCTCTCACTTTTTATGACCATGATGGCCTGAAACCCTTTCGTTTACCACAACAAACTCTCCCCCACAGGGTAACGTCGCGAACTTCGTAGAAACAGAACAAATAATCGAGCGAGGCGGTGAGAAGTCTTCCTTCGTCCAGACCAGAGGTTCCATCCCTCTGTTCTGGAGCCAGTACCCTAATATCAAGTACAAGCCGGCGATGCAGCTATCGCATGAGGACCATGTAACTGCTTATACTAAGCATTTGAGGGATCAGCAGCAGAAATATGGGAACCAGGTGCTCGTGAACTTGGTAAGTGGCACTGATCAGGATACTTTGTTAGATTTCATAGATGTAGACTCCACCTAAAGATACGTTGCGAGAGGATAATATCCGAGGCAATTTTGCAGAAAACCGATTGTTTAGTCAATAGACTGATATACAAGGTAGAAATCGAGATGGACCTTAATCATTATAGCTTTAGGCAAACATTCTTAGGGCCGATTTCACCAATGAAACTGATAGCGATTTGTTCAACTAAACTCAGTTTATGCAAATACAGCGTTCTGATTGGTTGAGACCGCTGATAAACAACCAATCAGAACGCTAGTGAAATTGGCCCTTAGAAGACTGTCCTTAACTTTTTGCGTATCTAATTGCTACTTGCATGTGAATACGATGTGATTAAAAAAAATACAGTCTGCTAGATATTGGGCAATTTACACAAAAAGAATACTTTCATTGTACGTACAGCTAAAGAAGGAGTAGAATTCCCTGCCGGAGTCATTGTTTTATATAGATATTGGGCAATTTACACAAAAAGAATACTTTCATTGTACGTACAGCTAAGGAAGTAGTAGAATTCTCTGCCGGAGTCATTGTTTTATATAGATATTGGGCAATTTACACAAAAATAATACTTTCATTGTACGTACAGCTAAGGAAGGAGTAGAATTCCCTGCCGGAGTCATTGTTTTATATAGATATTGGGCAATTTACACAAAAAGAATACTTTCATTGTACGTACAGCTAAAGAAGGAGCAGAATTTCCTGCCGGAGTCATAGTTTTATATAGATATTGGACAATTTACACAAAAAGAATACTTTCATTGTACGTACAGCTAAGGAAGTAGTAGAATTCTCTGCCGGAGTCATTGTTTTATATAGATATTGGGCAATTTACACAAAAAGAATACTTTCATTGTACGTACAGCTAAGGAAGGAGTAGAATTCCCTGCCGGAGTCATTGTTTTATATAGATATTGGGTGATTTACACAAAAAGAATACTTTCATTGTACGTACAGCTAAAGAAGGAGTTGAATTGCCTGCCGGAGTCTTTGTTTATATAGATATTGGGCAATTTACACAAAAAGAATACTTTCATTGTACGTACAGCTAAAGAAGGAGTAGAATTCCCTGCCGGAGTCATTGTTTTATATAGATATTGGGCAATTTACATAAAAAGAATACTTTCATTGTACGTACAACTAAAGAAGGAGTAGAATTCCCTGCCGTAGTCATTGTTTTATATAGATATTGGACAATTTACACAAAAAGAATACTTTCATTGTACGTACAGTTAAGGAAGGAGTAGAATTCCCTGCCGGGGTCATTGTTTTATATAGATATTGGGCAATTTACATAAAAAGAATACTTTCATTGTACGTACAACTAAAGATGGAGTAGAATTCCCTGCCGGAGTCATTGTTTTATATAGATATTGGGCGATTTACACAAAAAGAATACTTTCATTGTACGTACAGCTAAAGAAGGAGTTGAATTGCCTGCCGGAGTCTTTGTTTATATAGATATTGGGCAATTTACACAAAAAGAATACTTTCATTGTACGTACAGCTAAAGAAGGAGCAGAATTTCCTGCCGGAGTCATAGTTTTATATAGATATTGGGCAATTTACACAAAAAGAATACTTTCATTGTACGTACAGCTAAGGAAGGAGTAGAATTCCCTGCCGGAGTCATTGTTTTATATAGATATTGGGCGATTTACACAAAAAGAATACTTTCATTGTACGTACAGCTAAAGAAGGAGTTGAATTGCCTGCCGGAGTCTTTGTTTATATAGATATTGGGCAATTTACATAAAAAGAATACTTTCATTGTACGTACAACTAAAGATGGAGTAGAATTCCCTGCCGGAGTCATTGTTTTATATAGATATTGGGCGATTTACACAAAAAGAATACTTTCATTGTACGTACAGCTAAAGAAGGAGTTGAATTGCCTGCCGGAGTCTTTGTTTATATAGATATTGGGCAATTTACACAAAAATAATACTTTCATTGTACGTACAGCTAAGGAGTGGAATGCCCTGCCAGAGTCTCTGTTTCCTGATAGCTACAACCTAAGGGTCTTTAAGTCATGAGTGAATAGGTTACTTCTAGGCAAGCGTGCTTCACCGTCGACCACATCATCACTTACCATCAGGCGAGATAGTGGTAAACGCCAGCTTAAAACAAATAAAATAAAAAATCTTTTTTCTTTGGCAATCGATCCTGTTTCTAATAAGGATCACAAAATTCGTACAACCAAGTTTTATTCTTATTCTTTATTGCACACAAAACATAAAGATAGATATAAATACAATAGGCCATGTACGGGTCGTAAATCCATACACTGATTCGCTGTTAGTTGGTTGGAGAGAAACACGTCACTGTTAGATCCACTAGTTAAATATATTTGAGTTAATTAAACTACAGTATAACTTAGATGGAAGGCGACTATTTCTCTCTCTTGGTTTGGATAACAACACGGCTATAAGATCACTTTCAATGTTGGTTGCTTTGTTATGTTTTTATTTATATATTTAACTTACACACACTATCTTACAGGTGGAACCCAATACAATAGAGTGGTTAAAATCTTAATCTAAATCAGTTTTTACATAAATGTATAATGATTATATACACCAGCTTCTAACACTATTAAAAATCTTCTAAACTTATATAAAATAAAACTTTACTCATCTAAATTTTAATTATAACTAGCAAAATTCAACAAAACTCATGCGAATTCACTCAAATTGCACGAAAATATGTCTAGCCTCTCATGCAATATGTTGTTTTATACGGTCAAATTATGACGCAAATCGTTGGCCTAAAGTAGGTTGCCAGTATGCAGAAAAATGTACGGTGATGAGACCGTACAGGACAGCTTACGTACAAAGGCGAGCTTAACCCATAATTGGTTTTACAATGCATGTCCTCGAAAAGAGCGTTTTCCAAGCAGCCAAGCTGTGCGGAAAGTGCCACTTTTTTCACTAGTGCTTTTTACTTTTCTGTATTTTTTTAATTTTTAGCGCCAACGTCAGCCCGACGCATAGAGCTTTTATTATTTGAGAAAAGTTTTATTAGTTTTATTTTTTTTAAGTTTTATTTTTTTTTATTTGTCCTCTCATTTGTCTTCGTCATAGTTATTATATTTAAATTTGAGTCTCATTTAGAATTTGGTATTTATTATTATATTTATTAGTCTATTGTTTTAGAAATTATTTATGTATTTTATTAGTTATGTAGTTTTTTAATATTCGAATTTAATTATTCCTTTATTTTTATTTTGTACACCTATCACTGTTTAGACCAGGGTCGATCATTTTTAAAACCAAAAAAAATAATAGTAGGATGAAACCCATTAGGAAAGGAGGGGAATATTATAAAAATGAAAGGAAAAATAATTTACGGGCGATCTGAGGTCGGGAAGGGGATGGGGGTGAGTTTTTAAGGGTAAAAAACGGTTTTTCTCGATTTCCGGCAAAACTAAAAGTCCTATCGAAAAAAGTTAAATGGCAAAGTTGTAGGTAATAAAAAGATCTAAAACTTTTGTATTTACACTTTTTTCACATAACCTCAAAATGTATGTGAAAAATTCAAAAAACCAAGTTTTTGGTTTTTAATTTTTATCTTTTACAAAAAAAATTCTTTTTTTACGAAATTTGGTGAAAACTTACCTTTTTATGTCCCAAATACGCTGTAATTTATTTGATTAAAAATATTTATTTTTTCACCTTATTTGGAATTAATATCGAAAAAACACCCTAATTTTCAATCGAAAATTCACCCGTCAAAATATCAGCTTTTTTTAAAAAGTTGGTATTGTTACGGACGTCGTAGCTATGTAGTATAATATGTAACTTTGATACGATGTGTAGTATGATTAGGATGTAAATAAATAACCCAGATAGACTTAAGTAAATAGATAATTCAGATAAGGTATGATTTCATGTTTGTTTAAGGTTTAGAGTTAGGCATTAAATAAAGACAGATTTAAGTAGGGCTTTATATGTAAATAATTAGATTAGGTTTGTATTACTCCCTTAGATGTAAGTATATGAGTAAGCATAATTGTAAGGTGGCATAGAGCGTGGTTAAAACACCACGTGGATATAGGACGAGTAGAAACCTGTCCAGAACACATGCGTAGACTAAGGGCGGGGGCGCGCGAGGCGCGCTCCGGTTGGCCGAGCGAAAATTACCTGCGCTCTACGCCACCCGTTTACCTGCACTAAGCAAAATTGTATAAAGGATGGGTGGCTTGCCGCACATTTGTCATTCAACATTTCGCCACTCAACCATCAGCAGCAAGCCACCCCTGGGAACAAGAATAAGAAATAAACTAAGAAACAACAAGCCTGGAGTTTTACTCAACAACAACAAATATACAGTCCACCTCGACAGGTATGTTTTCTGTTCGTTGAAATTTCTACTTTCCGATGGTGAAAAAAAAATATATGTTACTATAGTAAATCTTCTCAGAAAATGCAAAAAACCGAAAAAACTCGAATTCGATTTTTTTTTAAATTATTATAAATAATTTTGAGCTATTTATTAAAATTAACACTTTAATTACTCGAAAAACGTTAGATTACATGTTACATTGATAAAAAAAAATTGCAAATAAAAATATACTACTATAATTAACAAACAAATAAGTTAATAAAATTAATATTTAATAAGACATCTACAATATTTGGAGAAAGTTGTCGAATCTTCTTTAAATTATATGCGTAGATGCCTATTTATAACTATTTTAGGATAAATTATATACCTGAGTGACCTACGAAAAATTGTAGCCCATCAAAAGGTATTTCATGGAGAAGTGGGGAAGGGGCTAGGTGGGTCTGGGTCTTACTACATACATACCTACTATTTCGTAGCAGCTGTTACAACCGTTAGCCTAACCAGTATTCGAAATACAGTACAGTATACAACATCGTTTATAAAAATACACGTGCACCCTGAGTTTCTTGAAGATAATTGTGACAAGCTTACTTAAAAAAAAAAAACTTTTCGAATCTGCATAGGAAGGTAAATACTATCTCTATGTTTATGTGTATCAATCAACTCAAACATAAAAATCATAATATTTTCTTTAAAAAATAGTATGCTTAACGTAACATAACCTAAAATAGAGATAGTATTTACCTTCCTATGCAGATTCGAAAAGTTTTTTTTTTTTAAGTAAACTTGTCACAGTTATCTTTAAGAAACTCAGCGTGCAAGTGTATTTTTATAAACGATGTTGTATACTGTACTGTATTTCGAATACTGGTTAGGCTAACGGTTGTAACAGCTGCTACGAAATAGTAGGTATGTATGTAGTAAGACCCAGACCCGCCTAGACCCTTCCCCACTTCTCCATGAAATACCTTTTGATGGGCTACAATTTTTCGTAGGTCACTCAGGTATATAATTTATCTTAAAATAGTTATAAATAGGCATCTACGCATATAATTTAAAGAAGATTCGATAACTTTCTCCAAATATTGTAGATGTCATATTAAATATTAATTTTATTAACTTATTTGTTTGTTAATTATAGTAGCATATTTTTATTTGCAATTTTTTTTATCAATGTAACATGTAATCTAACGTTTTTCGAGTAATGAAAGTGTTAATTTTAATAAATAGCTCAAAATTATTTATAATAATTAAAAAAAAAAAAATTGAATTCGAGTTTTTTCGGTTTTTTGCATTTTCTGTGAAGATTTACTATGGTAACATATTTTTTTTTTCACCATCGGAAAGTAGAGATTTCAACGAACAGAAAACATACCAACTTTTTAAAAAAAGCTGATATTTTGACGGGTGAATTTTCGATTGAAAATTAGGGTGTATTTTCGATATTAATTCAAAATAAGGTGAAAAAATTAATATTTTTAATCAAATAAATTACAGCGTATTTGGGACATAAAAAGGTAAGTTTTCACCAAATTTCGTAAAAAAAATAAAAAAATTGTAAAAGATAAAAATAAAAAACCAAAAACTTGGTTTTTTGAATTTTTCACATACATTTTGAGGTTATGTGAAAAAAGTGTAAATACAAAAGTTTTAGATCTTTTTATTACCTACAACTTTGCCATTTGACTTTTTTCGATAGGACTTTTAGTTTTGCCGGAAATCGAGAAAAACCGTTTTTTACCCTTAAAAACTCTCCCCCATCCCCTTCCCGACCTCAGATCGCCCGTAAATTATTTTTCCTTTCATTTTTATAATATTCCCCTCCTTTTCTAATGGGTTTCATCCTACTATTATTTTTTTTCACTTTTTATTATTTTTAAAGGTTTCTACCCTGGTCTATGTTGTGTCCTTTTTGAACCCAAAGGTTGACTGGTAGAGAATGCCTTGCTGCATTAAGTCCGCCTATGTATAGCCATTGTACATGAAGTTTAAATAAATAAATAAAAGTTTTACAAATTAGTTAAGTACATATTATCATTCATATATAAGGTAAAATAAAACTAATACTTCATTAAAGGCGTTTTTAATTACTCTAGATTTAGATATTGATCAATCTATACACTAACTACTATACTACAATACTACTACTATCTATACTATAATAATAATATAATAATAATATTATAAAGAGAAAAGATTTTTTTGTTTGTTTGTTTGTACCGAATAGGCTCCGAAACTACTCGACCGATTTAAAAAATTCTTTCACCAATAGAAAGCTACATTATTCCTGAGTGACATAGGATATTTTTTTAACCCGATGACGGGTCCTGTGGGGTGGTCCACGGGAGCGAAGCCGCGGGGAACAGCTAGTAAATTATAAATTGATTTTAAATATTCATTAAATATATTTGGCAGAAAGTATATCTTGCTCGTGCCTTTTTGCGTTACGACGTGGCAGCTATTTGCACATGCGCAATTGCCCGGGGAACTATTAGTTAATATGTGGATCACCTACCTTCCGCACTTGTAGCATGTCTGTAAAATCAGATTGATGACGTTTGACAAAAAAAGGCTTGTAAAAATATATCTCAAACTTTTGCATTAATAAATGCCTTGGCAACAAGTTCTTAACAACTCTTTCTCCCACAGATCGACCAGCACGGCAAAGAAGAAAACTTAGAGCGTGGCTTCCGTGCTGCCGTAGCTGCAGCAGCTTTACCAGGCGTCAGATACGAGCCGTTTGACTTCCACGCGGAGTGCCGTGGCATGAGATACTACCGCCTCAATGTGCTTATCGACAGGATAGCGCACGAACAGGTACGAACAGTCCCGAACATAGCCGAACTAACACGAAGCAATGACTTCACGCCGAGTGTAGGGTCATGAATGAGATAGTAACCGCCTCAACGTCCTCATCGACAGAATTTGACGAAGTTTTCCGAGTGCTTCTGCTTCCGAAAACTTCAACTTGAAAGGTTATAAGCAATGTGATGTATTCGAAATTTAGCGAGATTACTACGACTAAGCTCACCTTAAGCTGATTTATATGACAAGATTCTACAAAAATGATTTCTTGAGACTGATATTTTCAAGGGCATATTAAAAGAAAATAAGATTGACGTCTGGCAGGCTTGGTAAAACTGTCAAAAAGCAAAAGATAAAATTATCTAGCATTGGTACTTCTAAGAGGTGATAAAAAGACTATTCATTATTTTTGAGCCGCAATTTTTCTACTGAGTTAACAATTTGTCAAATAATGTAAAAAAAATATTTTTTCATAAATTACCTACTTTTTTTTTTTTTTTTATTAAATATAGTCTCGCGCTTGAAAACTGTCCTTAAAATTATTTATGTGATTTATTGTTTCTGTAATCGATTTTATCGCCTATACGCGGTGGAACAAAGGAGATGGCATAGCTGCGGCAGTTCCCTGTCTGCCAGTATTCATATTTATTGCTTAGCGCAAAATGGCGAAAAGGGTTCATCCAGGATCTTACGTGATAAGACTGGATCCCCATTTTAATTTGATCATAATTTCTTCATTAGACAGAATTCGGCTACTTCCTCTCCCGCGGCGGCACGGTCCTACTGCGCCAGAACGGAGTGTTCCGCACCAACTGCGTGGACTGCCTGGACCGCACCAACGTGGTGCAGAGCCTGCTCGCGAGGTAACTAGCTCCTTAATCTCAACGAATACTGGCTAAGGCCCAGTTTTTGATCCGAAGTTAACCAATGGTTTCTTATTTCGCTTAAAGCCGCTTATTCATCAATTGTTAGCATCCATAAATGGTGAAATAAGTTGGAGTGTTAATTATTTGACCGTTTGCTAGACTAACAATCTATAGTAATATTATAAAGAGGTAAGTTTGTGACGTTGTAGGGGGTAATCTCTGGATCTACTGAACCGATTTTGAAAATTCTTTCACCAGTAGAAAGCTACATTATTCCTGAGTGCATAGGCTATAATATAGTTAAAAAAAATAGAGATCCTTACGAAAATTGCAATAATGTAACCCAAAGTAGCAAAATGTTGCCTATACAATTCATTCTTTGGCGTGCGCTGAGAAAACTATTGATGATACATAATAAATATTAGGTAGGTAGGTAGGGTAAGCTGGGTAGGCAGGATAGGCAGGGTAGCCAGTTGACGGGAGCGAAGCCCCGGGGGTCAGCTAGTTGATAAATATACGCGTTTTACCGAAATTAAGGCCTAAGGTCCAGTTTTTGATCCGGTGTTAACCAGTCTTGCCAAGATGTATTGTGGTACCCAGTCATTAGATTGTGGATGTCACCGCTCCGATTACAATACTGGTACAGTTGCGTCTGGATAGACTGGAAGCCGGCCAGGCTAGGCCGAGTGATTGTATACCGAGTTTTTGTTTTTTATTTTTAATAATAAAAAAATATTGGACACGATTTTTTTCTTTTGACACTTAAACATAAAGTGACGACGATACAGTGCGTTGAACTATCGTGTGACGTCACGGTGTGCTACACTTTATACAGACAAAGTGACGTCACAAGCCACCACTCCCGAACTTTGATGAGTTTTATCATTGTCAATTTTTATTTATTTGATAAAGCTAAAAACTGGACCCGTATCCAGTATTATTTGGTATCTCAATGACGGACTAAATAGAATTATCATTTTTCTACCCAGGGAACTTCCCTATTAGAACATACAGAATTAGTATCATAAACACTAACAGAAGGCTCCCAAACTAGGTATATCTGTTACTTGGTTATAAAGATTGTATGTACAGATTGCAGCTGAATGCCGCCCTCAGGCTGCTAGCAGTCACCAGCAGCGATGATGAGAAGCATCCACATCTGGAGAACCTGTTCAATAATGTAAGTATACCTACCAGTCTTCCAGATTTTCCTCCTACATAACGGTGTAAACCAAGGTTGTAGGTTAGTTTTTTGCTAAATTTGCTAAGCAAATGAAATCTAATAAAATTAGAACACTCTTTGCATAACGTGTATGCTAGATTGTGTCTATCTGTCCGTTTAAAATGCACTAAATGGTGCTTACATACTCTAAACAGCGCCTACTAGCGCTAAAGTCCTTTTATTTGCTCTAAATCAGCCTTAGTCAAAGTGACTTCCGCGGAACCCTAGGGCACATGGAGCCCGCTTCCTCACAGACAAGACATTTGTTATCCATTGCTGTAATGTAATTTTCTCACTGCAGAAAATTACACCAATTACCATTTTTAACCCCCGACGGAAAAATAGCGATTTTATAAGATTGACGTGTGTATGTGTGTTTCTGTCTGTGGCATCATAGGTCCTAAACGGACAAACCGATTTTGATGTAGTTATTTTTGTTTGATAGGTGACTTTGTCGAGAGTGTTCTTAGTTATGCTTTTCGAGAATGTGACGCATATCCTTCCTTATTGTTTCTTTTTGTTTTATTATGGTAAGAGTTACACTTGCCAAAAACTATTTTTCTCTACCTTTTTTTCTTTTCTATAATATTATGTCGTGTATTCCCAGGTGTGGGCCGACCACGCGGACACTATCTCCACGCAGTACTCGGGCACAGGTGCACTGAAGACGGACTACACACGGACAGGCAAGCGGACACACTTCGGACTCATGCGGGACGGCATCAACTCGCTCACGAGATACTACAAGAACAACTTCAGTGACGGCTTCCGACAGGTATGTACCCTAGGTACTCACACACGTGGACAGGCAAGCGGACACACTTTGGACTCATGCGGGACGGCATCAAATCGCTCACGAGATACTACAAGAACAACTTTAGTGACGGCTTCCGACAGGTATGTACCCTAGGTACTGACACACGCGGACAGGCAAGCGGACACACTTCGGACTCATGCGGGACGGCATCAACTCGCTCACGAGATACTACAAGAACAACTTCAGTGACGGCTTCCGACAGGTATGTACCCTAGGTACTCACACACGTGGACAGGCAAGCGGACACACTTTGGACTCATGCGGGACGGCATCAAATCGCTCACGAGATACTACAAGAACAACTTTAGTGACGGCTTCCGACAGGTATGTACCCTAGGTACTGACACACGCGGACAGGCAAGCGGACACACTTCGGACTCATGCGGGACGGCATCAACTCGCTCACAAGATACTACAAGAACAACTTCAGTGACGGCTTCCGACAGGTATGTACCCTAGGTACTCACACACGTGGACAGGCAAGCGGACACACTTTGGACTCATGCGGGACGGCATCAAATCGCTCACAAGATACTACAAGAACAACTTTAGTGACGGCTTCCGACAGGTATGTACCCTAGGTACTGACACACGCGGACAGGCAAGCGGACACACTTCGGACTCATGCGGGACGGCATCAACTCGCTCACGAGATACTACAAGAACAACTTCAGTGACGGCTTCCGACAGGTATGTACCCTAGGTACTGACACACGTGGACAGGCAAGCGGACACACTTTGGACTCATGCGGGACGGCATCAACTCGCTCACGAGATACTACAAGAACAACTTCAGTGACGGCTTCCGACAGGTATGTACCCTAGGTACTGACACACGCGGATAGGCAAGCGGACACACTTCGGACTCATGCGGGACGGCATCAACTCGCTCACGAGATACTACAAGAACAACTTCAGTGCCGGCTTCCGACAGGTATGTACCCTAGGTACTGACACACGTGGACAGGCAAGCGGACACACTTTGGACTCATGCGGGACGGCATCAACTCGCACACGAGATACTACAAGAACAACTTCAGTGACGGCTTCCGACAGGTATGTACCCTAGGTTCTGACACACGCGGACAGGCAAGCGGACACACTTCGGACTCATGCGGGACGGCATCAACTCGCTCACGAGATACTACAAGAACAACTTCAGTGACGGCTTCCGACAGGTATGTACCCTAGGTACTGACACACGTGGACAGGGAAGCGAACACACTTCGGACTCATGCGGGACGGCATCAACTCGCTCACGAGATACTACAAGAACAACTTCAGTGACTGCTTCCGACAGGTATGTACCCTAGGTACTGACACACGTGGACAGGGAAGCGAACACACTTCGGACTCATGCGGGACGGCATCAACTCGCTCACGAGATACTACTAGAACAACTTCAGTGACGGCTTCCGACAGGTATGTACCCTAGGTACTGACACACGTGGACAGGGAAGCGAACACACTTCGGACTCATGCGGGACGGCATCAACTCGCTCACGAGATACTACAAGAACAACTTCAGTGACGGCTTCCGACAGGTATGTACCCTAGGTACTGACACACGTGGACAGGCAAGCGGACACACTTTGGACTCATGCGGGACGGCATCAAATCGCTCACGAGATACTACAAGAACAACTTTAGTGACGGCTTCCGACAGGTATGTACCCTAGGTACTGACACACGCGGACAGGCAAGCGGACACACTTCGGACTCATGCGGGACGGCATCAACTCGCTCACGAGATACTACAAGAACAACTTCAGTGACGGCTTCCGACAGGTATGTACCCTAGGTACTCACACACGTGGACAGGCAAGCGGACACACTTTGGACTCATGCGGGACGGCATCAAATCGCTCACGAGATACTACAAGAACAACTTTAGTGACGGCTTCCGACAGGTATGTACCCTAGGTACTGACACACGCGGACAGGCAAGCGGACACACTTCGGACTCATGCGGGACGGCATCAACTCGCTCACGAGATACTACAAGAACAACTTCAGTGACGGCTTCCGACAGGTATGTACCCTAGGTACTCACACACGTGGACAGGCAAGCGGACACACTTTGGACTCATGCGGGACGGCATCAAATCGCTCACGAGATACTACAAGAACAACTTTAGTGACGGCTTCCGACAGGTATGTACCCTAGGTACTGACACACGCGGACAGGCAAGCGGACACACTTCGGACTCATGCGGGACGGCATCAACTCGCTCACGAGATACTACAAGAACAACTTCAGTGACGGCTTCCGACAGGTATGTACCCTAGGTACTGACACACGTGGACAGGCAAGCGGACACACTTTGGACTCATGCGGGACGGCATCAACTCGCTCACGAGATACTACAAGAACAACTTCAGTGACGGCTTCCGACAGGTATGTACCCTAGGTACTGACACACGCGGATAGGCAAGCGGACACACTTCGGACTCATGCGGGACGGCATCAACTCGCTCACGAGATACTACAAGAACAACTTCAGTGCCGGCTTCCGACAGGTATGTACCCTAGGTACTGACACACGTGGACAGGCAAGCGGACACACTTTGGACTCATGCGGGACGGCATCAACTCGCACACGAGATACTACAAGAACAACTTCAGTGACGGCTTCCGACAGGTATGTACCCTAGGTTCTGACACACGCGGACAGGCAAGCGGACACACTTCGGACTCATGCGGGACGGCATCAACTCGCTCACGAGATACTACAAGAACAACTTCAGTGACGGCTTCCGACAGGTATGTACCCTAGGTACTGACGCACGTGGACAGGGAAGCGAACACACTTCGGACTCATGCGGGACGGCATCAACTCGCTCACGAGATACTACAAGAACAACTTCAGTGACGGCTTCCGACAGGTATGTACCCTAGGTACTGACACACGTGGACAGGGAAGCGAACACACTTCGGACTCATGCGGGACGGCATCAACTCGCTCACGAGATACTACAAGAACAACTTCAGTGACTGCTTCCGACAGGTATGTACCCTAGGTACTGACACACGTGGACAGGGAAGCGAACACACTTCGGACTCATGCGGGACGGCATCAACTCGCTCACGAGATACTACTAGAACAACTTCAGTGACGGCTTCCGACAGGTATGTACCCTAGGTACTGACACACGTGGACAGGGAAGCGAACACACTTCGGACTCATGCGGGACGGCATCAACTCGCTCACGAGATACTACAAGAACAACTTCAGTGACGGCTTCCGACAGGTATGTACCCTAGGTACTGACACACGTGGACAGGGAAGCGAACACACTTCGGACTCATGCGGGACGGCATCAACTCGCTCACGAGATACTACAAGAACAACTTCAGTGACGGCTTCCGACAGGTATGTACCCTAGGTACTCACACACGCGGACAGTCAAGCGGACACACTTCGGATTCATGCGGGACGGCATCAACTCGCTCACGAGATACTACAAGAACAACTTCAGTGACGGCTTCCGACAGGTATGTACCCTAGGTACTGACACACGCGGACACACTTCGGACTCATGCAGGACGGCACCAACTCGCTCACGAGATACTACAAGAACAACTTTAGTGACGGCTTCCGACAGGTATGTACCCTAGGTACTGACACACGCGGACAGGCAAGCGGACACACTTCGGACTCATGCAGGACGGCACCAACTCGCTCACGAGATACTACAAGAACAACTTCAGTGACGGCTTCCGACAGGTATGTACCCTAGGTACTGACACACGCGGACAGGCAAGCGGACACACTTCGGACTCATGCAGGACGGCACCAACTCGCTCACGAGATACTACAAGAACAACTTTAGTGACGGCTTCCGACAGGTATGTACCCTAGGTACTGACACACGCGGACAGGCAAGCGGACACACTTCGGACTCATGCAGGACGGCACCAACTCGCTCACGAGATACTACAAGAACAACTTCAGTGACGGCTTCCGACAGGTATGTACCCTAGGTACTGACACACGCGGACACACTTCGGACTCATGCGGGACGGCATCAACTCGCTCACGAGATACTACAAGAACTAGATCGAAAGAAGATATAATAAAAAAAACCGGCCAAGTGCGAGTCGGACTCGCACACGAAGGGTTCCGTACCATTATCGCAAAACACTGCAATATAATCACGTTTGTTGTATGGGAGCCCCCCTTAATTTATTTTATTTTAATTTAATAATTATTATTTTTTGAAGAGAATATACAACTAAATATTCTGTGAATATTTCAAGCGTCTACCTGTTGCCGTTATTAATATCGAGCAAAAAACGGCAAAAATATCACGTTTGTTGTATGGGAGCCCCCCTTAAATATTCATTTTATACTGTTAGTATTTGTTGTTATAGCGGCAACAGGAATACATCATCTGTGAAAATTTCAACTGTCTAACTGTCACGGTTCATGAGATACAGCCTGGTGACAGACAGACAGACAGACAGACGGACAGCGAAGTCTCAGTAATTAGTATTAAAGGGTCCCGTTTTTACCCTTTGGGTACGGAACCCTAAAAACTAGATCCCACGACACAGGTATCCTAGTGTGAGGTCTATGGTTTCTTAATGCACTTAATAATTATATTTTCTTGTGTACCTATGCTATAATTTTTACTATATTTATTTTGTTGTTGTGTTTAATGTATCTGAATAACGGTGTCCTAATAAATTTATCTTATCTTAATGTTTTTCTGTCCAGGACTCAATCGACTTGTTCCTGGGTAAATACGTGATCTCGGACGGCGAGGGCAACACGCTGCCGTGTCCGCTGCGGCGGGACAGAGACTGGAAGTACATTACAGTAAGTATAACAAATATTTTGCCTGGCATAAAATCGACAATATATCAATTTGAACGTCGTACATTTTTTTTTGTCGTCACAATGCAATCGTATAGGACACTTGAATGTTATTCGAAACGATCCTTTACGAATTAGCACTTTTGCAAATTTGTAGCGAAATGGATGATGATTTAGGGCGAAAACGAGCGCGCGAAATTTTATAAACAGACCTTTGGGAGTATGGATATCATGAAAAAACTACTAAATGTATATTTTCAAAATAAAATTATTTGCATTGTTGAACTACTAATCTATCCCTGTATGGTGTCTGTTTTGCAATTTTCCTACTTCTTATGGTATTTATTTTCGCCCAAAGATGCGTTAAAATTTGTGTTGAAATATAGAACTTTCGACACTCATAACTTTCAAATATTTTATGTTTTAATTTTTTTTGTGTCCATACAGGACTAGATAATGATGAGACCAATTGAATATCATTTTTATATTTTGAACGTACATCGTCAAACAGTGTAGTAATCGCCAGACTACGTTTGTATGGCAGAATGATTGACTAGTGCAACCTTAAGAGTTATTAACACCCTGAAGAAAATTTTGCAAAATTTCTACAACATTCATGAAAATCATTCCTAAATGTAACGTTTGAATCATGGATCACTTGAAGGTTTGAATTGATAAAAAGTTATGGGAGTAATGTGTTGTGATTGTGTTTTTATTTAAGAAAAGTTACAACAATGGTTATTACATAAATCTTCTGCCAAACTGCAGTACAGTTTGTCGGCAGTGTTGGATGACACTGTTATAATAACATTGTCATTCTGTTCTAGTTCCCATCAGTCCTGCTGGTGGCGATGTCAATGTTCTGCGCGAGCGCAACTCTACCGCAGCGCTACACGAGCGAAGTGCTGCTATATCTTATGTTCTGGGGCGCCGCCGTCACCGCGACCCTCACCTTTATATTTAGGTAAGTAAATTACACATCCGGATGCAAATCAGCATACCAACTTATTGAAAAGTTTTGACTTGTTTTTGTTTGTTTCAAAAATCTTTGTTGTATCATTTTTTCGCGGGTAGTACTTCATAGTTTATTAATTATTAACAATCGGCGAGTTAATTGCGCAACGCACAAATTCATACAATCAGTCGCAAAATTCAGTAGTATTAATTGCGCTTTTACGTTGACTTCAATTGTGATTGGAAGTGTGATTGTGTGTGTTAGGCCGAGTTTCTCACCTCTAGATTATCGCAGAATTAATGTGACAAATTGTCAAGCACGCGTTATATGCCGTGATTGGCTGTTGAAAATTCATTCGGCCAACTCGGCCTTAGGGGGTCAAAGCGCTCTCAGAGTCGAAGCAAAGTAACGCGTGAGTTTTAAAATATACATAGGATTTTGACCCCTATCTTCATTTTGTTGACTCGAGTCGAAGCGACACATTTATCATTAATTTATCTTAGTTAGTTTTTATTCATGGTCTGGCAGTTTGAGTAGTTTATGCGGCCTACCCAAATGTCCTTTCTTTGGTATTGTTCGTCAATTCGTTGAGCTCCTTAAATTCTGAGTTGAGCTGCACGGTTATTGACAAATGAGTGCACTGACTGGACAGGTCCACTCAATCTGGCTGGTTCTTTCCTCAAAAGACCATTTCAGACATCAGTCTACATGGTCTTCACATGATCTAACCAAGATTTTGTCTGGACTTTAAAAGAGACTGTGACCTTTGAGTTTGTTTCGGCCTTTCTTCTCAGAGTAGTCAGACAGGAAACGCCGACCTCATCTAGTTTTAAAAAATATGATCGACATTGTTTGTACAAACCAACTTACAGAAATAAAATCATTTATCACATCAATTTATCGATATGCGCGAATTCGCGAGCTTTTTGTTTATCTTGATAGGAATGTGTGCATCACGTGGTGGAGATAGAGATCTATATACCATGCAAATTTTTAGACCTTACGTAATTGCTTGGACCCTTACGTAATGAGGGCTACCGCGTATGAAATCGCCGCTAGAGGCGCTGGTGTAGCGTAAGGTCTACGATATGTCACACTCCACTGTTTTTGTTATGAGTGGGCGGGTTTTTTACTAATTATATTATTTTTTAAATATTTTGCTTTATGGTGCTCGTGCGTGACATCACATAACACACACCCACACATCTTCAGCCTATTAATGTCGGTTTCCTCACGATGTTTTCCTTCACCGTTTTTAGGGTTCCGTACCCAACAGGGTAAAAAGGGGACCCTATTACTAAGACTTCGCGATCCGTCTGTCTGTCTGTCTGTCCGTCTGTCTCCAGGCTGTATCGCATGAACCGTGATAGCTAGACAGTTGAAATTTTCACAGGTGATGTATTTCTGTTGCCGCTATAACAACAAATACTAAAAACAGTATAAAATAAATATTAAAGGGGGGCTCCCATACAACAAACGTGATATTTTTGCCGTTTTTTGCTCGATTTTAATAACGGCAACTGGTAGACGCTTGAAATATTCACAGAATGTTTAGTTGTTTATTTACTTCAAAACATAATAATTAATAAATTAAAATAAAATAAATTAAGGGGGGCTCCCATACAACAAACGCGATTTTTATGCAGTGTTTTGCGATAATGGTACGGAACCCTTCGTGTGCGAGTCCGACTCGCACTTGGCCGGTTTTTTTGAGAGCAGTGGTGATGAAATAATTTACACAAAGTAAAGCGCCTGCCTGGGTTCGAACTCACGACCTGTAAGTTGTGGCCGATACCACTGGGCCACCACAGCTCTTGCGTGCGTGACATGGTAAAGCTTAATGCCCAAGATTTCCAATTGAACCAGTAAATGTTTGTTCCAGACACGGCAAGGAGTTCGTGGACTGGCCGCGCCTGGACGCGGGCGGACTGGCCGCCGCGCGTGCCCTGCCGCCGCCGTCGTCCTTATGATCGCAGACCTGCCGCTCGTAGTCGTCGTCTAACCTACAGCTTACACATGTCCGTCTGATTCTGACGAGCCTCACGTGCCCGTGTAGATAACGTGGTGGATTTATACTGGTGTTGTTTTTTTTATTAGGGACTGTTTTATGTCAAGACTAAGGGCCTTTTTACTGTTATGCGTTTTTGCGCCCGCGTGCAGGCCAGGCACGCATGCGAGCTGCCCGCAACCTGCTATCATACATATTTTTATTGTTATACGCGCCACACGCACGTGGCACACGGGCGGATCGCGGATGGCTCGCACGGTTGCGTGCCGCCCGTGTGCGTGTTGCGAACCTTGACAGTCAGTGTTGTTTTTACTGTCAAGCGGGTCGCACGCACGAAAGTAAGCAACAATATTAATTTTTTTTAATTCATTTTGACACAAATTCTCTTCCTGGCGACAAAACTGTGGCAGCGTGGCGAAAATAAATCTGCTCTGCGTGCGGCCCGCAACAAGCATGCGTGCCTGGTCTGCACGCGGGGGCAAACACGCATGACAATAAAAAGGCCCTAAAGGCACAACGGCACACCGGGACGGAATGGCATAGGATTTTGCCACCGCTCAGCGCACACTAGCCGCTTAGATACTGTAGCATTCCGGCGGCCTACCGTGACATCCCGCGGCATGTCGCGTCACGTCGACGATTTAGCTAATAATATCTTACTAATATATTAATATTATAAATGCGAAAGTTTGGATGGATTTATGTTTGTTACTTAATCAAAAAATATGGTTGTCTTAATTAATAAAATTGTTTGTAAATAAACGTTGCAAATTTTGCATGGAAATTTGACACAACACAACAACACAACTTCGTGATCACAAGGCATTATTTACAGTCACTCCGAATCTTTTCTGCATGGGTACTCCCGGTACCCAAGGCCAGACAACTACTCTTTAATTTTGGGTATTACTGGTACCCATGGCCAAATGACACAATAATGCGGCACGCTTCTGGCCATCACAGCGGGTGTAACTTAGTAGAAGTAATTTATTTACAAAATTTATAGCTTCTCGTGACGGGGACTATAGAATTATTATTTTACACTCCATCTACGTGTAACTAGAGACACTAAGGTCATTCGACTTATTTAAAATCCGAATTCGACTTTTTATTTATTTTTATTTTCGTGGGAACTAATAGGCATGACTTTTGACAACAGTTTCTGTCAGTGAAAGTATTATAAATAGCGATTTGAAAGGCTTCCGTATTCTTTAAATGTGTGTTTTAAAATATTTGGATAGGTAATTAAAAATAGTAGAAAGTTGTAGTCAAATATATTTATGATGAAAATATTTATGGTTATGGTAAGAATAATTTTGTGAAATAATTGCTGTTCTATAGTTCATTCGCGTTAAGAAAATAGTGACTCATCATTGTCAGCTTACTCAACCAACCGGGTCGCAACAAATTAGAAAACAAATTAGAAAGTTAGCAACCCGATTGGTCGAGACACCGGCTGACAACGATCACTCACTATTTTCTTAACGCGAATGAACTATAGTCGTTTCCCGTGTTGTCGAAATGAACGAAATTGTTTGAGACCCCATAAGAAATGGGATAATATTATGAAAATAGATGGGCCAAATATATATTGTGACGTTTTCTATAGTACAAAGCATGGTAATTCCAGTAGAACAATTAAATAATAAGTTCAAAAACAACACCAGTATAAAAACACCATTCCCAAAACCTCTTAAAACCTTTTTCTTCTATTAGAACACAATCCAAGTCTACCACAGTTTAAATTATA
This sequence comes from Anorthoa munda, assembly GCA_945859665.1. Lineage (NCBI taxonomy): Eukaryota > Metazoa > Arthropoda > Insecta > Lepidoptera > Noctuidae > Anorthoa > Anorthoa munda. Next base: position 9,680,068 of record OX243894.1, read on the forward strand.
CTTTATTCCTTTATCACAGAGTTCATTTTGAGTCTTTGACAAAGATATCAAATGTCCTATAGTACAAATAATGGAAAATATTTAAAGTCTTATGGAGATTGTTTATGTAGTCAGCTAAATAAATGTCAAAATGGGACTTTCAATTTGAAATAACTTTATCAGTTTGTTCAACCGATTTTGAGTTCTATTCCTTTAACATAAGGATGGTATAAAAAGCATAAACTGTTACCAAAACCAACTGTTTACTACAGCTGTCAATGCAATAGAAGTCAAAATTGGTTGAATGGGCCTTAAAAAGGGACTAAGTATTTAAAAGCACTCACCGCGAACCCGCCGCGGCTGTCCGCCACCGGACCCTCCTCGGGGGGTACCCCCAATCACCGGCGCATCAGAACACACTGTGCACCGTAATCACCCCAGGGACAAAACCAGCACACGGGTTCCGGTTCGGCAAAAGCCCTGACGAGTGGCCCCCGTGGCAACCAAGCCACGCTTACTGAGCCCCTCACCTCGACAATGCGGAAACCCACCGGGGGGGGTTATGACACCTGAGGAACTAATCGGTCTCAAAAAATCAGAACGCTGTATTTGCATGAACTGAGTTTCTCCAACTAGACATCGCCGCAACTTGCGACGAGCAACGAAAACCCAGTCCCAGGGGCCTTACTCTTTTGTTAAAACGATCATGGTTCCACTGTGAGATAGAGACGGAGCTATAAAGGACGAATAGCACTATCCCTGTTTCACAGCGGAATCATGATGGCGCTGAAACGCTGTACGGCCTCATATGATTATAATAAATTGATTCTTTTAGTCTGACTATATAATAAATTTCCGAAGACGATTCATTAGACCAAACTTGTTGCTATTTTTGCTTAGTTTGTCAATCGAGATGTATATTTATTAGGCATATATTTGAATCTGAGAAAACTTGAATTTTATACCTACCACCTGCCTGACTTAGGAACACTTGCGCGTTCCTGGATTACTTTACTAACGCCAAGTTAGTAGCTAACCCTGTGTTATTTATGACACTTTTGAATGATATATATTAATTTAACTTCGTATGAGCTACTAACTCTGAGTTAATTATCTAAGTAAGGGTCCTTAAATATGCACCTCGCTGGAATGCGACCCCTCTCCCGCATCTCCGCGTTCGCCTCGTGCGTTCAGGAGAGATCACGTGACACGTGAGTGACGTCACAGCGCCAGGTGCACAGTTAAGTCGGACGGCATGTATTATCTGCCTATTTGCTGCAATGACTGTCCATTCCAGGTTGCTTGGAAGAGATTGCGTAATGCGATAAGACCGGTTGTTTTTTTTTTCCTTTTTATTTGCGATGTCCTAATACTAAGCGATCTTCGCGCGAAAACATGTCAAATCATTTGTTCAGCAAACCCATGACATGTTGATGCGATTATCGCATTTTTTTTTTAATTTTTTGCGATTATCGCGTTTTTGTGCGATTATCGCTTTCTTTAAGCACGACGGCTAAGGCGGTAAAATTTGGCCCAACAGGTATAAAGGATTCTCAAAGTTTGCTTAGGTTCAAATATGTGCCTGTATATTTGACGAATATAAAGTATGTATTAGCATTCCATTGATGACTTACGCGTGCGATTTGTCTGACCTTCTGTTTTATTCATATTATTATAATTATATCGTTTTATTCAAGAACCAAGCCAAGAACAATATAGTTTTTCGTTAGAATGAGGCTGCGTCCTTCATTGTAGCGGAAGCTATCCGCAGTCTTAAATTTTGCCTGTCACTCAATATTTTTGTTCGGGGAACTATACAGCTACGATCAAACACTTCTGAACAAAACCGCTTCTGAAAAAGTTTGCCAGTGCCCTTTCTAACAACTTACGAGTCACTTGCCTTACATTACAATAAACATTAATAATGAAATAACTTACCTTCTTTTTAAAGTTCCATATAAAAATGGTAATAAAGCCTTATTTTGAAATTTTTAAAATATGTTTCCTATTTAAATTACCCATGAAATACTGATTCTTTAATATCTTACAAAGGTCCGACAAATCGCAGCGTCTTCGCATCGCGACAGAACAAAACGTATTGGTTATAAAGTCGCGAGTGAGGTGCGTAGTTAGCTTCTATAGTTTAATAGATAACGCTGTGGTCCTATACCAAGTTCCTGGTCAAGGAATTGACAGTTTTATTGTGTGGTTGCAGAAGTGTTTGGGTTTTTAAGTAAAAACCGTAAATTTTTATCGTTTTCACTGCCGACCACGCGCCTGGTGCGTTGAAAATATCTCTATAGAATATTTGTTTGGCTGCATGGCTTAGGAGATTGTGAAAATTGGGGAGGTAGTGAAGGTGTTTAGGTAAAGAGCATTTTTTACTGGATCTTCAATCTGCTAGACAAAAACTGTCAAGAGAAATGCCAGCTTTATGCCCATATTCATTAATGCTGGGCAAGGCATAAATTAATGTGTAATATTATTGCCCTGATGGATGTAAAACTCTCGGCGCTAAGCTAAGAGTTGATTATCCAACAGCGCAATATTATTTCGGCTTAGATTTAGGTGTTATATTGTGTTGGTGAAAACGGAATTAGAGCCAACAAATGTACCTATCTAGACAGGTTTATAATTTTTGACATCAATTCGCTATCAAAAAGGTGACGCCGTTTTTGAGCTAAAACACGTCCTTAAAAAAAATTGTATAACCTTCTACTAACTAACTGTGGTAGTAAGTAAATAGTATTTCAACATCAAGAACCAATTTTGGTAAACATCCCACAAAAACTATTGATTCGGCCGTGGCATTGACCCCTGCATTGTCTGACTGCACAAAGGAAGACTTTGACATTGTCTCTGACACAGCCTTGATCTGGTACATTTTATGAAAAAAAAAAACACTCAAAGTGGACATCTATATTGACGTGATTTTAGTCTATGGCTATGTTTGTCTACAGGTGATTTCAAACTTAAAGGCGGCTGTAAAGTTCGCTTTTCACTGGGCAGTACCCACCCCTCACCCCCATTGTCAAAATAGTTCGCTACTGCGCAGTGTCTTGCAGGTGTTCTGAACCGCCACCAGATTTGATTCTACCTGTACTCCAAAATATTTAAAAACCCAAACACTTGTATAGTTTCGTTTGCAGTACTGATCCTAAACGACGACTCGAGACGGCCGGATGATACATATCCATTCGAATAACATTGCGAATACAAATCATTATAGCATTTAATCCTTGCCTCTTTTAATCTAAATCTTTGACCGTATTAAGACATATTTTGTTTATGTTTTTTAGAGGAAGGTTATTGACCGCTGGGTTTTGTAAAGCGGTAGAAAAGTTCCATATTTGTTAATATGTAAGGGAGAGATGCTATTTTAACTATTGTGATTTTTAACTATGTATTAGCTAATCTTTACTAATCGCCTTTCTATCTACCTCTTTAGCATCTACCGCTTCTAAAAAAAAGCGGAGTTAATTGAAAATATATTTTTTATTACCGCAATGTTATTTCGAATGGAGTGTTTTATTAATAATATTGTTATATTTTGTCATCTTGTGTAATTTAATAATTTTAATCTTGTAATTTTTATGGAGAAGATATTTCAATAAACAATGAATCAAATGTTGGTTTTTATTACCTTTACCCAATATCCGGAGCATATAAACCGTTATTTATGGTTATTTAGTTCTATGAAAAATGTATGACCTTGTGAAGTCTACAATTTAACATGCAGTAGCTTAAAAAAATCAAATTAATGAGTATACAAAGTCAATAAACTTCGCAAGTCGTAAAAAAGTCGTTCGCAATAAAAAATATGCAAATGAAAGATTTTTTATTCAAATGTATTCCTTTTGAATGCGTCACAAAGTGAACGCATTCATATCGATTGCTGTCAGTCAAGCTGTCACCGCTCTGTCTACGACTGTTCTGAAACCAAAATTCAGAAAATCGATTCAGGAGGTTATTAAACTCCAATAATAAATGCACTTGTTAAAATCTTAAGGGAATTGAGTTTCAAATGATGATTAACCTAGAAATTTAACATATTTCGATCCATTTTATAGATTTTTAATCAATGAAATTGGAGTTACAATCATCAAAAAACAGAAACGTCACTGATAAAAGTTATCTCGCCGATCCTAGTTTCAGAACGTAAGTTCCGTCGCCAGCGGAATTCGCGAACAGAGTCCACCGATATTTATCGCTGTATTATCTCGTACGCTAATAAAATACAATAATTCTATGATAAAATATTTCAAAATTTATACAGCCTTCGGTATTCTGTGACACGGACGCGAGTTTTGTGTGTAATTGGAGACAAAAAATGTGTTAAATCGAGTGAAGGATTTTGCTTGTTTTTTTTTTGCGATTGTCGGCGCCAGAATGTCTGATGAGCTTGAGGCTCGTATGTGGGACGATGGGGGCTCCCGGTACGAGTCCAGGAGCCGTGGGCCGTACTTCGAGTCAGCCTTCGCATCGTCAGAACATTTGGACAGAGCCCCTTTGTTATCTGAGGTAAAACAAATTTTATATATTTTTTCATCACCGTTTAGTTTTAATATCGTTTATTGGGCTTATAATATTTTATTTTTATCGCATAAAATTGGTTCGTGTTTCGAATAAGTTTACATTTCATATTCCAACTAAAATACAAAGATATTGTTGTAAGGAGTTACCTAATTATTGTTTTGGTAGAAAGTTCGTATTATTTTATTACTACAATAATGGTCCAATAATACTGCTATCTAAAATATCTTCATTCCTGTTTTGTATAAACATAGACCTACATAGTTTACAAGTTTTGAGCCATTCTTGTAAGAAAAATAAATAATTTCTTTCATTTTTGAAAATGAGAATATTGTAAAACAAGTAACATTAAACTAGCTAAAAGTTCCAGTGAAGAATGCTCTTACTGTAAGAACATATTGTGATTATTTTATAGGCATTCTAATTACAAATAATGTGTAAAATTATTTGGCCAGGATGCCACACAAAACGGACTACCATCATAATATTATTCAAAAAAATTGCTATCATAATTAACATGAGAATACAGCATCTATAGCTAGCCACCATACTCACATATTGCTAAGTAAAATATTTGATCATGATAAGATTACAAAATGTGCTACTTATCAAGTTTTGGTAATTTCTTTTAAAATATTATCTTAGTTTCTTTTCTAGTTAACTGTGTGCTATGTTTTGTTTACAATTACATATTATTATCTACTTAGATAAATATCATTTAATATAGAAGTCACAAGATTGTAGTCAAGAGGGCTCATTATCATTATCATTTCTGCCATAAGACGTCCACTGCTGGACATAGGCCTACCCCAGGCGTGCCACGTTGACCAATAGGGCTCATTAGGAATAAATAAAAACCTAAAACATAGCTTTTAAAACAAAACTCATCTGAAAACTAGTGATCACAACAATATTAAAACTGGCTAAGTGCGTGTCAGACTCACGCACGAACGGTTCTGTACCATTAACGCAAAAAATGGCAAAAACATGTTTCTTGTATGAGAGCCCCACTTAAATATTTATTTTATTCTGTTTTTAGTATTTGTTGTTATAGCGGCAGGATAAATACATCATCTGTGAAAATTTCAACTGTAGCTATCATGGTTCATGACCATGGCCTGGTGACAGACAGAGAGGAGACGGACAGTGGAGTCTTAGTAATAGGGTCCCGTTTTTATCCTTTGGGTACGGAACCCTTAAAAAAGAACATGACCTATCTATTTATTAAAACCATCATCATCTGCCTAGCTTTTTCCCAATTATTTTTGGGGTTGGCTGCCAGTCTAACCGGATTCAGTACCAGTGTTTTACATGGAGCGACTGCCTATCTGACCTCCACAACCCAGTAACTGGGTAACACAATACCCCTTGGCAAGACTGGTGTCAGATCTCAGGCTTCTGACTACCCATAACGACTGTCAAAGATCTTCAAATGACAGCCAGGACCAACGGCTTAACGTGCTTTCCGAGGCGCGGAACAAACTCGTTATGTTGAAATGGTCACCCATCCACGGACCGACCTCGTCAAGCGTTGCTTAACCTTGAAGATCGACCCGTGCGACTGTTATTGTTTAGCCACGAGCTCCTCAATCTATTTATTAAAACCATGATCAGATTTTATATTTTCAAGAATAACCTAAACTATCAGGAATTCATTAAAATCATGCTTGGTCGTTTTGTCGTTACAAACTGTTTCAAACTTAAGACTATTGATTGGCCTAATCATAGATTCTAATCAGACTTTAATTTATTACTGTTTACAAGGGCACAGAAGCAAATATATTTGTTTAACACACAATAAATTAGTTTATATATTAGATAAATTATGTTATCAATACTTTTGATACAAGTGATAAGAATGTACCAGACATCTTATCACAGTTTAAAATGTTATAGTGGCTCTGAATCTAATCTAGACCAGGCTGAATGAATTTTATATTGTGCATATTGAATACTTTTTTTCTCATCAATCATCATCTGCCTAGCCTTTTTCCCAATTATTGTTGGGGTCAGCTTCCAGTCTTACCGGATTCCACGATCCTGGATTTCCGGATTTCGGTCTTTTCGGTACCAGTGTTTTACATGGAGCGACTGCCTATCTGACCTCCACAACCCAGTAACTGGGTAACACGATACCCCTTGGCAAGACTGGTGTCAGATCTCAGGCTTCTGACTACCCGTAACGACTGTCAAAGATCTTCAAATGACAGCCGGGACCAACGGCTTAACGTGCTTTCCGAGGCATGGAGGAAACTCGCTATGTTGAAATGGTCACCCATCCACGGACCGACCTCGTCAAGCGTCGCTTAACCTTGAAGATCGACCCGTGCGGCTGTTATTATTTAGCCACGAGCTCCTCTTTTCATCAATCTATTTACAATAATTTTCCCACTCTTATGGTAATTCACCTCCATAAGCTTAAGTCTTCTCTGATCCCATTAACACCTCTAAGAAGTCACTGTTGTTTCCTAAGCCTTGAAACTAACTAGTTACATTAAAAATAAAAATATTGTCTATTTATATTATTCAGCCTTGTATGGTAGATGAACTGAATATTAAGTTGCTATGGTAATTGATGTTTTTTTTCCTATGGTCTGCTTTTTTTGTAATGAATTTATGCTGCGTTAACTAACTTAAAGATAAACAATTAGTGGTATTTCAATACAGTTGTTCTATCTCACGAAGAAGGATGAATCGTAGCAAAATGACTCTTATTACGACGGCATAAAAGTCACGTAACATCATGAGATAGAACAACTATACCTAATACTTAAATCATATTTTATATTTAAATAGTAAATATACGACCTTCCGAAACTCAGAACATTTGCTTATATGCATTTACCAAACAAAAATCACGGCATTTTGTATGTCCCAGCTCCCGAATATATAAACCGCTTCGGTCTAGGTGTGACCTATGTATGACCAAATTGTGGTGTCAGAAAATCGCGTGATACGCCCTGATGCATACCGAAAGGGTAAAAACGGAACCCTATTACTAAGACTCCACGATCCGTCTGTCTGTCACCAGGCTGTATCTCATGAACCGTGATAGCTAAACAGTTGAAATGTTCACAGATGAAGTATTTCTGTTGCCGCTATAACAAAAAATAGGTACTAAAAACAGAATAAAATAAATATTTAAGTGGGGCTCCCATACAACAAACGTTAATTTTTTTGCCGTTTTTTGCGATAATGGTACGGAACCCTTCGTGCGCGAGTCAGACTCGCACTTGGCCGGTATTTATTTAATTTTTTTATCCGCGCTCGCCCTCGCAGATTCTTACTAATTTGAAAGCTAACATAGTATGGCATTGTTTACTGTAACTAAGCAGTATTTTTTACTCGGATTGAAAAGAACTGTTAGACATAACAATGAAACTTATTCATACCATATTGATACTATTCCCACGATTCAATGGAACATTGTAGATTAGACGGCTATGATGCGCGATATTTATTATCATAATCTTACAATTTATCTTAAGTATTTTACTATTTATAATAGTTTCGGCAATGTAAGACGCTGGTTATAAAGCCTGTTCTTGTGCTTTATCATCACCTAGTGTCCGACCGAAACTGGTTTTTACGACCGAAACCGAAACCGAATTTCGGCAGCAGTCTCAGTTTCGGCCGAAACCGAAACTTCCTTACAAGGATCATGTTTTGAAGGAAAAATAAAGAAAACGTTATTATAATCAGTCAGTCTTTTTTTTTTAATCTTCGACATTTTCATTTATTGGTATGATAATCAACATAACAACCACTCATTTAAAAAAAAAAATTCGCAACAAAATACTCACTTGGATGGAATTTAACGCTCCGACCATGACCGATCACAGCGCAAGAACTCCCGAATGAGGTTTCGGTTTCGATCATAGTTTCGGCAGGTTTGCCGCCGAAACCGAAACTGGTTTTTTTCCGAAACTCGACCGAAACCGAAACTGAACTTACGGTTGGACACTATCGTCACCAGTCAATAGCTCTCGACTTGGTAATTTTCAAACTATAAAAATCGATCCTCAGCCTCTCTCTTTCGGAAACCGATTGCCGAATTTGCCGATTGTTAACACAAGTTTCGACCACATCATAAGATTACAACTCTAGAATATATAAATACCCCAGTTCCAAGCTTTCATCCGATCTAAGGCGAAAAAGGTGCTTGACTAGCCATAGGCACTATTTTCCTGGAATCTGAACCAAAGCTCCAGAATGCCGAAGTCTCCTGCGAGTTCCGACAACTCGTCTTTGTCGTTCAAAATAACCCTACTTCCTAGTATTTGAGACGGGAAGACAAAGTAGTTCATGAAGCTCTTCACTTCTCCATCAAACTACTTTTGAACAGTTTACATTTCAAACATAAAATAAGATCGACCAACTATCGCTCAACTATCTAACTTTGTCTATCCTACTTTGTGAACTAGCACTTCTATGTCTAGAGAGAGATACCATAACATCGTGCCTGTATTCGTCGAGGGGTTAGACACAGGTGTACGAGTACACTCACATTTCGCAAGTTCTAATAATTTCGTCGCTCCGGGAATAGAAAATATTTGCCGCCCGTAGCGTTCTTTAAAATGACGCCTTGTATAGAGGTAAATTTCACCTAAGAATTTTCGCAATATTATGAATGTTAAGTTAATTAACGGGAGGTTAATAACAAGAACCAATTACATTCGACAGCGAAGCGACCTTGAAAATTTTAGCACCACACCACGAATAAGTTGATGCAAAGAAAAGGGCCGTTAGTTCAGCTTGGCCGCCCCTCTAAAATATGATAAACCAACCCAGATCAATTATTACTACTAATTGTTATTATAAGAAACATGTGGATTTCATAAATAAATGCACGAATAAAGACTAACAATTACTTACGAAATAATTACCATGTGTAATGTTTACAAATAAATACAGAAATTTACGGAAAAGTATAAATAAATATGGTAATTACATCATTAGTTATAAAGCTATTTTGAAATGGTTTAAAAATCGCCGACTCATTAACATAATACATAAAACCAACATCGTATGAGGAAGAACTTTCTTTGTATTTTTTGGGCGTGCGTGTGTAAAAAACCGGCTAACTGTGTGTCGGTCCCGTTTTTACCCTTTGGGTACGGAACCCTAAAAAATATGAAGACTGATGAAAACTTCTAAGCCCAAAGCTATTAATTAATCTATCCATCTAGCCTATTTCGTCCCAGCGAAGAATGAGCTCGACTCCTACAAAATGGATTAGCCCAGCAGTGAGACGAAAAACAAGGGCGGATTTAGGGGGGGGGGGGGGGCACGGGGGCACGTGCCCCCCCAGACGGCATTTTGTGTACTGTGGAGATTCCATCACAGTACCTAGATACATAGAACCAAATCAAATTACAGAGTTGTTAAAATATATGAATAAAATAACAGAATGAAATTATTCACCACTGCATTGGAGGATGTCTTCAAGGTTCTAGACTGGAGAAACCGATTCGCCGATGATAAAGCTGTCATGGAGGACCCCAGTACAACGCTCGATGACCACAGTAGAGCTTCCGAAGGAATGGGTCCAAAAATGAACATGGACAAACCAAGGTGATGCGCTCATCTCGCACCCACTCCTATCAAGATCGGTGGCTCCACAGCCGAAGCCGTGGACGACCATATCTACCTGGGACAAACGGTCCAGTTAGGCAGGTCCAATCTCGAGAAAGAGGTTGACCGTCGAATCCTACTCGGCGGGGCAGCATTCGGGAAGCTGCGCGGTTTCTTATCGTCCTACTTACCACAGTGTCTAAAGACGAACTTATGGCTCTGAGACGTGGTCGCTCACAATGGGCCTCATCAGAATGCTTACAGTCGTCCTTGCGGGGAACCGATGACTTTGCCGAATATTTTTTGGTGGAATTTCATTTTACCGAAAATTATTGACCGAAGTCTTTTTTGCTATATGCATTATTTGACATATTTTCAGATCATCGAAGTATCATGTGGCATATGTATTATTTTCCGAACTACATTTGGCCGATTTACAAAATAACTTTTTGCTTTTGGCCGAAGCCTCTTTTGTACTTTTTTCATATTTTCACCAAACCGAAACATGTTGTTTCGTGTTAGGGAATATTATTTAGTCACAAATATATAGCCGGTTACTTGGTAGCATTTTCAATTTAAAATTGAAATAGTGTCATAAAAGTATTTCAATTTTAATATGTTGTGCTACAAAGTGACAAAAACAAATCGCTGCAAAATCGACTTCACGCAGTCTTGTCTGTGTTTACGTATTTTCATGCAAATGATTTATTAATAGCTGTCATGCATTAGACATTTTTATTACTTAATTTTTTCAAATAATTTGTCCAAGAGAGAGCGAAGCGAGCTCGGGAATTTAGGGCACCCCGACACGGATAGGTTAGGTTCGGAGGGGATGACGGGAGGTGAAGTGAGAGAGCAAAGCGAGCGAACTTAGCGCCCGTCATCTCCTTCGTGTTAGGTTAGACCCTGGGTGTTTGTTACAGACTCTGCAGACAGAAATAGGAGCCCAGCGGAGCGGGGCTGTCGACATTTTTTTTTTCAGGTCGCTGTTTTAAACATTTGTATTCACCCACTGTTTCTCTCTCACTTATTATTTTGATATGCGTTTAAATATAAATATCTCGGACAAATGTTATTTCGGCTAAGTGTAACTTCGGTAAAAAAAATCCGACCAAGTAAAACCTTGAAAGAGAAAATTCGAATTGATAATAGGTCAACTGAAACAGTGGCAGACGTGACTTCGATGAAGTAAAAAAAAAACAATAATAGTTGAAAAGTTTTAGGTGAAATGAAATTCGGTCAAATGTTGTTCGAACTTATAATAGGTAACCGTCCTTGCGTGATTGAGAAACAGGGTTACCTACCTAGGCCGAAGAATTGCCACACTTAAGTGGCAGTGGGCAGGGCACATGGCTCGCAGTACAGATGGCCGATGGGGCAGAAAAGTTTTGGACTGGCGACCGCGAACCGGAAGACGTTGCGTTGTAGTGGACCAAAAGCCTGGTGAAGGTTGCGGGCATCCGCTGGATGGCCTATGTCCAGCAGTAGAAATCTTTCGGCTGATATGATGATGATGAACAGAAAGAACATGAGTGAAACTCTTGTCTTTCATAACCCTTCCTGTACATACTTGAACTTGTAGAAATAAACATGAAGTATGATACTTCAACTTTATTTCTGACAGTTATTGTTGATTTTTTTGCTGGTCCGCCCCTTGTGCCCCTCCCAGAAAAAAATCCTGGATCCGCCCTTGACGAAAAAGCTATCAATCGGGTTTCCAATAACTAATCAGCCACGCCACTGGCTTTTCCTCTCTGGAACCAAAATCTGAGCCAAACCCAAAAGCCTGAAATACCTTCGCGATACGTGAACAGCGTCTTTAAGCCGTGTACGCACGAACGAACAAAAACATGGTGAACGCGAACATCGAACACTTTGTTCGCACGTGCGTACCACTAAAACAGAACAAATAATAGTACACCACTAACGAACACCAAACACTGTGTTCGTCAAAAATGTTCATGGCGATCCAATTTGGTTGTTCTGTGCGGACGGTGTTCGGAGAAATTGCATACAACATTAACAACAACAACATTGCATTTTCACTGTCGACCACCTCCAGCTGTGAATCCATGGTTACTGAAGGGTTGAGCGCGAACACAAGTAGAACTGTGTTCGCAAGATATTCGTGTTCACTTTTCTAATTTACGTCCACACGTACGAACCAATTGTTCCTTGATCGATGTTCGTGTTAACCATATTTTGTTCGTTCGTGCGTACATGCCAGGACACGTGTACAGCACCCAGCCTAGGACTAGACTTAAAGGCATAAATACACCGACGAAGCTACAATAAAATAAAACGCTCTAAGGACTTCATAGCTTTTGTAAATGCATCGTAAAAAAGAGGTCACAAAACATACCTGAAGTATCGACCTATATCTAAGCACTAGCTGTCCCACGCGGTTTCGTTCCCGTCAACTGGCTACCTACCTTATATACATAATTGTTGCGTAAATTAAACCGTTTACGCAGCGCACGCAACGGAAGCTCTCAAAAAGAAATAAAAAAGTTTTTCCCGTTTTTGTAAAAATTTTCATTTATGCTCCGCTCCTATTGGTCGTAGCGTGATGTTATATAGCCTATAACCTTCCGCGATAAATGGACTATCCAACACAAAAAGATTTTTTCAATTCCAACCAGTAGGTAGTTCCTGAGATTAGCGCGTTCAAACAAACAAACAAACTCTCCATTTTTATATTAGTATAGATAATATGTCCCTCCATATTCTTTGTCAACTATATCCCGTATCCGAGACATAAGCATAAATGTTCCGAGTATTCGTAAATCCGAATATTCCATTACCCCTTCATTTTATGCCCGAGGGCGATACTCTCAAAGTAATAATCCATTCGGTTTTGTTGACTGTTCAATAAAAGTATAAGGAGAGAGCTAGGGCAGGGTTTTTGAACACGCATATTCAGGGCGAAAGGTTGATAGCTGAGTACACCGGGAATACATCTGAAAAGTTTCAGATAGGAGTCCGTTGGACAGGGTCCACTTTCAAAAGGACATTTAATATGCAGAGCCGTTCATTTTTAACCGACGAGGTTCTATGTTCGACATTATGTAGGTTTTTTTTTATGTATGTTCACCGATGTCTCCGTCGATTGAGGACCGATTTTTTTTTTTAACTTTACCCCACACTAGGAATTTCTCCTGTATCGCGGGTGCGTTTACAAACATATAAACTCACATATCATCATCACATCATCATCAGCCTATTAATGTTCCCACTGCTGGGACACAGGTCTCTCTGTGAGAGGGAATGGGCCGTAATCCACCACGCGGGCCCAATGCGGGTTGGTGGATGTCACATGTCTTCGAATTTTTGGTTCTAGGACATGCCGGTTTCCTCACGATGTTTTCCTTCACCGTTTTGAGAGCAGTGGTGATGAAATAATTAACACAAAGTAAAGCGCCTGCCTGGGCTCGAACCCACGACCTACAGTTTGTAAGTCGCGGCCGATACCATTGGGCCACCACTGCACCCATATAAACTCACATACACAAATACCCAGAGCCGGAACAACTATCTATTGGTCATACAAATATTTGATCCGTGCGGGAATCGAACCCCCGACACGCAGCACAGCAGTCAATCACTCAACCACTGCGCCAAGCGTGCGCAAAAAATATTTTTATTTTTGAAAGAATATGTTCCGAAATTGGTCCCATTTTAATTTGGTGAAGATCTGATGAAGAACTTCGGAGATATACAACAGAACTCTTCAATAAATAACGGTAAATCTTTCGGGATTGTTGCAATCGCATGGCTGTTTATTGTTTATACCATTTCGTAACATAACATCACGCCGGTACGCTCTAAAGGGGTACGCAGATGTATACAGTTCACCTTGGTACACTCTCATTTCACCGGTTATGTTCAGTTTCATGATGTTTGGGTCATCTATTCTGGCATTATATAGGTACCTTACTTAACTACTTGCCTTTATAGGTAGGTACAACTAAAAAGTGAATCATAAAAAAATATTTTTTTTCATTAAAATACTACCGACTTCCAAATAAGAAAACTACGAAGTGACAAATAACTACTTTTGGAAGTCGGTGTCCATAACACAAAAAAATGGTACCTACCAAAGACACCGACTTCCAAAAGTAGTTATTTGTCACTTCGTAGTTTTCTTATTTGGAAGTCGGTAGTATTTTTTTGCAAAAAAGTTTTTTTTTATAAAATTACATTTTTATCATCATTTTAACCGAAAGTCCACTGCTGGACATAGGCCTCCCCCAAGTGTCGCCACATTGGCCGATCCCGTGCGTCTCGCATCCAGCGCATTCCCGTAAAATGTTATAAATAAAATTCTCCTGTCACAGTGTTTGTCTGCAAACTCCTCCGAAACGGTTTGACCGATTCTTATGAACATTTTTGTGCATATTTGGTAGGTCTGAGAATCTGTCGTAAACTATTTTTTAAACCCATAGGTAGGGTAGAGTAGGTAGAGTAGGGTAGGTTAGGTAGAGTAGGGTAGGGTAGGGTAGGTAGCGTATGTTTGTGTTTTTATGGCAAAACAACTTTTGCCGGGTCAGCTAGTGACATATATTAATAGACAAATAAATATGACGACTTTTAAATATTAAAACTTCAAAGTATCAGATTTAGGGAAAGCCTACCTACCTACTCGGCTATCAACTTTTCAACATGCCCTGGCAGCTCCCACTTTATTATCCCTTCAGCGTAAGCCCGAGGTCGATACCCTCAAAGAAATAATCCATTCGGTTTTGTCGACTGTACAATATAAGTACTTGCATGTTGCGAACTTGGGGAGTTGGTAAACAACTTGAGACGAGTCAACATAGATTTTTATTATGGATTCATGAGATTCTCTCGCTTGCCAGCTTGTTTGACGCGAGTGATATATTTGTGTGCGGAGGCGGAGTACGTCTTTTTACTACGTACGATGTGCTTTCAATCATAGTCCTTGGATCATAGTCCTTTATTATATCTAGCTCAGTACACTAGATTGAATAAATCTGTTGTAAGACTTAGTAAAATATGGTAAAATCTGATTTGTTTTCGCTTCTGCGACCAACCGGTCTTTGCCTTTGGCGCTCTAAAATTTCTAGTTTATATATAGTTATAGCTTTGCATCCTTAAATTTGCCGAAATACTTCAGCTGTAGGTCAAAGCCTCAAATCTGCTAAACAACGGCCGAACAAATACTGCCCGCATCCAGCAGACTTTCATGATCTTCATCGAGTACAAACATATCATAGATTTTTATTAAAATTTAGTAGCACGAAGATAAGTGTGAGGAGTAATATGAAAAAAAAAGTTAATTTAAAAAATCAAAAAACCCGACTGCTTGAAAAGCGAACTAAATAGACGTAAACAAGGAGAAAATCATGCTGTGCAGTCGGAGGATACATCTGGTTTTGATCCGCCAGCTCGCGAATATTTCTCCTTGTTTACGTCTTTTAGTTCGCTTTTCAAGCAGTCGGGTTTTTTGATTTTTTAAATTAACTTTTTTTATTTACAACTTTTTAGTTATTTTTTTTTTAGAATTAGGTACATTTAAACATATAAGTGTTATTTATTTTTGAAATCGCCACTTAAAATCCTTTATTTTGATACCCCACACGACGGGTTTGGATGAAAAAAAAAAAAATTAACCCCACAAAATGGCGCCCAAAATCCGCCATTTTTTATTTTTCCAATTTTAATGTAGCCAGTGACACTCGCAGGGTTAAGACGAATCGATTGACGTAAGAACCATCAAAATCGGCCAACGCGTTTGGTCTCTAGAACGCCACATACATACATACATACATAGACTGATAAACACATTACCCTCCTTCGGCAGTCGGGTAAAAACAACACCGTTTCGTGCCTCGCGCATCCGGTAAACCAACTTCAGGGCAGCCAAGAAGTTTGGCGCAGACTATACGACAAAATTGTAAAATTGTTCAACGACGAAAATACCGTGGCTATATTAAAATTGGAAAATAGAAAAATGGCGGATTTTGGGCGCCATATTGTGGGGGCCCAAATTTTTTTTTTCTTCCAAACCTGTCGTGTGGGGTATCAAAATAAAGGGCTTTAAGAGCTGATTTCAAAAATGTATTACACTTATGTTTATATGTACCTAAAACGAAAAAAAATAACTAAGTACTTATAAATAAAAAAAGTTAATTAAAAAATTCAAAAAACCCGACTTCTTAAAAAGCGAACTATTTTTTTGAATGAGATTTACTACTGCGAGAACTATATGTCCTTCAACTTTGCCTTCATATTTTGATTCAATTGAAGTGCGTTAGTCCACGTCCACAGTCTTCAATTAGAGCGCTTAATCGATTCCCACGTTCTAATCTTGCCGATATTATAATCGTAGTCGTCGGTTGAATTGAACTCAATTACTCGCGAGCGGCGATTCGCGATAGTCCGATATTACCTGTTTGACTCTTACTCAATCATGTCCGAAGCTAATTAAATTTAAAATATTACACCAAGCAGTTGTAAACTTTATTTGTCATAAGTTCGAGTTGTTCTCTGATAAAATATCACCGCGAATTATGAGAAGTGTGTCTTGAACCGTGAAGTGGACTGATATTCTTCTTAAAGGTCTATCCGCACATATCAGGGCCGTGCCCGTGACGTGCATGGGACGATTGGGACGTGGACGGACCGTGCCCCGTCAGGGGCTCAAAAATATCGTTGGGTACATTTTATATGAACTCGTTCACACACGTCCGTGCACGGGCCCGGTCACGTCCCGTGTACGGACGTGTGTGAACGAGTTTATAAAAAATGTACGTATGGCACGGCCCTGATATGTACGGCTATGGATTGACAGCTTACTTCACCTAAGTTTTCACGGTGAGATGTTTACAGACAACACTGCTCATCTCACCATCTCACTTTCATGACCGGACTACCAGACGTACTGCACTGGTTACCATTCGCACTTAGTTGTTATAGCGGCAGACTGGCAGTGACTCCCGTTACCGCACTTAGATTCCCATTTGGTCCGTTGTGCGTGGGAGCACTGGCTAACATAGCCAGCCTAGCTCCGTCCAAAAGCACAGAAGCTTCCTGGGGGGCCTCACCGGTTTCACGGAGTGGCCTCACCGGTTTCACGGAGTGGCCTCTCATTCCAGGATGACGTGGGTGGCTGTTTCCTCGGCGTCATATCAGCCTCTACAAAGTGAGCTGTCTGTGGCACCAATGTTAACTAGTAAAATTTCAAAATTTATAAAACCCCCGGCACATTTTTATTTCATGCTACATAATTTATCTAGTACATAGTAGATACGCTTCGATCGGTAATCTATTAACACGATATCTTGCGTAAACACCCCGATTCAAACAGTGAAACGCCCATAATTTTTGAACGGCTGAACCTATTTTATTCAAAGTTAGCTATAAGAACACTCTCGACAAAAACAAACTTTCAAACAAAAAAATCTAAATCAAAATCGGTTCACCCGTTTGGTCGCTACGATGCCACAGACAGACACATCCCTCTTTTTCCGTCGGGGGTTCAAAATATGTTTGTTACACACTTCGTTTTTACCGACTTATAGTCGCACTAATCGCTTCTCCTCCACATTCATTATGAACACAGCCAAAGTGTGGACTCTGCTAGCATCTTGGTTCCTAACCACTTTTAAGTATAACCCTTCAGCCTTCAAAGCAAGAGTGAATGTTATCATCTTGTCTCGCTCGCACCATCTTCAAACTCATCCAAAGTTTTCCATCAGGCCAGATCTGGGTCAAGATCGTAAAATATGAGAAACAAATACATGAGTAAAACCATTTAAAAAGCAATGTTGGTAGGTTAGACTATTGATTTACGGTAATAACATGTTAGGTAACTTAAGGCGCAGATACCTCTCAGTAGCTGATTTTAAAATGAGAATCACATCTAAATGGCTAATCGTATATTTTTGGAAAAAATATATGTTACGTTAGACCATTTTTTTAACAATTTGATCTAAGAACATCTTGAGATTTAGTCGTAAAACATAGTGTAATTAATTTGTAAAGTTATGTCTAACACGAACAAAAACACGACAGTCGCACCAAAACCGCCTGGCGTATTTTAATGAAATTAACACCATCTCAAATCATTTTGGTCTAAGGCTGTTTTTTTTTTAACTGATAGGAAAGTAAACTACTGAATTTTGGGTCGCGCGGGTGTGAAACGAGTGCGCGTTTTGTTCTCTTAAGGTCTTTGGAGACTGTCTTCGTCTTACGTCCTTCCTGATGTCTGGACGCGATTCGATTTAAACAATACCGATAAACGATTCTTACTAAACGAAATTGCAAGTACAGTTCTCGCCAGCTTGACCGCCCTGAAGTTGACTACAATGGCTGCGCAGTTGTAATCATATACTAAAACAGCACCGCTCCGAGCTTTGCGATTTCAGGGCGGAAAAGAAGTTTGACGAGAACTGTACGTTTACATGAAATGGACGCAATGCGAATGCGATGTAATTCGAGCGATTTGTACTTGATTTTTAGGGTTCGGTAGCCAAATGGCAAAAACGGAACCCTTATGGATTTGTCATGTCTGTCTGTCCGTCCGTATGTCGCAGCCACTTTTTTCCGAAACTATAAGAACTATGCTGTTGAAACTTGGTAAGTAGATTTATTCTGTGAACCGCATTAAGATTTTAACACAAAAATTAATATAAAAAAAAAATCCCCATACTTAGAACTGAAACTCAAAATAATTTTCATCACACCCATACGTGTACGGATAGGTCTTCAAAAATTATATTGAGGTTTCTAATATATTTTTTTTCTAAACTGAATAGTTTGCGCGAGAGGCACTTCCAAAGTGGTGAAATGTGTGTCTCCCCCCCTGTAAAACTAAAAAAAAATATATGATGTACATTACCATGTAAACTTCCACCGAAAATTGGTTTGAACGAGATCTAGTTAGTAGTTTTTTTAATACGTCATAAATCTTAAACCGCAATTTACCAAGTACGGAACTCTACGTGTGCGAGTCCGACTCGCACTTGGCCGGTTTTTTTTTACATAGTATCTGTACGATTGGGATTGGTCGGTAAAGGCTAACACATCGGGAAGACCTTTACCCAGCTATGGGATAAAATAGGTTGAACAAAAAAAACTAAAAAAAAAAATATGATATCGCCTATCGACGGAAATTAAATTGCGTCGTGCGTTTAGGAGGCCCTTTAGGCTTTGAAGGTCATCAAATTCAACTTAAGTGAGCCGTAGCTTCGCGATCAATAACTCGTGACTTGCTTAAAAATATTTTTAATTAAAGAACTTATTAAAAAAACAACGTTCAACTTACTTTGCGTCTAAAACGTAAATTAAAATGAACGCTAAATGTAAATCATTGTTTGTTCCACGTGATTTTAATTAAAACAGTGTGTTTAAAGTTATTTATTAAATTAAAATACCTGTAGTCGACCTGTTTGGGTAGGGGCCAGCCAAGGCCGGCTGAAACAATTTTCGTTCCACAGAGGATAGGGGTTTGGTACTTAGACACTAATACTAATCTGTGCGAGGCCGAAAGACGGTGTTTATATGGGCATATGATGCCTCATTTTTACCCGACTACCGAAGAAGGGTAATGTGTTTATCAGTGTATGTATGTATGTTTGTTGAGTTTGTTCCTATGTGGCGTTCTAGAGACCAAACGTGTTGGCCGATTTTGATGGTTCTGCGAGTGTCACTAGCTACATTAAAATTAAAAATAGGAAAATGGCGGCTTTTGGACGCCATATTGTGGGGGCCTAATTTATTTTTTCTTCCATACCCATCGTGGTATCAAAATAAAGGGTTTTAAGAGGTGATTTCAAAAATATATCATCACTTATATGTTTAAATGTGCCTAATTCGAAAAAAAATAGCGAAAAAATTATAAATAAAAAAAGTTAATGCAAAAAATCTAAAAACCCGACTGCTTGAAAAGCGAACTAAAAAGAAGTAAACAAGGAGAAAATCATGCTGTGCAGTCGGAGGATACATATTCGCGAACGGGCTGACCACCTGATCCTCCGCCTGCACATCATCTTTTTTCTTGTTTGCAGCTTTTTAGTTCGCTTCTTAAGCAGTCGGGTTTTTTGATTTATTTCGTAAATATTGGTGCTTGCAGGCTTACATTGCTAATTTGCAACACAGATTGAGACATAGATTCTGTAAGGCACTGGTTTTTTGGCTCTGTACCCAAAAACTAAATTTACTGAAGACTTAGGTTTCGTCAAATTGATTGAAAAGTATAATCTTAGTGTAGTTTAAAAACCATCGCCGATTTCTAAACTAAAAATTAAAACTATAAAAATATTCTTTTCCTTGAAAATCTGACAAACTGTTACGGAAGTAGATTTTGGCAAGTTCCTAACTCAATAAATTATTCATTAAATAATCTTTTTTTAAAACAAGCTTTTTTCGTATTCTTCTCAGCAAAGCCTTTCATTTGATACCCATATCATGGCAGTGCACAAAAAATAACTAGTCCGCCATCTTGGGCTATCCGCCATATTGGATTTAGAATGACGTGTCTTAGCTAACTATGCATTGTCATCCAAACTAAACGCGTATGCAAAATTTCATCTGAATCGGTGGAGGATAACTGCTTTCAAAATCAATTGCAAGATTTGACCCGAACACACATACATACATATATATATCGGAGATAGGAGGGTTATCTTCAATAATACCCTCGGTCTGTGGGCATATCGTGGGTATGCAATGCACAAAGCAGGTAACTTATGCCGTTTTAGAGATAGTTCTTGTTCCAATTTTATCAAAGCAGCGGATTCGGCCACCAATCGTTTCGCTTTTTCCCAACTAAAACACACTTGTTCAAGTTCACACACGCCACTTTAGGCCACTTCTCAACTCTTTTTCTCTCAACTCCTTTTTAACTCCCAAAACGCGCGTCCGCGCGTATCTTTTCAAACTTCACGACCCAATATGGCGGGAGAACCCACTCAGAGTGCCTCTATGACACTCCTGCTTTTTATTGGCTAAGAGAATCTCTTCCGGCAAATTACTGCTTGTATTATCCAATCCAAATCGAGTATTTTGACATAAGAAAAATAAAGTGTTGTTAATCGAATAAAATCGAACTGAGAACTGATCAGATGCTAAATGTTGCCAATTAAACAAACCTGAAGTAATAAGTTTACAAGGGATATTTATTACTAATCATTTACCTTCCTCCGATACGGCCATCTTGACATTCAAACGGTCCCACGTTTGATGTAAAGCGACGAGCAACATCGTTACTCAACCAAAAAACAAAAACCAAGAGGAGATAAAAAAATAAGTAATAGGTTAAGTTCGGCCGCTCCTGACCAAATAAAAAAAAATAACGTGGTCGTGACATCTTCCACGTGAAACCTTCAATCAACACCTTATATTACCAGCCTACAACAAAACTCAAGTACATCTTTACTCATGAAAACTGAATTCTCTTAGCTTTCACACTGTTCATTTGTTTTCTCCATGTAAATCTAGGTCTCCACACCATACACCGTACACAACCATCATCGTACTATCGAACCAGCCACCTCACCATTTAGACAACCATATTAACACATTCTAAATGGTTACCGAAGCACCAGAGGTACCAGGTTCCCAACAAACGCCAAGTCGGTCTCGAAGCACTAAGTGTGCCAGAAACCACCCAAACGCCCAACACAACATACCATGTCACATACACCAAACAACAGGTCACCGAGGCCCCAGAGGGACCAGGCTCCCCCAGACATACAACAGGTCACCGAGGCCCCAGAGGGACCAGGCTCCCCCAGACATACAACAGGTCACCGAAGCCCCAGAGGGACTAGGCTCCCCCCAGACAACAGGTCACCGAAGCCCCAGAGGGACCAGGCTCCCCCAGACAACCGGTCCTCTTGAGGCAACAAGACTGCCAGATACCCATGCCACATACACAAAACAACAGGTCACCAAAGCCCCAGAGGGACCAGGCTTCCCCAGACAACCGGTCCTCTCGAAGCAACAATACTGCCAGATACCCATGCCACATACACTAAACAACAGGTCACCGAAGCCCCAGAGGGACCAGGCTTCCCCAGACAGATAACAGGACTCCAAAGCCCCAGAGGGACCAGGTTCCCCCCTGACAAATCCAGCAATGTTTCTTGGTCCCACAGCAATCGCTGTAGCTCCTGATGGTCAACCCAGTGACCACCCTGCAACCATAGTCATCCTGACCAGGCCTCGTAACCCACCACGGTTACAGCAGTCATCTTACTGACCACTCACCTCGTAACCCACCTCGGTTACAGCAGTCATCTTTGACCACTCACCTCGTAACCCACCTCGGTTACAGCAGTCATCTTACTGACCACTCACCTCGTAACCCACCTCGGTTACAGCAGTCATCTTACTGACCACTCACCTCGTAACCCACCTCGGTTACAGCAGTCATCTCTGACTACTCACCTCGTAACCCACCTCGGTTACAGCAGTCACCGCAGCGACTACTCATCACCGTACAGTCAGTCCTTTGACCATACACACGACCTCACCATTGCTAGATAGATTTGAATCAGTCTTCAACACAGTACATTCAGTTACTTCAATGGGTACTTGATCTTTCAGCTTTCCTCTAACTCATCATGAACCAAAGCCTTTAATGCAACACATAGCTGCCACCATTCAGAACTCCAATAAACATAAACAGCACCTCTAAACCAAAATCAAATTAGTTATTTCAATCTTCATTCTCAGTACTGAATACAACGGCAATCTCAAATTCAGGATTTCTTTCCCAGCCAAAAGCATATTCAAGAACTCCATTTTGTGTTCATGATTTCATACCAAACCCTCAGTGCGATAGGTATAATAACTACCAACATCAAACATTACCAATTTTGTAAACTAAAATTGAAAATGAAATCATGCACCGCATGTCACCGAGTTTACATCTGCGTTAACATTATCTTATCCAACTTGCTCAGATAGCTAATAAAACAAAATTACGTTAGGTATGTTCACAATGACCAGCACAGAACATTCAACAAGTTAGAACACCACAACCATTACTGACAGTATACTTTAAATTCCACATTTATTATTCAAGGTAGGTACTAGCCTACATGACACCACACAATCACACAATTCACAAATGCACACCTTTCTTTAAAGAGATGTGTTCAATTATTAAAACTTCTGAATAATGTTCAAGATTATCGAGGCCAAGCATCGTTGAACAACACAGAACAAGGAAACCATTCCTAGTTTCCACCAAAAAACAAAAGCTCCTGTACCAAGTAAATCAAATAGAACCCAAGTGTCCCATTCATGGTCCACAATCAACAATAACTTAGCAAATACATTTGCTACACACAATGCACTTTCAACTTAAATGCCGATCAACTCTTGACTCCGTCATCTCTCTAACCCACGAAACTGAGAAACTGTTCTATGTAAATTTAAATGTTGCCAATTGAACATCTATCTCATCTTCAGCCACAACTTCAATAGTTCTTCGAGAGGGCCAATCCCTCGGGCATCCCATAATACCTGAATACATCTTCTAGACACCATCTTAATCTAAATCTTAATTAATAATCTTAATCTAGTTGCACTTTTCATTTGCCATAGTCAATTTAAATCGTTTTTATTTGTAGGTATCGTTAGAATGACATGTTATCAGTTGGTTAGTTCCCTACATAGTGATTTATAACAACTACAGACATTAACTTTAACTTTATTCAACTATACAAATTGTAGCAACAAAACTAAACGCCAACTGTCTAGGCTATAGTAACGTTAATCCTCATGATATTTCCAGGTTGTAAGATTGCAAAACGAGTCAACCAGCAAACTATTTCACTAAACTTTAACACCGGTTTGAAAATAATCTTGATCACATAACTCTTAACTGAAAGTTATCGCAACTCTTTGGAACGAAGCAAAAGTTAAAAGTTTAATCTTCACAGTGACTCACACCTTGTAACGATTTATTAATAATCTAGTCTTTATCTAGTAACTTATAAGTTAAAAATCATATCACAGTTATAAGTTATTTGTTTTTGTTTTGTCTTGTCAGACTTTTTCGAACTTTTTCTAATGTTGACACTTTCATGTCACTGTCTAATAGAGATGAGTAAGGGATTTTTCAATCGATATCCAGTACTGAATCGATCCAGCGTATCGATATTTCGCCCTAGAATATCGAGATTCGATTTTTCTGTTTTGATATGAACCAAAATGTTATTTAAAAATAGTCGAATGTATTACACAAAGATATTTGAATTCAACGTTAACAAAATAAATTTCTTTCCCTTTTACCTGATACTTTAATTTAGTTGTAAAAACAATCCCAATCTGCCAAAGATGTGAAAAGATACACTATTATTACGATTTTTCTTTTTACTTTCCATAACTGGATTCACACTTGCATTAAAAATACCAACGCGAATAGTTAGAATGTACGTTATTTTCAAAGAAACGCATATTCACAAATTTCCTTGAAGATCAAATCAACAACAAACTCAGTGGTAATAATATTTACGGGCAATCTGAAGTGACACCTATTAATAAAGAATGCATGGCTAAAATGCCTAGTATCTTTACTTCTCGATTATCAGTAGTGAGTAAACTAACGTCATAAATGTGTGTACTCTTGTGACAGCACTAGTGGTCACAAAACCGTATATTGTTCTAACATCATGCAACATAAAATAATGTAATGAAATCTAATTTCTTTCCGTTTTGTTCTCACATTCCAATGCTCCAAGTACATTAGAAAGATGAAATTGCGAAAATCGTTTCATTGTTTGTTTTGTTGGTAAATAAAAACGATTAAATAGTTGAAACAAAATATTTCAAAGCTTGAGCCCGTCAAAGATTTAAAAGATGGCGTGACATGCACGGACTTCTCATTCTGTCTATGCAAAAATTATTTGTTTGTTTTTAAATAGATCACGAAAAAACAACATGCTCATATTCAATAAGCTTCCCCAAGCAATAAATCACGGCATAATGGGTCCCGAATCCAATTTCGATGATTATTGAAAGAAACATACAGTATCAATACCATTACATAGATGGCGCTGTTTGATTTTTCTACTCTTTTCATGTAACTTACATTAAACATTTCCATTAAACAACATAATGCAATAGTTATAAATTGCAATTAATGCAACAATTAATTATAAAACTTAGGTACTTCCAAATCCAATACATACTTCGGCTGCCACAAATGTATGCCAATGCACAGATAGTTGAATGCAGATCAAAGTAACATACCTTTAAGCCTGTACTCCCGGAAAGGTCAGGCAGCAGTGCCAACCATGCACATGTCCAGACTCCTAGGTGCTATCAGAAAATATTAAATTGATTGATCACCGCAGCGGCATGTATAAAACAACTAAATTTCCTCTTTCATAGCGCTGTAGACTGCAGGTTGTATGTTGCCTCTTGAAATGGAACCTGAGCTCCACACTTATCTTGTAGCACTACACGCAGCCGGTCACAACAGGTCTTGTGGTATCCACAGCCATGTTGAAGGGCTCAGACGTCCGTGCTATTTGTTGCATATTGTGTGAATGGCTGAAAAATTCATGTCTATGAACAAGTTTTCCACAAGCATAATGTTTTGTTGAATCAAGTTGTAGCTTAGGATGTTTGCTCTCTTGCACTGTATTTGCACAAGTGGTCTTAATCTCTTGCGAATTCCGCTGACAGTATCAATCTGGCTGAGTTTCATTTAGCGTCATAACGAAAATAACTATTTATTTTAAATTTTAGCCACTATAAACCAAGAAAACAATATTGTGGCTAAACTTCATAAGGCATTAGATTGGTACTTATTATTGTCGGAATACTTAAGTTTATACTTCCCTGAACATTACCACCACAGTTGCGTTTCCCAAGTATCTAGTCAGGATTGGGCATCGATGTCATCATTAACTTCATCATTATCTGCAACTCGACTTCGCATATTGTCTAGGATAGGCCACACTATACGGTTGAACTCGGGCAACATGATATTCCTGTCTCTAGTAGCCGGCAAGTTGCAATACATCTCCATTAGGTAGGTAGATAGGTACTTCCATGCTAATTTTCGCGCACCAGAGCGCGCCAACCATTACTCGTCTCATTTGGTCCATTATCGCTTTGTGCGTGCATTGTTTTCACTTCCGATATCGGAGATAGGAGGGTTATCTTCAATAATACCCTCGGTCTGTGGGCATATCGTGGGTATGCAATGCACAAAGCAGGTAACTTATGCCGTTTTAGAGATAGTTCTTGTTCCAATTTTATCAAAGCAGCGGATTCGGCCACCAATCGTTTCGCTTTTTCCCAACTAAAACACACTTGTTCAAGTTCACACACGCCACTTTAGGCTACTTCTCAACTCTTTTTCTCTCAACTCCTTTTTAACTCCCAAAACGCGCGTCCGCGCGTATCTTTTCAAACTTCACGACCCAATATGGCGGGAGAACCCACTCAGAGTGCCTCTATGACACTCCTGCTTTTTATTGGCTAAGAGAATCTCTTCCGGCAAATTACTGCTTGTATTATCCAATCCAAATCGAGTATTTTGACATAAGAAAAATAAAGTGTTGTTAATCGAATAAAATCGAACTGAGAACTGATCAGATGCTAAATGTTGCCAATTAAACAAACCTGAAGTAATAAGTTTACAAGGGATATTTATTACTAATCATTTACCTTCCTCCGATATATACATTGTAAGTTAAATCAAAGCTTGTAAAATACTTAATTCAGAAACCGGGCCATAGTCTACTCATTGCAATGACATTTAACTAATATCATCTACTTTGTACCTAATTAGTCCTTCGCTATTCAGCGTTCTACAGAATCCATGTATATAAATGTTATCGACATTTCACAGAATCCGTGCCACAGTAACTGTACCACACCATGACCCAGTTGAAACAATAAATAATCTAGCTACCAGCCATGTAAAACTGAAGTTATCTAACCATGCAAATAGCCGTAGAGCCGCTGGTGAAATATGCTCCGTTGTCGTCACCCGTTATCAAACGGTTTTGTCGAATATACGTGCTCTGATAAGAGTGGACTATATATTTTTTATGGCAGGATTTTTATATCCGTTGCGTAGATATAGTTTTATTTATAGCTAGCTGAGTTGTAGGCTATAGTCAGCTGTGGGTTTATTAGTTTTAAACTAGCACTAAACAAGCCTTTTAAGCTATTTATAAGACGAACACGGGGAAATCGTTTCTCGAGTAATCTAAATAAAAACCGATCAAGTGCGAGTCGGACTTGCGCACCGAGGGTTCCGTATGAACAGCTACATTCACCAACATAATTAGGTAAAAAGTACCCTATAGGTTTTGGGTCGAAAACCTATATGGTAGTTCCCGTTGACCTAGAATTGTTAATTTTGGTTAAAAGCAAGGTCTTGTTATAAAACTCTAAAGTCGTAAAATACACCTAATTTTATTGATAAATACACCCAACAGAAGGGGTGTAATCCTGACACCCTCAAATATAGAGCAATTTTAGTATCTGACTTACTCACTACGATGTCTACATAGTTTTTGCTACGGTCGTAAAAAAACTTTATAATACCACTAGTTGTTGACCCGTTTTCGGGATTAAAAAATAGCCCATGTTACTCAGGAATAACGTAGCTTTCTATTGGTGAATGATTTTTTTAAATCGGTCCAGTAGTTTCGGAGCCTATTCGGTACAAACAAACAAACAAATCTTTCCTCTTTATAATATACTAGCTGCTTCGCGTGGCTTTGCTCCCGTGGGCCACCCCACAGGACCCGTTTTCGGGATTAAAAAATAGCCTATGTTACTCAGGAATAACGTAGCTTTCTATTGGTGAATGATTTTTTTAAATAGGTCCTTTAGTTTCTTTATGATATTATATAGTATAGATTACGGTTTGAATTCATTTATTTCTAAAGATTACAAATCACTTGTACAGAAATAAATACTAAACATTACTTGAATTATACATTTTTGTTGTCCAGTAGTAGCAAGAGCTTTATATTGTTAACATTACGAATATATGGAGGTAAGTAGATTAAACCTATGACTAAGCTGGAAATTGCAAAAAAAAAACGTAATTAAAAAGATTTAAAAGTCGCGAGTTACCCACTTAACAAACTCTCATTTCACCAGAAAGACCCTTCTTATTTTTATAAGTTACATCTCATCTTCTCATCAAACCTCCATTTTCGCCTATTTACGCTCCTGTAATATTCTTCCCCAAAAGTATTTTAAGCCAGGCTTACATTACTTCCCTAACAGCCATATTATATGACAGTAATCTCCTTAAGAGCTATAGAATATTCCGACGGATTCAGTCTGTTTCGTATTTGAATGCGGCTCAATTTGAAATTATAGCCCGGCTTATTGGACTACTGTTGGCAATTTGAATGAGACAAAAAGTTTCTTTCGAGACGTAAATTGGCATGACCCTTCGTGCGTAACGCTTCTTTTAAATTAAATGTGGAGGCTTTGGAATTTGGACGTTAGGAGTACTAAGTCAAGGCACATAATTAGTTAGCTAGAATCTGCAATGAAATATTCTACCTTATTTGTCGTCTAAATTACAGCAATAAGTTAAGCATTCTGTGAATTATTATGGAGAATGCATAATAACGTACAATTTTGTCTCAGACATTCCCTGCCAAACGTCCACATGGACCGGTCCTGAGCCATTCTGTGCCTGAGCTTCTTGCGTACAACAGATTCTCGTAGTCCTAATACAAAACAATAAATAAGTGTGACCTTACTGCTTTACAGAAAAAAAACCGGCCAAGTGCGAGTCGGACTCGCGCACGAAGGGTTCCGTACCATTATCGCAAAAAACGGCAAATAAATCACGTTTGTTGTATGAGAGCCCCACTTAAATATTTATTTTATTCTGTTTTTAGTATTTGTTGCAACAGAAACACATCATCTGTGAAAATTTCAACTGTCTAGCTATCACGGTTCATGAGATACAGCCCGGTGACAGACAGACAGACCGGAGTCTTAGTAATAGGGTCCCGTGTTTACCCTTTGGGTACGGAACCCTAAAAAAATGTTATTAGTATGGGCCCAATCTAATATATAAAATTCTCGTGTCACAGTTTTCGTTGCCATACTCCTCCGAAACGGCTTGACCAATTCTCATGAAATTTTGTGAGCATATTGAGTAGGTCTGAGAATCGGCTAACATCTATTTTTCATACCCCTAAGTGGGTAGGGTAGGGTAGGGTAGGTAGGGTAGGGTAGGTAGGGTAGGGAAGGTAGGGTAGGGTAGGTAGGGTAGGGTAGGTAGTGTAGGGTTGTTAGGGTAGGGTAGGAGGGTAGGTAGGGTAGATGAAAGTTTGGTGTTTTTATGGCAAAACAAAGTTTGCCGGGTCAGCTAGTAATATATAATAAAATACCTAACATAATTAAAAATGACACAATGAGAAACTTTAAAAAGAAACTGACAGAATTATTAATTGCAAAATGCTACTATTCTGTAAATGAATTTCTAGATGACACTGACATATTATTTTGTACTCAATAACTTGCGATTATACAGGGTGACTTGTAATTAGAGCACAACCTTGTAAGGGGATATAGTACAGGTCATTTGCAACAACTTTTGTAGGAACACTCATATGCAAAAGTGCACCAACATTGAGTTATAATTTTTTTCGTGTTATTTTGAAAGCTCTTATGGGGTAACCTTAAAAAATTAATAAATAAAAAACTTGACATAATTTTGTTAAATTTCTTTTTATTATTTAGTCTATAACGTTCCAGTTACATGTCAGCATCATCAAATGTACATTATTGACATTATTCTAGACACAGTGCTCCAAAATCCAAAAACCTTCAACAAATTTTACTGGCATTATTACACAAAACAGCCTGTTTAAAAAAAACTCACTATGGCACTTGCTCTGCGTATTATTAAAAAAACATCTACATTTCATAAGCTTTCAAATGAGGTGTAAAAGTCTAACATTGCTAGTTTAACATTAAAGATATTAGCCAAAGAATAGAACAGGCTGGAATATCGAAAGTTTCGCAAATTAATGGCCATAATGTTTAAAACACAATAAATACAAATTTAAGTAGAATGTGATCCACGCACTTAGTGGTGACAATTTTACAACACATTTTAACTTGATTTTAATTTTAAAATTTTTAGGGTAGCTGGTCCTTACTTCAAACTTCTCTTATTAAAAGAGACAAAAAGATCTAAAATTAGGAAATTTTAAAAGTGTGTTGTAGAATTGACGTTCTCTAGTCATCCTCAGTCATTCACTTAAATCTCATTTTCGAAATGACTCCCACCGTTACGCACGCAAATTCGCATCCTTTTCCTCAATTCGCTTTTCACCACCGCAGTGCTGAGATTTGCTCGAATTTGGTCAGCTCCCAAAATGATTCGCCGTCTTAACTCGTCAATATCTGGGACAGGCTGATTATCGACATAAACCAACGTTTTCATATGTCCCCAGACGTAATAGTCCATTGGCGTCAGATCTGGGCTTCTTGCTGGCCAAGGTATGGGCCCTCCTCTACCGATCCAATTATTGGTATAATTTTCGTCTAGCCAGTCTCTGATTTGTCGTCTGTAGTGAGCTGGACACCCGTCGTGTTGAAACCTGATAGCACGCAAGGTGGCTAAAGGTATGTCCTCCAGTAATTCAGGTAAAACATTTCTTAAAAAGTGTTCATAATATTCACCGTTTAAGTTGTCTGGCAGAAAAAAGGGCCCAATCAAATTATTGTTAATAATTCCCATCCACACATTTAGTGAAAATCTTCGTTGCGATCCTTTCGGTCGTTTTTTTTTTGGATTTCCCACCGCCTTTTCTTCCCAGAAATGAGTGTTATGGTAATTTGTGATTCCATCTTTGTCAAATTTTGATTCGTCGGTCCACAAAATTTGTTTTAAATAATTTGGGTCCTCTATGTCGCAGTTTAGCAGATATCTGCAAAATTGGACCCTTGCAACAGGATCACGGTCTTCCAGGACTTGCACTGGAGTGTAGTGATATGGATGACGCCCAGATTCATGGACCACTTTCCACACTTTATACTGTGATATTCCAAGTAAATTGGCCACTTGTCTTGTAGAGATGTTAGGTTCCCGTTGAAAATGACGTAGGATTTCTTCTTCATCATCAGCACGGTATATTCGAGGTCTGCCCGCATCGCCTGATAAAAAAAACTAATTTAAATAATCAATTGCGGTAAACAATAGGGGTAATAAAACTATTATTTATTAAATTACATTTTTTATTACATACCTTGACGTCTTTGAAAGCGTCCAGTCTCCCGGGCTCGTCGATAAACTCGGGAAAACACGCCTACATCAGGTAAACGGCGATTGGGGTATCTCTGTTGATATTCGCGCTGGGCAGCTAAAGCATTGCCTCTAGCTACGCCGTAAGTGTACAGAATATCGGCATATTCTTCATTCGTAAAATTTGCCCGTTGTCTTTGAGCCATAGTCCTTGATACGCGCCAAAACCACAGATGAGCATAACACACGGAAACCAGTTGAAAAGCCAAGTCATCAGGAGAGCAATCAATCACAAAAACAGTCACAAGCCGGGTCGTCAGAGATAAAACAAAACTGCAGAGCACACACAAAAGCATCCGATCGCAACGAATCACAAGGACGGACTAACCTAAACAACACAAAAGAGATTAAACAATGACCGGCTGTTTTTACCTGCTTAGTAGAAACAGACCTTTTTTTGGCCGTGCGCCTTTGTTATGCGAATATCTTCCCTATTGGACTAGCTATGTTAGGGTTTTATATCTCATTTGAAAGCTTATGAAATGTAGATGTTTTTTTAATAATACGCAGAGTAAGTGTCATAGTGATTTTTTTTTTAAACAGGCTGTTTTGTGTAATAATGCCAGTAAAATTTGTTTAAGTTTTTTGGATTTTGGAGCACTGTGTCTAAAATAATGTCAATAATGTACATTTGATGATGCTGACATGTAACTGGAACGTTATAGACTAAATAATAAAAAGAAAATTAACAAAATTATGTCAAGTTTTTTATTTATTAAATTTTTAAGGTTACCCCATAAGAGTTTTTCAAAATAACACGAAAAAAATTATAACTCAATGTTGGTGCACTTTTGCATATGAGTGTTCCTACAAAAGTTGTTGCAAATGACCTGTACTATATCCCCTTACAAGGTTGTGCTCTAATTACAAGTCACCCTGTATAATTGACATTCTTAACTAATTATGACATTGTTCCAATTCATTAATTCTATTCCTATTATATTGTACTAAGCCATTTAAATTAATATATTGTTATGTGAATGCACCTCATAATAACATTGCATCTAATTAAATAATGTTTGCATGCCTAATATATGGTAGATTGTACAAGGATCACCCATGTTTTAAGATGACGACTAACGCCAACGACCTTGAGGGAACAAAACGCGCACACGTTTCACACCCGCGCGACCCAAAATTTAGTAGTTTTTTGTACTTTCCTTATTATTCTGTAACTTAAAAAAAAAGCCTCAGATCAAAATGTAGATAATTAAAGTGTCTTTGAGATGGTGTTGATTTAATTATAATACGTCCAGCGGTTTTGGTGCGATTGTCGTGTTTTTGTCCGTTTTAGACATAACTTTACAAATTAATTACACTATGTTATACGAATAAAAATCAAAATTTTCTCAGATCAAATTATTAAGGAAATGGTCTAATATAACATATATTTTTTCCAAAAAATTACGACTAGCCATTTAGACGTGATTCTCATTTTAAAATCAGCTACTCAAGAGAATCGGCGATTTAACTGTTACATCTTATTTACTTTACCTACAATCTATGCAAATAAACGTTTACTTTACTTAATTCTGTAATTTAAACACTAAACAGCTTATCCTAAAGTCCAAACTTATTCAGTCTAATTAAATTATAGCATTAAGTTATTATCTTCTATAAAACCACCCTTAAACTAAATTAAGTCATAGCTTAATTCTGAAATGTAAACTAACCCCAACCCACACAAGCAACCCCAACTTACACAGGCAAAATTATACCACTAATATTTAGTATCTACTTATTATGTAAATTTATATTGGCTATCCTCTGTTTCTGAAATAATAATTTGAAGTTGAGAACTTAGCATGCAAACCTGTCCAAAGTAGAGTAAGACAAATTCTTAACTTGTACTTTTGGTGCCGGATTTTATGGGTCCGCGCCATTGATGTATTAATAAAAACCGGCCAAGTGCGTGTCGGGCCACGCGCAGTAATAGGGTTCCGAAGTTGCATAATAATGCGGACTAAAAAGAGGGTTTTGTTGTTGTTACATGAACATTAGAACGGTTTCAGCGGCTCACAAAGTCTAAAAACCGGCCCACATAGGATGATGTTTTTTTAATCTATATACTCGCGTTTGACCACTATCTTGCCTGATGGTAAGCGATGATGTGGTCTACGGTGAAGCACGCTTGCCTAGATGTAATCTATTCTCTCTTGACTTAAACTAAATAAGGACTAACTGGTAACTGAAGAAGGAGTTATAAAATCCAACTTCGCAACTGAAGTTAGAAAATATTATCTATTTGAGTACAGTTTGAGTCGTTGGCACTGCCAACGACTCCGGCCACTCCAATGCGTTATTCGAGCTTAAACATTATTAATTTAGAAATCATTATTATTAAGGAGGTTATGATTTTATTTTTGTATATTTTTACATGGTTCATAAGCATATATTTACTATCTGTTTTACACAGCTAACAACGTTATTTAAGTAATTTTTCAATGGCATTTGTACAAAAATTTTACTGTGCCAAGTACATTTTATAAGTTGGTCGACTATTACTCGTAAACTTGTAAAGCCTGTTATGATTTCATTTTTGTATATTTTTACATGGGTCATAATCATATATTTACTATGTGTTTTACACAGCTAACAACGTTATTTAAGTAATTTTTCAATGGCATTTGTACAAAAATTTTACTGTGCCAAGTACATTTTATAAGTTGGTCGACTATTACTCGTAAACTTGTAAAGCCTTGTTATCCGTGATAATTTTCCTTTTAATTTCGTTATATTTACTACAGCCGTGAATTTTTTCACATAGCCAAGAGCAACCATTTCGCTGGCAGGGGGGGGGGGGGGGCACTTGTCTCTAACATAAATTTGCAACTTAAAACTTAATTTTACGCAAACGAATCTCTGAATCGGAAATTGGCTGAATTGGTTTTAACAAACCCATAATATTTTTGAATGGCCTATCCAACGATACCCAGAAAAAAAAAAGAATACATGGGATAGATGAGAAAAAAAAAATACATCCCCACTTTTCGTCTATGGGAGGTACCCGAAAAAAAAATATTTTTCATGATTTTATGTTACCACTTTGTCGGAATTATTAATATGTATATACATGCCAAATTATAGCTTTCTAGTACTTAGATTCTCTGAGCTAAGCTGCGGACGGACAGACGGACAGAGCGAAACTATAAGGGTTCCTTGTTGACTTCGGAACCCTAAAAAGGGGAAGATACGGTACTGAACACAGCGCTTGGTCCTACTAGACTTTCGCGATTTCGCTCGCTGTTCCATTATCGAAAAAAACGGGGAAAAAACACGTTTGTTGTATGGGAGCCCTACTTATGTATTTATTTTATTCTGTTTTTAGTATTTCGCGGCAACAGAAATACACCATCTGTGAAAATTTCAACTGTCTAGCTATGGTTCATGAGATACAGCCTGGTGACAGACGGACAGACAGACGGATCGCGGAGTCTTAGTAATAGGGTCCCGTTTTTACCCTTTGGGTACAGAACCCTAAAAAGGATAAGTACTTACTTGTATAAATATTGAATTATTTATCCAAACATAGTCATTTATTCATAAACAAGTAAAACATTATTTAAATTGTACACTCTCTGTGGTTCCAGCATTAAATCGGCACACTTTTCTGTCTAACTATACATCGACGTTTTTACGCCTATCAAAACAGAATTATCCAGGTATTATTCTTCGGGTCGAGTCTAAGCGGGTCGAGTGGGCGCGGACCTAATTTTATGACTTCTGACAACCCGTAACGACTGTCAAAGATCTACAAATGATATTCAAGGACCAACGGCCTAATGGAGACACGGGAGGGGTCTCGGTCGGTGTGTAATAGATGGTCACCCATCCACGTACCGACCCCGGCTTGCGTTGCTTAACTTTAAAGATCGACCCGTGCAGCTGTTATTATTTGCCTAGTCTATATCTTCTTACGAAATAAACGATCAATTACCTCATGTGACCTATGCGTCATCTGCCTTGTGTCCTCTGACGTTGTTTTCATTGCATCGTTTTCTGCTCCATTGACATCGGCGCGTCAGCCTTTCTTTGTGGAAGGTCACGCTGTCATACGGTCGTTAGCACGGGTTAGCAAGGTTTTTGTGAAAATCTAAATCTAACGACTGGATGAGCTTTTGTAGAAAATTACAATGGCATTTATGTGCTTTACACTTATTACAAGCTGTATTGCAAATGGTTATGGTACGGGCCACGTACTACATCACAAAAAAAACCGGCCAAGTGCGAGTCGGACTCGCGCGAAGGGTTCCGTACCATTATCGCAAAACACTGCAAAAAATCACGTTTGTTGTATGGGAGACACCCTTAATTTATTTTATATATTTAATAATTTAAGAACCCTAAAAAGGCGAAGGTTTGTGTGTGTGTATGTTTGTTACTACTTCATGCCAGAACGGCTGGACGGATCTGGATGAAATTTGGCACAGAGATAGGGTATAGTGAGGAATAGTACATAGGTTATTTTTTATCCTATCCGGGAATATCGGCATAATTTTCGACATTCACGCGGGTGTATCCGCTGGCAAAAGCTAGGAAAAAAAAAAAATTACGTCAAAGCAAGTAATGCTCTTTGTGTAATAGTTTACCTGAAAAAAAAAACATACCGAGTTCCAAAAAAAACACTACAAGTACAAAGTGAAAAATAACTTTCTTTGCCGAAGTCGGTGTCTTTGGTACCTATTGTTTTCCATGTTTCTACACCGACTTCGGAACTTGGAAGTAAGTTTGTTTTTTTTTGTATAAAAGTTTATTTATTTATCACTTTTTAGATTTTATAGGTACCTACCTCCAATTGCCATAAAAATCATATATAGCCAAAGTACATCTCATGACGATTACAATAATTCCAAACACGACTAGGACATATTATTTTATTTAGGAGTTCCAATGCTACCTGCAATGGCTTCATCATCAGATCAGTTCGATGGTACCATTTTCATCAGTACCGTTTAAATATTCGAGATATTGTAGAGCCGTGACATACTTAGCATTAAGGAGTTCCATTGGCCATCTGTGGTCTTCTTCACCAGTTCCACTTCACCAAATTTTACTTTCTGAGTGCAAATGATTGCATTGTTGATAAAAATGCCAAAATTGCTATATGTATACCTATAATGTTTGAGGAGTTCCCTCGATTTCTCCAAGATCCCATCATCACATCCTGACCTAATGACTACTAATTTATCCAAATCGGTCCAGGCGTCTTTGAGTAATTGGTGTACATACAATAAAAAAAGTACCAATCGAATTGAGAATTTGGTAAGTCGGTTAAAAAAACCGGCCAAGTGCGAGTCGGACTCGCGCACGAAGGGTTCCGTACCATTATCGCAAAAAACGGCAAAAAAAACACGTTTTTTGTATGGGAGCTCCACTTAAATATTTACTTTATTCTGTTTTTAGTATTTGTTGTTATAGCGGCAACAGAAATACATCTTCTGTGAACATTTCAACTGTCTAGCTATCATTGTTCATGAGATACAGCCTGGTGACAGACAGACAGACAGACAGACGGACCGCGGAGTCTCAGTAATAGGGTCCCATTTTTACCCTTTGGGTACGGAACCCTAAAAAAAGACGCCTGCTTCTCCTACACTAACGGTTTTTTTTTCAGTTTGAGTATAGTACAGTTACTCATACTCCTTCCCTTTGCAAGCTTCCATATGCAGCATCCACCGATAATAATAACTGTTCGACAGGTTGACAGTGGCACACAATAAAAGAAAGAAAACCGGCCAAGTGCGAGTCGGACTCGCGCGAAGGGTTCCGTACCATTATCGCAACAACGGTTAAAAAAACAGTTTGTTGTATGGGAGCCCCATTTAAATATTTATGTTATTTTGTTTTTAGTATTTGTTGTTATAGCGGCAACATAAATACATCATCTGTGAATATGCCAATTGTTTAGCTATCACGGTTCATGAGATACAGCCTGGTGATAGACAGACAGATAGACGGACCGCGGTGGCTTAGTAATACTGTCCCGTTTTTATCCTCTAGGTACGGAATCCTAAAAAAACCGACCAAGTGCGAGTCGGACTCGCGCACGAAGGGTTCCGTACCATTATCGCAAAAAACGGCAAAAAAAAACACGTTTGTTGTATGGGAGCCCCATTTAAATATTTATGTTATTTTGTTTTTAGTATTTGTTGTTATAGCGGCAACATAAATACTTACATCATCTGTGAAAATTCCAACTGTCTAGCTATCAAGGTTCATGAGATACAGCCTGGTGACAGACAGACAGATAGATGCTTCTCCTACACTAACGGTTTTTTTTTTCAGTGCGAGTAGTACAGTTAGTTCATACAGGACATAATAGTGACTAAGTCTTTGCAAGCTTCCGTATGCAGCATCTACCGATAATAATAACTCTTCGAAAGCTTGACAGTGACACACAATAAAAGAAATAAAGAAAATATATTTACAATCGACTTTACATAAATCAAACAAACACAGTTCAAATGCAACAGGAAAAATCTTATCAAAGTAATTAACAGTAACAACAGTTAACTATTACCTCGTTCTCGTAACTAATTGTTTCCACGCTTCACCGCCCATGACTCGGTATATACAGTGCCGCTAGCCAGGCGAAAATTTTCTTTCACCGTTAGTTTCATATGCTTTATCAATGTACGGTGTTATATCTGGGACTTGCTAAACTGATGCTTGTCTGATGGGACTGCAATCCAACAAGACCGGGGCACGGGGTCTCATTGCCAAGAGAGAACATTTGGTTCAAATAAATCTCACTAGATGGCGCGACATGTACACACAATTCAATAGAATTTGTGTTAAATTAACATTTTCTGGAATTGAACATAAAAATTGTATGTTCTTGTTTAATCAACTCTCCTAAGTACAAAATTATGGAATATTGGGCTCTTAATTCACGTTTCAAAGATTATTTGAACGGATCATTTAAAATTGATGCCAATAGATGGCGCATTTTTAAATTTCTGAGGCATTCCACTCGATTTTTAAAATTTGCATTGTAACACATTTTGTTGCAAAAAAAACTGTAAAAACGTGCAAAATAATACTATAAAACGAACCGTCACTGTATTTAAAGAAAAAAATATTCACGAACCTAGTAAACCCTTTTATTTGCGAGTCGCTGCTAACACCATCTATTGCCGTGAAACGGGATTAAACGCGATTTATGTACTTACAAAAATAACAAGATTAATCAGATGGAAAACGCTAGTTACGTCGGCACAGTTTCTTTGTGTGGGATGAGGCATCTGTATGCTAGTATTATATTATCTGTGACCGGGGAGAGTAGTGCAGGACCGACACAAGGCTATAACACCACCAATAGGGATGTTTCCTGGGTAGACAAGATAAAATAACAAAGGACATGGCTAAATAAAGTATAGACGACTGCCCTAGCAATGACTACATATTTTAACTTGTAATATGTAATGTTGAATAGCTGAATAATTAGTATTTCATAAGAAAAAAGTTATATGAACTTTTTATATAGTTACAATCCTGAAAATAAAATCGTAGAAATTCCTACATTAACAGGTATACAAACTTGTAAAAGAATGAGATTTTGCTATGATACTTTATTAAGGCGTTTAGAGGAGCTCGTGGCTTAATAATAAAAGCCGCACAGGTTCAAGGTTACGCAACGCTAGCTGAGGTCATTCCGTGGTTCCATCGTGTACCATCTTTACATAGCGAGTTTCCTTCGTGCCTTGGAAAGCTAGTTAAGCCGTTCCCGGCTGTCATTTAATGATCTGTCATTTGTGGCTACACCACAGTTTATGCATCTCATGATGAATCAATACGCAATTGAAACTTAAGACCATACTAGTTGGCTCTATATTAATACATAATACCCGGCGAAAGGAACTTCGTTCAAAGCGAGTTCCCACGATAACTCCAACATGTTTTTTAGGGTTCCGTACCCAAAGGGTAAAAACGGGACCCTATTACTGAGACTTCGCTGTCCGTCTGTCTGTCTGTCTGTCTGTCTGTCTGTCTGTCTGTCTGTCACCAGGCTTTATCTCATTAACCGTGATTGTTAGACAGTTGAAATTTTCACAGATGATATATTCCTGTTGCCGCTATAACAACAAATACTAAAAACAGTATAAAATAAATATTTAAGGGGGGCACCCATACAACAAACGTGATATTTTTGCCGTTTTTTGTTCGATATTAATAACGGCAACAGGTAGACGCTTGAAATATTCACAGAATATTTAGTTGTATATTCTCTTCAAAAAATAATAATTATTAAATTAAAATAAAATAAATTAAGGGGGGCTCCCATACAACAAACGTGATTTTTTTGCAGTGTTTTGCGATAATGGTACGGAACCCTTCGTGTGCGAGTCCGACTCGCACTTGTTTTTTAAATTAGGTTCTATTCGAATCAAGTGTAATATCTAGAAGAATCGATTGTAAATTTTTGAGTGTCGGCACTATTTAAGTGCCGTTTTTTTTGCCAGATTTTGCCAATAATTTCTAGAAATCAGATAAGTAAATGCAATAAAGGAAAGGTTCTATCTAAGGTTCTATCTCTAAGGTTTTGAGATGTATTGCGATAGGTACAAAAATAAATAATAATGAATACTGTTCGTTTCGAATTACGCAAATGTCTTTAAAAGTAGGTTTATTGACTATAATTTTTCGTAGAACGGAATCATATAATGTTCTTGTTGTCAAACAAAAACATGACAAAGCTTATAATTATTTAATTAATTCACGAAAGTTCTAGAAGAATAATAAAACTGTAATAATACATTAATGGATATTTGAGATGAATTGCGATAGGTACCTACAAAAATAAATAATAATGAATACTAAATGTCTTTAAAAGTAGGTTTATTGACTAATTTTTTTCGTAAATCCGTCGTATGTCGTTATATCCTTCTTGTCAAACAAAAACATGAAAAAACTTTTAATTATTTGTTTAATTCACGAAAGTTTTAGAAGAATAATAAAACTGTAATAATTCATTAATGAATATTTGAATGTTACTAGCTAGTAGGAAATTTCTAGATATGCTAAGGGCAGTTGTTTAGCCATGTCCTTTAAAAAAATCTTGATTTTAATTTTTATTCATGCTTTTTAAACTACATATAATTTACCTAGTGGCAGATACGCTTCAATCAACAATCTATCGAAACACGTAATAATGACACGATATCTACGAATAACGACACGATTCAAAGAGTAAAATGCGAGTAACTTTTGAACGGCTAAACCGATTTTATTCAAACATAGCTAAGAACACTTTCGACAAAGTCACCTTTCAAACAATAAAAACTAAATCAAAATTGGTTTATCCGTTTAGGCGCTATGATGCCACAGACAGACACACAAATACACAGCAACACACGTCAAACTTATGGGTGTTGGTGTTATAATCTCTTTTTCTGTCGGGGGTTAAAAATTATAATTGTGTTTAGTCCGTCAGTTAGATTATCAAATAATATTGGACACGTAGGTATTTTTTGTTTTACCAAATCAATGAAAATTTACAAAGTTAAAGCGCATCAAAGTTCAGGACTGTTGCCTTGTGACGTCACTAAGGCAGTATGAAGTGTACTAGCGGCGT
Source organism: Anorthoa munda (assembly GCA_945859665.1). Taxonomy (NCBI): domain Eukaryota; kingdom Metazoa; phylum Arthropoda; class Insecta; order Lepidoptera; family Noctuidae; genus Anorthoa; species Anorthoa munda. Next base: position 9,721,014 of record OX243894.1, read on the forward strand.
GACGTTTCACGATATTTCAACGCATTATGTTGTCGTCACTTTGTTTACGTGTCAAAAGAAAAAATACGTGTCCAATATTTTTCATTTATATACTTGACGGACAAAAAACAAATTTTCATTAAACTACACTTTTTTCCCGACCTGGGAATCGAACCCAGGACCCAGCGCTCGGCAACTATCGATGGTCGATCGATAGTAGAATACACAAAAAACTAAAAAGCCCACCGAAGTACCGACCGACGTCGCACAGTTTTATCGATCGGCGGTTTGTTTCTGAACACCTTTTTAGGGTTCCATACCCAAAGGGCAAAAACGGGACCCTATTACTAAGACTCCACGATCCGTCTGTCTGTCTGTCCGTCTGTCACCAGTTTGTATCTCATGAACCGTGATAGCTAGACAGTCGAAATTGACACAGATGAATGAAATTCACAGATGATGTATTTCTTTGGCCGCTATAACAACAAATACTAAAAACAGAATAAAATAAATATTTAAGTGGGGCTCCCATATAACAAACGTGATTTTTTGCCGTTTTTTGCGATATTGGTACGGAACCCTTCGTGCGCAAGTCCGACTCGTACTTAGCCATTTTTTTTAACAGAGAATACTTGAACCAAACATAATCATCAACACAGTATGTTAAGAGTTCGCCTCTGCATGATATCTTCCATATCTATGTCATAACATCTTTTCAAGGAATTGACTCGAATTCGATGTAAACAAATTTACGATTGCAGTTTGTTGATATTTACCATAGGATGAGCTCAATAACTATCTTCATAATTATATCGCTGGTGGCCTTTCACGACTCCCACAGGTGAAGGGAAGGTCGCCTGTTCTCAGCAACACGAACCAGCCGATATGTTTTCATGGTGTCACAAGATTTCCAATAACAAAACAATCGATTTTATTACACTGTAAGTTTTTCCCGCAGTTGCGCTTCCTTGGCGTATCCCATAGAAAATGTGCGTTTTTCTGGTATCATTGGTAACATTTGATATTCAGCGTTGTGTTGTTATTGATGGATTGACATACTAGGAATATACCGGATCGGTACCTACTTCCACAAATTAAAAACATACAAGCAAAATAATAGTTTAGATCTATAATAATATTATAAAGCTGAAGAGTTTGTATGTTTGAACGCATTAATCTCAGGAACTACTGGTTGGAATTGAAAAATTCTTATTGTGTTGGATAGTCCAATTATGAATGAAGGTTTTAGGCTATATAACATCACGCTATGACCAATGGGAGCGGAGCATAAATGAAAAATGTTGCAAAAACGGGTAAAATTATTCCTTTTTGAGAGCTTCCGTTGTGTGCGCTGCATAAGCGGTTAAAATTACGCAACATTCATGTATGTTGGGTAGGGTAGTTAGGTAGCCAGTTGACGGGAGCGAAGCCGCGTGGGACAGCTAGTATTAGATATAATTAACAAGCAGAGGGAATAATTGGATGCGAGAAACACAAGAGCGGTTGATGTGACGGCACTCGAATGGAAACTATGTCCAGCAGTGATCGTTTTACGGCTGAATACAGTAAAAACCCAACAAAATAATACTCAACCTGTGACTCAACATGATATCATCTCTACAAAGGCGGCCACAAAATATCACAAATAGTATATTTTCACTCATTTTCTGAATTGACAAGATCTCACAAAACCAATAAGCAATACCGCTGAGTGTCAGAGAGCTCTAAGCATAAGGTGCCGGCTGTCTTACCCATCTTGGACGTCATAAATAAGGCTCCTGTTCCATATATAATTCACAGCTTGTAAGGTTAATTTTTAAGGTTCCGTACCCAAAGGACGTTTTAACGGTACCCTATTACTAAGACTCCGCGGTCCGTCTGTCACCAGGCTGTATCTCGGGTCGGGTTTTTTGATTTTTTTAATTAACTTTTTTTATTTACAACTTTTTAGTTTTTTTTTTTTGAATTACTTACATTCAACTTAGTTAACATATAAGTGTTTTATATTTTTGAAATCACCTCTTAAAACTTTTTATTTTGATACCCCACAAGATGGATTTGAAAGAAAAAAAAATTTTTTGCGCCCATAAAATGGCGCCCAAAAACCGCAATTTTTTTATTTTCCAATTTTAATGTAGCCAGTAACACTCGCAGGGTTAAGACGAATCGATTGACGTAAGAATCATCAAAATCGGCCAACACGTTTGGTCTCTAGAACGCCACATAGGAACAAACATACATACATATATAGACTGATAAACACATTACCCTCCTTCGGCAGTCGGGTAAAAACAGAATAAATTAAATATTTAAGTGGGGCTCCCATACGACAAACGTGGCTTTTTTCCGTTTTATGCGATAATTGTACGGAACCCTTCGTGCGCGAGTCCGACTCGCACTTGGCCGGGTTTTTCTTTATGTTGTTAGTTCGCTCATCAATGGCATAAATTGCATTTCTAAAGATTTAATTGATTGGTAATAAATAGAACCGTATGTTTATTGTATTTATTATTTCATCATCATCATCATCATATCAGCCGAAAGACGTCCACTGCTGGACATAGGCCTCCCCCAAGCGTCGCCACATTGACCGGTCCCGTGCGTCTCGCAACCAGCGGATCCCCGCAACCTTCACCAGGTCATCGGTCCACCTAGGTAACGCCACCATGTCAGTTCGACTTCAGGATCAGACTACGGAACCAGTCCTTCTGCAGCGAGGTGTGAGACAAGGAGACGTCATATCTCCGAAACTGTTTACTGCTGCACTGGAGGATGTCTTCAAGGTTCTGGACTGGAGAGGGCTAGGCATCAACGTCAATGGCGAGTACATCACTCACCTTCGGTTTGCCGACGATATAGTGGTTATGGCTGAGACCATGGAGGACCTCAGTACAATGCTCGATGATCTCAGTAGAGCTTCCGAAAGAGTGGGTCTTAGGATGAACATGGACAAAACCAAGGTGATGTTGAATGCCCATGTTACACCCACTCCTATCAAGGTCGGAGACTCTACACTCGAAGTTGTGGGCGACTATATCTACCTTGGACAAACGATCCAATTGGGTAGGGCCAACTTCGAGAAAGAGGTCAACCGTCGAATCCGACTCGGCTGGGCAGCGTTCGGGAAGTTGCGCGGTATCTTCTCGTCCAACTTACCACAGTGTCTCAAGACGAAAGTCTATGACCAGTGTGTGTTGCCAGTGATGACATATGGCTCTGAGACGTGGTCGCTTACAATGGGCCTCATCAGAAAGCTTACAGTCACTCAAAGGGCAATGGAGAGGGCTATGCTCGGAGTTTCCTTGCGTGATCGAATCAGAAATGTAGAGATCCGCAAGAGAACCAGGGTTACCGACATAGCCCGAAGAATTGCATTTATTATTTACACACATTTAAATATATTATCTAAATAATATTGTTTAATCGATTAGAAATTAGCGCCATCTATCCAATGTATGGTAAACTGGTAATGTATGGTAGTATCAAATTCCAATTTTTAATACCAAGGACGCTACTGACCCTATTATGTCGTAAGATGTTATTTTTAATCGTTACAAGCTAGCAGAACAACAATCAAATCTGACCTATTTGTTAACAATGGCGCCCGGTTCGTTCCGGAGCGACTGCAGTTTGTATGCAACTGAGGCATTAATTGACAAAGCAAATATGCTGGGATTTGTACGGAAAGTTTTGTACCTATGCGAAATATGGAGCACGAATTTGATTAGTTGGCAAAGGGATTTTTATCTGATGAATAAAGTTTTAAAATTGTGATTTTGATGAAAAAATCGGCCTGCTTAGCTGAAAGAAAGAAAAGAAAAGATATAAATTTTGAAAAAACGTTTATTTGCGCCAGGCACGACGCATACCATAAAGAATAAAACCGGTCAAGTGCGAGACAGACAGACAGACGGATCGTGGAGTCTTAGTAATAGGATCCCGTTTTTACCCTTTGGGTACGGAAACCTAAAAATCATACCAATTTTATTATGGCGGTATAATGGGTAGTTTTTTGTACTTTCCTACTACTATTATTCTATGACTTAAAAAAAAAAAGCCTCAGATCAAAATGTAGATATTTGAATTGTCTTTGAGATGGTGTCAATTTAATTAAAGTACGCCCAGCGGTTTTGATGCGATTGTCGTGTTTTTGTCCGTTTAAGACATAACTTTACAAATTAATACATCATGTTATAAGAATAAAACTTAAAATTGTCTTAGAGCAAATTATTAAGAAAATGATCTAATCTAACATATATTTTATCCCAAAAATTACAACTATCCGTTTAGTCGTGATTCTCATTTTAAAATCAGCTACTCAGGGGTATCTGCGCCTTAAGTATATGTGACCAGTCGTCCCTCATTGTACTGCACTGTATTTGATCAATATCTATGAATACTTCAACGCGAGCGATTTGTGCATTATTTCGACTGAAACATGTAAACTGCACTTTATTCATTTAAAAATATTGTCTTTCCCATCATTGTACATCTATGAACTAGCATTGGACATAAGAACAAACCTAGATAATTATGAAACTATAAAAAGTGCAAGACTAGCCAGTACACTCAGTGGAATAAGCCATAGAATGTTTGATAACAGTGCATTTTGTATGGGTACACAAAAGATTTTTCATAAGAAATTTCAATTTATTTAAAAACCAATAAAAAAAGTACTTAAAGAATCTAATAATTTCAATTTATTTAAAAACCAAATAAAAAGTACTAAATTCAAAAGGCTTATTATTGTGTTAATGATTATTTAAATGAGAAAATAATGTAATAATTAAGTTGAGTAATTGTTTCAATAATATGATTATATAATGTATAGATAGATGATGCTATTGTTAATTAATATTGTAATTTTATTCATTTTATTGTAATATTTTGCACACCTGTCATGGTAGGATATGGTCTGAAGAACTTATATAAAAAAACCGGCCAATTGCGAGTCGGACTCGCGCACGAAGGGTTCCGTACTTGGTAAATTGCGGTTTACGATTTATGACGTATTAAAAAAAAACTACTTACTAGATGTCGTTTAAACCAATTTTCGGTGGAAGTTTACATGGTAATGTACATAATATATTTGTTTTAGTTTTATCATTCTCTTATTTTTGAAGTTACAGGGGACACACACATTTTACCACTTTGGAAGTGTCTCTCGCGTAAACGATTCAGTTTAGAAAAAAAATATATTAGAAATCTCAATATCATTTTTGAAGACCTATCCATAGATACCCCCACGTATGGTATTGATGAAAAAAAAATTTTTATTTTCAGTTGTAAGTATGGGGAACCACAATTTTTTTTTTCTATTTTTCTGTCAAAATCTTAATGCGGTTCACAGACTACATCTACTTACCAAGTTTCAACAGCATAGTTCTTATAGTTTTTGAAAAAAGTGGCTGTGACATACGGACAGACAGACATGACGAATCCATAAGGGTTCCGTTTTTTACTATTTGGCTACGGAACCCTAAAAATGTCACCCTGAAAACTACCCATATTGCGCAAATATAAGTCAAAGTCAAAACGTTTATTGCGAATTATTTGATTTGATGATTTGATTTGATTCAGAGTTCCTATATCTACCGGGTTACCTGTCGTATAAGACGTGCCATTTTTAGATGTGATTGGAAGTGCTAATCTTCGAAGTGCTGGCCCAGAATAGGGGTATCTGAATCGTAGACTCGTGGCTTGCCTTCAAACGATCAAGATATTGGCCGGGTGAGCTTCATGGTCAAATCCATTTTATCGATTACCCAAAGGAGCATTCTGTAGATAAGATTGGATTGGTCTGGTCTGCTCTATTTTATATTTCTATCTTTTTCGAGCGTATGTATGTTTCTCAGTTTCTATAGCACGCTCTACAGCCCAAACGGCTTGACGGATTATGACATATAAGGGGTCGTTGGATTCGTCTCAATTGTGGGAGTGAATCTAATTTTTTTTAAATAGCGCCCCCCTAAAAAAGGGGGTGATAATATTTTGTCGTTATCCTAACAATATGGGTATCAAATGAAAGCTACTAAATAGGCCATTCCAAAAATATATGTATTGTTACACTTTTATGTTTCTATTTTGCCACAAATTCCAGATAACCGTAACTTTGATAGCAAAATAAACCAACATAACTTGTTTGGAGAACTCGTTCATTACTTAAACTAAAAAGTCTGAAATAAAACAAAAAACCCGACTGCTAAAAATTAATTAACTGAAAAGAGAAAAACAAATACTAGATATAATTTATACATTAAATATTATGAGGTGCTGCAGACGTGGACAAACAAAAATTATAAAAAAATGATTTTATAATAATTTGTTTTATTATCTGTGTACTTTTTTGATTTAGAAGCATACATTATTTGTGAAATGATTTTGTTGGCGCATTTAAAATTGTTTACTTTTATATCTTGGTTTATCGACGTAAAAAAATTTAAGATTATTTTATCTTATTATTCCATTTTATTCGTAGGCCAAATGGGTACCATTTCATAGGACTTTCGAAATGGAGGAATTCCATTGACCCTCGCTGACGCCTTAATGAGAAAATCTTTAAATTCCTGAATTCTAACTCATAGCTCTTTGTAACACTTTGTTTCAACTCCGAAATTAAACAAGAAATTCTTTAAAACCGTTCATCGTACCGCAATTTTTCTCAATAAGTCAAAAAAACAGACTACCCTCTGGAAGTGGCAAGTAAATACTACTACCCACTTAAAACTTTATTTATTCTAATAACATGGTAATAAAGCGTGGCATTCACGGTGCGACACGACCCGGGTTTGTCAATGAAAATTGAATGGCCTTTGTGTTTGTGGAAACTGTTTCATGCGTGCGACTTAATTAGTTGTAGCATTGTGATAAAATGCCGGTTTTATGCAACATACATATTAGGCATGTAATTTAGTGAGATAGGACGTTCCGGTATTTAGTTTTTTTTGACGTCCTATTAAATAAACAGAATACCGGAATATTTATTAGAACTTACATCAAAAATCGTTCATTATTTCGATTAACAAAGATCCTTAGTACTATTTTATTTCCCATAAAATACACAAGATTTTTTCTTTTTTTTTTACTATTGAAAAAGAACACAATATGATTGTTTACGTCCACTGGTGGCCTATGTCCAGCAGTGGACGTCTTTCGGCTGATATGATGATAATGATGATTATGGTAAGTTTAGGTACTATAGACTATTATGTACTTGTACAAAAACTTTAATAAATTCGTATTCTCCTAACTAATTGATCTTTCATCTATCTATTGACTTTATAAAATTAGTACCCATAGTGAAAAAACCGGCCAAGTGCGAGTCAGACTCGCGCACGAAGGGTTTCGTACCATTATCGCAAAAAACGGCAAAAAGTCTCGTTTGTTGTATGGGAGCCCTACTTAAATATTTATTTTATTCTGTTTTTAGTATTTGTTGTTATAGCGGCAACCGAAATACATCATCTCTGAAATTTTCAACTGTGTAGCTATCACGGTTCATGAGATACAGCCTGGTGACAGACAGACAGACAGACGGACCGCGAAGTCTCAGTAATAGGGTCCCGTTTTTACCCTTTGGGTACGGAACCCTAAAAATCAAAGACAATGAAGACGTAGCCTTGACACTGCATCACTGCCTCAAGTGTTTACACAAGGACGCAGCGTCAATGGGTCGCTGTATTCTTCCTACCCACATTGTGAAAAGGCTACCGTCCTATTCTTTCCAGTAATGTATGTTAGTCTTCACGAATTGATTTAGAAGTTATAAGTTCTTGTGATTTTAAAGTAAAAGAAACTGCTTTAAGTGCCAAGATGAGAGATGTAAGTTTGTTTGCCAAGTTCTTTTGTATAACGACCTAATTTTGTACCTAGCTTAGTATGTATTAGCTTCGATATTGGCTTTTGAAAACTGTGTCAGTTGCTGCCCTTTCTAGCTCTGCTTAGGAAATTATTACTCAGGTAATCTGCTTGCAGGGAGTATAAAAAAACTTTTTAATAAAAAAACAAACCGACTTACAAAAAAACACTGCAAGGCAAAAAATAACTTTCTTTTCCGAAGTCGGTGTCTTTGGTACTACCTATTGTTTTCCGTGTTTCGACACCGACTTCGGAAAATAAAGTTATTTATCGCCTTGCAGTGTTTTTTTGTAAATCGGTTTGTTTTTTGTTAAAAAGTTTTTTATTTATCTCTTTTTAGTTTTGATAGATAGTACATATCATGAAGATTCCAAAAAGCCCATACACGACTAGGATACATTGTTTTATTTCGGAGTTCCAGCGCGTACGTGCTGGCTTCATCATTAGATCAGTTCGATGGTACCATTTTCATCAGTACTATTTATGTATTTACTTAATAGTGTGCTTTATAGTCGTTTAACTATTCGAGATATCTTATACCCATGACATACTTAGCATTAAGGAGTTCTATTGGTCATCTGTGTGTTCTTCACCAGTTCAACTTCACCAAATGATACTTTATGAGTGCAAACGATTGCATTGTTGATGAAAATACCAAAATCGCTATATGTATGCCTATAATATTTGAGGAGTTCTCTCGATTTCTCCAAGACAGAGTTTACATAACAGTTACATAGGAGTATAAATAAATACTTCATGGCAACCAGTTACGTAGTAGTATGAAAAAAGCCTTCATGGAAACCAGTTACGTAGACGTATAAAAAAATCCTTCATGGAAACCAGTTACGAAACTCCGGTTTCCTTGACGGCCGAAGCGGATGACTATGGGACCAACTGGGAAGTATACCCTTTCAAACAAAAGAAGAATTTTCCAAATAGGTCCAGGCGTCTTTGAGTAATCCGGGAACATATAAGATAAAAAAACATATAAGATTCCGGTCAGCGGGTCGTCTTAGGGGCGGAGTTTCAGGAGTTGGAGTAAACGCTTAGGGGCATTATGAGAAGCAAAGAAAAGGAAAAAAAAAATATTGTATATAAAAAATTTTTGAGACAGTAAATTTTCATATTTTCTTTTTTCCGAATTTTCCCAAATTTATTGCAGTACCGGGTTGACTTTAAACATAACAATCATTTAGGTTCTGAGAAGCATAGCCCTACGACGCACCGTTTCCGAATTATGGGCCTCCGAATTTTATTGTATTTTGTATAAAACGGTCTTTATTTCCAAGATTCCGACGAATTGAGAACCTCCTCCTTTTTTTGAAGTCGATTAAAAACAATAGACTCCTTGATAAGCAATTGCCAAACACGGTATCCTGTTTGTGGCCGCAATTCTAGGCAAACCATCCTTCTGTTCCTATGTGACTTTATCGAGAGTGTTCTTAGCTATGTTTGATGGAAATCGGTTCAGCCGTTAAAAAGTTATGGGCGTTTTACTGTTTGAATCGGGGTGTTTTCGTACGAAATCGTGTCGTGTCAGTGTTCAATAGATTGTCGATCGAAGCGTGTCTACTAAATATTAGATAAATTATGTTGCATGAAATAAAAATGTGTCGGGGGTATTTTATATTTTTAAATTTTATTTTTAATACCATTCACCTTAACATAACATCTTTCAGAACATGATTTAAAAGTGTCCATAGAGTTTCTTGCACGTTCTCTCCTCCCTAAGTATCTGCCTACAAACCGACTTCTTGACATTTCAAATGTTACTATTAGTCTAGTCAACAAGTTCAAAAACAAGAAATAATTTTAAGTATTTTCCGTTTCCGTAAATGTGTCCGTGGCATCAACTGTGGCCCCTATCAGAATATCAGCGCAGCGTTATTTCCTTTTTTGGATATCACTGAACATGCTGAGATGGGAGCCTTTTTGGTCTCGCACGTGGTTTTTAATTTTTACTATTGTTTAATTTTTATGTTTATTTCTCGTGTCTCCTGTGCGTGTCACAAATAAATATTTTTTCTTTCTTTCTAAATAAAGCTCCTAACAATATGTGTGATAGCTCATTCGATTCGGAATGACGTCTACAAAAATGTTTTTAAGGGTTTATTAAGCACATAAAAAATTGCGATTGTTATTAACAAAATAAGTTAAAAAAAAAATTGTTATTTAGTTTTTCGTTAATATTTTCTAAAATAATGATTTTTAAGGAATTTTAACAAAAAGATCCTGAATCGAAAAAGTTCGTACTCCCGGAGCTCTCTCTATTATTAATAATATTTTTTTAACGCTGAAAATAGGGCTCCGGGAGGTCGTTACGGCATAGGCGCGCCGTCTAAAAAGCCGGTATATCACCTTTTTCTGTATTAAATAACAATTAAAAAATTTGAATAAATTATCTAGATACTTGAAAAAAAAACCTCGGTTAAAAGTTTATCGATTTTTCAAAAAGTTACAACATTGTTAATTAATTAATTTTCTTCCAATCTCTGTTTTTATAAATTACTACATCAAACTTTAAATAATTGATCTATAATTTTTTCCCTTCGTGGAGCTTTTCTAATTTAGGACTAGGTACTTAATAAAGTAATGCAAGAAAATATTATAAAAATTATTATTTTGTTACTTATATTTTTTTTTAATTAACAAAAAAAGAAATTTCCAAAAAAAAAAATATCAAAAAAACATTATATTTTGTATCATCTTATTATTGCTGTTTTTGCATCTAATATAGGTATTAATTAGTACGGGAAAAAAAAATTTTTCGTCATTTGTTAAGAAATTGTTTATAAACAGACTATATAGGGACATAAAAAAATAAAAAATTACCATCTTATTGCATTGGTGAAATAATGATTTAAAAAAAAATCTTAAAGTAATTTTATTATTGTTTATAATCGTTTTTTATTTAAATTTAATTGTTTAAATAATTAGTTAAACATTATTTTTATTAATCCATTGAAAATGGTCAATGATGATTTTTAAGAGAAAAATAATTTCTTAACTAATTATTTAAACAATTCAATTCTTAACAGAGAAATATTTTTGTTTTATAAATAATTTCATTGTTTATTGCTTCACAATTTGTTATAAACAAATAGTTGTAACCGTTATATTTTTATTTGAAAAATGCAAAAAATTACAAAAACAACCATATATATTAAAGTAAAGAAATTTTTTTTTTGTAGTTTTTACAGCATTGTTAAATCTATACCAATATTATAAAGAGGAAAGATTTTTTTGTTTGTTTTTTAAACCCCGACCAAAAAAAAGAGTTTTATAAGTTAGAAATGTGTATCTGTTTGTGGCATCATTACTTTTAAACAGATGATCCGTTTTTCATTTATATTTTTCTAACCTCCTTTTCTGTTGGTTGCAGGAGACCTACACAGATGTGCCGGTGGCGCCTTCTTCGGACGTGGAGCACTGTCACTGGAAGCCGCACGCAGAGCCCCCAAGCGCCATCCCACAGCTGTTAACCGCGCTTGTGCTATGTGGAATTTTTATGGTAAGTAGTTTAGTTACGAAAATATGCACCATCTAGTTAAGCTACCTCCTCCTATATCAGTCCAATTTTCTTTGCCGAAGTTAACAACCATCTCAAAGACTGCGTTCAAGGAATGGCAATTTTGAAATGTATGTATGTTTGTTCTTATGTTCGTTCTAGAGACCAAACGCGTTGACCAAATGCATTTTGGTGGTTCTTACGTCGAAAATAAAAAAATGGCGGATTTTGGGTGCCAAATTCTGGGGACCCAATTTTTTTTTTTTTTGTTCCAAATCCAGCGTTTGCGGTATCAAAATAAGGGTTTTAAGCGGTGATTTCGAAAATATATAACATTTATATATTTAAAAATGTAAATAATTAAAAAAAAAAATATAAAAATTAAAAGTTAATTAAAAAAATCACCTGGTTCACCTGGGTCACATTCTGGTTTTGGTCAGCTAGCTCGCGAACATGTATCCTCCGACTGCACAGCATGATTTTCTTCTTGTTTACATCTTTTTAGTTCGCTTTTTAAGCAGTCTTATTTTTCTTATAACCTTTCTTCATTATTATTAATAGTCTAAACTGTCCACTACTGTACAAAAAAAAAATTGTCTTTACTCCATTCCTTCGAAAGGCAACAATTCTGCGGGACATCCTTTCATTTCTAAAAAAAATGGCATTCTGGCCGAAATCTTGAAAATGTGCATATCTTTTAAATAAGGTTGATTTGTTTTTAATACAGGAAAGTAAGGCCAGTTTCTGAATTGAGAAGATGGTGCCAAACCCTATTTAATGTCCAATCTTGACAGCTTTTCAAGCGAAAGTAATTTTAACTTTTCATTCGAATTCTTAATACAGAAATCAGATATACCTACTAGTAATAAGAATAGGGTTCGTTACTCGAGGCCAGAAATTACCGATTTGTTTACCTTTCTTTATGGACCTTCAACCCAAGTCTATAGAATTACACGACCCAGCCTTAGACACGACCCCTAGGACCGAATATCGGATCAGACAATGGATAATGTCCGGATATACGGGCCGCCGTAAATGACGGTAAAAGGCGCCCTGTCTCACAAAAGAAATTGTTTGGTAATCCGTGTTCTACCTACCCTCCTATTGTTGTAGTCATTATTGGGTCTCTTTCTTTATCTAAAGTATGGTTGACAAAAGAGATGATACAATATAGGCGAGTTGCCTAAATTTTGTATAGTACTTTGACCTGAGATTTGTAATTTTGCGTGTATAGAATGAAAATTAAAGAAAGACAAATAATTTATTTGGGACCCGCACAGGAGACACGAGAGATGAAAGATAAAATAAAACAAAAAAACACTAAAGACCCGGCTGCTAAAAAATAATTAACTGAAAAGAGAAAAGCAAGTACTTATACTTCATAAAAGATAGCTTGATCTCTGCGACAGCTGTCAGTATCAATATTGACAGACTAACAATACTGTATACGTCAGTTTGACATATGTCGCAGAGATCAAGCTATCTTTTATGAAGTATAGGTATAATTTATACATTAAATATTATGAGCTGCTGCCAGCGACGACAAAGTTATGGTAGGATTGACTATAATTTTTGTTTGATCTCGCCTGCAGCACCTCATAATATATATCACCCCCTTTTTGGGGGAGGGATATTTTAAAATTATATAGCCTTCACTTCCACAATTGAGACGAATCCAACGACACCTCATAATATCATAATCCGTCAAGCCGTTTGGGCTGTAGAGCGTGCCTTAGAAATGGACATACATACATACGCTCGAAAAACATTACCATCCCGTAGTCGGGTAAAAATTAAAGAAAGGGTGTTTCTGAATTTTCTTGTAAAACATGCGAACCAATATTTTCACCTAATATCAATCAATTTGCTAAGCTTTTTCTCATCTTTGTCGGGGTTGGCATCCATTAGAGCCCGATGCCGCTGTGTACCAACATTTTACATGGTACGACTGCCTGTCTGACCTCCACCCACATCCCAGATACTGGGTAACATAGCCCTTGGCATGGGTGGTGTCAGATTAACTGACTTTTGACTATACGTAACTTATACGTATAGCTCTCGCCAAACTTCTTGGCCGCCCTGAAGTTGGCACGAAACGGTGCTGTTTTTGTATGAGATTTACTACTGGGCAGCCATTGTAGCCAACTTCAGGGCGGCCAAGAAGTTTGGCGTGAACTATAACGACTTTTACCTTATACCAATGACTGGCTTTTGATGACTTGTCCTAGCGCACCCTGAACATGCAAGTGGGTTGCAAACTTAAGACGACGACAGTCGCCAACGACCTTGACGGAACAATACGCGCACTCGTATTACACCCGCGCGTCCTAAAATTTAGTACCTAGTTTTTTGTACTTGCCTAATATGGCTTAAAAAAATCAGCCTGAGATCTATATGTAAATAATTAAATTGTCTTTGAGATGGTGTAAATTTCATTAGTTTTTGTGCGATTGAGGTTTTTTGTCCGTGTTATACATAAGTTTACAAATTAATTACTTACACTATGTTATACGAGTTAAACTCATTTTTTATAGATCAATAGAATAGAATACACTTTATTGTACAACATAAAAGTTACACATCTCTTTAATAAGAAAAACTTAAATCAAATCAAATTATCAAGTCAAAATCAAATCAAATCATTGATCAAATTATTAAGAAAATGGTTTAATGTAACTTATATTTATTCCAAAAAATTACGACTTATCGATTAGACATGACTCTCATTTTAAAACCAGCTACTGAGGCGTATCTGCGCCTTAAGGCCGGCTGTCTTCGCTTTTCCCTGCGCATTACTTTACACCTTTCATGTGACAGCATGTGATGTTACCTACATGAAATTGCTACTGCGCAGCGACTAGGAGAGTGTTCCGAGCCGCCATTAAGTTTGAATTGAAATCTTATCTTTTCTTTTCAAGATGGCAAGAGATTTTCTCGCACCATGTGCGAGGAATAGCACACTACTTCATCTGACCTATTTATATCAGTTACGCCATTTACTTCTACTTGACGATACACAATAAGTATATGTATAGCGATAACTATCTGACCTATAAAATGTGACACAGACTAGCTTTCCATGCTCTTAGAATAATATGGAAAGTGGAAATGTCGTTTATAGGTCAACGCACAATTTGTTCCAGCTGAATTATTGTTCTTGAAATCATGCCAGTTTTGCCGAAGGTATAGTGATATGTTTTCTGTATCGTATATTATATTATCTACTGACATTTTCTCCGTAATATTACAAGTTCCTTGAACTTCCAAGTTTCCAGGTTATTTTTGTTACAAGTTCAGCGAATCTCATTTATCTACCTAGAACTAGTTGAATAGAATACATACTCTTACGTACTGGAATAAGAAGGTGGAAAACTACAAACGTTTTATTTATCCAGGTATGCGAGCTGATAGGCGGCTACCTAGCCGGCAGTCTGTCAGTGATGAGCGATGCAGCGCATATGCTGAGCGACTGCGGCGGATTCGCACTGGCGTTGCTGGCCTTCCACTGCGCGAAGAGACGCCCCGATGTCGCCATGTCTTATGGGTATAAGCGTGCTGGTAAGTACTAGTGTGTTGGAGTCCTTGGATTACTTGTAAGAAGACAGTTTCATTTCGCTGCAAGGCAAAAGCTTTTTCTCCTCATTCAGAGAAGAGAAGAAAATTGATTAGCTGTTTACCACACCTGCTTCCTGCGTGTTAGTAACTGAACAGATTAATTGAAAAGAACACAATTAAGGTATTGAAAATGTCCCAGTGATATATGCCAGATTTAGTAATCGTGTCTGTACAAATAAAGTAATTTATATCTTAGTGTCTCTATTTACTGTTTGCCAATTCAGCGTCTAAAATCACAACCATCTTGTTCCAGAGGTCCTCGGTGCAATGCTATCAGTCCTCCTAATCTGGATCTTGACTGGCATATTCGTATACGTCGCCGTGCTCCGTTTACACACGGGCGAGTACAACATCGAACCAGACATGATGATGATCGTGTCGGGCTGCGGGGTCGGCTTCAACGTCATACTGGCGCTAGTACTGCACGGCTGTGCGTCTGACATCGGTGAGTACTGTACTAGCGTGCTCCGTTCCGTTTACATGTAGCGAGTACAACATGAGACATGATGATGATCGTGTCGGGCTGCGGGGTCGGCTTCAACGTCATACTGGCGCTAGTACTGCACGGCTGTGCGTCTGACATCGGTGAGTACTGTACTAGCGTGCTCCGTTCCGTTTACATGTAGCGAGTACAACATGAGACATGATGATGATCGTGTCGGGCTGCGGGGTCGGCTTCAACGTCATACTGGCGCTAGTACTGCACGGCTGTGCGTCTGACATCGGTGAGTACTGTACTAGCGTGCTCCGTTCCGTTTACATGTAGCGAGTACAACATGAGACATGATGATGATCGTGTCGGGCTCCGGGTTGACTTTAACGTCATACTGGCGCTAGTACTGCACGGCTGCTTGTCTGACATCGGTTAGTACTGGTTAGTACTGTACTAGCGTGCTCCGTTTACACACGTTTTAATATTGATCCATAATCCAGCGCTAAAATCCAGTAACACGGATTCAATATATTTGGCCGGTCAGCTTTTGATCTATTCAAATCCAGTGTTGAATATTGGATGCTAGATAAGATTCCCCTTAAATAGCATCCAATATTCAACACAGTTACACTACTCAAAAGCCCCGTATCTGCGGATTCAATTGTTAGAATGATATACCTATATAAATGCCTACCTATGTGTATACCTTTAAAAGTCATTCACTTGCTTCAAACCAACATGACGTACATAATATGCGGTATGCGTTATTTACTGATAGTGTTGATAAGTAATTAATATGCAAATGTCCTTTTGCAATCATGCTATGCAAATAAATACAGTACTCTCTAGCCTCTTGTTCATCCAACAAGTAATAAAAACCGCTATTTTCTGCAAATCTAGAAGGTCTAGTTAGATTAGTATTTGTATTAAATGGGCTCAATAAAATGCAATACCATTCGACATGGTTAAAAATTTACATAAAATCCAAGACCGAAAATTTATTCTTGCAAAAAAGTGAAAAATAAAAAGCTTATTTACAAAAAAATACTACCGACTTTCAAATAAAAAAAAACTATAAAGTGAAAAATAACTTTATTTTTGGAAGTCGGTGTCTTTGGTAGGTACCATTTTATGCGTTATGGACACCGACTTCCAAAAATAAAGTTATTTTTCACTTTATAGTTTTTTTTTATTTGGAAGTCGGTAGTATTTTTTTGTAAAAAAGTTTTTTATTTTTCACTTTTTAGTTGTACCTACCTAATAGGCAAGTTGGTTAAGGTACCTATAACGCCAGAATAGATTACCCGAAAATCATGAAAATTTAACAAAACCGGTGAAATGAGAGATCTGCGTACCCCTTAAGAACTTACCCCTTAACAAAACATCACGCCAGTACGGCGTGATGTTTTGTTATGAAATGGTATAAACAATAAACAGACATGCGATTGCAGCAATCCCGAAAGATTTGCCGTAATTTATTATTTATTTATTTATTCAATCAGTAGAAACACATACATTTTAAATATTTAAGTTGATGCCAACATAAACTCATTAGAGTTTTACCGTGCACCAAAAACATCGACTACATAATCTAAACAAAAAATAATAACCACTTGAGTTGGTACTTACGTAAAAAGTAACAACAAAAATAATAAAAATTACAGCGGGTATATGCGAAATAATTCTCTAATACTAACAAGCGCACATCGGTGACCACACCGGCCTTCCATCCTTAAAACAAAAGTGGTGGAGAGTTTTTAAGTTGATACAGGTTGTTCCCAAAATAAAACCAAATGTTTTTAGTAATTGTTAATTTTCCACTTTATTTGTGTTTTGATATTATTGTTAGGTATTATATTTGTTTTTTTTTTTTTTTTTTAAACTCTGTTTATAATTTATTAAATAATATATTGAAGAGTTCTGTTGTATATCTTCGAAGTTCTTCATCAGATCTTCACCAAATTAAAATGGGACCAATTTCGGAACATACTCTTTCAAACAAAAAAAGAAATTTAAAAATCGGTCTAAAATTGACGGAGATATGCGTGAACAAACAAAAAAAAAAAAAAACAAACAATGTCGAACATAGAACCTCCTCCTTTTTGGTAAGTCGGTTAAAAATACAAGGCGAATGTGATCTGAATGGGTATCACGAAACCCGTATAATTTAAGTTACATAATATGATTGTTAATTTTTACATAAATTCATCAAAACGTCGTGGTTAAATTAATACGGTTGTTATTATAAAAGGTTTTTCAATTAGAGCGAGTAGATTTTGGCGGCCCGTGGCGGCCATTTTGTTTTGGTGATATCTATCAAATCTTTTGTTTATTATTCAGTTACTTATGCCAAATCACCATGACAAGCTAAGCTACACGATTGAACAGCACGTTTAAATGATAAAACTTGTGCATGAGCGATTTGATGGTAAGGTTATCTCTCGCAGGGGATGTGAACTTGCCACCAAGGTCATGCGATTTGACCCCGCTAGACTTTTTTACGAGGCTGCAAGGAAAGGGCTATGTTTTTCGCGCGTATCTTGTATGTATGTATGTATTATGTAATATTCTTTATTATCTCGTATCTTTCAAACCACTTGACGGCTTTTTATAATGAAGACATCGTTAGATAATCTTGGCCGCCCAAGTTTTCTTAGAGTAAGTTAAGTGCCGTTAAAAAAAAGAATTATGGTGCATTTTGGGCGCCATATTGTAGGAGTTGCAATTTTTTTTTCGTCGGTACCCATCTAGAGGGGTAACAAAATGAAGGGGTACATAAATATATACCACTTATATGTTTATAGTCATTCGAAAATAAAAGTATAACTAAAAATTGCATTTTTTTTTTCGGGTTTCTTAAAATCTATGGAAATAAACCACAAATCACAATTGACCGATGCCCTAAAGGTGAACACACACACACACACACACACACACAGGCCATCACTCAAATTCAGCCGAATCTTGGACCACTCGGATCTGTGCCTACTGCCACTGTAAATAGCCGAGGCGGGCATTTGAACGATGTCATATTCCACACTTATTGGCACAAGTGGGCTTTTCAAATAAAAAATGTTTTTTTTTATAATACCTCACTCACAGCTTGTTTTATTTCATTTCAACATCTACCCACCCTTATTAAAAAACCCTTTACAAATAAAAGCCGCCGATTTCAGTAATCAGCCATTGGATGAAATTTTGTAGTGTCGGATTAGCAATAGAGTATTTTAATCATTTTATTTGATCATTGCGAGTTTATCTGGAGTGATGTAGAATCAGCCATCAGGACTCAAAAAAAAGTACGAATTAAAAAAATCTTTAATAAATATTAAAACAAGTTTTTTCGCACTCCTCTCATCAATCCCTTTCATTTGATAGTCATTTCCCAATAATTGGTACGCCATGTTTGGGAGACAGCCATATTGGATTTAGTGATGATCAGCGTTTTAATGTTCCCACTGCTGGGACACAGGCATCCTCTCTGTGAGAGGGAATGGGCCGTAATCCGCCACGCAACC
This sequence comes from Anorthoa munda, assembly GCA_945859665.1. Lineage (NCBI taxonomy): Eukaryota > Metazoa > Arthropoda > Insecta > Lepidoptera > Noctuidae > Anorthoa > Anorthoa munda. The sequence goes on from OX243894.1 coordinate 9,739,924, forward strand.
CCAGTGCGGGTTGGTGGATGTCACATGTCTTCGAAATTTTGGATCTAAGACGTGGCGGTTTCCTCACGATGTTTTCCTTCACCGTTTTGAGAGCAGTGTTGATGAAATAATTTGCACAAAGTAAAGCACCTGCCTGGGCTCGAACCCACGACCTACAACTTGTAAGTCGCGGCCTTTACCACTGGGCCACCACTGCTCTTTGGATTGTTATTAATAGGATTTAATATTATTAAGTAACCGTGTATTGTGTTTCTTATTTCTCGTGTCTCCTGTGCGGGTCACAAATAAATATTTTTCTTTCTTTCTTTCTTTTCTTTATTGTAATCCAAACCGCACGTGTAACCAAAATATCAGCTTAATCGATTGAGGATAACTGTGGGCTTATTTCGTTAACGTAAACGATCTCTTATGTCAATTTCTAAACAAAAAAAAGGTTTCTTCTTACTGTCAACAGACGGCGCTTATCCAGTTTCATTTCAATACAAATTGGCGTTTACGTTAACGCGACCCAGCGCGAGACAAAACTCGCACTAAGGCTTGACACGCATTGCGATTTTTTGCCGCGCAGATCATATTCGCGCGAACTTTTATCCGCGTACTGAATCTAACTAACACGCACCACGTATAAAATTCCTTGAGATTTTTGTCTCTTTCTACCCGTTCATAGAGCTCAAAATGTTCCCGCGAATTAAATCCGCGCCGCGGTGCTGTAGGTTTTGTGGCAAAACACGGTGTTCTTGCGGTATTATTGTCGCGCGCTATTATATATATATACTATTTTACCGCTATGCGCGCAGCTTCATACGTCTTCGACCTATGGAATTCCATAGGTCGAAGAATGGGCGGAAATAAATCGCGCTAAGCTAACTAAGCCTAAGTCCAGTTTTAAAATTCAGTTGCAAGATTTGACCTTACATGCTAACTAACAATCAATCTGCGTAGCCTTTTCCCAACTATATTGGGGTCGGCTTCCAGTCTAACCGGGTTCAGCTGAGTACCAGTGTTTTACATGAAACGACTGCCTATCTGACCTCCACAACCCAGTAACTGGGTAACACGGAACCCCTTGGCTAGACTGGTGTCAGATCTCAAGCTTCTGACTACTCGTAACGACTGTCAAAGATCTTCAAATGACAGCCGAGACCAACGGCTTAACGTGCTTTCCGAACCACGGAGGAAACTCGGTATGTTGAAATGGTCACCCATCCACGGACCAACCTCGTCAAGCGTTGCTTAACATTGAAGATCGACCCGTGCGGCTGTTATTATTTAGCCACGAGCTCCTCTGCTAACTTACAAGGCAAGTTTAATAACAGCTGACAGATGCCTACAGATAGTTATTCCAGGTCTAGTTATTTGTGTTTGTAACTTTAATGTTTGTAAACGCACACACGAAATAGTAGAAACTCCTAGTGGGGGAAAGGAAAAAACAAAACTTGATGTTATAAAACTAATTCTTTCGCCAGCTCATCACCACACACACGGTGGCGCAGCATGCTCGCACGGTCATACACACGGTTCATCTGGAGGAGCCTCTCGCGGCTGGAGACTATTCCGAAGATCACGAGACCACAAGCAGACCAACGGCGCCCTGGTCAACGGAGACTACACCATGAAGGACCTGGCGACTGTTGAAACTAACGTCGTGGGCTCGCAGCCGAGGTGAGTACGTGAGAGTACACATTGAGACACAGAGGACACGGTGAGACACAGAGTACACAGCGGTTTAGCACGCTCGCACGGTCATACACACGGTTCCTCTGGAGGAGCCTTTCGCGGCTGGAGACTGTTCCGAAGAGCACGAGACCACAATCAGACCAACGGTGCCCTAGTCAACGGGGACCTGGCCACTTTTGCGACCAACGTTATAGGCTCGCAGCCGAGGTGACTGCATGAGAGTACACAGTGAGACACAGAGGACACGGTGATACACATTCACGGTTCCTCTGGAGGATCTTCTCGCGTGACGATATGAGCTAGCACTCCAGCGCCCCGGTCAAAGGTAACTGCAGAACAATATAGTTGTAGTCAGTAAGAGTCTGACAGATCCCACTGCCCGACATCATGAGAAATTCCACACGCATAAAAATTTATGGTTCAGAAAGATGGCAAATCCAATAAATAGGGATAGAATACGAGCTCTATAGCTAAAAGGATATAAGTGAGAGTACCTTTATTAAACGTTTTTGTCCTATAAAATCATTATTGTTACAGGAACATCAACCTTCGGGCAGCACTGATCCACGTCATAGGTGATCTCATACAGAGTTGTGGAGTACTTCTTGCCTCTATACTTATTAAGTTCTATGTAAGTACCTACTTGTTGTGTCCACAATATGATTTATTTTTTTATTTAGCGGGAGCAGTCTACCTGCAGGGCAAGTCTTTCAGATTTTATGGCTACCGTAACAAGTTTTACAGTCCTTCAAACGATAGCCAAAGTCAAAGACAAATGTATTTATTTCAACTAGGCCAATATGCGGCACTTTTGAACCTTAAAATTTACATGTAATAAAAATTGATTCTACCGTGCATTCGGAAAAGTAGGTTGTTAAAGGAAAAAATAAAGGCTTTTTACAATATTTACATAAGTAGTACATACATTAATAAATTCTTATACGTGAGAACGATGCACCCAGCACTACTATACTAAATATAGGTATAAAGTATTACAAGCACTAACAGGTAAATTCCTTCACTTGATAAATAGGGACATGGTTCTCACATACTTACAAATATTGCAAACATAGGTAAATTACCTAATTCAACAACAACGGAACAGTGTGCGAGTCAATTTTTTAAACAAATAGAGAAAAATATAATATATAATAATTATGAATATACCGTATACAAATTAACCATTTTGATTCTTTCTACACTAAAGATTGCCCTATGGAGCAGGACCAGCCGAAACAAATGGCTTAAGAGCCTTACTCCCGATTAGTGCCGTAAGACGGGACTAAAGACCATCTAGGTTTAATAAAAAATTGTAGTAGTATTTAATTATTTTTTATGTACATCATTTGGTAATTATATTTTTTTCGTATAACACGATATTTTTGCCTAAGCCTTCAAAACGACTTGGATGTTTAAAAAATAATTTTACACAGAAAAATAGATGGTTAGAATTTTTTACACAGAAAAATAGATGGTTAGAATTGTTTTCTTAACCAACATAGCTTATGTAAATCAAACAATATTTTGCAAACCAAACTCCTATGGAGGTTCAATATTCAATCCTGGCTCTGAGCGGGCCAGGGCCAGTAGCGCGTTAGCATTGGAGAATATATACGCCTTAACGTGCGTGCCGAGGCACGGAGGATTTTCAACTTTAAATATTTATTTTATTTTGTCTCCAGCCCGAAGCGAAGGTGGTGGATCCTATCTGCACGTTCGTATTCAGTTTCCTGGTGCTGCTGACGTCAGCACAGGTGGTCAGGGATGCGCTTGCCATGCTCATGCAGGCTGTGCCCAAGACGTTTAGGTTTGTAAGATTTTTTTGTGCTGGTAACTCTTTGTGGAGGCTGGCATGGTACCAACAAAATTAATACTACTTGGTGTGACAATCTACAAAATAACTGTGCACCTCGACCCCACTCCCGCCTACCCGCGCGGCGCCCCGAGTTCGCCTCGTGCATGTCAGAGTGACGTCACAGCGCCCACGTCACAGCGTCAGGTGCCGGGTGCACAGACATTTGGACCGAGCAGTAGAGACCGTCACGAGTGACCTACCGAAGCGAAGCATGAGTAAAATGGTGACTTGTGTGGTTCTATAGAAGTATAGACAGTATTTAAAGGAATATACACAGGCCGCTTATGAGGTATCGTGTCTGCGATCTCAATATTAGCCAAATTTAGGATTTTGTATTTTGTGTTTTTTTCCATCCGTGTCCTTTATACAACAGATCAGGTTTCATCACTTGGACATTTGTATGCACCTTATTGCATTGTAATAAAGGTTCATTACAAGAACAGAAACATCGTTATATCTCGTGAACCCCAAAAAAGAAATAAAAATGTTTTCTAATTATGAATATAACGTGTTTTCCTACAATATACAACCAAATTCATCAAGATACAACTATTTTTTCAAAGGGGCCCAAGTTCCCTTACAAAATGGGTATTCCCATTTTAGAATATTATATGGTACCACATCTAGCAAATGCATTTGCGGGTATACAATATCACAGATAATATAATACTAGCATACAGATGCCTCATCCCTTACAAAGAAACCGTGCCGTAACTAGCGTTTTTCGTCTGATTATACCGATTTATTTTGTACATCGTACGCGTTCGTTTTCGTTCCATGGCGATAGATGGTGTTAGCAACGACTTGCAAGTAAAAGGGTTTACTCGGTGCATGAATATTTTTTCATTAAATACAGTGAAGATTTGTTTTATAGTATTTTTTGCACGTTTTTACAGTTTCATTACACCAAAATGTGTTACAATACAAATTTAAACTATCGAGTGGAATGCCTCAGACATCTAAAACTGTGCCATCTATTGTCATCAATTTTAAATAATCCGTTTAAATAATCTTTGAAATGTGAATTAAGAGCCCAATATTCCATAATTTTGTGCTTAGGAGAGTTGATTAAACAAGAACATACAATTTTTATGTTTAATTCTAGAAAATTTTAATTTTATCCACAATTCAATAACAACACGGAGCATGTCGCGCCATCTAGTGAGATTTATGTGAACCAAATTCCCTTAGCGCTGGAACCCCGTGACAAAATTTAAAGCATTGAATACATACAGTGTGAACCCTAAATGCAGTGCAATAAAAAGCTATTTATGCAATAGGTACGCGTGCTAAAACTTCATTTTAAATAATTTTGTTTTTCATTTATTTATTAATATTAAGTCGTATATTAATTCGCAGGTATCGCGAATGCGTGTCCATGTTGTCCTCCTTGAACGGCGTACGTCACGTGCATTCACTGCACGTGTGGGCTCTGTCGACGCACTACGTCATCCTCACGGCACACGTGGCTATTGGTAAGTAGACGACTTTCAACAATAAATACTAAAGCTATTTATCAATATTAGCTCTTAAGGGCTAATATTGTTTAACAGCTTTTAACGGTTATATAAGCGGTTTAACATTGCTTTAGATGACAAAATCGACGCTTGCGAATTTTTTCTTGCGTCAATTTGACCAGAACTTTTTTTTAAATCTGCGTCATACTAAGAATTTCTCCTGTATCGTGGGTGTATTTACAAACATCTAATGACTTGAATATGAATTTTGTCCACCTAAGAATGTACGGTCAAATTATAAGTTCTTGTCAAATCAAATCATCCTTATTGCCATTCGCCTTTTTATATTATTATTAAATCCACTTTCTTCCACAGACGAGCTAACAGACCCAGAAGCAGTCCTCCACTCGTGCCAGCAACTAGCACGCACGGAATGGGGCGTAGCGAACGCCACATTCCAGATAGAGAGATACACAGCCCACATGCTGTCCTGTGACACCTGCAGCCTGCAGCCCGCACACACGCCTTGACATCTGACCACGCTCGCCTAGGCAGGTTAGTAGTGACCCTCACCAGATAGAGAGATACACAGCCCGCATGCTGTCCTGTGACACCTGCAGCCTGCAGCCCGCACACACGCCCTGACATCTGACCACGCTCGCCTAGGCAGGTTAGTAGTGACCCTCACCAGATAGAGAGATACACAGCCCGCATGCTGTCCTGTGACACCTGCAGCCTGCAGCCCGCACACACGCCCTGACATCTGACCACGCTCGCCTAGGCAGGTTAGTAGTGACCCTCACCAGATAGAGAGATACACAGCCCGCATGCTGTCCTGTGACACCTGCAGCCTGCAGCCCGCACACACGCCCTGACATCTGACCACGCTCGCCTAGGCAGGTTAGTAGTGACCCTCACCAGATAGAGAGATACACAGCCCGCATGCTGTCCTGTGACACCTGCAGCCTGCAGCCCGCACACACGCCCTGACATCTGACCACGCTCGCCTAGGCAGGTTAGTAGTGACCCTCACCAGATAGAGAGATACACAGCCCGCATGCTGTCCTGTGACACCTGCAGCCTGCAGCCCGCACACACGCCCTGACATCTGACCACGCTCGCCTAGGCAGGTTAGTAGTGACCCTCACCAGATAGAGAGATACACAGCCCGCATGCTGTCCTGTGACACCTGCAGCCTGCAGCCCGCACACACGCCCTGACATCTGACCACGCTCGCCTAGGCAGGTTAGTAGTGACCCTCACCAGATAGAGAGATACACAGCCCGCATGCTGTCCTGTGACACCTGCAGCCTGCAGCCCGCACACACGCCCTGACATCTGACCACGCTCGCCTAGGCAGGTTAGTAGTGACCCTCACCAGATAGAGAGATACACAGCCCGCATGCTGTCCTGTGACACCTGCAGCCTGCAGCCCGCACACACGCTCTGACATCTGACTACGCTCGCCTAGGCAGGTTAGTAGTGACCCTCACAAGATAGAGATACACAGCCCACATGCTGTCCTGTGACACCTGCAGCCTGCAGCCCGCACACATGCCCTGACATCTGACCACGCTCGCCTAGGCAGTTCTGTGGCTAATACAGCATATTCAGCCTATAATTTACTTACTGCTGGGACACAGGCGTCCATAATCCACTACAAGTTGGTGTATATCACACTTCTCAGAATTGTTGGTTCCAATAAGCCATAACTCTCTTTCCTCTCGTTTTAAGAGCAGAGGAAAGCGTATGTTAGGTCCGCTACTACAGTGCCACAACTGCTCTTGGCATGGTTGGTTACCCTCCAATTCTCAATAGCCAAAAATGATTACCGCTTTAACGATGATTTGAAAAGCTTCCATGTTTGTGGCCCAACAAATATCGCTTAGCTATCAAAATCTGATTTAACGATGTGAGTTGTGACAGGTCGTTGAGATCCTTAAAATAGTGTTGTCCTACATGATGACGACATGCGCGCCGTTCTTTGAGACAATCTCAGTTATTTATTATTATTTATTATATACTTTATTGAACACCACAAAAAAACATACAGGACAAATGTTCAAATACACAAGTTACTCAGTTACTATTTGCTCTAAAAGCCAGCGCGCACTAGCGACTTTTAGTTGACCAATAGTTTGATCGCTATCATACGCCACGCGAAATATCCCAATTTTTACCCCACTGCCGAAGGAGGGTAATGTGTTTATCAGTCTATGTATGTATGTAAGTATATATGTATGTATGTATGTATGTATGTATGTATGTATGTATGTATGTATGTAAGTATGTATGTATGTTTGTTCCTGTGGCGTTCTAGAGACCAAACGCGTGGGCCGATTTTGATGGTTCTTACGTCAATCGATTCGTCTAAACCCCGCGAGTGTCACTGGCTACATGAAAATTGGAAAATAGGAAAATGGCTGTTCTTATACGCCATATTGTGGGGGCCCAAATGTTTTTTTTCTTCCAAACCTATCGTGTGGAGTATCAAAATACAGGATTTTAAGAGGTGATTTCAAAAATATATAACACTTATATGTTTAAATGTAACTAATTCGAAAAAAAAAAATTACTAAAAAGTTATAAATAAAAAATGTTAATTAAAAAAATCAAAAAACCCGACTGCTTGATAAGCGAACTAAAAAGACTTAAACAAGGAGAAAATCAAGCTGTGCAGTCGGAGGATACGTCTGGTTTTGGTCAGCCAGCTCGCGAAGATGTATCCTCCGACAGCACAGCATGATTTTCTCCTTGTTTAAGTCTTTTTAGTTCGCTTATCAAGCAGTCAGGTTTTTTGATTTTTTTAATTAACATTTTTTTTATTGCGTGCACTTCAGTATAGCTCCATACTGATTCCCTGAACGATGCAACTATCGATCAAGAAAAAGTCGCTAGTGCGCTAAGATGTTTTCAGTCGCTGTTTTTCTCTTTAACCATTAAAAGTAGGCGTGACAAAATAATAAAATTAGTTTTTTTTTTCACAGGAAGTGACAACATAATAAATGGAGCCTGATTCGATTGACGCAAATTGTACACTATGCATTTAAAAGGGGCCAGCTGTCAATCATGCAACCAAGTGATTGATAAATTGATTGAAGAACAGTGTTGCAATTTATGCGATTGAACAAGGACAAAATAGTGTGGGTTATCAATCGTCAAAATGATTGATAAAAAAGTGATTGATTGATTGATAAAGATGGTGTTTTGTATTTTTTGAAACGGTTGAATAGTTAGGACCAAGTGATAAGTGGCATCAATCATCAATGTGATTGAAAGATTGATTGATTGATAGACTAAATTGTTGAATTAGTGTATGTAATATGGCTAGAACTTTTGAAATGAAGATACTGTCTTAGTTGAATGCGTTACTGATCTCAAGGAAACAACTTTCAAACAAATAATTTTTAAGTGTTCTACGAGTTTCTTCGAAGCGCTTGTCATTAACTAATTTTAAAGTATATTGCACACTATGCAAGTACTCTTTGGTTGCCTGTCTAGTATGTCATCTGCCTTAGAATTTGCTAAAAAATTAAAAGAAAAATTACTTACCAACAGTTTGGTGACATGCAAATTGTTAGACTTGTAAAAAGAAATTAACGCATAATATTATTGTTATGGTTTAAATAATAACGTAGAAAAAACATTAAAAACTAGACTTTGTAAAAGAAAAGTATTATAAATCGTGCCAATATTTTGAAAAAAAAAAAAACTAATTATGCATTCCAAATCGTTGACCCGATGTATTAAATTAAAAAAGATATTATATTTAGTTAATTTATTATTATAAAAATGTATGTTTTAGTGTATAAGCGAATTATTAAAAATCAATTATTATTTAGTACTTAATAATTATTGTATAATGTGTATAAATTGATATGATTTTGTAACTTATTGACTGTTCAATGTTGAAATACCTTTTTAGGTTGTTAGGAATAACTCATAAGTTACGTAATTCTTGAAAAGTTAAGGTAAGCGGATATTTTTTTATCGAGCTTAGGATTTCTGTCCGTCTGTCCCGAGTTTCTTTCTCGGTAATTCATAAAGAGGCTATTCCTACGAAATTTTGTAGATATTTGGATTTCTCGTTTTTCCCAATTATCGGACATAAACCGTCAAAAACGCACAATTCGATCTTTAAATCATCAGTTAGTCTATTTGAGTTTTAAAAGATTTTATTTTTAATAATGGGTTACGTAACTTATATGTAGTTCTCAAATTAATGCAATGAATTTCCGTATGTTATGTACAATTGATTCCAAATAATCTTAGTCTTAACTTATTTATTCAAACAAATGCTATATTAAATATTACAAGGTGGGTAGTTGTAAATTTGCCCAGTAAATATGTGCTCAGTATACTTACATCAGAATTGCAAGCTTGTTCATGAATGCATTATACAGAGGGCAGCAGAGTTACTATGATACCCGTTGTTTTACATACATACATAAACTCACGCCTTTTCCCATGGGGGTAGGCAGAAACTACAGAACGTCAGCTGCTACGATCCTTACATACTTCTTTTGCTTCACTCACATTCATACATCTAGTCATACACACACGCCGGTTATGAGTACTGCGCACGTGGCCTTTCTGAAGAACATCACCTATAAGGTCTATGTATGTTTTTCTAGGGCGTCCCCTCCCGGCGTTTCCATTCACGTCTGCCCTGTAAATACCTTTCGTTAGTCGCCTTTCATTCATCCTGTCAACATGGCCAAACCATCTTAACATACTCTTTTTTTTAGTCAATGTTTTCTTTAATATAAAAGGCAGAAGATAATTATAGAAAAATATATACAAGTTACGACATAATCAAAGTTTCAATGGTAACTGTGCCCTCGGTTGACACCAAGTTAAGCTTATAATGTTTGCTATATTTAGTTTAATTATTATTAATAATTTCTAGTGACTGAATGTTGACGTTGCTGAAGCGTGAATTTGAATTTTTATTGGCATTGTATAATAGTTATTAAACAATGCCAATAATTATTATGTAGTGATTCGAAATCATTTCCTCCAATTCGACTCGTCAAATTGACTTGACTTGTCTTCAGGCTATAATAAAACCATCTACGTATTTTTCATCTCTAATATTCACCAAAATTAATAATTTTAAGAGTCTAATTCAAGACAGGCTTCAGCAACAACCTTGTACTTAAAATATAACCAACCAACCTTGTACTTAATGTGTATGTAGCTTACGGTTGAATTTCGTGCTCAAATAATAAAATATTGTGATAGCTGTACATTACACGTTGTTCATTGCATTCCATTGTTGTATTGTATAGTAAAGTATAACACGTACAACATATCTGTGCACGTCGACCCCACTCCCGCCCCCGCGCGGCGCCCCGCGTTCTCTTGGAGCGCCAATAGCGAGAGTCGAACGTCACAATGACGTCATAGAGCCAAGTGCACAGTTATATTGGCCGAATAGTAGTGTTATTTAAATTGTATAGATGGACAGGGTACGCTGATGGGTAGTAAACTAGATTCTTTAGAGATTTTATTTATTTCTTTGTTTTTTATCGTTTTACAGACTGAATCTGGTTTTCTGGAAGTTAATTCAATATATCAGCTATAAAATTTATGCTGTTGTGATTGGCTGGCCAAAGTAATAGCAACCGATCATATGAATTGACAAAATACAGAATGATTTTTAATTCGTTAGCAGTCTTTCAGGTGTAGGTAATCATGAATTATGAATACTTAACTTTTGTTATGTGAAAACCTCAGAAAATACAAAAATACTGATATTTTCTACATTTTGTCGTGTATTTCGAAAAAAAATATAGCTGATATTTTTTCAAGATTTAGCAGTGTTTCGCATAGCAAAACTCATGAGTTATTTTTATTTCAACCCCTGAAATATTGAAAATAGATGAGGAGTCACCCTGTATAGAGTGAGCAGTGGTGGCCCAGTGGTATCGGCCGCGACTTACAAGTTGTAGGTCGTGGGTTCGAACCCAGGCAGGCGCTTTACTTTGTGTAAATTATTTCATTACCACTGCTCTCAATAATGGTGTATCCTAGAACCAAAAATTTGAAGATTTAATGTGACATCCACCAACCCGCACTGGGCCCGCGTGCTGGATTACGGCCCATTCCCTCTCACAGAGAGGAGGCCTGTGTCCCAGCAGTGGGAACATTAATAGGCTGATGATGTATTGAGTATATGTTTAGAAACCGAGTTCAGTCTGGCAACACATAATTTTAATAATTTGAAAATTGTGTTCCAAGACAAAATTTCATGTTTCTTGAATGCAACATTATTATAATATATTTGTATCTAGTCTTCCGTTACCTAAATGTTTAAAAAAAGAATCATGTTTGTTACCCCAAAGCGCCTAAGAGAAGTATTTAGCTACATGAGAAGCAAGTTAGTAATAAGCAAATAGTCGATTAGTACGTTTTAATATGTTAACCAAAATGTAATGAAACTAGCTGTTGTAAATTATCTTTTTGTATTTATCCGCTCAATTTTCAAATATTATTATTATGTAACGCGAATTATTATTAGATACTTTATTGATTGTGGGTTTATTTCTGTTGAAACTGTTTGAAATGCTAAGGCCGAGGTTCTCACCTCTAAATTATCGCAGAATTAATGTGACACATTGTCGAGCACGCGTTATCTGCTGTGATTGGTTGAACGAATTTTCACCAGCCAATCACACCAGATAACGCGTGTTTGACAATTGTACAATTGTAATTGACTTGTCGTTGTCACATTAATTCTGCGATAATTTAGAGGTGAGAAACTCTGCTTAAGACGAGTTAGCTTAGCTAAGGTAATTTTTCATACTTGTGTTGCAAATCGCAGACTATGTTAAAATGTATGATAAATTTACCTCAGCTATTCAAGCAAAGATAACTTAAGCTATTGGTCTACAACCGGCTTTAGGGCCACATAACTCAATTTGATGGGCTTAAATCAATTAGCAATAATCTCTTACATCCTGACCAATATAATCCGAATTTGGACAAACAAAACTAACAAGCTAAAGAAGAAACCATAAGATTTCCTTTATCTTAGCGTTATCCTGGCAATTGTCGCCATTTACAACTAAATGCATTCGTAGAGGCTATTTAGAAAGCTTGGGCGACATCCAAGCACCTCATATATCTCTTAAGGCGATATATACGCCCCAATGTTAACGCAGTACTGGCCGTGCGCCCGCTCGATGCCAAAATATCAATATTGAACATCCTTTTGAACAGTTTTGTTTGAAAAATATTATTTGATTTACAAATGACATTTCAGTTATGAAGAAATTCCAGCAATAAATTTTCCTGTGTAAAAATATATTTAAACATCCAAGTCGTTTTGGAGGAGTTTCCAAAAGTAGCGAAAATATATCGTGTTGTTTATTATTTTTTTAAAGCAAAACTATTTGTTATACGAAAAAAACATGTTTCACAAATAATGTACATGAAACAATATATATTTAATTTCAAACTAGAAGTATGCTTTAGAAAGTTACCGTTTTACGGCACTAAAGCGGTTGTAGGCCCTTAATAAGTTGGTGTCAGCGAAGTTTTAGTTTAGTCTGACGCTAACAAGTGTAGCGTATTACTCTCCTAATGGTTTTTGACAGTTGCTGGAACGAAAATATTACAAACTTTATGTGACTCGTTGCAAAATAAAAATCACATCACTTGACTTGCGTGTAACGTCTCCATCTAGAAACCTCTATTATAGCTTGATTACTTCTTATAAATTGTTCAGTGAATTTGTTTGGTAGATAATGGCTATCTGAAACTTAACCAGTCCTTCATAATATTGGTAACAGACATGGGCGTACCCAGGGGGGGAAGGGAGAGGCAGCTGCCCCCCCCCCTGGAAATCTCGCAGAACATGTATGAACTCGCCTAATTACGAATCAAAGTGTAAACGGGCCCGTAAGCTCTAACTTTTAAATAAACGGCAAAATGCACGGTGCAATTGCCGAAGATTACCGAATCTAGCCGAGCGTTGAAAATCTGACTTTGCCCCCCCCCCCCCTTCCTAGGCCAGAAGCTGGGTACGCCCATGGTAACAGATATTTTCAACAGAAATAAATCACTATAGTTCTTGGAGCCAAAATGTAACCAAAAAGACGTATTTTTGTAACTGATTTGTGTATGTATATTATATGATTATGAAGTAGATAAGTATTAAAGTTTCTTTGACCGTTTATTTAGCGTTCAGTGTTGTTTCCGTCCTGTGAGTTATGTTCTGTTGTACTTGTACTGAATAAAGTCATTATTGAAAATAATAATAATCTGTGTTCTTCTTTCTATTTAGTGACTACCTCCTTGGTGTAGTAGTCCCAAGCGCTACTGCTTGGTTCGATTCTTGTTTCGGACAAAGTGTTATTGGGTTTTTCAATCTGGAATTTTCAGGAGTATGTATTTGCGGCCGGTTGATAAACTCGCCCCCTATCACATGGGGCTTAAACATAGCTGGTGAAATGTGGGTGTACAAAGGCACGGGGTCCCAGCGCTAACAAAGAAATTTTGGTTCAAATAAATGTCACTAGATGGCGCGATATGCATTTATTTATTATTGAATTGTGTAAAATTAACATTTTCTAGAATTGATCATATACGGATGATGTGGTCGACGATGGATCGCGCTTGCCTAGAAATAACCTATTCAATCTAGGGGTCTTTAAGTCAAGAGACTTAAAGACCCCTAGATTGTAGCTATCGGGAAACACAGACTCCGGCAGGGAATTACACTCCTTAGCTGTACGCATAATAAAAGTATTCTCAAAAAACGTTTAGCGCGTGTGGGGTGAGATGTCCACCATGTACCGATGCCGCATCGCCGTACGTCTGGTAGTCCGATGATGAAACGGGCTGGGCGGAATTAGATCATGCAATTCTATCGCACACTCCCTGAAATGTAATCGATAAAAAACCGATAAGCTGACAACTCGGCGACGATGTTCAAGACTCTGGAGCTTTGACTTAACCAGTGTCTCATCGCCGATGAGCTTCTTGGCCCGCTTTCTGAAAATGAGCTTCCTGAAAACGGTGGTTCCCCTGTCAGGAGACCGCCGACGCCCGCTGCAGACTGTGGCAGAATACTTTTCCCCCACCAACACAGTATGTACCTCCAAGCAAGCATCTTACCGCAGGATCTAACCTTCCGTGGTCTACATGGAAGTCCCTGAACCGCCTCAGAACCCAGGTAGGAAGGTGTAACTCCAACCTCGCAAAATGAGTTTACCTCGACAGAACAGCGGCAGGGTATGCATGTGATGCTGCGTCGCACATCCTGTCCTGTGCTCTGTGCCCAAAACATGCAACTAGGGTGATCTATGTGCTGCTACAGATGACGTCGTGGAGGTGGGTAAGTTTTAGGCCAAACAAATTTGAAGACTGTCGTGCCAGCGACAAGAAAATAAGCCTTGTTGATTTTACGGTTTAAAATGTTTAATTAGAATAATAAGAGAGAGATGACCAAATATGTTTAGTTTGTTAAATACTAAAAAATATTAAAAAACTGTTATAAATCTTGTTTGATCTGAAACATAGAATAGAATATACTCTAAATTCATCAGTCAGTTCCGAATTGAGAACCTTTCGATATTGTATGCCCTACTCCACAGTACACGCTCGAGGCGAAACCTGTCTTTGCCAGCAGTTGTGAGGGCCATGTTGGCAGAGACAAAAAAACCGGAGGTAAATGGCCTCCTTCTGTGAGACCGTGATGGAACAGAAAGAGGTCGCCGAGCGGGATCGTGAGAAGGCCTATACCACTCGGAAAAGAAACCGTCGGGGAGGCAACCACCCCGCCTGCATCATATGCGGGTGGGACTCCGGGGTTTCGGGCGCTCAGACAGGTGACTCTGTCCACCTTTTTTTTTGTGGGTGGGAAATCATCCATCACCATTCAGCTAAAATGATGATGATGATGAAAGTTAAGTTATTTAACGGCGGTTTCCAACAGTAACCAATAACATTTGAAAATTTGAGCAAGAGAATACAGATAAGTTAGGTTTTCTGATGAAATGAAAAGGGTCTTCAGTTCCGTTTTGCCGCTCTGGGCATTTGACCGGCTGCCCCCCCACACACCGCAAAATAAATAGTACTACGAGTCTCTGAGCTAAGCTGCGGACAGACGGACGCACATGGCGTCTTGTTGAATACGGAACCCTAAAAAGAGGTGAAATAAAACTGCAAGCGATTTATTAATATTAATTTATTATAATAATGTGAAGGCGTCTCCTCGTATGTACATCGTACACGTTACCGCTAACATTTGTACACTTTATCACAACTGACAAAATAATCACTACAGCTGGTTCACGGATCGATGGCAGATAGAAACTTTGTTAAAAATATTGTTGATGGATCTTGTACACAAGACACATTTAGATAAATCGCAATCGCACAAACAGTGCCAGAAAGATATTTAATTCTAAGGGCGGTTAGGCACTACATCCGATCCGTGTCTTTGAAATTTCGCTTCCGAAGTAGCCCCTACTTGTAAGGAGGCTTGCTTACACACTACATCCAAACTCTATTCGTCATAAGTTATAACATAATCCGTCATAATTTAGAACCTTTTGAACTTCGAACACAAAACACGGACGAGTGGTGCGTAACCGCCCTAAGGCCCACGCAGGATTAATTAAATTTAAGCGCGAATACATAATTTAAAATGATTCTGTCCGCCATCTTTAAGAGGCAATGCGGTCGCAGACATCCGACTGAATTTGCTTACTAAAAAGTCATCAAAAAAAAGTCTAAAAAGTTATCATTCGAGGTTTGGCACTCGCCTATTCCCTCCTCCAATATTAGACCAATTTAAAAGATATGCCACAAACTGCAAAAGAAAGATATATACTGTGCCCCTATGATTTCCTTTTTACCCGACTGCCGAAGGAGGGTAATGTGTTTATCAGTCTATGACTGTATGTATGTTTGTTCCTATGTGGCGTTCTAGAGACCAAACGCGTTGGCCGATTGTGTTGATTCTTACTTAGACTTGCGAGTGTGGCTACAATTGGATTATAGAAAAATGGCGGCTTTTGGGCCCCTCAAGGGCCCATATTTTTCATCATGTGGTGTATCAAAATAAAGGGTTTTAAAAGGTGATTTCAAAAATATTAAAATATTATGTTAACTAAAAAGTTATAAATAAAAAAGTTAATTCTAAAAATCAAAAAACCCGTAGCTTAAGAAGCGAACTGGAAATCTAGTTTTGGTCAGCCAGCTCGCGAATATGACGTATCCTCCGACTGCGCAGCATTCTTTTTGTTTACGTCTTTTTAGTTAGTTTCTTAAGCAGTCGGGTTTTTTGATTTTTTGAATTAATTTACATTAAATATTTTTTTTTTTTTTTTAATCACGGTCAATCTTAATTTTTGGCAAGCGTGATCCATCAGCGACCACATAGTCGCTTACTATCTGGTGAGATCGTGATCAAACGCTACTCTGTCAATTCTAACACTTCAGTCTGAAGATTCACCAGACAATTTTATTTGATTTTGTATAAGATTTGATTTTAAAAAGAAAAAAAGTAATTAATATATATTAATATATTATCTATCTGCTATCGATCCGTTCACAAAACACATACAATTATTGTTATGCTATATAAAAACATCTTCAGTTACACTTGCACAAGTTTTTTATAACATTTGTTTAAAAAATATTATAATTTAATAGTTCGTTCTCAGCTGCTTAGTATATGAAGGAATGTAAGTTTTGTATAAAGCTATGCAAGCATGGAGAAAGCTGAAGTGCATAGCACCATGATTGGAAATAGTGGGTAGAATTCTGTACAAAATTGATTGAAAGCTCATCGAGATCGGTTGATAAATTTGCTGTATCTGATATTTCATTATAAATTGACAGAAGTATTGATCAATAAGGCGTCGTCTTAAGGGCCTTCCACCGCTTTAGTGCCGTAAAACGGTTACTTTCTAAAGCATACTCCTTAGTAACGGTTAGGTTGAAAGGTTTGAAAAAAATATAATATATTTATGTTTGATTCATGTACATTATTTTTGAAACAAGGTTTTTTCGTGTAACTATTAGTTTTACTTTAAAAAAAAAATAACAACACGATATTTTTTCGCAACTTTTGGATACTCCTCCAAAATTACTTGGATCTCTAAAAATATTTTTACACAGTAAAATTGATGGCTGGAATTTCTTCATAACTGAAACTGAAAAGATATATGTAAATCAAATAATATTTTGGAAACAAAACTGCTCAAAAGGAGGTTCAATTGATATTTTGGCTCCGAGCGGTCGCACGGCCAGTACTGCGTTAACATTGTTTTAATAGAAAGTGCTAATCGCGTGAATACTCAACCTTCGCGTTTGTTTGTTCGGCAAAACCGAAAGGAGTCATGTCGTTCGATTTTGTCGATGCTCGAGCAGTTTACAATTGTACGGCGATTCTTATTGATCAAGCTATCTGTCCTATAATGTTACCAACAATTATTAAAATTAATGTACAGCTGTCTCAAGTAAACCTGATTTATTTAATCCTCAATATTAATGTCATCAATATTTAAAAAATAGCTGCAATTCTGAGTATTTCATAAAAAATAGGGTCATTCTTATGTAGCTTTATATACTTTTCCGTACCGGCCTGCCATATTTTTCTTATAAAATATAGTGACTGTACATTGCATTGTTCTTATATTTAATTACCGTACATGGTTACAATATGGAACATCGAGTTTTAGAATACATTTTAAAAAAAATTTTTTTTTTTTTTTACAAGTTTTTGTTGGGATACGAACAAAAACTTGTAAAAAAAAAAAAAAAATTCTCAGATAACCTTTTCATTTTATGGCGTATATGGCATAAAAAATAATTGATCCGCCATCTTTGGGAGTCCGCCATAATAAATGTAGAATGACACTTAGGTAACTGTGCATTGTGATCCAAACCGAACGTGTATGCAAAATTATTAATCAAAGCAAGTAAAATAAAAGCTTGTAATAAAAAGTTCGGAATTTGTATATCGCCATCTCTGTATATGCGTTTGTCTCTTTCTAAAGCCCGATGTCCACTACTGAATATTACTATGCGCAAGTATTTGTGCTACAACATTATAATATTATGCGTCTCTTCAGCTAAAAGCGTCTTAAAAGGCGACCCTAGTTTGTCAGCTTAATATATTATTGCGATATTTTATTTTAAAGTTTAGTATTTTTAGCAATGGGTAAGTCAAATGGCAAAGGAATTTGGTAGGTAGTAATTTTGGAATAATATATTTTTTATTTGATTTTGGTCAATTATTGACCAAGGCACATCCTGTATTGATGGTCAATAAAGGAATTAGGTATATTTTGTTCTGTATGTCTCCTATGAAAGGTACAAAATAGTACACACACACGAACGATGCTTTTTCCACTACCCGATGAGCTTACTTAATTAAATGCAAAATAAGTTCCAACAACAATTTATTAGAAACTTTCAGACTAAATACCACAGACTATATACACACAATCAACGCGCGCTTTTTCGAGAGGTAACAGGTTCAGTATTATTCTGCCAGTTACATAATGATCCATACAAAAGTCATTTAGTAACTGTTATTTTGTAATTTTGTTTTTTGATTTTTATTTAATAGTGTTGTGTTCATATTTCGAAACGAATTTCTTAGGCAATGTGTTTCATGACAGGGTAGTGGAAAAAGATTTTTTTGATTATATATTTGGTTGAATCAATCAAATTTTGTAACATAAAAATGAATCAATTTGGCTGAAACGGTGCTATTTCGATTAGAAATACTTTTATTATATTACTTTGATGTTATGTTGATGTCCATTATAAAAATGTGCCTTTGACTTACGCATATCTAAGTAGAATAATTAACAATGTACCAACTAGAGTCGCAGACTACACTACCCGTTGAAATACAACTTACAATAGTTAACAAGTTCATTTACACAACACCAACCATTTCGATATACTCGTGTTCAAACGTAAACGTAAATTATTTAACGACATATTTTTTTATTTATCAAGCAAGTATGGAAGACGGATGCTTTATTTACGCGAAGAAAAATATGTTTAGGTAAAATGGGGTGAAGGCATGTTGTCTGACAACTATCTTAATTGAATCATCACATCCCATTTTTATACCCCGACGTAAACAGAGGGATCTTATAACAATAATGTGTGTTCCTATACCTCCTAAATTGATGGACCAATTTTGATTTAGTTTTTTTACTTGTGTCCTCACTTTTCCCCTGCATACATTTTAAGGTATTTTCATTCATATATTGATTATTTTAAATTTAATTACGTAATTTCTTTTGTTTTAATATAAATAATTATTAAACTTCGCGTAAACAAAGCAAAGGGGGTAAGTATACAATTTGAACACAAATTGATGATAATTTTACGCATATTTTTGTCATCTAGATACAATTGTATGAATAATTTTATAAGGGTATTATACAATTCAGAACACAAGTTTAAAAAAAAAATTAAAAATTAATTGTAGTAATATAAAATTTTGTCATGATTTTGGAGTATTACATCAAAATATTGATAGTATCACTATTTTTTTATATATATTTAAACTTCTTATAAATAAAATTGGCGGGCGATTGTACTTCGTACATGGCTATTCACGAAATTGTTGAGATTACAAAATTAATGAAAATTTAACTATAAAATAAATATAATACTGTTAACATAGAGATAAAATATTTACTATTAAATTATGCCAATTCTTTATAATAATTATTAGGGATCGCCGTCAAAATGGACGTCTGCGAAGCCATGAATTAAAAATTAATTATTCTGTGGCAAGAATTGTATTAAGCTCAAGACACATTTGCGAAACAACCTGTTGAGTTGCCTTTGCGCAATTACGTTAAAAAAAACTATGACATCTTGGCAATAACGAGCAATTTCCAAGAGAGGTCAGAAGCTGCCAAGAATTGCTGAATTTTAGTTCCAGTTTCAGGAACAAGATTTTTTTTTGTAATATATTGTCAAGCGCGCGTTAGCTGCTCTATTTGACCGAGTTAAAATTCAACAGCCCATCACATCACTTGAATTGCATTTCATTTTTGACGTGTTAATGTGTTATTTCCAGAAACAGGGGTATAGTTTCCCACTTGCGACCTATCGCTATGTGTCTTGAACTTTTGAGCCTTCAACGCTACTAGAAACAATTGCACTTGGCGATAGCACAGCCGTTAATAATACAAAATAATAATAATAATTAGATTAATTAAAATATCTAATAATATCCTTTTAATAATAAAAATTGAGACATAATGATGATCTTAATAACATAGAGGGCGCTACGGTGTTTTTGGGTAGATAGTTGAAAACTTAGTAGATTATTATTTCAATTATTACACGATATTCTAATTCCAATTAAGCACGTAAACAGTGTTCGTGTCGAATAAGTAAATAATGATTTATACTATGAACCATAACGCAAAATTAATTGAACAATTTTTCATAACAGCATCAGATTGGTTCAACTGCATCACTTGACTTGTTTGATTTGTAAACATCAATGTCGCCACATACAAACTAATCACCTGGGGGATGACCATAAGCTCTTAGAGTAAGGTTATTTTGATTATGTGTAAGGGACAGATATATATGACTTGTATACATCTTTCCCTTAAGCACACTCAAAATAACCTTACTCTAAGATATTATGGGCACCACCTTGAGGTCACACAAAATCCTGCATCGCGCAAACAGAATTTTCGGCACGATTTGGACACGAACAACTGGTCCAGACACAACACGCATCTGGTCAGAGGTCTGCAGGATTTTACACCCTGTTCCACGTACCTCTAAATATTTTCTGTCGAGTCGATCATTTCATTCTAAAAACCGGGTGTAAATGATCAACTTTTTCTTCCAAAACCACACAGTAGCAGCCCCTCTAAGCTGTCCAGTCATCCTACAAACACTCTACCAGTAATTAGTACACAATTATTAGTTCTAGGACACAACGTTCATAGGCAAGTGTTAGGCGTTGCTTAGTGTACATTATTATCTGCACGTATTGCGAACGATCAACAATTTACTATTAACCTACGGGCTGGGGAGGAGACACGATTAAGAATTACAGTATCACAAATTAAAAACCTGCAAAAAAATATGTTCGAAGATTTAAATGCATTTTCGACATATTGAATTTGGCTGAAAAGCAGATCGTATTATATGGGCAAGAATAATTATGCCGTTAGTCTGGAAAGCAATGGAATAAGTGTGTATTAATTAATTATGCCTCAAACGGATTCGGATGAAAATTGGAACATGGAAAAACCATGACCTAGGCATAGGATGGTTTTTAGCCCGATAGAACGTTCACCGTGGGATATTTTCAACTGGGACGCGGGTGAAACCGTTGGCAGAAGCAGTGGTGTCTCATCCTTTACAAAGAAACCGTGCCGACGTACTGTACTGATTATACTGATTATTTTTTGTAAATCGATCGCGTTGGGTTCCGTTTCATGGATATAGATCGTGATCTATCTATCGCCGTGGAACGGAAGCGAACGCAATCGATTTACAAAAAATAATTGGTATAATCAGATGAAAAACGCTAGTTACGTCGGCACGGTTTCTTTGTATGCTAGTATTATATTATCTGTGGCAGAAGCAAAACATTTTATATTTTTTACCCGACTACGGCGAAGACAAAAAGAGGGTCATGATTCTACTCTTTTAGCTTTCCAGAATGAAATATGCCCTTTGTGTCAAATCATCGAGTTTTCTTATTTCATCGACCTGAGTAAACAGTCAAAAAAATCTATATTTCATAGTTATCACATAGTTTTAAATCTCCTCCCCATATTATGTTTAAAACATCACTGGAACTCTTAAGACTACGCGTTTTAGCAACAACTCGACACAAACACAAATTGTAATGTTCTAAATTACATGTACTTTTGTACGAAATTAAGAGGATAAGAGGTGTATTCACTGGGCGACTTTTTGGCAACAAAAGTTGCAAGCAACGTGGCGCATTATTATGTTCATCTTGTTCTAAATTAAATGTACTTTTGTACGAAATTAAGAGGATAAGAGGTGTATTCACTGGGCGACTTTTTGGCAACAAAAGTTGGTAGCAATGTGGCGCATTATTTATAGTTAATAACATTGCACCACATCGCTTCCGATTGCTTGCTTGAAGTAGAATGAAACTGATATCTATCACAGCTGATAACTCTGTAATTTTATTATTTGGCCATGACCACAGATAATATAATACTAACATACAGATGCCTCATCCCATACAAAGAAACCGTGCCGACTTAACTAGCGTTTTTCATCTGATTATACCGATTATTTTTTGTAAATCCATCGCGTTCGGTTCCGTCCCACGGCGGTAGATAGATAACCATCTATTTCCGTGGAACGGAACGGAACTTAACGCGATCGATGTACAAAATATAATCAGTATAATCAGAATAGACGTCGGCACGGTTCTTTTTTGTATGGAATGAGACACCGATCGCGTTCGGTTCCGTTCCACGGATATAGATGGTGATCTATCTATCGCCGTGGAACGGAACCGAACGCGACTGATTTACACAAAATAATCGGTATAATCAGATGATAAACGCTAGTTTCGTCGGCACGGTTTCTTTGTATGGGATGAGGGATCTGTATGCTAGTATTATATTATCTGTGGCAACTTTCTGAGCATTTAGCCCACATTCCGGAGAATATTTCCCAAACCATCATCGCCCAGTAAACACAGCTCCACGCTGATATGTGTACTAATCGACGAATAAGCGTTAATTTGAGTAGCTTCCTTTTAACTTATTGATCTTACAACTAAACGAGATCTTCTTACGTATTGGCGAATATCTGCTATATTTTATAATTCTTAAAACAATCTTAAAGTTATAATTCTTAAAACAATCTTAAACGGGCGATCAATCAAAACAAAATTTTTGGAAAGTGAGATCTCAAATGTCATGTTGATTAATGATTACATTATTATTAAAAAATAGCATTTTAATAGACAATAGACTTATCAAACATCCTACGGTCCAAAGCCGGGGCATAATGATGGCGCAGGTATAGTACGATTCAAATTAAATGGCAGCTGAGAAGTCCACTACTCGCTGTGCAGTTCCCCACCCCTCATTCCTGCTGTCAAATAAATTTGTAGAAGCGCCATTAAGTTTGAATCTACATATACCATGCCTAATAGTTTTACCATGGCTACGCGTATAGAATATTTATAGTAACTGGGTGGCCGAGCTCAGCTCGGGTGAAAATAGAGAAAACGACGTTTTCTAAAAATTTAACCTTGCCAGATCGATTTAGCGACCCCGAAACCACCTGCATACTAAATTTCATGAAAATTGTTAGAGCCCCGTTTCCGAGATTCAGATTACATACATATATATATATATATATACAAGAATTGTTCGTTTAAATGTATTAGATAGATAAATTCGTACCAAAAAAAGAGAAGATTATTAACCCTTACTTTACTAAATGTCATGATAAAATATCTTTTATATATTGTAAATTCGCCATTACATAAGAAGCGTACTTAAACGCAGATATTAGGCGTTACATACAGAGTAGTTAATTTGTGTTGGTGTTAACGTTACTTACCGCTAGATGGCGTTATTTGTCTAGCAAAACGGAAGAGTAAGAATGGAGTGATAGAACTCTGCCAAGTCTTGAGAATTCGTTAGAATCTGTACGTGCAGGGATCTTTACTCCAAAGTTACTTCTTCTTATTATTATTAAAATAGATTGGCAACTAACACTTTTCCATGATAGTTCAATACTTTTAATCAAAAACTCATCTTGATTGTTCCGCACTATTTAGCTTCAACACAGCAGCTACAAGGGTTATTACCGGGTAAAACGGGGTGATGGGAACAAAGCTTTCAAGAGGATTTTGCACGTTATTAAAAAATTGTTTACAGTATCTTAATAGGTACTCCATGTATTAATAATAACTTTAAAAAAACGATGCTTTGTTTGAAACCAATAATATCACAGTTAAAATCGTATAAAAAATTAAAAAATTTAATAAAAATAAGGAAATATTTATTGAACCTTGTTTTCTAACCGACTTCACACGGAGGTTCACAGTTTGACCTGTAGAGATACTTAATGCAATATTTTTTATTGGATTAAGTATCTCTCAACTTAGGTCATAGTGCAAGTTTCATAAAAATCGGTTTAGCAGTTTTCAAGATATGGAGTATACTACCGAACTCTTTAGCGACAAACAGCACGAATGTGTAAATTGAGTTATAATGGGTATTTTGTCAATCCTTTATGTACCTTAATATGGAACTTGCTCAATTTGTGGTGATGGTGAACCAACACTAAAACGAGAGAAAAAAAAACATTTTCGCAAAATAATAGAAAAAAACAAAAATAAGTGCAAAATATCTTTCGTTTCGGAAGTCGATTCGCGTCAAAACGATAAAACATAAGGTACGAAACACACTTCCGAAAAAAAGTTATTTTGCACTTTTTAGTGTTTTGTTTTTGAAGTCAGTTATTTTTTTAGCAAAAAGTTTTTTCTTGCCTGAATAACTTACAAATCTATATATATAAAAGAGAAAGTATGTATGTATGTCCCTTATAGACTCCGAAACGGCTGGACCGATTTTAATGAAATTTTCAGAACTTTTTTTTTTGAACATTGAGCGCGGGCGAAGCTAGTTATTTATAATTGACATTGACCATGGGGTCGACCATGTTCTAAGCGCTGTAGTTGGAACCAAAAAGTGTTAGTGCCAGCTCTATAAGTTGTCACTAAGTGGAATGCATTACTCGATGTACTTATCGGTTATTAAGCGTAACATTTCAACCGTGCTTCTCTTTATTCTTCTTCTAATTATTGTTTTCACCGCACAGATGACCTGGAAACAGGAAAGTTTTTATAAATATCCCACTTGTATTTCTCAGATAGGCAGATCGCTATATTAGCCATGCCTTACAGAACTATGACGTTTGTACCGTAATTTTCAGGGTTCCGTACACAAAAGGTAAAAACGGGACCCTTTTACTCAGACTACGCGGTCCGGCCAAGTGCGAGTCGGACTCGTGCACGAAGGTTTCCGTACCATTATAGCAAAAAACGGCAAAAAAAACGTTTGTTGTATGGGAACCCCACTTAAATATTTATTTTATTCTGTTTTTAGTATTTGTTGTTATAGCGGCAACAGAAATACATCATCTGTGACAATTTCAAATGTCTAGCTATCACGGTTCATGAGATACAGCCTAGTGACAGACAGACGGACCGCGAAGTCTTAGTAATAGGGTCCCGTTTTTACCTTTTAAGTACGGAACCCTAAAAATGCATAGGAGCTAACCGGGAGTCATCATCAACCTACAGAAGGTCACTGCCGGACATATTCTTCAGACGACGTACATAGGCCTCTTCGACGACCCGGTTGACGTAGTGGTTGAGCAATCGGTTGCTGCGCTGCGTGTCGCAGGTTTGATGCCCGCACGGGACGTTTATTTGTATGGCCTACAGATAATTGTTCCAGGTCTAGGTGTCTTGTGTATGTAAGTTTAAATGTTTGTTAAAGCACCCACGATACAGGAAGAAATTTAAATTAAAAAAAAAATTGTTTGTCTGTAAAGTCTGTTTACGGACGATAGTTTAACGTGACAACGTCATAACAAAACATTGATGAAAGCCGAACGCGCTCTCGCTCCGATCGCAACGTAACAATGAGCGTAATGGGACACTTTTTCGTGCGTGCAGCTAGCGTTCATCGATTTATAAGAAGTTCTCAAGTCAAAAAAAAAAATGCGGTCCTTCGAGCCGGGGCCGCCACTGGCCGGGGGCCCGTGGTCTGTTTGTGAATTTGTCTGTTCTGTAACATTATTGTTAAGCCACTGAGAAGGACAAAGGATACGTTATATAGTTACCTTGTCAGTATCTATGTTCAGGAGAGTGCGGCGAGCGCGGCTGTCGCACGACTACGCCGGCTAGTCGCTCGCAGACCGCTTCTAGTTGTGCGTCCAACATCAACGACGCTATCTGGTCGTCTGTTAGCATTTCCACACTGAAAATAAACGTAAACGTTAATTGTCCACTTTGTATGGTGGTTTTGATTTGGAGTGAACGTTAGGGTGAATAAAAATTGTAGAATTAGTAGCTATACCCAGTAGCACGGGGTCTCAACGCTAAGAAAGAACATTAGGTCCAAATAAATATCAATAGATGGCGTGGCTTTGTGTGAAAAATTAACATTTTCTAGAATTGATCATAATAATTGTATGTTCTTGTGAATGGATCATAAAAAAAATTATGTTCATGTTTAATCAACTCTCCTAAACACAAAATTATGGAATATTGGGCTCTTAATTTACATTTCAAAGATTATTTGACTGTATATTCCGTGGTTTAACTGCACAATTTGTTTTCGCCTAGCCCTTTCCATCATCGGACCACAAGACGTATCGCGCCATCGGTACATAGTGGACATCCCACCCATGCGCACAAATCGTTTTGGGTATACTTTCATTTTGCGTACAGCTAAGGAGTGGCATTGCCTGACAGTCTGTGTTTCCTGATAGCTACAACCTAGGGGCCCTTAAGTCAAGAGTGAATAGGTTACTTCTAGGCAAGCTTGCTTCACCGTCGACCACATCATCGCTTACCATCAGGCGAGATAACGGTCAAAGGCAAGCGTATCGTTAAAAGAACCGAGATGTACTCTCTCTTCATAAGCATGGAGAGGTACAGTGGGTTATATGGGACCTTTCATGAACCGGACCAAAACAAAGATCAAAAGGTGGAACCACAGATAATATAATACTAGCATACAGATACCTCATCCCATACAAAGAAACCGTGCCGACGTAACTAGCGTTTTTCGTCTGCTTAATCTGGCAATTTTTTGTACATCGAAGGCATTCGGTTCTGTTTCACGGTGATAGATAGATGGTGTTAGCAGCGACTTGCAAGTAAAAGGGTTTACTAGGTTCGTGAATATTTTTTTCTTTAAATTCAGTGAAGGTTTGTTTTCTAGTATTTATTTGCACGTTTTTACAGTTTTTTTTGCACCAAAATGTGTTAAAATGCAAACTTTAACAATCGAGTGGAATGCCTCAGAAATTTAAAAATGCGCCATCTATTGGCATCAATTTTAAATGATCCGTCTAATAATCTTTGAAATGTGAATTAAGAGCCCAATATTCCATAATTTTGTACTTAGGAGAGTTGATGAAACAAGAACATAAAATTTTTGTGTTCAATACCAAAAAATAAAAATTTTACACACATTCAATAACAGATGCAGGTGCATATCGCGCCATCTAGTGAGATTTATTTGAACCAAATTTTCTTTCTTAGCTCATTGCTAAGAAACACACGTCCAAACTAGAGTTCAATGGAACACTCAATGTTGAAACAGTTAATCATTTTATTTACCGAGGCTCTGGTATAAGGGGGCGTCCATAAATTACGTGAGTTGTTTAAGGGGGGGAGGGGGTCGAGTCAAATCTCATCTAATCTTACGTTGGAGAGAGGGGGGGTCTCGGCAAATATCACGCAATTTTTTTTCTGTTGAAACAAAAAGAAATTATACTATTTCGGTCCATTTAATCCAGATTGTACATGCTTAAGATTTAATCTTAAGCGTAATCGTAATTTCACTAATTAATAAAAAAGCTAATGAGTTACTGTGCGCAAGCGCCAACGGCTTAGAGTGGCTAGATCAGAACGAAGTTGAAGGAGCAGATGATTTTACTGAAAATCATATGGACATGTTGGTTTCAATAGTCTCTCTTGAGACCGCGCATGATTCTCTATGGACTGAATTAGAGTAGATATTCTTTTTTTAATCACAGTAGTTTTACGATTATTAAATTAAGTATTCTATTGTTAAATTTTTATTACACTTATAATTAAACTCTCACCAATATTGATTAGTAGTCTTAACTAGTCGTAAATAAAAGCACGAAGCAATTTTTCTTTTCTTTTTGCAATAACAAGCCAACGCGTTTACGTAAGAAACCCACATTTTGAAAAATCTCACGTGAGATTGGGGGATGGGGGAGGGGGTTGAATAAAATCTCACGACATCTCACCAGGGGGGGAGGGAGGAACAGAAATTTAAAAAAAACACCTCACGTAATTTATGGACGCCCCCTAAGTACCTAACAATGGATCGTGTGAAAATGAGATTCGCAGGCGCATCGGGATGGCCAAGAATGCCATGTCGCAACTCAAGAGAGTATGGGAGGACCGCAACATTACGGACAAAACAAAACTGCCACTGGTAAATTCTAAAAGCCGCTGCTCTGAAACCCATAGAGGTTTTCTAACTGTTGTGCTATAGGGATATGCTGCGTATCTCGTGGACGGCACTCAGTACGAACATTTCAATACCGCAGGAGCTCAAATCGGTTCATGAGATACAGCCTGGTGACGGACAGATAGACAGACAGACGGACACTGAAGTCTCAGTAATAGGGTCCCGTTTTTACCCTTTGGGTACGGAAGTCTAAAAACGAAACCAAAATGAAAGTGAAAGAAATTGGTGACCCCTTCCCTAGAGCAACAAATCATATATGCAGGGCAGACCAGATCCGAACTTTGTGCAACATCAAAACCTCAGAAACCGAGCATAATGCTGAAAATATGAGCAAGTGGAGACACTTCATAAAAGAGAAGGTTTTGAAAGCATGATGTGGCCACGCCCGACGAACTTTTTAAATTAAAAAAAAATAAATTAAAATTAAAATTAAATTAAAATTAAATTAAAATTAAAATTAAAATTAAAATTAAAATTAAATTAAAATTAAATTAAAATTAAATTAAAATTAAAATTAAAATTAAAATTAAAATTAAATTAAAATTAAATTAAAATTAAATTAAAATTAAATTAAAATTAAATTAAAATTAAAATTAAAATTAAATTAAAATTAAAATTAAATTAAAATTAAAATTAAAATTAAAATTAAAATTAAAATTAAAATTAAAATTAAAATTAAAATTAAAATTAAAATTAAAATTAAAATTAAAATTAAAATTAAAATTAAATTAAAATATTTATTTGACACTTTAAAATACATGTTACAATCAAGTAATTATAAAATAGCACACAAATGTATTGTCACAAATCTGATCCTAGAACGACGGCATTGGGGAAGCGGCGCAAGGAGGACCCAGGAGGAATTAGAAAAATTATTATGTTTTGTATCCAGTGCTTTCTAATCATTTTTTTAAGGAATGTTTATATTATGACGGTTTTTCAAATAAATTAATTAATTAACTTTTCATATATTTACCCCGAGTTTCTCAGCTTAAAATTATCGCAGAATTAACGTGACAAATTGTCAAGCACGCGTTATCTGCTGTGATTGATTGAATGAATTTCAACAGCCAATCACAGCAGATAACGCGTGCTTGACAATTTGTCACATTAATTCTGCGATAATTTTGAGCTGAGGAACTCGGGGTTAGTGTACAGATTCATCATCGTCAATCAGAGTGTGTATATTACGTCCGTGTTTTTTTATTCCGTTCACCGGTAAAAATGTCCAAGTTTAACGTGGAAACGGCTTTCAACGATTTATTGAAGAAAGTGGCAGCGTTGACGGCAAAAATCACGACTCAAACAGCTGTGATTGAGTCTCAAAGCAAGAAGTTAGACGATCAACAGCAAAAGATCGAAAAATTTGTCGGCATCATAACCGAACAGACGAGGGTACTTGCAGCTTTGTCCATCAATATTGAGAAGCTCGAAGTTCAAAATGCATCGAAGAGTGAGATAGATAAACTCGACGGAATGCCAATTGCGCAGCGGGTGAGCGAGGCAGGTATTGCAAGTGATGCCAAAGAACCACAAAGAAAGGAGACGGAACGTGCGCGCCGTGCGATTGAGCGAACTAAAAATAAGGCTGCGTCCATACCACAGAAAACCGGCGAGTGTTTAATGAAAACTCCTGAGATTGCTTTGGGAAAAGACATTTCATCTGAAGAATGGAACGTAGTCAGTAGCAAAAGGCATGCAAAGAACGTTGTTGCTAAGGCCATAAAAAAAGGCGGTAACGCAAAAATTGCTACAATTCAAGCTGTTCAGAGAAAAAAGTTTTTACATGTATGGTCACTACATCCGGATACATCTGAAAAGGCAATAAGTGAGCATGTGGCCGGCTTTTGTGGTACCGACGATATTAAAGTCGAGAAGTTAATCCCGAAAAGCAAAAGAGACTACGCGTCATTTATGATTGGAGTCCCAGAATCAGTTTTTGATAAGGTGAACGACGTAGATTGTTGGCCACTTAACGCCCAATTCAACCAATGGGTGTGGTTTCGGAACTCCAGGAAACCAGCACAAGGCAACCAAAGCCAGCAATAAATGCATTCGAGTGTATTACCAGAACGTTCGAGGTTTGCGAACAAAAACAAAGACTTTCTTCACAAATATGTTGGCATCCTCTTACGACCTTTTTGCCATCACAGAATCGGGCCTTAATGATTCAATCCATGATGGCGAACTTATTCCACCGGATTATAAAATACTACGGTGTGATCGAGCAGATGGGCGCAAGCAAGGAGGAGTGTTCTTAGCAACATCGCCGCGTTTTGATTTAAAGGGTGTTTCAATCGCTAATGTGAACTCAGCCTTATTCGAGATTGTTTGTGCTACCGTGCACCTGGGCAATAATTGTTTGTTTTTATGTTGTGTAGTTTATATTCCTCCGAAATGTGACAGTAATGAATATATGCGATTGTTTAATATGTTAGAAACTGTATGTATAAATTATGAGAATGTATTAGTGATGGGTGATTTTAATATGCCATCTACATCAGTGGAAATACAAAGTTACTTCGAGTATATAAACGCTTTCTGTGGATTTCAGCAGGTAAATAATGTTAGTAATATAAATAATCGTACTTTGGACTTAGTACTGACTACGTTTTTGGCGAGTGAGATGGGGGTAGAACTGTCGGGTGAACCGTTGGTGGATATTGACGTTCAGCATCCTCCACTGATAGCGACAGCGAAGTTTGGCGGTCAATCCAAGGAGCTATTGACGGTACACAAACAGAATTCTGATTGCGAAGAGGAATCTGTATTAAATATTGAACCGAAATAGAATTTTACCAAATGTAACTTTTCCAGACTTTATAGTATTTTACAATCAGTAGATTGGGAGGCAATGTATGAGATTTCGGATCCTGATAAGGCATTAACGTGTTTTTATAGCGTAGTTAATGAAGCGATTAGTGAATGCACACCAACAAAAAGAAAAAAATGTAGTGGCAATAAAAGTAATTATGTGTATCCAATCTGGTACACATCTGATTTAATACGCGACATCAAAACAAAGTGGAGATATCATAAATTATTTAAAATTACTGGTTCCAAAAGCGATTATGAATGGTTTTCTTACTATCGAGCCCAAGTTAAACATAAATTAGCGTCAACGTATGAAAATTACCAGAGTAGGTTACAGATAAATATTAAAAACGATCCCAAATCTTTTTGGAATTTTGTTAGAGGCAAGCGTGCTAGACGAAACAAAATTCGAGTCACAAAAGATGGAAAGGAGTTGAGTGACGAAGAATGTCCGGAATGTTTGGCTTCCTTCTTTCATTCGGTGTATAACGGGGTGCGACCGGCGCTGGACCCCGAGGAGGCGGAGCGCGCGGCGGGAGCGAGCGCGGGCGCGGCGCGCGTGCTCGTTGGCCAGATTGACCTGCGCGAGCTGCGCGCCGCGCTCCGCCGCCTCAAGCCCAAGTTTTCGGCGGGACCGGACGGGATACCTCCTTATATAGTAAAAGATTGTAGTGCGGTGTTTGAAAGGCCATTACTGCATATTTTAAATTTGTTTTTAAAGTTCGGTCAATATCCCAACCACTGGAAAATCACTAGAGTGATCCCAGTCCCGAAGGGAGGTTCGGGAACTGATGTTAGTGGCTACCGACCGGTGGCGGTGCTGTCGGCGTTTGCTAAGGTGTTTGAATCGGTGTTGCACAAGTGTATTTCAGATCAAGTTGCTTCTCGACTGAACGACGCTCAACACGGTTTCCGGACTGGTCGGGGTACGGGGAGTAACTTGTTGTCTTTTATGACATACCTGGCGCCTGTTGTTGATGCTGGGGGGCAGGTGGACGCCGCGTACTTCGACTTTCGGAAGGCGTTCGACACCGTCGACAACGATGTGCTGTTGGCTAAGTTTGCGGCATTTGGTTTTACGCCGCACCTACTGAAATTTTTCGCGAGTTACCTTGGTGGTCGCCGGCAGTACGTCGAATACGGTGGATACATCTCCAAGCCATATTTCACGTTTTCGGGGGTGAGTCAGGGTAGCAATTTCGGTCCATTAGACTTCATTCTGATGGTCAATGATCTCCCGGAAGTCGTAAAGGAGGCAAAGTGTTTGCTATTCGCGGACGACCTTAAGTTGTTCCTATCGGTAACAGATACTTCGGACTGTGAACGGCTTCAACAGGATATTGATAGGGTGGTGCAGTGGAGTGTAGACAATAAGTTAGGTTTTAACTTTTCCAAATGCGGTATAATGAGCTACACTCGCGCGCGGGAACCTCTGCTGCATCAGTATGAGATGGAAGCCGATGTTATGTCACGAGTCACGCATGTGCGGGACCTGGGGGTGGAGATGGTGCCGGAATTAACGTTTCGTGAGCACATCTTAGACATATGCGGCAAGTCCTTCCGAAATCTGGGATTTATACTCAGACAGTGCAAGGACTTTCAGAATACGGCAGTGGTTAGAATTATGTACAATGCGCTGGTAAGGAGCCGTCTTGAAACGAGTGCTATCGTTTGGAACCCCCATGAGGCTAAATACAGTATCATGGTGGAAAGAATCCAAAACAAATTCACTCGTTTTTTGTTTAGGAAGCTGTACGGTGTCTATCCCTTCTTCCCACTCATGTACCCGAGTCTCTTTGTAATAGGGATGGTAGGGTACAGCAGGCTCGCGGTGCGGAAGGACATCGCTCTGTGTAGCTATGTGTTTCGGGTGCTGCGCGGATGGCTTCACCACCCCGATTTGTTAGCGGAGTTGGGGCTGTGTGTGCCGCCCGGCTGCGGGGGCGCGCGTCGCCCCACGCCTACGCTACTCGAGCCATCCTATAGAACTAACCTGAACAAGTTTGCCCCCTTGTCACGCGCCATAAGATTATTAAATATTATATCGAAGGAGATAGATATATTTCACTGTAGCCTGATGAAGTTCACAAAAGTAGCACTGAAGTGCATTGAAAATGTTGAAAAATAATTTTGATTGAATTTTTTATTGGATTGTAATGGTATTTTAATTGTATTTTATTGTGTTTATTTGAATAATAATTGGATTTTAATTGTATTTATAATAATATGATTGATTATATTTTGATTGTTATTTTAATTGTAATATTTTAATTGTAATTTTAATTGTATTTAATGGTATTTTAAATCGTATTTCTATTGTATCTTTGTGGTAGTAGCATCGCATTGGCGTTGTAGCTGTTAAGGTGTTACTTACATAATTTTGAATAAATAAATAAATAAATAAAAAATCATTATTCTTATTTGGTTTTAGCACATTACGAGCTTTATTAATTAATCTCATTAACATTGATCTCGGCCTACTAAATGATTTAGATATTCTTTCATCAGTATCACCAGTGTGTTATTTAACTAAATATGCAGCAAGTGCGTTGCCTGGAAAAATCTAATTTTATTTTTTATTGTTGATTGGCTTGCGCTTGACAGTTATCTCACCTAATGGGAAGCGATGATGTGGTCGACGATGAAGCACACTTGCCTAGAAGAAACCTATACACTCTTGATTTAAATACTCCCAGGTTGTAGCTAACAGGAAATACAGACTCCGGCAGGGAATTCCACTCCTTAGCTGTACGCATAATAAAAGTATTCCCAAAATGTTTAGTGCGTATGGGTGGGATGTCCACCATGTACCGATGACGCCACGCCGTACGTCTTGTGTCTTGATGGAACGGGCTAGGAGGAATTAGTTCATGCAATTCCAACGCACACTCCCCGAAATGTAACCGATAAAAACCGATAAAAACTAAATAAATTAAAAGGTACATTTGATAGTTAACGATATACGAGTTTTTCATGTGAATCCAAAGTCGAAAGAAACTGGTGTAGAAAATAAGAAAAAATAAAGTTGCTAGCTCTCAGTTAGCCGCAATTTGTGTGTTGCCAGTTTACCTACTAAACCTGGCAACCCATAAATACGATTAGGTAACCGTGCACTAATCTATTCTACGATTAATTATCGTTCGTAAAAATCAAGTTTTATCATAAATAAAATACTAGTAGATTTGTGGGATCTCGTGTTATTAAACGGTGGTATGTGCTTACCTGGCTAGACTATCCGTATCGGAGTATCTCTCGTCGCTAGCAGAAGAGGCGGCGCGCGGCGAGGCGGCGCGGCGCGGCGTGCGCGGGGCGGACGACGAGCCGCGACGCTCGCCGAATAGGGACAAGCCTGCACGTACGAACGAATACACGATATTTAATGATACGTATGAATGCAGATCCTAGGAATGGAAAACGACAAAAGAGACGTCAAATAAAGTATCGATTAAAGGAAATAAGGACCTATATTTTCTATTATATTAGGTGGATCAAACATTTCCAAAAAAATGATGAGATGGAAGTATGCATAATAATTATTACAATGATTGTTTATGCAGCAATTTCTTGAAATCGCTAGATGAAAAATCCTTCTGATTTTTAGATTTCCCAAAGACGCTAGCGTCAAAGAGAAATGGATAGATGCAACGGGTAGATTTAATTGGAGGTCATCCAAATTAAGCACGATATGCTATGAACATTTTTTAGAAGTTGATTTATTTAGCCGTTTTTGAGTTTAGCGAGATTAACGAACAGTAAAACATTTTTATACATATAATATTTTATGTTTAAATAATACTACGCCATTCATC
This sequence comes from Anorthoa munda, assembly GCA_945859665.1. Classification (NCBI taxonomy): domain Eukaryota; kingdom Metazoa; phylum Arthropoda; class Insecta; order Lepidoptera; family Noctuidae; genus Anorthoa; species Anorthoa munda. Next base: position 9,774,806 of record OX243894.1, read on the forward strand.
TTACAGTTTTACTGAACTCCAAACAAGGTTTATTTTTTCGAATTAAGAAATCGGGTATCTATCGATATCGATAATGTATTTCAAAATGTATGTTATTTCCATGGTCGAGTAGCGTTAGATATCGACCTATGACACGAATGTCAACCTTACGTTCATCGCAATAAAGTTTATAATTGCAACCACTGAGAATACCGCCATCTATGGTCGGGTAGCGGAATTTACTTGGCAATCGATTCTAGTATGACTTTAGATTACAAAACGTCGTAAATACTTTTTGCACTAACGCAAAATAAATCCTATTTAAAGAGTGTGAAGATTTCTTTCCAGATGTAGGATCTGTGACTTATGCTTGTTTTGACTAAAATTAAAACGACAAATCACACGATCGGTTTATTTGTAGTGCATTATATGATTATCAGTTTATTTGTGTGAGTTTGGCAACACCGGTTCCCATAATAATTTTGCTGCATTGCACTTCCACTGTTTTTCTGTTCCGTGGTGAACATAAATAAAAAAACCGGCCAAGTGCGAGTCGGACTCGCGCACGAAGGGTTCCGTACCATTATCGCAAAAAACGGCAAAAAAATCACGTTTTTTGTATGGGAGCCCTACTTAAATATTTATTTTATTCTGTTTTTAGTATTTGTTGTTATAGCGGCAACAGAAATACATCATCTGTGAAAATTTCAACTGTGTAGGTATCACGGTTCATGAGATACAGCCTGGTGACAGACAGACAGACAGACAGACGGACAGCGAAGTCTCAGTAATAGGGTCCCGTTTTTACCCTTTGGGTACGGAACCCTAATATACCTAAAGTCGAACATAGAACCTCCTCCTTTTTGGTAAGTCGGTTAAAAACGATAGAGATGATTAGCTCATGACAGAGATGAGTGGAAGAAACTCCTCCCCTCTTCACGTCGTGTTCCTCATTACTGTGGATCGTGATTCCTCTGTCGTCGTGGATACAACTTTTCCTTCACTAATTTGCGCCATCTGTGCCTGTCTTTGTGAAAAGCATCCTGCAGTTTGGAGTTCAACGATGTGCGGACTTGAGGTCTGACTATCTTATTGGATTGCGTCCACTAGGACGTTACCCTTCAATCTTGCCAGTTACCATCAAATGTGCCAGGTTGTGACCATCCTTTCTGGCAATGTGACCAAAGAACTCCAAAATTCTGCGAAGGCAGGTCGTGAGCAGTCTGACCTTTATGTTAATTTCGCGGAGGATAGAGTCGTTGGTGCGAAAGGCAGTCCAAGGGATTTGCAGCATCTTCCTCCAGCACCACGTCTCAAACGCATCTATGCGGTTACGGTCGGCCTTCTTTAAAGTCCACGTTACAGCTCCGTAACTGAAAATCGATAACACCAGGGAGATGACCTATTTCACTTTCGTCTTCCGTGAAATGTTTCGGTCCCTCCATATTCTCTGCAATTGAGACATTGCGTTTTTGGCCATCTATAGTCCAAAAGCCTTGCTATAGTCGATAAAACATTAGATGACAGGGGTTTTGAATTCATATGACTTTTCAATTAGTTGGCGTATGTTTAGAATTTGTTCGCGAGTCCCTTTGCCTTTGACGAAGCCGGCCTGCTCTTGTGGCATTTGCCAATCTAAGAAATAACGGATTCTTTTATTTATGATGTGTAGTAACAATTTACTGGCATGGGATACCCTTATATCCTAGGGTTCTTTAGTTATCGCTTTTTGCCCTGAAGCCTTTCTTATGCAGCAGTAAATTAAAACATCGCCCAATCATACGGCCACTCGCCCGTACACCAAACATCATGGCAAATTTTATGCGAGGGGTCCACACCCGATGAGCCCATAGCTTTAATAATCGCCGCTGTCAACTGGTCTTGTCCAGGCGCCTTTTTGTCTTTGATTGTAGCAGCCTCTATTTCAGACGGTAATATGGGAGGCTCTTTGTCAAATGATTCCCATTTAAATATTGTGTCCCCGCTGTCGTTGGAGTTTTTGTAGAGCTCTTCGCAGTATTGCCTCCATCTTTCCGCTATTGCAACCAGATGTTGAAGTGGTCTGTCATCCTCAATCACCCACGTTTTGGGTTTGAACTGCTTCGACAGTAATTTCACGTTTTTGATAAGATCTGATGTTTGCACCTTAAGCCCATGGTCCTCAATATCTTGACAAATATTCATTACAAAGGTATTTTTGTATCGGCGGCAGTGCTGTTGTATTTTCCGACTCAGATCAGCATATTTGTCACGGTCCCCCAGTGTTACAAGTCCCAGCATTTTGAGGTTTATGCGCTCCTTGACCAATTTCCAGGTATCAGTGGTAAGCCTTGTCTGCAAGCGGATTTTGGTTGCTGACTTGTGATTCCATCCATGACTTTCCACGTCAAGTCCTTGAGATGTTTCCAATGGTAATTCGCCCCGTTGTTAACGGGGAGTGGTCTATCTGCAATTTCGTTCTTTAGCTCATCTTGAAACGCTATTTTCTCTGACGATGTCAAAGGTCATGGTCTCAAGGAAAGACCTTTCTTCACAGCTTTTAGACGCAGGGCAAATTTAGCTACAAGAAGGCAGTGGTCTGATCCGCAGTCGGCACCAGGAAAGGTTTTTACCTTTGAAATTAAAGTTATCTAGCGGCTGCTGATTACGTAGTAGATTTGATTGCGATGTCTATCGCCGGAAGACTTCCAAGTGTAAAGACTTCTTGGGTGATGTTGGAAGCAGGTATTCATTCTTGTGAGTTTCCTTTCGATGCAGAACTCCAAGAGTCGTTGGCATCTCTTATTCCTGTTGCCAATGCCATACCTTCCGACCGTGTTCCGGATGTGATCGTCTTGTTGCGTTTTGCCCACTTTTGCATTCCAGTCACCTATATTTAAAGAGATCTCACGATTCGGGATTTTGGACAGAGAAGTTTCCAGAACAGCATACAACTCGTCGATAGTCTCATCTTAAGCGCAGGATGGGCAGCATATACCACGATAAGAAACTAGGGGAGACCTAAATTAAAGAAGGACAACTTAATCAACAAACTGGTTGCTGGGTAATAATTACGAACTCAATTGAATTATGTTTTTTATAATGTTAAAATTATTAAATTAATGAAAAATGTACTGAATGGCTTTTATTATTATTTTACGAATGAAGATCAGAGATTTACCCGATGGAGGACTACTGTGGACGCCCTTTGCCCCATCCAGGGGACGTTAAGTCGTAGGACATTAAGTCAAGTAAGTCAAGATCAGAGATTTAAATGTAGGAGACCATTAAGCTTTCAGAAACCGTACTTTATAACAAGAATCGTTTACTAAAATTTTACTGAGAACCAGCACTTTTAACGGTGATTTTGTATATTCACCACGACATATGTGGTAATAATATCACATGAGAAGAGGCATTTGCCCTATGGTGTGACAATAAGGGGCTGGTCTTTATGAGTTATTTTCTTATACTTGACGTAAAAGCTTCATTTAGTTGTTGATTATGATTATTTGCCCTTACTGCCCTATTAGATTTTTTTTTTTTCAATTATATCATTATTTCACGATCCCTTAAAATATTCTTCCCTTCATCAGAACAATATAAGAACGAACGCAATGACGCAAACTTGAATTTATGGAAGTATGAGGAACAGGGTGTCCATCCTCCATTGAAAAGGGAGGATTCTCCGACCAGACAAGTAAGTATAGTGCCTGGCACGTAAGGTGGCAAGGTTTTGGCGTAGTGGGGGTAAGTTCGCGAACTAACCAACCACCATATAGAGCAAACGGAACGTGGACGCGTCACGATTGGTCAATCGATCCTTGTGTCAACTGACCAACCAACCGCGCGCTCGGAACGGTCCTAAACGTTCCTACGTCCTAGACGTTCCGAGGGGGCGGGCTGTACATCAGCGTTGACCAGCGTAATAGCCATGCTTTACACTGCTCAGCATATGCTGAGCCCGCTCCTATTGCCATACTGATATAATATTGTGTCTCAGAGCTAATTTGTGATTGTTCATGTTCTGTTACAGTTGGCAATGTTTTCTTTCTTTCTATCTTTCCCCGCGCCCCGCTTCACTACCAAAGATACCTAAAAAACAACTTCTGCGCATCAAACGACTCTTGCCAACTTACGTGCCGGGGATTATATTAGTGTCTGATAGGCAACTGCTCTATCCCGATAGGTATTGACGGACTGTTGTATATGTACAAATTGCGAGAACTTTGATTGCATGATGTAAGATTAGTGTAACGTTCAGGTCCTTTTCAAAATTCGTTTACGGCGGCTTAGATGTCGCTACAAGCTCCGATAAAATGAAATTTTAAAACTCATCAATTGTCTTTTAAAATTTAATTTTATCGGACTCCTTCCAACCAATAACGCTTACCTTGGAACATCTCCTTGACCTTCTCCCCGGTGTCATGCAGCAGAGCATCCAGGCTCTGGCGGCGCGGCCGCTCGAAGTCTTCCCGCAGTGCGTGCGTGCGCGGCGCAGAGCGGATGATTCGTCGCGGCTCCGCGGCAGACGCGCGGGACTCCACGGGGCTCGGGGGTGACCACTTCTCAGGGGTTGAACGGGCACGCAGTGAGCATTTTTCGAAACTTACCTATGAAAGTTGTTTTATTTTTGAGTTGGGTGTTGAGATTAGCAAAATTAATTTCAGAAGTAAAAGTAAAATTTCAGAGGATTCGTATAATTACGATATTATGCGACTACGCTAAGACCATAACCTGAACACAAATGGATTACACGCTCCAGGTCACAAACGCTATTCGTCACGTACGTCGTACGTCATAATCCGCGATTGGTCACTTTTGCTGGTTGTCATAGACGCCGTACGTACGTCATTATAGTTCTCGCCAAACTTCTTGGCCGCCCTGAAGTTGGCTACAATGGCTGCGCAGTAGTAAATCTCATACAAAAACAGCACCGTTTCGTACCTCGCGCATCCGGTAAACCAACTTCAGGGCGGCCAAGAAGTTTGGCACAGACTATAACTTTGTTCGTCACAAACGCGTTATGTCACTAACTCAATCCGTCACAAACGCGCTACGTCACTAACAAGATTTATCAGTAATTATAATTTTGTATCCCTATTGTTTACTTAATAAATGATGATTTAAATCTGTTAAGTTAGGTAAAGTTCAGGCTAACATATAAATAAAACAAGTATCTTTGTTTTATTTATCTGTTAGCCTGAACTTTTCACAAAAAAAAATATGACAAAATACGTTGTAACTGATTTAGTGACGTAACGCGTTTGTGACGGATTGAGTTAATGGCGTACGGCGTCTATGACAACCAGCGAAAGTGTCCAATCGCGGATTAATACGTACTACGTACGTGACGATTAGCGTATGTGACCCGGAGCATGTAATCCAATAAAATATACTACTTTTCAAATTAAAATCAAAATAAATAGATTATTTTTTAAGGTAATATAAAAATAGGTAAAGTGATGGTTTTTGTGGAAATTTAGTACTTAGACGGTGATCTTAGTTCTCTAATACGTTTTTAGGGTTCCGTACCCAAAGGGTAAAAACGGGACCCTATTACTAAGACTCCGCGATCCGTCTATCTGTCCGTCTGTCACCAGGCTGTATGTCATGAACCGTGATAGGTAGACAGTTGAAATTTTCACAGATGATGTATTTCTGTTGCCGCTATAACAACAAGTACTAAAAACAGAATAAAATAAATATTTAAGTGGGGCTCCCATACAACAAACGTGATATTTTTGCCGTTTTTTGCGATAATGGTACGGAGCCCTTCGTGCGCGAGTCCGACTCGCACTTGGCCGGTTTTTTGTTCTGTGCTTTGCGCCCTAACAACTTAATGTCTCGTAAGAAATTTGTATATCCACTTTTTTTAAATATATTATGAACTTTTAAAAAATGTCTACTATTTCAACTATAACGCGTGAAGTTATATGTCTGAGTATCTAAGTGCTATAGGAATCTGTCATACAGTAAACAAGTATAATTTAGGTTGATCATGACAAACAGCGTTTATGGCAAACGGCAATAATGTCAAATCGCGTACATGACGAATTGCGTTTGTGGCAAACACCGTATTAGACGAATCGCTGTAGTGACTAACTGAGTTAAATCAGATAGCTATGACCAACTGAATATGTGAAGAATAGCGTTTGTGACCTGGAGCGTGAAATCCACGCGAACGTGTCGTAGATCGTGAGTTCAAAGCCAAGTGAAGAGCAGTGGTGGCCCAGTGGTAATGACCCCGACTAACGTGTCGTAGATCGTGAGTTCAAAGCCAAGTGAAGAGCAGTGGTGGCCCAGTGGTAATGACCCCGACTAACGTGTCGTAGATCGTGAGTTCAAAGCCAAGTGAAGAGCAGTGGTGGCCCAGTGGTAACGGCCCCGACTAACGTGTCGTAGATCGTGAGTTCAAAGCCAAGTGAAGAGCAGTGGTGGCCCAGTGGTAACGGCCCCGACTAACGTGTCGTAGATCGTGAGTTCAAAGCCAAGTGAAGAGCAGTGGTGGCCCAGTGGTAACGGCCCCGACTAACGTGTCGTAGATCGTGAGTTCAAAGCCAAGTGAAGAGCAGTGGTGGCCCAGTGGTAACGGCCCCGACTAACGTGTCGTAGATCGTGAGTTCAAAGCCAAGTGAAGAGCAGTGGTGGCCCAGTGGTAACGGCCCCGACTAACGTGTCGTAGATCGTGAGTTCAAAGCCAAGTGAAGAGCAGTGGTGGCCCAGTGGTAATGACCCCGACTAACGTGTCGTAGATCGTGAGTTCAAAGCCAAGTGAAGAGCAGTGGTGGCCCAGTGGTAACGGCCCCGACTAACGTGTCGTAGATCGTGAGTTCAAAGCCAAGTGAAGAACAGTGGTGGCCCAGTGGTAACGGCCCCGACTAACGTGTCGTAGATCGTGAGTTCAAAGCCAAGTGAAGAGCAGTGGTGGCCCAGTGGTAACGGCCCCGACTAACGTGTCGTAGATCGTGAGTTCAAAGCCAAGTGAAGAGCAGTGGTGGCCCAGTGGTAACGGCCCCGACTAACGTGTCGTAGATCGTGAGTTCAAAGCCAAGTGAAGAGCAGTGGTGGCCCAGTGGTAACGGCCCCGACTAACGTGTCGTAGATCGTGAGTTCAAAGCCAAGTGAAGAGCAGTGGTGGCCCAGTGGTAACGGCCCCGGCTAACGTGTCGTAGATCGTGAGTTCAAAGCCAAGTGAAGAGCAGTGGTGGCCCAGTGGTAACGGCCCCGGCTAACGTGTCGTAGATCGTGAGTTCAAAGCCAAGTGAAGAGCAGTGGTGGCCCAGTGGTAACGGCCCCGACTAACGTGTCGTAGATCGTGAGTTCAAAGCCAAGTGAAGAGCAGTGGTGGCCCAGTGGTAACGGCCCCGGCTAACGTGTCGTAGATCGTGAGTTCAAAGCCAAGTGAAGAGCAGTGGTGGCCCAGTGGTAACGGCCCCGACTAACGTGTCGTAGATCGTGAGTTCAAAGCCAAGTGAAGAGCAGTGGTGGCCCAGTGGTAACGGCCCCGACTAACGTGTCGTAGATCGTGAGTTCAAAGCCAAGTGAAGAGCAGTGGTGGCCCAGTGGTAACGGCCCCGACTAAAGTGTCGTAGATCGTGAGTTCAAAGCCAAGTGAAGAGCAGTGGTGGCCCAGTGGTAACGGCCCCGACTAACGTGTCGTAGATCGTGAGTTCAAAGCCAGGCAGGCGCTTTACCTTGTGTAAATTATTTTATCACCACTGCTCTCAAAAACGGTGAAGGAAAACATCGTGAAGAAACCGGCATGTCCTAGAACCAAAATTTCGAAGACATCCACCAACCCGCACTGGTACCGCGTGGTGGATTAAGGCCCATTACCTCTCTCACAGAGAGGAGGCCTGTGTCCCAACAGTGGGAACATTATAAGGCCGATGATGGTGATGACAATAAAGTATATTCTATACCAATTCTTACCTCCTCAGGACTGCTGTAATCTAGGTCGATCTCGGTCCAGGTGTCGTTGTCAGGCAGACATCTTGGCCGCTGCGCGTCTGCTGCTCTTCGCAACCACTCTCTGACACTGGCTTCGGTGCTGGTCTCGCATAGTTCCTCCAGCTTGTCGCTAGATGTCGTGTTTGTGTCGCTAGCTGTGTCTGTGATTGTTGAGCGGTCTATGTCTGGGAAAGAAACACATACTTAATCATATCGAACTTTGTCGGTATTTATTAATACCAAAATAGTAGTTTATGAAACTGTTGCATAATAAGGGGTATCAAAACATGAGTGTGTGTTTAAAAACCGAGCCGCAGGCGAGGTTTTTAATAGTATTCACACGAATGTTTTAATACCTAGTTATGTGCTGTTTCATACACTACTTTATCTACACTCATACATTGGGATTGAACCTACTAAATACCTTTTTTGCATTTTCCATGCCATAAAGTCGTGATAGCATTTATCATATAATTTTCTCGACTTTGCTGGTAATAAATTATGAGTAATTTCCTTCGCCGCATCTAAAATATCGGGCGAAGTCAAATTTTCTATCACATTCACTGATATCAGACATTTTTAAGCAAGAATTCAAAAAAGTCATGAAATTCCATACAACTAAACCTGCAAAATATGAATGGCGCCAAAACCCAGCACATCACCGCATTGCGCATGCGCTAAGGTTTAGCACGCACTGCGATTTTTATTCGTGCGAATTTTTTTCGCCTATTCTGCGACCTATGGAATTGTATGAAGTTGCTCGCATTGCGGTAAAAATTCGTGCAGAAATAATACCGCAAGAAATCCGTGTTTTGCCACAGAATCCACCCCACCGCGGCGCGAATTTATTTCGCGCGAATATTTTGAGCTCTATGAACATGTAGAAAGACACAAAATTCGCGCGAATAAAAATCGCAGTGCGTGCTAAGCCTGAAGCGGGCATTGTCATAGACAAGTAAAAATTGGAATCAAATCTTTTTAAATAGGTACTTTAAAAATGGCATTACAAAAAATTATTGATGAAAACTCCTTGTGATTAACTTCTTGGATTTGTCCTGTATCGTAATAGAAAAAAAAATTGTATTATAGCATTATTTTGTTAGAGAAAAAGTGTTATAATAAGATTCTATTTTTAAATTTCGGTATTGTGTTTATAAAGTATGTCAATATAAACTCGTTTTGAAGTTTATAATTCGAATATTACGATATGAGAGTAGATAAAAGTATTTTATAGTTCTTTTTTAACCGACTTCAAAAAAAGGAGGAGGTTCTCAATTCGTCGGAATCTTTTTTTTTTTATGTATGTTCCCCGATTACTGGAAGACGCCTGGACCGATTTGGAAAATTATTCTTTTGTTTGAAAGGATATACTTCCCAATTGGTCCCATAGTCATCAGTTCAGGATCTGATGATGGGATCTTGGAGAAATCGAGGGAACTCCTCAAATATTATAGGCATACATATAGCGATTTTGGTATTTTTATCAACAATGCAATCATCTGCACTCAGAAAGTAACATTTGGTGAAGTGGAACTGGTGAAGAAGACCACAGATGGTCAATAGATTTCCCTAATGCTAAGTATGTCATGGGTTATAAGATATCTCGAATAGTTTAACGATTATGATGAAGCAAATACTTATAAATACATAGTGCTGATGAAACTGATCTGATGATGAAGCCGGCAGGTAGGCACTGGTACTCCGAAATAAAACAATGTATCCTAGTCGTGTATATGGGCTTATTAGATTCGTCATGATATGTACTTTGGCTATATATGAATTTTGTGGCAATTGGAAGTACCTATCAAAACTAAAAAGAGATAAATAAAAAACTTTTTAACAAAAAATCAAACCGACTTCCAAAAATAAACTGCAAAACCAAATATAACTTTCTTTTCCGAAGTCTGTGTCGAAACACGGAAAACAATAGGTACCAAAGACACCGACTTCGGAAAAGAAAGTTATTTTTGGTTTTGCAGTGTATTTTTGGAAGTCGGTTTGATTTTTTGTTAAAAAGTTTTTTTAATAATTATTAAGAAAAAAAAAATGGAATGTGTTCTTTTTTTGGTTTAAAGTAGAAACACTTACATCATATTTGGAACCTAGATGAATCAAGAAATTAGAATATTTATTCATCTAATATTACTGTAAAAGGCTTCACATTAGAAAGCTTTTTTTTACATAATTCTCATTTAATAGAGTGCATTTTGCGCACTACATCCGATCTGAATCAAAATTTGATATCTGACTTGAATTGCGGAATTAAAAATATACTCAATTCGGACGGATGGACTTCGGATGTAGTACGCAACGCAACCCATCATACAAATCTACTTCAGATCTATATTTCTCTGATTTGGTTTGAAGTACGTAAACGCTCTAAATCAAAGTTGGAACACGTCAGCAGTCTGCGGTTGGGTCTTGATCGCCTTTAAACATATTCATAATCTATCGACCGTCAATTGACCGTATTTGCACACCACAATGGATCAGCTTGAATGTCGATCGACCGCAGGGTGGTTGCATACTACACTATGTCCGACCAACTTATTTGAAGCCCCATTACCAACCGTGCTAACAGGCTGAACTTCTTACCAAAACATTCATCTATTCTCATTATAGCTCATAGCACAGATAATATAATACTAGCATACAGAAGCCTCATCCCATACAAAGAAACCGTGCCGACGTATCTAGCGTTTTTCGTCTGATTAAGATGATTATTTTTATAAGACCTTAGATCGGGTTCGGTTCCGTTCTACGGCTATAGATGGTGTTAGCAGCGACTTGCAATTAAAAGGGTTTTCTAGGTTCGTGAATACTTTTTTCTTTAAATACAGTGACGATTTGTTTTATAATATTTTTTTTTCACGTTTTTGTAGTTTCATTGCAATACAAATTTAAACAATCGAATGGAATGCCACATAAATTTAAAACCGCGCCATCTATTGGAATCAATTTTAAATGATCCGTTCAAATAATCTTATAAATGTGAATTAAGAGCCCAATATTCCATAATTGTGTGCTTAGGAGAGTTGACTAAACAAGAACATACAATGTTTATGATCAATTCTAGAAAACGTTAATTTTACAAACAATTCAATAACAAATCGATGCATATCGCGCCATCTAGTGACATTTATTTGAACTACATTTTCTTTGTGCCCTGGGACTCCGTGCCCATACTAACAGTAGAAAAAAACTATCACTCACCATTCCTAGCAGATTGTCTCCTAGACCGATGCTTGTGTATTTCATCAGAGATCCTCTCCAAATTCCTCAGTGCTGAGGAGTATTGCTGCTTCGCGTCAGCCACCTGCTCCTCTAGGGTTTGGATCCTCGCCTTCTGAGCCTCTAAGGCTGTGTTGATACGTGCTTTCTCCTCAAAGTAAGGTCTGGAATTTGATGAGTTGTTGGGATACCAATTCGTGAAAAGATTTTTTTTTACAAATTGTTTTGATTTTTTACAAAAATACTTCTCTTACTTTTAATAATAATTGATAATTATTTATTACTTCTCATTAGAGTAACCATTTAATAAAATCATAGGAATATATTACTTATTTATTAGAAGTATATTATTACTGTTGTATTTTAGTTTACAGGATTTTGAAGTACACACACCGGAAAAATTTGCAGAACAAAATAAAAATTTTGTATTTTTTTAAAATACGATTCAATTTTAAAATCTAACATTAAGACACTTTTCCTTATTTAAAAATAAACCTTTTAAAATAAATATAAAAAAGGATATATTAATGCGATCTCGTATTCAATTGAATAGACTCGGCTTCCAGGACCGGACTTCCACCGTTATTTTATCAATAAGTAATAATTGGTTTTATTATAAAACAAAATAAAAACTACCATGAAAATTTAAAAAAAAAAGATTTACGTGAACAAAAAGTGTGCCGCTAATTTTGCCAGTGATGTGTGTAGGTAATTTAGTTAAGAATTGTTTTAATAAGTAACTGTTCTACAAATAACATGCATAATTATATACTATATTGCGTTTTCTGGTAATGAGATAACATTTTCTTGATCATGAATTTTCCAACTGTGAGAAAATATAATGTAAATTGCGTCCAGCCTATTATTTTACTTTTTGAAAGAAATTTTCACGCCTATGAAATTTCATAATTAGTAACTGGCAACCATAGACAATAATATGCAATACTTCATCGATGCTTACAGTAGTGAAGCAACGTGCTTTTTCGCTCTGTTATTCCGATTATTTAAAAATCACAGTTATAGCTTACGTAGCAGTAAATATCGCATTATAAATTGAATATGTGTTACATAATAATAATGTTATTATAAATAAGACTTGCAATTAAGGCTCAACCTTCCAATGAAAGATAAATTTTGAAAAAAGTAATATTGGATATATAAAAACAGCAAATAAAATACTTGCGATTTTATTATGATGAATCGTTGGATTCTTCTCTATATAAACTAGAATCTTCACTTGAATAAAATCATGTGTTATCGTATGTTAAATCGATTAAAATTTCTTCATGAATAAAATCGATTGTTATAAGAAATCGAATCGATACCGCATTAGTTCATCACTAAACCTGTTTGAGGTGTCAAAAGTATAATAACAGGCTGGACGGACTAACGTCCGTTTTGTCTTTGAATATAAATATTTTATTATTTGTTAATGCTATTTATCTACATCCAATTAAAAAACAATTGCCGCAATTTGAAAAATGCCTAATATGAGTAGGCAATATGATAAAAACTATTGAAATAATTAAATATACCGGGCTTTCTGAATAACGCCCATCACTTATTGGGCCGGGTAATAAAAAGATATGTTTTTTTTAGTTATTTTAATGTTGACATTGATTATAATATAGAATAGGTAAGTTATACGATTACTATTTACATCAACAAATTCGCCGGGGCTTCTATTTCCGTCTGCAGGGTCTAAAGTAACCTAACACGAAGGAGATGACGGTAGCTGAATTCTGAGACTTCAAATCCCGTCATCTCCTTCGAACCTAACCTGTCCAAGTGCCCTAATAGACCATGTACAAGTGCCCTAATAGACCAGGGCTAAGCCTTTAGCAGGGAAGCCTTTGCAAATGGTAAAATGTGAAAAAAAAATATAGTAGGATGAAACCAATTGGAAAAGGAAGAGAATATAACAAAAATTAAGGAAAAATAATTTACGGGCGATCTGAGGTCGGGAAGTGGAAGGGGGCGAGTTTTTAAGGGTGAAAACGGTTTATCTCGATTGCCGGCAAAACTACAAGTCCTATGAAAAAAAGCTAAATGGCAAAGTTGTATATAGTAAAAAGATCTACAACTTTTGTATTCACACTTTTTTCACATAACCTCAAAATGTATGTGCAAAATTGAAATAACCAACTTTTTGGTTATTTTTTATCTTTTTTCCAATAGGTTACATCGTTTCAAAAATTATCGACCCTGGTATATAAGCTCCCGAGCTCGTTTCGCTCGCTCTTGGATTAATTCATTGACCATAATTATCGAATTGCTCAACCGTTACATAGCAATATTCATAATGACCAGACAATGGAAGTTTAAATCAGTATTCATTACATTGCCCGATTTGACTTAATTCATAATGCCCGGCCATTATACATAGTGCCCAGATTAATCACTTGGTCCACGAAATAAACAAACGTTCTCTTTACCAGAAAACGCGAATAATTCGCTAAAAACATGCATAATAATAATAAAAAAAATGCAGTACCAACAGTTTGCTCGCTGCGGCGACGCGTGTCTGAAAGAGAGAGCACTGTGCAACTAGTCAAGCAGATTATAGTGCGGGGTTAGTGTTTAATAGGTGAGCAGACAAATGCTACGGACGATTAAAAAAAAAAAAAAAAAAATTATTTCAATTAGGCCATTCAGCGGCACTTTTGAACGTCATAAAATTTACAAGTAATTAGCTGACCCCCGCGGCTTCGCTCCCTTCAAAATTATAGCCTATATTACTCAGAAATAATGGAGCTTTCCATAGGTGAAAGAATTTTTTAAATCGGTCCAGTAGTTTCGGAGCCTATTTGGTACAAACAAACAAATCTTTCCTCTTTTATAATATTGGTATAGATAATAATTGATTCTACCGTCTATTCGTAAAAGTAGCTTGTTATGGAGAAGAACGGTCAACAAACTTCACTAATCAAGGTTATAAATAAAACATCATCTTATTCTTGTACTCACTAATATTATAAATGGGCAAGTTTGGTTGGATGCAAACATCCATCTGTTTGTTATTCAAGCACGCCAGAACGGCAGAACGGATCTGAATGAAATTTGGTACAGATATAGATAATAATCTGGTCTATCCCCGTATAACGTGCCTCGGGATAATAAAACACTATACACGCAGACGAGGCCGCGGGCAGGAGCTAGTCATGTTTTTTATAAAAGCTGTATTATAAGTTTCTATAAAACCAATTTAAATTTAATATTTGCATGAAGCTAAAGTGGTGGTGGTGTGGTGCTGTGAGTGTTTGAGTGGAGTGAGAGACTGTGGTCTAGCGTCTCATAGGAATGTGAACATTAACTTCGCATGAATTAAGTCCATTTTCGTATCAAAATCGACTGTATTATTGTATGTCACTCATTGAAAAAAAAGTAAGCAATATACGTGCTATATAAGGTTTATTGTATAAAACTTGCATTTTGCCTTGCGTGGTAATATAAAAATGGCTCGATGGTATTGATTATTTTTAAGTGGGTAGGAAAAGCAAAAAAAAATATTACCGGGTCATCTAGTTTTAATAAAAAAACTGACAAGTTACATATCAGCAATATTAATTTGATTCGCATAGCCATTGGTATCTCATCCCGTACAAAGAAACCGTGCCAACGTACTGTACTGATTATACTGATTATTTCTTGTCAAACGCGAGCCTGTTGACTATAAAAAAAATAAAAACGATCGCGTTCGGTTCCGTTCCACGGATAAAGATGGTGATCTATCTGTCGCCGTAGAACGGCACCGAACGCGATCGATGTACAAAAAATAATCGGTATAATCAGATGAAAAACGCTAGTTTCGTCGGCACGGTTTCCTTGTATGGGATGAGGCATCTGTATGCTAGTATTATATTATCTGTGGCATAGCATTTGTCTGTACACCATACAAACTACTTTATGTGTTAAGAATATCAAATCTAGCTAGCTTCTACAAAGTATGGATAGAAGAAAAACTTGCAATTAGGGGGAAAATAAGTTCAATTGCACTGCAAGCATTACGTGAAGCAATTACTGAAAAAAAAAGGCTTTTTAAATTGTGAAATATTAAGGGTAAAAATATTAATAAAATGGCTACAAGATTAAAACTAACTAAATTGCAGATTACTGGAAGCTCAAATAGTTAAATAGATCTGCGAGGTATTGCGTAACACACAAATTAATGGAAAATCATGGTTCAATTTAAAATTTTCTCGAATATATATAATTTGATTATTTTATAAATTATTTCCTTCAAAGACCTTCGGATTGTGATAGAAAGTGTGTTACGCAATCGGGGTGCTGTTGTTTTGACAACAGTGAGTGTTGTTTAGACAAGTCTTTTCAAATCCATGTTTCCAATTGATGTTATTATTATTTCTACTCAAACAATAATCATGCAAGGTTGATACATCATCATCTTCTTCCTGCCCTTGTCCCATGTTACTTGGGGTCGGCGCAACACGTTTTCTTCTTCCATACCGTCCCGTCCCCCGTCACGCTATCACTGACTCCCTTTTCATTCATATCACTCCTCACATAGTCCATCCATCTTTTCTTAGGCCTTCCTCTCCCTCTCCATCCATCCACCAGGGTTGATATGATTTAAATCAGTGATTTAAATCGCAATTAAAATCAAATGATTTTTTTTTAAAATCAGTGATTTAAATCAATACTCTTTTACTGCGACCAAATCAGCCAAAAATTATGACTTTGGTGCACAGCAAAATAAGAAATAGATTAGGCACCGAGAAAGCAGCCAAATTAGTCTTCCTTTTAAAAAAACTAAATTCGAAAAAAATATAAGGCTAATAAAATATCTATCCGGTAAAACCCAAATGGCTGTATGTCCTTATTAATTTAAAGTCTATTTTATTTTCCTTGTTCATATTTAATAAATATGACAAAAAATTGTGTGATTAAAAAAATATTGGATTTGAGAAGAACTTTTTTATAATTTCATAAATGTTTTTTTGTTAATTTTATTAATAATTGAAATAACCAAATATTATGTTGTGTTTTTTTAAAATAAATATCTGACTTCCAAATTAAAAAAGATCAGAAAGTAAAAACATCAAAAAAATCCGATTTAAATCAAATAAATCCGATTTTTTTAAATAAATCTTGATTTTTATCAACCCTGCCATCCACATTTATATTCATAACTCTTTTAGTAACATGCGTTTCATCCCTCATCACATGACCATACCAGGACAAACGGTTTCCTTTCAACTTTTCTGCCACTGGAGCCACTTTCAAACTGCCTCTAATATACTCATTTCTCACTTTATCCAATCTCGTCAGGCCGCACATCCATCTCAACATACTCATCTCTGCTACATGCAATCTCCTTTCATCCATCTTTTTCACAGCCCAACATTCCGATCCATACAGTATGACAGGTCTAATCACGGATTTGTAGATTTTCCCCTTTAACTTGAGGGGCATCCGTGGGTCGCAAGTTGTTCCAGTGACCTGTCGCCATTTCATCCATCCTGATATGAATCATGCAAAGTTGATATTGTTTGTAAATTAAGTTGATTTTAGAAAAACTTGTATGTACTATTTAATATTTTTCATAATTGAGATGATGCCGGGGTAAAAATAGAACTATATCGTCTGTCAGATAATCAAAAAATATTGCATATCTTTTTGCTTTAACAAATCAATAAAAAATTGCAAAGATAAAGCGCATTTAAGTTCAGGAGTGGGCCTTGTGACGTCACTTTTGAGTAGAAAGTGTACAAAAAGTGATGTCACGCGAAATTTCAAAGCACTGTATCGTCGTAATTTTTTGTTTATGTGGGATTTTTTTACCTGACTAAAAAATATGTATTAGTCATCATCCCTATTATTAAGATTGTAAAGGAAACTAAGTGTATGTAGGTATTAAGGTCAGTTTTCCGAAATCACATAAATTGGAAACTAAATTGTAATAGTCCACTAATAGGCATAATAGTCCACTAACCTGGACTTAGTGATATGTCTCTTGAGTCCGTTCTGCAGCTGTTGAACTAAAGTGGTAGCGGCGCGATGTGCGGCAGCCTTTATACGCTGCGTCACCGTCGCACTCGCACGGTCGCACTCCGCCTGGCACAAATTGACACTTTGGAACAGAGTCGAAGCGAAATTCCAACAATGTACATAGCATATTGACCCTTACATCTTATACATTCGAAAATTCAAATGTCGAATGCTTGCAACTTGTTATCGAGAATTTGTGTATTTGTCTCGGTGTGCATTGACCCTTAAGGTAACACTAGTCGATCATTCTTCCATAGAAACGTGTCTGGCGATTACTCCATTGTTTGACGATGTACGTTCAAAATAAAAAATGAAATCAATTTGTCTCATCATAAATAGTATGGAAACATAAAAATAAAAAATAAAAGTTATGATCGTCGAAAGTTCCAACACGATTTCAACACTAATTTTAACGCATCTTTGGGCGGAAATAAATGACAGAAAATTGCAAAACAGCTACCATACAGGGATAGATTAGTAGTCCAACAAAGCATTTGCTTTTTTTAACAGACCAAAATACAACTATTTAGTTGTATTTTGGTCTGTTTATAAAATTACGCGCGCTCGTTTTCGTCCTAAATCATCATCCATTTCGCTACAAACTTGCAAAAGTGCTAATTCGTACGCGAACTAGTTTCATACTGCTCATCACAGCATCTATCTCTTTCGCACGTGTTGTCGGATGAGATAGCATGCATTATATGCAAATGCAAAATAGTTTGTGCCATCGACTACGGCAACCTTAATACCTCAATAAACAGTCGGTTTATTTTGGCAGGAAGTTGAGCAGACGACTTTGTTGCCATCCCAGGCAACAGTACCTGGATGGCTGGCACAAGAACTTGGACCAGAATGTTAGCCAGAGTCCCCACGCACACCGGAACAAATGGGAGTCTAAGTGCGGAAAAGGGAGTCCCTTTTACTACTACTAAGGCTATCAGATTTTTTTTGTCTAGGGCTGCTGACCTGGTTGACTCTGTGCGTAGCATGGTTGAGCATCTCCTGCCACGCAGGGTCGAGCGTGAGTCCTGCGTTACCCTCTGCCAGCCGGGCCAGCCCTTGTTCTGCGAGGTACACCATCTCGCGAGCGGCTGCATGGGCGCTGTTCGCTTTGTCGTATGCGATTGTCGCGGTTTGGAGATCTTGTGAGGTCTGTAAAGAAATAAAAAAAGTCTTAAGGTATTTAAATTTGTCAAGTAAGATTTTAGATTTAACTTATGTGTCATCTGAATGATGTGGCTTATTAAAGTACGGTAAGCAGTTGAAAATATATACCACTTATATGTTTAAATGTACCTAACTCGAAAAAAAAAATTAACGAAAAAGTTATACATAAAAAAAGTTAATTAAAAAAATCCAAAGAACATCTGGTTTTGGTCAGCCAGCTCGCGAATATGTATCCTCCGACTGCACAGCATGATTTTCTTCTTGTTTACGTCTTTTTAACCGGCTGCAAGGAGTTTGTATGTATGTAATATTCTTTATTACCTCATATCTTTCAAACTCATTGGCGGATTTTTATAATTAAGACATCGTTAAATAGGTCTTGACCGCCTTAGTGTTCTTAGCTAAGAGCTTTAAAAAAAAAAAATACATGGCGGATTTTGAGCGCCATATTGTGTGTGTTAGTCAGCCAGCTCGCGAATATGTATCCTCCGACTGCACAACATGATTATCTTCTTGTTTACGTCTTTTTAGTTCGCTTTTTAAGCAGGCGGGTTTGTTGATTTTTTTAATTAACTTTTTTTTAGTTCGCTTTTTAAGCAGTCGGGTTTTTTTATAGCTTGTTACCATGTTCAACCAATGGAATTCTATTAACTGGGCTTTGCCCTTACTGTCCATCTGTACTAAATGTTACTGGGCTACATCTATTTACCTAAGTAGGTAGTAACTAGTAAGTTAGCCAATTGAAACTTTTACTGAATATTTTTTACTATGAGCCTTTTAAAGGCAAATTTTAACATGACGCAGTACCTATTATAAGTTTTGGTGTTATACACAGTTGGTCATTTCAATTCTCCATAGGAATCAACCAATTGGAGCTGTGCACTAACTTCTTATATATGTTAAAGTTGTCATAGTCCATACAAACGTAGTCTGGCGATTACTCCACTGTTTGACGTTGTACGTTCAAAATAAAAAATGATATCAATTTGTCTCATCATTATCTAGCCAGGGCTAGCATGGAAACAAAAAAGTAAAAAAATATGTATATTTGAAACTTATGAGGGACGAAAGTTCCATATTTCAACACAAATTTTAACGCATTATTGGGCGCAAATAAATGCTATAAGAAGGAAAATTGCAAAACGGTCTCCATACAGGGATAGATTAGTAGTTTATCAATGCAAATAATTTTATTTTGAACAGATACATCTAGTAGTTTTTTCATGATATCCATATTCCCTAAGGTCGGTTAGTAAAATTTCGCGCGGCCGTTTTCGTCCTAAATCATCATCCATTTTACTACAAATTTGCAAAAGTGTGTATTCGTACGCGAACTAGCTTCTTACTGCTCATCACAGCATCTATCTCTTTCGCACGTGTTGTCGGATGAGATATCATGCATTTTAACCCCGTGCACAAAATAGTTCGTGCCGTCGACTAGGTTAACCTTACAATTACTAACTCTTTGATTAATTATCAAACAAACAAATAGTGATTGTTTAAATGCAAAAAAAAATGTTTATTGTAGTTTACTAAATGTACTTTTCATTTCTGAAATTCAAAACATGATATCGAAAACTTCGCTTGATCAAAAAAAAATCTGAAAAGGACACTAAAACGATGACTTTTTAATCATTTTCTTATTTTTCTAGAATATTATAAAAGATTTTTTTTTTTTTGTAATCTATTGGCTCGCGTTTGACCACTATCTCGCCTGATGTTAAGCGATGATGCGGTCTACGGTGAAGCACGCTTACCTAGAAGAAACCTATTCATTCTTGACTTAAAGACCCCAAGGTTGTAGCTATCAGGGAACAAAAACTCCGGAAGGAAGTTCCACTCCTTAGCTGTGCGCACAATGAAAGTATTAGCAAAACGCTTGGGCCTATGGGAGAGATGACCACCATGTACCGATGGCGCATGGCCGTACGCCTTGTAGTCCGATGATGGAAAGGGCTAGGTGGAATCAAATTGTGCAGTTCCGTCGCACACTCCCCGAAATGTAACCGATAAAATACCGACAGGCTGGCAACTCGGCGTCGATGTTCGAGGCTCTGGAGCTTTGAGGCGACCAGTGCATCGTTGCCAATAAGCCTTTTGGCCCGTCTGTCAATCGACTCAAGTGCATCAAGCTGGTATTTGGCTGATCCATCCCAAAGGTGAGAGCAGTACTCCATGCATGACCGAACTTGCGCTTTATACATGTTGAGCAGCTGTTCAGGCGTGTCACCTTTGCAAGAGTTCCCAACTTTTTTGCAACTAACTGAGCTTTCGCCTCAATGAAATGACCGAAGTTGAGAGTCGATGTCAACGAGAGATTCATTACCTAAAATTGTTTAATTGTTTTAACAATAAAATTACATATAAGACAGCGGCCGCCGCACGGCCGTACGGCTTTTCAGTGACAGTCGCACGCGAGGCCTTGACGAAGCAGGACCTATGTCAGTTTTGCTCGTGCTCGACTTCCCGCTAATCTATCAACTGATTTATTATGAGACCACAGTGTAACAAAATCAGTAGGTTAGAAACGTTTTTAACAGACTTCAAATATTCGTCATGGGTGTATTTTATTTTGTTTTTTTTTTTTTGGGTTATTAGTAAAAATAAAACCAAAATGTTTGAAACTTTCGTCATTGGTGTCATTTTCATGGTTTTTGGAGTCGCTAGATACGAATATCGGGTCAAAATGTAATTCCAAGATGGCACCGACCAAAATTTTTGAAACTTTTCGTCAAGAGTGTAATTTTGATTATATTAAAAAAAAAAACAACCTAAAATAATCGATTTTTTGTAAACCCCAGTAACAATACACTTTTTCTTGAATGTGAGTATTTAGTCCGTCCATTTATGTTTTCAAAAATATAGATAGATAGTCAAATTATCGAATAAAATACGAAACAGGCAGTTTTTTCAAACTTATATAGTTTAAAAAAACTGCCTACACAGATTTATATAAAACAAAACATTTAAAATTTCGTTATTACTACGCATTGTAATACAACAAACGATTTGGCATCATCATATCAGCCGAAAGACGTCCACTGTTGAACATAGGCCTCCCCCAAGCGTGGCCACATTGACCGGTCCCGTGCCTCTCGCAACTAGCGTAACCCCGCAACAAAACAATAGTAAAATAAGCCTTCTCTACACACCTTTCACATCACACATCACATCACTACATCAGCCTATTAATGTTCCCACTGTTGGGACACAGGCCTCCTCTCTGGGAAAGGGAGTGGACACACCTTTACTGTGACGCTTTTGTCGGCATTACGCAAACGCGAGCGCGCCGCTCGCTTCGCGGTAACATACGCGTTAAATACCTACTTCACCGGGAAAAGCAAGCCTACATTAAAAAAAACCTATTTGTCCAGTTATTTACTTACAATATTAGCTCTAAACCTCGCTTCATAGTAAGGCCTAGCTTTATGGACGCTGGTGCCCAACTTCTTAGTGAGCTGCTGTATCCGTAGGTGTCCCTCAGCGAGCAGGCGACGGAACGCCAACCGTGCCTCGTCCAACTCAACCTCCAGGCGGTTGATCTCATCTGTTGAGGTGTTTAGACGCTCTAACTCGATCTGGAAAGAAGAAGGAAATTATTTATGAGTGTGACTAGCTGTTGCCCGTGTTAGCATCGGGCGCTGATGTGAGATCCCTCAACCGACAGTCCGCGCAGATACAAGCAGCTTGCAGACAAGACCGTAACGCCAGCTTACATAAAATATGCGAAGAAGTCGAGTCTCATAGCGATAAAAATGAGTCCTGGGATTTACATAAAAAAATACGCTCGATTACGAAATCAGTCTCTTCTAAGACTTGGGCGATTGAAAACTGTCGAGGGGACTTGGTCATTGAGCTGGAAGATATTTCTGAGACGTGGAAGCAGTACTGCCAGTCTTTGTACGAAGACCCTCTATCCCAGGATTTCGCTCCTACGGAACCCAACAATGAAGACATGGAGCCAGACGTTCTTAAAGAAGAAGTCGAAGCTGCGATCAAACATCTGCTGAATGACAAAGCCATTGGCAAAGATGCCATTCCAATAGAGACTATTAAGGCCGCAGGCAAAACAGGGGGTACAGATGATTCATACCGTACCTGTAACAAAATATGGCAAAGCGGAACATGGCCTAAGGAATGGGCTCACACTGTCTTCATTCCACTTCATAAAAAGGGTTCTACAAAGAAGTGCAGCCTGATTGCACTAATATCACACGCAAGCAAAATTTTACTGCACGTGTCAAACGAGCGACTGAAAACCTACTTATCCAAGGAAGTTGCACCTGAACAGGCAGGGTTTGTAAAGGGAAAGAGCACTCGAGAGCAGATCTTCATATTTCGACAAATTAATGAGAAAGCCCGAGTTCAACAAGCCCACTTATACTTGCTTCGTTGACTTCTCCAGGGCATTTGGAGGACTCGGTGAAATGGCCAGTGCTGTTGAAGTCCCTTCTTGCTATGGGCACTCCCAAACACCTTGTGCATCTTTTGAGGCGTCTTTATGAGGACGGAACAGCGTCAGTGAGGACGGATGGCGTACTATCGAATGTCTTTCACCCCAGTGCAGGCGTCCGTCAAGGATGTATAATCTCGCCGCTATTGTTCAACATCTACACTGAACTACGGATTACCCTTGAGGACTGGACGGACGGTGTATCGATAGGAGGTATGAGAGTATCGAACCTGCGATATGCAGACGACACTACGCTGTTCACGACTAGTGCCGACCACATGGAACGGTTGCTATCCAAGATGGAACATACCAGCTCAGCATTCGGTTTGAGAATTAACAGCACCAAGACGAAGATGATGATTGTCGATCGCATTAACGAAAATTCGCCAGAATTCACTCAAATCGCGAATTGCGACGTCGTACAATCATACGTCTATCTGGGCGCTTTAATATCAAACCACGGTGGTTGCGGAGACGGGATCAAGCGACGCATGGCTATGGCCAGGTCCGCAATGGATAGGCTGAAGAAAATATGGAGGAATCACATAATCACCAAAGCCACGAAAACCTGGCTCATACGGGCACTTGTGTTCCCCATATTTCTATATGCATCCGAGACCTGGTGGTGCTGGAGAAAAATGCTTGGAGTGTCGTGGACTGAGTTTCGCACTAACATATCCATCCTTCAAGAGCTCAGTATCAGGCAGCGACTATCAGCTATAGTCCAAGCTCGAGTACTCCAGTTCTTTGAACACGTGTCCCGACGAGGCAAAGACTCATTCAAGCGGCTTGTAGTTCAGAGTAGAGTGGAAGGAACGAGACCGCGCGGCAGGTCGCCCATGCGATGGATCAACCAGATTAAGTCAGCAGTGGGTGGCCCATTGCATGAGTGCACACGAATAACAGCCGTTAGAGAGGGATGGTTAAGCAAATTATGGCAACCTGAAGTGATGAACATGATGACCACGACCGCTCTATCAAGACTATACCGGCTACCAACGAAAAAGAAGAAGCTGTTGCCTGTGACAGTTTTTTTTTATGTAGTGCCTGTATTGGTATTTCTACGAGATAGTAAAAATTACCATAGTTTTGGAAGCGAGTGCCCTAAAAAATTTAAGAAAACTGAAGACAAAGACACTGGCTTCGGAAGCTATAGTTTAATCTAGAAGAAGAAAGTCTTACGAGTACAAGCCTGGGCAGTTGGACCTTGCTGACTTGCTTGTTTCTAGAAGACTCTGTTTTCATAACTATCAATTTATGAATTGATTAATTAATTATTACTATTGCCTAGAAAATTAGTAAATCTAAATATATATTCTTGTAAGAATCATGGGATTCTTACAAAAATATATATCCCTAAATTGTATGACTATTGTTAAAGCACAATAGGATTCTAATAAGATATTATTAATTCTGGCTTTTTAAGCATGTAATAAATAAACTCACACTAAAAAACTACAGTATTCTTGTAATGATATTAAAGCTTTATATAAGACAAAAAAAACGATTGTTAAAAAGAAATACTATGAAAAAGTAAATGGTTTACAGTTTGGTTATTTAACAATTTGTCAATAATATATACTGAAAGTTGAAGCTTTTATTGTTCAGTAAACCTATCAAGGACAACATTTACTCAACTTTTTCATTGTTTGATTGCCCACAATACTGTTGCATAACAAAAACATATGATCGAATCGCAGATTTTGTTAAAACCTCATTAAATAAGAGATTAAAATACTTCTATGATAGAAAACATACAGGGTCGTTAGTTTTAACCCCTGAGTAATCATGACAAGGTAAAACGAGGAAGAAATTATGCAAAATTCAATCATCCTCTTTCTAAATTACCTTTGAAATATCGATTACCCTTACCTGAACGCGAGGATCCAATGCTTCAGAGGATTCGGCAGCGCTATCGTTCATTGTTTACTCAAACCTTAGGCATTTTAACAAAAGCTTCCGTCAACAGAACCTTTCCTCTTGTTATTACTTTTGTTTTTTTGTAAAATAAACATTATCATCGCTGAAAACAAAAAGAAAAGAAATATCAAATAACTTTGGTTCTTTGATTCAATACCGCCCGCTACCAGAACACAGAATATAAAATGAAATGTCATTTATTAGTTTGTTCTGGTTAGTCGATTTTCAGGTAGAGAATTATGTAGAACCAGCTTTATGCTTGTTCTAATTAGCTTACCGTTTGTTAATATTTTTATGAATTTCGTTCTCAACTTTTGTCTGTATTGGCATTATTAACTAAATGAACATTGTATAAACAGTAAAGCTGAGTGTATATTCTTCCGGATTGCTCCATAAAAAATTCAGTTGGTGAAACCCTAGACCGCTCCCATAAATCTGGCTGATTGGTCCGGTACTGATAGATTCGGATCAGTAGTGGTTATAGTTCTCACCAAACTTCTTGGCCGCCCTGAAGTTGGCCACAATGGCTGCGCAGTTATAAATCTCATATAAAAACAGCACCGATCCGGGCCTTGCGCATCGGAAAGCCAACTTCAGGGTGGCCCAGAAGTTTGGCGAGAACTATACTGAGCGTTGATTCTTGATTGATTGTGAAATTCCGAATTATTTAAGTGCGGAGCATTCCGGTCGTATAAACCAGCCTAACCTAGTCTCTGATTTTATTTTTTATGTTTTGTTTGACAGCTGTCTATTTTAAATGTTTATCATTCACTCACTCGTTCATCATTATTTCGTCTTCTATCGTAGGATTTGTCATCAATTTGATAAAACAGTGAAATTTTAACAAAATGGTATTTACCTAATTTTAACTAGTAATTTATGTTTATTGCTGCTACAATTTTTATACTGTATAATGTGTATTGCAGGCGACTGAAGTTGAGGACACAATCAAGCGGATTCAAGCCCATAAGGGTGTAATGGGAGTCATCATAGTGAACCACGAAGGTTTGGTCGATTATAACGTATTTCCATGGTTACATTTTGGCTTAATATACCTACAAGGCTAGAACGTTAGAAACACCAGAACACACCTGATCAATATTTGGATACTTGTGTATCAGTGGCAGTATGTGATTATTATCTTAGTGTTTCTACTTTCTATTTTCAGGCATACCGATAAAAAGCTCGCTGGACAATGCTACATCTGTACTGTACTCTGGTCTGATCGGTCAGCTCACAGAAAAAGCTAAAAATGTTGTGCGTGAAATGGTAAATATTTATTTTGCATACCATATTGTTTGTGCTTGACTATTTATTTATACCCATATCAGCAGTTTATTAGTTCCAAGCTTTATAACTCATCTGTTCCTGTGGCGGTACCTACAGTCAGCTATCTTCTGAATTCATCACCATTCAAACTGGAATCACCCTCTACCGCTGGTTTAGGTTTTACCTCGCAGGTTCCATAAACTTGAACTCATAATTTGTATTTTTTTTACTTTGCAGGACACTACAAATGAGCTAACATTCCTGCGTGTAAGGAGTAGGAGACATGAGATTCTGATTGCACCAGATCGTGAATTCATACTTATTGTCATACAGAATACTTCAGACTAGCTTCACAGTGCAATACCATAAAGAACTCATTTGGGAAAGGGGCCTTTTAAACCAGAAGTCTAAGCAATTGATATGAAATGGGGAAATTCAAGCCCTATGTACATTATTTATTTGACTAAAAATTCAAATAGAAATTATGCTATACAAGGAATTTGATAATTTTGGCACAATATTGTGGTGGCCCCTAAAATGACAAACATTGCACAGTAGAATAACTC
This sequence comes from Anorthoa munda, assembly GCA_945859665.1. Classification (NCBI taxonomy): domain Eukaryota; kingdom Metazoa; phylum Arthropoda; class Insecta; order Lepidoptera; family Noctuidae; genus Anorthoa; species Anorthoa munda. Next base: position 9,801,332 of record OX243894.1, read on the forward strand.
ACTGTCACTAGGTTAAAACTTTTAATTTAAGCTTTCAAGAGTAAAATAATCCTAAAACTTAAAAAACTGGCTCACTTCTAAAGTGCCATTCTTGTAATGTGTATTTTGTAAACCTCTGCATAGTGGCTAGGTTATCTACAAGTTGAAATTGATAAAGTTTGATAAGTTATTTCATGCAATAGAGAATAATAGATATCTGTAGGTACATACTCAAGATTGACTAACCCCCGGTTTCTCAAAACTCAATTATCGGGCTGTTGTTAACGTAATCGACGATTAATCTAATAATAATAATTGATAATATCTGCTGTGATTGGCTGTTGAAAATTCATTCAACCAATCACAGCAGATAAGGCATGCTTGTCACATTAATTTAGCATTGAGAAACCCGCCCTAAAAGCTTCCTACAATGTGCACAATAATAAATTGTTTGTAATAATCCACATTTCCTTTTGACTTTGTATGTTGAATACTGGCTAACATGTAGAGGGTTGCTTATGTACTTTCAGGAATCAAAATATTCAACAGTCTATTGAACCAAGTTGCAATTTTGTATTAGTAGTAGGAATAACATAATTTTTATTTTATTACTTTTTTCTTGTTGTTGTAAGCTCACACTTGATATTTTTTGTCAAAAATCGAAATTCTATGTATTTTACTTCATAGATTTTTGACCGTGATTTTTTAATTTATGTAATGTATAAGAACACTAATAAATATTTATACACCATATTATTATAAACTTTCTTTTTACCTGTTCAACAGTGACAGCACGGGGTCTCAGTGCTAACAAAGATTTTTTTCTTTCAAATAAAATATCGCTAGATGGGGCGATATGCATCGATTTGTGTGTAAAATTAAGATTTTCTAAAATTGATCATAAAAATTGTATGTTCTTGTTTAATCAACTCTCGTAAGCACAAAATTATGGCATACTGGGCTCTTTCACATTTCAATGATTATTTGAACGAATCATTTAAATTTGATTCCAATAGATTGCGCGGTTTTAAATATCTGAGCAATGCCATTCGATTTTTAAGGGCCCTTCACACTAGCGTTTGTCCAGCGCAGGCGTTCGATGAACGTAAGCATAGCGCAGACGCCGCGACGCGACGCTGCCTCTCTGCTGTGGTACATGAGTACGCTGCGCTTGTTGCTTAGGTATTATATTAATAGCGTTATTATTATCAAAACGACAACGAATCCGCGTCGCGTTGTTGCGGCGTCTGCGCTGTGCAATTGTGCATACGTTCATCGAACGCCTACGGTGGACAAACGATAGTGTGTGTAGGGGCTCTTCAATTTGTATTTTACAATTGTTTGTATTTATATTTTGGTACAATGAAACTGAAAAACGAGCAAAAAATACTACAAACCAAATCGTCGCTGTATTTAAAGAACAATAGTCACGAACCGAGTAAACCCTTTTACTTGCAAGTAGCTGCTAACACAATCTATAGCCGTGGAACGGAACCGAACGCGATCGATGTAAACAGTCCGTCGAAAAACGCTCGTTACGTCGGCAGTTTCCTTGTATGGGATGCTTAGATAAAGTAGGTATGGGATGAGATATTTGTATACTTAATACAGACAAGTACTCGCCACTTTTTGGCAGCCCTGAAGAAGTTGGCTTTCCGATGAGAGGCACGGCGCGGTGCTCTGTTTTTGTTTATGAGATTCAAGGTGCAAACATATTAATAACACCCGACCTGACGCCACGCCACCCGACGCGTACCGTGCACATATGCAACACCCACGTGATCCTACAACACGCTTCACTATCATCTATCATAGCCAGTACTGCCAGGTCTCGTTTTTGTTTTATCCCAAGTCTGATCTCAATTTACCCTAGATTTTATGTTTAAAGAAAAAAAAACTCTTTTTTTTTGTATGCTTTTCCTCGCCGTACCATCTATATTTGATACATTTCATGCAAGATCATACATAAGACGAAACATTACAATCTATAATAATAATTACAGACCTGTTTTACTATAAGAATATTTGAAACCCTTAAAAAAAATCTGGTTTTTTAGGGATTTGTAGTGAACGTTACCCCAACAGGAAAGTGACTCCTAGAGTGATATGAGTGGAACGTATACTTGGTGCGTAATCTGCTATGTATGTGCGCCACATAAAAAATAAGTGCGTGTCGTAGTTTTTGAAAAAAACGGAAAAAACGATTCCTGCCAGGGTAACTTTGTTCCAGCAGGAAAATTCTAAACGAATGATCGGAATGAGAAATATTATGCATGGGCAGAGAGCTTATAGTTGTGCAAAAATGTGCGCCGAAAATATAATTGGTGCGTCATCAGGTTTTCGAGATATTGCATTTCCTGCTGGAGTAACGTTTTGAAGAATCGTGTATCTCTAAAACCATTGTACGTGCGCCTGTTGAATAAACGTACACGAGTAGCTCTTGATATGTGCGTATTTGTGCCGGAATTAGATTTAAGGAAATATTTATAATTATCAAGTAAATACGCTTTTTAGAAAACCCGAAAAAAGTTCGCAGTGCCTAAATGAGAAAACGTATAAGCTCGCTGAAAACTGTATTCAGTCCATCTTGACGCTTGTAATGACCATAAAAAGTTTCAAAAGCATACATGCTTGCGTTATCGAATAATATTGCTAAAAATTAAAACGAGGTTGTCATAACTTTGACGGCAAAATACAAGAAACTGATTCAACCCAAGATAGGTAGGTGTAAACCACAAGTCTAAATTTGCGTTTAGTCAAAAATATATAGTGGAAATATTCAGCTTGGAATGTTTCTTATTTAGTAGATTTAATAAAAAAGCTAAACATGTAAACAAAGGCTGGTTATCCAACCAAATTCGAATGACTACGAAAAAGCGACGGATTCATACATATCGATGACCTTCTTAATTGGACGTATTAAACCTAAGCTGTTATCCGTACAGTCGCGTTCAAACGTTTGTTGGTAGAGTCTGGCAAATGAAAGTAGACACTCGAATTATTTGCAAACTATACTAATGTCACCATAAATTTTTGGTGATTTGTTGTGGTCTTGATAATAGCATTTATTTAAGTGAAAAATGAATAAAACAGTTCAAAGTGGATTACGGGAGATGTCGTTTTGCATGATGTCTAAATATCAAGAAAAACATCAGGAGAAAGGCGTCGAATAAAAAATAACCAAGATTTTTTACGTGTGGTGTTAGATTTTAAATTATTATGACGCTAATAAGTTGAATAAACCAAAATTATTACAGAATACTGTTGTTTTTTTTATTGAGATTGATACATAATATCTAAAATATTACCTACCTCAATTACTTATTGTATTTTTATTCAGACGAAATAAAATCAATATTTCTAAAGTATAAAATTAGGTTATTCCAGATATTTCATACTAGTTTTGGGGTTGCTATGCCGATATTTTTTAAATTTTCCGCGCTTTTTCAGTCTCTACTTTCGTTTGCCAGACTCTATGACCTAATTTTGGGGACTAATTTAAAAAATACATTAAATACACCTTGTGACCATGACAAATGAAAGAGCTTGTTGATGTAGAAATTATTATTTTTATTCTCTTAATTTTGTTTCTTAAAGTAATTATGGCATCAAATCACAGATCAAATTACAAACCTATTAACCTCTCAGGTGTCCATGCATTGTCCGAATAATGTCAGGAAGTACCCCCGGTATCGACCCGGACTCAGTAAACGCCGATATTTCTCGGTATTTTTGTATAGGAACCATGTATGAATGTTATGTTGTTAGAATCGTTATGAAATAAGCTATCAGATTTCACAGCGGTTTGCCCAGTTATACTTTGTAATTTATTTTATAAAAATTGTGTAAAGTCATGTAAAGTAATTTTTTCCCCAGTTTTGGGTACTTGGCCGTGACAGCGGAGTGGTTAATATTAGAAAACAGTTCAATCAAATTATTTGTACCTTGTGTAGTCATTATTATTTTAAATCACATATTTGTTTTTCATTTACTTAAGTACTAAAATCCAAACAGTAAAATTGGCTTATTATTTATAAATTTTATCTATAGGTTCTTTTTTGTAGTCGGTATTCATCCCACATATCTTGAACTTTTTTTTTTAAAAACAGCCGCCATCTATTTTTTGGTCTCTAAAGTACTTTTTTCTATTAATATTATAAAGGCAAATGTCTGGATGTGTCCACAAAATACCGAATATATTTTTATGAAATTTGGAATAAAGAAGATGGGTTATAACTTGGCACTACTTTTTCTAATGTTCTAAATCAAGTGCAGTCACGAAAACAGCTAGTAGAATATAATCCAATAACAAGTAAATTTTTCTATAACTTTTCTACCTCAGTGTACTCAGGCACAACACGCTACAACCGGTTCGTGAGTAAAGTTAAGAAGGTCATCGATATGTATGAATCCGTCGCTTTTTCGTAGTCATTCGAATTTGGTCGGATAACCAGCCTTTGTTTACATGTTTAGCTTTTTCATTAAATCTACTTAATAAGAAACATTCCAAGCTGAATATTTTCACTATATATTTTTGACTAAATGCACATACTTGTGGTTTACACCTACCTATCTTGGGTTGAGTCAGTTTCTTGTATTTTGCCGTCAAAGTTATGACAACCTCGTTTTGACTTTTAGCAATATTATTCGATAACGCAAGCATGTATGCTTTTGAAACTTTTTATGGTTATTACAAGCGTCAAGATGGACTGAATACAGTTTTCAGCGAGCTTATACGTTTTCTCATTTAGGCTTTTCTAAAATTTTTTCGGGTTTTCTAAAAAGCGCATTTACTTGAAAATTATAAATATTTCCTTAAATCTAATTCCGGCACAAATACGCACATATCAAGAGCTACTCGTGTATGTTTATTATACAGGCGCACGTACAATGGTTTTAGAGATACACGATTCTTCAAAACGTTACTCCAGCAGGAAATGCAATATCTCGAAAACCTGATAACGCACCAATTATATTTTCGGCGCACATTTTTGCACAACTATAAGCTCTCTGCCTATACACAATATTTTTCATTCCGATCATTCGTTTAGAATTTTCCTGCTGGAACAACGTTACCCTGGCAGGAATCGTTTTTTCCGTTTTTTTTTCAAAAACTACGACACGCACTTATTTTTTATGTGGCGCACATACATAGCAGATTACGCACTAAGTATACTTTCCACTCATATCACTCTAGGAGTCACTTTCCTGTTGGGGTAACGTTCACGGATTTGTAGTATACCAAATACTTGGACTAATAAAAACCGAAAATTGCGGGTTCAAAGGAAATACATTACAAATTTGACTCAAATAAGTTAATCATTTCTATTAAAGCATAAACATAAAAGTACCGGCCAAGTGCGAGTCGGACTCGCACATGAAGGGTTCCGTAACATTATCGCAAAAAACTGCAAAAAAATCACGTTTGTTGTATCTCTCTTAATTTATTTTATTTTAATTTAATAATTATTATTTTTTGAAGTGAATATACAACTAAACATTCTGTGAATATTTCAAGCGTCTTCCTGTTGCCGTTATTAATATCGAGCAAAACCACAAAATCACGTTTGTTGTATGGGAGCCCCCTGTTACGCGGTGCTAATCTATAAGGATCGCCGAGACAGCATTGACCCAAATCAACACTGCACACGGCTCGACCACGCAGTGCAGCGTCAGCAGAAACGTGCCGCGCGATGACGACAACAGCGGCTTCGCAATAACGGAAACGCGGACCCAAATTCATAATTGATTCACACTTCGAACATTGTCAACCTCTTAGAAATAATTAACTTGTAACTTTTAGTATAATTAAATTTTATTAAATAACTTTTGTTTTTTTTGGATCCTCCGGTTGTAGCCCACGTAATTGGCGCAGTCGGTAGGATACCAGTAAAGTAGAGTCAGTGTCGTATCGAACGATTAGTCTACGGGTATCCGAACCTACGGGAGCTGCAGTCCAGAGGAGAATCCGACTCTCGATTCGTCAAGAAGAAGCAATGCTGTAAGTCCTTGAATCTTTCAAGTCCTTGCCTATCTTACCCTTAAGTATCCTTGAATATCACAAGCCCTAAGTTTAATCCTTACTATATTCTTATATCCTGTCCAATCTATGTTCATGATATTATTTTTTACTTATAATTTCTGTATGTGTGTAAGTTTTTAGCGTTCAAGATTTTCCATCCAACGGAATATCGATCTGATAGGTTAGATAATAGTGACCGAAGCAGGAGTAGGCTCGCGGCTATAGACGAGAACAGGAATTTAGGCGCGATGTCGAGCGACGACGTAGACACGATTTATAAATCCCTGAGATTAGTGCCGGAGTTCGACGGGAACCCGCACGTACTAACCCGTTTCATTAGTATATGTGACCAGTTGGTAGTTACTTATTTTAAAACCGCAAAAGGTTATGAACTAACGAATTTAGCCCTCATTAACGGAATTTTAAATAAGGTTACGGGACCCGCTGCTAGGCATATTAATTCCAATGGTATCCCGGATACCTGGCAGGGTATTCGATCCGCCCTGATCAATAACTTTGCTGACCATCGAGATGAGACCGCTTTATACAGCGACTTATCCTTGCAAACCCAGGGTTCCAGTAGCCCTCAAGAATTCTATGAAAGGTGCCAAAACTTATTTAGCACCATAATGACTTATATCTCGCTTCACGAGACAGTTAACACCACTATTGAGGCTAAACGAATGCTATATAAAAAGTTAACCCTCCAAGCTTATCTGAGGGGTCTTAAAGACCCCCTAGGCTCTAGAATACGTTGCATGCGTCCCGAGTCCATGGAAAAGGCATTGGAATACGTGCAAGACGAACTAAACACGCTTTACCTGCAACACCGCAATGAGGGAGGACCCAGTAGAAAGGACTGGGCTCAACCACAACCGAATCATCATTTACCTTTGAACAATTTCACCCCCAAAGTAAACCCTGTTAACGTTCCTGTCATGCCTGGACCATCAAAACAATTTGCGTTCAATACGCCTGGCCCGCAGCGACAGCAGTCAATGCAGCCTTATGCTCAAGGATGGAGGCCCAGCATGCCTATGCAACAGCAACCCCGTGGCTTAACCCGTACACAACAAATGATGCGCGCCCCCTTGCCATTTTATCACCCGCAAAGTAACGTCTTTAGAATGCCTCCTAGACCTCAACCGCAACCACAATCAAGTTATAATAACGCACCTAAGCCAATGAGCGGCGTTAGTCCTTTTGTGCCCAAAACCTTGCCACCCTCAGGTCGCGATTGGAGACAGTATGGTAATCCACCTCCGAACAACTATTTCAGGACACGCGAGGTTAATTTTAACAACTTAGACTACGACTATGATTATAGTAATTGTTACTATGCCGATTACGAACAAGATTATTATACTAACGAACAGTACCCCGAATCTGGATATTATGAGGATTCGTATCCCTACCACGACACTCCTTCGGTAGAAGAGGTAGACCAAGATACCCAACCTGCTGAAAATTTTCAGAAGGTATCCAAATTAGAAAAACCAAAATAGAGCTCAACTTTCATATACAGAGGCAACTCGGATTTATTCAGATTCAGGATCCACCACTTAAGTTACTAATTGATACAGGAGCCAATCAATCGTTTATAAGTCCAGAAGCCGTAAGCAAATATTTTAACCATATACCACTAAACTATGAGCCATTCGAAGTAACGAATGTTCACGGGACGTCTAAGAATGACTATTCCATTACTTTGCCATGCTTTTCAGAATTAAACGAACATTCAGATGTTACATTATTCGTTTACAAATTTCATAATTACTTTGACGGACTCCTAGGCTTTGATTTGCTTGAAAATTGGGGAAGCAAAATCGATCTTAACCGTAAATTACTAATAACACAGAATGCACAACTACCTATACAGATGTATGACTCACGCAATGTTAATTTGTATGAGGACATAATATCAGCTAATTCATCCAAGTTAGTTAGAGTACCTATTAATACGTTGGATGGTGAAGTAATGATCGAGGATCAAGTCATCTGTAGTTGCTTAATTTCAAACTGTATAACTAATGTTAAAAATAACCGTGGCTGGGTGGAGATTACTAACCCTACGTGTAACGACATCATCTTTTCAATGGACCGCCCCGTAGAGGCTGAGCTATTTAACATTGAAGTTGAAGGTACTGCAATTCCATCAGATCGTGTTAATGCCGTACTTTCTCGTCTCAGAACGGAACATTTAAACCCAGAGGAACTTGCTAACTTAAAAAACCTCTGCGCGAACTATGCCGACGTCTTTTATCTCGAAGGCGAATCATTGACATTCACAAATAAAGTGAAACATCGCATCCGAACAACTGATGAAATTCCAGTACACACAAAAACTTATAGATATCCCTATGTCCACAGACAAGAAGTCAGAGATCAAATAAGCAAAATGCTTGATCAAAATATAATACGACCATCAGATTCGGCCTGGAGTTCCCCTATTTGGATCGTACCCAAAAAGGCGGATGCTTCTGGCAAGGTTAAATGGCGACTTGTCGTGGATTTCCGAAAAGTCAACGAGAAAACGATTGATAACAAGTATCCCATACCCAACATTACAGACGTACTCGACAAATTAGGTAAATGTCAATATTTTAGTACCCTGGATTTAGCCAGCGGGTTCTATCAGGTCGAAATGAACCCTGAAGATATACATAAAACGGCGTTTAATGTGGAAAACGGCCATTATGAATTCCTTAGAATGCCGATGGGGCTTAAAAATTCTCCATCGACATTTCAAAGAGTTATGGATAATATCCTTAGAGACCTAAACCACATCTGCCTGGTATATCTGGATGACATTGTAGTGTTCAGTACATCCCTGCAGGAGCATATTAATAACCTGGAAAAAGTATTTAAAAGATTGCGAGAATCTAACTTTAAAATTCAAATGGATAAGTCCGAATTTTTAAAGTTAGAAACTAGCTTTCTAGGCCACATCATTTGCAACGAAGGTGTCAAGCCAAATCCAGACAAAATTAAAGCCATAGAAAACTACCCTCTTCCTAAAACAGCAACAGAAATCAAACGTTTTCTCGGCCTGATCGGTTATTATAGGAAATTTATCCCGGATTTTGCTAAATTAACTAAACCACTAACTCAATGTCTGAAAAAGGGTAGCAAAATAACTTTGGATCAAAAATACATTAATTGCTTTGAGCACTGTAAAAAACTCCTTACTAACGACCCTATTCTGCAATATCCAGATTTCAATAAAGAGTTCATTCTAACAACCGACGCATCTAACGTTGCGATCGGCGCCGTCCTATCCCAGGGAGTAATAGGTTCAGATAAACCCATAGCGTACGCTTCACGTACTTTAAATTCTAGCGAGTTAAACTACAGTACCATTGAAAAGGAATTGTTAGCAATTGTTTGGGCCACCAAATATTTTAGGCCGTATTTATTCGGTAGAAGATTTAAAATAATTACTGACCATAAACCCCTTCAATGGATCATGAACTTGAAGGAACCCAATTCGAGACTCACAAGATGGCGGCTAAAACTGAGTGAATTTGATTTTTCAATAGAATATAAACAAGGTAAATGCAATACTAACGCGGATGCTTTATCACGGCTTGAAATTAATAATGAAGAACTAATGTCTATTGTAGCTAACCCTTCAGAAAATAACCCTGCCCTTGATGACTCTAGAACCATTACGGCTACGGAACCCGCGGATGACTCGGGTACCGCTACAGTCCACACAGATAATGAGAACCCCATCCTAGAGGTTCCCATTTCTGACGATCCATTAAACAAGTTTACGAAACAGATTATTTTTAATATAGTAGGAGATATAAAGGGTCGAACAATTGTAACAAAACCCTTTGACACCCACACACGAATCAACATTCAAGTGTCAGAATCAAATTTAGAGGAGGACGTAGTTAATGCAATAAAAGAGTACGTTCATCCTAAAATTAAAACAGGGCTACTAATAAATCCAACTTTAGGCATGTACTCAATAATTCCCATTATTCAAAAGAACTTTAAAAATTCATCAATGACCTTAACGTTAACCAAAAAGGAATTGGATAACGTTAGAGAGTACTTGAGGCAACAGGAAATTATTAACAAGCATCATGATGGGAAAACTAACCACAGGGGTATTAACGAAACTTACTTAGCTCTATCTCATAAGTACTACTGGCCGAAAATGCGCGAACATATAACGAAATTTATTAACGAATGTACTACTTGTGGTCAGGCAAAGTACGACCGCAATCCGACCAAACAACAATTTAAAGTAGTTCCACCAGCAAGTAAACCATTTGAAATAGTACACCTCGATTTATTAACTATTCAAAGCGAAAAGTTTCTAACTTTAGTAGATTCATTTTCAAAGTATGCTCAGGCGTATTACTTAAGAGATGGAACAGCCATAAGTGTAGTACAAGCCTTGCTTAGCTTTTGCACTCACCATGGAATACCATCTACCATCGTTACTGATAACGGGACAGAGTTTACTAACCAACTAATAGCAGAATTCACAAGGTTACACAAAATTCAACACCATAGGGTTGCACCACATACTCCGAATGAAAATGGTATAGTTGAGAGATTCCACGCTACCATATTGGAACACCTTCGTATCCTTAAATTAAGTCAAAAAGGTGAATCCGTGACTAACCTCATGCCCTACGCCCTCCTAGCTTACAATAGCAGTATCCATAGTTTCACAAAATGTAAACCTATCGAAGTTATTACCGGACATTTTGATCCCCGCGATTCCTTTGACATAGATTTATACGCTCATTTGCTACAGCAGTATATGACTAGTCATAAAGAGAAAATGACTACTGCATATAATGCAATACATGAGCTATGTATCGAAACCCGCAAGGAGTCTACTGATAGTCGTAACCGTCAACGCGAACCAGAAGTCGATTACTCACCTGAACAACAGATTTTTGTAAAGAATCCATTTGCTTCCAGGCAAAAATTAGCTCCTCGATACACTCATGACGTTGTTATGGCGGACCTCCCTATCCACATCTATACAAGGAAGAAACGCGGTCCTGCTGCGAAGTCTAGGCTAAAAAGGGTTCCTAAAACCGCCCGATTGTTACAGGAAGCTCCTGATTCTACACCTGTTCCTGCGAACAGCTCTATCTCAAGAAATAAGACTTGAGAGCCTGGACGATGGACCTGGGATTGTACCCTTTAAATTAGGCCCAGCTAAGATCTTATCACACCACCATTCCTTCATACAATACGTTAATTTAGACACTCTACAAGATAAAATAAATTCTATTGATAGCCAATTACTAACCAGCAGCCCTAATCTTAATAACCAAACCAAATCATTATTCCAGCCTCATATAGATTACCTGAGATCCAAACTCAATAGTGTATCCGAACAATTAAGATCTTTCGAGATAACTCGTGTAAAAAGAGGGCTCATAGATGGTCTCGGTAGTGTTGTGAAAAGCATTACAGGAAATTTAGATTATACCGACACATTACATTATAATCAAGCTATAAAATCTCTCGAAAACGATGAACACAAATTAGTCACTGAATTCAATCAGCGTGTTAGTCTAACAAAAGAGATGTCCACTCAATATTCTAAAATCATTGACGATATTGTAGATAACCAGAAAAAAATGGCAGCCCTACTAAATAGAATTAACGAAAGCAACGCAGATAGAGATCATGATTTGATAAAATACGCACATTTAGCTCAAATACTTATTATCCTTAGCGATAACGTAGATGCAGTTTCACAGGAACTAAACCGGCTGCAGAATGTTCTAGCATTTATAAAAACCTCTACAATGCACCATTCCATTCTCAGCATAGACGAAATACGCGCTATAATAAATAAATTAACAAGTTTATATAGTAGTGAGAAAGTAGTAGATATAGATATAAGAGAATATTATAATATAATTAAGTTAGGTTCATATTATGTAAGCAATAATATAGTTATAGTATATAAGTTTCCAATATTTCAACCGCATACATACGATCTATATAAGTTATCAATAATACCTAACAAATATCATGAAGTCCTCATTCCATCCTCTCCTTTCCTAGCCATCTTCCAGAAAGATTCTAAGAACATAGAGGCTGAATGCCCGAAGACCAGCAAGTGGTTCATATGTGAGGAGAAACGAAGTCTACAGAGTCATTCCTCTCAAGATTGCATACACGAACTCATCACCACGCAAAGGAAAAGTTCAACATGCAAACCTGTCGCTATCACCTTGGACCAGCCAGCGTACGAGGAACTTGATGATAGATACTACACCATCAGCTTCCCGGTTCCCACGAAGGTTCATCTCTCCTGTGGACAAGACCTGTACAAAGAAGTTCAAGGAAGTTACTTACTCACCATACCGCAGGACTGTTACATAGAGACACCACAGATCACTATCGCCAATAAGAAAAATCGTCTGAAGGGTCACGTATTGAAGATTATGGACCTACCTCTAGAAGACATAGATAATCAGCTTCCAGTCCCGACACTAAAATTGAACTCAATAAACTTGGACCACCTACATGCAGCCAATATGAAGATAATGCAACAACAGCCACATATTCCAGCTAAGAATGACTACGGAATCTACCACACCACGATTCCAATGTACATAGCACTAACCGGTGCATGTGCACTCATGGGTTACTTTATCTACCGACGGTACTGGTCAAAATCTAAGAAGACTCCAGACGAGGAACCACAATGTCACCCAAGGTGTCCAGAAAGAATTTACGCTCTTCCCGAACCTAAAGAGAGGATAAGCTGCAACCAACCCCCACCTCAATTTACTACGAAAATCATCGGTGGTGGCTGCTCTTCGGGGGGAGGTGTTACGCGGTGCTAATCTATAAGGATCGCCGAGACAGCATTGACCCAAATCAACACTGCACACGGCTCGACCACGCAGTGCAGCGTCAGCAGAAACGTGCCGCGCGATGACGACAACAGCGGCTTCGCAATAACGGAAACGCGGACCCAAATTCATAATTGATTCACACTTCGAACATTGTCAACCTCTTAGAAATAATTAACTTGTAACTTGTACTGCCGCACTCAGAGACGTTAACGGTTACTTAAAGCTCTCCTTAGTATAGATTTTTAGTACAAAATCTACACTAAGGAGCGCCTTAAGTAATCGTTAAATGTCTCTGAGTGCGGCAGTTAGTATAATTAAATTTTATTAAATAACTTTTGTTTTTTTTGGATCCTCCGGTTGTAGCCCACGTAATTCCCCCATAAATATATATTTTACTCTTTTTAGTATTTGTTGTTATAGCGTCAACAGAAATACATCATCTGTGAAAATTTCAACTGTCTAGCTATCACGGTTCAAGAGATACAGCCTGGTGACAGGCGGATCGCGAAGTCTTAGTAATAGGGTCCCGTTTTTACCCTTTGGGTACGGAACCCTAAAAATTACCCTCACCGAGTTTGTACCCTAAAAGTGACCGTGTTGATGAAACTTAACTCTAAATTAGGGTAAATTACCCTAAGTTGGCACCACTGATCATGCTCTCGACTGACTGACGCGTGGCATCGGGTGTTAACTAGAAACACACTGTGTGCGAAGCGTCAGGTGGCGCGTGTTCCCCCTTGTATGCGTTTCGATGGCGCGGCCACGGAGATTTTTTTAAAAAAGAACTATGCCAAGATTATGTAAAAATTTGTAAAAGTTGATTCCCAAAACCATAAATTTGTCAAAGATAAGGTTAAAAAGTTTTAAGGGTTTGAACGTGGCCGCGCCATTGAAACGCGGCGAACCGCGCGGCCACGGAGATCTTTAAAACTAAGCGTTGCAGAGACCTGAAATTTAGGGAAATGACAGATTGAATTTGTAAAAAATTTGTAAAAATATAGAAAAAAATCCTAGGTTTATATTTTAGGAGCTGTAAGACTAAAACCCCATGGCCGCGCCATTGAAACGGTGAAAAACACGTTATCACCGATATCTCGCTGAAAAAGCATCGCAGAGGACTGAAGTTTTTTGTAAAACCTAGATTTTAATTTGTCAAAGTATGTAAAAATACACAAAAAATCCTATGTTTATATTTCAGGAGCTGTAAGACCAAAACCCTATGGCCGCGCCATTGAAACGGTGAAAAATATTTTATCGCCGATTTCTCGCTGAAAAAGCATCGCAGAGGTCTGAAGTTTTTTGTAAACGCTAGATTTGAATTTGTCAAAGTATGTAAAAATACACAAAAAATCCTATGTTTATATTTCAGGAGCTGTAAGACCAAAACCCTATGGCCGCGCCATTGAAACGGTGAAAAATATTTTATCGCCGATTTCTCGCTGAAAAAGCATCGCAGAGGTCTGAAGTTTTTTGTAAACGCTAGATTTGAATTTGTCAAAACATGTAAAAATACACAAAAATAGCCCAGGTTTATATTTCAGGAGCTGTATTACGGTATTGCGTAGAAATAAGTTGTGGTTATGTAATCGGAAATAAAGTATTAGCGAGATCTTTTTTTGTAAACAACACCTATTACCGATAATAGGCGAAAATTTTCTTTTTGTTTCATAATATAAAACCTTGAATACGTTTTGAATGTTCCGATAGGGTGACCATGACTTATTGTTTACAGAAAACTTTCCACTTGCAAATATTAGAAATTATATCTCAGGGATTCTAAATTAAATTAAAATGAAACGTTATGATACAAAAACATATATTTATTTCTTTAAAATCAAATGTAATGTAGGTATATTAATATTGATTAGTTTGTAAGTATGAAGGTAGATTTAAGTTGTACTTGGTGTCAGTCAAATTATAGCTCTGTGGCAGAACGGTCGACTTTTATTCCATAGCCCTCAAACATTACAGTGGCGACGAGGATTTCAAATTCGAACAATTTCGCGTGTGATTTGAGTTGCGTTGTGAATATTTCCGATTATCGCGAGTGTACGAGCGGGAATAACGATGTCGATAGGCAAAATAAAAGATTTCGACATAAAGTCCGGGACGTGGTCAGTGTATGTTGACCGGTTAGAAATGTACTTTAGGGTGAATAAAATCGATGACGAGACGAAATTGCCTACATTAATAGCCGTCATGGGGGACGAGGCATATGAGTTGTTGGTTAATCTTGCAAGTCCCAAAAAGCCAGCAGAGTTACAGTATGACAGAGCGGTCGAGCTATTACGTCAACATCTAGAACCATCGCCGTCGGTACTTGCAGAACGTTTTCGGTTTAGGCAACGGAGACAGGCCAGCGAGGAAAACGTAGCTGCGTACGTAGCTGAGCTCAAGAAACTCTCACGATATTGCAAATTCAAAGAAGGATTAAACGAGAATTTGCGGGATCAGTTCGTCTGCGGCATAAAGAGTGACGTTATTCGTCAACGACTTTTTGCGGAAGCCGAAACGATATCGTATACGGACGCGGTAAGGTTGGCGAGTTCTTTGGAAGCGGCGGAGCGGGACGCAGCCGCGGTGGATACGAAGGCTCTGGACAGCGGAGGTGACGTACCAGGAGGCGGGACACTGCCAGGGCAGGCGGTGCACGCGCTTGGCAGCAGCCGGGGTGCGAACTACGTCCGGGGCGCTGCGACAGCGGCGCGGGAGAGGCGCCCCTTGCGGCCGCAAGCTGCCGGCCGCGGTGGCGGTGCGAGAAGTGGCGGCGGTGCGAGCAGGGGCGGCGGTGCGAGCAGGGGCGGCCGGGTGTTGAGTTGTACGGGGTGCGGAGCGACGGAGCACTCGTACTCTGAGTGTCGATTCCGTAACTACGTGTGCAGCAGCTGCAGACACCCTGGACACCTGCGGCGCGTATGCCCGGACAGGGCGGGAAATGCGGGAAATGGTCCCAGGCGTTCGGCAGCGTACTACGGGGATGTGGAGGAACATCTATCAGAAGAGGATAGGTCGACACAAGAGGAATTTCATCATCTGTGCTTGAACGATTACAGAGCGGTAAAGTTGCCCATATGTATTGATAACGTTACTATTTCTATGGAGGTCGATACTGGTACCGCGGTATCATGCATTAGCGAAGCAACATATAAAAAGTGGTTCAGTGCACATAAATTAGAACCTAGTAATTTAGTATTAAATTTTTATAATGGCTCAAAAATTAACCCGTTAGGAATGTTCAAACCGATTGTGGTTTACGGGGAGGGTAGTAAACAACTGGAATTATTTGTAATTAGGGGAGGTACCACTTCATTATTGGGCCGACAGTGGTTAACAGAATTAAAAATAAAAATTCCAGTTTTTTGCAACTGGAACAATGTAAATTTTAAAGAAGTTAACATGTCTAATGAAATTAATGTACTTCTAAACAGGTATAAGGAATTATTCAGTGGCGGGTTGGGGCTGTACACCGGGGGCAAGGCAACGCTGCGCGTGCGGGACGGCGCGACGCCGGTGTTCCACCGCGCGCGGCCCGTGCCGTACGCACTGCTCGGGCGTCTCGAAGCCGAGTTGGACGCCATGCTGCGTGACGGCATCATCGAGCCCGTTGACTGCTCCGACTGGGCTTCGCCGCTGGTACCGGTAAATAAACCTGACGGTTCGCTGAGAATCTGTGCCGATTATAAGGCTACCGTGAACCCAGTCTTACATACTGATCGCTATCCATTGCCTAGAATCGAGGATCTAATAGTTAAACTTAGCGGTGCAAATTATTTTTCGAAAATAGATTTAAGCCAAGCCTATAATCAAATAGAACTCGATGATTCTAAGAAATTTACAGTTATAAATACACATAGGGGTCTATATAGGTATAATCGGTTAGTATATGGTCTATCTTCAAGTCCAGGAATTTTTCAGCGGATCATGTGCAATTTGTTGAAGGGGATCCCTAACGTTGAAATATTCCTTGACGATGTGATAATAGGGGGGAAAAACAAAAAAGAACATTTAGAAGCACTAGAGCAGGTTTTTAGTAGATTACATCGATCCGGTTTAAAGTTGAAAAGTAGCAAATGTGTGTTCTTAGTAAAAGAAGTACAATATTTGGGTTATGTTATTAATAATGAGGGTATTAAAACAAATCCGGCCAAGGTGGAGGCCATAGCTAATATCCCTCGGCCGTCAAACATAACTGAGTTAAGGTCATTTTTAGGAATAATAAACTTTTATGGAAAATTTGTTAGGAATATGAGTAGTAGGTAAGTACCTCTCTATGAACTAATAAAGAAAGAAAAAAAATGGCATTGGTCGAGGGAGTGCGAGAAATCCTTTGTGGAAATAAAAAAAATTCTAGCGGGCGCGGACGTATTAGCCCATTACGATCCTAAGAAACCACTAATATTGACATGCGACGCGAGCGCGCGTGGGGTAGGGGGGGTCCTCTCGCAGCCAGGCGAACGGGGCGAGCGACCGATAGCCTATGCGTCGCGCACACTTACAGAAGCGGAAAGGAATTACTCTCAAATACATCGCGAGGCGCTTGCAATTATATTTTGCGTGAATAAATTTCACCAGTATTTATACGGGCGTAATTTCACCCTACGTACGGATCACAAGCCGTTAGTGTCAATATTTGGTCCAAATACAGGAATACCGACTATGGTGGCAAGCCGAATGCAAAGATGGGCTATTATTTTATCAGCTTACACATTTAATATTGAGTACGTGCGCACCGATCAAAACGGAGCGGACGGGTTTTCAAGGTTACCGCTAGTTCCGAGTAAACAAACAAATACGGCCGCACAGCCGGAGCAAACTCATTTGCATTTTGTGCAACAGTCATTGTTATTAGATTATAATGAGATTAAACAACAAACGAAACGAGATGCGGGACTGTCTAAAATATTGAGTTACCTGAGAGACGGTTGGCCTAACGAATGTGACTTGAGCAACTTGAAACCGTACTTTAATAGGAGAAATGAACTTTACGAGGAATTAGGATGCATTATGTGGGGGCACAGGTTAGTAGTACCGGAAGCGTGTAGAAGTAAAGTGCTATTAATGTTGCATGAACCACACATGGGCATTGTTAAATCAAAGGCTTTGGCACGTAGCTATGTATGGTGGCCCGGGATAGATGAAGCAGTGGAACACATGTGTCGGGCGTGCGAAGTTTGTGCAGCCCAGGCGGACGCGCCGCCTCGGCAGACGCCGCGCATGTGGCCCTGGCCAAACCGACCATGGAGCCGGATACATATCGACTATATGGGACCTATAGGCGGTAGAACATACCTAGTTGTAGTAGATGCCACATCAAAATGGTTAGAGGTGTTTAATGTTTCAAGTATTTCAGCTTTTAGTCTAATAGATAGATTAACTGAGTTATTTAGTAGATGGGGGTTGCCTAGGCAAATAGTCAGTGATAATGGTACACAGTTCGCATCGAAAGAATTTCATGAATTTACGAAATGTAATGGTATAGAACACATTTTTACCGCCCCTTACCACCCCGCTTCAAATGGATTAGCAGAAAATGCAGTTAGATTACTTAAACGAGTTATTAAAAAGGCAATTACAGAGAAACACAATATAGATAGGGCATTGTGGACATACTTACTGCATTATAGGAATGTAGAACATTCGACAACCGGAGAAAGCCCCGCAATGATTTTATTAGGCAGGCGAACACGTACTCGACTGGATACTATAAAACCGGATAGGGAAAACAAGGTGCATCGAGCACAACAACGACAGGCTGAATCTGTACAGGGGGCGAATAGGTGCATTGGTGGTGAAGGGGAAGAGGTATGGTACCGACAATATTTAAAAGGGGAGAGATGGATTCCCGGTCGAGTAGTAGACAGTCGGGGTCCTAGCGATTATCGAGTCCAGGGTCAAAGTGGGGAAATAGTCCATAGGCATATTGATCAATTACGAAGGAGAACAGGGAACAGATTATCCTTAGTATCTAGTGGTCCTAATATTACGGAGCGATCAGCCACGGATTCTCAGACGACTGGAAAGGAGGATGACGGCAGGGGTAGTGGTGAGCGGGCTCAGTCGGAGGGGTCGCCGGATCGCGTGGTGTCGCCGCGCGGAGTGGTGTCACCGGCTCAGCCGATTAATGATGCACCTGTAGACGTACAGGCGTCAGCTGAGAGTCAGGTTGCCTTGCCTCAGGTGCCACAGACTCCACAACGTGCTGTTAGACAGTGTAGGGTTAAGGTTCATAATTATAAGGTTTAGAATAGAATAGATTAAGTAAGAAAAAGATTATGTAATAAGAATTGTTTTGTAGTTAAGTTAGATATTAAGTTGTTAGTTGATAATTGTAGTTTTAATTTAGTAGGGAAGAGTGTAATGTAGGTATATTAATATTGATTAGTTTGTAAGTATGAAGGTAGATTTAAGTTGTACTTGGTGTCAGTCAAATTATAGCTCTGTGGCAGAACGGTCGACTTTTATTCCATAGCCCTCAAACATTACATCAAATAAATCACAGATTGTTTACTTACACTAAGATAAAGGTAATTATCATTTCTTTCAAAATCACAAATTGTTCACTTACACTAAGGTATTAGGTACTTATCATTTCTTTCAAAATCACAAATCACAGATTGTTTACTTACACTAAGCTATAGGTACTAATCATTTCTTTCAAAATCACAAATCACAGATTGTTTACTTACACTAAGATATAGGTACTTATCATTTCATACTTATCATGATTTAGAATCCTTGAGATATAATTTCTAATACTTGCAGGTGGAAAGTTTTCTGTAAACAATAAGTCATGGTCACCCTATCGGAACATTCAAAACGTATTGAATGGCGCGGCCATAGCGTTTTGGTCTTACAGCTCCTGAAATATAAACCTAGGATTTTTTTGTGTATTTTTACATGTTTTGACAAATTCAAATCTAGCGTATACAAAAAACTTCAGACCTCTGCGATGCTTTTTCAGCGAGAAATCGACGATAACGTATTTTTCACCGTTTCAATGGCGCGGCCATAGGGTTTTGGTCTTACAGCGCCTGAAATATAAACCTAGGCTTTTTTTGTGTATTTTTACCTATTTCGACAAATTCAAATCTAGGTATTACAAAAAGTTTCAGACTTCTGCGATGCTTTTTCAGCGAGATATCGGTGATAACGTGTTTTTCACCGTTTCAATGGCGCGGCCATGGGGTTTTAGTCTTACAGCTCCTGAAATATAAACCTAGGATTTTTTTGTGTATTTTTACATACTTTGACAAATTCAAATCTAGGTTTTACAAAAAACTTCAGTCCTCTGCGATGCTTTTTCAGCGAGATATCGGCGATAACGTGTTTTTCACCGTTTCAATGGCGCGGCCATAGGGTTTTGGTCTTATAGCTCCTGAAATATAAACCTAGGATTTTTTTGTGTATTTTTACCTATTTCGACAAATTCAAATCTAGGTATTACAAAAAGTTTCAGACTTCTGCGATGCTTTTTCAGCGAGATATCGGTGATAACGTGTTTTTCACCGTTTCAATGGCGCGGCCATGGGGTTTTAGTCTTACAGCTCCTAAAATATAAACCTAGGAATTTTTTCTATATTTTTTTACAAATTCAATCTGTCATTTCCCTAAATTTCAGGTCTCTGCAACGCTTAGTTTTAAAGATCTCCGTGGCCGCGCGGTTCGCCGCGTTTCAATGGCGCGGCCACTTTCAAACCCTTAAAACTTTTTAACGTTATCTTTGACAAATTTATGGTTTTGGGAATCAACTTTTACAAATTTTTACATAATCTTGAAATAGTTCTTTTTTAAAAAAATCTCCGTGGCCGCGCCATCGAAACGCATACCCCCCTCTCCCGGCAACACGCTGATCCAAACCGGTGTTGTCGCGTGTCGTCACATGGCGTGTTGACTATGTGTCTCTGACCATATTAAATGTATGGGATGGATTAGTACTTCAACGCGTCAGAAGGCGTCGTTGGGTGGCGTGGCGTCGGGTCGGGTGTTAATAATATGTTTCCACCTTTACTACTGTGCAGCCAGTGTAGCCAACCTTAGGGAAGCCAAGATGTTTGGCGAGAACAGTACTCATAATTTTTGGGGGAAATTCTGACTTCCGGCAAACATGGTGGAAGGAATACTTAGTGAGGGGTTGTGCTAATGAGTTCGTGATCGAAATTTATCATCATTTATATTTTTTTTGTTTTTTCCATATATATAATTCGATGATCTGTATAGAAATGTGCATTACGTAGTGGAAATAAAGGTCAAAATGCTATTTACATCTTTATATTCTAGCTTGGCCCCTGCGTGTCTTGACCCTGTGCCCCTGGAAGGCCCAACTTGAAAGATATAGTAATCAAATGAGATATAGAATAAAAGTCCTCGCCAAACTTCTGGGCCGCCCTGAAGTTGGCTATCTGATGGCACGAAACGGTGCTGTTTTTGTATGCGATTTACTACTGCGCAGCCATTGTAGCCAACCTCAGGGCGGCCAAGAAGTTTGGCGAGGACTGCCAGAACGGTGTCCGGTATTTTAGAATGTGTTACATAAATTTAGTGTAGAAGTGTAGTGGGTAAAGTAGTACAAATAAAACGATGATATTACTGCAAAAAATATTTTATTCTCACCATGTAAACATTGCAATATGTTCTACACTATTCATTCGTAATGATAATGATTCGCAAATGAGCTTTTTTGAAGCCGCATTATAAAAACGCACCAGTACTAACTTAATCATCAGTGCAAATATTGTTTATATATTTCAGAGTAAATATTGTGGTTTGCCTTGGACGTGCACAGGAAGGCAAGTCTTACCCGTTTTCACAATTTATTAATACCCCTCTGCAAATACAAAAACTTAGATAAAGGACCTATAGATTTAGCCATAAAATGAGCTTGATTGATAGAGCGAGATCGCTAATTGGCAGCCCCATGTAAATAATAAGGACAAAAGATTATTTTTTGTCCTTGTCACCATGGCCGGCTTTTGTTGTTTGTCAAACTCTAATGTTATGGCAGGTTTGACAAACTCGGTCGTGTTTGATTTTCTGTGATTTCGTGGTATTGTGTTTATTGAGACAAGAAATTGGGTTACAGCTTGGCCAGAAAGAGTAGAAATTAAATAAAAGTGAACTAATTTTTTCTACACATGGCAACATGAAAGAAATGTCAAACATCAGTCAAACTACCAAAACAATAAAAGTTTATCGTGAATTAATGTGATTTTTGGTAGATATTAAACGTATGAGTCGGTGAATTGTTATTGAAAATGGGAAAGACGATAAAAAGTGGTGCCAGAGAAGTTATTTACAATGTTTTTAAGAGGTGTTTGGAGGAATATCATGCCGGAAAACTTCTAAGATAATTGGATGACCTTTACAAACGAGTTGCTGATATGTCAGGTATTTATTCAATCTAATTTTATATAATATACATAGTTCATGATCTAAGTTACAGTTAAAATCGGTTTGGTCTTTAAAATATACCACATCATCGAAGTATTTTTGGATTTAATTTAATTTTAGAGGTTATGTTTACATAGGGAAAGTACTTTGACACAGTGACTTTGTATAGAGCGACTGCAATTTTTGATAGTCACGCACATCATTCTACATTAATGTTTTATTTTGATTACAGGAAACTCAGAAAGCACTGTTCGACGCAAAATAAACGGAGGCAATAAAAACGAAGGCAAATATGCAACAACAGCCAAGCAAAGAGTCGGGTGTAGAATATTTAGATAGTGATTAGAAAATATATTGTTACTATAATAAAGATGTTTTTACTCTCCTAGGCTTTTTATTTAACAGTTAGAAAAATAAAAATAAATTGCATCTGATTTAACAATTTTCCCCATTCTGATTTATCTTTAACCCTTTATAAGGCTCTGTCCATATTTTGGACACCATGATATTTAATTTTTGGCGGCTGAATGAAACGTCACGCGAATTGAACGTTTTTACTCTGTGATTTAACAGTTTGTTAGCAATAACAAAACGCAGTAAAAAAACAATATCTATGGACGTCATTTGTCAGGTGTTCGGGTAACTGCCAAAATTCAGTGATTTTTGAGTGCTCTGTGTTAATCCAACCTAATCTTCGTAAAAAATGAATAGAAAGGTAAGTTTTATTTTACAAGATGTTCTAAATATAGTAAATATCGGATCCATGCATTGATTTCTGTCATAAGGGTCACATTTTCTAACTGGACTTCGAAAAATTATGACGTCCATATATTGGACAGAGCCCGTTGGCGTGTCCGGCAATTGCGCATTTGAATACTGTTTTTTTTTTCTGTTGCAGGTAATACCATACGATAAACTTGAGGAAACATTAGAAGAACTTTTTGGCTTATCCGATGGTGAGCATTCGGAAGACGGTTATGAAAGCGAGAGGGAAAATGAGGCGGTTTTCACGGGTATGAGTCAAGACGAAATCGAAAACATTTTGGATTCTCCGTCGTCTTCTCGAAGCCAAGTTGCTGTCAATTCACCGGTACCTTCTGGAAGTGGAGTTCCTGAAATTCTAAATGTCAGCGAATCAGCAGTAGGTGATCAAAATAATAGTATTATTGTTAGAAGCAATAGTCAGGAGCCTGAAACAATTTCAGACACTGAAGAAGACGACGATGATGATTGGAATAAAGTGTTTTTTCCTCATACGGCGCCTATTGAAAAGTTTGATGACATTCCAGTACAACCAAAGCGGAATTTTCCAAATAGAAGTGGTCCTCTTACATATTTTAGATTATTTTTCTCTGACGAAATTTTATCGATAATAGTGGAGCAAACTAATCTCTATGCAGCTCAAAACAAGCAGAAGAATTGGGTTGATGTTTCTGATGTAGAAATCCAGGCGTTTCTTGGATTATTGATACTAATGGGTATACATCCTCTTGCTAATCTAGATCTTTATTGGGCAACGGATCCACTTTTTTGCGTCCAGGAAATTGCAAATGTAATGACATCCAAAAGATTCAAAATGATACTAAGAAATTTACACCTAAATGATAACCAAAAAATGCCCAAGAGGGGTGAACCAGAATTTGATAAACTGTATAAGATTCGGCCGATAGTTGACTTCATGAATACTGCATTTAAAAATGGGGCAAGGAACTCTTCATCACAAAGTATAGATGAGTGTATGGTGAAATTCAAAGGGCGCAGTACTTTGAAACAATATATGCCCAATAAGCCCGTAAAGAGGGGTTTCAAAATATGGGCACGTTGTGATAGTAACTCTGGCTATCTTTATGAATATGAAATATATACTGGCAAAAAGGACAACGAAACAGAGTTTGGATTGGGAGCCAGTGTAGTAAATAGTCTCTGCAAAGCACTGGTGGAAGAAAAGATAGAAAATATTCATGTTGCTTTCGACAATTTCTTTTCTTCTACTGAGCTAATGCAGAGGTTATTTGAACAAAACATATATTCAACAGCGACAGTTCGGTCTAACAGAACGAATTTGCCCCTGACACTGAAAAAGCAGACTGCCAAAACAAATCGCCCAAAACTTAAACTTACAAAGGGGCAGTATAAGTGGAGGGTAAACAAAAATGTTAGTTTCTTTTGTTGGATGGATACCAAGATCGTCAATATTCTCAGTACTGCCTACCATCCAAAACAAATGGTGTCCTGCAAAAGGACACAAAAAGATGGCAGCAAGCAGGAAGTGCCTTGCCCACTGGGAGTAGTTGAATATACGAAGAGGATGGGGGGAGTGGACCGCTTCGACCAAAAGCGTGGCACATATCATGTGGCTAGGCGAAGTCGAAGATGGTGGATGAGGATATTTTATTTTATAATAGATGCTGCCATCACCAACGCATATATTTTATATTCTCAAAGAATGCGATACCCTATGAATAGTTTGCAGTTCCGCACAATGCTGGGAAGAAATCTGATTGGTTCTTTCAGCAGTAGGAAGAAGCGAGTATCTGACTTGCCATCATTTATATGTAAAAAACCAAAACTTGATAGCCGACAGAAGGCTAAGTATGGCCTCCCAGACGATCTGCGGCTTACAGATGTAGGATCTCATCTCCCTGGTCCACTGGAAAGTTACAGAAGATGCAGAGCTTGCAGCAGCAAAGAAAATAGCAAAAAATCTAAGATTCAATGCATACGCTGTGAAGTTGCCTTGTGTGTTGTCCCATATTTTGCCGAATTCCATAAACCCTAATAAGGCTCTGTCCAAATAATGGACACCATGTAAACAAGTAAATAAAAAAATATATATATATAAATTCTTAATAAAGACGTCCTAGTTTTCATATTTATCTATTTTTTATTTCCAAATCCTTAGCAGTTTCCTCTGCCTTATAAAGGGTTAAAAATACTTCAAGTATCAAATTCATTTATGTTATAGTATAAATGATGCCATATAAACGATAGTGGCGACCTCAATTTTTTTCTACTCTTTCTGGCCAAGCTGTATTTATAGATAAATAGCTGACCCGGCAAACTTTGTTTTGCCATAAAAACACCAAACATTCATCTTCCCTACCTACCCTACCCTAAACGAGATAAAAATCTTTAATCCTGTCCTTCTCCTGGTTCTTAGCTACCTCCCTACCAATTTTCAGCCAAATCGGTTCAGCCGTTCTTGAGTTATAAATAGTGTAACTAACACGACTTTCTTTTATATATATAGATAAGTGTCAGTGCGATGTTGGGTTGAAGTGTTCTTGTTCTAACACCAGAAATAACTATTGTTGTTTCATGTGCGGCCACGCCATGGCTACATCTATAGGTCCTTTATCTAAGTACAAAAATAACATTGACTGATCAAGAAAGCACCACTCACGCATGAAATCGATTTAGGGTTCAAACAAGAATAACTTATAGCAATATGTATCAATAATGAAGCGTTTATACTTGGGGCATTTTAATCGTTATCAGTAACTAGACGGTTCAATACAAAATAATGTAACCATAACCATTATCATCCTTTTGCTCTTGTCCCCTATTACTTGGGTTCAGCACAACACTTTTTCTACCTCTCCTGTCAACCGTCACTTCTTTTCATATTTGAGGCAATCCTCGTGGATGTCCTCCGCCCCGATGTGAGCAAAGAGGTCTCACGGTGTTCGGCAGCTGCCTTCGGCCGGGCGCTGGAGTGCTTGCGCATTTTGTACACCCCGGCCAAGTATTGATCCACATGAATTCATGCGGACACCATCACCCTCTGCGGCCGCAATTTCATTAAAACCGCGCAAACAGCTTGCGGCCGTTTTGAGCTACAGGCCACACACTATGGCGGCTGGAGATTGTTACGCGCTCACTGGTGCACAATACGTCTACTACGGATAGGGAGGGTGGTTGTGTCTCCCTGCTTCTTTGCCGCCGCCTCCTTTGCGACCATCACTTCTTCGTAGAAGGGACAACGGCGTCCCACACGCTCTTGCTTACAAAAATACTAATTCTATGATTACAAATAAACTATGTTGTCACAAACTGATCTCTCTCAAAATGTCAAGTTACTGGTCACGATTAATATATCCCGATTCGATTCGATTCAATTGAATCGTTTTATAAATTCAAAACCTGTTAACCTAGTGTTGCTTTCGTGATCAGTGTACCCCATCCCAGTCCCCATTGCATACATTTCGGCACCTCCTCGCGTTTCCCCAACGACTACCGAGGGTAGTCGCAACAAAAACGCGGGTTAAGGTTTGGTAGGTACTTACTCTTTGACGGCTTCTGTTGATTTCTGCCATTAAGTTTGATTTTATCGACTTCATAGTCCCAAGAGAGGTCATTTAATTTGTTCTTTTTTTTCAAATTCCCATGCTATGTTAATTAAATATTTATATTAATACTTAATCAGTCCATTCTTCAAGCAGCTAGTTTCTCCAAGTTTTGTCTTGCAGTAGTGAATATAAAATTATATGATTTATTCATTTTAACATCCGATTGAAGTCAGTTTTACTTGTCTTGATTTAATGAATGAATTCATGGTCTGCTTGTATTGATTAGCTTTTTGTTTTTTAAACTTGGTATTTATTGTATCAGTCTTCAATCCTCTATGTGCAATCTTGAGCTTACATAATTATTGTTTCAATGGTTTTTTTGTCTGTGATATTGCAATGTCTAAATTATTCCGCACTATAGCAGTTAAAGGTAGCTACTAACTAGTGAAATTGGTCCTTCTTTTATTTATTTTTCTTTTCTGGAGCAGTTTAGTAGAGGTCTCTTGTATTTGAATGGTTTGCCGCTTTTTATTACACATGAGTGCCTTATTTGATATGCAAGAACACTGATTTTGGTTTTTGAGTACAATGAGTTTAACTCAAATTTTACCATTTTTGGGTTGCCATACCAAATTTAATACTACACAAATTAAAGATTTATGTTTTTTGTTATTTATTTATTCCATAGTCACACAAAAATTGGATACATTTATAATTATTTTCTCTTGTTCAACATGTTTCAATATATATCTTATTTATTCGTTTGGAAAGTGCAAAACCTTTTTAGATACTTTTGTAACTTTTACGGCTAGCAACTTTCTCTCGACGTCTACTATCTATGGTGCATTAACGTTTACTAATTCAAAACATGTTGAAGTTGTTTTAAGAATACTAATATTATTAAAAATTACTTACTAACAAAGATATCTTTTTATAAAATTGCTTTTTTGGAATTTTACAATTTATTGCGTTTCACCTATTTGAATGCGTATACGCATTTTACATTTTTTTAATTGGCAGCAATTTCATGCTTAAATGCTGTTTGTATTACAAAACAAAAAAAGTTATCCTTTTGCAACATAATATTTTAAAATGTTTTATACGATGTCAGTATATATTTTTGTCAAATGGGAAATACACAATCAGTGTTATGCTTAGTCCATAAAATAATTAGTTTTTAGTGAAGTGGAAAACATTTTGTGTACTTGAAAGTTGTATTGTTTTTCTTCTGTAGAGTTTAGCTTTTTAGTCTTCAGTTTTTTTCCGTATTTTTTTTTATTTGTCCTGTGGTTTTAGATCCAATACAACTTTATTACTCACCAGTTTAATGGGAGCGCTTTCTTACTGTCCTGAAAATTGAAACAGAAAAAATTAGTATAGTGACGAGATGTTGTGTGAAAGAAATAAAATTACAGGCAACAAAAAAATAATGTTGTATCCCAGTATTGTTAATAAAGCGGAACTAAAAAGTTGTGCACCGGCGCATTTCCAAGTTGATAGTTAATTTTGCTGGAATGGGATACAATGAGTTTACTGAAATTAAAAATAAGTGAATGTGACTTCTAGTTTGATGGATAATGAAATTATGGAGGGAATTTCAACTACAAGGTGACGATAGCACTTCGACGTTTTGGTCCAGTTTCCTTCATTTAATATATTCGAAAGTTTATAAAATTTGTTCATAGCAGCTGAATCAGGATATAAGGTCTCACACGAATCACATTTATCAATGTCGTTTCGTAGATTGATAACAACTGTTTTGTATGAACAACGAGAATCGATTCACATAAATTAGTTTTTTTTCAATAGATACGAACCAAAGTCTAAACACAAAAATTTAAACCTAAGATCGAGTTTATTGTCGACTGAGAACCGTCTCAGCAAAACCGTCACCTCACAGGACGTCAGAAAGCATTGGATTGCGCCGCCGTGCACTAAAACAAGTACGAACGGCAAGTAGGTCTACTTGGGCGGGCGCGAGTAGGGCTCCGGGCGCGCGTAGTGGCGCGGCGCGTGGTGCTGCTGCTGCGCGTGCATGGGGTTCTGGCGCCGCGTGCCCACCGCGCGCGCACTCTTGTACTCGCGCCCGTCGTCCTTGTAGCCGCCGCCGCCGTAGCCGCCCTCGTCTTCGTAACCGTAGCGGTCGTGGCTGCGCTCGTAGTAGAAGTCCTGCTCCGGGGCCGCACCTCTGACCGGCCCGCCGCGGATCTGTAGCAAGGGAGGTTAGGACAGGTTAATACTCCTTCTGAAAATTGTGGACTGAGAGGCTGGCAGTACACATTTGGTTTCCTGATCCAGCAATTTGAATGCACACATATCACACAGTGTTCTAAGTAGCGCACGTTTATTTTTCGCATATAAAGAAAACCAGACGTTCGATCCTTTCAAACAACGCATTCGAGGCCGATAAAGCAACGTTTGCAACTCTTAAATAATTTCGAATCAGAGTTCTGTATTAGGAATGCCGATCCTTTGGGAAACCGGACATGTTCAGCCAGCAATAGAGCAACGTAAAGGCTGTCTGAAAAATTTTGTAAGCTGAAAATTCTGGTACAGTTAATTATATTTATTTTGGTGATGCATGTAACATGGCTGACAAAGTAAGTGACTAACTTAATTTATTAGGACTTCTCTAAAAATTCAATTTAGGACCTGTTTTACCATTAAATCAACGATAGTTGCTAAATAACTTAAAGAAATCCAAACTGCGCAGAATTTTTCTGAAATTATATCCTGAGATGGCTAAATAAGTTCGTCAAGAACAAAGGACATTTATAAAAATCTCAGCACCGTTAAGCAAATGAATTTGAAATTAGAATCCGCTGATCTGTTCAGAGATTTTTACAAGGTTTTATTTAGTTTCACCTGTTCGGAGTCAGTAATCAAAACTTGCAAGTTGATTTTGATCCACTTCCCGGTGTTCGATTGAGAAGATATTTGTACACACTTTCGTTTTTCGTGACAATCCATTTTTATGTATAAAAGCTATTATAAATAAGGGTGAAAATGGTACGTACCGGCGGCTCCGGGGGCTGCCCATACACATCATCGTAGGGGTACGTCTCCATGGCCGAACGTGCTCGATCTAATATGCTGATAACCTTGTTCTTGGGCGGCATGGAGCGCTGCATGGGCGGCGCGGGCGGCATGCGGGGCGGCGGCCGGGCCCCGCGCGGGGCTCCGGACGGCGCCGACTGCGGCGGCTCGAACGGGAACGACCTCGGGGGCCCACCGCGTGGCCCACCCGCGTAACCTGCCAAAACGACACAACGTGTCAAGATTATTCAAAAACAGGCAGATTATTTCAATGAATACTGATGTTGATTAGTGAGTAATGCCATTGATTAATAAAAATATATTTGAAAATGATTTTTGGGCTTGCAATGTTTATTTGACTTCTAAATTTGGATCACTGCCAAAATTAAACTGTACTTTATTCTTTCTGCTCTTAAGATTGGTCAGAGGTAAAATATCTGTGAAAGAACTGTTTGGTGCGGTCAAAATAAGTATGCACCTGGCGCTGTCACGTCACTGACGTTCGACTCTCGCTATTGGCGCAGCAGGCGAATGCGGGGCGCGCGGGTAGGCGGAGTAGGCGAGCATTCGATCCTCACCAAATGCACAGTTATTTTGGTACTTGTAAGCACTAACTTATATTATACTAGCTGACCCGGCAAACTTTGTTTTGCCATAAAAACACCAAACATTCATCTACCCTACCTAACCTACCCTAACTACCTACCCTACCCTACCTACCCTACCCTATCTCTCAAGTTGGATCGAACTGCATATGGTGTGCGAATTTTATTATAATCGGTTAAGTGGTTTAGGAGTCCATTGAGGACAAACATTGTGACACGAGATTTATATATATTAAGATATTTCCTGTACTCACCTCTATCGATATCCCTCATCTGGGTCTGCCAGATCATGTCGTTGGTGTCGGGGAGGAGGTACTTCTTGACCTCGGCGAGCGCGTACGCGATGCGAGCGTGCGCCTCGGCCGGCGACGCCATCGCACTGATCTCGACGTGAAGCTCGTCTGTCAGATGCGCGTACTTCGGGTCGCAGGAATTGCGGAGCTCTTCCTCTTTTTGTCTGTGGGAAGGAAAGAGAATTTTATTTACTTTAGATTTTTTTTATTGTATATCGGGCCAGTGTCCAACTGTGGATTTTGGTGTACGGGTGGTATAAATTTTGTTATTATAATATACAACCCCAGAGGCCTTATTCAGAGTTTTTTTAATGTATACGATCGCGTTAACGTAAACCTTCACTTATGTCAATTTGTTACATAGTACAAAAAAATCCCTTTACTGTCACAAAACGGCGCTTATCATAAGTAAAAACTCGCACTAAACCCACAGCTCCTCAAGTAAGGGTAATAATGTTATCGACGACCTGATCTGACCTGAGGCGATTATTTTATACCATCCTCTTCAAGTGACATGAAACTCGAAAATAATCCCACTGCAGCCATGGTACATATATCCTGCCCTAACCCAAGCCATGATGGACTATGCCTATGGCATGACTCCTAATCCTTTCAGCCTTTGAGGAGTGATTGATTAACTATCACCCATACATACTAAACTTTCCTATTTATTAGTAGAAAGTTGATCTTCAATCATTAAGATAGTTTTGATGAATACCTGTCTCTCATGGATCCCCTTCCTAGAACTGCCATTTTGCACATGGTCTCTTCCTGCAGATGCTTCATTGTGTTACCCTTAGGGCCTAATAGCTTGCCAACGAAGTTAAACTGTGGAGGGAACACTTTTGTAAGAAAACATGTAAATCTTCTACATATATACTAGTATAATACATATAATACGGAAATGCTTGGTATAAGCACATACCATGTGCTCAATCAATTTATTTTTGTTTGTAATAGTGTAAGGTTCTCCGGGTAAAAAGATTTTGAAAACTTGTTCACAAAATTAGAATAATCGGGCAATATCTATAGTGCTTAAAATATTGGCATCCAGTTGTATCTTGTTACACTGTAAGCTAATATGGAAAGGCTCGACAGACACTAAACAGTGCAAGAGGCGCTTTATTGTGGCATAAACAGTTATGTACTAAAACCAATTGTCATAAATTTATTAGTTTTTCCAAAATGTATGATGACAGAAAAACATAACCCTGTCTTTACTGTCACAGTCAAGTAAAAATTAATAGTTACTTGAAAAAGAATCATGATTGTCATGCTGTAATTGAATTAGTATTCAACAGAAGTCTGCATTGCATGACTAACTTTTTATGGCATGTTGCCAAGTTCAGTATTAAGTAAATGTATACAACCAAAGAGTTGTTTATAAATCTACCAAGTAGTTTCACAAAACGTTTTAAGTGTTGTCGGGTGATTTTATCTGAAATGTGTGGAAAGAATCTACACCGGTGCTCCAACAAACATTCAATCTGGCAACAGTAGTCAGTTTTCAAATAACATATATCTAAGGTACTGAATGAATTGTATATTGCTGTAGAAGAGCGGAGTCTCCTAACACAGGCATTACTTGCTTAAAAGGAGGCTCCAATCACCAATGAATGTAAAACTATTTGGTTCAGAAATAAAGATTTTGTATTTGTATTTGTAAACATAAAAAAAAGTATTTTCTCCTGGCCCTTTTTGCCATGTTAACTGATGGATTTGATTGCTGAAATCAAATAGTACATCATTCCTTTGCCACTCAATACTCTCTTAAAGACTCCAAACCTGATGATTTGTTTGGAGACTTATGGAAGACCAAGTCAGTATGTCTAGAGGGAATTTAAATTTTTGTCTAAAGGTTTATCCATACATATCAGGACCGTGCCCCGTCAGGGGTTCAAAAAAATTTCGTTGGGTACATTTTATATGAACTCGTTCACACACATCCGTGTGAGTTCATATAAAATATATGTACCAATATTTTTTTGCGCTCCTGACGGGGCACGGTCTGTCTACTTACCGTGCACGTCTCGGGCACAGCCCTGATATGTGTGGATAGACCTTAAATCTTCTTCAATAAATATAATTGTCATAAGGATGTCTTTTTGTTGTTAAATAAATAAATGGAACAAGCTTGTTAAAAGAGAATGGTTCTTACCTTAGGATGGTCCTTAATTGGTACTAAAACCTTAACGGTGACCTTGGTAGGCTTCTCCCGGAAAACATCTAGATATTTAGAGTCCTTGCCTGGTATCCTACCAGACGTTTGGACTTTTGTGACCTCTGTAAGAAGAATTAATTTAACATTAACATTAGAAACGGGATATTTACCATGTTTACTATGTTTACTGTTTGTTTCGAGTTTCCGATATTTCGGTGAACACACCGGTTTCGGTTTACTGTTTGTTTCAACTCGAAACAAACAGTAAACATGGTAAATATCCCGTTTCTAATGTTAATGTTAGTGTTAGTGACCATGACAGTTTAAAAACTTATATTAAGAATTAATTTGTTATTATGATTGGAAGGTTAAACTAGAAGTTAGCTGCTGTAAAGTTTCAAATAGCTTGGAGATATTTAATCTGTTCTTGAAACAGTGCAGTTATTTTGTCTTTCTAATATTATAAAAAAAGTAGCTGTTGCCGCCCGTGTTTTACATAATATTATACCAAGGGACATAATACTGGGATAAAAAGTACCCTATGTACTAATCCAGGCCATGGTCCACCTGTGTCAAATCTTGTAGAAACCCTTTCAGCCATTAAGGAGTGAAAATTTTACAAATAGACAGACAACTATCTGCACCACAAATATAAATCTAACTACCTAGATGACGCGATTGTATGTACTTAGCGTGTCAAAAAACTGAGTAAAATTACAATCAACGATTGTACTTTGAGCTTTTGATTTAGCATTATCGGCACCGGCGATCCATGGCAATCTAGAAAAATGCCTAATTATGCCATATGTAGCTGTAAAGACTGTATATAAAAAGTTGGCCAAGGCATTGGAAATGTTTTCTTTCATTGGTAAGTAAATTTGTTTTTACAGTGTTTGTGAAAGAGTGGCACGCTTGGTTTTCATACAGATGGAGTGACTTGCGTTATCTAGTTAGATTTATGTCTGTGATCTGCACTTAATTACTAAATACTTCATGCTCCAAGAGCTGAACAGATTTTATGGGTTGCTTTATATGGGTCAGAAGTCTGGATCTGAAGGGGAAGGACTCCTATGTACGTGTAGTAGATTTATCTTTGAATTTCACATGGGTGAAGTCGCTGGCAAAAGCTAGGGATAAAATTTCCTTTATGGGCCGCTGATTTGGAAGTTCATATTTTTTGTATAGGTAGTACTCATAAAAAGAAAGCTTTTTACAAATTTTCAAGACTCGGAAATTTTATGTTTTTTTTTATGTTTTTCGGGGAGAAAAAAATTAAAATCAGTCCAAGAGCGAGCAAAGCGAGCTCGGGAGCTTAGGGCAACCCGACACGGATAGGTTAGGTTCGAAGGAGATGACGGGAGCTGAAGTGAGCGAGCAAAGCGAGCGAACTCAGCTCCCATCATCTCCTTCATGTTAGGTTACTTTAGACCCTGCAGACAGAAATAGGAGCCCCGCGCAGCGGGGCTCCGTCGAGTTTGTTGCTTAAATAGTAATCTAAACTTTAACCATGGATATCTCCATAACCATGGGGTTCCGTGGGGTAGGGATAGTACAGTGAGGTAGCCCCTTTACCCCCCTTAACCCTCCCTCCCTCTGCGCCCCTTAAATCGATGGATATTTATGGAAATTTTAATTCTAACCTGGAAACTTTAACCATGGATATCTCCATAACCATGGGGCTCCAAGTAGTGGGAATAGTACTGGGGGGTAGCCACACCTCCCCCCCTCCCCCCACCACCCTCCCTGTGCCAAAAATCGACGGCCCATAATCGAAATTTTAACCAAAGCTAGTCAAAGTCACCGCCAAATAACAAAAAAAATCAAGTCGTTAACACCTGTCTAACAATGTATTCCAATATTTCAAAACTATATGAAAATAAAAAACATAAAGGCAATGTCGATTACACAATCAAAACAAACGTAACACCGTAACGGTCGTCCCTAACTCTTTCACTTGGCATTCAGTAATGAGTTAATATCTCATAAACGCTTTGACTGAATTACATTATTTAAAAAAAAATGGTTACACCTTTCGTTATGCCATCTAAATCTTTCAATTGTTACAAAAAAAACCTTAATAAACAAAAAGTCATGTTTTCAATTTACATTAGATACAAGTCGGATTAATGACTTATTTTTTTTGTTATCTGGTAGAGATCTTAAAACATAATTTCCAGTTTGAGATGTAATATATCTCTGAAGCAGCACATGAGATACCAACTTTCTGGAGCACCATGCCTCTTGAAAACTTAATCCTTAATACCTTTGTTCTTCAGCAATCTTTATACTATTCAAATCTGAGGTAACATTAGGTTAAATTTAAAAATGTTTACTACAATAGAGATTTTTGAGTCTTGTTGCATGACTATTTTTGATGTGATTATACTTTTATTTTCTATTATTCAATTTGAATGCAAAGTTGAATATATTTTGCACACCCTAGAGTTGCCAGGTCAGTGAACTTTTGAAAGAAACAGGTTATGAGAAAAACAGCAAAATATACCTGAGTTGGTACCTATAGCGGTTAAGATATACTTGCCATTTTATCATTCAATATAGTGGGCAAATGATACTTGGCACATATTGCCACATAGTTTGGCAACATACCATTTGAATGGGTTCAATGACCATAATAAATCATTTCACAGAATATTTCGGAGACACCTTGGCAAAATAGTGATTGGTTTAATAAAAATGAAATCATTCTTATCTTGGGCTATTATTTCGAGATAATTACATAGGACAATAAATTGGGTTGTAGACTCGTGTTGTTAGTTGTACGAAGCATCTAATCAGTACCATATAGACCTTTACTCAAGTAAGACTAAATTAGGACGAAAATAAACTTTCGGAAGATGCATGATGCTAATTGCTTTGCCTCGCTTTACACCAATACATGTCTAAGTAAAAACATTCTCAATTTCGTGGTGCTTACCTTGGTCAATAAGCTTTGTAGTAATGGGAAATTTTGCATTATTAATTTTTATCTTCTCACTCAATAGCTCTCTCATGTATTCACCGGCTTTTTCATTTATTTTAGGAGTATCTTCGCCATCTTGTTCTTGATCGTTTTCCATATTTGCGTCTTGTGGCGCGTTACGCTTGAAGTCACTACTGTTATATCCGTTCTTATCGTATTTATCAGCCATTTCTTAACAGCTATGCTGTTACAATACAAACTCTATCAACTAGCACCTAAATAAATTACTTCACAATCTCACAAAATCAGCGACCGTCATGCAAAAGAAATCAATGACGCGGAGCGGAGGCCGCCGGACGAAGAGCCGGCCGGGGAGATGGAATAAACAATGTGTTTTTTTTAGTCTGTGGTTTCAGTGACATCCGGTAAAATTGGGCATTTCGATTGGTTGACATGGGTTGACTGAAATACTTTTTAAATTTTTTACTCTGTTGCATGGAAATAGTAAGTTCAGAGAGTTTGTAATAGAATAGAGGTAACATATTTAAGACGCAATTTCAATATCGGTAATCTCTTTCGCACTAACAGATAACGTCATAAGCAAAAAGAGATGGATATACTTTTGTCTATGCCATCTTTTGTGCCAGTGTGACCGAAGATGCTATAGATACTTATCTATAGACATATATCAGAACTAGATCTGTGCCACTGTCATATCGATATTATCGAGTTTAGTTTAGGAGGATTTTATACAAATTTGGTCAATTATCTGTAAGAATCGTCCCTGACTGCGGCTAATTATTCTACGTTTTTTTAGGGATTCTAAAAAAAAATAACTAAAAAGTTGTAAATAAAAAAAGTTAATTAAAAAAATCAAAATACCCGACTGCTTAAAAAGCGAACTAAAAAGACGTAAACAAGAAGAAAATCATGCTGTGCAGTCGGAGGATACATATTCGCGAGCTGGCTGACCAAAACCAGATGTATCCTCCGACTGCACAGCATGATTTTCTTCTTGTTTACGTCTTTTTAGTTCGCTTTTTAAGCAGTCGGGTATTTTGATTTTTTTAATAAACTTTTTTATTTATAACTTTTTAGTTAACATTTTTTTCGAATTAGGTACATTTAAATATATAAGTGTTATATATTTTTGAAATCACCTCTTGAAACCCTTTATTTTGATACCCCACACGATGGGTTTGGAAGAAAAAATAAAATTGGCCCCCCACAATATGGCGTCCAAAAGCCGCCATTTTTCTATTTTCCAATTTTAATGTAGCCTATGACACTCGCAAGGTTAAGACGAATCGATTGACGTATGAATCATCAAAATCGGTCAACGCGTTTGGTCTCTGGAACGCCACATAGGAACAAACATACATACATACATACATACATACATACATACATACATATATACATACATACATACATACATACATAGACTGATAAACACATTACCCTCCTTCGGCAGTCGGGTAAAAAGAGATGGATATACTTTTGTCTATGCCATCTTTTGTGCCAGTGTGACCGAAGATGCTATAGATACTTATCTATAGACATATATCAGAACTAGATCTGTGCCACTGTCATATCGATATTATCGAGTTTAGTTTAGGAGGATTTTATACAAATTTGGTCAATTATCTGTAAGAATCGTCCCTGACTGCGGCTAATTATTCTACGTTTTTTTAGGGATTCTTTATAATTATTTAAAAAGTGAATGTGTACTCGTACAAAGAGTGAATTTATCAGTCATTGTAAGAGTACAATTGTACTCTTTCGTAATTTTTCTGCGCATTATACGTGTTGTATAATAATGTTTATTCATACCTTGTGCAAAAACGAGGTACATCATGAGATCAAAGTGACAGTTTTTGGTACACTCGTACGACTATATCTGTATGTACAAACAGGTACCTACTCATCAATATACTGATATACTATGCTAGTTCTTGTGCAAGACTGAAAATAAAGTTCAAAGACGAGTATGTATAAGTATAAAAGTAACAAAATAAATAATAACAAAATGGTTTAAATATAATAATTTAATTTTTATATTTAAAAAAAGTTAAAGTTTAAAAGTTCTACACACGGTGTCTACATATCTTTTTTTGCAACTCTCTTCTCGCAGGTATGCTGGAAGAGATTTCGTTAGAAAGAAGCATACCTTTGTACCTATTTTCTGTTCCTTCTTCTTGTCTATTTATTATGTGTGTGTACATTAATGGTTAAATAAATAAAATGTGAAAATAAACATGATTCATTAACCTGTATCCATGTCGAGGGATAGCGATAGCATGATTCAATAAAATGCAGTGAACACAAGCGAGAATATGGTGAAGGTTCCCAGTTAGCTCGTTTTTAGGGTTCCGTACCCAAAGGGTAAAAACGGGACCCTTTTCTATTTCTTAAATAAGTACTCTTAGGAGGAACCTGTGCACAATCAATATTAGATTAATAATAACAAATAAATTTTAAGAAATACATTAAAGTAAGTAAAATAAAAATACAGTATCGATAAATCTTTCTTGTGACTTTTGTCACATCTCTAACATCAGAACGTAAGTACGTAAACTGTCATAGCTCTATCAGCGAACGTATAAAAGTTAATTATTTCACTAAATATAATGGTTTAAATGATACTACACGTCCTCGACGTATTTAGAACTAAGATTGCTTTATGCCGGACAGCCTATGAAATGTATTCCCTGCACAATAATTTCAGTATGCTAGTCGATAACTCACCTGTGGAAAGATATCCTTTGATTATGTCCTGTTAATACACTCATTCTACTCTTGCAACCGATAGCCACACACGACATGGTTCATGTAGATAATGAAACAACAAAATTCTTCCTGATATAAACGAAACAAAGGCGTGAAAACAGCGAAAATCTTTAATTAGAGCTGCTAACCGATGGGTTACAACAGTGACTAAAAAGTTATCTCTTTGACGTTCAGGATGGTAGCGTTTGTCTATGTTTGTCTCTTTTTTTTTCATAGAGTTTTTCTATAAGCAAGAACGAAAGAATTGACAGTTTCTGTTTCGTCGTAAATACGTTCCCTCTATTCTAATACATACTCTCTGAGTAAGTTGTACGGATAGTATTAATTATCTGAGGCTGTACGTACGACTGTAGTAAGGTTCAATGTGATTCACTGCACAGAATAAGTACATTAAGGTTTACTCATACTGTTACCAAAACGCGAGCCGAAAGAGAGGCTCTAATTCCACGCGTCCCCTAATAATGTTTGATTGATTGAATGGCGTTTTAAAACACTGTCAGCACCCATTCTAACCAATAACAAATCAATATTAACTTTAAAACTTCATTATCAAATCATCATCATCATCATTATTTTTTTATTTTGAATGACTTGTTGCGGTATGCTGCATGGCAATAGCATTGCCACATAGTTGTAAAGGTACACTTGTAAGTTGTACAGCCTAAAGGTCTATCCACACATATCAGGGGCGTGCCCGGGACGTGACAGGGCCGGTAGGCTTATTACGTATCTTTTGCAAGAGCAAAACGATAGCGATCAAACGCTTTATGTCATAAAAGTCAAAATTACCTGCAGTGTAGGTATGGTAGGTCCTACACAATCGTTTGCTAATCGCTCGCTGTTTGTCAAATGCACTTATTTAAAAAAAAACTGCTAACAACTCTAAAACTTTTGTATTGAAGAGCAATTACTGCGCAAAAATCGCTATCGTTTTGCTCTTGCAAAAGATACTTATTAAGCCTGCCGGTCCCGTCAGGGGCTCAAAAAAATATCGGTGGGAACATTTTATATGACATCGTACACACACGTCCGTGCACGGGCCCGGGCACGTCCCGTACACGGACGTGTGTGAACGAGTGTTGTTTATCGTTTATTATTCCACAGGGTACACTAGACAACCAATCTGACATCAGTCTGTTGGATATGATCCGATTAATATCTGATTAAAAAGATTTAATGATACAACAACTTTAGGGTTGTGATGACAACTCGTCACACTAGCCATCTCGTCGCTATCTCTAATGGGTCTCTTTCACTTATATGTCACTTTGTACATGTAGTCAGTTTCACAACTCGTCTCAAGCTGTATTTTGTCTCTTTCTCAACTCGTCCGACGCATATGTTCTATGTACAGTAACGTACAAAATTATAAAGTGAATGGGTCCCGATGCAATACGAGGTCAAATCAACTGGATTTTATTGCTGGTGTCCTTCAGGGGTCGATACTCTCAGCAACATTGTTCTCGCTCCACATAAACGTTCTGCTAATACCCTTTGGATAAGCAGACGTGAGACGACGAGATACGTGTCCGACGCATGGGCTATTGGGCTTCAAAATATACCTGAGTTGGTACCTACAGCGATTAAAATGTACTTGGTACTTATAAGACTTGCCATCTTATCATTCAATATATTGGGAAAATGATGCTTGGCACATATTGCCACATAGTTTGGCAACATACCACTTGAATGGATTCAATGACCATAATAAATCATTTCACAGAAAATAAATATTTTAATAAGAGTATTTTCAAACAACCTACTCAACTACCAAAAAGTACAATGTAAATAAGCTGCAATAAATAATATATACTGAAGGACGTCAATTGCGAAAGGAACCGATACGAGCGCACGATAGAGCAACGGGGAATGGTATGGTTCGTTCCTGGATTCTCGCACGCACGCTCCTTGTTTCTTTCTCTTTCGGAATTTGAAAAATTTTGAATGTGTTCACTATTTCGTTCTCGAAAGTTCTTCGCTACTCAATTAGTGATGTAGTCGAGTCAGATATTGACTTGATAGATGGATATCGACAAAAAAAGTAATTTAATATTTATATAGTACAATAATAAAAAAGAGTCCGGCCCGACTCAGTGAGTAACTAGTATAATTAAATTAGTACATAATTTCAAATTGATTTTATTTATAAATAAAAAAACTTTTTTGAAAAAAAAATACTATTAAAAAAATACTTTATTTTTCACTTTTTAGTTGTATCTACCTAATAGGCAAGTTGTTTACAATACCTATAACGCCAGAATAGATTACCCGAATATCATAAAACTTGAAAATAGCCGGTGAAATGAGAGATCTGTGTACCCCTTAAGAGCATACTGGCGTGATGTTATGTTATGAAATGGTATAAACAATGAACAGATATGCGATTGCAGCCATCCCGAGAGCTTGGCCGTTATTTATTGAAGATTTCTGTTGTATATCTTCGAAGAACTTCATCAGATCTTCACCAAATTAAAATGTGACCAATTTGGGAACATGTTCTTTCAAACAAAAACAGAATTTTCAAAATCGATCTCCAAATGACGGAGACATCGGAGAACAAAAAAAAAATCTTACCTGAAGTCGAACATAGAACCTCCTCCTTTTTGGTAAGTCGGTTAAAAAATGAATAAGCCTTCAAATAAAAAAAATACGTCTTATTTTTTCCAATTAAGAAATCGGGTATATCTATCGATGTCGATAATGTTATTAAAAATACAATATGTTATACTGCACTGATGTGACCTTCAAGTTGTATTAAATTTTATTCAATTTTTATGTTTATAGCTCCATCGATGAACATTCGATGATTTAGCCAATGTCAAGGTTTTTATGGTGATAGTCGGTTTACTATCTATTATATATATAAAAATGAATCCCTATTTCCCTTGGTCACGGCATCACGCGTGAACGGCTCGACCGATTTCGCTTATTCTTTTTTGTTTTGTTTGTTGTTGTTAGGAGAAGGACCTTATGAAAAAAACAATGGTACATACATAGATAGGATAGGTATGTAGGTAGGGTAGGGTAGGGTTGGTAGGTTAGGTAGGGTAGGGTAGGTAGGGTAGGGTAAGTAGGGTAGGGTAGGTAGAGAAGGGTAGGGTAGGTAGAGAAGGGTAGGGTAGGTAGAGTAGGGTGGAGTAGGGTAGGGTAGTGTAGGGTAGGTAGGGTAGGGTAGGTAGAGTAGGATAAGTAGGGTAGATGAATATTTGGTGTCTTTATGGCAAAACAAAGTTTGCCGGGTCAGCTAGATAAGAGTAATTTTATATAACTATTGATCAGTGTTTGTAACGATGACCTCCATTGTTCACCATGCTAAAAAAAGGACAAAACAACTTTGGTTAAAATATATAGAACGGAACAAAATAAATGTTAAAACATCAAGTATATAATACATAACTAGAAATACTATAGCTACAGTTGGATTTTGTTAATGTTAATAAATCTATAAATCATTTTTACTGCGGGGGTATGGACTAAAGATAATAGGAACGGAATGTTAATTGGGCGGGGAATGTTATCAGGGAGTAAAGTCGTAAAGGGGAATAGTTAAACGAGGACAGGAAAAGAATAAGTGCTCCAGAGTACCCTCCGCTAGACCGCATTCACACAAAGAATTGTCGCTCACGTGGATTTTGGCCAAAAAGACAGGAGTGCAAACAAACCCAAGTCGGAGTCGAATTATTACGGAAGTAGCTACGTTATTTGAAAATTTAAGTTTGCTGAACCAGCATTTAGAAGGAATGTGTGGTTGGATAGAGCCATAAAATTATCCCTTCAATAAACGAGTCTTTTGCCAATGGGTATTCCAACACTTCATCTTCTCTGGTCTATTGCTTCCCTTGGCATAAACAGAGCCAAATGGAGAACTACGAACATTTAGAATAATTTTGAATTTTGGGATCCACACAGCAGAACCTGTGATAATGCGCAAACACTTAGACTGGCTCTTTTCTAGTTGGCAGAGGGCTATTTTGTTGCGCGGTTCCAGGAGAAAGCTTCCATAGTCAAAGTGACTACGAACTATGGCATTATATTAAATTTTCTGGGAAGTTGAATGAGGTCCCCAGCGTAGGTACTCCAGAGAGAGCACGTAGGACAATTTAAGCCATTTTCACATTTTTTGGAAAGTGTAGTCCAAATGATAGAAACCAGATAATTTTGAGTCAAGCATGAGGCCTAGAAATTTAACTTTTTCATGGATCAAAATGGGTTTGTTTTCAAATAAAAGGTTTATAGGGGGAATATTACGTTTGCGGGAAAATACAACAGCCTTACACTTGGGAACTGACAGGCGTAGGCCGAGGTCAGTCAACCATTGATTTAAATAATGGAGGGCAGAATTTAAGCGAGATGCGGAATCAGAGAAGGAAGCTGAACTACAGTAGAGAGCAATGTCGTCGGCGTATTGTAAGATTTTACAGAAGCAGCTCACTGAAGACTCTAAATCTCTAATAAATGTAAAGATTATAAAGAATAGGGCTTAAGACCACACCTGAGGTAGTCCCTTCCACACTAGACGACTTGGAGAAAGGGAGTTTTGATGACGAACTGAAATAGAGTGGGACATAAGGAGATTACAAATGATGTTGACCATCCTCACAGGGATACTCAGATGTAGCAGCTTTTGCCTGAGTATTGGAAGTTGGACATTATCGTAGGCTGAAGCTATGTCTAAAAAAACACAAAGGACACTTTCATTTTTGGAAAAAGCAATGCGGACATCAGAGAAAAAAATGCTAAGGCTATCCAGAGTGCCCATACCCCTTCGAAAACCGAACTGAAATCTGCATAAAATGCCTTTGGTTTCTAAGATCCATTCAAGCCGATTCTTGATGAGATTCTCCATGATTTTAGCCAAGACTGAAGATAGAGCGATAAGAAGCTGAGTCTTTTGGGTCTTTTCCAGGTTTCAATATTAGGATAATGATTTGGGATTTCCATGACTTAGGGACTTAGCCTGTATCGAAAAAGGAATTTATTTGTTTGAGAAAGAGTAGTTTATAGAAGAAGATTTGGAAATGAAGGAGTAGGGGATTCCGTCGAAACCCGGAGCAGAATCACGAAGGTGATCCAAGGCACATGTTAATTCTGAATTAGAGAATGGGTCATCAAATCTATCAGCAGGCCCGCCGCTAGCTATTGGAACGCCCGTGTGCAATACCGATTATACCGCCCCTGCTTATCTACGACTACCCATGCTGAGCTTGTCAGAAAGGCTGTTTATTGTTGTCTCATAAGGGTGTGATAAAAGAAAAGAATAATGAAGAAAATTATTTATTTTTGTTTACTTAAGTGTATAAATTGTTATCTACAGAAATCAAACTCTTCTCGTCTTTATATTTTCGAAATCTGCAATCTTTTTTTTTGTATCCAAGCTGTCTAAAACTTCATGTTCAATTGAAACTATAGCTAAATTACTTAACCTTTGTTGGACCATTGTTGATCTTAAATAGTTTTTGATAATCTTTAACTATGAAAAGGGCCTTTCACCAGATGCAACTGAAACCGGCAATAAGTATAAGTAATATTCTAAGCGCTATTGCATGTGTTCGGAGACGTTGAAATCAAGTCATTAGTAAAAATATATTGCAATAGTGTTTGTGGATCATTAGACTGGTTTTCTGGAAAAGGCAACTTTAAAACAATGAGTTCATTGAACGAAAATCAATACCGTCAATGTCTGTTTCACTGCTTGAATCATCTTCAAGCTTCAGATGTAAATCTTTACAATGTTTAAAATTTTCAGTAATTCATCATTGGAGTAATTAAATAAGTTGCTGAAAAAGCCAAATACGTCGGTAAACATTTTTAACTCCTCGAATCTATCCTTTAAAGAAGTTAATGTCTGATCTGAGAATTCTAAAAAAAAACTCTACCGTGTATTTGATTTTGGGGTCTAGTAAAACGTCATCACTATGTTAATATTGAAATTGTGTTGGTTTTCTTCTTGGACAGACGAATTGTATTTATAGGTGGTATATGTGCTTCTACGTTGAGTTCATGAGCCACATTGGTAGCTTCT
The DNA here is from genome assembly GCA_945859665.1 of Anorthoa munda. Classification (NCBI taxonomy): domain Eukaryota; kingdom Metazoa; phylum Arthropoda; class Insecta; order Lepidoptera; family Noctuidae; genus Anorthoa; species Anorthoa munda. Next base: position 9,845,687 of record OX243894.1, read on the forward strand.
TTTAACACAATTTTAAAGAGTTCATCCGTGCGATATTTTGTGAACTTATCAATCAACTTATTTAACAAATCTGTGCAGATTTGATTATTCATTGTGGGGTTCTGCATCATTTTGCTCAGAGCATTAATTTCGTTTAAAATAACAAACCAAATTAAGTAAATTAAATAAATCTGAAATTTTGAATATACAAAGCAAGCGAATGAGCTTTGGAAGATGTAGTACAATGCCATTCCGACGAATTTTCAGATATTTCCAGCAAATCATCAAATATTTCTTCGAGATGATACCTACGGTAGTGATTTAACTGCATCGATTCTGCTGTAAATGTTTGCAAATTATCGACCACCTTTTTGTAGATGATGAAAAGAAAACGAAAATTTCTTGATACATTAAAGAAATTCACAGTTTCGTGCATGATATTTGCTACATCATTGACTACCAAATTAAGACTATGAGTTGAGCATGGAACTTCAAATGCGCGATTATTGATATCTAAAATATTTTTTACAGTCCATTGTGTTTTCCACGCATATTAGAACCATAGACTACTATTATTATATTAGAACCATTATCATAACCTTGACCGCGTAAATTTTAAATTTTGAGAGTTGTGAACATAAATCCAAAACAAAATTGAATAAACCTTCACCTGTGGAACTGGTGATCGGACAGAAACCAACGAATTTTTTTCATATCGCAACATTTTTAGTTTAATTATTTAAGGTTACACTAGTCAACGGCACGAACTATTTGGCGGCGGAGTTAAAATATTTGCTATCTCATCCGACATCACGCAGGAAAGAGATAGACGCTGTGATGAGCAGTAAGAAGCTAGATCGTGTTCGTATACACACTCATAACGCTGTGTGACGCACACATGCGCAATTTCATTGCAGAGCGCCGACAGCGCGGCGGTGTGTGTGCAAAGATTACTATAATATACTTGTGTGTGGTTGCGGTGTCAAAGCTAACACCTATTTTTTATGTTTATGTTGTCAATGAATTGCATACGCGCCACCGCACCGGCGTGCCGGTAGAACTTTGGATTATTACTGTGTGTAACGTAATTAGAAGGCACTCAATTTACTTGTTGTTATGCACCTATACTTACCCGCGACTTTGCCAACTTGACAATAAGATGTTTTGCGAAAATGTGAATTTACATAGATATTGTTATTATCGACAAGTAATGTTAGATTTGACTTTTTAATTATTTTTGGCGGCGGCGACGGCAGAGCAGCGCGAGCCGCTTGCGCGCTTATTGAACCTTATGCCGTTAGTTATAAGAATGAAAAGTGTTCGAGCGTCAAGTCGGTAGATTTTACGTTGGCAGAGCGGGCGCCAGGGCTTCGCTGACTGTAGGTATCGTACCAGCGCGTGCGAAAAGCTAGGCTCTATGCGCACGGGTGTAGGTCATGTCTTTATGTTTTTGTATTTTATTGCAGGTTTTGCAATTATTACAATGTGTGTTAAATAGGTATTTACTTACCTTAGCTAGTAAGCTATAACCTACAGGCGCCTCCCCGTAAGTAGGTATTTCATACCAGCCAGAGTCAGGAAACTGCTTTTTCGACAGCGCCACTTTGATGTGAGACTTGTTTTCTAAGTAATTAGGTTCATCAAATAAAAAATAATGTTATTTTGTAAATTGTTTATTGATTGTTTGTTTACAATAGCAGTTTGAAATATTCTCTTTGTTATCACAATACAATATAATAGCTTCGGGTGGCTGAGCCGAGCTTGTGAGTGTCAGCGCGCATAGTAGGTATACAAATAAAAAACCGGCCAAGTGCGAGTCGGACTCGCGCATGAAGGGTTCCGTACCATTATCGCAAAAAACATCACGTTTGTTGTATGGGAGCCCCACTTATATATTAATTTTATTCTGTTTTTAATATTTGTTGTTATAAAGAAATACATCATTTGTGAAAATTTCACCGGTTTAGCTATCACGGTTCATGAGATGCAGCCTGGTGACAGACAGACAGACAGACAGACGGACCGCGAAGTCTCAGTAATAGGGTCCCGTTTTTACCCTTCGGGTACGGTACCCTAAAAAGAATCATCAAAATCGGTTCACATTAAAAAAGTATTGAGGTAAGTAACAAAAAAAATACAGTCAAATTGAGAACCTCCTCCTTTTTGAAGTCGGTTAAAAAATAGCTTCCTTTTGTGTTTGTCCGCCGCTGAAGCCGAGCCGATATCGATATAACAGATAGGTACCTACATAATAATGAACTTTCGATATAAGTAGGCACGACTATCGAAAATCTTAAAATACCTAATCTAATTGGAATTTAATATCCTAATATATACAACAGAACTCTTCAATAAACAACGGCAAATCTCTCGGGATTGCTGCGATCGCAAAACTGTTTATTGGTTAGGCCTTTTGATAACATAACGTCAAGCCGGTACGCTCTAAAGGGGTACGCAGATTTGTACAGTTCACCCTGAAAGATACACTCTCATTGCACCGGTTATGTTAGTTTTATGTTCGGTATTCAGGTAATCTATTCAGGCATAAATTTGGGCATTTTAGGCCCAGATTTTCTCTAATCTGAGATTATAGGTATTATTGAACTTGATCTTTATGTACCACAACTAAAAAAAAAAAAATTACGAAGAAACAAAAACAAGAACACCGACTTCCGAAATTAGTTATTTTTCACTTTGTAGTGTTTTTATTTGGAAGTCGGTAGTATTTTTAAAAAAGATTTTCTAATTATAGATAAAGATAGGCAGTTTGTAATTTTAAAATTTTATAAATGCGCGTGAAATATTAGAATTACAAGTCTGTGTTTATTTAGGTATAAAAGTCAAGTCAAGCGCCCTCATGAATTGTACAAACTAAATTCGATAAAAGATTCAACTTACCCATTGTTACTTGAACTGCTGAAGATCACTTCACCTACGCAACAAGTTCAAATTCAAACGCCATGTTAATCAGTATGAAATCCCACGAACGCCAGGGTCAGTAAAATTTCGGACCAATTCAAAATAATCAACACAACACATAAAGGAATATTGGAATCCAAAGTTCAAGCCAAGGGTCAATGTTATAAAATATTATACGAATACGTTATCGTCGATATCACAATATCAATAACATACACCGCACGCGCGTAATTACGGTGACGTATATATTATGCAGCAGACGATTGAGGCCCCTCTGGGGCAGCGGGGCGCGGGCGCCGGGCGGTAGCTAAACTAGTGAGCGTGTGTGTGTGTAGGTGTAAATGCGACGCACGCGCACCCCTCCGCCCCACTGACCGGGGAGGAAATTTGTAGCGAGATGGATGATGATTTAGAACGAAAACGAGCGCGCGAAATTTTATAAACAGACCTTTGGTAGTCTGGATATCATGAAAAAACCACTGAATGTATCTGTTCAAAATAAAATTATTTGCATTGTTGAACAACTAATCTATCCCTGTATGGAGGCCGTTTTTCAATTTTCTTTCTTCTTATGGTACTTATTTGCGCCCAAAGATGCGTTAAAATTGGTGTTGAAATATGGAACTTTCGAAGCTCATAACTTTCAAGCTAATTTTTTTTTGTACTTTTTGCTTCCATACAGGACTAGATAATGATGAGACAAATTGATATAATTTTTTATTTTGAACGTACATCGTCAAACAGTGGAGTAAAACCCAAACTACGTTTGTATGGAAGAATTTTGGACTAGTGCAACCTTAAAAGAAGTTATCTGAGTGCAACCTGCCTGCCTGCCTGACACCAGCGTCGGTCGTACAACGTCCTTTGGTATGTTTTCTTTGTACACCTGTCATAAGACTGTTACGGAAAGTCTCAGGTATGAAGTCCGTCAATGAGTATAATATTCACAGCGGATCTATGTGTCTCTGAATTTGCTGTAAGACCTTACGCAGTAGCTATTTTTGTGTCAATGTTGAAGGTAAAGATAGCGTTATATAACCGTCTCTTTCACTCGCTTACGTTTGTCGCATCGTCCTATCTCGCTTACTCTAGGCAGTATACTCGAAGACAAACTGTTTTTTGCGCAATGGTTGCCAGAGCCAATTTCAGAGACACAAAGATCCGCTGTGACTACTATACCTGTACCTATGTTGTATGAAGTTTTAGTAAATATATAAATCATGGTTTGTAATAAATGACTGTATTTTTATTTTAACAATGCACATCATTTGTCTTTTCCCTTCTTATCCTTTAGTTTGTGACGAGACCGCGCATGTTGTATCACGACGATGTTGAACTCACTGTCAGGAGCCATAATTAATTCGTTCTTTTTCGTATGGATCCGTATTATCATTATTTCTTCCAATGGATTCTGAATAAAGAAAGAATAATTGTAAACATCCGGTCTATTCTGTAAAAATCTCATTGTGGAAACGTAGGTGCCGAGAGTTTGTATAGTAACTAGAGATAACGTATTTACGACGAAAAAGAAACTGAAAATTCTCTCGTTCTTGCTTATAGAAAAACTCTATGAAAAAAAAAAACAAACATAGACAAACGCAACCATCCTGAACGTCAAAGAGATAACTTTTTAGTCACTGTTGTAACCCATCGGTTAGCAGCTCTAATTAAAGTGTTTCGCTGTTTTCACACCTTTGTTTCGTTTATATCAGGAAGAATTTTGTTGTTTAATTATCTGCATGAACCATGTCGTGTGTGGCTATCAGTTGCAAGAGTAGAATGAGTGTATTAACAGAAAATAATCAAAGGATATCTTTCCACAGGTGAGTTATCGACTAGCATACTGAAATTATTGTGCAGGGAATACATTTCATAGGCTGTCCGGAATAAAGGAATCTTAGTTCTAAATACGTCGAGCACGTATAGTATCATTTAAACCATTAAAAAAAAAACCACACACCGAAAAGTAAGGCTAAAAGCATCTAGGTGTTTTTTGTCTCCGACCAGCCGTTTCTCGTAAAAGCGATTTATTTAACCACAATTAATTAACCTAAGGTTCACTTCGTTCCTTTCCTCTTGTAGTTCATGACACTTCATGGTTAAAATAGGTCGAATCTGTTCCAAAACCGAATCGGGACACCGAGTTCAAGTAGTCTTTTGTCTTCTACCCCTAGAGTGTATATAGAAACCGGAGGCGCGGAGGAAGAGCAACCCCCGCCCGCTGTAAAAGCCGAAACTGCGGAGGTGAGCATCCTTTGTTACCCGAGGGCGAAGGTGTTGCACTTCTCTCAGCACCCGGGACGATGCAGAAGCAACTTTATAGTTCAATAAAATTATGCAAAACAATACCGATAAGATACCACTATGTGACTAGTTTAGAAAATGTATTGATAAACTGAAAAAAAACATAATTGATTACATGTTGAGAATTATGCGGCAATGAGTTATTAAGGGGGCGGCAAATCTTTCATTATTTTTGCGATAGGGCACACCGTTAACGATATATAAGCAAATTTAGAAAAAAAAAGAAAACACTGTTTTTGCACTCGAAGTCAAGGGATTGGTAATTTAAGGGCTCTGGAATTCTAAAGGCACTTCCACGGTCACTTGACAATGACCTCCAAGGTTACTCGACCTTAACCTCCAAGGTATCTTGACCTCCAAGGCCACTTGACCTTGACCTCAAAGTCACTTGTCCTTGAACACTTTACCTTGAACTCAAGATCACTAACCATGAATATTAACCTATTACTGCTCCTGAGAATCGCCGATCTTGGCATTCAGAATTTTGACCAAGACCGCAAGGTAGATGACCCTGAGGTCAAGGTCACTGACCCCAGGATAATCGCGGATCTTTACTTTCGTAATTTTGACCTTGACCTCAAGGACAATGACCTTGAGGACAAGGTCAATACCCTTGAGATGTCCCGTGGTGTTCCCCCATCCGACATCCCACCGGGTCCCGGGGTTGATTACGCGGTGGTTTTTGAAATATTTATTATAAATTTATTTAGCTATGATGGGTTTTTCGAGAAGGTACCTATTCTAATAGGCATTTGACTGCCATCGAAATTTTAAAAATAGTATCTAATCTTAACAAAATCGTACCAGTTCCTTGACATACATCTGTGATAACACACCAAACTTATGAAGAGCTCTTCCATAATTCGTCGCGCTTGTCAGGCTAACATTCGTCAATATCGGAGCTCCTGGGGAGAAGCGCTTCATATTAATATTAATACAAGTAGCGAAATGTTTATTCTGTCTTATTTCTGCGTGATATCGCCCTCGAGAGATGAAATATTATTCAAGGAGAAACGCCTTTGTCTCCGGGTGAATAAATAAAATGATAAAATGCAGGTTGTCTAACTATATAGTTGGTCTACATCTGTGAGACCTGCAGCCTAATTGCGTAAGTGTATTCGGCAAGGCTAAGGGTTTGACCGCCATCAATCGAGCAATCACATCTCGCATCATCTCGAATGTGATTGGTCGATTGATGGCGTCAAAACGCACTTACGCAATAAGGCTGCTGCTCTCATCTCTGGGACATATCTGCCAAACACCATCTTGATTGGCTTGTAGGTACAGGATTGTAAGTTTGTAACAGGCCAAGACATCTCCTCGGCAACGATCCACTGGTCGAGTCAAAGCTCCATGGCCTTCAACACCTTATCTGTTTTCTATCGGTTATACGAGTATAACACAGGACACTACGGATGTTTCCTTTTTTACTAAGGATGTTTCCTGGGTAGAAAAATGATAATTCTATTTAGTCCGTCAGTGAGATTATCAAATAATATTATTGGTAACGTATTTTTTGCTTTACCAAATCAATAATAATTGACAAAGCGTGACTTCACACGATATTTCAGCGCAGTCACTTTATATATACGTGTCAAAAGAAAAAAATACGTGTCCAATATTTTATACTAATCTACCTGACGGACAAAAAACAAATTTTCAGTTAACATCCCATTTATTTAGCGTCGCTACTGAGGAGAGTGAGGGAAAGTAAAAATAAAAACCGGCCAAGTGCGAGTCGGACTCGCACACGAAGGGTTCCGTACCATTATCGCAAAACACTGCATAAAAATCACGTTTGTTGTATGGGAGCCCCCCTTAATTTATTTTATTTTAATTAATTAATTATTATTTTTTGAAGTAAATATTACATTAAATATTCTGTGAATATTTCAGGCGTCTACCTGTAGCCGTTATTAATATCGAGCAAAAAACGGCAAAAATATCACGTTTGTTGTATGGGAGCCCCCCTTTAATATTTACTTTATACTGTTTTTAGTATTTGTTGTTATAGCGGCAACAGAAATACATCATCTGTGAAAATTTCAACTGTCTAGCTATCACGGTTCATGAGATACAGCCTGGAGACAGACGGACAGACGGATTGCGAAGTCTTAGTAATAGGGTCCCGTTTTTACCCTTTGGGTACGGAACCCTAACAACGGCATCCTGAAAATTGTAGCTGAGAGCTTCGACTCTCCGATTATGCTGCAATTTGTGCGGAGGTTGATTGTTACTAACACTAGGTACGGTAATAAGTTTTTCTATGTTACCAACACTATGGAGTTTTGCGTCCGAAATAAAGATATTCTATTCTATGCTATTTGCCAAACCATGCGAGTGAGTGGAATCGATGATTCTACTAACCCAAATGGGTCAAAGTCGGTTTTATTTCTAATGGCTGTAACCTGAGGCTTTAAACAAGTGGCATTCTATCACCGAAAGCATCGCCATAGAGGATAATTCAAGAGTGAGAAGGTTACTTCTAGACAATCTTGCTCCATCTTCGACACTTTTATCACCGTCTCGTCGTCAATCGTTCGTCTCGCGCGCCAATAGCTATAGAAGAACGTCCGAGGGACGTCAAAGCGATAGGTGCACAGTTAATCAAAATAAAAAATCAAATAGTTTATTTCAAATAAACCTTAGAGGTACTTTTGAATAGTCAAACAAAAAAAAAGATGACTAGTTGCAAATTCGCAAGCGTCAGTAGGTCTCAATGGAGAAGAATTTGCAAGAAACTCCACGGACACAGGCCGAGGTAGCAAAGTTATGACCAATCCCAACTGATGGCACCCGTTCACGAACATGACGCATGGATCGGCACCACTCAGCTTAACCATCATAATTTGACCGCGTTATATCTATGGTACCTATGTAAAACTTTCTGTACTTAGATATTACCTTCCTTGTTAGTCATTATCACCCCTTCTACGGAATCATCATCCATTATTCTATCCACAATAGGATTTGATGTGTTTATGGTCGCCGTCTGAAACAAGGAAAAAATACAACGCCTTTTTTATTATGATAAAATTATTTGTTCGATTTAATATTCTGCACTTTAGCTATCACGTTTGTTGTATGGGAGTCCCCCTTAATTTATTTTATTTTAATTTAATAATAATTATTTTTTGAAGTGAATATACAACTAAACATTCTGTGAGTATTTCAAGCGTCTACCTGTTGCCGTTATTAATATCGAGCAAAATACGGCAAAAATATCACGTTTGATGTATGGGAGCCCCCCTTAAACATTTATTTTATACTGTTTTTAGTATTTGTTGTTATAGCGGCAACAGAAATACATAATCTGTGAAAATTTCAACTGTCTAGCTATCACGGTTCATGAGATACAGCCTGGTGACAGAAGGACAGACAGACAGACAGACAGACGGATCGCGAAGTCTTAGTAATAGGTCCCGTTTTTACCCTTTGGGTACGGAACCCTAAAAAGAACAGCGATATAATAAAAATCGATACTGTTTAACAACTATCACACTAAATCACATCAAACTAATATTATAATGGCGAAAGTTTGTGAGTATGTAAGTGTGTTTGTTATTCTTTCACGCAAAAACTACTGAACGGATGCTGTCCTTTCAGTGCGTGTCTGAAGGTTAGCTGCGTGAAACCTCGTCTCACTTCCAACTCCTCTCCTCCATTCACTCTTATAAAATATTAATTAATGCCAAGGAAAAGGAATAAGAGATTTAAACAGCGGCTGCACTCCCTCCCCCACAAAGTGCACCTCACCAACATTCGAGGTCTGCACTCAAATCTCTCTGCAGTCCACTTCCACCTAGACACTGAGAAACCAGCGCTGCTTTTCCTTACGGAGACGCAGATAGCGAGTCCGTCAGACGTGTCGTACTTATCTTACCCAGGGTTTACCCTGGAGCACAATTTTAAACCGCGCGCGGGTGTGTGTATGTACGCCCGTGACGACACTTGCTATCGGCGTCTCCGTAACCTTGAGGACTCCCGATTCACAACCCTGTGGGCTCTGGTGGACACAGGTCTGGATAAATTTATCTATGCCTGTGTCTACCGTTCGCACAGCGGAGATCAGGAGACATCCAGGCTCACAGAGTACCTCAGTGAGGCGGCTGATGCGGCACAGCAGCGGTACCCTTCCGCCCAATTAGTGTTACTGGGGGACTTTAATGCCCACCATCAGGAGTGGCTCTTCCCATACCAGTGCACTGACCATGCTGGACGGGAGATGCGCAAGCTTTCGCTAGCGCTAAACCTCACCCAGCTGGTCCAGGGGGCAACGAGGGTACCGGATGTTGATTCGCACACAGCGAATTGCTTGGACCTTCTGCTGACAACAGATCCAGACAGATACTCTGTGTCGATAGCTTCACCTTTAGGTAGTTCCGACCACTGTCTGGTGAAGTCTGTGTCCGTCTATTCCCCGCCCGATCCCAGCCCAAGAGGCACCCGGCGGGTTTGGCGGTACAAGTCAGCAGATTGGGATGGTATGCGATCTTTCTTCGCATGCTATCCTTGGCAGCCTACTTGCTTTTCTTCGTCGGATCCATCGTCGTGCGCGGACGCCGTGACGGATGTGTTGCGTCAGGGAATGGAGTACTTCATTCCGTTCTCTGACGTTTCAATGTCAAGCGAAGACCGGCCATGGTTTGGCGCCGAATGTAAGCGCGCCGATGCGCTTAAACATGGGGCGTACCTGGCTTGGGTCGACGCTCGATCGCGTAAGGCGAGTGACGTGGGTCTGAAGAAGAAGGCCTTCAACAGGGCTGCCAAGTCCTGCAAGAAAGTGTTGCGAAGGGCTCGATTCGACCGCATTGGTCGAATAGGGACCAAACTTGCTTCTTACCCAGCAGGTAGTAAAGCGTTTTGGTCTCTGGCTAAGTCGGTCGAGTCGAACTTCTGCCGCCCCTCACTACCACCACTGCTGAAACCCGACGGGTCGCTGGCCCACTCCGCTGAGGAGAAGGCAAATTTATTTGCCTCTCTTTTTGCGGAATCTTCACGTCTGAATCCTGGTGACGCGCGGCCCCCTCCTTCTCCTGATGGATGCGAGACGAGTATGTCGGAAATTCGTATTCGTCAAAAGGACGTACGTAGGGTGCTGCGCAACCTCGACGTGAACAAGGCTAGCGGCCCTGATGGAATACCAGCAATTGTTCTTAGAACCTGTGCGCCTGAACTGTCTCCGATCTTGACACGCCTGTTCCGCCTTTCGTATGAGGCTGGAAAAGTGCCGAATGCTTGGAAGCAGGCTAACGTACAGCCCGTGCCCAAGAAGGGAAGTCGAGCTGACCCGGCCAACTACAGACCCATATCTGTAACCTCCATACTCTGTAAGAGTATGGAACGTGTACTTAATATTAAGCTCCTGGCATACCTAGAAGCAAACGATATCCTAAGTGACCGACAATACGGCTTCCGCCGAAATCGGTCTACTGGGGATCTTCTAGCGTATGCCATTCACATCTGGAGTGAGGCCATTGAGAGGCACGGGGAAGCGCTTGCCGTCTCCCTAGACATCTCAAAGGCTTTTGATAGGGTCTGGCACGAAAGCCTTATTGCTAAGCTTCCTTCATTCGGTTTGCCCGGTGGTCTGTGTGATTGGATTGCAGACTTCCTGAGAGATCGGTCCATTCGAGTGGTTATCGATGGCTGCTCGTCGGACCACTTGGTTATTAATGCCGGGGTCCCTCAGGGATCGGTACTTTCAGCAACTTTATTCTTGCTGCACATTAACGATCTGCTAAAACCCGGCACCTTTGGGTATGCAGACGACAGCACTGTTGCTGAGAGATACTTGTCCAGCGCTCGTGCTACCGGGCCTCAGATCCAGTCTCTCCGGGAGGCCATGGTGGAGCGCTTGAACCTGTCCATGCAGGCAGTCTCCGAATGGGGCGATGCCAATCTGGTCAGGTTTAATGCTGCTAAAACCCAGGCGTGTCTTTTTTCCGCTAAAAAGAGCCAATTTCACCCGGCTCCAACTTTCCGAGATGTGACTGTGCCAATAGCTGACCATCTTGAGCTTCTTGGCGTTACGTTGACATCGACTCTCAATTTTGGCCCATATATTGAGGCGAAGGCTCAGCTGGCTGCCAAAAAGCTGGGGATCCTTGCAAAGGTGAGAAGGTACTTCACGCCAGAACAGCTGCTCAGCTTGTATCAAGCGCAAGTTCGATCATGCATGGAGTACTGTTCTCATCTCTGGGACGGATCTGCCAAATACCAGCTCGATGCACTAGAGTCGATCGAAAAGCGGGCCAAGAGGCTCATCAGCGATGAGGCACTGGTTGAGTCAAAGCTCCAGAGCCTTGAACATCGTCGCCGAGTTGCTAGCTTATCGGTTTTTTATCGATTACATTTCGGTGAGTGTGCGATGGAATTGCATGATCTAATTCCGCCCAGCCCGTTCCATCATCGGACTACCAGACGTACGGCGATGCGCCACAGGTACATGGTGGACATCCCGCCCATACGCACTAAACGTTTTGAGAATACTTTTATTATGCGTACAGCTAAGGAGTGGAATTCTCTGCCGGAGTCTGTGTTTCCCGATAGCTACAATCTAGGGGTCTTTAAGTCAAGAGTGAATAGGTTACTTCTAGGCAAGCGTGCTCCATCGTAGACCACATCTACGCTTACCATCAGGTGAGATGGTGGTCAAGCGCGAGCCTATATCTAAATAAAAAAAAAAAAAAAAAAAAAAAAAAAAAAAACGGATCTGGATGAAATTTGGCACAGAGCTAGATTTTAGACTGGCATAGCATATTTGATACTTTTTATCCCGGAAATATGATCCCTTGGGATACTTTTCGACATTCACGCGAGCGAAGCCACTGGTAGAAGCTAGAAAGTCTTATGCGTCAGTTTCCGGTGTCAAAGATAGATCTAATTGCATACATTGCCGAATAGGCACATTGTTAGTTTAAATCAGTTGATAAATTTGATCAAAGATACGTTTTTAAACATAGCAATTTGGGGCGTTTTTATCCAGAATCTATTCATAGTAGAAAAATACTGCTTAGAGTGATCGATAAAGTTTTTTGCTCATTACGGAGGTATTATAGAGTTAAAAACGGCCAAATGTCAGATAGTGGCGCTCTAATTATAGGACGGCAATATTGGGGTAAGTACAAGAAAGAATCAAATACTCGAGGCACGGACGAGGTAAGGATTCAAAATTTCACGAACATTTCATAAGATGCGGTCCATATGCTACATCGTGCGGCGGCCGCGTTCGCGCGCCTCGTCCGGGACGCGGACGCGGTCGTCGTCATCCTTAAGACGACGACTAACGCCAACGACCTTGAGGGAACAAAACGCGCCCTCGTTTCACACCCGCACGACCCAAAATTTAGTAGTTTTTTGTACTTTCCTTATCATTCCAAGACTTTAAAAAAAGAAGGCCCAGATAAAAAAGGTAGATAATTAAATTGTATTTGAGATGGCCTTGATTGCATTAAAATACGCTCAGCGGTTTTGGTGCTATTGTCGTATTTTTGTTCGTTTTGGACATAACTATACAAATTAATTACACTATGTTATACGAATAAAACTCAAATTTGCTTAGATCAAATTATTAAGAAAATGGTCTACTATAACATATATTTTATCCAAAACATTACGACTACACCTCCCATAGAAATATAAAATACAAATAATACTTATTTATTATATCTATGACACCTCCATTTCGACGTGATTGTCATTTTAAAATCAGCTACTCAAGGGAATCGGCGCCTTAAGGCGCAGATACCCCCTCTATGTGGGTTTCAACACGTGAGCCAAATTTCATAAGTGTATGTATGATATGTTTGTTTGTATGTATGTGTACGAGCACGCTCAACAATTTTATGCTGACGCCCGCGATCACATGTACTTACCATCATCTTGTCATTACCGTAATTACTGTTAGTTCAATAAAGCTGCTTGGTGAATACACATGTCGGTGTTTTTTTCCACATTACACATAGGAATTCCCGGTACACATCGCACCTCAGCGACAGGACTCCATATCTTTTTGGTCCTTTGAGCCGGATATATTTATTCTGTGCTATGGGTATGGGTTTGTCAACGCATTTCTCCAAAACTAGAAATCGGATCGTGATCATTCTTTTTTATTGGATTAGGCAGCTCTCAACTTAGGGAATAGTACAAGTTTCACCAAAATCGGTTCAGCAGTTGTCAAAATATGAAACGTATATACGAGTTGTTTTGCTTTGGAAGTTGGTTTATTTTTGTGAAAAAGTTTTTTTTAAATGTTTTTTCTTTCTTTCAATTTATACCACTAGACAAAGGCGCTAGCAATATAAAAAGATTTTTCGTAGCTGTTTTTTCCAGACTGTCCAAAAAGGTTATGTTATTATCCGTAAATGCTTGTTCATCTTCTTTTATTAAATTCTATTTTATTTTTATTATTGTTATACAGGTATATAATACTACTTAAGTTCGATGTATTTGCCTATTTTAACAATATGTAAGCTTCGATCAACAATACATAAGTCATGTATTGATCGAAGTATGTAAGACTCAGAACAAAACGCAGTAAATTAAATATGTATATTTTTTTAATATAGTTGTGAATTAAGATAAGTATGTATGTATGTGTTAGGTATGTTACTTACTGTTCTGACCAGCCACTCATCTTTCGTGTCTTTTAATAAGTTAGTTATTATTTTCATTATAACGACGGCAACGGTACGAATTTTCTGTAACAATGACAAATCGTACTGAAATTACCAATGTGAAAGTTTCTGATTATGGATGGAGGGATGTTTGTTACTCTATCACGCAAATAATACGATACAGATTTGGATGATAGTAAACTTTCTATCAAGGTACTACTACCTCGACAGAATTAAAAAAAAAAAAAAAACATTTATTCGTTACAAGCCACTAGAGCACACAATATAAAAAAAAGAAAAACAAAAAGAAAACTTAAAACTATACAACAATAAAAAAAGAAAAAACGCAATATAAATATGACATTGTGTGTCCCATGGCTGCGCCAAATAGGACCAGTTCAGCAAAATGTCTCGCAACTAGTGCCCGACGCTGGAATGCTATCGAGCTCAGGCTCAGGCTTCCTCAATTCGGACCCAGGACTTTCATCGATTTTTAGTATTAAGGGCTAGTTTTTTGATCCGTAGTTAACTCAACTAATGGTTAAATATGCTACGCGTTAATTCCTCAATTGTTAGTGTTACAAAAGATTAAATAATTAACTCTCGAACTATTGATGAGGCTAACAACTGAAGAAAAATTATGTTTTACCGAAATTTGCAACCATTGGTTATCATATCTACTCTTGTCGCTACGGCAAGCTTCTGACTACCCGTAACGACTGCCAAACATCTACAATTATAACAGCCGGGACCAAAACCTTAACGTGCTTGTAATGGATGGTCAATAATTAACACCCATCCAAATACCCTCGGCCAGCATTAATCTCGAAGATGGACTGTAAGTATTTTTTTTTGACAATCCCACCGCACTAATCCCAAACTACTGAAACTCCTGAAAGCTAAAATCAACAGTGGCGACCACCAGAAAAGCGCCGACGCAATGAAACTCGACGAAGCCCCGGAGAATGAATTGAATTGTCTTGGATCCCGCAACGAAATTAATCAGAAAATAATAACAGAAGAGTAGGAATAAAACATAATTTCCACTTCACTCCATATCAAGCAGGAGACAAAACAAACAAGGCCAATACGCACAAAGGGTCGTTTACAACTGGGATAAGCCCAGTTGTCTAGCACCAATGGGGATGAAAATTATCATTAATATTAATGGTTCCTAACATTGTGAGCTGTTATATTTGATTCCAATAATAAGTATGGCCAAAACGCTTGAACGCACGGCAATTTGTTCTAGTTTCCACAAGGTCCGTATAGAACATAACTCTAGATACAGCCTGTACATTATCCAACATAATATTGCGTTCATTCTGCCAAAGAATACACTCACCTAAGATATGACGTAAGTAAGTAAGTTGTTTATTGTTCATATGTGCGGGTTTTGGTGGTAGAGGTCTTGGAGACTATTCCTGCAATTATGCAAATATCAAGGTGCGTGTAATCAATTTGTTTAATCAAGCAATCTGTTGTATGTTAACAAACACAATATCATTATGGAAATTACTGAGTCACTAACATTTAAGTTATAATATTCAATAGTTACGAGAAACTTTGACTCCTGAGATTGAAGTATCTTTTTACTTAGTTCAGGAGCCAACTGTTCAACCTGATTCTGACCACCTTTTGTACAAATGTTTAGTGTATAATTAACCTTGTGTTACTATTTTGTACAATAAACTTTATTTTTGTTTTTTTTTTTCTCGCTCCATCTCTTACGCTTGATCACTATCTCACCTGATGGTAAGCGAAGATGTGGTCTACGATGGAGCACGCTTGCCTAGTGGTAACCTATTCACTCTTGACTTAAAGACCCCTAGATTGTAGCTATCGGGAAACACAGACCCCGGCAGGGAATTCCACTCCTTAGCTGTACGCATAATAAAAGTATTCTCAAAACGTTTAGTGCGTATGGGTGGGATGTCCACCATGTACCGATGGCGCATCGCCGTACGTCTGGTAGTCCGATGATGAAACGGGCTGGGCGGAATTAGATCATGCAATTCCATCGCACACTCCACGAAATGTAACCGATAAAAAACCGACAAGCTGGCAACTCGGCGACGATGTTCAAGGCTCTGGAGCTTTGACTTAACCAGTGCCTCATCGCTGATGAGCTTCTTGGCCCGCTTTTCAATCGACTCTAGTGCATCAAGCTGATATTTGGCAGATCCGTCCCAGAGATGAGAACAGTACTCCATGCATGTTCGAACTTGCGCTTGATACAAACTGAGCAGCTGTTCTGGCGTGAAGTTGTTTGTGGTTTGTTTGTATTATAACATTTAACTAGTAAAAAATTAGTTAATAGAAATATCGGCAGATGCTGCGATGGGAGGCCTCCCACTAGGTGAACAGATTACCTGAAGGTGACGGCAGTCCGCTGGATGCGAGACGCAAGGGTTCTGTATATGCTACAACGCTTAGAGGAAGCCTATGTCCAGCAGTGGAAGTTTTTCGACTGAATGATGATGATGAACAGGATTGAATAAAATAGGTACCTTTCTAAGGAAGGAGTACGATTAGATGTGGTCGTGTATCTTGTTTGTCTTCTCGACAGCCATACGCATTATACGCAAGCCGCGGATTCATCATCGCAGCCACGGAGAGATTATTAGTTTTAGTGACCATTCGAAATGCAACCAACATGTTGACGTGATCCTGTTGGTCATGAAATAGCAATGTAAGTCAACTTTTTACAGTTTTCATGTTATACAATACACTGAAAACAATAGGCCTTGCGAAATTGTGTCTTACTAGCAACAAAAATAGTTTTGTATTATTTTTTTTAAGTTTATTTTCTAATACTTATTATTTTTAACTGACTCTCCCAACGGGAGGAGGTTCTATGTTCAGCTGTCTGTTTGTTTTTTTTTATACTTACCGATTTCTTCGTCAATTGTGGACTGATCTTGAAATTCTTCTGTTTTGTCTGAAAGAGTAAGTTCCCGAATTGGTCCCATTTAATGTTGGTGAAGATCCGATGAAGAACATCGGAGATATACAAGAGAACTCTTCAATAAACAACGGCAAAGCCCTCGGGATTGCTGCATGTCTGTTTATTGTTTACACCATTTTATAACATAACGCCGCCGGTACAGTTCACTCTGATAAACTTTAATTTCACGGGTTATGTTCAAATTTTATATTATTCGGGTAATTTATTCTGGCATAACTTTTGGCATTATAGGGACTGTAACTAACAAGTATAGAACTTGCTCGTTACGTACCACAACTAAAAAGTGAAAAATAAAAACATTTTTACAAAAAAATACAACTGACTTAAAATAAAGCAAGTTTCGGAAGTCGGTGTCAAATAACGAAGAAATTGATGTTATTTTTCACTTTGTAGTGTTTTTATTTGGAAGTCGGTTGTATTTTATTGTAAAAAGATTTTAATTACTAAAGTTTGGATAGGTAAATTTACCAAAAAAAATCGGTTAAGAGCGAAAAAGTTTTCTAACGTTATATTTAAACAGATACTTCTTCTTATATCTAAGTAGGTTTCAAATTTTTCCTTGAGATTTGGTGCTTGTTAGGGTTCCGTTTCTCAAAAGGAAAAAAGGAATCCTAACAGGATCATTTCGTTGTCTATGTGGCTGTATGTCAGTCTGTCCGTGTGTCAAGACTCTTTTTCTGGAATGTGTGGCGATATCACGTTGAAATTAAAATCACATACTCAGGTTGTTGCGCATGTTTGACACTCGCAAGAGAATCAAAACCTTTAAGGTAAACAATCATCATTTCAGCCGAAAGACGTCTCATAGGTCTCCCCCAGGCATCACCTGACCGATCCTGTGCGTCTCGCATCCAGCGGATTCTCGCAACCTTAACCAGGTCATCGGTGCACCTAGTGGGAAGCCTTCAAACGCATCGTCTTCGCGGTCACCATTCCAGAACTTTTCGGCCCCATCGGCCATCCGTTAGCGAGCAATGTGCCCTGCCCACTGCCGCTTAAGTGCATTGAAGGGGGTATCCAGTTTTAATTGTTTCTTTATTTAATGTTAATTTTTGTTATTTTATTTTAATTGTAAAATTTTTATTATTTAAATATGATGTATATATT
Organism: Anorthoa munda; assembly: GCA_945859665.1. NCBI lineage: Eukaryota > Metazoa > Arthropoda > Insecta > Lepidoptera > Noctuidae > Anorthoa > Anorthoa munda. The sequence continues at coordinate 9,863,582 of OX243894.1, forward strand.
TAAAATTATGTATTCTGTGTATAACATTGTCTTGGAATACTGTAAGATGTTGTACTTATCGTGTAAAATAAATAAATAAATAAGTTTCGCAATTATTTAGGCCATGACGGTAACTTTGGTTCTCGTGCGGATATCCTCATTTCTGATGCGATCACGCAAGGAAACTCCAAGCATAGCCCTCTCCATTGCCGTTTGGGTGAATTTAAGCTTTCTGATGGTAAACAATTATAATAATTAACTTTGTTGGTTTATGGTTTAGGTAGGCTGCAATAGTTATACATACCAGGGGCCTTACCATGACGTATCAAAGCTAACATGGGGCGACTGTGAAAAAGGGAAAAAAGGTATACAGGTCAAATACATCTGTCCCTTACGCACACTGGAAATAACCTTGCTATATAAGCTTATGGTAACCTCTCTCGACTCACATTATATAATGGTTATGTATGTACTGCTGAAGAATAAAGAATAGAAAAAAAATCTTATCTAATACAGACGTAAAATTGTATGTTTGTGTCAGAAAGGTCCTTAGCTTGAATAATGAAGCTGTTATTGAATAATTATGTTTGTAGTTATTAATCTATATATATAAAATGCTTTGTCCTGAATGACTGACTGACGGATCAACGCACAGCCCAAACCGCTGAACGTAGAGACCTGAAACTTGAAAGGTGTATTCTTTGTATGATGTAGGCATCCGATAAGAAGGGATTTTCCGAAATTCTACCCCTAAGGGATTAAAAAGGGGGGCAAAGTTTGTATGAAAAATCAAATTCCTTCGGCTAATATTTTTGAAACTTGGCACAAATAGTAATCTAAGTACATGATAAAGATTGACATTATTAGTTTTTTGAAACTACCCCCTCAAGTCGATTTAGGGGGTGTTGAAATTTGTATGGCAGAATCTTATTTCATGGGTAACTAAACTTGAAACATTACACAAATACTAAAATAAATAAATAATAAAGGTTGTTATTATTAGTTTTTCGAAACTACCCCCAAAAGACGATTTAGGGGGTGTTAAAGTTTTTTTGAAAAATCTTTTTATTAGATTAATAAACTTGAAACTTGGCATAAATACCCAACAACAAACAAGTAAGCAACAAAAGGTTGCAATTATTAGTTTTTCAAGAGTTGATTATTTTTTTTGAAGAATCTTACTTCTTAGGTTAATAAACTTGAAACTTGACACAAATATCAACCTAAGTAAACAATAAAGGTTATAATTATAAGTTTTTCGAACCTACCCCCAAAATTCGATTTAGGGGGTGTTAAAGTTTTTTTGAAGAATCTTATTTATATCTATATAAAAGCGAAAGGTCACTCATTCAACCTATCACGAAATATCGAAAACTGCTTGACGTATAAAGATGAAATTTGGCAGGGAGGTAGTTTATAGTTAGTAGACGTCCGCTAAGAACGGATTTTGCGACAGGACTGGATTTATGGGGTCTAAGGGCTCTCGCAAGTTAGTATGAAAGTCCTTAATTTTTTGAACTACAAACTTAAAAGGCAGGGAGGTAGTTTATAGTTAGTAGACGACGCTCAGAACGGATTTTGCAACAGGGCCGGATTTATGAGGTCTCTCGCAAGTTTAAATGAAAGTCCTTCATTTTTTGAGTTACTAACTTAAAATTTGGCAGGGAGGTAGATTATAGTTAGTAAACATCTGCTAAGAACGGATTTTTTGACAGAGCCGGACTTCGGGGGTCTAAGGGCTCGCGCAAGTTTATATGAAAGTGCTTCATTATTTGAACCATAATCTTCAAATTTGGCATGGAGGTAGTTTATAGTTATAAAAGCCCGCTAAGAACGGATTTTGCGACACGGCCGGATTTAGGGGTCTAAGGGCTCGCGCAAATTTGTATGAAAGTCCTTCATTTTTTGTACTACAAACTTGAAATTTGTCATGAAAGTAGTTTATAGTTAGTAGATGTCAGCTAAGAACGGATTTTGCGACAGGGCCGGATAAAGGAGGTCTAAGGGCTCTCGCAAGTTTATATGAAAGTGCTTTATTTTTTTAACTACTATCTTGAAATTTGGCATGGACGTAGTTCATAGTTAGTAAACGTCCGCTAAGAACGGATTTTGCGACAGGGCCGGATTAAGGTGGTTTAAGGGCTCTCGCATGTTTGTATGAAAGTCCGGATGTCTTTTTGTTCTACTGTCCTGAAATTTAGCAAGTCTAGAGTTTATGAGTAGGAGACATAAGCTAAGAGAGATTTTTGTGATACTCTATATTTTTTTTCTATTTCGTGCTTTTAAAAATGATGCTTAGTGTGATAGGCATTTTCTGTTGACAGAAATATAAAAATAGCTTGCGTTAAACATCATTAAACTTTATATCTTCTTAACCACGCGGACAAAGTCGCGGGCAACAGCTAGTTTACAATAAACTTCATAATCTAGACAGTGACCTCATTTGTTTAATTTAGGCAACATAAATTTACAGCATTTTGAACCTTACTAAGTATAACTACTTAATGACCACAAACACCATTTTTGGCATTTTCCTTATTTAAACAAGGAAACTGTAAACCGAATTGGTTATTATAACTTAGATATGCACTTAAAATTGATAGAAACCGTCAGTATTGGCGTGTTTCTAGTGCATTACATACGAAACATCAAGATGTCAAAATACGAAGACAATAACTGGCGTATGAAAAATGTATCACTTTCCATGCCGAGATACCCAGGTAATATTTTATACTGATCGGGTTCATCATTTGGGTTGATCATTAAGTATTCCGTTCCTGAAAAGGAAAAAAAGGAACCTTAAGGCGGTTAACACACTGCCACGCAACGTAGCGTGTGAATGCGTGTTTTACTTTTAACGTTGCTTGTAAGTCTCCGTTTGTATTAAAAAAAAACGCACGTAAGTACGCGCGTAGTTGCCTTTTCACGCAACATGCAGCGTGATGCGTGGCAGTGTGATAATCGCCTTATAGGATTACTTCGTTGTCTAGTCTATCTGTCTGTTAATGCCTTTATTAAGGAATTTGTGGAGTAAATGTGAAATTAAATTAATATCAAATACTTAGGTCTGTAATCCCTTGGAGCTTTTTTATCTATCAATCGGCCTTTTATGCCGCATATTTTGACATTCGAAAGGAAATCTAAATCTAATTAATTCAGTTTATCTTTTCGTTAGAGCAATGTTCGGTGCTTTCATTGTAAAGGGTCTTTCAACAAGGACGGGTCGATGTTAAAATTGAATAAAACAAGATGTGTGTGAGATATTAACGAAATTAATTTTTTATTTAAAAGGCCCATTTATGCCATTATGGATGGAATATGACATCGTTCAAATGTCCGCCGCGGCTTCGTATGGTGGCACGAATCCGAGAGGTCCAATTTTTAATGACTCTGCTGCATAGATCCGGCTGAATCCGAGCGATGGCCTGCGTTATGTTGGCTTTCAGGGCAACGGTCGAATGTGGTTTATTGGCATAGACCTGCGACTTCAGAAAATCCCACAAGAAAAAGAGAACTCAAGAGATAACTCTAACCTCAAACCGTTCATGCAGAATGTCGATTGTGTCGTTCGCTGTGTGGCAAGTAGCGCCATCTTGCTGGAACCACATGTCGTTCACGTCCATATTGTTCAATTCAAGCCAAAAGAAATTGTTTATCATTGATCTGTAGCGCTCGCTCGATCTATGCAGCAGAGTCATTAAAAATTGGACCTCTCGGATTCGTGCGAATACGAAGCCGCGGCGGAAATTTGAACGATGTCATATTCCATCCATAGTGGCATAAATGGGCCTTTTAAATAAAAAATAAATTTCTTTAATATCTCACACACATCTTGTTTTATTAAATTTTAACATCGACCCGTCCTTGTTGGAAGAACCTTTATATGAACTTCAGTAATGTTACCTAATTATTTTGGTAAATGTAACCATTTGTACAGAACCCTCGGTCCGCGAGTTCGACTCGCACTCCGTCGTTTCTGTATTCGGCCTAGGACGCCTCAAAATATTAAAAAATTGAACGTGAAAAACATTTTAAATAAAAATGTTTAATAAATAAATAAAAAAAATCGACTGCTTAAGAAGCAAACTAAAAAGACGTAGGTACCTAAACAAGAAGAAAATCATGCTGTGCAGTCGGTGAATACATATTTGCGAACTGGCTGACCAAAACCAGATGTTTCCTACGACTGCACAGCATGACTAACTTCTGTTTACGTCTTTGTAGTTCGCTTCGTAAGCCGTCGGGTTTTTTGATTTTATGAATTAACTTTTTTTATTTATAACTTTTTATTTTATTTTTTTTATTTATCGATAGGCTCGCGTTTGACCACTATCTCGCCTGATGGTAAGCGATGATGTGGTCGACGGTGAAGGACGCTTGCCTAGAAGTAACCTATTCACTCTTGACTTAAAGACCCTAAGGTTGTAGCTATCAGGAAACAAAGACTCCGGTAGGGAATTCCACTCCTTAGCTGTGCGTACAATGAAAGTGTTCGCAAAACGCTTTGTACGTATGGGTGGGATTTCCACCATGTACCGGTGGCGCATTTCCGTACGTCTAGTTGTCCGGTGATGGAAAGGGCTAGGCGGAATCAAATTGTGCAGTTCCATCGCACACTCCCCGAAATGTAACCGATAAAAAACCGACAGACTGGCCACTTGGCGTCGATGTTCAAGGTTCTGGAGCTTTGAGGCGACCAGTGCATCGTTGCCGATACGTCTCTTGGCCCGTCTGTCAATCGACTCAAGTGCATCAAGTTGATATTTGGCATAGAATAGAATAGAATAGAATACTCTTTATTATGTACACCATATAAGTTACATAAATTATAGACGAAGAAAATATTACACTGGTGGTATCCATCCCAGAGGTGAACTTGCGCTTTATACAATTTGAGCAGCTGTTCAGCCGTGAAGTACCGTCTCACCTTTGCAAGGATCCCCAACTTTTTTGCAGCCAACTGAGCCTTTGCCTCAATGAATGGACCAAAATTGAGGGTCGATGTTAACGTAACACCAAGAATGTCGAGATGGTCCGTTATCGGCACGGTTACACCACGGAAAGATGGAGCCGGGTGGAATGGGCTCTTTTTTGCGGAAAAAAAACACGCCTGGGTCTTAGCAGCATTGAAACTGACTAGATTGGCATCGCCCCATTCGGAGACTGCCTCCAAAGACAGGTTCAAGCGCTCAACCATGGCCTCCCGGAGAGACCGGATCTCAGGCCCAGTAGCCCGTGTGCCGGACACGTATCTCTCAGCAACCGTGCTGTCGTCTGCATACCCAAAGGTTTAAAGGGTTTTAGCAGGTCATTAATGTGCAGCAAAAACAGTGTAGCCGAGAGCACCGACCCCTGAGGAACTCCGGCGTTAATACTTAACTGACCGGACGAGCAGCCATCAATAACCACTCGGATGGACCGATCCCTCAGTAAGTCAGCAATCCAGTCACACAGACCACTAGGCAGACCGAAGGAAGGAAGCTTACCAATAAGGCTCTCATGCCAGACCCTGTCGAAAGCCTTCGAGATGTCAAGGGAGACAGCAAGCGCCTCCCCGTGCCTCTCGTTGGCCTCACTCCAGTCGTGAATGGCATACGCTAGAAGATCCCCAGTAGACCGATTTCGCAAGTACAATTGCCGGTATCCCGTCGGGGCCACTGGCTTTGTTCACGTAGAGGTTACGCAACACCCTACAAACCTCCCTCTGATGGATGCGAATATCCGACATACTCGTCCCAAATCCAACAGGATATGGAGGGGGCCGCGCGCCATCTGAGTTCAGAAGCGAAGATTCCGCAAAAAGAGAGGCAAACAAGTTTGCCTTGTCCTCGGCGGAGTGGGCCAGTGACCCGTCGGGTCTCAGCAGTGGTGGTAGTGAGGGGCGACAGAAGTTTGATTCAACCGACTTAGCCAGGGACCAAAACGCTTTGCTACCAGCAGGGTATGAAGCTAGTTTGTTCCCGATTCTGCCAATATGGTCGAAACGTGCCCTTCGCATCGCCTTTTTGCAGGACTTGGCAGCCCTGTTGAAGGCTCTCTTCTTCTGAGTTATGTCATTTGCTTTATGCACTCGAGTGTCGACCCATGCCAGGTAAGCCTTATGCTTAACCGCATTTGCGCGCATAACTTTTTAGTTAACATTTTTTTTCGATTTATGTACAATTAAACATATAAGTGTTGTATATTTTTAAAATCACCTGATAAAACTCTTTATTTTGATACCCCAAACGAAGGGACAGGAAAAAAAAAATTTGGCCGCCACAATATGTCGCCCAAAAACCGTAAGTGATTAAATTATATTAAGACTTTTACACACAAAGGATGGGCCAAAAATTGTGGATCATGTTTGCCATCATGTGCGTGGAGAAACCTTCCCGTGTTTTCCAATTCTTTTTCGGGTCGACGATTCCATGTTCCATTTTTAATTTAGATGTTGTCGACCAGAAATAAAAGATAAAGAAGAAGAATTAAATAGAATGGGAGCCAGAACACTGCTCTGAGTCAACCATTCCTCAATATACTGTTACGAGCTGGGGTTCAGGGATAAATTATTTAAACAGCAGACTTTAATTAGTCACTCTTTATTACCGAAACACTTCTTATACAACTTTATTACTTCGCACTATTTTCGCTTTGATCCCAATCGAAACTTACCCAAGACGATGTTTCTGGAACGTTCCATACTGTTTTATATACTTCGAGAATTTGCCAGGATATTCGACTTCGAAAGTCAAGCATGTAATATCGGAAGCTTTTCAATTCTGATATTGATTTCCGATATTAGATCTCAATATAGGAATACCGATATTAATATTTGAATTGGGCTCATTCGTTAGATATCGCACATTTTTTTTGTTAATTGCACAAATTCGATATGAGGTTGGATTAAGTACAATAAAAAAAACACGTTTATGCCGTATTGAAAATCTATTTGTGTTGAATGTTTTATTGAATTATTTAATTGTTGAAATATATTTATAACATTACAATGTAATGCAATTTAATTTAGATTAATTATTAAGGATATTTCCTTAAGATAAGAGGCAATAATAATTATTATTTCACAGTATATGGTTCGGAACGAGGTATATGATATGAATTAAGGTATTATTTCCTAGTAACATTAGATTAAGGTTGTTTTGACACATCAGTTATAGGTAGGTACACTGATGCAATGCGTAGGTAATAAGTCTTTTGGCTGAAACGATATTTACAAAACTTATCGTCCCATTCCGTCTCCATCAGTGACGGATTAAGAATACTTGATGCCCTAAGCATTCCACGCCTGTGGGCCCCGAAGAATCGGTCTTTAAACCTTTACCGCCTAAAAACATTAGTTTTTTGTAAAATAATATGATGAGATATGTAACATACCTTAGAAGTGGAGTAAGTGCGACAAAAATAAAAACCAAAGCATAATTTATTTATTTATTGAAATGCGTAGTATTAACGTCGAACGTTTTTAACTCTATGTTTAATATCGATAAATTATCGAGCCTTTCTTGTATCATCTTTGTCCTTTTTGCATTTTTTTATATTTTTGATTTTGAAAAAGAACGTTACGCTGAGCAATTTGTAATCATAAGTGATAAAAATATACGCAGGGCTGTTTCCACATTAGGGAAAGCTGATTCAATTTTATCATCATGTATTATTTTATACAATAGTGCGTGAGTTTGATGTAAACTTGTGCGAGCCAAATCACTGGGTCTGGAACTTATTTTACTTATGACATATGAATGAAACTGTTGATTTTTTGTTTTTAATTCGGTGTTAAGGTCTTCTGGATATGTGTTTACTAGATTTGTATTGTGCAGTTTGATCGGGACACATCATTTTATCGATGATAATTTTGAAATCGCTCAGCAATTGACGGAGCAATCTGTGAAAATACATTTTCAACACACTTGCTCATAAAGTGGCTCTAATTTCACCCCAATTAGGCACATAATGACACCTGTAAACAAACTGTGACTTTTTCATTGCTATTATTCACAAGTGAGTTATAGATTCTTTTTTTTATTTAATTGGTTGAGTTGCTTTGTTCTTAAAAAAGTTTCGATAGAAAAAAGATCGTGCTCAATAGTACAAATAAATTAATGTACCTATTGCTAGTTCATTTCATGCAACTTCATATTTAATAGATAATTTCAACTTTTGGCTAAAACGCTATCCGCGTTAGCCAAAAAAAAAGAAACTTCATTATATTCGATCGCCATTGATAAAAGCGCGCGCATAGGAAAACTGATTATCTTTTCCCGCCATTGAGAACAATTTATCACAATTCGTTTTTACTGTTGAAAATGATTTTTTAGTTTTATTTTCTTCATAAGTGTGTTGAAAAACGTATGATACACGTGTGTATTCATGATTACCGTCCTCGGCTCTCTTAAGATCCTCACCTAACGGCTCGGGTCTCAATGGCGCTTCAGCGGTAATCACCAACATTACACTTACTCCGATATGTACTTATCGGATATTAAATAAACAACTTACGTGTAGTAAATATTTTAATGTATTCCACACATATTCATAGTGGTGTTCAGGATATCTTTAGGATAAACATTCCTCAAAAGAAAAAAGACCTCTAAGGATCACGCAGCTATTTGTCAGCTATTTGTCTGTCCAGACCACTTTGCTTAGGAACGAACGTGTAGATGTATAAAATAGAAATAAATATCAAATACATAGGTTCCCCATAGGTAACCCATGGAGCTGTAAAAAAAAGAAGTCCACGCAATCAAAATATACGACCGTTTATGCCGTACACACACGGAAATCAAAAGCCCGATGACAAGAACAAAAAAAAATCGCCTTGAAGTCCCTATGTATGAAATATTTTATTGTATTTCATACATATACATAGTTCAGATGATAACCGTGGTCGTATGCCATAATACGTTCTGAAAAGTAGCATACGACCACGCCATATTCAATTTAATGTGATGTCACATAGCCTATAACGAGCGGACAAACAAGACGCTTGCAACGACACCTCATTTGTCAAATTATGATAAGTATTTTAGAAGTTATGAGGGAACAGAAGAACATACATACATATACACACTGACTTTCAAATGGTCTCGCAGATTCTTGTCAAGGCAACAATCCATGATAAGATTTTTGTATAAATTTCAGGCCGCTGTTACAGAAGATTTTCTAGTGTGAATACCTTGATCACTACGGCAGAGAATAAGTGGAACACAAGACTTATACAATCGGTTCCAGACACTGCTTGCATGATGAGGTGAGCCCTATTTCTAAGGCCAGCTGGCTATAATGACTTTCACTGATGTATGTAGGTCAGTGGATTATTGAGCCAAATAGGCTGAAGAAAACATACAGAAATACGTTTGTTCTAGAATTATAGTAAATGGTGCCAACCCGAACGCGACATGCCGTCTGTACCACGTGTCCGCGTGCCACATCGCAGCCATGCACGACAACGACGCGCTTGACCTGCTGCTCCGCTCAGGTGCCAACGTCTCCAGGGCTGACAAGCACGGCAGAACGCCGCTACACTTAGCCGCCTGGGCAGGGCACGCCAAGCAGATTACTTTACTGCTAGACTCTTTGAAAGGTAAATCGATTCGTTTTTTGTTATAACGACTAGGTACCACAGTTGTCTCGGTCAACTTATTAATGTAAAATCCCCAGGAGTGTTGAAAATAGGCACCTGTACCTATTTAAACCTGTAACTTTTTTATATGTGGAAACTTTTAAGCAATTAGTTTCTTTAAAGTTATAAAACTCCTTAGGATTGACCAGCCAATTTCAATGTTCAATATTAAAATAAAAGATGAGGAAAATACGTTAACATTATTCCTAAACGTTTCCGCGGCTCCCAAAGGACATCCTTGTGAAAGATCTTCGATGTAAGTCTTCAAGTACGCGGTTGCCACTCCGGAACCTTTTGGCCCCATAGAACATTAGTTCTGCTAGCAATGAGCTCTGCCAAAGTACCCGCTGCCGCTTAATTTTGACAATTCTTCAGGCTATGACGGCAACCTTGGTTCTCCTGCGTGTCTCTTCATTTCTGATTCGATTACGCAAGGAAATTTCTAACATATCACTCTCCTGGTGAAGGCTGCGGGAACCCACTGGATCCGAGAAACCCAGGGTTTGTCATAGTTGCGTTCCATGGGGAAGGCCCATGTCCAATATCCAACGGTGATCTTTCAGGTAGGAAGATCATAAATAAACATTTGGATAAAAATTTCAGCTTTGAGAGGGAGCGACACAGCACGCGGCGCTTCATTTATCGAAGATCGTAGCTTATTCCTGGCAAACTTGGTAAATATGCCATGTCAACCTAACGAAGAGTGTGGTGCATTGCCGGATTGCTGGTGTGACGGTATAGGGCACAACTGTGGGACTGCTAAAGAACTGGTAGGTGTTTATGTTTTTATTTTTAATCGACTTACCAAAAAGGAGGAGGTTCTATTTTCGACATTATGTTAGTTTTTTTTTTGTGTATCTTCACGCATATCTCCGTCAATTTTGGACCGATTTTGAAAATTCTTTTTTTGTTTGGAAAGGTATATTCCGAAATTGGTTAATTTAATTTGGTGAAGATCTGATGAAAAACTTCGGAGATATACATCAGAACTCTTCAATAAATAACGGTAAATCTATCGGGATTGCTGCAATCGCATGTTTGTTTATTGATTATACCATTTCATAACATAACATCACGCCAGTACCCTCTTAAGGGGTACTGGCGTTGAAGACGAGTTCATGAGCTGAGTGAACCGGTGCAAAGTCGAAGGTGTGCGATAACGTTGATATTATTGTTCACAATATAAACAGATAATGCAATATCTGTCAACTTGGCGCTACATCACTACATATTATAAAAAAATCCCCCGCCGCGTCTGTCTCTTCGCGATAAACTCAAAAACTACTTAAGGGCAGGTACCCTGACTTTTAAATCACTTTGATTCAATAATAGACAAACAAATAGTGATAGTTTAAATGCAAAAAAAAAATATATTGTGGTGTACTAATAGTCCAGTAGGAATACAATTATTTTCCACATAACCTTTGATAATTCAAAAGTTTGTTATTTTCCATGGGTGGGTACCTTATGTGAATTCAACGCTATGTACAAAAATGCTAACAGTTTAGAGTTATGCAATGGGCATAAAGTAGGTATTTCCTATTATTTCGTGTTATAACAATAATACAAAATTAAAATTTAAATAATTTACTGTTTCTTTATTAGTACTATCTAAACTTTATATTAGTAAAAATGCTAACAGATACGTTCTGTGGAACAATGGAAAACTGAAAATGGCTCGTAACTCTTTCAATAAAAGATTTAAGTTTTCAAATCATTTCCTATATGCATAGAGGGATTAGTTATACCTTACAACAAAAGTTCTAACAACTAAGTATAATGCTGCACAGGTTATTGTATTTTTACATTATGATTTGCGAAATATTGAATTTAAGTTTATAAATTTGCGGCTACATATTCGAAATAATAAACTCTACCACCATACAAAAGTTTAAACACTTATGTGATATGCTAGTTTAATAAATAAAATACAATTGGGTATTACGGGGCGCGGTGACACTCCACTCCGAATGTATCGAATGAGGCGCGAAACCATTACTGTCACATCAGTATTTAAACCTCGTACATAAAATCTAATTTTATGGCAATTTGTTATTTTTAATGTTGAGGTCGAATAAGATTTCTACCTTCTTTGTTCCTATAAAAAGAATAAGAAAGAAATATTCACAGAACACTGAATAGTCGTACCTGCCGTGCTAACAGTATATCGAGATGACAGAATAATAAAATTCTCCATATCGTGAATCTTTGACAGTCGTTACGGGTTGTCAGAAACCCGAAAGTTTGCGGCCACCCTAACAAAAGGGTACCGTATTATCCAGTAGGATTACCGTATAATCTGGGTTGGCAGGGTAGGCAGTCACTTCATATAAAACACTGGTATTCAGATGCGTCTGGTTCGACTGAAAACAGTGGAAGTCAACCCCAACATATTAGGGAAAAGTCCAAGCAAATGCCTTTTCCAAACAGATGTGACTGTAGAAATATTAAACGTCTTATAACCGGTGCAATTGTCACATAACTAAATTGACTACATCGCTGGTCCTAAAACCTAATACAATAAAGGCAGTGTTACCCACTAAGCCTTAGTGGATGACACTGTAAGCATGATATGATGTATGCTTATATAAATCGAAGTATTTTTGTTTGTAAAATATTACCTACTCATTTTTTTTATTCAGAATCAATATAGTAGCAACTCTAGTGAGTCCGGCAAGTTTAGGTGTCAATTTTGTGATACGCTTACCAAGATTTAGAACATTTTTTATTTTAAAGGTAGATAAATTTTACATAATAGTGCCTATTGCGCCCTATCTATTAGTTTTTAAACTCAATTATAACGAAAAATCGGCACCATGTGACCTTACCACACGATTGCTGCACATCAAAACCTAGTAAATGCCATAAAATATTATATTCCAGGATAGCGCAAATATATTATTTGAATTAGCCTATGGAATGTCATCTTGTGTTAGGTAACTAAACGAAAAAAAAAAGAAAAGCGAGTACTAAACAAGGCTTACGGGTGAACTGTACGTAATAACACAAATGATATTAATGGTGTCCTAAATCTATTAAATATTTTACATATCTCTAAACAAGATAATTCAATACCTATTAAGTACCGGACATTTGCTAATATAAGGTGTTTTTACAATTTGAAGGGACTTTCCTATTGTAAATAATGATAAAATTTATTAATTAAAGCACCAAATCTCAATTCAAATTATAAATTTCCTGGTTAAAATTACACAGTCCATCGCAGCATATTACAACTCATTAAAATAATATAAATAAGATTATCAGGGTATAAAACCATTATAAAAATATGTCACCTACTGCGTTCTTATATGGGGCAGTCGTACAGTACCAGACATAATTTTAATATTTATTCGATTCGCTCGGGGAAGGCTTGTATAACACATGCCAGATTACCTATTTTAGTGATCTTTATTATCGTAGCAATAAGGTTGCATTCATAGCCAAAATAACAGTGTATCTGTGTGTGTGTGTGTGTGTGTGTGTGTGTGTGTATCTGTCAGATACTAGACGCCAGTTTGAAATAAGAATTTGCGTGGTAATGTTTTTCTAAAAATCATCAGAAGAGTCCGTTTATGATGTGGGCTTCTGTAGTCTGTATGGTTCGAAGAATTTATACTGATCGTACATACCTACACCGCGCCCCGCAATACCCAAATTGTATTTGATTTATTAAACTAGCATAGCACATAAGTGTTTAAACTTTTGTATGGTGGCAGAGTTTATTATTTCGAATATGTAGGCGCAAATTTATAAACATAAATTCAATATTTCGCAAATCACAATGTAAAAATACAATTACCTGTGCAGCATTATACTTAGTTGTTAGAACTTTTGTTGTAAGGTATAACTAATCCCTCTATGCATATAGGAAATGATTTGAAAACTTAAATCTTTTATTGAAAGAGTTACGAGACATTTTCAGTTTTCCATTGTTCCACAGTACGTATCTGTTAGCATTTTCACTAATATGAAGTTTAGATAGTACTAATAAAGAAACATTAAATTATTTAAATTTAAATTTTGTATTATTGTTATAACACGAAATAATAGGAAATACCTACTTTATGCCTATTGCATAACTCTAAACTGTTAGCATTTTTGTACATAGCGTTGAATTCACATAAGGTATCCACCCAGCGAAAATAACAAACTTTTGAATTATCAAAGGGCATATTCTTCTGGCTACTGGACTATAAATGTACTTTTCACTTCTGAGATTCAAAACATGAACATCTAAAAAGGAACTTAAAACGATATTTTTTTTTTATAATTTTCGTACTGTTCTAGAAGATTATGAAAGATTCACTACCTAAAACACATATATAAAAAAGTTAACAACCTTTAGGACTTTATTCTCAGGGTAGAATTTATAAAGAGTTTAATTGTTTTAATAATAAATAATACATAACACAGCGGTCGCCGTCGGCGTACGGCTATTCAGTCGCCCGCGAATCCTTGACGAGGCAGGACCTATGTCACTTTTGCTCGCGCTCGACTTCCCGCTAATCTATCAACCGATTTATTATGAGTTCACAGTGTACAATCAGTAGGTTAGGAAAGGTTTTTAACAGACTTCAAAGAAACGAGCTGGTTCCGAATTCAGTTTATTTTTTGCGTTGTTAGATCGAAATATTCGTCATAGGTGTAATTTTTTTGGATCGGAAACTGCGAATATTAGTCAAAATTTTTATTCAAAAATTTCCGAATTTTCGTCATGGCTGTCAGTTTCATGGTTTTTGGGGATTCTAAATACTAATATGGGGTGAAAATGAAAATCTAAGACGGCGCCGACCGAAATTTCTGATATTTTTGTCATGGGTTTAATTTTTATGGTTTTAGGGGTCGCTTGATACGAATACGGGTCAAAATGAAATTCCAAGATGGCGCCGACTGTAATTTGTGAAATTCCAAGATGGCGCCGACTGTAATTTGTGAAATTTTCGTCTTGGGTATCATTTTCATAGTTTGCAGGGTCGCAAAATGCGAATAAGGTGACAAAATGCAAATCCTAGATGGCGCCGACCGGAATTTCTGAAACAATCCGTAGTAATAACGAAATTTTTAAGTGTTTTGTTTTAGATAAATCTGTATATATAATTTTGAAAAAATACCATAAATCGTATTTTATAAAAAAAAACACTATTTGTAAACATAAACGGACGGATTACGGACTAAGGGCCGATTTCACCAATTAAACTAATCGCAATTAGTACAACTAAACTCAGTTTACACAAATACAGCGTTCTGATTGTTTGAGACCGCTGAGAAACTACCAATCAGAATGCTGTATTTGCATGAACTGAGTTTAGTTGAACTAATCGCGATTAGTTTTATTGGTAAAATCGGCTCTAAATAGACAGATTTATGCAAAAAATATATTTCTACTGGGGTTTACAAAAAATCGGTTGTTTTAGGTATTTTTTTTTTCAAATGAAATCAAAATCCAAGATGGCGCCGATCGATATTTACGAAATTATTGTCATGGGTGTCATTATCATGGTTTTTGGGGTAGTTTGTTACAAATATGGGGTCAACATGATAATCCAAGGTGGCGCCGGCCCTAATTTTTGAAACTTTCGTCATAGGCGTTATTTTCATGGTTTTCTGGATAGCTAACTATGAATATGGCGACAAAATGAAAATATAAGATGGCGTCGACTGAAATTTCTAATATTATCGTCAAGGGTGTAATTTTTATGGTTTTGGGGTCACTAAATGCGAGCCTACCGATAAATAAATAAAAAAAAAAACTTAGGGTCAAAATGAAAATCCTAGATGACGCCGACCGGAATTTTCGAAACTTTCGTCATGGGTGTCATTTTATGGGTTTTGGGGTCGCTTATTACAAATATGGGATCAAAACGAAAAGGTAATATGGCGCCGACCGAAAATTCAGATATTATGGTCATGAGTGTAATTTTCACGGTTTTTGGGGATTTTCATTTTGACCCCATATTCACAATTAGCGACGCCGAAAATGTCACCAATCCCGAAAGTTTCAAAATTTCGGTCGGCGCTATCTTGGAATTTCATTTTGACCCAATATTCGTATCTAGCGACCCCAAAAACCATGAAAATGACACCCATGACGAAAGTTTCAAAAATTTCGGCCCGCGCCATCTTGGATTATCATTTTGACCCCATATTTCTAACAAGCTACCCCAAAACACCATGAATAATGACACCCATGACAACAATTTCGTAAATTTCGATCGGTGCCATCTTAGATTTTGATTTAAATTAAAAAAAAAATACCTAAAACAACCGATTTTTTGCAAAACCCAGTAAAAATATTTTTTTTGCATAAATCTGTATATTTAGTCCGTAATCCGTGGGTGTATATTTACAAAAACAAGTATTCAAAATTTTTTACAAAATATGATTTACGGTATTTTTTCAAAATTATATACACAGATTTATCTAAAACAAAACACTTAAAAATTTCGTTATTACTACGCATTGTAATACGACAAACTGATTCGGCAACATTTGTCCTATTTTATTAACTTTAAAAAACAATAGTAAAATAAGCCTTCTCTACATACCCTTGCTCTGACACTTTTATCGGCTTGGCGTATACGTGGACGCGCCGCTCGCGTCGCGTTAAATACCTACTTCACCGAGAAAAACGGGTACACTAGTCGAAAATTCTTCCATACAAATGTAGTCTGGCTTTTACTCCACTGTTTGACGATGTACGTTAAAAATAAAAAATTATAACAATTTGTCTCATCATTATCTAGCCCTGTATGGACGCAAAAAAAATTAAAAATATTTACTTGAAAGTTATAAGCTTCGAAAGTTCCATATTTCAACACTAATTTTAACGCATATTTGGGCGCAAATAAGTACCATAAGAAGAAGGAAAATTGAAAAACGGCCTACAGGGACAGATTAGTAGTTCAACAATGCAAATAATTTTATTTTGAACAGATACATTCAGTCGTTTTTTCATGATATCCAGACTCCCAAAGGTCTGTTTATAAAATTTCGCGCGCTCGTTTTTGTTCTAAATCATCATCCATTTCGCTACAAATTTGCAAAAGTGTGTATTCGTACGCGAACTAGCTTCCTACTGCTCATTACAGCATCTATCTGTTCCGCACGTGTTGTCGGTTGATATAGCTTGCATTTTAACCCCGCGCACAAAATAGTTCGTGCCGTCGACTAGTGTACCCTTAACGGATTCTCATGTGATTTTCACCAATATACAGATTGATTCATGAGGATGGTTTAGGTGTAAAAGTTGTTATGGTTTTGTGTAAATTGGTTGAAATATGACGATAATTGTTGAAAATGTCGGGAAAAGTCAAAGCGTTATATCATAAAGGGATCACCTTTGTAATATAACAAAACAATGTATGGTGGAATTGTTTCTTTTTAAGAGGTCTACAGAAAAGTCCACGACAGCTTGCATTAATGATAGCTTACTATACACGTGCCTTCGCACGGGAATAGCATAATATAGTTTATTAATAAAAATAATTTCACACGCATTCAGTTGCCGCTGTTACAACAAGGTTGGACAGCGCTGCACTCCGCCAGCGCGCGCGCTCATCACCATTGTGTGCAGCTACTGCTAGCCGCCGGCGCTGATGCGAGCGCGCAAGACCTGCTGTGTAGGACTCCACTGGATGTTGCTGGCTATGCACATTATATGGGGCACAATATCGATGCAAACAAGTAAGCCACCTGACTGAAAGGTGATTGTACCTTGAACCTCAATTTGAACTGCACTTACGAAAGAGTTATGAGTTTTTTCTTTATTTTCAGTTTCATGGAAACGGTAGACGTACTATTTAAAGCCGGTGGCAAGTTCCTGAAACACTCTGAGGAAAGTGATCCTTTAGACACTCCGCTGCATACAGCGGTGGAGATTGAGAGCGAGGCGGCCGCGGAACAGATTCTGCTCGGTGGAGCGTCTGCCGCCGTGTGGAACAGCCAGGGGCTCACTGCCATGCATGTTTGTGTTGAGAAGCGGAACAAAAAGATGTTGCAGGTAATTTGAGCCGGGTAATCAATATTATTTATAAGAGCAGAATAACTTATCCACTGCTGCTCGAATTCTCGCGCCTCAGACGATAAGCAAGCGAAGCGAGCTTGAAAATATAAAAACCTTGTCTCTGATTGGTAAAATTTTCTTTTACCATTTATACCGACTGAAGTCTACTTAACTGAGCATAAAATAGAGATAACTGGGGATGAAAGAGCGAGCGTAGTGAGCTCGAAAATTTTGGCAACCCGCTTCGGTTAGGTAAAATTTTATTTCTATGAATCTCTTCTAACGCCAATTTTATATCTGTATTCGTAGAAGTTACAGTGTCGGCTCATGCAAAAACATCTTCATAAACGAAGATGCAAGAGCGAACGAAGCGAGCTCGAAATTTTTCGAGAAAAAATTTCAAAGTTTTCGTATGCCCTACGAGAAATATAAAAAACGACCAACCTACAAACCGCACTAGTGACATGATACGCGGCATGGCATAATCTTGTGGGGAAATAGCACGGACGCCCCCAGTCTATTTATCCTACAAAAAAAGCTGATACGAATAATTACCAATATTGAGCAAACAGATAGCTGCAAGCCTTATTTCCGAAAACACAAAATCCTTACCTTAGTTAATATTTATATTTTAGAGTTATGTAAACTAGTTCGCAAATACCCAGAGTCTTACAACACACGTGATGACATGCAGACAAACTATTCGTTGCGCTACAAAAACAGACTAGATCTACCCTCCTCCCGCCTTAAATTGCACTCTTCTAGTCCGTATTCTATGTCGATAAAAATATATAACAAATTACCAGAAAACATAAAACAAGTAAATAAAACCAATATATTTATAAATAAATTAAAACAATTCTTAATTAATAAAAGTTATTACACCATTGACGAATATCTGTCGGATAAATTCAATAAAAGATAAGACAATTATAGCAAATTGACTCAAAATATAATTTGGACAAATTTGAGTATTAATTTTATTAAACATATAGACAACTGTTAACTTGATAAGTAAAATTACATAAATAATATTTTTTTTTGACTCGAATAATATTATTACTAGCTGACCCGGCAAACTTTGTTTTGCCATAAAAACACCAAACATTCACCTACCCTACCTACCCTACCTACCCTACCTACCCTACCTACCCTACCTACCCTACCTACCCTACCTACCCTACCTACCCTACCTACCCTACCTACCCTACCTACCCTACCTACCCTACCTACCCTACCTACCCTACCTACCCTACCTACCCTACCTACCCTACCTACCCTACCTACCCTACCTACCCTACCTACCCTACCTACCCTACCTACCCTACCTACCCTACCTACCCTACCTACCCTACCTACCCTACCTACCCTACCTACCCTACCTACCCTACCTACCCTACCTACCCTACCTACCCTACCTACCCTACCTACCCTACCTACCCTACCTACCCTACCTACCCTACCTACCCTACCTACCCTACCTACCCTACCTACCCTACCTACCCTACCTACCCTACCTACCCTACCTACCCTACCTACCCTACCTACCCTACCTACCCTACCTACCCTACCTACCCTACCTACCCTACCTACCCTACCTACCCTACCTACCCTACCTACCCTACCTACCCTACCTACCCTACCTACCCTACCTACCCTACCTACCCTACCTACCCTACCTACCCTACCTACCCTACCTACCCTACCTACCCTACCTACCCTACCTACCCTACCTACCCTACCTACCCTACCTACCCTACCTACCCTACCTACCCTACCTACCCTACCTACCCTACCTACCCTACCTACCCTACCTACCCTACCTACCCTACCTACCCTACCTACCCTACCTACCCTACCTACCCTACCTACCCTACCTACCCTACCTACCCTACCTACCCTACCTACCCTACCTACCCTACCTACCCTACCTACCCTACCTACCCTACCTACCCTACCTACCCTACCTACCCTACCTACCCTACCTACCCTACCTACCCTACCTACCCT
Source organism: Anorthoa munda (assembly GCA_945859665.1). NCBI lineage: Eukaryota > Metazoa > Arthropoda > Insecta > Lepidoptera > Noctuidae > Anorthoa > Anorthoa munda. Next base: position 9,883,195 of record OX243894.1, read on the forward strand.
ACCTACCCTACCTACCCTACCTACCCTACCTACCCTACCTACCCTACCTACCCTACCTACCCTACCTACCCTACCTACCCTACCTACCCTACCTACCCTACCTACCCTACCTACCCTACCTACCCTACCTACCCTACCTACCCTACCTACCCTACCTACCCTACCTACCCTACCTACCCTACCTACCCTACCTACCCTACCTACCCTACCTACCCTACCTACCCTACCTACCCTACCTACCCTACCTACCCTACCTACCCTACCTACCCTACCTACCCTACCTACCCTACCTACCCTACCTACCCTACCTACCCTACCTACCCTACCTACCCTACCTACCCTACCTACCCTACCTACCCTACCTACCCTACCTACCCTACCTACCCTACCTACCCTACCTACCCTACCTACCCTACCTACCCTACCTACCCTACCTACCCTACCTACCCTACCTACCCTACCTACCCTACCTACCCTACCTACCCTACCTACCCTACCTACCCTACCTACCCTACCTACCCTACCTACCCTACCTACCCTACCTACCCTACCTACCCTACCTACCCTACCTACCCTACCTACCCTACCTACCCTACCTACCCTACCTACCCTACCTACCCTACCTACCCTACCTACCCTACCTACCCTACCTACCCTACCTACCCTACCTACCCTACCTACCCTACCTACCCTACCTACCCTACCTACCCTACCTACCCTACCTACCCTACCTACCCTGCCTACCCTGCCTACCCTGCCTACCCTACCTACCCTACCTACCCTACCTACCCTACCTACCCTACCTACCCTACCTACCCTACCTACCCTACCTACCCTACCTACCCTACCTACCCTACCTACCCTACCTACCCTACCTACCCTACCTACCCTACCTACCCTACCTACCCTGCCTACCCTACCTACCCTGCCTACCCTACCTACCCTGCCTACCCTACCTACCCTGCCTACCCTACCTACCCTGCCTACCCTACCTACCCTGCCTACCCTACCTACCCTGCCTACCCTACCTACCCTGCCTACCCTACCTACCCTGCCTACCCTACCTACCCTGCCTACCCTACCTACCCTGCCTACCCTACCTACCCTGCCTACCCTACCTACCCTGCCTACCCTACCTACCCTACCTACCCTACCTACCCTACCTACCCTACCTACCCTGCCTACCCTACCTACCCTGCCTACCCTACCTACCCTGCCTACCCTACCTACCCTGCCTACCCTACCTACCCTGCCTACCCTACCTACCCTGCCTACCCTACCTACCCTGCCTACCCTACCTACCCTGCCTACCCTACCTACCCTGCCTACCCTACCTACCCTGCCTACCCTACCTACCCTACCTACCCTCCCTACCCTACCTACCCTGCCTACCCTACCTACCCTGCCTACCCTACCTACCCTGCCTACCCTACCTACCCTGCCTACCCTACCTACCCTGCCTACCCTACCTACCCTGCCTACCCTACCTACCCTGCCTACCCTACCTACCCTGCCTACCCTACCTACCCTGCCTACCCTACCTACCCTACCTACCCTACCTACCCTACCTACCCTACCTACCCTACCTACCCTACCTACCCTACCTACCCTACCTACCCTACCTACCCTACCTACCCTCCCTACCTACCCTGCCTACCCTACCTACCCTGCCTACCCTACCTACCCTGCCTACCCTACCTACCCTGCCTACCCTACCTACCCTGCCTACCCTACCTACCCTGCCTACCCTACCTACCCTGCCTACCCTACCTACCCTGCCTACCCTACCTACCCTGCCTACCCTACCTACCCTGCCTACCCTGCCTACCCTGCCTACCCTGCCTACCCTACCTACCCTGCCTACCCTGCCTACCCTACCTACCCTGCCTACCCTACCTACCCTGCCTACCCTACCTACCCTGCCTACCCTACCTACCCTGCCTACCCTACCTACCCTGCCTACCCTACCTACCCTGCCTACCCTACCTACCCTGCCTACCCTACCTACCCTGCCTACCCTACCTACCCTGCCTACCCTACCTACCCTGCCTACCCTACCTACCCTGCCTACCCTACCTACCCTGCCTACCCTACCTACCCTGCCTACCCTACCTACCCTGCCTACCCTACCTACCCTGCCTACCCTACCTACCCTGCCTACCCTACCTACCCTGCCTACCCTACCTACCCTGCCTACCCTACCTACCCTGCCTACCCTCCCTACCCTGCCTACCCTACCCTACTCTATATCTCAAGTTGGACCAGACTGCTCACGGTGTGCCAATTTAATTTAAAATCGGTTATGTAGTTTAGGAATCCATCGCGGACAAACATCGTGACAGGAGATTTATATATATTAGATATGGACATTTAAATATTAATCTTATTAAAAATAATAATTACTGTTAACTTGATAAGTAAAATGACTAATAAAAATAATCACAACGAACCCGCCGCGGCTCCGGACCCTCCTCTGGGAATCACTGGCGTACCAGAACACACTGTACGCCATGACCACCCCAGGGTCCAAACAAGAACATGGGTGCCAGACGACCCCGTGTATGACATCCTTGGTCTCCATGTGTCGGATCAAGGTCTATTGACCTTGACCCGACGCCTACCATTTTTCGGCCACAGGGGATAGGGAGAGTGGCCGACGCTATACCGACACTCCTCCTCCCCTGCGGCCCCACCGCGTTCACCATTTGACGGTGGCGACCCCGACCAGGCCGAGAAAGATAGGGAGAGCGGCGCACCGCAATACCGGCACTCCTCTCCCGCCGCGGCCTCCAACCCTCAGCCACGATATCGTATGGGTATGGGAGGCCCCATACGACATCGCGGCCCGCCTCAGTTGCGACGTCACCCAGGCAGCACTGCAACCTACCTGTTGGTCGCTATGTCACCGGCTTATCGGCAAAAGCCCTGAAGAGCGGCCCCTCTTCGGGTTCCTCTTCGCTTCACCGTGGGTGACCAAGCCACGGCTACTGAGCCCCCCACCTCGACAATGCGGGAACCCACCGGGGTATCTCCCGTTGACCTAAAATCATGAAAATTGGCAAGAAGCAATGTCTTATAGCATAAGTAAAGGAAAAAATCCCAAAACCGTAAATTTGTACCTTAATAAAATTAAAAAATGTGTGTGTGTACCAGAGTACACAGGTAAGAAGTGAAACTTCTTTACGACATATCATTTTTCTACTATTTGCAACTTCACGAAAATGGGGTAGATAAGGCTTAAGCCTTAAGAAAAACAATTTTTTCCGTATTAAATTAAAGCTATTTTATTATTATAGACATGCATACAATTAATGAGTAATTTATATTTATAAATTAATTAATTTATAAATATTAAAATCATGCTCATACGTGTTGAATTTATAAAACGAAATATATAATCACTCACTTTTCTTGTAAATTCACTTAAATTTGAATAAGTCTTTTTACTAAACTTTGATAAAAAAAGCAACATGGCGCGTAACCGAAAAACGTGACGATAGAGTCCGTCCAACGAAAGAAGTCCCGTAGGCGCGGCGCTAGTTTCTATGCGACTGTACGCTGTCCTCTAACAAATCTTGTTAGTTCCATGTATTTCCGCGGGACTTTTTTCGTTGGACGGACTCTACGTACAAAATTTTCTCCCATACGTCGATAAAGAAGTTTCACTTCAAAAAATATTAGCAGTCGGTAAACTGACCGCGACTTATGTCGACTATCGAAAATTGTAGTCCCTTCCTTTAAATACGCCACTGTTCATAAACCAACTGTGATCGTCGTTGGACGTTTGACTGTACGGATTTATTCGGCTCAGCTTGTATAGCCCAGTTTCTAAAGGATTTATTCAAAAACCAACAGTTAATTTTATAATCAATTGAATAATCAGTGACCTACGTGATGACGGCGACATTGAGCGCGAGCGTAGGGCGTTGGCGGTGAGGAGTAATATGCTCACCCGTAGGTTTGCTCGCTGCACGGCAGACGTCAAAGTGAGTTTATTTAAGGTTACACTAGTCAACGGCACGAACTATTTGGCGGCGGAGTTAAAATATTTGCTATCTCATCCGACATCGCGCAGGAAAGAGATAGACGCTGTGATGAGCAGTAAGAAGCTAGATCGTGTTCGTATACACACTCATAACGCTGTGTGACGCACACATGCGCAATTTCATTGCAGAGCGCCGACAGCGCGGCGGTGTGTGTGCAAAGATTACTATAATATACTTGTGTGTGGTTGCGGTCGGTGGCGCGTATGCAATTCATTGACAACATAAACATAAAAAAATAGATGTTAGAACTTTGGATTATTACTGTGTGTAACGTAATTAGAAGGCACTCAATTTACTTGTTGTTATGCACCTATACTTACCCGCGACTTTGCCAACTTGACAATAAGATCTTTTGCGAAAATGTGAATTTACATAGATATTGTTATTATCGACAAGTAATGTTAGATTTGACTTTTTAATTATTTTTGGCGGCGGCGACGGCAGAGCAGCGCGAGCCGCTTGCGCGCTTTATGAACTTTATGCCCTTAGTTATAAGAATGAAAAGTGTTCGAGCGTCAAGTCGGTAGATTTTACGTTGGCAGAGCGGGCGCCAGGGCTTCGCTGACTGTAGGTATCGTACCAGCGCGTGCGGAAAGCTAGGCTCTATGCGCACGGGTGTAGGTCATGTCTTTATGTTTTTGTATTTTATTGCAGGTTGTGCAAATATTACAATGTGTGTTAAATAGTTATTTACTTACCTTAGCTAGTTAGCTATAACCTACAGGCGCCTCCCCGTAAGTAGGTATTTCATACCAGCCAGAGTCAGGATAACTGCTTTTTCGATAGCGCCACTTTGATGTGAGACTTGTTTTCTAGGTAATTAGGTTCATCAAATAAAAAATAATGTTATTTTGTAAATTGTTTATTGATTGTTTGTTTACAATAGCAGTTTGAAATATTCTCTTTGTTATCACAATACAATATAATAGCTTCGGGTGGCTGAGCCGAGCTTGTGAGTGTCGGCGCGCATAGTAGGTATACAAATAAAAAACCGGCCAAGAAGGGTTTCGTACCATTATCGCAAAAAAACATCACGTTTGTTGTATGGGTGCCCCACTTATATATTAATTTTATTCTGTTTTTAATATTTGTTGTTATAAAGAAATACATCATTTGTGAAAATTTCACCGGTTTAGCTATCACGGTTCATGAGATACAGCCTGGTGACAGACAGACGGACCGCGAAGTCTCAGTAATAGGGTCCCGTTTTTACCCTTCGGGTACGGAACCCTAAAAAGAATCATCAAAATCGGTTCACATTAAAAAAGTATTGAGGTAAGTAACAAAAAAAATACAGTCAAATTGAGAACCTCCTCCTTTTTGAAGTCGGTTAAAAAATAGCTTCCTTTTGTGTTTGTCCGCCGCTGAAGTCGAGCCGATATCGATATAACAGATAGGTACCTACATAATAATGAACTTTCGATATAAGTAGGCACGAATATCGAAAATCTTAAAATACCTAATCTAATTGGAATCTAATATCCTAATATATACAACAGAACTCTTCAATAAACAACGGCAAATCTCTCGGGATTGCTGCGATCGCAAAACTGTTTATTGGTTAGGCCTTTTGATAACATAACGTCAAGCCGGTACGCTCTAAAGGGGTACGCAGATTTGTACAGTTCACCCTGAAAGATACACTCTCATTGCACCGGTTATGTTAGTTTTATGTTAGGTATTCAGGTAATCTATTCAGGCATAAATTTGGGCATTTTAGGCTCAGATTTTCTCTAATCTGAGATTATAGGTATTATTGAACTTGATCTTTATGTACCAAAACTAAAAAAAAAAAAATAACGAAGAAGCAAAAACAAGAACACCGACTTCCGAAATCAGTTATTTTTCACTTTGTAGTGTTTTTATTTGGAAGTCGGTAGTATTTTTAAAAAAGATTTTCTAATTATAGATAAAGATAGGCAGTTTGTAATTTTAAAATTTTATAAATGCGCGTGAAACATTAGAATTACAAGTCTGTGTTTATTTAGGTATAAAAGTCATGTCAAGCGCCCTCATGAATTGTACAAACTAAATTCGATAAAAGATTCAACTTACCCATTGTTACTTGAACTGCTGAAGATCACTTCACTGACGCAACAAGTTCAAATTCAAACGCCATGTAAATCAGTATGAAATCCCACGAACGCCAGGGTCAGTAAAATTTCGGACCAATTCAAAATAATCAACACAACACATAAAGGAATATCGGAATCCAAAGTTCAAGCCAGGGGTCAATGTTATAAAATATTATACGAATACGTTATCGTCGATATCACAATATCAATAACATACACCGCACGCGCGTAATTACGGTGACGTATATATTATGCAGCAGACGATTGAGGCCCCTCTGGGGCAGCGGGGCGCGGGCGCCGGGCGGTAGCTAAACTAGTGAGCGTGTGTGTGTGTAGGTGTATATACCCCTCCGCCCCACTGACCGGGGAGGAAATTTGTTGCGAGATGGATGATGATTTAGAATGAAAACGAGCGCGCGAAATTTTATAAACAGACCTTTGGGAGTCTGGATATCATGAAAAAACCACTGAATGTATCTGTTCAAAATAAAATTATTTGCTTTGTTGAACAACTAATCTATCCCTGTATGGAGGCCGTTTTTCAATTTTCTTTCTTCTTATGGTACTTATTTGCGCCCAAAGATGCGTTAAAATTGGTGTTGAAATATGGAACGTTCGAAGCTCATAACTTTCAAGCTAATTTTTTTTTGTACTTTTTGCTTCCATACAGGACTAGATAATGATGAGACAAATTGATATAATTTTTTATTTTGAACGTACATCGTCAAACAGTGGAGTAAAACCCAAACTACGTTTGTATGGAAGAATTTTGGACTAGTGTAACCTTAAGGCATTCTGTCAGTCTTTCTACACGAGCGGCCTGTGGGTGTCATATACAGGCCGAGCCTACAACGTCCTGCGCGTGCAATACAACAACGCTTTCAGGATGCTATTGCGGTTGTCTCGACGTTGCACTGCATCGGGAATGTTTGTTGCAGCTCGTACGGACGGCTTTCATGCTATAATGCGTAAGAAAGCTGCTTCCTTACTGCAACGCTTGCGTAGCACTCGGAATGGCATCCTGAAAATGATTGTTGGCAGAGTGGACTGCCCCATCCAAAGACACTGGGTGGAAATAGGTATAGGTTTACTTTAAATAGATTTAATTACCTACTAATAATACTAACGTAGCATTTAAGCACAATCTGTTACTAATCACTAACAACTTATGGACTGTTATAGGTCTGAAATAAAGATATTTTATTTTATTTTAATAATCAATGGAATGTTTAATATCGATTTTTCCTAACTATTTATTTTATAATTATTGTGAAGCCTGAAGCTGCCTCTCGAAAAATAAAATTCAGTTGTTTCGGTCAATTTATGGAAAACTGGTGAATTTAGGCAAGAATAAGTTATAAACTAAACCTTCTAGATTTTGGTCAACCATGAAAGCAGCAATAACGATCCGGACTTAGCGGTTGTGGACATAAGAGATCGGAAAGGATACACTGTGCTCTGTGCCGCAATCAAAGCAGAGTGGATAGATGGTGTTTGTGTAGCCCTGGGAGCAGGAGCCAGAATTATCGGGAAGGTACTGCCATATAATACACCTTAAAATTTTGGTCATTTTATTCCCGTGGGGGTTCGATCCGATACAGTCGGTAATAGCTGTTACCTGATCCACCCTGCCGTTAGCTGACCAACTAAAAGTTAGAAAAATTTGAACATTCTGCAATTAGCAGTAGATAAGTGTTATTCGATACGAATGAGCTTATTGAACTAGAACGACTTGTATAATATAGTTATACAGTTTATCCTCATTTTTTTAGATTTCACGTGATAAAATAAGATTTATTTGATTCATAATGGATAACGAAAGGACACCTGTTAGACGAATATTCTTCGAACGAAAGCTGTCCATCGGGTCGGATGATTATTTATTTATTTATTGATAGGGCCACTAACTACATATTTTTAAATAAATGCATAATATTGTACATTAATATTAATTCTGTGCAAATATTATATGTTAGTTTTAGGTGAACACAGCACATACAAAAAAAAATACATTAAATTCCTTAAAATATATTAAATTAGACATGTATTATGTCTAATTTAATATATAAAAAAAAAAAAACACTTCTTAAAACGTAATATATATTGATAATGTGATTGATAAGAGCTCTTTGTTAATGTGATTGAAAAAAAGGGACACTTACGCAGGTTTAAAAGTGCATAATAACTTTTTAATTATTATTTTTTAATTTTATCTTTGTAAATCGATACTGTTACATGTACCGGATTGACCCTCCACGGGATTTAAACGACCAAAATTTAACGATGAATATTGTACAATATACATCGTCATCATTTTTCATTTCTGGACAAAATGTTTATGCCACAGATATAAATTACCTGTGTTAACTAATTAGCATTAAGTAGTATTTAAACTTAAAAACTTGACTCATGCTTATATTGCAAAACATTATTAAATATAATTTTTCTTGCAGTTCAAAGAAGAATCTCCCATCAAAATTGCAGTAGAATTCGGTAACATTGAGATACTTCAACAAATATTGAATATTGCGAAAAGCAGTGACATAGATTATTGCAATAAAAATGAAGTGTGGTTAATTTTCACAGCAATAAGGAACAACCACCTAGATGTTCTCAAATTGTTGCTCAAAAACGGTTTTTGCATAGATGTAGAGGATTTCTATAAAACTAACGTGCTTCATGAAGCGGCGGCACATGGTAGCAAAGAAATACTGGAATATTTACTTAATTATGATGGCAAAATTATAGAAAAACTGATTAACATGTCTGACGTCTTTGGTCAACCAATAGATCATGCTATACGACATAATCAACACGTTAATGCAGAACTGCTTATTTCCAATGGTGCACGAGTAAATATGAGATACCATTGTGTTGATCGACTTTTCACTAAAGTTGAAAACAAATGTAAGGCAGCAGAAGATATTCTAAAACGAGATAATGTATTTGTTCATCTTCATGGATTGGAGGAGGAAGTGACACATTTACATATGGCTTGCTATTACAGAAACAGAGAAATGATTAAATTGCTCCTGCGCAATGGAGCTGACATTTCTGGAGCCTTAAATGAAAACAATAGCGATGGCACAAAACAAATAAAGGTAACCCCTATTGAGAGTTTGATGTGTAACTTAACACAATCCACTGAATTCTTGCAAGAAATATTTGACTCATATATACAAGTACAAAGTGATTTGACCACATATTCTTTTTGTCAAGACATGGATATCAAAGTAGATTATCAAGTTTTAGTTCCTCAATCGGAAATGTCACAAATGAGAGTGATCAATGCTCTGATTGATACCGCAAGCAGATACGGCCAGGACAGGCTACTCTTCCATCCCTTGGTGCTAAGCTTTTTATACCTAAAATGGAGATCTTTATTACCATTATTTTATAGTATTTTTGTACTACACGTGTGCTTCGTATTATCCCTCAATGTGTTTGTCCTATCTATATTTTGGTATAAAGACAGAAACATTGAATATGTTCCAAGTACATTTAAAAGTACTATATGGATTTATATCATTTATTTAACGGCCTGCTTAATAATAATAAAGGTAATAAACTTGATATTTCTTCATGATCTAATTATGTTGATGGTTAATGATATCGGTTTTTAATGTTAATGGGATAAAACTTTTTATTCACCAGGAAATTATCTTCATCGCAACGAAAAGCATATATAACGTTCTATGTATAGAGACGTGGTTGACATTTTTGTCAACAATTCTAGCAGTTGTTGTGCCATTAGTTCTGTCGTGGCATTCAGAGCGTACCTCTGAGTGGATACGGCTGCTGGTCGCAGTCACTCTGATCTGCACTTGGGCTAAAATTACATTCCTGCTCTCAAGATTCGCGACTTTCGGATATTATTTTCTGATGTATGGAAAAGTGGCATCCAAAGTATTTAAGGTGAGCTCGTTTAATGTTAATCTGTGCTAAATGAGTCAATTCAGATTTACAACGACGACGTAATGCATTTTTAAAATTACTAATGCTTATTATTTCTTTCAGATAATGTTTTTATTCATTTTCCTAATTTTTGGCTTCTCGTCAAGCTTCATGATACAGTTCCATGCGAAACCACCATTTGAAGGTCTCTGGTCTGGTCTTCTAACGACGATAGTTATGATGACAGCGGATGTTGGTTATTATGACACCATTAATGCTGAACGTGCTACAGAGGCAACCGCATCCTTACTCTTGTTGCGTTCAATATTTGTAGCGTTTCTTGTTCTAATTTCAATAATTCTTATGAATCTCTTAGTTGCTGTTGCCGTAAATGATGTTAATAATTTAGAAATGGTAGGTAACATTCAGAGATTGAAAAAACAGGTGGAATTTATAACTTCATTTGAAAATCTCAGGTGGAATTATTTCATAAATACAGTAATTCCACAGACTATATTAATAAGTTTGGATAATAGAAACCACTCGTACCCGGGATGTTTTTTGCCAAATCGATTAAGACAAGCCATTATTGAAAAGGCTCAATTACAGCAGAAGCAATGGGACCAGAAGCAAAAAAAAAAAACGATGCAGTGTAAAAAGTAAATTGGAAAAATTAAATACATAAAGTCATTTCCAAAAATGACCAAACATGTAAGAAATATTGGCAGAACTTAAGGAAATACGTGCTGAATTAGATTTAGTAATATAAAGTTAATTAAAAAAGCCGACTGCTTAAGCAGCGAACTAAAAAGACGTAAACAAGAAGAAAATCGTGCTGTGCAGTCGGAGGATACATATATCTGGTTTTGGTCAGCCAGCTCGCGAATATGTATCCTCCGACTGCACAGCTTGCTTCACATCTTAAGCAGTCGGGTTTTTTGGCCTTCGGCAATCGGGTAAAAAGGGGGAGCACAGGGGGAGCGGGATGGGCACACAAAATTAGGGTTACGAACCAAATTACACTGAGCAGTCTTTATAAAGTCGCTGGTATTCCGTATTTCGCGTAATAAATTAATTTATTTTATAACTAGCTGTTGCCCGCGACTTCGTCTGCGAAGCATTACAATTACGCATAGTACTTCTAATGGCATATTTTTTATATTGCGCAATAATATTTATTTATTTATATACACTTTCTTGTACACCAGGGTAGGATAGGATAGATGGACCCTTTTGCCACACTTATTAGTTCCAAGAGATGCCAGTTTCCTCACGATGTTTTCCATCACCGTTTTGGGAGCAGTGGTGATGAAATAATTTACACAAAGTAAAGCGCCTGCCTGGGTTCGAACCCACGACCAACTACTTGTAAGTCGCGGCCGTTACCACTGGGCCACCACTGCTCCATACTTTTTTATTAATTTTTTTACACTATAATATACAAGAAAAAAAAGAAACTTGATACTAAAAACATACAACGGGCGGACTTATCGCATGCCGCGATCTCTTCCAGGCACCCTGAATAATAATAATATTGTAGGTTTTTCATACAAATTTCCAACCTCGTTTCCACCACCTTTTGGTAGAAATTTCTTTTGAAATAAAAAGTACCTTTATACTCTATTGCCATGATATGTTTACTTGACTATGTATCATACAGTGTGTACATTAAACCTAACTAATATGATAAATGCGAAAGTAACTCTGTCTGTTACCTTTTCACGCTAAAACCGCTGTACCGATTTAGATGAAATTTGCTATGGGGATAGTTTGCGTCCCTGGGAAGAACATATAATTTTGTGTAAATAGAAGTTTTTAGCCTGGGAATATGTTCCGTTGGGATGGTTTCCCACATGCACGCGTGCGAAGCTGCGAGCAGAAGCTAGTATTTTATAAGTTTATATTTTAACGTGTTTTTTGAAGGAGCAAGAATATTCTTTGAATTAGGGCCGATTTCCGAATTGAGTATATGGAGTTGAGAACGCAAACCCTACATAAATGCCAAATTGTGACAGGTTTTCAGGCTATTATGATACAGTTTAACAAATACAATCAAATACCTAGGGCCGGTTTCCGATTTAAGTAAAGCAGCACAAATCTGTTTAAGTTTTTTACGTTTCTCAAGTGAGAATCCATCAAAATGAGTAAAATAGAGACTTAAGTATGGACGCCCCGCTCCGTTTTGCAAACGAAACCAAAGACATCACAAGATTGCATATTATTTACTAATATAAATTTTATACAGCTATAAAATCTACGTCAGTATACATAATTCAAAATGATTTCTTTGATAAAACCACAAAGTACGTAAAGGCGCGCCGCAGACAGAGAGTCCACTACGAACAAAGCGCCATTTTGCACGCACACATTGACATTACGATTCTACAGGGATTCTCGGGCAGTATTGGACAGAGCTCAGTCGCGACTGTCACGACTTCACGAGTGCTAGCGCGGGCGTTTGTCACGTCATTCCGTCTTTTGGAAGAAGTTCAAAATTATATATTTTTAATGCCATGCACATGTTTCCTCATCATGTATTTAAAGAAAATGCGAATTTTCTTCACGTTGGACAAGGTCACAATCGACGAATTCTAATAATAATCTACCATTAATTGTCTTTTATTTTTTTAAACACAATAGAGGTAATTTTTTTACTAAAATGCAAAAAAATACACTTTCTTGTTTTAAAAATAGTAACGAATATTTTAATTATTTGTGTTTGTAAACTTATATTACCTACTACTTTTTAAAATTCAGTATGTAGTACTCGTAGCAACCCTAGTGAATCTGTCAAGTTTACGTAACAATTTTCGGAAATGACGGGAGTGGTCCTTCTGTATTCTTTCTATTTTGTAATAAAACATAAAAAAAATATTGTATTTTGAATTTGGAATCAAGGAAAGAAAGTATACTAACGTAAACGATGACAATTACAAAATGTCAAATAGTCATAATCTAATGTGCAGTCGGACTTAAGTAAAGCTAAAGTGTCTTAAAATTAAAACTTATATCACAACATATCGCACAAAAAAGTGCATACGCGCAATTTGTAAATTAGAATCAAGGGAGTCATACTTTGAAACTTTAAAGCTTCTAACATTTCCATCCTTATATATCTACGAGGTAGCATTGTTCGTTACAACAGATCCACAGTTATTTGAAAAACGAGCTCCAGCTGATCCACGGGATTAGGAAAAGGGAATCAAATCTACTCTGTGTTGATCACAGCAAAACAGCTATTCTACGTAAAAGCATCTATAGAATGGCTCCGGTTATATATAATAAAATTCCACGAGAAATAAAGAATAATAATGTCACAATGTTTAAAAAGAAACTCAAACAATTTTAATTAATAAATGTTACTACTCCACAAATGGTTTATGTAAGACAAAAACTGAAATATTTTTTTGTTAATTTTACTTTAGTATTAGACATATATGTTAATGACTAATTAAAATCTTAATATATGTTTTCTTTAATTTTTCTTTGACATCTACTGTTATAAACTTGAATTTTTGTTATTATTTTATAGTATTAAGCATGTTTTATTATTATATTTTAAATTTACTTCAATTTATTGTTACTTAATCACGGTTTTATTTTATTTTTTAATTTAATTTGATTTGTGTTATTTTTGTATGTCATTAACGGCTGGTTGTAGCGAACATAAAATTGTACCATGTAACATCCACTGTACCTATTACTCACAAATAAAGATTTCTGATTCTGATATTTAGCGATATCTTCGTCAAGTAGTGATGAAGTAGATCTTATGATAAAAAAGCTGCATGAAAGATTCTCTCGTGTTGCTCCCGTTCGAATATCGGTCCCTCGATTCCTGCAATTGTATGTCTCTGTATTTTTTTTACTATTTCGTAACATAAAATTACTCCTTTATGCTTAGAAGCGTTATGCAGATCATCGCAGATGTGTTCTGTAAAGGTTGCCTGATGAAAGGAACCAAAAAGCAGGCTGTCAGAAACTTGTTTTGGTTAGATTAGAACGCTCATGCTAGTGCGGGGCAGATTTAGTTTAAGCAAGATAGTGATACGCGTAATTTGATTAAATATCTAAAAATCAGCTGAGTGTTATTTGTTACCCTAAATCCCTGTTTTTTGATCCGTTGTTTAACTCAAGCAATTATTAAATATGGTATGCCTAACAAATAGTTATAATTATAATTGACTATCCAACTTCTTTGACCACTTGTGAGGCTAAAAATTTATGAATAAACGCATTTAACCGAAATTTACGATCATTGATTACCATTGGTTAACTATGGTTGGTTGAGTTAACTATGGATAAAAAACATTTCCAACATTTTGGTGCAGGTGATAACCCAAAGTAGCACCAACCGATTGAAGAACAGATAAATTATAGAAAAAGAAAAAAGCAGGCGCCGAAATGACTGCGCACAAAATTAAAGGCCTGGAATTGGTAGTAAAACATCTGGTATTATTCTTCGGGTTGAGTCTAATCGGGTTGAGTGGGCACTGACCCGTTCGCGCCGCCTTGAGTTCTCTTACTAAACCTGAGTTAATAGCTAAACCGACCAATTATGTAGGATATATTTGTTATTTAACCTCGTGTTAGCATCTAACTCTGGATTTAGTTTTTGGCGCAAGTAAAAGTAATTTATTCATCTTAGGCTGACAGCCAACCATTTTTGAATGTCAAAGTTCTACATAAGTATAGACAATCCTCCAAAACACCCACCCGTCACCACTTCCTAGTGTTTTGGAGAAGCTGGAGAAAGGAGCTAAGTGGTGTCAATTATTTTGTACAATGATTGCGACATGGGGCAATCTGTGCGAAAGACAGGAACTGGTAAGTTGTTGTAAGCAAATCAAGATCAAACTGACCGAAGATCTATGGGGAATGTCCATCAAAGTTTGTACCTCCATTATTCAGACTTAGCTTTAATTTTTAATTTGTGTGTAGATCAAGGAGTCTTTCCGGATATAATGAAACATGTTAAGGTTATACCACTTTTTAAATCCGGGGACAGTAAAGACACAAATAATTATAGATCAGTATCGGTGCTGCCGGTTTTCAGCAAAAACTGCTAAATCAAATGCTCATTCATATTAATACGAATAACATCCTACACGATAAACAGTATGGTTTTACCAAGGGACGTTGTACGACTGACGCTTGTGTCACCTTATTAAAACACATCTCACATATCTGCTTACTCACGACTTCCGACAGTCTGAGCAACATAATTTAATGGGGGGCCTGGAGTTCTAAAATACAGGCCTAGGCTTAGTTATTATTATTATTATTATCTTTGATGCGGCACAAGATGCCATACGTGTCTTCTGCGACCTGTCGAAAGCGTTTCATTGCGTTAATCATGAAACATTACTTTAAAAACTTGAGCATTACGGGCTAGGCCAATCAGTGTTGAGTTTAGTTAAATCTTATTTAAATGATAGACAGCAATTAGTTCAAATAAACGGTGTCGATTCGTCCGAGTTAATCGTGAAAATGTGTTAAATTTTGGGTCCTTTCTTGTTTCTAGTCTACATTAACGATTTACCTCATTTATTGAAAAAAATCTACACATGGTGTTATTTGCTGATGACACTTCTTTGATTTTTAAGATAAATAGACGTACGGGTAACGTTGACGACGTAAATATCGTCTTGCGACAGGTTCAAAATTGGTTCACAGCTAATAATCTAGTTTTAAATGCTAAAAAGACTAAGTGAGTAAAATTTGCCTTGCCTAATGTCAAAAGAACTGATTGTGACATTATATTAAACAAGGAGAAGCTAGAATTCGTCGATAAAACGGTTTTCCTGGGGATCACGAGGTTACAATGGGGTCCTCATTTAATATCACTTGCGGGGCGGCTAAGTTCGGCAGCTTATGCTGTTAGAAAAATACGTCAGTTTACTGATGTAGATACCGCGAGGCTAGTCTATTTTAGTTATTTTCATAGTATAATGTCTTACGGTATCTTACTATGGGGAAGGGCATTGAGACAATTTTTATTCTGTAAAAACGAGCCATCAGAGCGATATACAATCTTCGCCGGCGCGATTCTCTAAGGGAACTGTTTAAGGACATTAACATCATAACGGTACCTTGTCAATATATTTATGAAAACATCATGTATATTAGAAAGAATTTACATCTTTTTAGTAAAAACGGCGACAGACATAATTATGTTACTAGAAATAGGGACCAATTAATTCAACCAGGTTTCTGGCTAGCTAAAGTAGCATCATCTTTTATGGGGTACTATATAAAATGTTATAATAAAATACCTCCCCACATTCTAGAACTAAATGAGACGAAATTTAAAACTTCGTCGACAATTAGTGATGGGCAGAAAAGTTTCGAAGTATTGTTGGACCTGCTGAAGACTGAAAATTTTTGTATTGTTTAAACTCAATTTCTTTTAGTATTATATAACTGCACAGCACATGTGTGAGTACTATGTTCCAACTGTAGATAAATCTACCATTCACTGTACCTATGTGTCGTTCGTTGACTTCTGTGTGCCCTGGCAGTTAAGTGTGTCATGCTCTCTCTAATGTCTCTCTGATGGTGGCACATGTGTTGGATCATTCGGTTCCCTTCATGATGGTTGAGCTGAGTGGTGCCGATCCATGCGTCATGTTCGTGAACGGGCGCCATCAGTTCGGATTTGTCATAACTTAGCTGTCTCGGCTTGTTAAAGTACATTTTTTTTTAAATGTTTGTTACTCTAGGCGCTTTTACGTACACGTCTTTTTGCATCGTTCTCACATATATGTTTTTTTTTTTTTTTTTACTATGTATAGGCCTGTGTTTGACCACAATCTCACCGTGGTCAGTGATGATGTGGCCGATGGTGGTAAGCACACAAAGCCTAGAAGGGAACTGGCTCTCAAGTGCTGCTGTCGGAACACACCGGAAGGTGCTTGGCGACAGATTTTCAACTTGAGGGTGGTTGCCAGCCAGGCGGGTACTACAAAGTACCCTACCACCGTGCTATGGTTTCCTCACGATGTTTTCCTTCACCGAAAGCTCAAGCTCATTGTAGGATTCGAACCCGCGACCTTCGTCTCGGTATCCGACGTCACTAAAATGTATTTTTTAACAAGAATGATGTAACCAAAAACTTGTAATTAAAACTGATTGAAAAGAGTGTCCGTGGAGTTTCTTGCAAATTCTTCTCTGAGACCTACAAACGCTTGCGAATTTGCAACTAGAGTCATCTTTTTATTAAGTTTTTGTTTGACAATTCAAAAGTACCTATATGGTTTACTTAAAATAAACTACTTGATTTTGATTGATTTTGTTCTTGTGGATTTTCTCTTGGGATACTGAACTTCGCGAGGCGCAACTTGGGGATATATTTACAAGGTACTAGGGCCCCATCAGTGTTCCATCAAGGGCGGGCAAATTGCTTGCCTAGGTACATCTTTTTAACTAAAATAGTATCTAATAATTAATCTAGTATTAAAAAAAATATAGGTTTGTTGTTCTTATGTTGTGCGCTGTCAAACCGTTCATCAAACTGCTATAAAACGTTGTTAACTTAACCGGTTGAAAGCTGTAATTACCTAAATAATTAAAAAGCCATGGTATCTCGAGGTTAAAGCTTTTACATATACAGTAGCGACGTAGCGCCACCTACTGTAAAGCCGCTGCCTCGAATCTTGCGGGCAGCGGGGCGGCGGCGGCGGTGGCGCGGGCGCGGCAAGATGTAATGCATACAATCAAATGTACCGGCCCTCGAAAACAGTGGCGCGGGAGCGGCGCGGGCGCGGGCAACGAGCGGTGAGCTCCAGACAAGCGGTGACCGCCCGCGCGTCTATATTGCAGTGTTGTGGAATTTATTTTTATGACGTGTCGAAATGTCCTCGGATCTGCTAGAGCAAATTATGTCAGTAATTTTTAAGAAGACACCGATATGGAACAGCAAAGATGTGAACCATAAAAATAGAAGAGTAATTAACCAGTTTAATTAACAAATCACCCTTGATAGCTTCATGATTATAGTCAAATGTTTCTACACTCATTCTGGTGTATTCGTAGAATTTGTCAGGTCTCTGTTCTTCATAATTTCGATAAAACTCGCCTTTTCTTTTCCTTGCCCTATATTAGGGATTCACTTCTTCTTTTGTCAATAATAAATCGAGCGTTAGGAATAAATTTGAATCAAAAAAATGTTGTCGCCGTTGTTCAGACATTTCGTTCGCGAATAAAAGCAAATATCTGGACGACACAACTACGAACACAACACTACGCCGCTATAGTGCCGCGCGACCTGCCCGCTGTTTTCGAGAACGGGTCTGAGTTGCCTGCGCCGCTCCCGCGCCGCCGCCGCCACCGCGCCGCCCCGCTGCCCGCAAGATTCGAGGCAGAGGCCTAAGATAATTGTACTATATTGTTTATGTATGCGGCAGCAACGCATCGGTTACCAGCTTATAAAGAGGTACTATTGTATTTTATCTATTTGCAAAGTCGACATAGCCCAAAGAATTGCCAAACTTAAGTGGCTGTGAGCAGGTCAAATTGCTCGCAGAACGGATGGTCGATGGAGCTGAAAGTTCTGGAGTAGCGACCGCGTACCAGAAGACGCAGCGATGGAAGGCCTTCCTCTAGGTGAAACGATGACAGAGGCTCTAGAGAAGTATATAATAGTAGTCTTTGTACAAGTGTTATTCGATGTCGGCGATGGTGACACAAAATGGAATAAACAAACAAAATGAAACAAAATTGTGACATTGTCCCCCAGCGGTGGCCATAGAGAATGTTTAATAATCCGTGTCACTGACCCCATTGGTGGACAACGAGAATAATTTTTAAATGTTTTCCCGCTGTCCACCAGTGGTGGCCAACCCAGTGGTGGACATCGGGCATAATCGCAGTAGAAATGCCAAAATGTAAGGGATTGGTCACGTGACATTTAGATAGGGCTTGACACTCGTTTATTTTGAACAGGCTTCCCAAAAAGGAGGAGGTTATGAATTCGACTGTATTTTTTTATTTGTGTTACCTCAGAACTTTTTTCCAGGTGAACCGATCATGATGATTCTGAAAGCTGGTGCTTGTCATGTGGTCCCATTTAAATCTTTAATTCATCTAGATCTGATGAAGAACATCAGAGATATAAATCAGAACCCTTCAATAAATGACGGCAAATCACTCGGGATAGCTGCAATCGCATGTCTGTTTATTGTTTTTGACATGATTGTTTCAAATCTCGATTGCCACGCTTTTGTTGATAGATTGACACTCTAGAGCCTCTGGTCAAGGCTGCGAGAATCCCCTGGATGCGAGATGCACGGGACCGATCGAGGTGGCAACACTTGGAGGAGGCCTTTTTCTGGTAGTGGCCGTCTTTCGGCTTAAATGATGAGTGATGATGTCTGTATCTAGTATCTCTGGCGGTTCTGACCGCTTCCGAGTTATTACAATTGCAATAATTACCTGTTCTTCTGTATAATACGTCTATATTAACCTACGGTGCCTAAGTTACTCATCGAATTCAAAAAGTTCCGCCTTGGGGTTTGCCAAAATTGAGCCCTGAGGTAACCCCCTTTCCGTTCCGTTCCGTTTAATCCCAGTGATTTGACATTGTTTTTGAATTTAAACAAACTGCTGTCTTTCTTTCAGATATTGTTTTCCTAAGCTTAACACTGTTTAGCCTAGTTCATAATGGAAGCTATGTTTCGTGAATTATGCAATCAAACGCCTTAGACAAATCGCAGGCAATAAAAACAAACCTAAACCTATGGCATCTATTGCCTGCTCCCACGCACTAAAACTAATAAAACCAGCATGTTACTGTCTCACTTACAGAGCCTATTCTCATACAGAGAAGGTACTATTATTAATCACCACGCTTGTTCAAAGCGGTTTAGCGATTTCAAACTTATTTTAGTTATAAGTCGAGGTTTCCTCAGGATGTTGTCCTTCGAGTACTTGAACGTGGTACTTGCCCGGATTTGAATTTACGATCTCAAGCACGAGAGGTGGTGGAACCTTACTATTGATCGTGTAAGGTGTTATTCGTGTTAAAATGATTAATTGATTGAGTATTAACATCGCAACACGGAAACAGGTCGCTTACAATGTCAATCACCAAGTAGTCGGTATTGAAAGAATAGTTTTAATTTTGAGACGGTCCGTTTGAGGATGTGTGGAGAAAACCGTTTTCGTAAAGCAATGCACCGGAGAAAGTGACGTCTTCGTTGTCTCCGTCATAAGATAATAATACATGTAAAATTTGATAAATAGGTTAAAAAAAATACAAAACATATGCAATTTACAGTTTATTTAAACTAACAGAAAATGAGATAGTAATATAGTTACTATTGTAGTTAAAATGGTTTTAGTTCTCCTTATTTTTACTCACTACCAGTAATGGTACAGACTTATTGCTACAAATGGAGCGACGTTTACTTGTATCTATAAAGTTTTTAATTATTTCTATATCACTACGTATTTTACTGATTTGTTCAATTATTTTATTCAATGCGTTATCTGGACCCTCTGATTTCGGCGGTTCATCTTTTTGCACAATAACTTTGTATATTTCATCCAGTTTCATTTGGAACAGCATCGTCCCTTGCTTGTCGTCCGATTGCTTCTTCTGTGATTGAGCCCTTTCAAAAATGGCTTCTCTCAAACGAGCTGGCAAGCGGTTACAGTTACTGCATGTAGCTTCACGTGGTCGTAAGGCTATAACGTTTTCCCAATTTTTGTAATGGAACCATCTTTTGTATAGCCTCTTTGGGACTAACTTTTTAAAGAATTTATTAAAAACGATGTCTTCGAGTGATGTTATAAATTCTACCTGTTTTTCCAATCTCTTTATATTTCCTATAATTTCTAAATTGTTGACATCATTAACGGCAACACCGACTAAGAGATTCATGAGAACTATTGAAACAAGAATAAGAAATGACACAAATATTAAGCGTAATATAATGATAGAGCCAGATGCATCCATGTTCCCCTTGCGCAGTGTGTCATTGTAATCGAACTCTGACGTCATCATCACCATCGTCGTAATGAAAGCGGACCAGGGACCTTCAAATGGTGCTTTTGCACGAAACTGTATCATGAAGCTTACGGAGAAACCAAATATGAGAAAGACGAATGAAACCAGAATCTGAAACAAATAAATTCAATCTTCATTTGTGCGAATATTCAAAATGTAGATTTGAAACCAACTCATCTAGCATCGTAAGTATACGAGTCTTACCTTAAATACTTTGCTTGCAACTTTTCCAAACATGAGGACATAATATCCCCAGTTAGGGAATCTTGAGAGTAAGAACATCATTTCAAACCATGATAGGAGCAGCGCCACGGTGGCGATTAGCCGCGCCCACTCTGGGCTGGATTCTGTGTCCCATGATACAACTCGAGGCAACACCAGTGCTAGCGCTATTGACCAGAACTTTAACCACGTCTCCAAACATAGAAGGTACCTCCTGGTTTTAATTTTGATAAAGATGATCTCCTGCAAAATATTCGAAATTATTATTTATGTGATATTAAGATTTTAACAGTAAATAATAAGAAAGACGTGGTTAAATTACCTGTATTGTAATTAAGAAAACAGTCAAATAAATAAGATGTATCCATACATTGCTGTGTAATACAAATGGCACATATTTTGTTTTGTCTTTATAATAGAACACAGAAATAGCGTATATGTTGAGAGATAACACAAAGCACACGTGTAGTACTAAAATACTATAAAAAAATGGTAATAATGAACTCCATTTTAGGTACAAAAAACTTTGCACCAAGGGATGGAGAAGTAGCCTGTACTGGTCGTATCTATTTCCGGTATTAATCAAAGCCTTGATAACCCTCATTTGTTTCATGTTAGGCTTATCTGGGACTAAAACCCCGTAGTCTACTACAACCTCGCAATTAGATTCCTGAAGACTCACACCTTGACTAGAAATATATGAATCAAATATTTCTTGCATGAATTCAGTTGGTTTTGATAGGTTATTCATTAGGATATCTATTGGGGGTAGCTTCGTTTTGCTTATCCCATTTCTACCGGCTCCAGAAAGGTCAGCACCTTTTCTTAGTAGTAATACAATCATTTCTCTGTTTCCATGACAGCAAGCTTCGTGCAAAGGCGTCCGCCATGCAGAATCAGTAGCATGAACAGTTTCGCTATCATGTTTTATAATTATTTCTGCTATTTCATAATGGTTTTTACTTGCAGCTATATGCAAAAGCGATGTCCACGTTAAAATATCTTTATCTATGAAATTAATGCATTCGAGAAAAACATTAACTTGGGCACCTTTACAAATAAGAAGTTCAGCACAAATGAGGTGATTGTTTGATACAGCGTAAAGCAAAGGTGGTCCCATGTTATCGAATCTATTTATCAATTTTGCTGTAATGTTGCTGTTATATTCAAGTAAATGTTCTAGTATATCTCTATTGCCATATTTTGCAGCTACATGGAATACGTTAGCTTTATCTGATATCTCAACTTCTATGCTGGAACCGGCTTCTAGCAATAATTTGAGGGCATCTAATTGATTGTGACTGATTGCTTTAAGAAGAGCAGTCTCTCCTTTTTCGTTGCGAAAATCGACGGTACTATTGTATTTCGCGACGGTTAGTATTTCTTGGAGTATATCTATGTTACCCAATTGTGCTGCAATGTGGATTGGTGATTCTCCGTTGGCCTGTAAGTAATAAAAATTTAAAGATTTTTTTCGAAATAATATCTTTGTTTTTTGCGTTAGTGTATAATAATACAATATGTACCTTCATGGTGATGCTGGCTCCTGCTCCGAGAGCTATACAGACTCCTTGTAACCACTCTGCTTTGACAGCGGCACAGAGGACAGTGCATCCTGTACGATCTTTTACGTCCACAGTCGCTAAGTACGGATCTTCATTGCTGCACTTGTGATTTGCTAAGAACTATAAATAAAAAGGCCAAATTAGAAGCAAGGTGACATTAAATGAGATGAATATAACATTTAGAAAAACTTAAAAGGAGATTTTCTCTTTTGCAGAAGGCATGAAGCCTATTGAGGTCATCTTGTAGGAGTATTAAGTCTTGTATAATTTAGAATGATCTTTAAATTTTTATGACATCTGTATAAATTAAGGAAATACAAGAAAATAAATAAATAATATCACTAGTAATAATTATTATAACTAGAAAAGGACCTAGCATGGATCCCTAAGGGACTCCAGATTTATCAACAATAGAATTAGACTCGAAAACATGTACTAATATATTTTAAGTCCTGTTAAAAATGTATGCAAACAATCATCTAAGCAAGCTATTACTTATTCCTTATTGGTAATTTTTCTAAAAGCATCTATTGATCCACCTTATCAAAAGTCTTCTGAAAGTGTATTTCCACAGCAGACGCTGCGAATACCATTTTTTTTTCCATTTGCTCTGAAGGCTAAATTGATCATTTTTTCAAAAAGATAAAATGCCAATGACTTTGATCTTACTTATAGAGAAAGAATGACATTAGCGATATTGAAGTCCTTTGGTCATTTGGAATAGCATTGGTCTTAAACCTTCGGGCATCAGATTACCTGCAACAGTTCCTTATTCCGCTTCTTTACACAAACGTGCATGGCAGTGAGCCCCTGGCTGTTCCACACGGTGGCAGACGCTCCACCGAGCAGCATATGTTCCACGGCCGCCTCGCTCTTAAGCTCCACCGCTGTATGCAGCGGAGTGTCTAGTAGAGTATTACTTTTATGACAGCGCCTCTGGAACTTGCCACCAGCTTTGAGTAGTAAGTTTACCGTTTCCTTGAAACTGAAAATAATTATGTTATATGCATAAATACCACATACTTTAAAAATGCTTTTAAGAATGCTTTAATGCTTTAGGACCAATTTAGAACGGTCCAAAGTTATATGGCGCAATCAGAAAAAATAAATATTAGATGGCTTACTTGTTTGCATCGATATTGTGCCCCATATAATGTGCACAGCCAGCAACGTCCAGTGGAGTCCTACACAGCAGGTCTTGCGCGCTCGCATCAGCGCCGGCTGCTAGCAGTAACTGCACACAATGGTGCTGTGCACGCGCGCTGGCTGAGTGCAGCGCAGTCCATCCTTGCTGGAATAGTGGCAACTAAACGCACAGAAAGAAAGACAAGATTAAAATTCATTCTGTTATTCAGATCCGACAGAAAAATGTATCGATCGCACACACACACAATCGTTCTCAAGCACTCACAATTTCTTTGATTTTCCTACAGTTGTGCTCCATACCATCGCTCCATTCATCAGGCAGTGTCAACCCTACGTTAAGTTGACATGGTATATTTGTCAACTTATTCACTGAAAGACTATGCCTCTTCACTTCTTCCACTGTTTCGGGTGATAATGCAACGTGATTTAAGACGCTTTTTCCTAGAGCTGAAAATAATAAAGTACTGCTTAGGTTCCAACAAAACTGACGTTTTAGAAGACTCTTAGTGATCTTCTATGGAGTTGAAAACATTACTGACGCTACTTGTTTTAAGGTTGCGATAGTTTACAGCTATAAAGCTATATTGTAGGAACTACATTGTAACTATTGGTTAATGAACCCTGCCTCTCAAACTAGGGCAACCTGTATCTTGAGAGACAGTATTCGGGTAAGTTTTTGCAATACATGATATTAATAAAAAAAGTTGGAACATAGTCATCGCTATCAGAATGTAAAGGGTCTTTCAACAAGGACGGGTCGATGTTAAAATTGAATAAAACAAGATGTTTGTGAGATATTAACGAAATTTATTTTTTATTTAAAAGGCCCATTTATGCCATTATGGATGGAATTTGACATCGTTCAAATGTCCGCCGCGGCTTCGTATGGTGGCACGAATCCGAGAGGTCCAATTTTTAATGACTCTGCTGCATAGATCCGGCTGAATCCGAGCGATGGCCTGCGTTTGTTGGCTTTCAGGGCAACGGTCGAATGTGGTTTATTGGCATAGACCTGCGACTTCAGAAAACCCCACAAGAAAAAGAGAACTCAAGAGATAACTCTACCCTCAAACCGTTCATGCAGAATATCGATTGTGTCGTTCGCTGTGTGGCAAGTAGCGCCATCTTGCTGGAACCACATGTCGTTCACGTCCATATTGTTCAATTCAAGCCAAAAGAAATTGTTTATCATTGATCTGTAGCGCTCGCTCGATCTATGCAGCAGAGTCATTAAAAATTGGACCTCTCGGATTCGTGCGAATACGAAGCCGCGGCGGAAATTTGAACGATGTCATATTCCATCCATAGTGGCATAAATGGGCCTTTTAAATAAAAAAATAATTTCGTTAATATCTCACACACATCTTGTTTTATTCAATTTTAACATCGACCCGTCCTTGTTGAAAGACCCTTTATTATTATTAATGAATAAAATGCTGATTCTCATGTAATTGTTACGACATTACCTTCCGGAAAGTTCAGCAGTAAAGCAATCTGTTTGGCGTTCCCTGCCCAGGCGGCTAAGTGAAGCGGTGTTCTGCCTTGCTTGTCAGCCCTGGAGACGTTGGCTCCTGAGCGGAGCAGCAGGTCAAGCGCGTCGTTGTCGTGCATGGCTGCGATGTGGCACGCGGACACGTGGTTCAGCCGGCACGTCGCGTTTGGGTTGGCTCCCATTGCCATCATTCTAGAACAAGCAGCATCATTACTCTGCCAGAGTCAGATATCATGGACACACGTGGTGAGAACGTCAACTGCACTACTTCTTCTCTATCTTTGAATAAAATAGTATAAAACAAACTCGCTTGCTTCTATTAAACCTCGCAATGGATTTTGATACGATTTTCATTTATAGAAAGAGCGATAAACGAGGACAGATTTTGTATACGATTTGCCCCGTGCGAAACCGGGGTTGGTCGCTAGTATATTATAATATCATGAATTGCATAAAAATACCGTTCCACAGCAGGCTAAGCTGCGCAAAGCAAATGAACCGCGCAACTAACGGATAGTGGTAGCGAATGTCTTGTAATATCTCTTCATTTCAGCCGAAATACAGCTCGACATAGGCCTCCACCAAGTGTCGCCAATTAGATCTTACCTGTACCTCTCGCATCCAGCGGATACCCGCAGTCATCGACCACTTATAGGCCTACCAACACTGCGTCTTCCGGTACGCGATCACCACTCCAGAACTTTTCAGCCCCATCGACCACCAGTTCTGCAAGCAATGTGTCCTACTCACTGCCACTTCAGTTTGGCAATTCTTGGGGTTATGTCGTCAACCCTGGTTATCCTGTGGAAATCTTCATCTCTTATTCGATCACGAGAGGGAACTCCAGCTCTCTCCATAGTCCTTTGGGTGACTTTAAGCCTACTGATGAATATGCAATAACTCACCTGTTCATAAACGCGATGTCACCCCCCGGTATCGATTCTATGAGTTTAGTGTTTAACTTGGTCACGTGGGTTGCACTGCGTCTCATCGTAAGCGCTCCTTCGAGTATTTCCAATGTGTTCATGGTTAGGTTCGTTGCAAACGCTGCAGGGAAGAATGGTTTGACATTCGCATTATATTTGCTGGTTCTGAAAATAAATTATTTTGAGTAGGGATCAACAATGATTATAACTAAACGGTTTATTATAACTGGATTCAGTGATTGAAAAATATAAGAATGTGCTTATTCACCCTTATTTATGAAATTCTAGACACTGTTGAGCAACTTCTGAGCATTTATGTTTAATTCATATTTTCTATAGATTGAATTTAGAATTTATTTATCAATAAATAAGGTCCTTTATGTTTCACGAATAGTGATGGTGGATAATTTTATAATTATAAGATTCAGGATCCTTGTTTGGGTGACTTAGGTAAAGCTCAAATTGGGATTTGAGACCACAGAAAAGCTAGTCCAAGAGGGAAGAATTGCTGTTCGTTGGTAAGCGCATCACTTGAAAACGGTTGGATCGATTTGGCTAACTTTTCTTTAAAATTTGTGTAAAAAAGTTGGTAAGGATTCTCGGCAAACTATAAAATTCAGGAAAGTGGTAGTGCTTTTTACAAGTTTTATTTATTAAACAAGCTTTTATTTATCTTTATCTGTCCCGGTGTCTGCCATCAAACCTTGCAAGTTAAATTTTACTCAATTCCAAGTGTCCGACTGAGCTGTTTTGCACGCACGTTTCTCGTGAGAATGCATTTTTTTTGTAGAAAAGTTTGTTAATAAAAACATACAAGCAATAATCAAACACATATGGACCTAAGGCATCCAACTTTGAGGGGTTGCCTGCGATAGCAGTATAACATGTCTGCAAAGAGCACAATGCAATTTTGCGGACAATTGTAAACGCACCCTGGTTTACTGGCAGTGACGAGATACATGAATACCTCAACATGCCCATCATAAAGGAGGAAATTACAAAAAACACACACGACGTTACGCTGAACGATTAGCGATACATCCAAATAGTTGGCTATTAAATTGCTTGACACCTCCCAAACCGTTAGACGACTTAAACGGAAGCAAATCTCGCTTATATAATGGTTGATTGAGGCGATGGACTCCAAAACCTAAAGTCTTGTTGAAATACAACCGAAATGATTATAGTCGCTACCGAATGATGGCAGTTTCAAGCGAAAAAGAAAATAAATAAAAAATGAAAACAAAAAATATAAAAGCTTGTTCTGTGTGATTTTTGGATAAACTCAGTTTGATTGGACAGGATTACGTCCCTCGGGCCAGCTTAGCGAAAACTTAATAAATCTATGAGTCAGCTAGTTTTTAAATACATAAACCTGGTAATCCATAAGACTGAAAAGATACACGTACCGGTATACTTGTTTAGGGTCCAAGCTCCTGGTCTTTAGTTGACGTTGGAGTACTGGGTCCAGGAAAGTTTTGTCTTCCTCCTCTGTTTCTTGGCCTAAATTAACCAAAAAATATCAATACACTCGTATGTGTGGTGTAACGCGAATAATTGTCCTCCAGGTGAATTTCGGTCACAGCAGCCAATCTCAGCAGAGACTAGCCATCGGCGCGGGAGATATTATAGTGCATAGGTGTGTGCGCAAAAACAGGTGTTGCCGGCAAGACCGGAGCTCTGTCCGGTCTTGAAACAGGACGGAATCAGGCATAGGACCAACGAGAAGCAGAATACCGAATATAGGCTTGCGTGCTTTCCGAGGCATGCAAATGGATAGGATACGAAATTAATATATAAGAGGAAGTCTGAAAGTGCCGCCGGTGACTAAGAAGTTGTGTGGAAGTCAGTTTAATTTTTTTATTAGAGGAAAACATTCAGAGTAACATTACATTTTACAGAAATAAATATGTATATAATAAAAAAACCGGCCAAGTGCGTGTCGGGCCACGCGCAGTAATAGGGTTCCGAAGTCGCATAATAATGCGGACTGAGAAGAGGATTTTGTTGTTATGACATGAACATTAAAACGGTTTCAGCGGCACACAACGTATAAAAACGGGCACACATAGGATGATGTTTTTTTTACGCTTGCCTAGAAGTAACCTATTCACTCTTGACTTAAACTAAAGAAGGACTAACTGTTAACTGAAGAAGGAGTTATAAAATCCGACTTCGCAACTGAAGTTAGAAAAATATTATCTTTTTGAGTACCACCGCGGGTGCGAATTTTGAAAGAAGCCGATACGAGCGCGCGTTAGAGCCATGGGGAATGGTATGGTTCGTTCCTGGATCCTTGCGCACACGCTTCTTGTTTATTTTTCTTTCGGAATTTGAAATATTTCGTATGTATTCACCTCTAATCTGCGGTATTCACTATTTCGTTCGGGAAAGTTTTACGCTACTCAATTAGTGATGTAGTCGGGTCGAATATTGACTTTATAGATGGATATCGACAAAAGAAAATGGGTAATTTGTTTGGCAATCGAATCTACTTTGACTTTAGATTACAAAACGTCGAAAATACTTCTGCACTATTAATTTATTAATTTTAGAGCAATTGCAAAGATTTAGAATAAACATAAATTAATACATAGCAAACAGTTCGGTTTTACAAGGGGTCGTTCAATTACTGATACCGGTGTTGAGCTTTTAGGACATATTTATAATGCATGGGAAGATTTTGTGATTTATCCAAGGCATTTGATTGTGTTCTTCATGAAA
Organism: Anorthoa munda; assembly: GCA_945859665.1. NCBI lineage: Eukaryota > Metazoa > Arthropoda > Insecta > Lepidoptera > Noctuidae > Anorthoa > Anorthoa munda. The sequence continues at coordinate 9,912,293 of OX243894.1, forward strand.
AGCTAATCAGAGAACTCCGCCACTACGGGATCCTGAACAGCGCTCTGGCTCTTCTTACCTCATACTTGAGTAATAGGATTCAGAGCGTTGACGTTAATGGAAAAAGATCTCCCGGATCTATAGTAACAATGGGAGTCCCGCAGGGCTCAATTCTTGGCCCTTTCTTGTTTCTTATTTATATTAATGACTTGCCTTACCTCATAAAGGATAACCATGATATATCATGCACTGATACTTCACTTTTGTTTAAACTTAAACGTCAACAGCTGGTTACTGACAATGTAAATAGCGCGATCTCAAAAGTAGTTCACTGGTTCAATGTTAACAATTTACTTTATGTAATTTATTTTTACCAAATGCATTAAGTTTACCCTACCTAACGTTAGGCAGGTGAAAACTGATGTGATGATAAAGGGCGAAGAATTGAATCCTGAAAATAGCACAGTATTCTTAGGCCTAACTTTGGATGCTAAGCTTCAGTGGGGCCCACATATAGATAAATTGTCAAAGAAGCTAAGCTCCGTAGCATATGCTGTTAGAAAAATTCGTAATTTATCTGACATAGGGACAGCCCGTTTAGTATACTTTAGCTATTTTCATAGTGTAATGTCGTATGGTATTCTGTTGTGGGGAAATGCCACCGACATCCAGACTATCTTTGTTTTGCAGAAAAGAGCTGTTCGATCAATTTATAAATTAAGCCCAAGACACTCTCTCAGAGAGAAATTTAAGGAGATTAATGTAATAACTATGCCTTCTCAGTATATTTATGAAAATCTTTTATATGCCCATAAAAATATATTTTTTTTTAAAAATACAGTGATATCCATAACATAAATACTAGGAACAAACACAAATTTGTTGTACTTAAAACAACGACGACTCGTTTAGATGTCAATGTGTGCGCTTTTATAATAAGCTTCCAAGCCACGTACACGGTCTAAGTGTTAATAAATTCAAATCATTCATTAAACGTAAGTTGTGCCAGAAAGCGTTTTATAACATTAAAGATTACGTTGAGGACAAAAAAGCTTGGGATTGAGCTGCTCCAATTAATTTAGTTTTATTTTTAGTTTTGCACCGTGAAATTAGTTTATTAAATTTTTGTTTTTTTTTTTGCAATGACAAGAATGTTTACTTTTTAAAGTATTATATTATTTTATTTTAATTATTCTGAATGTGAAGACTATGTGGATCATTCTTCTTTTTTTATTTTTATTTTAATTTATCTTAGTTAGTTTTTAATCATGGTCTGGCAGTTTGAGTATTTATGCGGCCTACCCGAATGTCCTTTCTTTGGTATTGTTCGTCAATTCGTTGAGCTCCTCAAATTCTGAGTTGAGCTGCACGGTTATTGACAAATTCGTGCATTGACTGGACAGGTCCACTCAATCTGGCTGGTTCTTTCCTCAAAAGACCATTTCAGACATCAGTCTACATGGTTTTCATAGATCTAACCATGATTTTATCTGGACTTTTAAAGAGACTGTGACCTCTGAGTTTGTTTCGGCCTTTCTTCTCAGTGTAGTCAGACAGGAAGCGCCGATCTCATCTAGTTTAAAAAAATATGATCGACATGTAAAAGTGTTTGTACATGTACAAACCAACTTACAGAAATAAAATCATTTATCACTAACACAAAATACACCCACACGCGCATGCGCCGTATGTACTACGGACCGGTACTGCCAACGACTCCGGCCACTCCAATGCGTTATTCGAGCTTAGATTTTGTTAATTTAGAAATCATTATTAGCAAGGATGTTATGATATTTATTTTTGTATATTTTTATACGGTTCATAAGCATATATTTACTATCTGTTTTACACAGCTAACAACGTTATCTGTAATTTTTCAGTGGCATTTGTACAAATAATTTACTGTGTCAAGTACATTTTATAAGTTGGTCGACTATTACTCGTAAACTTGTAAAGCCTGTTATGATTTTATTTTTGTATATTTTTACATGGTTCGTAAGCATTATGTTTACTCTGTTTTACACAGCTATCAACTTTACTTTAGTAATTTTTCAATGGCATTTGTACAAAATTTTTACTGTTCCAAGTACATTTTTTATGTTGGTCGACTATTACTCGTAAACTTGTAAAGCCTTGTTATCCGTGATAATTTTCCTTTTAATTTCGTTATATTTACTACTGCTGTGATTTTTTTCACACAACCTAGAGCAACCATTTCGCTTCGATCAAATATTTTTGAATGACCTATCCAACGATACCCCACACTATGGGATAGACGAGAGAAAAAAAAACATACCCACTTTAGGTCTACGAAACCTAAAAAAAATTTTTTTCTTGGTTTTATTTTACTACTTTGTCGGAATTATTAATATGGATATCTGTTCGAACGCCTGATCTGCACATCATAGCAGCGAGTTGCGACGCTGTCCGTCCATAGTTTTTAAGTTTTTTCGAATATAATAGTCAGTAGCTTTTGTGTCATTGTTCCCAATACACCGCTATTCACAGTAATCCATATTTCACCTGTTTTATTTAACCCCAAGTCTTGGTTGGTCCCGCACATGGTCCATATCGAGCCGGATTGTGGTATTGTGGTATATAACATCGAAGATTTATGAAATCAGCGATATTAACGACGCACGGAAATACATAATTTACCTGGACTTGAGAGGTTATGTACGCCGGCAGCGTGGTATATGGATTGAGTACATATTTTCTTCACGGTGTTAAGTTTTATGGATAATATCGTCACCCAACACTCGTACAGGTTGTATCTAACTTTAATTATAAGTTACCAAAGGTTAGTGCAGTTTTAAACTTGTAATTTATATAAATTATGTTCATTGAGTACCGTTTTGCATTTTGAATGGTTTCGTTATTTTTGTATGTTACGCGTACAATTAGCGACAATTGTTATTATATAATACTTTAAGTATAAGTATAGTAGGAATTAGTACTACATTTATATAATTTGTATCAATTGTTGCATTAGGGCGATAACCATTCAGTTAATTAAATGTAAGTTGATGTGTAGGTATTCATCAGCCATAGTTTATTCTCGTTAGTGTTAGATATTATTTCCAATTATTGACTAATGTTAGTTAATTGATTGATTTAGATTTGTTTAGATTTTATTGTCTACTTGTATCCTAATTCATATAACTTACATATTAGTTATTGAGGAATTTATAAATAAAAGTTTACATCTTTTCATTAGATATCAGATTTATTTTTATATAAATATCTTATTTACATTAAAGATTACCTAATTGCATTGTTAAATCATATTAAAATCAATATTTTAACTGAGTACCCTACCTACATAACTTCTGTTTTAGTATATAAACTTATTTGCTATTGTATACATTTCAGGTCGAAAACACTCACTTCCCAGTATGTCCGAGGAGAAGGAATTAGTAAAGAAGCGAGGCAGTTTTAAGGGTCGCTTAACTACATTCATTAGTTACCTGGACGCAATGAGTGACAAGAAGCCAAGTAGTTGTGATATCACGGAATTACAACTGCGTATGGGCAAAATTGAGTCGTTGTACGAACAATACGATGAGGTACAGTTGAGGTTAGAATGTATGGTTGATGATGCGAAGGCCCAGTTGTCTGAACGTTCCGAGTTCGAGACGTTGTATTATAAAGCATTGTCGAGGGCTCAACAGTTAATGATTGAATGTAATAAAGATAATAATTCGGTTTGTAGGAATAGTAGTCGTGGTAGTGTTTATAAACCTGTTAAGTTGCCTACCATACAACTTCCAAAATTTAATGGATTATATAGCAATTGGTTAGAATTTCGTGACACCTTTACTAGTCTCATCCATCATAATGACGAGATTGATGAAATCAACAAATTTCATTATTTGCGTGCTTCTCTGGATGGATCTGCTGCTGTGGTTATTCAGTCGATTGAGTTTGCCGCTAGTAATTACGACGTAGCTTGGAATTTAATATGCGATCGATTTGACAATAAAAGATTATTGGTACAGAATCACGTGTCAGCCTTATTTAATATAGATCCTATCACAAAGGAATCCTCAGCAGCTTTGAAAGGTTTAATAGACCAATTAAATAAAAACTTGCGTTCGTTAGAAGCGTTAGGTGAACCAGTCAAACAATGGGATACTTTGTTGATATATTTAGTTACTTGTAAGTTGGACCAGAAGTCTTATCGTGCATGGGAGGAGTTTAAAGGTCATACTGACAAGGACAGCAAGATCACTTTTGGTGCATTCCTCCACTTCATTCGCACACGCGCTGATTTAGTTGAAACTTTAGAAATATCAAGACACAACGTGCCAGGTATTGCTAAATCAGGTGCCTCGAGTAAAATTAAATCAATGGTGACGACACAAAATTCTAATAATCTAAGCACTGAATCCGTCACGAAGTTATGTCCCAATTGCAAAGGTGACCATAGTTTAACTAATTGTTCACAGTTCCTTGCTTTAAGTAACGAGGCTCGGCGTAAATTAGTGCCTAGTTTTAAATTGTGTTACAACTGTTTTCGTTCGGGTCACTTTTCTAATAATTGTAAAAAACCAGGTTGTAAGTTATGTAAGCGCAGGCATAACACGTTAATTCATACTTCGGACACTAACGGTAATCGTAGTGATAAGATGTGTGATAACAACTCGTCTCCGTCACCACCGTCTGTTTCGCCCGCGCACTCCGCTCACACTGACGCCAATAATGTATCCTTATCTGCGAACATTTCACCTTCTTATGGCGACAGTACGAAGGAGCGCGGCGTGTTATTGTCAACAGCTTTAGTTAAATTATATGATCATAATAATCATGAACATATAGTGCAAGCTACACTCGACAGCGGTAGTACATCATGTTTCATGACGGAGCGACTATGTAAGCTACTTAAATTAAAAACAAGTCCGATAGATGGCTCAATCTATGGCATAAATAACGCGACCTCTCGCGTAGGCAATACTTGTCGGGTAAAAATGACGTCACTCAACAACAGTTATAATGCTAAGTTGTTTTGTTTTGTTTTGCCAAGAATAACTAACGAAATGCCATGTCGTGAATTAGATTTGTCTAACCTGAATATTCCTACTGATATTTGTTTGGCAGACCCTACTTTTTACAAGCCTTCTGATGTAGATCTTTTAATAGGTGCTGATCTATTCTGGGACCTGTTAGGTACGCGAAGAGTAAAGTTAGGGGTCGGGAAGCCAGTACTATTTGAAACCAGGTTAGGCTGGATCGTTTCTGGATCCATTTTATATAAGGACAGAGTATTATGAAATAGTATGAGTTGTAATTTTACTCATACTAGTAGTTCCTGTAATAATAATGACTTAGGATTAATTCGTGATAACTTGACGCGGTTTTGGAACCTCGAAGAGGTTACCTCGCAGCATTCTAATTATTTGCCAGAGGAAAAATTTTGCGAGGAACATTTTATTAAAAATACGACTCGTTTAGAGAACGGCCGTTTCTGTGTCCGTATCCCAATGAAGCAGAACCCTTCTGTTCTAGGTGACTCATTTCATAGGGCTTCAAAATGTTTACATTCATTGGAACGCAGACTTAAGGCTAAACCTGATTTTAGTAAATTATATCACGAGTTCATGGCAGAATATGAGTCATTAGGTCATATGACCGTAAACAAGGAACTAGATTTAAATGCATATTTCATACCTCATCATGGGGTATTACGCGAATGTAGTTCCACTACCAAACTACGTGTAGTATTTAATGCTAGTTGCCCTACTTCATCAGGAGTATCCTTAAATGATTTACAGATGGTGGGTCCTACGGTTCAGGACGACCTCCTGTCTATACTTCTTAGGTTTCGACAGCATAAGTATGTCTTGTCAGCCGATGTTGAAAAGATGTATAGACAGGTAGTAGTTCATCCATCTGATAGGCACTTGCAACAGGTAGTTTGGCGTGACGACACTTGCAGTCCTGTCAAGGTATTTAAACTCAACACTGTCACATACGGTACGGCGAGTGCGCCATTTCTTGCGACGCGCTGCCTTAAGCAACTAGCCCTTGAGTGCACCAATGATAAGATTGCCACCATAATCAAACATGATTTTTATGTTGATGATTTGCTCACGGGTGGTAATGATTTAAATGAGGTGATGTTCATTAGTAATGAGGTCACCAATGCACTGGCATCAGCTTGCATGCCACTTCGCAAGTGGAAGTCGAACGAACCTATTTTAGTCTCAGGGACTTCTCAGTCATCATTAGATTTAAGTATGGGATCTAGTGAGCCCAATAAACTATTAGGGCTTGACTGGTTTGCTGACTCTGACGAACTAGGGTTTTTAATTAAAGCTAAACTGCCTTCTAATGGCAGTACTAAGCGTGACTTGCTTTCAGCAATTGCACGCATTTTTGACCCTTTGGGTCTTATATCTCCTTTTGTAGTGACCATGAAAATGTTGTTGCAAAAATTGTGGTTAGACAATCTTTCATGGGATGAACCATTGTCTCTGGAACTCAACACAGCTTGGAATGCTATTGTTAAAAATTTCCCGCTTCTAAATACTTTGCGTATCCCACGTTTTGTTATGTCCGATTCGTATCAGACGTTAGAATTACATGTATTCACAGATGCATCTGAGCGCGCGTACGGTGCGTGTGCCTATGTACGTAGTGTTAGCAGTGATGGTGAATGCATAGTCCGCTTATTGATAAGCAAAAGTCGTGTGGCACCGATTAAACCCACCACGATTCCAAGGTTGGAACTGTGTGGTGCCGTAGTGGGAAGTCGCGTGTATGAGAAGGTGGTCAAATCACTTCGATCAAAGTTTGATCGGGTATATTTTTGGACAGACTCGACCATTGTATTGGGATGGTTACAGATGTTGCCTTCTAAACTTCAGCCATTTGTACGCAATCGCGTTGCTGAAATTCTAGATAAGGTAGGAAATTGTACTTGGCATCATGTCCCAACCAACAAGAACCCAGCAGACTTAATATCTCGTGGCGTAGATATTGATGCTCTGCAAGGGTTACATATGTGGTGGTGTGGTCCCGACTTCTTAAACGAGGTTCAGTCTAACTGGCCATCTCAACCTAAAAGTTTAGGATTTGAGACATTACCCGAAACGCGACCTCAAGTTTCATTAAGCGCTATTGTAGAAAATAAACCATGCACTTCATTTATAGATTTTAAACGTTTCTCTAATTATTTAAGACTTGTTCGTTCCATAGCATATGTGTTGAGATTTGTTCGTATTTGCAGGAAACTTCCTGTAATTAGTAGGTTTCTATCAGAAGAAGAATTACAGGAAGCATTAAATGTTATTATCTTGAAATGTCAAATCGATTCGTTTCCAGAGTACAAATTACTTGCAAACAAACAAAGTTTACCTTCAAAAAGTGCCCTTCTCAAATTTAATGTTTATTTAGACAGCAATAAAATAATGCGTGTCGGAGGACGCTTAGAGAATTCTGATTTTACATATAATAAAAAACATCCTATTATTTTACAGTCCACTCATTTATTTACAAGGCTATTGTTTAATTTCGAGCACATGAGATTGATGCATGCAGGTCCACAGTTATTATTAGCGTCAATTAGGGAATCGTATTGGCCTATAGGTGGCCGAAATTTAGCTAAGGCTTGCTATCGTAACTGTGTACGCTGTTGTCGGATGAAGGGTAACGTAGTTACGCCTTTAATGGGGAATTTGCCGCAGCAGCGTCTCCATCCGGGAGGTTACCCTTTCGAAAGTGTTGGCGTAGATTATGCCGGCCCTATCATGTGTGCCAGTCGGCAAGGCCGAGGTTGTAGGCTAGTAAAGGTGTACATAGCGATATTTATTTGCTTCACCACCAAGGCTATTCACTTGGAGCTAGTAGGTGACCTAACTAGTAATAAATATTTACTGGCTTTGTATAGGTTTATTTCGCGAAGGGGAAAACCCGTTAATATTTATTCCGACAACGGTACCTCGTTCGTTGGCGCGTACAACGACTTATCGAAATTTTTAAAATCATATTGCGATTCCTTGGGTGCAAGTTTGGCTAATGATGGAGTTAAGATGCATTTTATTCCCGCTTATACTCCTCACTTTGGCGGACTCTGGGAAGCGGGTGTTAAGTCGACAAAATACCATTTAAAACGAGTGTTGGGCAATTGTAACCTCACGTTTGAAGAACTTAACACCACGCTGATCCAAATTGAGGCAATTTTGAACTCTCGTCCATTGACGCCGTTGTCCGCCGATCCCGCTGACCTTACACCTCTGACTCCAGAACACTTCCTTGTCGGTCGACCGCTTACTTCACTGCCACAGCGAGATCTTCAGGAACACTCCATCCATCATTTAACTCGTTTCCAAAGAATCGAGCAACTCCGTCAACATTTTTGGGTTCGGTGGAGTAAGGAGTTCGTATCCGAGTTGCAGCAGAGAACCAAGTGGCGATCCTGCAAAGATGCTTTGAAGCTGGACTCCTTGGTAGTGATAAAGGAGGATAACCTACCCCCCCTTAAGTGGAAGTTAGGTAGAATTGTCGCCGTCCATCCAGGATCAGATGGCATCGTTCGTGTGGCTGACATCAGGACTACTGCTGGAGTCATAAGGAGAGCCTTCAACAGAATTTGCCCGTTACCCGTCTCTACTGATTCTTGTTGAAAGAGAATCTTTCAACGTCCGGGGGCATGTTCGAACGCCTGATCTGCACATCATAGCAGCGAGTTGCGACGCTGTCCGTCCATAGTTTTTAAGTTTTTTCGAATATAATAGTCAGTAGCTTTTGTGTCATTGTTCCCAATACACCGCTATTCACAGTAATCCATATTTCACCTGTTTTATTTAACCCCAAGTCTTGGTTGGTCCCGCACAATATCCATGCCAAATTATAGCTTTCTAGTAGTTAGATTCTCTGAGCTAAGCTGCGGACGGACAGACGGACAGAGCGAAACTATAAGGGTTCCTTGTTGACTTCGGATCCCTAAAAATGGGACCTAATGTGTAACATGACCAATAACATTTTCCATGAAATATACATAAAAAATCTTTGTATGCGATCTAAAACACTACAATATGAAAACAAAAAAAATAAAAACATTAAAAAACAAAAAATCTATTTTGAAAACCAATTTAAAAAGCTTTAAAAATCAAATTATAAAACATTAAAAATGTCAAATTATAATTAAAAATATATTATTAAATTAAAGAACATGTGTAACGCGCGCACCTAAATTCAAAATTCGAACATCGCGCCAAAACTCCTCCATATGCCGTAATACGTCTGTGCGGATGCGGAGACCATGCGATTCACACACGCGTACGCCGCTCGCGTGATGTCACGAGAGCCAATCAGGGCGCTCGCGGCGGGGAAGGGACTCGCTGCGCGCTTACAGAGCGCGGGGGTGTCGCGCGGCCAGTGAACGACAGGCGATGACGTAGTGAAGGCACGCGTCGCATGCTCTCGCGCTTCCCACTTTGTGTCTTGGCTTTTGTCTAGTTTAATGTTTACCTAAGTAGATGTACGCTTGTAAAGTGAGAATACAACCCAGTTTGTTGAATAGTGGAACGAACTTCGTTTTATTTTGGCTAGCATCCCTTACACTGGCGCTCAACTAGTGGCCACGAGAAAACGACGCGACGCGGCCGCCGCCATTTTTGTTGGAATTAACTTCGTTGGACGTCTTGGACTCGCGAAGAAAACTACGTCAATCACCGATCGTCTGTTTGTGAAGAACGTGACCTTGTTATTCTTGCACCATGCCAGTCGTTCCACGGCGTGCGCCAGGCCGCCGTATCGCTAACGACCAGGGGCAGGGCAACTCTGACGACGAAGCCCGCGAGGTCGTAAGCGTCGAAGCGCCTGGAGCAGCGCCGACGCGACATCAACCATCGCCGGAGGCAGGACCTTCACAACAGATCGCTGATCTATCATCACTCATGGAAGCTTTCGCCAAGTCTCAGGCGGAAGCCAATAGGCAGCTCATCGAGACGCTAATATCTACGTCGATCGCGCACGCGCGGTCGCCAACTCCAGCGACTGCCGACGGGTTCGCGTCGACGAGTTTGGGAGGCGCCAACTCACACGGAGGAGGCAACTTCAGCAACTGCACGGCCCGCTTTGACGGCGATAAGAAGGACGTCGAAGTGTTGGAGGCGTTTATAGACGCGGTGCAGGTGTATAAGGACTGCGCCGGCGTCAGTGACGAGCACGCGCTGCGCGGGCTACCCATCCTACTCGTCGGCGACGCAGCGGTATGGTGGCAGGGTATTAAGAGGAGTGTACGCGACTGGGACGATGCGATCAACCATCTACGTGCGATGTACGGCAGCATTAAACCCGCGTACAAAGTTTTTCGTGAAATGTTCGCGGAGGAGCATACGGCCCCTCAACGTAGTGAAGTGTTCGCGTGTAAATTACGTGCTCTCATGAGTACGTTACCGTATGAGTTGTGTGAAGAAGCTAAAGTGGACATTGTGTACGGTCTCTTGGATCGCAGGATCCGCAAACGGTTGCCGCGGGAATTGTTAAACTCGCTCGACGATACCATATGTAAGTTACGGCATGTCGAGGAGTCGATGGCAGAGGTAAAGGTACCTAAACCCCCGGTGAGTAAACCTAAGCATTTTATTAAGAGCGACGCTACGGATACTACGACGAGTAGTAATCCAACACAACAAACCCCCACTAGTTCAAACACCTCTACAGGTTTAGGTAAAAACCGTAAAACTGGTAATAATAACAATAAGGGCCTATTCTGTTACGGTTGCGGGCAACAAGGCGTTATTAGATCGAAGTGTAATAAGTGTACGCAAGTAGATAAAAAGGTCCCAACTAAAAGTAGTTCCTCTTTTAACTCGATCGATCTAAAGCCTGTTAGTGTGTCACATTATAGTAGTTCTCTGCCCACCCGCGATCGAGACTGTGAGTCGCGATATTATTATTATCATGACGACGAACAAACGTTTACGGAACAATATGCCGCGAAATCCGTAGAGTGTTTACATTTCGATAAACCGGATTATTCTGGAAAAAGTCCTTATTCTGGTAAACAGCCGTATTCTGTAGAAAATGGTTATTCGGTAAGTAAGTCGAACATTGGTTTCGATCGTTCGATTGATCGTGTTTATTTTGAACATTTTGAATGTTTAAAAGATATGTCGTGCGTTAATTATAGTACTTTAGAGGGTCAGCAGTACTCTGAGGATAATGCGAATATTCAGAGTGCAAATATTGACCCCGACCCGACCTGGCCGTTAGTAAGTATAGGTATCGGAGGTCGCGAGGGCACCGCTTTTATTGATACGGGTGCTTCGCATTGCATCGCTAGCCCTTCGCTTTATCATGTATTATTGGATGCTGGTACTGTGTTTTTAGAAGATCAGCGCGTTATCAGTCTGGCTGATGGGACAAGTACGGCGCGTACAACCCTCACGGGCAAGTGCAGCGTAACATTGCAGGGCCGTGATGTGCTAACCACGTTCTTGGTGATACCTGGTGCGAACACAAGGACACTTCTGGGACGTGACTTCATCACTGATGCAGGCGTCGTGTTGAACTTGCCTCAGTGGTCATGGAGCTTTGCCGACGACCCCGAGAACAACTATGATTTTGTTCGATCTTATAGTTGTGTTTCATCGAGCGACGCAGATGCCTTATGTGTAGAAGCTTCTCAGCTGCACTTGAGAGAGGACGAGACGGATTGTGACTTATGTCAAGCTGTTATTGATGTTCCAGCTAGGGACGTTCGCGGTTATCGTGAGATCCAGTTGCGAGATCCTGATGTCCGCAAAATACTGGAAGATCTGGAGGCATCGGACGAACCGTTTAGGGGGAGACCATGGGCTGATCGTGGTTATGTCACCTCCGACGGTGTACTTTATAGATACGGACCGGAACAGAGTGAAAATGACGACGCTTGCCTGGTCGTGCCGTCGAGCGAGAGAAACAAGGTCCTTGCTGACTACCACGATGCGCCTACTGCCGGTCACCTAGGCATCGAACGAACCCTCCAGCGTATCGCTTCGCGATACTATTGGCCAGGTATGAGAGCGTTCGTAACCAAATATATCAAGGAATGTGTCCCGTGTCAACGATATAAGGTGGACACGCGTAAGCCTGCGGGGCTTATTCAGTCTACAGCCGTGGCGCAGCGATTTGAAGTTATTGCTGTCGATCTTTTCGGGCCACTCCCAGAGACTAAGTCAGGCAACAAATGGATTTTAATTATCGAAGACGTCTGCTCTCGTTGGGTAGAATTGTTTCCCTTGAAAAGCGCAACTAGCTTCGATTGTGCTGAGGTGATGGTTAATGAGGTTTTCTTGCGGTATGGTGTTCCTCGTCGCATGATTAGCGACAACGGGGTGCAATTCATCAGCGAAATCATGCAGCAGGTATGCTTTGTCTTTGGCGTTGACCAAGCGCTGACACCTTACTACCACCCCGAAGCGAACCCCGTTGAGCGCAAAAATCGCGACCTCAAACCACAGCTCGCCATACACGTGGGTAAAGATCACTCGACGTGGGATTCACACTTGGCAGCTGTGAGGTTCGCAATGAATTCTGCCGTGACCCATAGCACAGGTTATTCACCCGCAATGTTGACTTTTGGGCGTGAATTACGCGCGCCCGCAGATGTCGTTAACGACATGCGCGCTATCGTAGATGGCGATAGGTTTGTGGCGAATGTGACGCCCTATTTAAAACGGTTGGCGACGATCCTTCTGGACGCTAGGGATGTCCACGAAAAGGCTCAAGACATCCAAAAGAAGTACGCGGACGAGCATCGGCGCCCGGCGCCGGATTACGAGATAGGCGATTTGGTCTTGCTCAAGACCCAAGGCTTGAACGATGCTGGTCGAGGTCAGACCCCTAAATTCATACCTAGGCGCGACGGTCCCTATCGAATACGTGAAGTTCTGAGTAGCACGACTTACAGTCTCGAGCGTGTCAATGGAGAGATTTTGGGGAAGTATCATGCCTCACAACTCACGCCTTTTATCGGGAAAGTGCAACCTCCTTTACAGGAGAAAAGGAAAAGAGGTCGCCCGCGTAAACATTAGTTTCCTAGATCTTATACTTTTGTTACTATTTTTGTAATTGTTCTCTTACCAGCTTCGGTTGTCATTTTATTTATAGCCTTGTCCTAGGTCCTATTCCAAACGCGAGGTCGTGTGTTTGGACTAGAGGGGGAGGTTGTAACGCGCGCACCTAAATTCAAAATTCGAACATCGCGCCAAAACTCCTCCATATGCCGTAATACGTCTGTGCGGATGCGGAGACCATGCGATTCACACACGCGTACGCCGCTCGCGTGATGTCACGAGAGCCAATCAGGGCGCTCGCGGCGGGGAAGGGACTCGCTGCGCGCTTACAGAGCGCGGGGGTGTCGCGCGGCCAGTGAACGACAGGCGATGACGTAGTGAAGGCACGCGTCGCATGCTCTCGCGCTTCCCACTTTGTGTCTTGGCTTTTGTCTAGTTTAATGTTTACCTAAGTAGATGTACGCTTGTAAAGTGAGAATACAACCCAGTTTGTTGAATAGTGGAACGAACTTCGTTTTATTTTGGCTAGCATCCCTTACACATGTAATTTTAAATAATTTAAAAAATATTGTTAATCGCACAAGAAAAAAAAAAAATTAAAACAACAAAACAAAAACAGTTGTTATGGCATGGCTTAGGAATGAGGATAATTGCATGAGGAAAATTTTGAGCATTTAATGCGATTTGCTATAGAATGAGGGGAAGACCAAAAAAACGATGGATTGGTTGTGTGAAAGATGATCTGTTTTTTTTTTGGGACAAAACCTCCGCACTATTTCCAAACCGTTGCAACTCCTGAAAGCCAGAAACAACAGTGGTGACCACCAGAAAAGCGCCGAGGCAATGAAGCTCGACGAAGTCCCGGAGAATGAATTGATGATTTGGTTGAAAAGGTAGCAAGCAAGCGAGCTTGAGAGCACTGGTGGCCAAGTGATAACGGCCACCACAAAGGTTGTCTGTAAGAGATTGCCCTGTTCTTATCGCACAGGGCAATGTCCGCCCATTGTACACTTATCTTTATAAATGTTTTGTCCTGTATTTATTTAAGTAGTGTACAATAAAGTATATAATAAAAAAATAATAAATAACAGCCCCGACTTACGTGTCGTATGTCATGGGTTCGAACCCAGACAGGCATTTAACTTTTGGAAAATATTTCATCACGACTGCTCTAAAAACGGTGAAGGAAAACATCGCGAGGAAACCGTATAGTAAGCCTATTTATGAGATCTTGTTTAATGTTATATTGATAAATATTGCTAAAGTTAAAATAAAAAAAACTGGCCAAGTGCGAGTCCGACTCGCGCATGAACGGTTCCGTTCCATTATCCCAAAAAACGGCACAGAAATCACGTTTGTTCTATATTTATTGAGTCTTAAATATTTATTATATTCTGTTTTTAGTATTTGTTGTTATAGCGGCAACAGAAATACATCGTCTATGAAAATTACAACTGTCTTGCTATCACGGTTCATGAGATAGTTTGGTGACAGACAGACGGACAGTAGAGTCTTAGTAATAGGATCCCGTTTTTACCCTTTGGGTACGGGACCCTAAAAAACAGACAAATAATTTGGGATGAGAACAAGTTATACATACACAACATAAACAGCATATCTATATGCATGTATAGAACTCGCATTGAGCAAGCGTGGTGATTCATGTTCGTACCTTCTCTGTATAAGAAGAGGCCTTTGCCCTGCAGTAGGCCAGTACTATGAAACCTACTTCCTAATATAATTATATGCCGCCTCCACACGCTTGCTGTTTGCCACAAACAGTGGCGAACAGCAAACACGTGCCGAACACTCACCACAATCACCGATCACAAACACGGCATCCACATGCTTGGCGAACGTGCTTGTATATTCCGGATTGGCAAACATGGCAGACAACAAGCTTGTTGTGGCAGCGATTACTTTTGGGTTAAACTCCTCATTTTTCCTTACAATTTAGCTAAGGATACACAAAATGTCACGATTCGTAAATTTGACCACCACTATTAACTCCGTCCGCCGCGCCGCCTTGCGAGCTCGCGCGTGCTACTGAACTGAACAAGCGTCTGGATACATCGCAAACACGTTTGCCGAACACCCTTTAATTTGTGCATAAAAACCGACACCGATGCCGAACACGGGCGAACACAAACAAACATAGGCAAACACAAAAAATCATCCATCCACACGTTCGTGTTTGTTGTTTGCTGTTAGCCATTGTTTGCCAAGCGTGTGAGGGCGGCTTTAAATGTGAATGTTTGGATGGATGGATGTTTGTTACTCAATAACACCAGAACGGCTGAACGGATTTAGATGAAATTTGGCACAGAGATAGATTATAGTCTGGAATAGTACATATGCTATTTTTTATATTCGCCGCGGGCAACAGCTACTACAGTTTATATTCCTAATAAACTTAAGAGATCTTGTTTAATGTTATATTGATAAATGTTGCTAAAGTTAAACCAAAAAAATAAGTAAGTAAATAATAAGTGAACGTTCGTCATTTGTTTTAGAGTAATATAACACGGTTAATATAACTTGCACCTGGCGCTGTGACGTCGCTCTGATGTTCAAGTTCGACTTTCGTTATTAGCGCCGCGCGGGTTGGCGGGCGTGGGGTTGAATTTCAGCGAGGTGCACGTTGACCGTGTTATAAATACTACACAAAGGCGTATTTTAGAACCTAATATAATGGTCGTCGGTCATGCCTATAATAGAACACACAGATAGTTGCAAGCCTTGCTTTCAGAAACATAAATAAAATCCACACCTTAGTTAATATTTATATTTTAGAATTGTGTAAAATAGTCCGCAAATACCCAGAGTCTTACAATACACGGCAAGACATGCAAAAAATAAATTCGTTGCGCTACAAAAACAGACTCGATCTACCCTCCTCCCGCCTCAAATTACACTCTTCTAGACCGTATGTTATGTCGATAAAAATATAAGACAGAATACATAAAACAAGTAAGTAAAACCAATATTTTTATTAATAAATTAAAACAATTCTTAATTAGTAAAAAGTAATTACACAATTGACGAATATGTGACGGATAAATTCAATTAATAATAATGACTACTGTTAACTCGATAAGTGAAATGACATTAATAAATAATTGACTCAAATTATAATAAGGACATTTTAAATTTTATGATGTATTAATTTTATTAAATATAAACTATCTAAATCAAATATACTTATTGTAATATAAAAACTTAAACATATAAATAATATTTAAGAATATAATTTATTTTGACATGAAAATAAAAAGTTTTTTTTTTTTTTTTTTACTATTTATAGGCCTGTGTTTGACCACAATCTCACCGTGGTCAGTGATGATGTGGCCGATGGTGGTAAGCACACAAAGCCTAGAAGGGAACTGGCTCTCAAGTGCTGCTGTCGGAACACACCGGAAGGTGCTTGGCGACAGATTTTCAACTTGAGGGTGGTTGCCAGCCAGGCGGGTACTACAAAGTACCCTACCACCGTGCTATGGTTTCCTCACGATGTTTTCCTTCACCGAAAGCTCAAGCTCATTGTAGGATTCGAACCCGCGATCTTCGTCTCGGTATCCGACGTCACTACCACTGAGCTATCATCGCCTTAGATAAACGTATTAGTTCATTAAACTAAATAAAAACAGATATAAAGGGAATAGATAACCAAAATGGTAATAGATAAGGAAATATTAAGGGCTATTCCTCTTTCCTAGACACTTAACTGTATCTAGAATATTGCTGTGCCCGACAGGGTCAATAATTGTTTCAGTAACTTATATTTACCACCTGTATGTACATTATGGATGCAATAAATTTAATTTGAATTAATGTTTTCCTGTCGCCAAGATTTAAAAGAGTAATTTAAATATTATGATGATACATCGAGAAGATTTAAACCACAAACATACTGTATTGTCCTAATACTTTTCAGGATAATAAAACGATACTCACGCGAGCTAAGCCGCGGGCACAAGCTAGTTGACTATAATAATATTTTATGCAGCTATGATACCTTAGGCTTAGCACGCACTGCGGATTTGACCCGCGCGAATTTATTCTGGCCATTCTGCGACATAAATGGATCTGCAGATTTCTGCAGTCGAATCTTAGGCCAAACTTACGCCACGCTTTCGTTGATAGAACATGGTCTATCTAAATGCCAAGTTTTATCCAAATCCGTTCAGTCGTAAGACGTGGAAAGATAACAAGCAGACGGAGTTATTTTGTATTTACAATACTCGTATTAGTATGGATAAATATTATTTACCTGAATCGCGAGGAGTGTTATAACTTACACGTTTAGCTTCACGCCCGATATTTTGTTTTGCTCGTAACATCGTGTGCAATGCTCTCGGAACGCTCAAATACTGGTGGACTCAGAGTAAATCAATATAAATAATTTTCCTTGTTACACATCTCTTTGAAAACAAATAAGTCTATATAGATGACATTAATTCTTATGATTCATACTTTTGAAAATAATAATAAACAAGCTTTCAGTGCGTGTAATGTTTTATTTTAAACCGACTTCAAAAAGAAGGAGGTTATTAATTCAACTGTGTTTTTTTATGGGTGTGTTACCTCAGAACTTTGTATTAGGTGAATCGATTTTGATGTTTCATTTTTTATTTGAAGCTGGTGCTTGTCATGTGGTCCCAGATAAATTTGAACAAGACCTGATGAAGGATTTCGGGGATATACAACATAACTCTTCAATAAATGTCGGCAAATCACTCGGGATAGCTGTAATCGCATGTCTGTTTATTGTTTACATCATTTAATAACATAACAGCACACTGGTACGGTCTAAAGGGGTCAGGGACTCAGGTGTGAACAGTTCAACCTGGTATACTCTCATTCCACCGATTTTGTTCAAGTTTCATGTTTTTAGGTTAATCTATTCTGACACTTTGGGCATTATAAGTACTATAAGGGTCAAAAGTGCAGTCACACTTTACCAAAACAGAAAAGGCAATATTTTTGTAGGCAGCAAAATGTCAACTTTTCGCGGTTATTAGGAATAATCTATAATTTAATTTCTAAACAAATTATTAAATCAGTTGTGGACAATTTAACTTCTTCTACAGAAACTAGCCATTTGAGTTTTGGGAGAGTATGACTGCAGTTTTGACCCTTGACTGTACCTCTATAGAACTGGTTCATTATGAACCACAACTACAAAGTGAAAAATAACTTAAATTTCGTAAGTCGGTGGTTCCTGTTTTCGTTTCTTCGTTGTTTGACACCGGTTGAATGTTTTTGTAAAAAAGTTTTTGATATAATCAAAGTCAAAGTGAAAACAATATTTGTATGCCCAGCAAGGTAGCACATAGAGCAGGGGTCACCAATTACTTTCATTTAGGATCCGTTTATAAAATAATATCACCACCGCGGTCCTTAAGGTTTAGAGCCACCTCCCACCCCCATCAAGCATATCTGTTAATAATTATATTTTAAAGACATTTTTCAAATATTACCTAATTTGTTTTTTCAGCATGAACTTTCCGTCCGAAGTCCGAAGTTAGGACCAAAATTGGTGCAGGCCATGTTATTAATCAAGGATATGTGTATCGGTAAGTCTAGTCCAATCTCGCGCTCAGCGTTCTTCCGTTGTGAAATCGACGACAGTAAATATGAAGCGCAGGATAAATTATTAAATTACGTAGGTATTCAAGTAACACAAGTAAATTAAATTGTACCGCCATTTGGTCTGCTGTGAATGAGGTTTATCACTCTTGATTCCCGGGTTAGGCTGCCTGTCCAGTTGGAGTGGAGCGGAGAAAAAAGCTTTTTAACAAAAAAATACTACCGACTTCCAAATAAGAAAACTAGAAAGTGAAAAATAACTTTATTTTTGGAAGTCGGTGTCTTTGGTACCACATTTTTAAGTTATGTACACCGACTTCCAAAAATAAAGTTATTTTTCACTTTCTAGTTTTCTTATTTGGAAGTCGGTAGTATTTTTTTGTTAAAAAGCTTTTTATTTTTCACTTTTTAGTTAGTTGTACCTACCTAATAGGGAAGTAGTTAAGTAAGTACCTATAACGACAGAATAGATTACCCGAATAACATGAAAAATGAATATAACCGGTGAAATGAGAGATCTGCATACCCCTTTCGAGCGTACTGGCGTGATGTTATGTTATGAAATAGTATAAACAATAAACAGACATGCGATTGCAGCAAGCCCGAGAGATTTGCCGTTATTTATTGAAGAGTTCTGTTGTATATCTCCGAAGTTCTTTATCAGATCTTCACCAAATGAAAATGGGACCAATTTCGGAATATAATCTTTCAAACAAAAAAAGAATTTTCAAAATCGGTCCACAATTGACGGAGATATCGGTGAACATACATAAAAAAAAAAAAAAAAAAAAAAAAAAAAAAACATACATAATGTCGAACATAGAACCTCCTCCTTTTTTGGTAGTCGGTTAAAAAGAGGAGCGGAGCCAACCAATCGATCTCCATAAAAACTGCGCTTCGACGCGCGAGTTTTTTATGCAATTTGATCCTTCGCTCCTATTTTCTCCGCTGCGCGCCAAGTGGACAGGCAGCCTAAAGCAGTTTTATTGGACTTTTTTGAATTTCTTAGTAGTAGCCCAGAGTCGGTTTGCCTGATTGATGGCAATGGCTTGCCTCCTATTGAATTAGACTTAAACAAAACAGCAAAATGTGGGTGTACTATATAGGTGCACGTCTGCTCAACCCTTCAGGTAATACAGGCGTGATGTTGTTTTTTTTTAAATTGTGTTTGTAAAATGTGGCAATTGAGCAAAAAATTTAATTTCTCAATCATCATCACACAACAATCACAACACAGCAACAACAAGCAAAAAGCAACAACAACAACAACAACAAATTACGTTAGCTGCAATCGGAGGATTAAAAAAAAAACAAAAATGAATTTACTTAATTTATTTTAAAATAAAAGAATTACATTAATTATCGCTAAAATTAGTCTAAGTGCTTATTCGGAGTATGAATATGGAATGAAATTTTACAGAGTTACAATAATTGGCTAAACTAGGTCCGTGCGTCACAAAGTGCTACCTCAGCTCGCCGTTTCCGTCGTTCGTTAAATTTGCAGCGTATGGTTCTATAATTAAAGTGTTGAGTGCTGAGTTGGCGATTCCCCTTATGCAGCTGCGTGTAACATCTCCACCCACAGATCAGCAACTATTTGAGAACTTCGAGAGAAAATGTTGCTGGAACTTGTCTTCTGGGCGCACGATCCTCTCCTCCTTTGTCAGGTTCCTCGTAAGTATGTCCCTTGCTGTTGGGCGTTTCGGAGCGTTTGCGAAACCATTTGTTGCGATATCCCAGAATGGCTGTGATAAGTGCGCCTGCACCTAATAATGCGATGTAGAAGGGTATGGTCGTATGGTATATGACATCTGATTGCAGCTGGTTGACTTGTATCGGCTGGCTTGTCATGACTTGGTTCTGTATGCTGTGTAGTCCTCCTAAGTCGATTGAACTAAGATGAACTTGGGTTAATGCAGCGCCCGGTGTCTCCGTGTCGTAGGGAATGTTCATTAATTTCAAAGGTTGCCCTTGTATTACGTCGTTGTCGTTGATTATAGTTAATTCCTTTGTGCGGAGATAACAGTTGATAGGTATAGTAGCGAGGTAGCTTCCCTGTAGCAAATTGAAGTCTTCTCTCCCACAGACTGATTGCACTTTCGTTGGTTTTGGAAACGATAGGACGTAATGCTGGTCATCTAGCTTTTCCATCGCTTCTTTTTCCAGAAATACTGTACTGAATTGGCAGGAACTCTTGAGGGCTTGATTAGTGATAAGTTCTTGTATGCAGTCCTTTTTTGTTCGTATTTGATGGGTTATTTCCTTTTCACAGAGATACCAGTTACTAAACTTCGAGCTTTCTGGTTCTATGTACACGAAAGAGTCTCCATTAGTTGCTATAAAGGGATAGGTAGGGATAAGGGCTTGGCGGTTTTTGTTGGGTACTATAGATAACTTATATAAATCATAGACGACTTTGGAAATTATAGGTAATCTGAAAATTATAACTATCTGTTTTTCATTAAAATATGATCCGGGCTGGATAATGTCGTAATATTCTCTAAGCTCCAGACTTAATATTTCGTCCTTACTGTAAATTTTTTCTAACCTATTTACCATAGATCTAAGTGTATCTACATCTATCATAGAATGAACAGTACTTGATGCGTGTATAAACGCTAACATATTTTCTATTCTAACTAATTCTAATCTTAAGTCTTCTACATTTTCACTTATAATAGATATGAGCTGACCAAACTTTGCATAGGCTATTAAGTTACCTGTTGTATGAGTGTTATTTAACAATAACTCTATGGTGCTATTGATTTTACTTTGATTTTCGACTAATTGTATTAGAACGCTATTATGCTTAGACATCCATTCTTTGCTGAGACTGATGTGATTTTTAAATTCACTAACTAACTTTTTGTTATTGGTCTGTAGAAATTTGATGGCATTTTCGTATTTTATGGCATCTGTGTAATCTAGATTTCCAGTTATACTCTTAATTACCGAACCAAGATTGTCTACTAGACCTCTCTTTACACGACCGGGCTCTAAAGATTTTAGTTAATTAGATACTTTGCCAATTTTGTCAGTAAGATAACTAATTTGGAATTCAAATAGCATATAAGTGTCATTACTAAGCCGACTTTTGTATTCTGATATCTGGTATTGTAGTGTTGTTATTTGATCTTCAATGTTCCTTAGATTCACGTACTGAAGAAATGTATGATGATGAGTGGTCATTCTCGTTGATCCAAGTTTATACGGTATTAAGTCGGGTCCATTGGCCAAGCTTTCAAGTTTTATCTCCAATGACTGGGTCTCGCGAAGTACCAGCAATAGTAGAATCCTGCAACAAGTTAGGTACCTTAGGGCCTCTTTTTAATCTATTTTTGGCTACGGGCCCACGTTTCTTTGACGTGTATGGGTAAATCGTCCAAAATGGTATCTTGAGTATACCGCGGTGCAGTTTTCTGACGGCTTGCAGAAGGGTTCTTAATGAATACCTGCTGTTGCGGAACGTATTCTATTTCGGATTAGCGGTTCTTGTTTCTATTTTCTATCAGCGCGGTACGATTTGATAAGGAAGTTTCATTAATAATGTTATAGACTTCTTTCATTTGCGCCCTATGATTATGAACGTACTGTTGTAATGATTGTTGGGTAAAATCTATGTCGAGAATATCGCGTGGGTCAAAGTGTCCAGTTAATAAATCGAATGGTCTGCATCTAGTGAAGCTGTGTATGGAAGAATTATAACCAATTATAGCAGAAGGCATAAGGTTTACGATAGGCTCATCTTTGTGTTTTAACTTTAATATTCTTATATGTTCAAGGAGAGTTGAATGGAAGCGTTCAATATTACCGTTATCGTTAGGCGAATGCGGTAAAACCCTATGGTGGTTTATCTTGTGAAGGCGTGTGAATTCTAGGAACAGTTGATTAGTGAATTCTGTTCCGTTGTCAGTCACTAAAGTTAAGGGAACCCCATGGTGGGTACAATATTGTAATAATGATTGAAGTACGCTAATGCCCGTGCCATCCCGAAGATGGTATGCTTGTCCGTATTTTGTAAAAACGTCTATAAATGTAACATACTTTTCATTGTGAACCGTGAATAAATCCATATGGACTATTTCGAATGGTTTCGTTGCCGGGGGTACAATATTAAACTGGGGTCTAATAGGTCTCCGGTCATATTTAGCTTGCCCGCAAATAATGCATTCGTTGATGAATTTGGTTATTCGGTCTTTCATTTTGGGCCAGTAATATTTTTTTGAAAGGGCTAAATAACATTCGGTAATTCCTCGGTGATTAGTTTTGCCGTCATGGTAGTGTTGAATTATCTCTTGCTGACGTAGATAATCTTTAACGTTTTCTAATTCTATCTTAGCTAGTACTAAGTTCATGGACGAACTCTTAAATTTGCCCTGTATGACTGGTATGATGGAATACATGGCAAGAGGTGGATTTATTAGGATACCGGTTTTTACTTTCGGGTTTACATACTCTTTGATGGCATTGACTACATCTTGTTCTAACTTAGATGATGATATCTGGACTGCTATGCGCGTGTGAGTTTCGAATGGCTTAGTAACTACTGGTTTGCGTTTGACATCTTCTACTATCGTAAAGCATATTTGTCTATGAAATCTGTTAAGGGGTTCGTCTGTGATTGGGACTTCTAGTATGGGGTTTTCGTGACTGGTTTGTACGGTGGCAGTGGATGAGTTCGCTGGCATCGGGCTTTCTGATGGGTTAGGAATCAAAGAACATAATTCATCAATTATAGTGTTTGTATCTTCGTTGTGAATCTCCACCCGAGATAAGGCATCGGCATTCGTATTAGATTTACCTTTCTTATAGATAACGGTGAAATCGTATTCACTAAGTTTCAACCTCCATCTAGTCAATCGCGAATTAGGTTCTTTAAGGTTCATCATCCAATGAAGAGGCTTATGGTCTGTTATTACTTTAAATTTGCGACCAAACAAGTACGGTCTGAAATACTTGGTGGCCCAAACTATGGCCAAGGAGTTCTTTTTCTATGGTGCTGTAGTTAAGCTCACTTTCATTCAGGGTTCGGGATGCAAAACACACAGGTTTGTCGAAACCTACAGGTCCTTGAGATAGAATGGCACCGATAGCAACGTTCGAAGCATCTGTCGTCAGTATGAATTCCTTATCGAAATCGGGATACTGCAGTATAGGGTCATTTGTTAAGAGAACCTTGCACTTTTCAAAGCTGTTTGTACTCGGGGTTTAATACAACTTTCCTGCCTTTTTTTAAGCACGCTGTGAAGGTTTCGTGATTTTTGCAAAATCTGGGATAAATTTACGATAATAACCGACAAGGCCTAATAATTGCTTTATTTCTTTTGGGGTCTTTGGAATGGGGTAATTTTCTATTGCATGAATTTTATCCGGATTAGGTTTTATTCCTTCGCTACTTATTATGTGTCCGAGATAACCAGTTTCATGCTTTAAGAATTCGGATTTATCCATTTGGATCTTAAAGTTTGATTCCCGAAGTCTATTGAAAACTTTCTCGAGATTGGTCATATGCTCTTGTAGTGACGTGGAAAAAATGATAATGTCATCAAGATACACTAGGCATATGTCATTCTGGAGACCTCTGAGGACATTGTCCATAACCCTTTGGAATGTGGATGGTGAATTCTTAAGTCCCATGGGCATTCGAAGGAACTCGAAATGTCCATGTTCGACATTAAAAGCTGTTTTCTGAATATCCTGAGGGTCCATCTCGACTTGGTAGAAGCCACTAGCCAGATCTAGAGTGGTGAAGTATTGGCACCTACCTAGTTTGTCAAGAACATCGCTAATGTTCGGGATAGGGTATTTGTCATTAATAGTTTTTTCATTGAGCTTCCTAAAGTCAACTACTAAACGCCATTTTTGCTTGCCCGAGGCGTCCATTTTCTTGGGGACCACCCAAATGGGCGAACTCCATGCTGAATCAGAAGGCTTTATTATTCCCTGATCTAACATTTTTGAAATCTGTTCCCTAACCTCCTGACGATGTATGAATGGGTATCTATAGCTTTTTGTATAAACCGGGACCTCATCTGTAGTCTTTATACGATGTTTTATTCGATTGGTAAAAGTTAACGCTTCGCCTTCTATGTAAAACACGTCGGCATATTTTGAGCAAAGAGTTATAAGGTTGAGTTTCTCTTCCTCGTTTAAATGATCTGTTCGTAATCGCGATGTCACTTCTTGAACTCGCGTGGTGCAATATTCGGTGCGCGTGCACTCGATATTAAATAAACTTACGTGCACTGGTCGGTCAAGTGATATTATAATATCATTCGGGCTCGTATTTTCTATCTCTAAGTAGCCGCGATTATTATCGACAATAGTAAGGCACTCGCGTACTATACAGTTGCATATAGTCTGTTCACTAACTAATGCTGTACCTTTTGGAGTGTCGATCGGTATTCTTACTAATTTCGAAGATTGAGCAGGTATTATATCTTCGTACAAGTTAACATTGCAGGAGTTATACATACGGATAGGATTTGATGATGTGCGCGTTATTAACCTCTGATCTTTTAAATCTATCTTGGACTCCCATTTAGTTAGCAAATCTAAACCAATTAAACCGTCAAAGTATTCATGGAAACGATATACAAATAACTTGATAAACTCTGGATCGTTAAATTCCGTGAAGCAAGGTAAACTTATAGAATAATTATTTCTACTAACCGCGTGTACATTGGTAACTTCAAACGGGTCCTAATTTAAAGGAAAATTTGGAAAATATTTTTCTACAGCTTCTGGACTTATAAAAGACTGGTTCGCACCGGTGTCAATTAGAAATTTTAAAGGTGGTTCTGATAGTAAATACGGCAACTGACGTTGAGTTTGGAGATTTAATTCTATATTGGCTTTTTTGATTTCTGTACCTCCTGAAAATCCTGACTTATCTCACATGAACCTGCCTGAGGTTTAGTTGAACCTGTAATATTTCCTTGAACAATAACATCGTATATTGCATGGTTGCACTCTAACGGGCTATAATCATAATAAGTGTCATCGTAATTAAAACTGTCCGGCTCGTAATAGAACTCCGTCGGGTAATATGAGTCGTCGTATGACGTGCACTCATTCATGTGCATTTCACGATTTTTAAAGTAATTAGTTGGTGGCGGATTACCTGAATTCTGCCAATTATGGCCAGATAGCAAGGGTCTAGGTGTGAAATGCTGTACACCACTCATAGGTTTAGGACCTTGATTTTGATTTTGGGCCGGAATGTTTTTTGGTGGCAAACGGAACATGTTACTTTGAGGGTTATATGTTTGAGGCAGTGCACGGAATATTTGCTGTGTTCGATTAGGCATGCAATGTTGGGGCTGCTGATTAATAAAATTAGGTTGGAACCTAAATGGTTGTGGTGGTGGTAGTTGATTGGGTTTAATTCCTATGGGATTGGGCCAGTTGGGAATTGGTACCGCGAAATTGTTATTACGTAGAGGAACTGGGTTGGTATTTGCGTGGGATGTTACAGGGTTTGAATTCTTTTGTATAGTGGGTTTTGAAAACTCACGTTCCTGTAAATACATAACATTAAGTTCTTCCGTACATATTCAAGGGCCTTTTCGATAGAATCGGGACGCATGCATCTTATGCGGGATCCTAACGGTTCCTTTAAACCTTTTACAAAAGCCTGCATAGTAACTTTTTTATACAGTGTACGCTTCGCTTCCACTGTAGTAGAAATTGGCTCGTGTAATGTTACATACGTCATCATTGTACTGAACAAAGTTTGGCATTCCTCGTAGAATTCCTGAGGCATCCTATTTCCCTGCGTAGCTAAAGAAAGGTCTCTATACAATGCTGTTTCATCCCGTTGATCTGAAAAGTTATTGATTAAGGCTGTTCTAATCCCTAGCCAATTATCAGGTATGCCGTTGGAATTGATGGTACAAGCGGCAGAGCCTGTTATTTTATTTAAGATGCCATTTAGTAGGCATAAGTTGTTTAACTCGCTACCTGGGGTATTGCTCACATACTAAACTACTATTTGATCGCATATTCTGACAAACCTAGTCAAAACATTTGGGTTCCCATCGAACTCCGGGACCATACGAAGGGTCTTGAAAATTGCATCCGGGTCATGGGCCATGTTTAAGCTATTTATACTACTAATTTCACTATCACTATTTAAATCTCTACTGTTATCTATAGCACTCCAGCGAGCCGTACGAGATGCGGGCTCCTGGGAATTGGAACTTCTCGGGTGAAAAATCGTGGAAGTTGGGTGTTACTAGGACTAAGAAGGAAGCAACACAGGAACAATTCAAGTGTACTCACAAATTTTTCATCTCTGGTTCTCTCGTGAATCGAAGTCTGGATTCTCCTTCCGGAACTGCAGCTGGACCGTAGATTCGGATATTCGGCACCGGGGCTCGATAGCCACCCAGGCGATTCGCGTACGCGGATTTCGATATTAGAGATCCCTAAAGCTTGCGAACCGGCCCGCGAATATCCTACCGACTGCGCCAATTACGTTAGCTGCAATCGGAGGATTTAAAAAAAAACAAAAATGAATTTACTTAATTTATTTTAAAATAAAAGAATTACATTAATTATCGCTAAAATTAGTCTAAGTGCCTATTCGAAGTATGAATATGGAATGAAATTTTACAGAGTTACAATAATTGGCTAAACTAGGTCCGTGCGTCACAAAATGCTACCTCAGCTCGCCGTTTCCGTCGTTAGTTAAATTTGCAGCGTATGGTTCTATAATTAAAGTGTTGAGTGCTGAGTTGGCGATTCCCCTTATGCAGCTGCGTGTAACAACACAACAACAACAACAACACAACAACAACACAACAACAACAACAACAACAAGCTTTTATTAGCTTGGTATGTATGTATCTATGTAACGGAATCTTTGAACGTGCTTTTCACCCCCTTCAAAACATCGGATTAATTTGAAACTTTGCACGCTTTTCTAGGACCGATGACAATGCAATAATTTAAATAGTTTTTCCTTTATCCTTACCAGGATCTTCAGGATTAGCGATGGAACTTAAAAATAAATAATACTAAATTAAAGCCTGTTTTTTTAAACTACCATTTATTATTTGTCCCCTTTTGAACATAAGCCCCAAGTGTTGCCACATGGACCGATCCCGTGCGTCTCGCATCCACCGAATAAGTCGTCGGCTCACTTAGTGGAAGGCTTTCCAACCCAGCATCTTCCGGTACGCGGTAACCACTCCAGAACTTTTCTGCCCCATCGGCCATCCGTTCTGCGAGCAATGTGGTGTGTAAGTCAACCTTTGTGGAGAGAAAACAATATTTTTTTATTATTATTTATTATTATTTCAATATTTACAAAATTAATCGGATGTCAGGAAGTGCTTTAAAAATAGATGACTAGTTGCCGGATATACATACAAAAGCAAGATAATATAAAGCTTGTAATTAAAAGAAAAAGCATTTCATTCTGCCAAAATCGATGCATCGCATTGATTTATCGCTGAGGGTCATATACTATGTTTAAAAAACACGGTCTCTGTATCCATGCACGGGCGTACGCTGTGTGGAGGTTTGTGTGAGCAAATCTGCGAGAAAATAAAATAAAGACATAATTATTTAATTTCAAAAATCTAGCTGTGAACGCCTTTCGACTGGAATGATGATTTTATTTATTTATTTATCAAGGCACACCAACGACTCATTTACAAATAAATATTAGAAAACCAACATTCAGACAATAGATCCTGTGTAAGCAAGTCACTTACAGTCATGCACATCATTGTTATAGTAGGTAAGTCACATAAAATAAAATAGGAATTTAAACAAACATAAAGTAAAATCTAAGGACATAAAATAAAATTAGAATCAAATAGAATTACATAAATTGAAATTAAAATTAACCCAAAATAAAATAATGTCAAAATAAAATAAGATATAAATATGTCGTTGATTAAATTGATATTCCATAAAATTATTTTAAAAAGAAAATTATATAAAATGTCAAGTTACATTATTAACATTTCCATTATATCCATTATAATATTCACACAACGATTCAAAATACAATATTCCTAATTACTTACGTAAATTAAATCATTATTAAGACACAAATAAATTAAATTACATTATCAAATTATATTATATTATTAAAATAATATAATTAAATAAAAACAATATGGAAAGTATTACATTATAAACTAGTAGCAGGAGTAGGCAGCATTGATGATGTTGATGAGAGATAAATCAGTAGGTACCTCACGACAGGGCCTTATCAGAATACCAGCGCGGCGTTATAAGTTTGATGTGTCTACTTGCGTGTTTGTGGGTTTGTGTATTCGTTTATTTGCATGTTTTTGTATCTGTCTCTGGCATCATAGCTCCTAAATGGACAACCGATTTTGATTTAGTTGTTGTTTCAAAAGTGACTTTATCAAGAGTGTTCTAAGATATGTTGATGAGAATCGGTTCAGCCGTTCTAAAGTTATGGGCGTTTTACTGTTTGAATCGGGGTGTTTTCGCAAGATATCGTGTCATAATTACGTCTTCAATAGATTGTCGATCGAAGCGTGTCTACAGCAAGAAATGTGTCGAGGTATTTCGTTTTTTTTTTTAATTTTACTTGTTAAATATCGCTCCATATGCCGAGATAGGAGCCTTTTTGGTACCGCCCGGGTTTTTTTAAAATTATTTCTAATTAGTTTTGTTTTTTGTCCCCTTGTTTGATTCACATATAAATATTTTATCTGTCTTTCTTTTCATAAATAAAGACACATCACTTTTTTGATAAAGTATTTTTTTATTTTTTATTCCAAAACAGTCTGAAGTTGTATTTTGTAGTTCGCATAATAACATAAAATAAATTACAGTACTAATGAAAATCAAAATCAAGGTATTTATTTCAAGTAAACTTTAGAAGTACTTTTGAATTGTCAAACAAAAAATTAATAAAAAGATGACTCTAGTTGCAAATTCGCAAGCGTCTGTAGGTCTCAATGGAGAAGAATTTGCAAGAAACTCCCCGGACACTCTTTTCCATCAGTTTTAATTACAAGTTTCTGGTTACATCATTCTTGTTGAAAAAATATATATATGTGAGAACGATGTAAAAAGACGTGTACGTAAAAGCGTCCAGAGTAATAAAAAAAATTAAAAAAATAAGCACTTTAACAGGCCGAGTCAGCTAAGTTATGACCAATCCCAACTGATGGCGCCCGTTCACGAACATGACGCATGGATCGGCACCACTCAGATCAACCATCATGAAGGGAACCGAATGATCCAACACATGTGCCACCATCAGAGAGAAATTAGAGAGAGCATGACACACTCAACTGCCAGGGCACACAGAAGTCAACGAACGACACATAGGTACAGTGAATGGTAGATTTATCTACAGTCAGAACATAGTACTCACACATGTGCTGTGCAATTATATAATACTAAAAGAAATTGAGTTTATACAATACAAAAATTTTCATACAGTCTTCAGCAGGTCCAACAATACTTCGATACTTTTCTGCCCATCACTAATTGTTCTTGCGCCCTAGTGGCTGCGGAGCAGGACCAGCATTGAGCCAAGCATTTTTATCAGCGATGTAATCCCCCAACTTATAATATGCTTGCCTACATAGTGTGCGTTTTATACAAGTCTTAAATTTCGTCTCATTTAGTTGTAGAATGTGGGGAGGAATTTTATGTTAACATTTTATACAGTACCCCATAAAAGATGATGCTACTTTAGCCAGCCTGAAACCTGGTTGAATTAGTTGGTCCCTATTTCTAGTAACATAATTATGTCTGTCGCCGTTTTTACTAAAAAGATGTAAATTCTTTCTAACATACATGATGTTTTCATAAATATATTGACAAGGTACCGTCATGATGTTAATGTTCTTAAACAGTTCCCTTAGAGAATCGCGCCGGCGAAGATTGTATATCGCTCTGATGGCCCGTTTTTGCAGAATAAAAATTGACTCAATGTCTGCAGCCCTTCCCCATAGTAAGATACCGTAAGACATTATACTATGAAAATAACTAAAATAGACTAACCTCGCGGTATCGACATCAGTAAACTGACGTATTTTTCTAACAGCATAAGCTGCCGAGCTTAGCCGCCCCGCAAGTGATATTAAATGAGGCCCCCATTGTAACCTCGAGTCAAGCGTGATCCCCAGAAAAACCGTTTTATCGACGAATTCTAGCTTCTCCTTGTTTAATATAATGTCACAATCATTACTTTTGACATTCGGCAAGACAAATTTTATGCACTTAGTCTTTTTAGCATTTAAAACTAGATTATTAGCTGTGAACCAATTTTGAACCTGTCGCAAGACGGTATTTACGTCGTCAACGTTACTCGTACGTCTATTTATCTTAAAAATCAACGAAGTGTCATCAGCAAATAACACCATGTTTAGATTGTTTTTTAATAGATGAGGTAAATCGTTAATGTAGGCTAGAAACAAGAAAGGACCCAAAATTGAACCCTGGGGTACCCCCATTTTCACGGTTAACCCGGACGAATTGACACCGTTTATTTGAACTAATTGCTGTCTATCATTTAAATAAGATTTAACTAAACTCAACGCTGATTGGCCTAGCCCGTAATGCTCAAGTTTCAAAAGTAATGTTTCATGATTAACGCAATCAAATGCTTTCGACAGGTCGCAGAAGACCCCTATGGCATCTTGTGTCTCTTCCCACGCTTCAAAGATGTGTTTTAATAAGGTGGCACAAGCGTCAGTCGTACAACGTCCTTTGGTAAAACCATACTGTTTATCGTGTAGGATGTTATTCGTATTAAAATGAATGAGCTGATAGCAAGATATTTGAAAAGATAATGCTAAATCAGATATTTAGCATTATCTTTTCAAATATCTTGCTGAAAACCGGCAGCACCGATACTGGTCTATAATTATTTGTGTCTTTACTGTTCCCGGATTTAAAAAGTGGTATAACCTTACTATGTTTCATTAGATCCGGAAAGACTCCTTGATCTACACACAAATTAAAAATTAAAGCTAAGTACGGCGCTATAGTCTGAATAATGGAGGTACAAACTTTGATGGACATTCCCCATAGGTCTTCGGTCAATTTGATCTTGATTTGCTTACAACACTTAGGGTTTACATGTGAAAAGTTAAATTCTGCCGGGCAGGCTGAAACGTTAGCGTTTAATAAACCAGAAGCAAGTGAGGGCGAAGAAACTAGGGTTTCAGTAGTTTTAATTGGGATGCTGGTAAAGAAATCCACAAATTCTTGTGCAACTTTTTTGTTATCTCTAATAAGTCCATGTGTAGTTTCAAGCGTGTAATCAGTATTATTTCTTTTGTTCCTGTTCGTTTCATTGTTTATAATTTGAATAACACAATACTTAAAAAAACAACTTTCCATTTAATAATCATAACTTATCATTCAGAATAATGTACGAATTCTATTGTAAATAAAATGCATTATGGTAATTAACAAAATTTACATTGGTTCTTACTTCTTTCTTTTACTCTAACTAGTCGCATCTAATTTACTCAAAATCAAGTCCATTTTAAAATGAAGGTCGTCTATAGACGACTGGATTTGGTTAATAGATGATTTAGTTTGGTTCTTGATATCAAAAAGGGCTTGATCTAGTTCTATCAGATGTTTTGCAACATCTTTAGAATTATTTTTATTGTTTTGTAAAGCTCCCGTTTTTTTCTTTACTACTAAGTTCTCCTGTTTCATTTTAACTGTAGCTCTATATATTTCGTCTAACTTATTTCTATAATTTTGTGATCCTAATTCGTCATCCATTTGTTTCTTTCGAGATTGAGCTTTCTCAAAAATAGCCTCCCTAATATGGGATGGTAGAGATCTGTAACATTTAGATTTAGGTACACTCGGACTAAGGACGAAGATACTCAGAATTGTTTTCTTATTTGTTAATATATCTTCTAGCCAATTCGGAAAAAGCTTCTTAAATAGTCTATTGTAGACTAGATGTTCTAGAGATCCTAAAAACTCGACTTGTTTGGCAAGTCTTCTGACATTTCCTAAAACTTGTAGATTGTGGAGATCATTGACAGCGACACCCACCATTAGATTCATAAGAACTATGGATGCAAATATAACAAATATTAAAAATATGATGCGAACTACGAGCAGAGAAGTAACGAATTCTTTGGACTCCTTTGGTTTAACTAGGTCTTCATAGTCGAACTCAGAAGTCATCATAACTATGGTCTTGACGAGGGCAGCCCATGGAGTCTCGAAAGGTATTTGTGAGTGAAACTGTATCATGAAGCTGAGGGCAAATCCTACCACCAGGAATGCAAACGTTAAAAGAATCTGAAAAAAGAAAAAAATGCCATTTTATTAATTGAATTTATTCGTATTTATTTTATTTTTAAACAATGGTAATCTGAGATTATTAATGTTATTTTATCAATCTAAAACAAGCCAATAAAGTTCACCTTGATAACATTCGTAGAGACCTTCCCAAACATCAGCACATAGTATCCCCAGTTGGGAAACCTGGACAGAAGGAACATCATCTCCAGCCAGGACAGTAGCAGAGCCACTGTGGCCACGTGTCTGGGCCAGTCGATTTTGGTCGGGGTCGCCCCTGTGGCATATGGCAGCATTGCAGCCAAGCTAACAGAACCGAACTTAACCCAGGTTTCTAACTGAACGAAGTATCCGTTATTAACGTTCATATATACGACTTCCTAAAAGCAGAAAAATCGGTATATTAAACTAGGCAAAAAGACAGCCGCAGAACAGCAGAAGGTTGATTGATTGTGTGTTCAACAGAAGATTTTGTGTTGTTTCAATTTAAGTACTAACCTGTGCAATTATCAAAACAATAGTAATATACAAGACTACTTCCCAACCAGTAGAATTTAGAATCAGCGGTGTAGAATCCTTTGTATCTTTATAAAAAAATACTGATATGATAAAAGTTGTCAATGATAGCACAAAGAAAGCATAAAAGGCTAACATTGTATAGAAGAAAGGTAAGAGAGCTTTCCACTTTAAGTACAGAAAACTTTCTAGTAAAGGGTGGACCAACAGGCGCCTCTGTCCATACCTATCTCCCGTCTTCAGAAGCGCATCTATGACCTTCATTTGTACCTTCTCTTCATCTTTAGGTACTAGAATATTATAGTTCACTGTGACTTCACAATTGGGATCTTGAAGATTTGAGTCGTTGGTAGAAATGCATGCATCGAAGACATTCTCCATAAATTCTGTAGGTTTTGATAAGTTGTTCATAATCATATCCACTGCAGTATTTCTACATTTGTTAGGACCGTTTGTGCAGCGAGACAAATCCGCACCTTCTTTGAGAAGTAGTGTGATCATATCTCTGCTTCCATAGTGACTGGCTGTGTGGAGTGGAGTCCAGCCCATGTCATTAATATTATGTGCAGTGTCCTCATTATTAAACATGATAATTTTTGCAATTTCTACATTGTTGTGAATAGCAGCTATGTGTAAAGGTGTGGAACCTTTCAAGAGTCCGTAAGAGGTCCTGAGACTTCTATAAGTATTCCTGGCCAAAAGTCTCTTGACACATTTAGGATGGTTATTCTCTACTGCAAAATGTATTGGACCGTAGCCTTTTTTGTCATCAACTGTGAGGTAATTGATCATTCTTCTCGTGATCGTATAGTCGTGATCTAATAATACTGTGAGAACATCTAGGTTTCCTTTTTGTGCAGCTATATGAAAGAGGTTGACTTCACTCGTCAGTGTTTTGGTTATCGAAGCTCCTTCTTCAAGGAGTCTTTTAACGCATATTAGGTGTCCATTGTTAACGGCTTTGAACAAAGCAGTTTCTCTGTTACTGTTAATTGTGTCAATGACATTTTTTTGTTTTGCTACTTTCAGTATTTCATTTAGAATATCAACGTTGCCTTTCATTGCTGCAAAATGGATAGGTGTCTCACGTTCGTTGTCCTGAAATATAATTAAACTTACTTTATGTAAAATGCCCTTGTAGCGGCACCGACACCGCCACTTACAAAGTAATGACATGACGTCACACAAATCCTACATCGCGCAAGCAAAGTTTGCGGCGCGATTTGAACGTATACAACAGTCCGACGATAACCGTTGGGCAGTTGCCCGGACCAGACACTACACCCGTCTGGTCGGAGGATCCTCCCTTTTCTAAGGAGGTTTGTGGGACTTTACACCCTGTTCCACATACCCCCAAACTGGTGACCCTCGAACATGAACATCAGCGCAGCCTTCGTGCAGAGCTACTTCATCGTGACGTCATCATCACTTCCTCAAGCTTTCGAGCAGCGAGTCACACAGCCAGCCAGTACCCACGGCATCTACGGGGGTATCCTGACCACCAGCATGCAGCGGACGCGCATACCTGGTCATCACCCTCAGCTTCTTTCATCACCGCTCCGACCCACTGGAGCCAGCAGCACTGTCCCGACTCACTGGGACACATCATCACCGCTCCGACTACTGGAGCCAGCAAAACTATCCCGACTCACTGGGATATCATCACCCCGACTCACTGGGGCACAACCGCATACAGTTCCGACTCACCGCGAACTCTGCGACTTCCGGTTCCGACTCACGGGAACCAATCTTCCACTGGCCAGGCACGCATCACAAGATGTACGGACGACTCAACCTGCTATCGACCTCCGGTCTCCGGAGGGGAGTGATGTAGCGGCACCGACACCGCCACTTACAAAGTAATGACATGACGTCACACAAATCCTACATCGCGCAAGCAAAGTTTGCGGCGCGATTTGAACGTATACAACAGTCCGACGATAACCGTTGGGCAGTTGCCCGGACCAGACACTACACCCGTCTGGTCGGAGGATCCTCCCTTTTCTATGGAGGTTTGTGGGACTTTACACCCTGTTCCACATACCCCCAAACCCTATTACCTGTATAGTGAAGTAATATGTAGCTTTGATATATATATATATATATGATATATATTATATGAAGTTGTTACACTTTATTTTTTTAGTTGATTTGAAAGTCAGCAGTTTTATATGAGTTACAAACTATCGCTGTAATGCTGGCTCCTGCTTCTATTGCGACGCACACTCCTGGTCCCCATTCCTCCAGGATGGCTTTATGAAGCACAGTATGTCCATCTTTGTCTTTAATATCTGCCACTACAGCAATGTCTGTATCGCTGACCCCGTGTGTTGCTAGTATCTAGAATGATAAAATTAATTTTTAAAAGAAGTTTTTTTATGATTTGATTTTTCGAGTCAAACTTTTTTGTTGCAGGTGTGAACTCGACTGTAACTTTAAGTGACCACTGTAGCACTTGAAGAATATTATAGTGTCTTCATGGTCTTATTGTACATTTATCAGAATATTTTCCCATAGTATCGACATAAAGTATGGGCAAATAACACAGGCCGTGGCAAAAAATAACCCAGTCAGTGTATAGTAGCTTCCGCGATTACTCTTAGTGTGCTACAATGTGATCACCACTTTTGTAACTCTATACAAAGTATATATCATACTATAAGCAATACCGATTGTCGAAATGACATATACATACATACTTGTCAATATATACATTTTTGGAACTAATTTCCATATTGGACAGGGAAAAAGTGTTCGACCATGTCCGACTGACACTTTTGCTGTAGTACGTTATTTTATGTTAGTTCGATATTTGAAATTTTGGATGCGGTTTTTACAGATGGCCAGTGTGTTTTGAAAAGGTCTTGATAAGTGATGGACGATATTATTGTCGTTAACGTAACCAACGTTGTTAAACGAATGAGAATACCATCCATCAGTCATAAAGTTTTTTTTTATTATATTTCTTTGTGAATGTTATTGTAAAGCGGAAGGAAATCCGTTACATCTAGGTGTCCCACGATCCTGTCGTTTTTGAGAATAGCTATCACCAGGCTATCATAGATATAATGTCATTTGTTTAGAGCTCTCCAAATCCCTTTCCGTCATAATTATTGTTGTCACCTGCAAATGTTCCTTAAGTTTCTTCTTAACGCATATATGCAGTGGGGTTTGGCCTGCTCGGTTCAGCCAGTTGACGGGCACTTTAGCGGCCACAAGCACCGACACTGCTTCCAAACTGCCCAGTTCTACCGCAGTGTGAAGTGGAGTGTCAACTATCTTCCGGTTCTTGTTCATGAAATTCCTGCAGGCCACTCCAATCAGCATTGTAACTAAGTCTGCGAAACTATAATGCTAAACTATAATTCATGATCTTATTATGTTGGTGCACTGGTGACCCAGTGTTAACGACCCCGACAGGCAGATGAAATTTTACATACTTCACTACTGCTCTAAAACGGTGAAGAAAAACATTGTGAAGAAATCGGCATGTCCTAGAAATTGGATTGGCTGAGCACAAGAAAACACCTACTCCGCAGTGGGTTAAGTTGTACCGTAAGTGATTAGGATGATGAAGGTAAAAGTGCCAGTCGACACAGGTTCTCAGTTATAAAAATACTTAAACTTAAGGTAAGTTTAAATACGTGGGCGTTAAGGCTGTCGATGACTCCATGTTCTTTACTCAAGACTCAGCCACGTGAGTTCTGAATAAAGAACATGGAGTCATTGACATGAAGAAGAACAAGAATACTCAATAGGTTCTTAATTCAAATTCTCCATCTAAAGGGTCTTAAATAATTTATAAAAAAAATCCTATCTGTTTAGTAACTGATGAGCAGATTCTATATTTAAATTTCTATTATAATTTTATACAATCGTTTAACAGCCGATTTTATTTAAAACCGTGTGAGAAAATTTGAATTAAGAATCAGTGCTTAGACCATATGGTTATTTTTTTTTAATAAGAAGAGAATGACTTCATCATCATCATTATCATCAGCCTTTAGTAGTCCACTGCTGGACATAGGCATCTCCAACTGTACGCTATTTATCTTGATTTTCGGCAGCTGTTATTCAGCTGTTACCAGCCACTCGTGGTCAATCGTCGCTCCACCTAGCCTGAGGGCGTCCCACATTACGTTAACCCCCATTCGTGTTCTCTACTCAAGAACACGTCTACGCCAACGGTCATTGCTCCTATAGCTAATATAGCCGGCCCATTGCCACTTAGGCTTGCTTATTCTGTGGAATATTTCGGCTTGCTGCTGGATTACCTCAATCTAGATTCGATCCCTTTAGAGGGACTCCAAGCATAGCCCTTTTCATAGTTTGCTGAGCGATTTTCAACTGATGGGCCAGCCGTACTGTTCACGTTTCGGTCTAGTAAGTAATAAAATAATACGTAGGATGAACCGACTGAAGTCACTGGAATGAGTATGAGAATAGACACATACTTCTGTGGATCTATATTCTGATCAGCATAGTAGGCTGAACCGGCGATGTCTAAGGGGGTCCTGCCGACGAGGTCGCACGCCCAGGGCTCGGCCCCGGCTGCGATGAGAAGGCGTGCGCAGCGGGCCTGACCACGCGCGCTCGCCGCGTGCAGGGCCGACCAGCCCATTTGGAATATTGGCAGCTAGTGGGGCAGAGAAAAGCGACTAACAGTTTTTATGGTTTTACACCACTATGCCTTATTTAAAACAAGTTATCATATTAATAGGTACAGGCAACGGTGAAGGAAAACATCATGAGAAATCCTGGACTTATATAGTTAATGTAAGTCTGAAATAGCCAAGTCAGAGGCCTGTGGTGTTCCCAGAGGCAGCTTAATTAACTCTGACACCAGAGGTGGCCACATCCTCACACAAAAAAGAAGAAAGAAGAAGATATTAAAAATATATTTTTAAATAACCTCTTATACAAAAAATTGCATTCACGAGATACAAAAGTATGTGCAAAATTTCAGCTTAATCGAATACCGGGCAGTAGGTCAAATTTAACTTTAAGTTTTGATTACAGACACCTGGGGGGTGACCATAAGCTCTTTAACCTTACTCTAAGAGCTTATGGTTACCCCCCAGGGCAGGTGAAATAAACAGCTTGTAATAACTCAGTAACCTTAAGAATAGGTCAAACACGGGGCTCTTCCTAATTAGAAACTACGGAGAATTAAAATTTATAAAAACTACTTTTACAAAAAAAAGTTAATTAAAAAAAACCAAAAATCCCGACTGCTTAAAAAGCAAACTAAAAAGACGTAAACATGTTCGCGAGCTGGCGGACCAAAACCAGATGTATCCTCCGACTGCACAGAATGCTTTTCTTCTTGTTTACGTCTTTTTAGTTTGCTTTTTAACCAGTCGGGTTTTTTGGTTTTTTTAATTACCTTTTTTCATTTACAACATTTTAGTTATTTTTTTTTAGAATTAGGTACATTTAAACATATAAGTGTTATATATTTTTGAAATCGCCTCTTAAAATCCTTTATTTTGATACTCCACCAAATGGCGCCCAAAATCCGCCATTTTAGTTTTTTTCCATTTTAATGTAGCCAGTGACACTCGCAGTATTAAGACGAATCGATTGACGTAAGAATCATCAAAATCGGCCAACGCGTTTGGTCTCTAGATCGCCACATAGGAAAAAACATATATACATACATAGACTGATAAACACATTACCCTCCTTCGGCAGTCGGGTAATAAGGCAGATAAAAAATAATATGATGAATTCTTAATTTAGGAAAATCAGTATCAAGAAAAAAATAATGCAGTTACTAAGATTATTATATCTTCTCTAGTCTATATGTTACTGCAAAAGCCCGAACTAAGGTACAACCTAGGATTTACCGGTAAGACCTAAGATTTACCAAGTCTTATTGGTAAAAGTCCGAATTTGGGGCCGTACACGAATTTGACACATTTTAGTCAGATTTAGGTACTGTATGTGAAAAAAAATGATATAAAAAGATTGTAATTTTAACAGTAAAAAAATCGTCTTACATACATAATATTTTCTTTGGTGAAGCTCATCAATCAGTCCTTAATTTATTGTTCTCATCATTTCGTATGTGTTATAGACATTACAAGATTTCAACATTTATAAGTTTCTGAGTTTACAGTGTGTTTGCTAGTAAAAGCCCGAAATTAGCGATTTTCTTAGATCATTTCGGACTTACACCAGTAAGACTTGGTAAATCTTAGTTTTTACCGGCAAATCCTAGATTTTGCCATGGTTCGGGCTTATACAGTAACATATACACATGTTATTTGCACTACTGTAAATATATTCCTGTGGTATAGCCAATCGGCGTTTGATGTGAATGTTTTTTTTTGCACGTGCGTTTTCTACAAGAATCAAACTTAATTGCGGTTTGGAATGCTCCGGAAGGCGGTGCGCAGTAACAAATTCATGTGACAGCGGGGGTGAGGGTAGGGTGCTGCACAGCGAAAATTTAACTTCACAGCCTCTTAAGTTTGAATCGACCTATACATATCTGTCAAAATTTTGAGGATGTTGGTTAATTTTATAATCCATACAAAAAACATACGCCTTTTTCGGACTCCTTGCAGTTATGGTCAACTGCGTTGTCCTGCCAGTACTTCGGCAGCTTGGCCTTGCTGTAGCCGAAGTCACACCTGACGTTGACCAGTTCTTGAACATTCACCAGCTCTTTGATGTCCTGGCTCAGTTTCTTGACTTCCTCCTCCGTTGCTATTGACATGTCTTCTGCTTCCAGTCTGTTCTGCAGTTCTGTAACATATACAGCTTAAAACAAATTGCCATTTTAAACCAATGATGCAGCTTTTGTTTACATTATTCTGTATACAGGTGAGTTTATCAAGTGGGCGTGGATGGTCAAACCGAAAGTATTATCTAAATGTGAAATAGCGAAAAACACTCAAAGAAGTCTGGGGCCACTTTTGATGAAAACTAAAACTTCATCATTGGATATTTGAAAAATCATCGCATGGTGCGCAGTTCCCTCATTAAGGCCCCATCAAAACAGCCAAGGAAACACGTAAAAGAACACGGAAACAACCGAACACGAGACTCACATAAACTAGATAAATCCAACTACGATGAAATTGTAAAACAGATAAACGAGAAGACAGGTGCATTACAGAAGTACGAGATCTTAAAAAAACATCTAACAACTCACTACACTTCAATCACAAACCAGAAATCTCATAAATACCAACTGAGTGATCATACCTTGCAACTCATAAACAAAAGGAAGGAGTACATAACACAACAAGCAAAAAGAAAAAAGTTCAAGATAATAACCGAATTGAGTAAGAAAATCAGAGAGAGCATCAGAAAAAATCGCAAAACCAGAAGACTGGAAACCCTGGAACAACACATACAGAGAACTGGAGGTGTCAAAAAGGCTCTAAAAAAGTTACGTGAAGCAGGAAAACAATGAATTCCAAAGTTAAAGCGAAACCATAAGCCAATCACGAAACGAAAGAACATCAACGATTTGGCTACTCATTTCTACACCCAACTCCTTGCAAGATAGTAATCAAATGCGGACAAACAAACTACCAACACACACATCCATATAATTCCAGAATACAAACTAGAACCTGTTCCAGAAATTATACCATGTGAGGTCGAAAAAGCGATCATGAGCCAGAAGATGGAAAAATCACCATCACCAGGTCCAGACAAGATCTCAAATGAGTTGATGAAAGGAACAATGAAGGAGCTATAGCCTATCCTAACAAACATATTTAACAACATTATGACAAGTGTTAACATCCCAAAGCAATGGACAATGAAATTGCATATCATCCTAATCCACAAAAAAGGTGACAAAGAGGACATGGAAAACTACAGACCAATAAGCCTTATGTCAAATGTCTATAAGGTATTTGCAAAGATTATACTGGACAGGATGAGCCCAACTTTAGACGAACAACAACCAGTGGAGCAAGCTGGATTCAGAAAAGGGATTTCCACACACCATATCCACACAGACAAGCAAATATTGGAAAAATATAACGAGTACAACAAAAAGATCTATCTGGCCTTCATAGACTATGCCAAAGCTTTTGACAGTTTGAATCACAGCTACATATGGGATACTCTGGAACAACAAGGAATAACGGCAACTTACACAATCAAATAATCAAAAACATCTATGCTCACAGCCGGGCCAGAATTCAATTAGAAACGCTGGGTAAGGAGCTACACATAGAAAGAGAGTCAGGCAAGGGGATCCATTATCACCAAAACTTTTCTCCGCAGTGCTTGAGAAAATCTTTCTCAACTTAAACTG
Source organism: Anorthoa munda (assembly GCA_945859665.1). Lineage (NCBI taxonomy): Eukaryota > Metazoa > Arthropoda > Insecta > Lepidoptera > Noctuidae > Anorthoa > Anorthoa munda. Next base: position 9,953,945 of record OX243894.1, read on the forward strand.
GGAAGGTTTTGGTCTAAATATACATGGATCCAAATTGAATCACCTCAAATTCGCTGATGACTTGGTTCTATTTAAAGAAAAGCCTGAAAACCTGGAACGAATGATACAAAGCCTTAATGATGAAAGTGTAAAAGTTGGACTGAAAATGAACGCCAGTAAGACCAAAGTAATGACCAACTCCACAAAGGTAGACATAAGAGTTAATCAAAAAACTCTAGAGTTTGTGGACGAATATAATTACCTCGGTCAGCTTATTTCCCCAAAAGACCAAATCGAAAAGGAAATAAACACAAGAATTGCGAATGGATGGAAGAGATACTGGTCACTCAAGGAAATTATGAAATCACAGGACCTGGGCATGGTAGTATAAAGAAAAACCTGTTTGACCTACGGCTGCGAAACATGGGCACTTACCAAACACCTCAGAGATAAGCTTGCCACATGTCAAACAGCAATGGAGCGCAGCATCACAGGGTTCAAACGTCAGGAAAGAATCAGAAATACCGACCTCAGGGCGAGAACGAAGCTTACTGACATCCTCACACAAATAGACCAGCAAAAGGGGAGGTGGACCGGCCACACGATGCACGACAAACGTTGGAAATGAAGCAAGGCAGTGACAGACTGGTACCCAAGAGATGGGAAAAGAAGCCGTGGAAGACAGTGTGTGAGATGGGAGGAAGAAATTAAAAATACCGCTGGTCCAAGGTGGAGACGAGTTGCTCAAGACAGACCCCAGTGGAAACTGTTAGAGGAGGCCTATGCCAAGAGGCACACTGAAATCAGAGACATTTTATAAATAACGAAGTTTTTGCTGTTTTTTAGCTGTATTTCTCTGGTTTTAGAATAAAAGGCTATTCATTATTTTTATTTTAAAACTTCATCATTGTATATTTGAACAAACCAACCGAACACGTTAATTAAAACACACACATGCTGTATTATTAGACAATCCGATAGTGTCGCTAATAACGATCAACTTCTGCGAAGTAATGATATACGGCAAAATTAAGAAAGTACCTTTTTGTTAACAAAATACTTGCTTTTTGGACGAGGTCGTAAGTGCCTCTAGTAAAAACCACTGACGCCACTAGTCAAGTGGAGGTATGCCATCAACCTAAGGCACGCCGCTGCATAAGGCCATCGGCGACACCAGATGAATTATATTTTGCCAGGTATTCGTCGCTCTCAATGAAATATTCAGAGCTGGCCGTTTAGTTAGTTTCTGACCACAATCTCAGTTGTCTGAAACCAAATCTGCTCAAGTACTTCCACTTCTTAAAGCTCCTTGTCGACATAGAACTTACCAAAACGTAGCGTAGTTTTTATTGACCATCGACTCAGAAAGAAGAAGAAGTGTACCTTCAGGAAATCCGAGTAGAACAGCCATCTGCCTTACATTCCCTGCCCAAGCGGCTAAGTGGAGCGGTGTCCGACCTAGTCTGTCCAGACGCTGTCTTTCTGCTCCAGCGTTGAGCAGGATAGTCAGGGCGTCGTCAGACCTCATGGCAGCGAGATGGCAGACTGAAACACAGTCTATGCCACACGTTGCGTTGGGGTTAGCGCCTGCCTTGATTAATCTGGAATTACAAATTTGATTTGGTCAGTAAAATCAATTAAAAAAAAGTGGAATTTAACCAAATTCTTTATGGTGTGGAATCCACGTCATAAAGGATTTCGTTCAATTCCTCATTAACCAAATTAGTTAACTGAAAAATATTGCCTAGTGGGTTTAAGCGCGACTTCTGCACTCAGATTAATTAACCTATGAGTTTACTAGGAATTCCTGAGGCAGGTAAAGTGGCATTCGATTCGGTGTATTGGAATTTTCCAGTAGTGGCTCAAAGTATGGATTTGTGCAATTATTATGAAAGAGAAAAAAAAGAAAGGAAGAAAAATATTTATTTGTGCCGCGCACGGAGACACGTGATATAAAAAATAAATAAGCACTAAGTAAATTATGGGCTTACTCGTTATTCCATGAGACTTAAAATAAAATTGGAAAATGCCTTCACTGCCCAGGCTACTCGTCTGTGGAATGCGTTGCCAGACCCAATTACGTGGAATCGTTGCCTGTATTCAAAAGACTCGTGAGGGAGCATTACCTGTCGCTGTGATTATGAATTGATTGTCATCATTTATTTTTTTATAACCTTTATATTTTAGTATGTATGTATTTATGTATATGTCATGGACCAAGTGTTTAATCAGTGCATATGTACCTGTAATGCCCGGGCATTATGATTCAAGTCAAGTCAAATCGGGCAATGTAATGAATACTGATTGAAACTTCTATATGTATCACATTGTCTGGTCATTATGAATATTGCTACGTAACGGTTGGGTAATTTAATAATAATTATGGTCAATTGTCCAAGAGCAAGCGATAAAAAAACTACAAACTGAAAAATAACTTTTTTTGGAAGTCCATAACGCAAAAAATTGGTACCTACCTACAAAAGACACCGACTTCCAAAAAAAAGTTATTTTTCACTTTGTAGTTTTTTTACCCGACTGTCGAAGGAGGGTAATGTGTTTATCAGTCTATGTATGTATGTATGTATGTAAGTATGTATGTACCTGTCATAACTGTGTATGTTTAATAAATGAATTTTAATTTGTATGTATGTATGTATGTATGTATGTTTGTTCCTATGTGGCGTTCTAGAGACCAAACGCGTGGGCCGATTTTGATGGTTCTTACGTCAATCGATTCGTCTTAACCCCGCGAGTGTCACTGGCTACATGAAAATTGGAAAATGGCGTTTTTTGGGCGCCTTATTGTGGGGTCCCAAATTTTTTTTCTTCCAAACCTATCGGGTGTGGTATCAAAATAAAGGATTTTAAGAGGTGATTTCAAATATATGTAACACTTATATGTTTAAATGTACCTAATTTGATAAAAAATATAACTAAAAAGATATAAATAAAAAAAGTTAATAAAAAAAATAAAAAAACCCGACTGCTTGAAAAGCGAACTAAAAAGACGTAAACAAGGAGAAAATCATGCTGTGCAGTCGGAGGATACGTCTGGTTTTGGTCAGCCAGCTCGCGAAGATGTATCCTCCGACAGCACAGCATGATTTTCTCCTTGTTTACGTCTTTTTAGTTCGCTTTTCAAGCAGTCGGGTATTTTGATTTTTTTAATTAACTTTTTTATCGGTTGCATTTCGGGGAGTTTGTGATGGAATTGCATGATCTAGTTCTCCCAAGCCCGTTTCATCATCGACACTGACGTATGGTGATGCGCCATCGGTACCTGGTGGACATCCCACCAATACACATTAAACGTTTTAGAAATACTTTCATTATGCGTACAGCTAAGGAGTGGAATTTCCTGCCGGAATCTGTTTCCCGATAGCTACAATCCCGGGGTCTTTAAGTCAAGAGTGAATAGGTTACTTCTAGACAAGCGTGCTACATCATCGACCAAATCATCACTTACCATCAGGAGAGATAGTGGTCAAGTGCAAGCATACCAATAATAAAAAATAAAAAAACATACAAAATCTTCCTCACCTCTCAATTTCATGGACATCCCGATGCTTGACTGCTTCCAGTAACAAAGTGTTTAGTCTCGTGATCCTTCGTCGGGCACCGCAGTTCTTGGGAAGAGTGTATGCAGTGAGAATCATGAGCTTATCGTCAAGGTATGAGGCGTCAAATGGGTCATCTTCTTTCAGCACTGATCCAGAGGTTGTCGGTAATAGAATAGGTTGACGGTTTCTGAAATTTTAATGTTACCGATTATAATAAACTATATAACTTTTATAAATTTTTAAACTGTCATGGTGACTAACACTAACATTAAAATTAGAAACGGGATAGAATCATGCTTGGCACACTTTAATAGCATACATGGTAAAATCAAATTTACCTAAGAGATGGAAAATGAGAGGCAAATTCCTTTCTTGGACGTGAAATTAGGGGTCCGTGCTGATGGTTCTTTGAGTCACACAGTGTATAGAAAATTGACTCACACCGATCGATATCTACACGCTGTTTCTCACCACCATCCTTGTCAACTGAACTCTGCAGTGACTTCACTAACCAACCGCGCATTTGATCTATGCGACGAGGAACATTTACGTGCTGAGCTAACACATGTGCAGAGGGTCCTACAGAGTAACGGATATACGGGGAAGACTGCACAACCATATCAAAAAAAACTTTTTTACAAAAATTACAACCGACTTCCAAACTAAAACACTACGGAAGTCGGTGTCAAAAAATGAAAACAGGAACACCGACTTCCGAAATTGAAGTTATTTTTCACTTTGTAGTGTTTTAGTTTGGAAGTCGGTTGTAATTTTTGTAAAAAAGTTTTTTATTTTCTCTTTTTAGTTGTGGTACATAATGGACCAGTTCTATAGGCTAGGTACCAATAATGCCCAAAGTGAAGCCAGAATAGATTAACTCAATAACATGAAACTTAAATAAATAAAACGGTGGAATGAGAGTCTACCAGGGTGAACTGTTCACACCTGCGCACCCCTTTAGAACGTTCCAGTGTGATGTTATGTTATGAAATGTTGTAAACAATAAACTGACATGCGATTGCAGCTATCCCGAGTGATTTGCCGTCATTTATTAAAGAGTTCTGATATATATCTCCGAAGTTTTTCATCAGATCTTGATAAAAATTAAATGGGACCATATGACAAGCACCAGCGTTTGAATAAAAAAGAATCATCAAAATCGGTTCACCCAAAAGTTCTAAGGTAAAACACATAAAAAAAAATACAGTCCAATTGAAAACTTCCTCCTTTTTGCGAAGTCGGTTAAAAAATACAGTCGAATTGAAAACCTACTTCTTTTTGCGAAGTCGGTTAAAAACAAACAAGCAGTATTTTTTTTTTTTTTTTTTTTTTTTTTTTTTTTTTTAAATAATAGTAATCAAACCCATATGGACCTACGGCATCCAACTTTGTGGGTTGCCTGCGTCTGCAAAGAGCATAAAATGCAATTTTGCTGACAATTCGCTGCTCATAAACTAAAGTGCAACAAATCGAAATTAAGATTTTTTCAGGAGAGCCAATTAAAAAAAAAACATTTATTTATTGTCTGTTTTTTTGCACTCTTACTTTTAAGGATTTTGTTTCATATATCCTTCGATGCGTATTTGAATTGCCTACCTCTTGTTTATTTTAACTTTGTGGTAACTATAACCCAAAGTGGACTAGAAGCACATAAGTCCCTTCAGCATATAAAATATTTCTCATAAGTACATTATACATATTTTAAATAAAAGGCCACAAGAAGAAAAATAAAAGAGTTTTATTAAAAAAAATTATCACGACTTTTTTGAATGAAGACAATCTTATAACTAAAAAAAAAAACATAAAAAGCCATTCCCTTTGCGCATTTAAATTTTTTAAACAAATCGAAAACTTAAATCTTTATGACAAATAAATAGTGTTTTGGCACTATACAAAATACCTAATTAACAAAATTAAATGCTTTGCTTTGTCTGAAGTATGCTATTACAAACTCATGATCTCCTTTTCATTGAGCCAACACCCCACCGGTTCTAGTATTGCTGGCATCTGTGTCTACTATGAATTAATGTTCATTGTCAGGTTAGCCTAGGATGTTCCTTCAACTTCTGCAATGCGACGACTTCCGCTTGCATTCCAGCAGAAATGTGTCTTATCTTCAGCTAGCTTAAGTAGAGGTCGAGCATTGTTAGCAAAGCTCTTCGCAAACCGTCGACAGTAGAAGCACAAAACCGAGAAATGCGTTTTGTCGCCGGGACTGGCCAACCCCCCGGGACGACAACGACCTTATCCGGGTCCATTTTAATACCTTTTTAGGAAACCACACACTTGCTCCAGATTGCGGAGGTGATCTTCAAAAGAGCGTCCTAAGACGATAACACCGTCCAAGTAGACTAGGCAGGCGTCTCCAATTAATCCAGTAAATACCCACTCCATCAATCTCTCAAAGGTGGCAGGAGCATTACACAATCTGAATGGCATAGCGTTGACTTGCCACAATCCTTTGAGTGTAGAGAATCCTGTCTTTTCCTTATCTCGATGGTCTATCTCGACCTGCACGTAGCCACTCTTCAGATCTAAGGTAGAAAACCACTTCATTCCCGTTCGCGTATTCAGCGTGTCATCGATCTTGGGCAATGAATAAACTGTCTTTAATAGGCTATAGGTAGTTTAAATAGAAGCGCATGCTGCCGTCTTTTTTCTACACCAACACTACCGGATAACACCATGGACTGAACGAAGCCGTCCTCCACAAGTCTTGGTAGCTAGTACCTCATTACCTTTATTAATTATGTATTGAATTAACGCTAAATAATAATTAAGCGAGTAGCTCGAAGTTGTAGAAATTTGAGCTTATTTATATAGTTACAAAAAATATAGATAGTAGATACATAGTAAATGTGTTATTCTATTGCACAACATAAAGCAAAGTATTCCTTTATTAAACAGCAATGTCAGAAACCCCAAATTGTATCTAAGCCCATATTTTTTTCTTAAAAGAATATATCACAAGCAGAACATTTTTTTTGAGCAAAACAGACGTTTCATAGAAAAAAATCGTACGCTTATATATATATATAACAACATATTAGGCATTCTTTTATTGCTAAACGGACACTTTCCAAAACGTGGCACAATATTTTTAAGACAAAGCTTAAAAATAATTGTGTATTTACTTGTTTTTTTGTAAGCGATACGGACGCATTCCCAAATGTAGCCCTGTTGCCCAAAAGATTAACTCACAACATAGGTAACTTTTCGCGTTGTGGTCCTTAATCACAAAACTGACATGCACTTGCGCGCACTATCAGGTCGCAACTCAAAAGATGGCCGCTTTGCTCGGAACTTAGCCATCAAAACGTGAAAATGCCAAAAGGGCGCATGCATAAATTTGTAATTAAGAGGCTGATTTTGACAGGTGTCTTCGTGAAATATGAAAATAAGGATGATTTTGGACACATTTTTTTATTAAAAGTGATTTTGGATAATTTGGATTTGTGGCACTTTAGTTTATAAGCAGCAAATTGTAAACGCACCCTGGTTTACTCGCAGTGACGAGATACATGAATACCTCAACATGCCCATCATAAAGGAGGAAATTAAAGAACACACAAGACTTTACGCCGAACGATTAGCGATACATCCAAATCCCTTGGCTATTAAATTGCTTGACACCTCCCAAGCCGTTAGTCGACTTCAACGGAAGCAAATCTTGCTTATATAGTGGTTGGTTGAGGCGATGCACTTCAAAACCCAAAGTCTTGTTGAAATACAACCGAACTGATTATAGTCGCTACCGACTGATGACAGTTTCAAGCGAAAAAGAAAAAAGAAAAAGAAAAAATATAAAAGCTTGTACTGTGAGATTTTTGGATGAACTCAGTTTGATTGGACAGGATTACGTCTCTCGGGCCAGCTTAGCAAAAACATAATAAATCTATGAGTCAGCTAGTTGTTAAATACATAAACCTGGTAATCATAAGACTGAAGAGAGACACTTACCGGTATAATTGTTGAGGGTCGAAGCTCCTGGTCTGACATACTGGGTCCTGGAAAGTTTTGTCTTCCTCCTCTGTTTCTTGGTCTAAATTATCCAAAAAATATCAATACACTCGTATGTGTGGTGTAACGCGAATAATAGTCTTCCAGGTGAATTTCGGTCACAGCGGCCAATCTCAGCAGAGACTAGCCGTCGGCGCGGGAAATATTATAGTGCATAGGTGTGTGCGCAAATACAGGTGATGCCGGCAAGACCGGAGCTTTGTCCGGTCTTGAAACAGGACGGAATCAGGCATAGGACCAACGAGATGCAGAATACCGAATATAGGCTTGCGTGCCAATCCATTTGCATGCCTCGGAAAGGCATGCAAATGGATAAGATACGAAATTAATATATAAGAGGAAGTCTGAAAGTGCCGCCGGTGACTAAGAAGGTGTGTGGAAGTCAGTTTAATTTATTTATTAGAGGAAAACAATCAGAGTAACATTACATTTTACAGAAAGATAAATGTATATATAAAAAAAAGATTCCAACAAATTGAGAAAAAAAGGAGGCCTTTTTTTGAATTCGGTTAATAATGAGACCAAATGTGTAACGTAACCAAAAACATTTTCCATTGAATATACATTAAAAAAATCTTTGTTTTCGATCTAAAACACTACAATGTAGAAAAAAAACACTAAATGTAAAATTAAAAACAATAAAAAACAATTTTGAAAACCAAATTAATAAACTTAAAAAATCAAATTATAAAACATTAAATGTCTAATGTCAAAAAAAATATCAAGTACTAGATTAAATAAGTTTTTTCAATTATAAAAAAAAACTTTTTTAAACAAGCTTTTTAGCTTACCGTGCCTTGTCATCCAAACCACGCTTGGTATGCAAAATTTCATCTTAATCGGTTGAGGATAACTGCATTAAAATTAAGTTGCAAGATTTGACCCGAACACACTTACATACATACATATATTGCAAGTTAATAATAAAAAAGCTTGTAAAATCATTAAAATGAAATTGGAAATCACACACGAATAAAAATATTAAAAACAACGAAACAAAAACAGTTGTTATGGCATGGCTTAGGAATGAGGATATTGCATGAGGAAAATTTTGAGCATTTAATGTAATTTGCTATAGAATGAGGGGAAGACCAAAGAAAAGATGGAGTTAGTAGTGTGAAAGATGATCTGGTTATTTTTTTTTTTCGGACAAAGCCTCCGCACTATTCCCAAACCGCTGCAACTCTTAAAACCCAGAATCAACAGTGGTGACCACCAGAAAAGCGCCGAGGCAGTTATTATTTTTTTATTTATTTAAAGAAACTTAGACATCATTTACAAAATATTTTAACAGGATAATTTAGGTCGAGATAAGTGTTGTAGTCACCTGCTAGCCGAAATACAGGCTCTGCCTAGTTCGGCTAACTACGCAGAGCCTGTATTTCGGCTATCAGCGCCAAACTCCTCGAGTGTTATACATACATTGACATGATTTAATTTGTATCATGTACATAATCTATTTAAGAAAAATAATATATACACTTTATTTTGGTATTAAGGAAAGAAAGAAAAGAGTCGGTGTCTTTGGTAGGTACCAATTTTTTATGGACACCGACTTCCAAAAATAAAATTATTTCTCACTTTGTAGTTTTCTTATTGGAAGTTAGTAGTATTTTTTTGTAAAAAGTTTTTATTTTACATTTTTTAGTTGTACCTATCTTATAGACATGTAGATAAGTGAGGTACCTTATAATGCCCGAATAGATTACCCGAATATCATGAAACTGAACATAACCTGCTAACGTAGTCTGATAACGTGACTCGAGGAACTGCTCCTGCGGGGTCGACTCTATGTGCGTTGGCTGCGGCGGAGAGGAAATAGTATCCGCAGATAAACTAAGTCCAGACTGGTACCACCGCTGACCAGGTGATTGCTTATCTGCGAAATATATGTGTTGATGATAAATGTTCAGCTGAGGCTCATCAACATCTCTAAGTGCAAGACCATTACCTTTTCTCGATCGCGTGCGCCCATTCAGAACGACTACCACATATCGGGTGTCCCGCTGGAACGTGTCACAGAAATAAAAGACCTAGGACTGACTTTACTTTTACTTTTAATCGGCATATTAGTAATATCTGTGCCAAGGCATTCCAATCGCTTGGTTATGTCATGAGGCAGGCCAGTGGGTTTGAGGACAGGAGTGCCATTATGGTACTGTACTATTCCTTTGTGCGTAGTAAGCTTGAGTATAATTCGCTGTTATGGGATCCGCACGAGCAAAAATATAAACTCATGATAGAACGGGTTCAACGCAAGTTTGCTCGTTACCTGTACAAAAAAATGTATGGGTCTATCCTTATTTGTATCCATCTCTGTTTGTCGCGGGAATGGTGGGCATCAATACGCTGGAATTGCGACGTAAGTGTGCGTTGTTGATGCACTACTACCTACTGTTGAACTCTAAGATCGACGACTCGTCCACGCTAGCTCGGTGTTCACTATTCGCTCCGGACCGAATGTGGGTGTCGCGTGCTTGTGCCCCGCGGTGCCTGTTCGCGGCTCCACCCTCGCGTACCCTGACTGCTCGTCATGCTTCTACAGCCCAGGCGCTCAATTTGCTGAACGGCCTAATTGCTCAGGAACCTAGCGTCGACATATTTATGCTCAATGAAAAAACTATGTTAAATATTTGTATGAAGTTTTTTAGTTTATAAGTGTTATTATATGTGTAGTGTTGGCTTCCTGTACGCTTTGGTGCAAACTGTAAGTACAGCAAGTAATTGTTATAAAAATAAATAAATAACCGGTGAAATGAGAGTGTACCAAGGTGAACTGTACACATCTGCGTACCCTTTAGTGCGTACTGGCGTGATGTTATGTTATGAAATGGTATAAATGATAATTCAAATTCGGTTCACAATTGACGGAGTAATCGGTGAAAATACACAAAAAATGTAGGCTATTTTTTAATCCCGAAAACGGGTCCTGTGGGGTGGTCCACGGGAACGAAGCCGCGGGGAACAGCTAGTATCATTATAAAGTACCTGGCCGACCGAGCTCTGATCGGGTGAAAATAGAGAAAAGGACGTTTTCTAAAAATGAAACCTAGCTAGATCGATTTATCGCCCCCGAAAGGCCGTGCATTCTAAATTTCATGAAAATCGTTCGAGCGAGCACCAGAACGGCTGAACGGATTTAGATGAAATTTGGCAAAGAGATAGATTATAGATTATAGTACATATGCTATTTTTTAATCATTTTATTTACATCAAAAAACAAAGTCGCGGGCAACAGCTAGTACAGTTTATATTCCTAATTAAACTAAAGAGATCCTGTTTAATGTTATATTGATAAATGTTGCTAAAGTTAAAATAAAGTAAGTAAATAATAAATGAACGTTCGTCATTTGTTTTAGAGTAATATAACACGGTTAATATAACTTGCACCTGGCGCTGTGACGTCGCTCTGATGTTCAATATCGACTTTCGTTATTAGCGCCGCGCGGGTTGGCGGGCTTTTTCAGGTTCAATTTCAGCGAGGTGCACGTTGACCGTGTTATAAATACTACACAAAGACGTATTTAATAACCTACTATAATCGTCGTCGGTCATGCCTATAATTATGCTGTTTTCCTGTCACCAAGATTTAAATATTATGATGACACATCGAGGAGCTCGTGGCTAAATAATAACAGCCGCACGGGTCGATCATCAAGGTTAAGCAACGCTTGACGAGGTCGGTCCGTGGATAGGTGACCATTTCAATATACCAAGTATCCTCCGTGCCTCGGAAAGCACGTTAAGCTGTTGGTCCCGGCTCGGTTGTCATTTAAAGATCTTTGACTGTCGTTACGGGTAGTCAGAAGCTTGAAATCTGACACCAGTCTTGCCAAGGGGTTCCGTGTTCCCCAGTTACTGGGTTGTGGAGGTCAGATAGGAATTGCTCCATGTAAAACACTGGTACTCAGCTGAATCCGGTAAGACCAGAAGCTGACCCCAATATAGTTGGGAAAAGGCTAGGCAGATGATGATGATGACACATCGAAAAGATTTAAACCACAAACATACTGTATTGTCCTAATACTTTTCAGGATAATAAAACGATACTCACGCGAGCTAAGCCGCGGGCACAAGCTAGTTGACTATAATAACATTTTATGCAGCAATGATACCTTAGGCTTAGCACGCACTGCGGATTTGATCCGCGCGAATATATTCTAGCCATTCTGCGACATAAATGGATCTGCAGATTACTGCAGTCGGATCTTAGGCCAAACTTACGCCACACTTTTGTTGATAGAACATGGCCTATCTTAAAGCGAAGTTTTATCCAAATCCGTTCAGTCTTAAGACGTGGAAAAATAACAAGCAGACGGGCAGAGTTATTTTATTAGTATGGATAAATATTATTTACCTGAATCACCAGGAGTGTTATAATTTACACGTTTTGGTTCACGCCCGATATTTTGTTTTGCCCGTAACATCGTGTGCAATGCTCTCGGAACGCTCAAATACTGGTGGACTCAGATTAAATAATACCTAATAAATGATTAGCAATATAAATAATTTTCCTTGTTACACATCTCTTTGAAACCAAATTTGTCTACATAGATGACATTCATTATTATTCATTCATACTTTTGAAAATAATAATTAACAAGCTTTCAGTGCGTGTAATGTTTTATCTATCTATAGATATAAAAGCGAAAGGTCACTCATTCACCTATCACGAAACATCGAAAACCGCTTTACGTATAAAGATGAGATTGGACAAGTTAGTTTATAGTTAGTAGACTTCCGCTAAGAACGGATTTTTGGAAATCCTACCCTAAGGGGGTAAAAGGGGGTTGTAAGTTTGTATGAAATTTCTACAGTTTGTAAATTGGAAACGTGAAATATTACATTTACGCTCTTGATGTATAAAAAGAATTCATGTATTTATTGGTTTTTGGAAATTCCACCTGTAAGGCGGTAAAAAGGGGGTTGAAAGTTTGTATGAAATTTGTAAAGATTGTAATTTAGACATGTGAAATTTTAGATTTACATTGTTGGTTGATAAAAAGAATTTATGTATGTGTTTGTTTTTGGCAATGCCCCCCTAAAGGGGTAAAAAAGGGTTGAAAGTTTTTATGCAATTTTAATAGTTTGTAAACTGGACACATGAAATTTTAGATTTACACTTACACTTGGTTCATAAAAAGAATTCAAAAATTTATTGTTTTTTTAAATTTTACCCCTAAGGGAGAAAAAAGGGGGTTGAAAGATTTGGTATGAAATTTCTACAGTTTGTAAGTTGGACACCTGAACTTATTGATTTATATTCTTGGTTGATAAAAATAATTCATGTATTTATTGGTTATTGGAAATTCTACCCCTAAGGAGGTGAAAAGGTTGAAATTTGTTGGGATTATATATTTGAAACTTGGCATAAATACTAACCTAAGTAAATAGTAAAGGTTTCCATTATTAGTTTTTCAAAACTACTCCCAAAAGACGATTTAGGGGGTGTTAAAATTTTTGAAGAATTTTAGTTTTTATGATGAAGGGGAGCACTAAGAAGGGATTTTTGAAAATTCAACCTTTAAGTGGGTGAAACTAAAAAGTATTCTGTAGGATAAAATACGGATCACGCGAACGAAGTCGCGGGCGAAGTGCTAGTTTTTTATACAATCAAATTCAAAGTGCCAACAAATAGAGCAGGAGTCACCAATTACATTCATTTAAGATTCATTTTAAAAATAATATGATCACCGCGGTTCGTAAGGTTTAAAGCCGCGTCGCACCCCCATCAAAGATACCAGAATATTTTTAAAGATTTTTATTCAAATATTAATGTAAATGAGATTTTTAGGCTTGAACTTTCCGTCCGGAATTTGGATTAAAGTTGGTGCAGGCTATTGTTATTAATCTTGGACATGTTCATGGGTAAGTCTAGTCCAATCTCGCGCTTAGCGCTCCACCGTTGTCCAATCGACGGCAGTAAAGACGAGGAAGAAGAAGAAGCAGGATAAATTATTAAATTACGTAGGTATTCAAGTAACACAAGTAAATTGAATTGTACTGTTTACTTAAGGTCCACACGAAATAGGTCGGAGGTCCGGATCCGGACAAAGCTCCGCCATTTGGTGACCCCTGACATAGAGAAATAATATTGAACATATTATATATTTTTTTGTATAAGTAACACCGTGTACCAAAACATTTACCTATGGGTATATCACTACTATATATATTTAAATTTAAAACGATATTCAAGGTGCATTTTGTCTAAACTCATATTTTAATAAAGGTGTTTTTTTTAATGTTTTTGTAGTGGTCACAAGCACTACTGCTGAGAATGAGGTCTTGACTCTTGATTCCTGGGTTAGGCTACAGATAATATAATACTAGCATACAGATGCCTCATCCCATACAAAGAAATCATGCCGACGTAACTAGCGTTTTTCATCTAATTAATCTTGTTATTTTTGTAAGTACATCAATCGCGTTCGATCCCGTTTCACGGCAATAGATGGTGTTAGCAGCGACTTGCAAGTAAAAGGGTTTACTAGGTTCGTGAATAATTTTTTCTTTAAATACAGTAATGGTTCGTTTTATAGTATTTTTTTGCACGTTTTTTTGCACCAAAATGTGTTACAAAGCAAATTTTTACAATCGAGTGGAATGCCATCAATTTTAAATGATCCGTTCAAATAATCTTTGAAATGTGAATTAAGAGCCCAATATTCCATAATTATGTACTTAGGAGAGTTGATTAAACAAGAACATACAATTTTTATGTTCAATTCCAGAAAATGTTAATTTTACACAAAATTCTATTGAATTGTGCGTACATGTCGCGCCATCTAGTGAGATTTATTTAAACTAAATTTTCTTTCTTCGCAATGAGACCCCGCGGTTAGGCTGACTGTCCACTTGGAGCGAAGCGGAGGAAAGAGGAGTGGAGCCAACCAATCGAATTGCATAAAAAATCCGCAGTAATTTAAATAGTTTGTCCCATTATCCTTACCTGATTGATCTTCAGGTTATGAGATTGAACTAAAAAGCATTTTTTTAAACTAAATTAAAGCGTGTTTTTTTAAACTTTCATTTATTATTCGTCTACTTTTCAGCATAAGCCCCCAAGTGTCGCCACATGGACCGGTCCCGTGACCACTCCAGAACTTTTCTGCCCCATCGGCCATCCGTTCTGCGAGCAATGTGCCCTGCCCACTGCCACTTAAGTTTGGCAATTCTTCGGGCTATGTCGGTAACAGTAGTCCTCCTGCAGATATTCTCATTTCTGATGCAATCACGCAAAAACTCCGAGAATAACCCTCTCCATTGCAACGTCTGCGGGAATTACCCGTAACAGGCGCAGTGATAAATGAAATTCATTGGTCGGTATAAACTTGTATAAGCTTGTGGAAATTCACACATATTTGACCCAATTATAGCAAGTGTTACAGAGTCACCCGCACCCTACATATGAACTCAATAAAAAAAACTGAAAGGCACCCATTAAATGTAATCTCACTTGTAAATACACATCCAATGAGCCAGAGCTATGGCCACCTGCCGGCTCCATCATGAGACCAATTCCATAGTAGCATTCCATGCCAGGAAGTGCTTTAAAAATAGATGACAAGTTGCCGGTAATACACACAAAAGCAAGGTAATTGTAATAAAAAGAAAAAGCATTTTTTTCTGCCAAAATCGACGCGGTCCGTCGATTTTGGCGGATAAATGCTTTTTCTCATTGATCAATCGCTGAGGTTATGTTATATCCCGGAAAAAAAAAACACGGTCTCTGTATCCATGTATGGATATGTGGCGATCTGTGTGCGTTAATCTACGAGAAAATGCTAATATATATATCTATATATATAAAAGAGGAAACTGACTGACTGATCGATCAACGCACAGCCATAACTGCTAGGCCTAGAATCATGAATTTTGGCTGAAAGGTTCCTCAAGTGACGTGAGTGAGCATTAAAAAGATTTTCGGAAATTCCACCCTAAAGGGGGTAAAACGGGGGTTGAAAGTTTGTATGTAATTTCTACAGTTTATAAGTTGGACACGTGAAATTTTAGATAACACGCTCTTGGTTGATAAATAGTATTAATGTATTTATTGACTTTTGGAAATTCGACCCCTAAGGGCGTAAAAGGGGGTTGAAATTTTGTTTGAATTTTTTAGTTTGTAAATTGGCCACATGAAATTTAACATTTACGCCGGGCAGCTACCATTCGTGAAATGAGTGACAAACTGAAAGTAGCGCTGAGGGAGCTGGAGTTATCTAGAAATGAGTGCAGCAAGCTACTGCGAGAACGAGAAGAGAGTGAAGTTGAAATTGAATTAATAGTAAACAAAAACACTCAACTCAAGAACCAGCTTGCAGAACTACACTCCCAGCATATGGATATACTGGACCAGCATCACCATCTCCGTCAACTAGTGTCAGATTTTCAACAGTGCCATGACACTCATGACCAGGCACTGAAGCGTATATCTGTACTAGAAGCTGAATTGTGCAAGGCTCATAACACCTTTACCTCCATTGACTCGCTGAAAGTCAGCGAAGAGGTTTCTAACACCAGTAACCTGTACAATGAGCTGTTGGATAATGCATCTGAACTGGAGTGTGAGCGGCCCACCATTACCATAGACCTTACAGGGGATGATACCATTGCTAAATGTCCAATTCTAAGTAGTCACAATAAAATTAAGAAATATATTAAAATCAATAAAAGTATTAAGAAATATAGGAAACTTTTAAAAACTCAAAGTGTTTACAAATATAATGTTAAACTTAGAAGAGATTTCAGAAACTTAGAAAACCAATTAAATATATGTAATAGTAAATTAGAAACTAGTACACAAATGTATGATGTTGACATTAAAAACCTTCAAAGGGAATTATTGAGTAGGGAAAATACACTAAGGGAAATATTTTGTAAATATGAATGTAGTCAACAGATGTTGAGTGAGCGCATGTAGGAGGCCTGTGAGTTGGTGGACCTGGTTAAGTATAATGCAGAGAGGTATGAGTCACTGACTAACAACCTCACCTGTAGTTGTGCTGCCGCTCCGCCACCTCTCATTTCACAGCATGTTGCTCCTACAACTTTACCCATTGATCTCACTACAAAAACTTTGAACCCTACCAAAAGTAATATCTTAGTATATTCTGATAAATTAGGAACAGGTTTTGGATCTTTGTTAAATAACCGTTCTAAACATACAATAGTGAACCATTGTTTTCATGAACTGCATTTTATTGAGCTTGTTCATAAAATTCAACAGACACAATTGAATGAGCAAACTACTGTAGTTCTTCTTTTTGGAAATAGCCTTAATGTAACAAAAAGGGACATAGTTAATGGTATCGACACCCTACTTAAGTTAAAATTAAGCAAATTAATATTATGTGCATTGCCCTATTCTGACAAGTTACTTGATCAGGAAAATAAATACATTTCTAGTTTAAATAACTTGATGCATATTTTATCTTGTCGTCATAGTGACCGTTTATTGTTTTTTGACACCAACAATTTTGTTAGTGATTTTGTTTTGATTGGGAACCATATGTTTCTTCCCAAAAATAGTCGACATTTATTAGCTACATTGTTAGCTTTTAATATACACGCAGTTATTGATGATTTAACTGAGACTAGGTTTAGTGATTTAACAGTATTATCTAGTTTTTCTGATAATACTACTGTAGATTCTTTAAACTATTAGAGCCGACAAAAGAGAAGACGAATAGTATTATTTTACTATATCATCAAAATATAAATCGCTTCTCCGGCAAAATTTTAGACGTGGAATTGTTAGTAGATAAATACCACATGGATATCTTATGTTTTTGTGAAACCTGGTTAAAATCAGATATGATGTTGTTTAATGTAAATAATTTTTCAGTTGCCAGCGCGTACAACAGATCCACAGTGGGTGGTGGTACCCTGATACTTTGTAATAGTCATCTTAAATATAAGGAAAGAAAGGATATCACTGCTTACTCTGTTGATCGCTTATGTGAGGTAGCATGTGCAGAGGTCGAGGGGCATACTATCTTGTGTGTTTACAGACCACCAGCATCAAACTTGTCATTGTTTTTAATTACAATGGAAGAATTATTAAGTAAACTTTTCAGAGATAATAAATTAGTTTTTGTTTGTGGTGACTTAAATATAGATCTGTTAGTCAATTCACCTGAAAAATGTAAGCTCATTTCATTGTTTAAATCATTTAACTTAAAATATTTATTTAATGAACCGACAAGAATAACTGCAACTTCAGCTACGTGCATAGATAATGTATTCACTAATTGTAAAGTTAAAGATTCGTTTTTAATTAGTGGCGTTAGGTCAGACCATACTGGTCAACTAGTATGTTTTGAGTCAGATTAAAAAATTAACCTAGCTAAATCAATTCGGTTAAGACGTCTGTCTCACTAAAAATAAATTAAATTCTTTTAATAATAATGTTTTTAGCAACCTTTGTAATGCCAGTTTTAATTCAAAAGACCCCAATATAAATTACGGCACGTTGTTTTCTACAGTTTGCAAGAGTTCAATAAAACGTGTCCTTTAAAAACAGTTAAAGTCAACAATTCCAAATCGAAATTTAGTGAATGGGCCACTGTGGGCATAAGAAAAAGCCGAGATATCTTATATAATTTATATTACGAAAAATCTTTGACTTCCGATCAAGTTTTTCATACTTATGTTAGAAACTATTCCAAAATATTCAAAAGAGTCTGCGCTCAAGCAAAATCTCAAATTATAATTAACAAAATTGGTGTTTCTAATAATAAAATAAAAACTGTGTGGCAAATAATTAATAGAGAAACTGGAAAGACACAACAAAGCGATCAGAATGAGTTGTCTTTGAAAATATCTAATCAAACCATTTCTGGTAAGCAAGAAGTCGCTGAGACATTAGAAAATTTCTTTACCAACATTCCGTTAGAGGTTACGAAGTCTCTTCCCTCCTCATCTAAATTAGCTGAAGCTCTTCTTAAAGAAAACTTTACTAAAGACATACCGACCTTTAAATTTAAATCAATATGTATTGATACAATTAAAAACGCGTTCAAAAGTCTCAACGTAAAAAATACTGAAGACTTGTGGGGGATATCCGTTAGGGTTCTTGGAGATATTATTGAATCAATTGCTCCTGTCCTAACAGGCATATTCAATCAATGTTTGGACAGCGGCACTTTTCCTGACTTAATGAAACACAGTAAAGTAGTTCCAATTTTCAAATCAGGCTGTAAGCGTGATCCCTCTAATTATAGGCCTATATCCGTGCTTCCAGCATTGAGTAAAATCTATGAAAAAATCATGCTGGAACAGATGTTGTCTCACTTCAATTCCTGCATAGTCAACAGTTTGGTTTCACGAAAGGTAGGTCGACAACGGACGCGGGAGTAAAACTCATCAGCCACATCTTGGAATCTTGGGAGAAGTCCCAGGATGCCATTGGCATTTTCTGTGATCTCTCGAAAGCGTTCGACTGCGTCGACCACAACACACTGATCTGTAAATTACACCACTACGGAATTCGAGGAAAATCTGCTGATCTTGTGCTTTCCTATTTATCAAACAGACAGCAAAAAGTAAATGTTAATGGGGCGACGTCCTCCGGGTCTCTAGTCAAGATGGGCGTGCCCCAAGGTTCAATTCTCAGCCCTTTCCTTTTTCTTGTTTACATTAATGATCTCCCCTTTATGATGGCCAAATTATCGGATATAATTCTATTTGCTGATGATACTTCGCTAATTTTTAAAATAGATAGGAAAGATACGGATGTCTTACATGTCAACGAAAGTCTGATTGTTCTCTCTAAATGGTTCGCAGCTAACAATCTTTTACTAAATGCGAAAAAAACAAAATGTCTGAAGTTTGCCTTACCAAATGTACCACAACGTGACCTAAATTTAAATCTTGACGGCAAAAATCTTGAAGTTATAAAGGAAACTGTATTCTTAGGGATTACTATCGATTCAAAATTGCAGTGGGGCGCGCACATTAGAACTCTTTCGGGTCGGTTAAGTTCAGCTGCATATGCAGTAAGGAAAATAAGGCAGTTAACCGATGTAGCCACAGCAAGGTTAGTATACTATGCTTATTTCCACAGTATTATGTCTTATGGCATTCTGCTGTGGGGATCAGCAGCAGACGTTGACTCAATTTTCATCTTACAAAAGAGGGCAGTCCGCGCAATCTATAAAATGAGTCCACGAGAGTCCCTCAGAGAAAAATTTAAAGAGATCGATATACTGACTCTACCTTCTCTTTATATATTGGAATGTATTTTGTATGTCCGCAAAAATCGAGGGCTTTTCAAAACTAGAAGCGATTTCCATAATTTAAATACACGCAGTAAGCATGAAGTTGTAATACCCAAATTCAGATTAAAGAAAACTAGCAAGTCTTTTCTTATAAACAGTATACGCTTTGAAGATAAAAATTTTAGCTCCTTCTGCGCATGCGGCTTCCCTGGTAACTCATAAACGGCACAAATATGTGGATGTCTCTAACTATTCTCAATCTCATTTTTACTTTTTTTCTTTCTTTTAATTAGACTTTTTACAATGATTTCAATAATCTTTATAGCCCTTTGCTATGAATAGTTACAGCACTGATAACAACATTTGTGCCACATGTTAAATTTAGTCTTGTTATATATTTTTATTTATTTTTTCCTTTGTATAGATTCTTTTACTGATTATTTTGTGAATGTGTGAACATTGTAGGCCTTCTAGATTTCTAGACGCTTGTTAACATTTGTTAACTCTCTCGTTTATACAATTTTTTTTTAGTTTCTTACGACTTATTGTCGGGCCTACGTTGTCCCCCCATATCTAAGCACTAATACTGGAACGTGGAAATATTGTAAAAACAAACCAATTTTTTTAAAAGAGTATCCGTGGAGTTTCTTGCCGGTTCTTCTCCACAGGAAACGACTAACCCGAACCGTGCACCTTTTGTCGACGTTTTATAAGTGCCCATGTAGGCCTATGTGAAATAAAAAACATTTGATTTGATTTGATTTGATTTGCTCCTGGTTGATAAAAAGAAATCCTGAATTTATTGGTTTTTGGAAATTCCCCCCCTTAAGGGGTTAAAAAGGGTGTAGAAAGTTTGTGTGTAATTTCTACAGTTAGTAAATTGGACACGTGAAATTTTAGATTTACGCTCTTGGTTCATAAAAAGAATTCATATATTTATTGGATTTTGGACATTTTACCCCTAAATGGATAACATAGGGGTTGAAGTTTATATGAAATTTCTTCGGTTTGGAAGGTAAAACATCTGAAATCGTAGGTTTACGCTCTTGAATCGTGATGAATAAAAAAATAATGAGTTTAATTATTGCCGGCAATGCCATTCCTAAGGGGGTAAAAAGGGGTTTGAAAGTTTGTATGAAACTACAATTTGTAAGTTGGACACGTGTAATATTAGATTTACACTCTTGGTTGATAAAAAAAATTCATGTATTTATTGGTTTTTGGTAATTCTCCCCTGAGGGGATAAAAAGGGTTTGAGACTTTATATGTAATTTATACGGTTTGGAAGGTAAAATATCTGAAATCGTAGGTCTTGATTAATACAAAAAAAATAATGAATTTATTGATTTCCGGAAATTCTACCCCTAAGGGGGTTAAAGGTGGCATTTGTTGGGGTTATATATTTGAAACTTGGCATAAATACTAACAGCAAATAGTTAAGGTTGTCATTATAAGTTTTTCAAAACTACTCCTAAAATACGATTTGGGGGTGTTAAATATTTTTAAAGAATTGTACTGATTTTAGGGTTCCGTACCCAAAGGGTAAAAACGGGACCCTATTACTAAGACCCCGCAGTCCGTCTGTCTGTCTGTCTGTCCGTCTGTCACCAGGCTGTATCTCATGAACCGTGATAGCTAGGTAGTTGAAATTTTCAAAGATGATGTATTTCTGTTGCCGCTGTAACAAAAAATACTAAAAACAGAAAAAAAAAAAATAAGCGGGGCTCCCATAAAACAAACGTGATTTTTTTGCCGTTTTTTGCGATAATGGTACGGACCCTTCGTGCGCGAGTCCGACTCACACTTGACAGATTTTTTTGATATGTTGCTCCCCGCAAACGAGAGATATTTATTTGAATGAAAAGTCTAATTCCTTGGACAAAATAATAAAGGCAACATTAGTTTTTCGGAACTACCCCCAAAAGACGATTTAAGGGATGTTAAAATTTGTATGGATAATCTTATTTATTGGGTTAATAAACTTGAAATTTGGCACAAATACTAATACTTAAGGGTACACTAGTCGAAAATTCTTCCATACAAACGTAGTCTGGCTTTTACTCCACTGTTTGACGATGTACGTTCAAAATAAAAAATGATATCAATTTGTCTCATCATTATCTAGCCCTGTATGGAAGCAAAAAAGTAAAAAAAAAAATACTAGAAAGTTATGAGTTTCGAAAGTTCCATATTTCAACACTAATTTTAACGCATCTTTGGGCGCAAATAAGTACCATAAGAAGAAGGAAAATTGAAAAACGGCCTCCATACAGGGATAGATTAGTAGTTCAACAATGCAAATAATTTTATTTTGAACAGAAACATTCAGTAATTTTTTCATGATATCCAGACTCCCAAAGGTCTGTTTATAAAATTTCGCGCGCTCGTTCTCGTTCTAAATCATCATCCATTTGGCTACAAATTTGCAAAAGTGTGTATTCGTACGCGAACTAGCTTCTTACTGCTCATAACAGCATCTATCTGTTCCGCACGTGTTGTCGGTTGATATAGCATACATTTTAACCCCGCGCATAAAATAGTTCGTGCCGTTGACTAGTGTAACCTTAATAAACAATTTAGGTTGTTATTAGTTTTTCGGAACTATCACCAAAATCCTAATTAGGGGGTGATCAAGATTTTTGAAGTATTTTACTGCACATAGCTTCTTTTTATGATGTAGGGGAGCACTAAGGGGTTTTTTTTGGAAATTCAACCTTTAAATCAAACCTAGAGGGTAAAAGGGAGAATTTTTTTTGTATGAAATATCTTATTACTTGGACAAATAATAAATTGACGTTAGATTTTTAGAATTACCCCCAGAGATGATTTAGGGGTGTCAACGGTTTTTTGAAGAATCTAACGGCACTAAGACGACCTCTACATCGATTTAGAACTACCGAACTGGACCGTTTGTCTCAGGCCAAACAAACAAAAACAAAACACAACAAAAAGTGTAAGGCCAAACAAACGTTGTAGTCCAGTAGCCAGAAGAATATGCCCTTTGATAATTCAAAAGTTTGTTATTTTCGCTGGGTGGATACCTTATGTGAATTCAACGCTATGTACAAAAATGCTAACAGTTTAGAGTTATGCAATAGGCATAAAGTAGGTATTTCCTATTATTTCGTGTTATAACAATAATACAAAATTTAAATTTAAATAATTTAATGTTTCTTTATTAGTACTATCTAAACTTCATATTAGTGAAAATGCTAACAGATACGTACTGCGGAACAATGGAAAACTGAAAATGTCTCGTAACTCTTTCAATAAAAGATTTAAGTTTTCAAATCATTTCCTATATGCATAGAGGGATTAGTTATACGTTACAACAAAAGTTCTAACAACTAAGTATAATGCTGCACTGGTAATTGTATTTTTACATTGTGATTTGCGAAATATTGAATTTATGTTTATAAATTTGCGCCTACATATTCGAAATAATAAACTCTGCCACCATACAAAAGTTTAAACACTTATGTGCTATGCTAGTTTAATAAATCAAATACAATTTGGGTATTGCGGGGCGCGGTGTAGGTATGTACGATCAGTATAAATTCTTCGAACCATACAGACTACAGAAGCCCACATCATAAACGGACTCTTCTGATGATTTTTAGAAAAACATTACCACGCAAATTCTTATTTCAAACTGGCGTCTAGTATCTGACAGATCGTTCACTGTTATTTTGCCTATGAATGCAACCTTATTGCTACGATAATAAAGATCACTAAAATAGGTAATCTGGCATGTGTTATACAAGCCTTCCCCGAGCGAATCGAATAAATATTAAAATTATGTCTGGTACTGTACGACTGCCCCATATAAGAACGCAGTAGGTGACATATTTTTATAATGGTTTTATACCCTGATAATCTTATTTATATTATTTTAATGAGTTGTAATATGCTGCGATGGACTGTGTAATTTTAACCAGGAAATTTATAATTTGAATTGAGATTTGGTGCTTTAATTAATAAATTTTATCATTATTTACAATAGGAATGTCCCTTCAAATTGAAAAAACACCTTATATTAGCAAATGTCCGGTACTTAATAGGTATTGAATTATCTTGTTTAGAGATATGTAAAATATTTAATAGATTTAGGACACCATTAATATCATTTGTGTTATTACGTACAGTTCACCCGTAAGCCTTGTTTAGTACTCGCTTTTCTTTTTTTTTTCGTTTAGTTACCTAACACAAGATGACATTCCATAGGCTAATTCAAATAATATATTTGCGCTATCCTGGAATATAATATTTTATGGCATTTACTAGGTTTTGATGTGCAGCAATCGTGTGGTAAGGTCACATGGTGCCGATTTTTCGTTATAATAGAGTTTAAAAACTAATAGATAGGGTGCAATAGGCACTATTATGTAAAATTTATCTACCTTTAAAATAAAAAATGTTTTAAATCTTGGTAAGCGTATCATAAAATTGACACCTAAACTTTGAGACTCACTAGAGTTGCTACTATATTGATTCTGAATAAAAAAAATGAGTAGGTAATATTTTACAAACAAAAATACTTCGATTTATATAAGCATACATCATATCATGCTTACAGTGTCATCCACTAAGGCTTAGTGGGTAATACTGCCTTTATTGTATTAGGTTTTAGGACCAGCGATGTAGTCAATTTAGTTATGTGACAGTTGCACCGGTTATAAGACGTTTGATATTTCTACAGTCACATCTGTTTGGAAAAGGCATTTGCTTGGACTTTTCCCTAATATGTTGGGGTTGACTTCCACTGTTTTCAGTCGAACCAGACGCATCTGAATACCAGTGTTTTATATGAAGTGACTGCCTACCCTGCAACCCAGATTATACGGTAATCCTACTGGATAGTACGGTACCCTTTTGTTAGGGTGGCCACAAACTTTCGGGTTTCTGACAACCCGTAACGACTGTCAAAGATTCACGATATGGAGAATTTTATTATTCTGTCATCTCGATATACTGTTAGCACGGCAGGTACGACTATTCAGTGTTCTGTGAATATTTCTTTCTTATTCTTTTTATAGGAACAAAGAAGGTAGAAATCGTATTCGACCTCAACATTTAAAATAACAAATTGCCATAAAATTAGATTTTATGTACGAGGTTTAAATACTGATGTGACATTAATGGTTTCGCGCCTCATTCGATACATACGGAGTGGAGTGTCACTGCGCCCCGTAATACCCAATTGTATTTTATTTATTAAACTAGCATATCACATAAGTGTTTAAACTTTTGTATGGTGGTAGAGTTTATTATTTCGAATATGTAGGCGCAAATTTATAAACTTAAATTCAATATTTCGCAAATCATAATGTAAAAATACAATAACCTGTGCAGCATTATACTTAGTTGTTAGAACTTTTGTTGTAAGGTATAACTAATCCCTCTATGCATATAGGAAATGATTTGAAAACTTAAATCTTTTATTGAAAGAGTTACGAGCCATTTTCAGTTTTCCATTGTTCCACAGAACGTATCTGTTAGCATTTTTACTAATATAAAGTTTAGATAGTACTAATAAAGAAACAGTAAAAAATTTAAATTTAAATTTTGTATTTTTGTTATAACACGAAATAATAGGAAATACCTACTTTATGCCCATTGCATAACTCTAAACTGTTAGCATTTTTGTACATAGCGTTGAATTCACATAAGGTACCCACCCAGCGAAAATAACAAACTTTTGAATTATCAAAGGTTATGTGGAAAATAATTGTATTCCTACTGGACTATTGGTAATTTTATGAGTTGTGAGTGTCGTTTTAGTGTCGCGTAATTTACGCAGCATGCGTTTTCATACTAAAGTATTTTTGCTCAACCGAAATTATTTGACTCATAAATCGCAACCAGTATTCTGCTCTTCGGATTCAGCAGACTTGCGGTCCTCACCAGAACATCAGTACAACTTCTGCGAGGCCTTGTAATGTTGCATCTTACAGTAACGACCTCGCCACTCCAGAACCTTTCAGTCCCATAGGCCATCTGTTCAGCGAACAATCTGGTCTGCTTAATGCAACCAAAGTTTGGTTATTCTTGGGACTATGTCGGTTACCTCAGTTTTCCTGTACGTGTTTCCGAGTCGGATTTGATGAATGCCTTCTGTAAAGTCACCGATTTTCATAAGAATGGGTGCTACATGGGTACCTATTTAAAATAATCTTGGTGAGTTTTATCCATATTTATCGTAAAACTCGAGCGAAAGCTCCACTGCACAATCTTCTTCATAGTATTAGATGGTGAGTGATGTACTCGCTATGGATCTTATTATAATGACTGAGGTTTTGATCGAATGACTGGTGTGCTTGTAAATATTTACCCACGTGCCCTTTATTTAGCTAAAACTTATCGGACACGTCATTAAAGTTTCGTAAATCCTAACTTAAACCGTACATATCTACGATACCCCATTTATTATTGATTTAACAATATATATATTGGTCACCTTCACTAATTGCACGTAATAAAGTCTTCTGTACTTATTTGAATTAAATACGAAATCATGCGAACGAAGTCGCGGGCGAAGTGCTAGTATTGAATAAAGACGCAATTTAAAAAATCTAGCAGTGAACGCCTTTTGGCTGGAATGAAGATGATGTTGATGAGAAATAAATCAGTAGGTACCTCACCACAGGGCCTTATCAAAACACCAGCGCGGCGTTATTTATTAACCCCCGACGGGAAAATAGGGGTGTCATAAGTTTGATGTGTCTACTTGTTTGTTTGTGTATATGTGTATTTGTGTATCTGTCTGTGGCATCGTAGCTCCTAAACGGATGAACCGATTTTGATTTAGTGTTTTTTGTTTCAAAGGTGACTTTCTCGAGAGTGTTTTTAGCTATGTTTGATGAAAATCGGTTTAGCTGTTCTAAAGTTATGGGCGTTTTACTGTTTGAATCTGGGTGTTTTCGCAAGATATTGTGTCATAATTACATGCTCAATAAATTGTCGATCGAAGCGTGCCTACTACTAGATAAATTATGTAGTTAGCATACAATAAATATGTATTTTTAATTTTACTTTTTAGGGTTCCGTAGCCTAATGGCATAAAACGGAACCCTTATGGATTCGTCATGTCTGTCTGTCCGTCCGTCCGTATGTCACAGCCACTTTTTTCTGAAACTATAAGAACTATGCTGTTGAAACTTGGTAAGTAGATGTATTCTGTGAACCGCATTAAGATTTTCACACATAAATAGAAAAAAACAATAAATTTTGGGGGTTCCCCATACTTAGAACTGAAATTAAATATTTATTTGATCAAACCCATACGTGTGCGGTATCTATGGATATCCGATATTTTTTTTCTAAACTGAATAGTTTGCGCGAGAAACACTTCCAAAGTGGTAAAATGTGTCCCCCCCCTGTAACTTCTAAAATAAGAGAATGATAAAACTAAAAAAAATATATGATGTACACTTGATGTACACATGATGTACCATGTAAACTTCCACCGAAAATTGGTTTGAACGAGATCTAGTAAGTAGTTTATTTTAATACGTCATAAATCGTAAACCGCAATTTACCAAGTACGGAATCCTTCGTGCGCGAGTCTGACTGCACTTGGCCGGTTTTTAAATATCGCTCCATAAAATCAAAAATCAAAATCAAGGTATTTATTTCAAGTAAACTTTAGAAGTACTTTTGAATTGTCAAACAAAAAATTAATAAAAAGATGACTAGTTGCAAATTCGCAAGCGTCTGTAGGTCTCAATGGAGAAGAATTTGCAAGAAACTCCCCGGACACTCTTTTCCATCTGTTTCAATTACAAGATTTTTGGTTACATCATTCTTGTTGAAAAAATACATATATGTGAGAACGATGTAAAAAGACGTGTACGTAAAAGCGTCCAGAGTAACAAAATTTAAAAAAAAAGCACTTTAACAGGCCGAGACAGCTAAGTTATGACCAATCCCAACTGATGGCGCCCGTTCACGAACATGACGCATGGATCGGCACCACTCAGCTCAACCATCATGAAGGGAACCGAATGATCCAACACATGTGCCACCATCAGAGAGAAATTAGAGAGAGCATGACACACTCAACTGCCAGGGCACACAGAAGTCAACAAACGACACATAGGTACAGTGAATGGTAGATTTATCTACAGTCGGAACATAGTACTCACACCTGTGCTGTGCAATTATATAATACTAAAAGAAATTGAGTTTATACAATACAAAAATTTTTTACAGTCTTCAGCAGGTCCAACAACACTTCGATACTTTTCTGCCCATCACTAATTGTTCTTGCGCCCTAGTGGCTGCGGAGCAGGACCAGCATTGAGCCAAGCATTTTTATCAGCGATGTAATCACCTAACTTATAATATGCTTGCCTACATAGTGTGCGTTTTATACAAGTCTTAAATTTCGTCTCATTTAGTTGTAGAATATGGGGAGGAATTTTATTGTAACATTTTATACAGTACCCCATAAAAGATGATGCTACTTTAGCCAGCCTGAAACCTGGTTGAATTAGTTGGTCCCTATTTCTAGTAACATAATTATGTCTGTCGCCGTTTTTACTAAAAGGATGTAAATTCTTTCTAACATACATGATGTTTTCATAAATTTATTGACAAGGTACCGTCATGATGTTAATGTTCTTAAACAGTTCCCTTAGAGAATCGCGCCGGCGAAGATTGTATATCGCTCTGATGGCTCGTTTTTGCAGAATAAAAATTGACTCAATGTCTGCAGCCCTTCCCCATAGTAAGATACCGTAAGACATTATACTATGAAAATAACTAAAATAGACTAACCTCGCGGTATCGACATCAGTAAACTGACGTATTTTTCTAACAGCATAAGCTGCCGAGCTTAGACGCCCCGCAAGTGATATTAAATGTGGCCCCCATTGTAACCTCGAGTCTAGCGTGATGCCCAGAAAAACCGTTTTATCGTCGAATTCTAGCTTCTCCTTGTTTAATATAATGTCACAATCATTACTTTTGACATTCGGCAAGACAAATTTTATGCACTTAGTCTTTTTAGCATTTAAAACTAGATTATTAGCTGTGAACCAA
The DNA here is from genome assembly GCA_945859665.1 of Anorthoa munda. Taxonomy (NCBI): domain Eukaryota; kingdom Metazoa; phylum Arthropoda; class Insecta; order Lepidoptera; family Noctuidae; genus Anorthoa; species Anorthoa munda. The sequence goes on from OX243894.1 coordinate 9,982,767, forward strand.
TTTTGAACCTGTCGCAAGACGGTATTTACGTCGTCAACGTTACTCGTACGTCTATTTATCTTAAAAATCAACGAAGTGTCATCAGCAAATAACACCATGTTTAGATTGTTTTTCAATAGATGAGGTAAATCGTTAATGTGGACTAGAAACAAGAAAGGACCCAAAATTGAACCCTGGGGTACCCCCATTTTCACGGTTAACCCGGACGAATTGACACCGTTTATTTGAACTAATTGCTGTCTTTCATTTAAATAAGATTTAACTAAACTCAACGCTGATTGGCCTAGCCCGTAATGCTCAAGTTTCAAAAGTAATGTTTCATGATTAACGCAATCAAATGCTTTCGACAGGTCGCAGAAGAGCCCTATGGCATCTTGTGCCTCTTCCCACGCTTCAAAGATGTGTTTTAATATGGTGACACAAGCGTCAGTCGTACAACGTCCTTTGGTAAAACCATACTGTTTATCGTGTAGGATGTTATTCGTATTAAAATGAATGAGCATCTGATTTAGCATTATCTTTTCAAATATCTTGCTGAAAACCGGCAGCACCGATACTGGTCTATAATTATTTGTGTCTTTACTGTTCCCGGATTTAAAAAGTGGTATAACCTTACTATGTTTCATTAGATCCGGAAAGACTCCTTGATCTACACACAAATTAAAAATTAAAGCTAAGTACGGCGCTATAGTCTGAATAATGGAGGTACAAACTTTGATGGACATTCCGCATAGATCTTCGGTCAATTTGATCTTGATTTGCTTAAAAGCTTTTATTACTGTTATTGGGTTTACATGTGAAAAGTTAAATTCTGTCGGGCAGGCTGAAACGTTTGCGTTTAATAAACCAGAAGCAAGTGAGGGCGAAGAATTTAGGGCTTCAGTAGTTTTAATTGGGATGCTGGTAAAGAAATCCACAAATTCTTGAGCAACTTTTTTGTTATCTCTAATAAGTCCATGTGTAGTTTCAAGCGTGTAATCAGTATTATTTCTTTTGTTCCTGTTCGTTTCATTGTTTATAATTTTCCAAACTGTCTTGATTTTATTTTCATTGCTGCATGCATTTCATATGCTGAGATAAGAGCCTGTTTGGTCTCGCACGTGATTTTTTTTCATTCTTGTTAATTAGTTTTGTTTTTTGTCCCCTTGTGTGATTCTCAAATAAATATTTTTTCTGTCTTTCTTTTTATATATAAAGACACATCACTTTTTTGATAAAGTTTTTTATTTATTTTTTTATTCCAAAACAGTCTGAAGTTGAATTTTGTAGTTTGCATAATACTATAAAACAAATTACAATACTAATGAATAACACACTCCTTAAAAAAACATTAATCATCGATTGGAGGCACATAATCCATTTCCATTTAATAATCATAACTTATCATTCAGAATCATGTACAAATTCAATTAGATATAAATAAAAAACATATTTTGGTAAATAAAAAATTTACATTGGTTCTTACTTCTTTCTTTTACTGTAACTAGTCGCATCTAATTTACTCAAAATCAAGTCCATTTTAAAATGAAGGTCGTCTATAGACGACTGGATTTGGTTAATAGATGATTTAGTTTGGTTCTTGATATCAAAAAGCGCTTGATCTAATTCTATCAGATGTTTTGCAACATCTTTAGAATTATTTTTATTGTTTTGTAAAGCTCCCGTTTTTTTCTTTACTACTAAATTCTCCTGTTTCATTTTAACTGTAGCTCTATATATTTCGTCTAACTTTTTCCTATAATTTTGTGATCCTAATTCGTCATCCATTTGTTTCTTCCGAGATTGAGCTTTCTCAAAAATAGCCTCCCTAATATGGGATGGTAGAGATCTGTAACATTTAGATTTAGGTACACTCGGACTAAGGACGAAGACACTCAGAATTGTCTTCTTATTTGTTAATAAATCTTCTAGCCAATTCGGCAAAAGCTTCTTAAATAGTCTATTGTAGACTAGATGTTCTAGAGATCCTAAGAACTCGACTTGTTTGGCAAGTCTTCTGACATTTCCTAAAACTTGTAGATTGTGAAGATCATTGACAGCGACACCCACCATTAGATTCATGAGAACTATGGATGCAAATATAACAAATATTAAAAATATGATGCGAACTACGAGCAGTGAAGTAACGAATTCTTTGGACTCCTTTGGTTTAACTAGGTCTTCATAGTCGAATTCAGAAGTCATCATAACTATGGTCTTGACGAGGGCAGCCCACGGAGACTCGAAAGGTATCTGTGAGTGAAACTGTATCATGAAGCTGAGGGCAAATCCTACCACCAGGAATGCAAACGTTAAAAGAATCTGAAAAAAGAAAAAATGCCATTTTATTAATTGAATTTATTCGTATTTATTTTATTTTTAAACAATGGTAATCTGAGATTATTAATGTTATTTTATCAATCTAATGAAAACAAACCAATAAAGTTCACCTTGATAACATTCGTAGAGACCTTCCCAAACATCAGCACATAGTATCCCCAGTTGGGAAACCTGGACAGAAGGAACATCATCTCCAGCCAGGACAGTAGCAGAGCCACCGTGGCCACGTGTCTGGGCCAGTCGATTTTGGTCGGGGTCACCCCTGTGGCATATGGCAGAATTCCAGCCAAGCTAACAGAACCGAACTTAACCCAGGTTTCCAACTGAACGAAGTATCCGTTATTAACATTCATATATAGGACTTCCTAAAAGCAGAAAAACCGGTATATTAAACTAGGCAAAAAGAGAGCCGCAGAAAAGCAGAAGGTTGATTGTGTGTTCAACAGAAGATTTAGTGTTGATTCAATTTAAGTGCTCACCTGTGCAACTATCAAAACAATAGTAATATACAAGACTACTTCCCAACCAGTAGAATTTAGAATCAGCGGTGCAGAGTCTTTTGTATCTTTATAAAAAAATACTGATATGACAAAAGTTGTCAATGATAGCACAAAGAAAGCATAAAAGGCTAACATTGTATAGAAGAAAGGTAAGAGAGCTTTCCACTTTAAGTACAGAAAACTTTCTAATAAAGGGTGGACCAAAAGGCGCCTCTGTCCATACCTATCTCCCGTCTTCAGAAGCGCATCTATGACCTTCATTTGTACCTTCTCTTCATCTTTAGGTACTAGAATCTTATAGTTCACTGTGACTTCACAATTGGGATCTTGAAGATTTGAGTCGTTGGTAGAAATGCATGCATCGAAGACATTCTCCATAAATTCTGTAGGTTTTGATAAGTTGTTCATAATCATATCCACTGCAGTATTTCTACATTTGTTAGGACCGTTTGTGCAGCGAGACAAATCCGCACCTTCTTTGAGAAGTAGTGTGATCATATCTCTGCTTCCATAGTGACTGGCTGTGTGGAGTGGAGTCCAGCCCATGTCATTAATATTATGTACAGTGTCCTCATTATTAAACATGATAATTTTTGCAATTTCTACATTGTTGTGAATAGCAGCTATGTGTAAAGGTGTGGAACCTTTCAAGAGTCCGTAAGAGGTCCTGAGACTTCTATAAGTATTCCTGGCCAAAAGTCTCTTGACACATTTAGGATGGTTATTCTCTACTGCAAAATGTATTGGTCCGTAGCCTTTTTTGTCATCAACTGTGAGGTAATTGATCATTCTTCTCGTGATCGTATAGTCGTGATCTAATAATACTGTGAGTACATCTAGGTTTCCTTTTTGTGCAGCTATATGGAAGAGGTTGACTGCTCTCGTCAGTGTTTTAGTTATCGAAGCTCCTTCTTCAAGGAGTCTTTTAACGCATATTAGGTGTCCATTGTTAACGGCTTTGAACAAAGCAGTTTCTCTGTTACTGTTAATTGTGTCGATGACATTTTTTTGTTTTGCTACATTCAGTATTTCATTTAGAATATCAACGTTGCCTTTCATTGCTGCAAAATGGATAGGTGTCTCACGTTCGTTGTCCTGAAATATAATGAAACTTACTTTATGTAAAATGCCCTATCATCAAAGGGGAATTGTGAAGTAATATGTAGCTTTGATATTTATTATATGTAGTTGTTACAGTGTTGGCACTTTAAGTTTTAATTTGATTTGACAGTCAGCAATTTTATATGAGTTACAAACTATCGCTGTAATGCTGGCTCCTGCTTCTATTGCGACGCACACTCCTGGTCCCCATTCCTCCAGGATGGCTTTATGAAGCACAGTGTGTCCATCTTTGTCCTTAACGTCTGCCACTACTGCAACGTCTGCATCGCTGACCCCGTGTGTTGCTAGTATCTAGAATGATAACAATTAATTTTTATTAAAGAAGTTTTTTTATGATGTGGTTTTTCGAGTAATTTTATTTTGTTGAATTTATAAAATTGACTGTACAACTGTAGGACTTGAAAAATATTGTAGTGTCTTATTCATGGTCTTATTGAGGTATTTATCAGAATATTTTCCCATTTTATCGACATAAAATATGGGCAAATAACACAGGCCGTGGCAAAAAAACACCAGTCATTGTATAGTAGCTTCCGCGATTACCCTTAGTGTGCTACAATTTGATCACCACTTCTGTAGCTCTAAACAAAATATATATCATACTATCAGCAATACCGGTTGTCGAAATGACAAAATTTCAGGGATTGATCACGTTATTGTATGCGCTTGTCAATATATATATTTAACTAAATTTCCATATTGGACAGGGAAAATGTGTCCAACCATGTCCGACTCACTAACCTAACCTAACATGAAGGAGATGACGGAAGCTGAGTTCGCTCGCTTTGCGCGCTGACTTCAGCTCCCGTCATCTAATTCGAACCTAACCTATCCGTGTTGGATATATATTAGTCTATGGTCCGACTGATACTTTTGCTGTAGTACATTATTTTGTGTTAGTTCGATATTTGAAATTTTGGATGCGGTTTTTACAGATGACCAGTGTGTTTTGAAAAGGTCTTGACAAGTGATGGATGATATTATTGTCGTTAACGAAACCAACGTTGTTAAACGATTGAGAATACCATCTATCAGACATAAAGTTTTTTTTAATTTATATTTCATTGTGACTGTTATATATATATTATAAAGCGAAAGGAACTTCGTTACAACTAGGTGTCCCACGATCATGTCGTTTTTTGAGAATAGCTATCACCAGGCTATTATTGATATAATGTCATTTGTTTAGCTCTCCTAATCCCTTTCCGCCATAATTCTTGTTGTCACCTGCAAATGTTCCTTAAGTTTCTTCTTAACGCATATATGCAGTGGGGTTTGGCCTGCTCGGTTCAGCCAGTTGACGGGCACTTTAGCGGCCACAAGCACCGACACTGCTTCCAAACTGCCCAGTTCTACCGCAGTGTGAAGTGGAGTGTCAACTATCTTCCGGTTCTTGATTTTGAAGTTCCTGCAGGCCACTCCAATCAGCATTGTGACTAAGTCTGCGAAACTATAATGCTAAACTATAATTCATGAGATTATTATGTTGGTGCACTGGTGACCCAGTGTTAACGACGTAGGTTTTGGGTATCTTTATGACGTAGGTTTTGGGTTTGAATCCAGACAGGCAAATTAAATTTATACATACTTCACTACTGCTCTAAAACGGTGAAGAAAAACATCGTGAAGAAATCGGCATGTCCTAGAAATTGGATGGGCTGGGCACAAGAAAACACCTACTCCGCAGTGGGTTAAGTTGTACCGTAAGTGATTAGGATGATGAAGGTAAAAGTGCCAGTCGACACAGGTTCTCAGTTATAAAAATACTTAACCTTAAGGTAAGTTTAAATGCGTGGGCGTTAAGGCTGTCGATGACTCCATGTTCTTTACTCAAGACTCAGCCACGTGAGTTCTGAATAAAGAACATGGAGTCATTGACACGAAGAAGAACAAGAATACTCAATAGGTTCTTAATTCAAATTCTCCATCTAAAGGGTCTTAAATAATGTATAAAAAATATCCTATATGTTTAGTAACTGATGAGAAGATTCTATATTTAAATTTCTATTATAATTTTATACAATCGCTTAACAGCCGATTTTATTTAAAACCGTGTGAGAAAATTTGAATTAAGAATCAGTGCTTAGACCATATGGATATTTTTTTTTAATAAGAAGAGAATGACGTCATCATCATCATTATCATCAGCCTTTAGTAGTCCACTGCTGGACATAGGCATCTCCAATTGTACGCTATTTGTCTTGATTTTCGGCAGCTCTTATTCAGTTGTTACCAGCCACTCGCGGCCAATCGTCGCTCCAACTAGCCTGAGGGCGTCCCACATTACGTTAACCCCCATTCGTGTTCTCCACTCAAGAACACGTCTACGCCAACGGTCATTGCTCCTATAGTTAATATAGCCGGCCCATTGCCACTTAGGCTTGCTTATTCTGTGGAATATTTCGGCTCGCTGCTGGATTACCTCAATCTAGATTAGATCCCTTTAGAGGGACTCCAAGCATAGCCCTTTTCATAGTTTGCTGAGCGATTTTCAACTGATGGGCCAGCCGTACCGTTCACGTTTCGGTCTAGTAAGTAATAAAATAATACGTAGGATGAACCGACTGAAGTCACTGGAATGAGTATGAGAATGACATACTTCTGTGGATCTATATTCTGATCAGCATAGTAGGCTGAACCGGCGATGTCTAAGGGGGTCCTGCCGACGAGGTCGCACGCGCAGGGCTCGGCCCCGGCTGCGATGAGAAGGCGTGCGCAGCGGGCCTGACCACGCGCGCTCGCCGCGTGCAGGGCCGACCAGCCCATTTGGAATATTGGCAGCTAGTGGGGCAGAGAAAAGCGACTAGCAGTTATTATGGTTTTACACCACTATGCCTTATTATATTTATTAATAGGTACAGGCAACGGTAAAGGAAAACATCATGAGGAATCCTGGACTTATATAGTTAATGTAAGTCTGAAATGGCCAAGTCAGAGGCCTATGGGGTTCCCAGAGGCAGCTTAATTAACTCTGACACCAGAGGTGGCCACAGTCAGTCGCACGAAAAAGAAGAAAGAAGAAGATATTAAAAATATATTTTTAAGTAAATTCTTTACAAAAAATTGCATTGTCACGAGATATAAAAGTATGTGCAAAATTTCAGCTTTATCGAATTTCGGGAAGTAGATTTAACTTGCAAGTTTTGATTACAAACACTGGGCCAGGTGAAACTAACAAAATAAAAAACTTGTAATAACTCTGTAACCTTATGAATAGGTTAAAACACGGGGCTCTTAGTAATTTGAAATTTAATGATGTATCCTTAATTTAAGAAAATCAGTAGCAAGAAAAAAATAATGCAGGTACTAAGCTTATTATCTTCTCTAGTCTATATGTTACTGCAAACACAACCTAGGATTTACGGGTAAAACCAAAGATTCACCAAGTCTTATTGGTAAAAGTCCGAATTGATCTATGATAATCGATAATTTCAGTCTAATTTGGGGTCGTGGAAGAATTAGACACATTTAAGTCAGTTTTTTGTACATTACGTGAAAAAAAATAAACAAATAGATTTTGATTTTAACTGTAAAAATACCGGTCAAGTGCAAGTCTGACTCGCGCACGAAGAGTTCCGTACCATTATCGCAAAAAAACGGCAAAAAAATCACGTTTGTTGTATGGGGGCCCCACTTAAATATTTATTTTATTCTGTTTTAGTATTTGTTGTTATAGTGGCAACAGAAATACATCATCTGTGAAAATTTCATCTGTCTAGCTATCACGGTTCATGAGATACAGCCTGGTGACAGACAAGCAGACAGTGGAGTCTTAGTAACAGGGTCCAGTATTTGAGTACGGAAACCTAAAAAATTATCTAACATACATACCATATTCTTTGGTAAAGCTCATCAATCAGTCCTTAATTTATTGTTCTCATCATTTCGTATGTGTCATAGAAATTTACAAGTTTCTGCGGTAAATCATAAGATTTACACTGTGATTGATAGTAAAGCCCGAAATTAGCGATGGTCTTAGATTATTTCGGACTTTTACCAGTAAGACTTGCTAAGGCGTCAGGTCACGTCTAAATGGAATGTCGTAATTTTTTGGAAAAAATATATGTTACATTAGACCATTTTCTTAATAATTTGAACTAAGAAAATTTTGAGTTTATTCGTATAACATAGTGTAATTAATTTGTAAAGTTATGTCTTAAACGGACAAAAACACGACAATCGCACCAAAACCGCTGGACGTATTATAATGAAATCAACACCATCTCAAAGACAATTTAATTATCTACATTTTGATCTGAGGCTTCTTTTTTTTAAGTCATAGAATAATAAGGAAAGTACAAAAAACTACTAAATTTTGGGTCGCGCGGGTGTGAAACGAGCGCGCGTTTTGTTCCCTCAAGGTCGTTGGCGTTAGTCGTCGTCTTGGTATTACCGGTAAATTCCAGGTTTTACTGTGGTACGGGCTTTTATAGTAACATATACGTATGCTATCTGCACTACTGTCAAAATATTCCTGTGGTATAGCCAATCGGTGTTTGTTGTGAATGTTTTTTTTTTTGCACGCGTCTTTACTATAATTACAAGAATCAATCTTAAAGGCGGTTTGGAATGCTCCGCGAGTCGGAGCGCAGTCAAAAAATCAAGTGACAGCGGGTGGTGAGGGTAGGGTGGTGCGATAATTTAACTTCACAGCCGTCATTAAGTTTGAATCGACCTGTACATATCTGTCAAAATTTTGAGGATGTTGGTAAATTTTATAAGCCATACAAATAACATACGCCTTTTTCAGACTCCTTGCAGTTATGGTCAACTGCGTTGTCCTTCCAGTACTGCGGCAGCTTGGCCTTGCTGTAGCCGAAGTCACACCTGACGTTGACCAGTTCTCGAACATTCACCAGCTCTTTGATGTCCTGGCTCAGTTTCTTGACTTCCTCCTCCGTTGCTATTGACATGTCTTCTGCTTCCAGTCTGTTCTGCAGTTCTGTAACATATACAGCTTTAAACAAATTGGTTTAAAAAAAACAATGATGCAGCTTTTTTTGAGCTTATCAAGTGAGCGTGGATGGTGGAGTAGTCTCGGGCCCAATTTTTATGAAAACTAAAATTTCATCATTGGATATTTGAAAACCAACCGAACACGTTAATTTAAAAACCGGCCAAGTGCGAGTCGAACTTGCGCACGAAGGGTTCCGTACCATTATCGCAAAAATCTGCACAAAAATCACGTTTGTTGTATGGGAGCCCCACTTAAATATTTATTTTATTCTGTTTTTAGTATTTGTTGTTATAGCGGCATTAGAAATACATCATCTGTGAAAATTTCAACTGTCTAGCTATCACGGTTCATGAGATACAGCCTGGTGACAGACAGACAGACGGACCGCGGAGTCTCAGTAATAGGGTCCCGTTTTTATCCTTTGGGTACGGAACCCTAAAAACACACACACACGCTGTGTAATTAGACAATCCGATAAGTGCCTTATTACAAATAGCGGTTTAACCAAAACCCAGGTTTAAACCTTGTTTCCACCATTCATTATAGAGTTTTAAACTTGGGTTTTTAGTAAAACTGTTTTGTGTATTAGGGCAAGTGTCGCTAATAAGGATCAAATTCTGGGAAGTAACGATTTAAGGCAAAATTAAGGAAGTACCTTATTTTTTTACAAAATGCTTTCTTTCTGGACGAGATCTTAAGTGCCTCTAGTAAAACCACTGACGCCTTGGTCAGAGGCAATAGGTATTCAAGTGGAGGTATGCCGTCAACTTAAGGCGCAGATTCCCTTGAGTAGCTGATTTTAAAATGAGAATCACGTCTAAATGGCTGGTCGTAATTTTTTGGAAAAAGTATATGTTACATTAGACCATTTTCTTAATAATTTGATTTAAGCACATTTTGAGTTTTATTCGTATAACACAGTGTAATTAATTAGTAAAGTTATGTCTAACGGACAAAAACACGACAATCGCACCAAAACCGCTGGGCGTATTTTAATGAAATCGACACCATCTCAAAGACAATTTAATTATCTACATTTTGATCTGAAGCTTTTTTTTAAAATCGTAGAAAGAACAAAAAACTACTAAATTTTGGGTCGCGCGGGTGCGAAACGGGTGCGTGTTTTGTTACCTCAAGGTCGTTGGCGTTAGTCGTCGTCTTAAGGCACGCCGCTGCACGAGGCATAAATAAGGCAAGCGGCGACACCAGTCGAATTATATTTTGCCAGTTATTCGTCGTTTTCGTCGAAATGAGGATATCCGCAGAAGAACCAAAGTTACCGACATATATACCCGAAGAATTGCCAAACTCAAACCAGTCAGGGCACATTGGTCGCAGAACGGATGGCCGATGGGGCCGAAAAGTCCTGAAATGGCGATCGCAAACTGGAAGACGATACGTTGGAAGGCCTCCCGCTAGGTGGACCGATGACCTGGTTAAGGTTGCGGGAAGGCGCTGGATGCGAGACGCACGACATCGGTCAATGTGGCGACGCCTGGGGGATGCCTATGTCCAACAGTGGACGTCTTTCGGCTGAACTGATGATGATGATGAGTTATTCGTTACTCTCAATGAAACATTCAGAGCTGGCCGTTTATTTTCTAACCACAATCTCAGTTGTCTGAAATTAAAGCTGCTCAAGTATTTACACTTCTTAAAGCTCCTTGTCGACAAAGAACATACCAAAACGTAGCGTACTTATAATTAACGTGGCTACCTACTGGACCAAAATATTTAAAGAGTTTTCCATCGACTCCAAAAGAAGACGAAGAAGTGTACCTTCAGGAAATCCGAGTAGAACAGCCATCTGCCTTACATTCCCTGCCCAAGCGGCTAAGTGGAGTGGTGTCCGACCTAGTCTGTCCAGACGCTGTCTTTCTGCCCCAGCGTTGAGCAGGATAGTCAGGGCATCGTCAGACCTCATGGCAGCGAGGTGGCAGACAGAAACACAGTCTATGCCACACGTTGCGTTGGGGTTAGCGCCTGCCTTGATTAATCTGGAATTGCCAATTTGATTTAGTCAGTAAAACCGCAATCAATTATTAAAATTCGTCTGAGGACCAACTGTGTTTTCGCTCTAGACGCTCGCGCATCACCACTTCTACGCTACACACACTTAATACGGCTACGCAAAGGGTTTGACCGCTATCAATCGACCAATCACACAGACGGAAATCCATATCGCGTCATTTATCTCGTATGTGATTGGTCGATTTGATAGCGGTCAAACCCTTCGCCTTGCCGAATTCACTTGCGCATTTCGGCTGCTGGTTGCCTGGCAGAGATCGCGGCATGCGATAAGGCCGTCCATTGTATGTGTTTTTAGTTTTAAATAATGTAACTTATGGTGTATAATAAATAAAATAATAAACGTATATTCACCACCCATACACTCACGCCGGTTTCCCAGGCAGAAACTACAGAACACCATCTACTACGGCCTTTATATACTCCTTTTGCTTTGTTTATGTTGTACATCTGGTCATACACGCATACCGGTTATGCTTATTATGCACCTGGATATTTTCTAGAAACATACAAAATCTTCCTCACCTCTCAATTTCATGGACATCCCGATGCTTGACTGCATCCAGTAACAACGTGTTTAGTCTCGTGATCCTTCGGCTGGCTCCGCAGTTCTTGGGGAGAGTGTTTGCAGTGAGCAGCATGAGCTTATCGTCAAGGTATGACGCGTCGAAAGGGTCATCTTCTTCCAGCCCCGATCCAGAGGTTGTCAGTTTTAAAAGGGGTTGACGGTCTCTGAAATTTTAATGTTATTGATTATAATAAAGTATATATCTTTTGTCACTGTATCTATGTTTTTGTTTAGGATTCAGAAGAAGGAAACATTTTGATAAAACCTTGCACATGTAATGGAGATTCTTAATAACAAATATTTGTTTCACAAACTTGTAAGGCGATCAACGAATTTCCTGGCACAAGTTTTATGAAATTTTCGAACATGGCCTATGTTCGAAAATTTTCCCGCCTATGTGCGTATACTTCATCAGGATATCGACATATGGAGCGTGGACTTCATCAGTCGAGACCTTTCAAGCTTAATATTAATGTTCAATGTGCCTCTTGCCATTCGGTGATCGCTCTCGGTTTTCAACGAATTGATCATTCACACACACAGTCACATTCACAGAGACATCATTGAACATTTGCTTCCTTGTTGACATGATGAAATCGATCTCATTTTTTGTTGCACCATCGGGGCTCTGCCAGGTCCACTTCCTATGTTCACGCTTTCTGAAGAAGGAGTTCATCATAAAGAGGCCCTCCTTCTCCATAAAACTGGCCACTAGGTGACCCCGGTGGTTTCGGCGTCCAACTCCAAATTGCCCCACTTGCAACTCATCATCGTCTCGTGTGCCCAGTTTCGCGTTGAAGTCCCCAATGGTGAAGTGAGTTATGAAACCATGTATGGCTCTAGACATATTCTCATACATGGTCTCCACTTCGTCATCGGGGTGTGCCGAGGTCGGGGCGTAAACCTACGACTTTTTAGCGAATATCTCGAGGATATTTTGAGTATAAGGTACACCACCCTGGTCGACACACTCTCGATCTTCACCAAGTTATTCACACTTGTGGACGATAAACCCAACACCACCTTGGGACTGCCGGGCACCCTCTCGGAAATAGAGCAAGTTACCAGATTTGAGGATTATCGAGTCCTCCCCCTCTCTTCGGATTTCAGATAACCCTACAATACTCCATCGTAATCTACTCAGTAAGTTCTCACTGTAATTATTAAATAATTAAATTAATGTAATGTTTTCATGTATTCATGACATTTTAAAATACCTATAATTATTACGCACCACGATAAATCTGACACTTGTGCTTGTTTCGAATCGGGGAATCCTGGGCACAATTTTTTTTTTTTTTATTTGTTTTTTTTTTGTCTATAGGTTTTATTGTGTTTATTAATTGCAATTCTCTATGTAAATTAAAATGTTGACGTCGTCATGACATGTTGCCGCCTTCCTAGCTATGTTTTTAAGGTCCATCTAGCCTAGTACCTAGGGGAAGTTCCATGGTACGCTTGCTCAAACGATCGCTTGCTTTCTTAATTAAACTAAAAAAATTAAGCATTCTTTACAGGAGGTACTTACTCCACCGTATCGAAGAGGCTGACACTCCTGGGTCGATGCAGCGCTTCTCGCTGGACGTCGCTGCCGCTGGAAGACGGCTGCAGAAGTGGTTGCATGTTGCAGCCCTCATCTTTAATAATAATTTAAAAAAAAATGTTGTCTCTCCACAAAGGTTGACTTACAATCTCCTTAAAACTATGTAATTACACATGTGTTAGAAACTCCTTTGCGGTAGACTGGAGTCCGTACTATGGAAACCCTGTGTTACGGATCTCCAGGCCCTCCCCCTAGAGTATAATTTCTTAATGTTATTGCATTATTAATAATAATAATTAAATCTTTGGCTGAGTAATGAGCTAGTTTCAAGATAACAGAATATTGTGAACTAAGACACTATATCAATGAAAGCGAGGCGATAGAGATTGGAAAAATATCTGAAATGTATGGGAATGTCAAATGTTATCGAAATGTCAAGTTTCGACCGTCGCCATATGGTCGCCATCGAAAGACACTTGACTGGAGCCTCTGTTAGATATAATGGGATGAATAGATTCGAGGATGGATAAACAAACTTAATAGATGTTAACGTAATTAATTATTTAGAGGAGGTCGTGGCTAAATAATAACAGCCGCACTGGTCGATCATCAAGGTTAAGCAACGCTTGACGAGGTCGGTCCATGGATAAGTGACCATTTCAACATACCGAGTTGCCTCCGTGCCTCGGAAAGCACGTTAAGCCGCTGGTCCCGGCTGTCATTTGAAGATCTTTGACAGTCGTTAAGGGTAGTCAGAAGCTTGATATCTGACACCAGTCTTGCCAAGGGGTACCGTGTTACCCAGTTACTGGGTTGTGGAGGTCAGATAGGCAGTCGCTCCATGTAAAACACTGGCTCTCAGCTGAATCCGGTAAGACTGGAAGCCGACCCCAATATAGTTAGGAAAAGGCTAGGCAGATTGATTGTAATTAATTATATAATTTGATCTGTTACTCACAGCCTATGAATGTTTTTCTTTTTACCCGACTGCCGAAGGAGGGTAATGTGTTTATCAGTCTATGTATGTATGTATGTATGTAAGTATGTATGTATGTATGTATGTTTGTTCTTATGTGGCGTTCCAGAGACCAAACGCGTTGGCCGATTTTGATGATTCTTACGTCAATCGATTCGTCTTAATCCTGCGAGTGTCACTGGCTACATTATAATTGGAATAAACAAAAATGGCGGATTTTGGGCGCCATTTTGTGGGGGAAAAAAATTTTTTTTTCTTCCAAACCCGATCTGGTGTTGGTCCGCCAGCTTGCGAATATGTATCCTCCGACTGCACAGCATGATTTTCTACTTGTTTACGTCTTTTTAGTTTGCTTTTTAAGCAGTCGGGTTTTTAGGATTTTTTTAATTAACTTTTTAATTTCGTAGCGGTGTGCGACTGTTTTATGTTTCACTAGCATCTGCCAGCAGCTTCGCCCGCGTGATATTCAGCAGTTTTCCCACAGGAACCATACATTTTTCCGGAATAAAAAAGTAACCTATGTTCTATTGCAGACGATAATCCAACTCTGCGCCAAATTTCAACCAGATTCGTTCAGCCGTTCTGGCGTGATTGAGTATCAAACATACACACAAACTTTCGAACTTATAATAAACTGCCGAGCAATGAAAAAGTTCCACCCACATAATGCCGACAAACACCTTAATTTAATTTTTTCACATTTAATTTAAAATTTGAACACAATATTTACGTTTTTAGTTGGTAATATTCTGATGCGCTGTTTAATGTACTTCAATATTGCAGACGGCGTCATTAAGCTAGCCTTTCCCGTTTAGTAGTAATTTGGTGCTATGTCAATGGAACTTTTTCATTGCTCGTTAGTGTATTAGTAAGATTTACGTGTGTATTGTGTATGTTTGGGAATCACAGGGTTCTTAGATTTTTTGAACAGTGTTTTTTATTTATGCTGAAGCAAAAATCTATCTACTTAGCCTTTTCTAAACTATGTTCAAGTCAGCTTCCAGTCTAGCCGGATGCACCCGAATACCAGTACTTTTGGAGCGATTGCCGTTCTGACCTATAAACTAACTGTAAATTATGCATATTTTGTACCTAACTATCGGAGTTAGGGTAACCTACTGGAGTTAAGTATGACTCTTTGGTCAACAACTTATTATGACTAATTAGTAAGCTATGTTAGTTACACAAACGTACACAAACACTGACACAATCAATTAATATGCTTGTATTTTTCCCAACGTTTTTTGGTCTACTGGATGCACAGCTGAGTATTTCACATACAGCGACTACCTAACTGACCTCCATATCCCAGAATTGGATAATACGAAACCCTTTGGCTAGACTGCCCCCCCAGGCCAAGTTACAAACAATTCGTATCGAATCTCTTTCTACAATCGTTAACGCATTAGATGAGTCATTCCTATACATTGATTCGTTTTCTAATAGCGTTAACGATTGAAGATTGTCAACTTGGCTACAGACGCTGGTGTCAGATTGCGTGTCTCTCAAAGATTTTAGATTTACAAATGGCAGACGGTATAGTACTCGCCAAACTTCTTGCCCGCCCTGAAGTTGGCTTTCCGACGCGCAAGGCACGGCGCGGTGTTGTTTTTGTAAGAGATTTACTACTGCGCAGCCATTGTACCCAACTTCAGGGCGGCCAGGAAGTTTGGCGAGAACATTACCAACGGCTTAACGTGCTTTCCGAGGCACGGAGGAATCTCGATATGTTAACCTCTTCCCTGTCCAATGAATCGTATAAGAATCACGTGATTGTTTAACTATTGTGTTCTACTATGTGAACTGTAAATCTGTTAAGATGGTCACCCATCCACGGAGCGACCTCGTCAAGCGTTGCTTAACTTTGATGATCGACCAGTGCGGCTGTTATTATTTAGCCACGAGTTAACATACATACACTTCTAAAATTATATTCATTTCCTTTTAAAACAACGAGAACTTTTTTTAAACTTTCACAAACTTACCCGAAAAACGAGTACTCTTGTCACAAAACACTGAACTATTGTTGTTTGACATGTTATTTTCGAAATTTAAGTAAACAACATATTTGTAGGTGCTAGCGGTCTGACGGCACGGTCCATACTTAATGACAAACAAGTATGCGTTTTCCTCGTTTTGCGTCTGTGTCTAACCGGTCATGAGAGATATCACTTTTACGCTGATTCATTCAAAACATTCATACATTATACTATACCTACTTAATCACATTACACTAATATTATAATTATAAGTATGTGAGTGTGTGTGTTTGTATGTTTGTTACTTCTTCTTACCTGTTAGTGCTTGTTATACTTTATAAGTATATGTTTTATAGTAGTACTGGGTGCATCGTCCTCACGTATATAAATTTATTAATGTATGTACTTTAATATTGTAAAACACCAATTTTTTTAAAAGAGTAAGTATGGAGTTTCTTGTGCGTTCTTCTCCATAACAAGCTACTTTTCCGAATGCACGGTAGAATCAATTTTTATTACTTGTAAATTTCAATTGTTAACGTTCAAAAGTAGTTGAATAAACACATTTGACTTTGACTTTCTTCACGCTCAAATGGCTGGACGGATCTGCATGAAATTTGGCACAGAGATAGATTATAGTCTGGAATAGCAACTTTTTATACCGGGAATATGTTCCCTTGAGACAATTTTCGACATTCACGCGGGCGAAGCCGCTGGCAGAAGCTAGTCCGTACATACTACATACATCCTATACTCCATTTGCGATAACATTAGAAGTTTAAAATAACCCATTTTACAGCCCGTTCAACCGATTTTGAATTCTATTGCGTTGGTGATACGACAAATGGTAGCTGTAGTAAACAGTTGGTTTTGGTAACAGGTTTATGCTTTTTACGTCATCCTTCTGTTTACGGGATAGAACTCAAAATCGGTTGAACGGTCTGTATAAAGATTTGGAAACATGTCTTATGTTATTTCAAATGGAGTTTAACTTAATTTCGAATATGAGTTTGTTTGTAAGGGTTTCAAGCCCTAACTCCTCCTTCCATCATGAAATTTCGTACAGGGTGTCCGCCGGCAGATTCTACACTTTGAACAGAACTAACGGCAACCAGCAAAGCGTCAGCGGTGGTAGGGGTATCATTCGGCGCAAGAGTGTTGCGGGTTGTTTATTAGCTACGAGTCAGCGGACGGGAGCTTACCGCGCTTTTGCGATTGAGGCGTATTTTGCGAACATGAATTCGATCAATGTGAGAGGCGTCGCTTTTGTTCTCACTGTGATATCCGACAATTAAAGGATGGTCCGTCAAACCAATTGATATGGACGTGGCTACAGAAGTTTAGAGAAACTGGATCAGTCAGAAATAAACCTTGGCCTGGACCTTCAACAACTTTTACTACTCCTGAAAACGCAGAACTTGTGAGAAGGGATATTTTACGGCAGAGGCGAAACCGTTAATGCAGAACGATACTGCGTGATGCTGGACAATTGTTTTTATACCGGAGCTGCATTGTCATGTGGGATGCTGCTACAATAACAGAACACACTTTCAGCAGGACGGGGCTACGGCACACACCACCAGGGACTCAATGACTAAAGTTAGACAACTTTTTCCGGAAAATTGATAAGTCGCTTTGGCGACATAGCCTGGCCGCCCCTAGATCACCAGATCTGACCCCGTGCGACTTTTTCCTGTGCCATCAACAATAAAGGCCCTGCAAGAAAATATCCGACGCGAGATTGTGAGTGGCAGTCCAGAACTTTACAAGCAAGTTTTCGCGAACTTGAAAGAAAGATTGCAAGAAAGGTAGCGGCTAGAAGGATTACATTTGAGTGGAGTGGATTTTAAAACTGAAATCCGCATTATTATTTTGTAAGATGATAAATAAACAACTTTGTGTTTCTTTATATTTTTACTACATTTTTTTTTTATGTATAAAATCTGCCAGCGGACACCCTGTATAAATACAGCTTACTTAGAACCTGGAAAAGGTCATAGGGAATTGTGTATTTGTGATAAGTTTTATCTCAAGGTACCCTTGAGTTAAAAATAGATTTACCGCGCGGGCGTAGCCGCGGGCAGAAGTTAATAATAGACCAGAACCTGGATTAGGACATAGGGTAGTTCCCGGGAGTATATTCGCTTAAGATAATTTTTGACTTTCACTTGGGCGTAGCAGCCGGCTTATAAATTATTTTATAAGCTTTTAAGTGTGGCTAGTAAATTATATTTTTGTGTACTGAATATTTGATAACAAGTATTACGTAAAAACCGGCCAAGTGCGAGTCTGACTTGCGCACAGTGGGTTCCGTATAAACACCAACATTCACCAAACCTACTAACGTTCATAAACAATGACAGCACTGAACATTGCTCTAACGAAGGGACAAAATTAGCTTTGCCGTTCGAAAACTGTTATCCCCATACATCATTATAACATATTTTGACTTTTCCATGTACATTTTATAAGTTGGTCGACTATTACTCGTAAACTTGTAAAGCCTACTTAGCTGTGATAGTTTTCCTTTTAATTTCGTTATATATACTACTGTCGTGAATTTTGTCACATATCCAAAAGCAACAATTTAGCTGGCAAGGGACGGATACCTGAATCGAAAAATGGTTTTCCAGACCCGTAATATTTTTGAATGGCCTATCCAATGATACCCAATACCATGGGATAGACGAGGAAAAATCATCCCCACTTTACGTGTACAGGAAGTAACCAAAAATTTTATTTTTCCTATTTTTATTTTACCACTTTGTCGGCGTGATTAATTTATTTATTTGGTTAACCAACAATTGTTTACACAGAACGTTTACAGTTTCTTAGTAGCTTCATTTATAAGTGCAACAATTAATTATAGGTTAACACCACATGCACACTTTGTGGTTATACATATTATTATTACGTATTATACATATAACAAAACATGACAACATCATTCAATAAAAAAAATACAGCAAGATTTCTGGTTAATAAGCCCATTAAGTAAAATTTTAAAACGACACAACGTATACAAATAAAAACATTAAATTTATATTAAAATAATACCAAATATTAAATTATAAAACAATACACAACATATACAATTAATATGTATATCCATGCCAAATAATAGCTTTCTAGTACTAAGAGTCTCTGAGATAAGCTGCGGACGAACGGACAGACGGACATGGTTAAATTATAAGGGTTCCTTGTTGACTACGGAACCCTAAAAATTTCAAAATAACGTAAAATTAAGTCGCCTAGATGAACAGGTTTTGGATTTGATTTCATGAGGTTCTATGCAAGTGATATTCTATCAACAGAAACGTCGCGATAGCGATTGGAATTTATTTTTGGATCCCAAGCGCGATCGAAAAGTCACGTCATCAATCCCTTACAAAATACTCAAATCAGTCAAGCCGTTTTTAGGGTTCCGTACCCAAAGGGTAAAAAGGGGCCCCTATTACTAAGACTCCGCGGTCCGTCTGTCTGTCTGTTGGTCTGTCTGTCTGTCACCAGGCTGTATCTCATGAACCGTGATAGCTAGACAGTTGAAATTTTCACAGATGATGATTTCTGTTGGCGCTATAACAACAAATACTAAAACCGAATAAAATAAATATTTAAGTCGGTCTTCCATACAACAAAGCGATTTTTTTGCCGTTTTATGCGATAATGGTACGGAACCCTTCGTGCGTGAGTCCGACACACTAGGCCGGTTTTAAGTTTTAGCCAGAGTAACGAACAGCAATTGTTTTTTTTTTTATATACAGGGAGAATTTTCCAAGTGGGTGGCCAAATCCGAAACTATGTGGAATAGCGAAAAACACTCAAAGGAGTCTCGGGTCCAATTTTGATGAAAACTTAAACTGCTCATTGGATTTTTGGAATATCAACATTTTTGTCAGGAATCGATGCGTTGATTTTGGGGAAAAAAAAACGCTACATTATTCATCATACATCATCCATTAGTGTTGCTAAAAAGAATTAAATCGTACATAAATGCTGCAAAGGTATATAACAAATTACCAGACGCCTTTAAAGATTTACCTTTAACAATGTTTAAAAAAAAGTTAACGCAATGGTTAAAAGAAAAATGCTTTTACGATCTCAATGAATATGTCAGATCGCGGTGAAGAAAACTGATATATATAATACTAGCACTCCGCCCGCGACTTCGTTCGCATGATATCGTATTTTATTCAACTAAGTAGGTACAGATGACTATTATGTGCGGTTAGTGAAGGCGACTAAAAATAAGCTATTGTTTAAGTTAGGATTTACGAAACTTTAATGACGTGTCCGATAAGTTATAGCTAAATAAAGGGCTCGTGGGTAAATAACAGTCACACTGGTCATTCGATCAAAACCTCAGTGATGAGGCTTTATAATAGGATCCATAGCGAGTACACCACTCCCCATCTAATACTATGAAGAAGACAGTGCCGTTTAGCTTACGCACGAGACTTACGATAAATATGGATTAAACTAAGGTCATTTTAAATACCCATGTATCACCCATTCTCATAAAAATCGGTGACTTTACGGAAGGTATTCATTGAATCCGACTCGGAAACACGGACAGGAAAACTGACGTAACCGACATAGCTCCAAGAATGACCAAACTTTGGTTGCATTTAGCAGGCCAGATTGTTTACTGAACAGATGGCCTAAGGGACTGAATGGTTCTGGAGTGGCGAGGTCGTTACTGGAAGATGCAAAATTGCAAGGCCTCGCTCAATTTCAACTGATGTCCTGGCGAGAGCCCTGAGTCTGCTGAATCCGAAGACCCGCCGCGATTTTTGAGTAGCATAATTTCGGGTGGAGCTAAAATTACTTTAGTATGAAAACGAATGCTGCGTAAATTACGCGACACTAAAACGTCACCCACAACTCATAAAATTACCTGCGTTTGTTTGGCCTTACACTTTTTGTTGACTTTCTGTTGTGTTTTGTTTTTGTTTGTTTGGCCCGAGACAAACGGTCCAGTTCGGTAGTTTCAAATCGACGTAGAGGTCGTCTTAGTACCGTAAGATTCTTCAAAAAACCGTTGACACCCCTAAATCATCTTCTGGGGGTAATATTGAAAAACTAATGATAGCAATTTATTTTTGATGAAGGAATAAGATTTGTATACAAATAATTAAATGTCTCCCTTTTAACCTCTTTAAAGGTTGAATTTCGAAAAATCCCTCCTTTGTGCTCCCCCACATAATAAAAAGAAGCTATGTACAGTAAAATACTTCAAAAACCTTGATCACCACCTTAATAGTATTTTGGGGATATTTCCGAAAAACTAATAATAAACAACCTACATTACTTATTAAGTTTAGTATTTGTGCCAAATTTCAAGTTTATTAACCCAAGATCTTCAACACCCTCTAAATATTTTTTTTGGGGTAGTTTCAAAAAACTAATAATGAGATCCTTTATTATTTACTTAGATTAGTATTTGTGCCAAGTTTCAAGATTATTAACTCAAGAAATAAAATTTTCCATACAAACTTTAACATCCCTTAAATCGTATTTTGGGGGTAGTTCCGAAAAACTAATGTTACCTTCATTATTTTTTCCAAGGAATTAGACTTTTCATTCAAACAAATATCTCTCGTTTGCTCCCCTACCTCATAAAAAGAAGCCTTGTACAGTAAAATTCTTCAAAAATCTTTAACACCCCCAAAATCGTATTTTAAGAGTAGTTTTGAAAAACTTGTAATGACTACCTTTACTATTTGCTGTTAGTATGTATGCGAAGTTTCAAATATATAAGCCCAACAAATTGCTACCTTTAACCCCCTTAGGGGTAGAATTTCCGGAAATCAACAAACTCATTATTTTTTTACTAATTAAGAGCGTAAACCTACGATTTCAGATGTTTTACCTTCCAAACCGAAGAAATTTCTTATAAAGTTTCAACCCCTTTGTACCACCTTAGGGGTGGAATTTCCAAAACCAATAAATACATTAATTCTTCTTATTAACCAAGAGCGTAAATCTAAAGTTTTACGTGTCCAACTTACAAACTGTAGAAATTACATACAAACTTTCAACCCCCTTTTTACCCCCTTAGGGGTAGAATTTCTAAATACCAATAAATACATTAATTATTTTTATCAACCAAGAGCCTAAATCTAAAGTTTTACGTTTCCAACTTATAAACTGTAGAAATTACATACAAACTTTCAACCCCTTTTTTACCCCCTTGGGAGTGGAATTTCCAAAAATCCTTTCTTAGTGCTCACTTACGTCACTCGAGGAACGTTTCTGCCAAATTTCATGCTTCTAGGCATAGTGGTTTTGGCTGTGCGTTGATCGATCAGTCAGTCAGTTTCTTCTTTTATATATATAGACTAGCACTCCGCCCGCGACTTCGTTCGCATGATTTCGTATTTTATTCAACTAAGTAGGTACAGATGACTTTATTATGTGCGGTTAGTGAAGGCGACTAAAAATAAGCTATTGTTTAAGTTAGGATTTACGAAACTTTAATGACGTGTCCGATAAGTTTTAGCTAAATAAAGGGTTCGTGGGTAAATAACAGTCACACCGGTCATTCGATCAAAACCTTAGTCATGAGGCTTTACAATAAGATCCATAGTGAGTACACCACTCCCCATCTAATACTATGAAGAACACAATGTCGTGGAGCTTCCGCACGAGACTTACGATAAATATGGATAAAACTTAGGTCATTTTAAATACCCATGTATCACCCATTGTCATGAAAATCGGTAACTTTAAAGAAGGTATTCATTGAATCCGACTCGGAAACACGGACAGGAAAACTGACGTAACCGACATAGCCCCAAGAATGACAAAACTTTGGTTGCATTTAGCAGACCAGATTGTTTGCTGAACAGATGGCCTAAGGGACTGAAAGGTTTTGGAGTGGCGAGATCGTTACTGGAAGATGCAACATTGCAAGGCCTCGCACAATTTCAACTGATGTCCTGGCGAGAGCCGTGAGTCTGCTGAATCCGAAGACCGATCGCGATTTTTGAGTCGCATAATTTCGGGTGGAGCTAAAATTACTTTAGTATGAAAACGAATGCTGCGTAAATTACGCGACACTAAAACGTCACCCAAAACTTTTAAAGTTACATACATTAAGTTAAGTTTGTTTGGCCTTACACTTTTTGTTGACTTTTTGTTGTGTTTTGTTTTTGTTTGCTTGGCCCGAGACAAACGGTCCAGTTCGGTAGTTCGAAATCGAGATAGAGGTCGTCTTAGTACCGTAAGATTCTTCAAAAAACCGTTGACACCCCTAAATCATCTTCTGGGGGTAATATTGAAAAACTAATGATAGCAATTTATTTCTGACCAAAGAATAAGATTTGTATACAAATAAATGTCTCCCTTTTAACCTAAAAACAACCTTTTAAAGGTTGAATTTCCAAAAATCCCTCCTTTGTGCTCCCCCACTTCATAAAAAGAAGCTATGTGTAGTAAAATACTTCAAAAACCTTGATCACCACCTTAATAGTATTTTGGGGAAATTTCCGAAAAACTAATAACAACCTACATTATTTATTAAGTTTAGTATTTGTGCCAAATTTCAAGTTTATTAACCCAAGATCTTCAACACCCCTTAAATCGTTGTTTAGGGGTAGTTTCAAAAAACTAATAATAAGATCCTTTATTATTTACTCAGGTTAATATTTGTGCCAAGTTTCAAGTTTATTAACCTAAGAAATAAGACCATACAAACTTTAACATCCCTTAAATTGTATTTTGGGGGTAGTTCCGAAAAACTAATGTTACCTTTATTATTGTTCCAAAGGAATTAAACATTTCATTCAAACAAATATCTCCCGTTTGCTCCCCTACATCATAAAAAGAAGCCATGTACAGTAAAATTCTTCTTAAATCTTTAACACCCCCTAAATCGTATTTTAGCAGTAGTTTTGATAAACTTGTAATGACAACCTTTACTATTTGCTGTTAGTATTTATGCCAAGTTTCAAATATATAAGCCCAACAAATTGCCACCTTTAACCCCCTTAAGGTTAGAATTTCCGGAAATCAAAAAATTCATTGTATTTTTTATTAATCAAGTGCGATGATCACGATTTCCGATGTTTTACCTTCCAAACCGAAGAAATTTCATATAAAGTTTCAACCCCTATGTACCCCCTTAGGGGTGGAATTTCCAAAAACCAATAAATACATTAATTTTTCTTATCAACCAAGAGCGTAAATCTAAAGTTTTACGTTTCCAACTTACAAACTGTAGAAATTACATACAAACTTTCAACCCCTTTTTTACCCCCTTGGGAGGGGAATTTCCAAACACCTAAAAAAACATAAATTCTTTTTATCAATCAAGAGAGTAAATCTAAATTTTTACGTTTCCAACTTACAAACTGTAAATATTTCTTATAAACTTTCAACCCCTTTTTACCCCCTTAGGGGTGGAATTTCAAAAAACCAATAAATACATTAATTTTTTTTATCAACCAAGAGCATAAATCTAAAATTTCACGTGTCCAACTTACAAACTGTAGAAATTACATACAAACTTTTAACCCCCTTTTTACTCCCATGGGGGTGGAATTTCCAAAAACCAATAAATACATTAATTTTGTTTTCAACCATGAGCATAAGCCAAAAATTTCACGTGTCCAACTTACAAACTGTAAATATTTCATACAAACTCTCAACCCCCTTTTTACCCCCTTAGGGGTCGAATTTGCAAAAACCAATAAACACATTATTTTTTTTTATCAACCAAGGGTGTGAATCTAAAATTTCACGTGTCCAACTTACAAACTATAGAAATTACATACAAACTTTCAACCCCCTTTTTACCCCCTTAGGGGGGGAATTTCCAAAAATCCTTTCTTAGTGCTCACTTACGTCACTCGAGGAACCTTTCTGCCAAATTTCATTTTTCTAGGCCTAGTGGTTTTGGCTGTGCGTTGATCGATCAGTCAGTCAGTTTCTTCTTTTATATATATAGATTGGTATATACCTTATAATAATTAATTGATGTTCAAAATGTACGGAATAAACACTGAGATGAAAATAGTTATGATGTTATCAATTACAATTTACAATATTTTTTTATAATAATTTATGACACTATCAATTAAATTTACAATATTTTTTATAATAGTTATGACATTGACAATTAAATTTACAATCATTTTTAATTGTATTGTTTGAACTGACATCGGTATATTAATGTAAGTCTGACATCAATTAATTTGTTCCTTATAAATCCTAATGCATGAGGTTTTCTTTTTTGTTATTTCTGTCTATTTTCTTAATTTAATAAAAATAAATTTAGGTGAAAGGACAAGTTGAAATTAAATATTTGCACACCATATCTACTGGTAGAATGTAAAGGGACCGTCATAGATTTAAGATCATACTTTGTAAACCTACATTCTAGCAAATAAATACATTTGAATTTGAATTTAAATTCTGAGCAGTAATTACGGAAAACTTAGAGAAAGATGTAATTTTTTACAAATTAATTTTTATTACTTACTCGTAGTTTCGGATTTAGCCATCCACGACCACTTGTAAAACTCAGCCTCTACAGATTCACTAAGTATTGAATAAATAAATAAAATATTATATACACTATAGTGACTCTTTACAAGGCGCAAGTCCGATCCTGCATGGAGTATTGCAGCCACCTCTGGGATGGCTCAGCTAAATATCAGCTTGCCGCGCTTGACTCGGTGGAACGCAGAGCTAAGAGACTAATTGGCGACGTCAAACTGGTGGATGCCAAGCTTCACAGCTTGGCTCATCGCCGTAAGGTTGCCTGCTTGTCGGTCTTCTACAGACTATACTTTGGCGAGTGTGCTCAGGAACTCCACGACCTCATCCCACCGGCCCCCTTCTACCATCGGACATCTAGACGCACTGCAAGTTACCATCCTCACTTAGTTGCCATTCCGCCAATTCGCACCAAGCGCTTCCAAACATCCTTCATAATGCGCACAGCAAAAGAGTGGAACTCACTGCCTGCGTCTGTGTTTCCAAACGCATACAACCCGAATCTCTTCAAAGTTAGAGTGAACAGGCTTCTTCTGGGTAGCTAACTCCATCGTCGACTTTGTCTCGTCACCTCTGACCTAGGCTAGAGTCAAGAGCAAACCCATAATAAATAAAAAAAATAAAAAAATATAAAAAAGTGACTAGTACTATGTGACTAACACAGGCGTGAAGTTATACTAAAGTTCATCATCTGCCTAGCCTTTTCCCAACTATATTGGGGTCGGCTTCCAGTCTAACCAGATTTTGCTGAGTACCAGTGTTTCGTATGGAGCGACTGCCTATCTGACCTCCACAACCCAGTAACTGGGTAACACGGTACCCCTTGGCAAGACTGGTGTCAGATCTCAAGCTTCTGACTACCCGTAACGACTGTCAAAGATCTTTAAATGACAGCCGTGCTTTCCGTGCTTTCCGAGGCACGGAGAAAACTCGGTATGTTGAAATGGTCACCCATCCACGGACCGACCTCGTCAAGCGTTGCTTAACCTTGATGATCGATCCGTGCGGCTGTTATTATTTAGCCACGAGCTTCTCCTACCTAATTATATTTGCGCAGACAAAATATAGGAAGGAAACATTGCCAAAAATATATTCGTGCCTTTATTTTAAAAAACTGTATGGTTGTTATACAGTTCTAATTAGGTAATCATTATAATTATAAGGGTTTCCTTCCGTCACGTTTGTTTTCCGTTATATGTACTAGATGATAACTTTTGAAACATTTTATTGTGTGTAGACCGTTGACTAGGTACTGCAAGACTCCAACGATTAAGGATGCATAGGTTACCAACCTTGTGGGTATTAAATGTAGCTGGCTGATTTTTTAAAGACTCATTCGTATTAAAATTAATTATCGAACAAGTGGTTCAGCGATCGGCTGCAGCGCTGCTTGTGGCGGGTTCGATGCTGGCATGGAACATAAATTTGTATAATGGCTACAAATCGTTGTTCCGGATCTGGCTGTTTGTGTTTGTGAGTTTATATCATAGGGTTTAGTACATCATATTTTTGTCAAGCGTACCGTATGCGTGTCATATAATATAATATATAATATAATATTTGATATAATCTTTATTTCAACAAAACATATTTTACAAAATTTATGTGTACGGAAATGGCTGCATTAGTTTAGAGCTGTGTCGCAGCCATTAACGCCTATCCAACCAGGGGGAGACAACAACAGTACAAAGAAATGTAAATCAAAAAAAAAATCAATTAGAAATGTCAGAATTGAGTAAATTTTACAATTAAAATCAAACTAATAATTAAAATCAATACAATAATTAAAATCAGAACAATATAGAATTAATAAGAAAATACAAATAAAAAATAATTTAAAATTAGAATTGTAATTAGCATAATAACAAACACAGAATATTAATATAATAAAAATAATAATTGAAAGCCAAATAGTATTTAAAATCAGAACAATAATTAAGATTTAAAAAATATATATCCGACTACGGCGTCGCAAAATGTTTTGGGTGGGTAATCATCCAATGTGTATTTTTTATGCTTATTTCTCGTGTATCCCGTGCGGGTCACAAATTAATATTTTTCATTCTTTCTTTCAATGACTTCTCCCGCTCTGGGTGAAGCGGGAGGGCGCGTCAGACTTTTACTGACTAAAACCCACCCGTGTTCCTTCAGTTGTTTGTGCCAGGGCCGCGGTAACACACATGTCGATTTATGCCTTATTCCCGTTTTTTTTTAATAATCATGTTAACAAATGTAGGTGAGTCATTGACCGCTATTAACATGCTAAAATGCGACAACTATGGTTATCCATTTAAATTTGGTCACCATGACCAAAATTTTGTCAGGCGAATTATCATTATTATTAGCTAGATTTATACTAACTATAGTTTAAATAATGCTACCTGCTATTTTAATGTCGTATAAAACAATGTAGAGCGCGTCCGATGGCCTATCAAAGGCTTAATGCCACTCAGAATGGACCGTTCCCCAGGTAGGAATTTGTTAATATGTACACTGTACAGGAAAGTATTAAGTAGGTCAAGTTAGATAAATAATCGTCAGAATCATACGTATGATTATGAAACCTAAGTGAGTCATAGCTCGAACATACCCACTATAAAAAGTTTTGTAACTCAAAATCTCATTTCAGCAACAAAGTAAAAAAAAATCTATGTTGATTATTCTTTATGCAGTTATATTTTAGATTCAAAAGTTTGTTTGTAGAAAAATAATATATATTTATTTATTTATAATCCACTATTATACTCCAATATGATGCTACAAGTCACCAACACACGAAAATACATAAATCTTAAATAAACTAGCAACAAAATTGTTCACAATAAAATAATAATAAATATTCATATATAAATTAATCAATTAAATTAACCATGCCAAAGTTTATAGCTCCAGGCCTCTTTCAACAAATATTTGAGCCCTTTGCATCCATTTTGTAAACTTAACGAAATACTTGCAATTTTACAGAAATTGTTTCATAAGAGTGTTAGTCAGTAAATGTACAGTAAATTGTTGGTGGGTTTAACTTATTCACGATATACCCTAGTTTGAGAAAACATCATTTCACCATGTATTTTTGTTAAAATATTATGAAATTGCGTTACAACTTTAGGTCTGTGAGACCGTTCGCGGTTATAGGTGTTACAAAATTTAGCGTCTTTTTTTAGGCCTTACGCGGATAGCGTTTTAGCCACTTACAAAATGGAGAATTTCAAGTTTTCTTTATTACAGCGAAAACAAAAGTTATATTTGAGTGAAAGTTTTATTTATTAAACACGTACATGTTGAAATTATCTATTTAAATACGAAGTTGCATGAAATGAGCAAGCAATAGGTCCATTAATTTATTTGTACTATTGAGCACGATCTTTTTTGTATCGAACCTTTTTTAAGAACAAAGCAACTCAACCAATAAAAAAAACTCTATTACTCACTAGTAAATAATAGCAATGAAAAAGTCACAGTTTGATTACAGGTGTCATTATGTGCCTAATTGTGGTGAAATTAGAGGCACTTTATGAGCAAGTGTGTTGAAAAAATAATAATACCAGCCTGTAACTGTGCCACTGCAGGGAAAAGGCTTCTTCTCATACAGAGAAAACGCGGGCATTAATCACCACGCTTGCTCTAGGCGGGTTGGAGATTTCAAACTTATATAAACTATATAAGTAAAGTTTTCCTTGATATTTTTCTTCACCGTTGTTTTCTTCAGCGATATTTAAGATAAATTTTGAAAGTCCATAATTCCATATGAATTTAAAAAGTCACATTGGTAATTGCCCGGATTTGATATCACGATAAAAAAATAGAAATAAAAATGTTTTAATGATGACGGTTGAGCACGAGAGGCGAAGTCTTAACCAATGGGCTGCCACGAAAATACATACATAGGTACCTTGATAACACAAAAAAACCATTTCCATTTTAAATTATTTTCAAACGGAACTTCTGCCCCATTTTCTGCATGTTTTATGAAATGTACCATCACGGGTGACTCGGACACAGAGGCATCTTAATATTCCATCAATACAGGAATTCCTCGACAATCCAATAGCCATGCAATCTTGGAAAAGTCGCTGGTATTCACCTTACTTCGGAGTTATAGGTGCTGCACGGTGCAAGGGTGACAATGGAGAATTGTCACTTTCACGTTACTTATTTTGTACTGGAAGCGATGACCAGGGCTTTGGGAATCCAGTGGATGCGAAGCGCATGGGGCCGATCAGTGTGGCGACGGCGACGCTTGGGGGAGGCCTATGTCCAGCAGTGGACTTTCGGCTGAAATGATGATGATTTTTTTGTACTTAGGAACCTTATTGATGGTGCTACGCAATTTAAATTGCGTCGATAGGCGATATTGCGCATGTATTTTACAAGCTTTTATTTAACTTGCAATGTATGTGTGTTCGGGTCAAATCATGCAACTGAATTTTAAAGCAGTTATTGTCCACCGATTAAGATGAAATATTTGCATACACGTTTAGTTTGGATGACAATGCATGGTTAGCTAAGTGACGTCATTCTAAATCCAATATGGCGAACAGCCCAAGATGGCGGACTAGTTATTTTTTGTGAACTGTCATGATATGGTTATCAAATAAAAGGGTTTTCTGAGAAGAATACGAAAAAAGCTTGTTTTAAAAAAGTTTTTTAATGAATAATTTTTTATAAGAAATTTTCAAGTGCAAATCGCTCGAATTGCAACGCATTGCGTCCGTATAAACGTACAAAATAATTGCATTTCACTTATAAGTAAGTCAAATCGCTTTTCGGTGTGATATAAATTGAATCAAGTAGGTCACTTACAGGTAGCATTATTCAGAAAATCAATGGTAGATATTGAAAAGCAAAGCATTCTCGTGGGTTTTCAGCTACACACTTTAAAAAATAATACTCAAATATTGTTTTAGTAGATAGGTAAAAAAAAAGAAATATATTATTATTTAATAATATTATTTAGCGCTATGGAACGCTACGGAATCAAATTATGCAGTTCCATCGCACACTTCCCCAATGTAACCGATAAAAACCGACAGACTGGCTATTTAGTGTCGATGTTCAAGGACTTTGGAGCTTTGAGGCGACCAGTGCATCGTTGTCGATAAGCCTCTTGGCCCGTCTGTCAATCGACTCAAGTGCATCAAGTTGATATTCGGCAGATCCGTCTCAGAGGTGAGAGCAGTACTCCATGCATGTCCGAACTTGCGCTTTATACAAGTTGAGCAGCTGTTCAGGCGTGAAGTACCGTCTCACCTTTGCAAGGATCCCCAACTTTTTTGCAGCCAACTGAGCCTTTGCCTTAAATGAATGGACCATTGAGGGTCGGCGTTAACGTAACACCAATAAGGTCGAGATGGTCCGTTATCGGCACGGTTACACCTCGGAAAGATGGAGCCGGGTGGGATAGGCTCTTTTTTGCGGAAAAAAGACACGCCTGGGTCTTAGCAGCATTGAAACTGTATCTAGAATGTTGCTGTGCCCGACAGGGTCCATAATTGTTTCTGTAACTATATTTACCATCTGTATGTACATTATGGATGCTATAAATTTAATTTGAATTTGAAACTGACTAGATTGCATCGCCCCATTCGGAGACTGTCTCCAAAGACAGGTTCAAGCGCTCAACCATGGCCTCCCGGAGAGACAGGATCTCAGGCTCAGTAGCCCTTGGACTGTAGAATCAATTATTGTTACTGGACGGTAGAATCAATTATTGTTACTTTATTTTTTCTTTTTTTTTTTGACTTTCAAAATTGCCGCTTAATGGCTTAATTGAATAAAGTAATTTTGATTTGATTTGATTTGACTTGCGCTGGTGCAAATTTCTGCTCCAATGGTGTAATAAATATGCTGCTAGGTGTACCAGTGCGCGGATAATCGAATAAATAAACCTACAATAACAAATTTTCTTAAAAATCGCAAGTCAATTCAAAACACCGTATCTATCCGTTCTTTATTTATCGTAGCATCGCCTCTAACATATTAGTCGTGTGGACGTATAACTCCATCCCCTGTATGTGCACAATCCATCCATCCGAAGGCGAGCCACATCCACCGCGTGCCATGAATTTTAAAAACAATAAACTTTCAGTCTGGAACACGATTTTATTTTGAAGGTTCCGTATCGTACATACGAGCTTCCATGATCGAAATCACTCGTGTAAATTTTGTTTTACCGCGCAAATGTTCAATATTTTGAGGGACAGGGAAAAGGGATAGATTTATTTGTCTTGTATAGCGCCGACCCTCTAGCACAGTGGAACCATGATAGTTTTGATACGTCGTGGTAGGTCCCCATATAGTTTTTATTTTTGATTCTCTTTAGTTTTTCGGTTACATAAATTTTCAACAATTCTATCAATAACTCCGATATTCTATCCAAATGTTATTTGAATGTTCCCGGAAAGTCGAAGCGATGGTACGCACCGTTGCGTGTTCCATCTACCTCTACGAATTACAGGCAAAATTCATTTATAGTGCGTGCAAGTAGAGGCTTTAATGACATATGTAAGCGGCATGATTTTGATCCTTTCATAACAGGTGTGTCCTCGGCCAGAAAGTGCCTGAGCCTTAGCTTTTTTAATTAGGATTTTGTATGTTCAGGTTTTTATCATTGTATGGAATATGAAATGTTAATTTAGTATGAGCTTGAATGTTATACTGTTTTGTTTTTCTTTTTTGGTAGCTGTGTTGTGTTGTTCACTCTCTTTCTTTCCAATCTATTTTCAGAAGTGATGACTTTTAATTAGCTGTCAGTCTCACGTACTATTTGTTATTCTGTTTGTTTTAGCTGTAAGTCGTCCATAATTTATAAATAAACACTTGATTTTGAAGTATGTAGCGTGCAGGCTAGACTGCATGTCATTGAATCTGCAAGCCTGTGACCTTGGTGTAGTTAATTCGCAAGCAAGTATATTTGTGGTTTTCTAATATTTAACTAACATAGCTTTATGAGTAAATTACTATTCGATAGGTCATGATAATTTCCAATAAATTATAAAAGTTATTAAATGATCGTTTTACATTTCTATTAATTAAGACATAGTTAGATGCGTCTTGACCGCCCAAGTGTTCTTTAATAGGTGACGTTTTTTATTTTTATTTTCTTCCAGACGCATCATCAGGAGTATCAAAATGAAGGTTTTTAAGACGACGACTAACGCCAACGACCTTGAGGGAACAAAATGCGCTCTCGTTTCGCACCCGCGCGACCCAAAATTTAGTAGTTTTTTGTACATTCCTTATTATTCTATGACTTTAAAAAAAAGCTTCAGATCAAAATGTAGATAATGGAATTGTCTTTGAGATGATGTTGATTTCATTAAAATACGCCCAGCGGTTTAGGTGCGATTGTCGTGTTTTTGTCCGTTTTAGACATAACTTTACAAATTAATTACACTATGTCATACGAATAAAACTCAAAATTTGCTTAGATCAAATTATTAAGAAAATGGTCTAATATAACATATATTTTTTCCAAAAAATTACGACTAGCCATTTAGACGTGATTCTCATTTTAAATCAGCAACTCAAGGGAATCGGCGCCTTAAGGGGTGATTATAATAATATAATTTATATATATGATATTTCAGAGAAATTCGAAAAATAAATGATAACTAAATAGTAAATTTTAAAAACATATAACCCGACTGCTTAAGAATTGAACTAAAAAGATGTAAACAAGAAGAAAATTATGCTGTGCAGTCGGAGGATACATATTATTATGGTTTTGCTCAGTCAGCTCGCGATTATGTATCCTCCGACTGCACAGCATAATTTTCTTCTTGTTGACGTCTTTTTATTTAACTCCTTAAGCAGTTGGGGTTTTTTAATTAACTTTTTTTATACGATAGGATCGCCTTTGACTACTATCTCGTCTGATAGCAAGCGATGATGTGGTCGACGGTGAAGCACGCTTGCCTAGAAGTAACCTATTCGCTCTTGACCCCTAGGTTGTAGCTATTAGGAAAAAACACTCGGGCAGGGAATTGCACTCCTAAGAACGCACAATGAAAGTATTCCCAAAACGCATTGTGCGTATGGGCGAGATGACCGCCTGTTTTATGTTTGTTTTTGTTTTAAGGTTTCCGTATGTATGATTGTTTTTATATTGATGTACAATAAAGTATAAATATAAATAAATAATAATCACTTAAAGTTAAAACACAACTTTAACATACGGAACCCTAATTCACATGCTATGCTTCCGAAGCACATACGTCGAGAACTAACGCTCGCGTCGTGTGATCGATTATTTAAGACGGTGAGAAATTATTAGCTCTGCTTGTAAACTTCTCTGCCAAAGTAAATTAAAAGCAAACCGTTCCATTTTGTAAATTGTTTACGTGACGTAGCATGGAGTACTTATGGGTGCATTTTTTAACACGCTTTTATTAGCTTGGTATGTATGTATCTAAATAACGGAATTTTTGAACGTGATTTTCACCCCCTTCAAAACGTCAGATTGATTTTAAACTTTTAACACTTAACAAGGACCGATGACAATGTAATAATTTAAATAGTTTGTCCCATTATCCTTACCAGGATCTTCAGGATTAGCGACTTTTTAGTTCAATTTACCATTAAAGCGTGTTTTTTAGTTTTTCTAACTAGAATTAAAGGGTGGGCGGGGGGTTTTATTTAAGGGTTTAGGCATGTTTTTATTAACTTGCTTTTATATGTGTGTCCGGCAACTTGGTGTAGATACTTATGTAACTTTGAAAACAAAGCAAATTACATTTAATGTTATTGCTGCAAGGCGTGTTAGGGCGACGATTTGCGAATCACACTATCACATTTCACACTAATATTATAAAGGCGAAAGTCTGTGAGTGTGTATGTTTGTTACTTCTTCACGCTCAAACTACTGGACGGATCTGGATGAAATTTGGCACAGGGATAGACTATAGTCTGGAATAGCACATAGGATACTTTTTATCTTATCCCGGGAATATGTTCCCTCGGTATAATTTTCGACATTCACGCGGGCGAAGCCGCTGGCAGAAGCTAGTAATATTATAAAGGCGATAGTTTGTGAGTGTGTGTGTGTGTGTTTGTATGTTTGTTACTTCTTCACGCTGTAACGGCTTAACGGATTTAGATGAAATTTAACATAGAGATAGATTATAGTCTGGAATAGCACATAGGATACTTTTTATCCCGGGAATATTTTCCCTTGGGATAATTTTCGACATTCACGCGGGCGAAGCCGCTGGCAGAAGCTAGTTAATAATAATATGGAACTACCAAGCTGGTGCGATGGTGGAGAGCGGTGGTGGCCCAGTGGTAGCGGTGGTGACTTACAAGTTCTATGTTCGAACCCTTAACTTTGTGTAAATTATTTCAACATCACTGCTCCTAAAACGGTGAAGGAAAACACCGTGAGGAAACCGCCAAGTGCTAACACAAAAAATATCGAAGATATGTGACATCCACCAAGCCGCACTGGGCCTGCGTAGTGGATTACAGCCCATTCCCTCACACAGAGAGGAGGCTTGTGTCCCAGCAGTGGGCACATTCAAATGCTGAAGATGATGATGACCAAGCTGGTCTCATGATGCAGCCGGAAGATGGCCATAGCAACTCTTCAACCAGACAAGATAGCACCATCGTGTGTAGGTAGATATATCTTAAACAATAAATAAATATCACTATGAGCCTATGCCGTCCCTCTGCAGGGGACAGGTCCACTCCCTCCTTCCGCTACTCCTGATGTTCTGTGATTTTGGACTAGTATATTGCGAAGATATCCAGCTCAACCCTCGTTCTTTGAGAAAGCTTTTTTAATGCACCCCGGTTGTGTGTATTGTATATCTGCAAATTTCTTGGACAACAACGAAGTACAACGGACAAATCCCGGCACTTTTCCCCTAAATCTAGATTATCCCTTTCCTGTGACCGACAGCTTCAAAGTTGATCGATAGCGAATATGCGGGTAGTATTGTGCCTAGATCCGGCCACAATGGACGCCGATATTACCGCCATCTTAGGTTTATGAAGACGTCGATGAACGGTCCTAACGCCCAACTTTGGACTAAACCGACTAAGTTTCAAGTTGCCGGGTTTGTAAACATAAGGAGAGGAACAGTGCGCGCGCTCGCTGAAATTACTATTTCAGTTTTGCCTGTGTCATCATCATCGTTTCAGCCGAAAGATGTCCACTGCTGGACATAAGCCTCCCTCACATCCAGCGCAATCCGCAGCCTTCACCAGGAGAGAGCTGTGCTCGGCGTTTTCATGCGTAATCTCACTAATATTATAGAGGCGAAATTTTGTGAGTGTGTGTGTGTGTGTGTTTGTACGTTTGTTACTTTTTCACGCTCAAACGGCTTGATAGATCTGGATGAAATTTGGCAATTTGGAATAGCACATAGGATACTTTTTATCACGGGAAATTGCCCAGTGCCCTTCGGGATAATTTTCGACATTCACGCGGGCGAAGACGCTAGCGGAAGCTAGTTCTAAATAAATGTATATTATCTTTCATTTCTTTTCCGGAAAACTAAGGTTACCAAAATAACCCGATTAATCCAAATCTAGTGCCTACTCCGGCAGGGCTTATTGCTCGCACTATGGATTTCGGAAGGTTCTAAAGTAGCGCTCTCCCACATCTTCTGGAACTCAGTCGGCTCATCATCTTGTTGCTGAGCATCTTGAGATTAAACGTCGTTTTTTATTACCCGACTGCCGAAGGAGGGTAATGTGTTTATCAGTCTATGTATGTTTGTATGTATATATGTATGTTTGTATGTATGTTTGTTCCTATGTGGCGTTCTAGAGACCAAACGCGTTGGCCGATTTTGATGATTCTTACGTCAATCGATTCGTCTTAATCCTGCGAGTGTCACTGGCTACATTAAAATAAAAAAACAGTTGTGGCTGATTTTGGGGCGAAAAAAAGATTTTTTTTCTTCCATACCCATTGTGTGGGGTATTAAAATAAAGGGTTTTAAGAGGCAATTTCAAAAATATATAACACTTATATGTTTAAATGTACCTAATTCTAAAAAAAATAACAAAATGTTGTAAATAAAAAAAGTTAATAAAAAAAATAAAAAAACCCGACTGCTTACTAAAAAGATGTAAAAAAGAAGAAAATCATGCTGTGCAGTCGGAGGATACATGTGGGTTTGGTCCGCCAGCTCGCGAATATGTATCCTCCGACTGCACAGCATGATTTTCTTCTTGTTTACGTCTTTTTAGTTTGCTTTCTAAGCAGTCGGGTTTTTTGATATTTTTAATTAACTTTTTTTTTTGTTTTTATTATTATTCATGACCATAGATACAAGTCTTCCAGCCGGATACTTATATGGGTTTTAACATTCTTTAGTATGCATTAGAATGCGGATGTACAGCTTGGCCAGAAAGAGTAGAAATTAAATAAATGTGAACTAATTTTTTCTACACATGGCAACATGAAAGAAATGTCAAACATCAGTCAAACTACCAAAACAATAAAAGTGTATTGTGAATTAATGTGATTTTTGGTAGATATTAAACGTATTAGTCGGTGAATTGTTATTGAAAATGGGAAAGACGATAAAAAGTGGTGCCAGAGAAGTTATTTACAATGTTTTTAAGAGGTGTTTGGAGGAATATCATGCCGGAAAACTTCTAAGAGAATTGGATGACCTTTACAAACGAGTTGCTGATATGTCAGGTATTTATTCAATCTAATTTTATATAATATACATAGTTCATGATCTAAGTTACAGTTAAAGTCGGTTTGGTCTTTAAAATATACCACATCATCGAAGTTTTTTAGGATTTAATTTAATTTTAGAGGTTATGTTTACATAGGGAAAGTACTTTGACACAGTGACTTTGTATAGAGCGACTGCAATTTTTGATAGTCACGCACATCATTCTACATTAATATTTTATTTTGATTACAGGAAACTCAGAAAGCACTGTTCGACGCAAAATAAACGAAGAAATAAAAACGAAGGCAAATTTGCAACAACAGCCAAGCATAGAGTCGGGTGTAGAATATTTAGATAGTGATTAGAAAATATATTGTTACTATAATAAAGATGTTTTTACTCTCCTAGGCTTTTTATTTAACAGTTAGAAAAATAAAAAAAATAGCATCTGATTTTACGATTTTCCCCATTCTGATTTATCTTTAAAAATACTTCAAGTATCAAATTCATTTATGTTATAGTATAAATGATGCCATATAAACGATAGTGGCGACCTCAATTTTTTTCTACTCTTTCTGGCCAAGCTGTAACAGATTCTAATGTTTTTTTTTAAATAAAAGAGACTCCATTTTCTTCGAAAACTCTAAGAATCCCTTTCTTAGAGTTTTCGAAGAAAATGGAGTACCATCAATTTAGCCGTATATTTCGTGTCAATCGAATTAATTATAAAAATTTCTTTACAGGGAAGGTTTTTATCTTAATTAGGAAGATAGAGAAAGAACTGTGATCTTAGGGTACCGGGAACTTTGCAAATTTGATTTTTGCAGAGAAATGCGCAGTCGAGCGGACGAATGTTTATTTATCTAAAGTGTGTCTTTCAGAAATAATTTTACGCACGTTGTTATTTTAATTTTTATTATATTCACTTAGCGGTCAATTTTTATTTCATGTTTTTTAAGCTACATATACTAGTAGTAGACACGCTACGATCGACAATACAAATCAAAATCTTGAAAAACCCAATTTAAAGTGTAAAATGCGAATAACTTATGAACGGCTAAACCGATTTTCATCATACACAACAACAAACAACAAACAAACAAACAACAAACAACAAACAAACAACAAAGACAAAAAAACACACACAAAGCAAACAAACAAAGTTACCTTTCCCCTATTAAGTACACCTCTTTTTTTTCCGTCGGGGGTTAAAAAAATGTCAGGTATTCGTACGACGCGCCCTTACACAATATCGGCCCGTAGATCCTCTTGTATCAGCCACCTCAGATGGATTAACAGGGGCGTTGATGGAATACCTGTGTTTTCAACTTATTTTCTTAAAAACTTTGATTGTGTTACACAACTCCGTCTAACTTGATTACAACTTCAAATAAATAAGCTTTCAATATTGTTATAGAACGCTGTTTAATATGATTTTGTTGGTTTCGGGATTCGGTTTCTGATTTGATTGATAAAATAATAATGTGTTTTGTCATTGTTGACAATAGCTTTTTATGTTGATAATTTTTAAAAGGTACTTCTTCTATTTCTTTTTTTGTGTTGATAAACTTTAAATTAAATTATGTAAGTACTGTTTTTAGCAAGTTTTATATTACCGAACGGGACATAACGGGGTGAATAGGAATGCAGGGTTGGAATGTAACTTTGGAAACATTTAAACAGTATGGTACGAAGAAGCTGGTTCCGTGATGGAGCCGGAAGGTGTCCATACCAAAGCCTCAACCAGACAAGAGAAGGAGATGGTACAACCATCGTGTTTGCGCTCATTGGATGTGTTTTGACTACATTCTTACATTTAGTAAGAATGTTTTACCTCAAAATGTTTGTTTAAGAAAACATAACCCCTTCATCGCAACGGACCCATCAATCACAGACAACAATTTAACTTTGTTTTTTTTAATACCAATTGTAATTAACAATCAATAATTTGTGTTGTGTTGTTACATGGTTGTTACCAATACAGGCCTTTTGACCGTAGCAACTGTCATCTTTATGAAGAATTGTGCGTTTTGTTTGTGTGGCATAAATATTATTTCTTGGTTTCAATAATACGAACCTGTTACGGTTTCACTACAGGACAAAAAAGTTTATTAAAAATATCAAAAAACCCGACTGCTTAAAAAGCAATCTAAAAAGACGTAAACAAGAAGAAAATCATGCTGTGCAGTCGGAGGATACATCTGGTTTTGGTCCGCCAGTTCGCGAATATATAAACTTTTTTTATTTACAACTTTTTAGTTATTTTTTTTTAGAATTAGGTACATTTAAACATATAAGTGTTATATATTTTTGAAATCGCCTCTTAAAACCCTTTATTTTGATATCCCACACGATGGGTTTGGAAGATTTTTTATTTTTTTCCCATTTTTGTTTTTTCCAATTTTAATGTAGCCAGTCACTCGCAGGATTAAGACGAATCGATTGACGTAAGAATCATCAAAATCGGCCAACGCGTTTGGTCTCTAGAACGCCACATAGGAACAAACATACATACATACATACATATATACATACATACATACATACATACATAGACTGATAAACACATTACCCTCCTTCGGCAGTCGGGTAAAAAGCTTCTACTCATTCAGAGAAGACACGAGAATTAATCACCCGGCTTGCTCAATGCGTGTTGGCGATTTCAGATTCAAACTGTGTAAAAGTCCAGTGAATTCTGCAAAGCAAACAAGTTGGAACCTTCCCAAAAACGACTTTTCGTATTGCATATTACACTCTGAAACGGAAAGGTTATGCTCCTTTCATTACCAATATTTTGACGTAGAATTGATTGTAAAAGAATGAATGAAAGCGGAAGAATCGAGATAAAACTTCACTATTGGTATTGTGTAATGCAAATGTCATATATTTGACAAGCGTTAAACATACGTGGTATCTCTAAGGAGTCTGTGTTCAACTCAAAGGAGGATTTGGAAAGCCAACGCTAGCTTTCCAAATTAGTTTCGCAATACCGAAAAAGTTGAAAGAAATGATTCTGATTCTTTGAAAGAATCGACTTGTTTCCTTTGCATAATTCACTTAGGCAGTTAGGCTGCAGGTTTCCTCACGATGTTTTCCTTCGCTATTGTCAGCGAAGTCCAAGATAAAATTAGAAAGCACATGTGGATTGAAAAAGTTACTATGGTACTTGCCTGGATTTGAACTCACGACCTCAAGCACAAGAGACGAGGTGTTAACCACTAGGTCACAATGATGTTTTGTTTGTGAGGAATAAATTAATATTCCTCCTTTCAAATAA
The DNA here is from genome assembly GCA_945859665.1 of Anorthoa munda. Lineage (NCBI taxonomy): Eukaryota > Metazoa > Arthropoda > Insecta > Lepidoptera > Noctuidae > Anorthoa > Anorthoa munda. The sequence continues at coordinate 10,023,176 of OX243894.1, forward strand.
TTCATTCTCCTTTATCAGGCGAGATAGTGGTCAAACGCGAGCCTACAGAAAAAAAAAACTTTTCCCATACGAGAAAACAACAGCCCTCTCTACTTTACAACCTTCCTAATTTCAAACAAATTCCGCCATCAAAAATAGGTGCTTTGTTTTAAAATGTACCGAGACAAAGGCTGGGGTCACTCGGATCAAATATTCAAAAGTCTTGCCTGTGTTTGTACATAAATTCGGATCAAAATTCTGTGAAGTGCGACTCGGAGTGGCTGATGCATGTTTTATTGATGTACGGCCGTGTGAGGAAGCGTACCGTCGCATACGTGCAAACAGTACATATTTTAAAGTGTCCAACACTATTTGATCTGTAAGTCTGTTTAGTTTCGGTTCGTGGGCGTTTTTAGAGGATATTTTACGTTTTGGGTCACCTCTACGTCCTGGAGCTTGTTTTATTGTTTTTCAATAGTTTAGTATCAATTGGACACCTTTGCTGTTTAATATTGAAAATTTAAACAAAGAAGTAAGTAATACACGCCCCTAATACATTTATGTAAGTTTTGCCTTCATATAATTCTGATTTTAAAAATCTTGTGGCAGTTCACATATATTTCTCGCCAAAGTTCTTGGTCGACCTGAAGTTGGCTACACGTTCTATCAACGATGGCGGTTGTCGAAATGCCAAAATGTAAGGGACTGTTCTTGTGACATTACGATTTCACTGATATGTGTATTATTAGTTTACTAGGCCCACCCATGTTCTTTCAGTTGCTTGTGCCAAAAGGTGTCCCCCGCGGCAACGCTCCTGTCAACTGGCTACCCTACTCTGCCTACCTACCTACCCTATCCAACCTTCCCTACCCTATCTTCCCTACCCTACCCTATCCTACATACATTTTTTACCATTTTTTTCATCCATATGTCCTTTCTCAGGATTCCATCTATCTCCTTGCCAAATTGCATTGAATTCCGATCAGTGGTTTAGGCGTGAAAAGGTAACAGACAGAGAGATAGACATACCGATTATACCAAGACAATGGTCTCCAATTTAATAACCACATGAGACTCGAGAAGTTCAAATAGTTCAAACTTAACGATTATTGCAAACATTGAAAGTATTATATGGTTAGTACAAGCAGATCTTAAGCAAGTTAGATTAAACTAGGGTAAAATCTCCAGTGGATTTAACTTCAGCTTGCCCCCATTCATTGTGGTTTGTTACTATGGGAACAAGTTGGGTTGCAAGTCATTTGTTTTTAACCCCCGACGGAAAAAGAGGAGTGTTATAAGTTTGACGTGTGTAGCTGTGTGTTTGTGTATCTGTCTGTGGCATCATAGCTCCTAAATGGATGAACCGATTTTGCCTTAGTTTTCTTTGTTTAAAAGGTTTACATTATCGGAAGTGTTCTTATCTTTGATAAAAATCGCTTTAGCCGTTCTACAGTTATGGGCGTTTTACTGTTTGAATCGGGGTGTTTTCGCAAGATATCGTGTCCTAATTACGTGTTCAATAGATTATCGATAGCAAACATAGCTAATAAAACTTTTGAAAAAGTCACCTTTAAAACAAATAAATAACGAGATCAAAATCGGTTCATCCGTTTAGGAGCTATGATGCCACAGACATATACACAGATACACAGGTCAAACTTATAACACCTCTCTTTTTCTGTCGGGGGTTATAAAGTAGCTTTTGTCACTTAGGAATAATTTAGATTTCCATAGGTGAAAGAATTTTTAAAATCGGTTAAGCAGTTTTTGAGTTTATCCATTACAAACAAATAAACAAACAATCAAATCTTTCCACTTTATATTCGTGTAGACAAACCAATGCTTCGTTGTTCTAGTGGTTCCAAGAGCTACTGCTGGACATGAGGTACCGGCAGGCTTATTACGTATCTTTTTCAAGAGAAAAACGATAGCGATTTTTGCGCAATAATTGCTCTTCCATACAGAAGTTTTAGAGTTGTTGGCGGTTTTTTTTTTTAATAAATGCATTTGACAAACAGCGAGCGATTAACAAATGATTGTGTAGGAGCTTACTATACCTTCACTGCAGGTAATTCCGACTTTTATGACGTTTGATCGCTATCGTTTTGCTCTTGCAAAAGATACGTAATAAGCCTACGGGTTCGATTCCCGGGTCAGCCAAAGAGTTATTGGTTTTTTCCATCTGGAATTTCTCAGCAGCAACCCTGAGTACAGATTCGTGCTTGATTGATAGCAATAGGGTTACCCACTATTACACGGGAATTAAACATGTCTGGCGAAATTTCAATATACTATTAGGTCCACCCAATAGCAATTTCATGGAAAAAATACTGGAGCTATAAAGAAATTATGAAGAACAACAAGATAAGCATGAATTTGAAAAGAAAGTTGTACGATCAAACTTGGTCTCTACGGACAAAAGATGGAGAGAAGCATATCTAATATATATAAATCTCCTGTCACGATGTTTGTCCGCGATGGATTCCTAAACTAATAACCGATTTTAAATTAAATTGGCACACCGTGAGCAGTCTGGTCCAACTTGAGATATGGGGTAGGGTAGGGTAGGGTAGGTAGGGTAGGGTAGGTAGGGTAGGTAGGGTAGGTAGGGTAGGTAGGGTAGGTAGGGTAGGGTAGGGTAGGGTAGGGTAGGTAGGGTAGGTAGGGTAGGGTAGGTAGTTAGGGTGGGGTAGGTAGGGAAGGTAGGGTAGGTAGGGTAGGTAGGGTAGGTAGGGTAGGTAGGGTAGGTAGGGTAGGTAGGGTAGGTAGGGTAGGTAGGGTAGGTAGGGTAGGTAGGGTAGGTAGGGTAGGTAGGGTAGGTAGGGTAGGTAGGGTAGGTAGGGTAGGTAGGGTAGGTAGGGTAGGTAGGGTAGGTAGGGTAGGTAGGGTAGGTAGGGTAGGTAGGGTAGGTAGGGTAGGTAGGGTAGGTAGGGTAGGTAGGGTAGGTAGGGTAGGTAGGGTAGGTAGGGTAGGTAGGGTAGGTAGGGTAGGTAGGGTAGGTAGGGTAGGTAGGGTAGGTAGGGTAGGTAGGGTAGGTAGGGTAGGTAGGGTAGGTAGGGTAGGTAGGGTAGGTAGGGTAGGTAGGGTAGGTAGGGTAGGTAGGGTAGGTAGGGTAGGTAGGGTAGGGTAGGTAGGGTAGGTAGGGTAGGGTAGGGTAGGTAGTTAGGGTGGGGTAGGTAGGGAAGGTAGGGTAGGTAGGGTAGGTAGGGTAGGGTAGGGTAGGTAGTTAGGGTAGGTAGGGTAGGTAGGGTAGGTAGGGTAGATGAATGTTTGGTGTTTTTATGGCAAAACAAAGTTTGCCGGGTCAGCTAGTTGGGTATAAAATTGTCCGACAGAATTACAAATGAAGAAATTAGGAAGAAAACCAAAATAGCTGACATAGTAGAGAGAATTAGAAGTCTGAAATGGAAATGGGCGGGCCACATCTGTAGATTGGAAAACGAAAGATGGACAAAGAAAATCATAGAGTGGGTACCTAGAGATGGAAAAAGAAAACGAGGAAGGCCGCGGAAACGCTGGGAAGATATATTTAAAGAAAGATGTGGACCAGACTGGAGGAGACTAGCTAGAGATAGGGAAAAATGGAGTAAGTTGGGGGAGGCCTACGACGCAGAGGCGACTGCCATAAATAATTAATTCCACGTGCATGCTACAATAATAATTTATATATATATAATAATTTATCGCAAATAATAACAAATAATATTCAATAAAGATTTAATGAAAACCACAAGGTGGAATACCAATTTATGTATTAGTAATACTTAATAATAATTTAATAATAATACATCAGTATTTTAACTACTTAAATTCTTTTATTCCAATCATCTCGCATCTAAAAGTAATTAATGTATGGCCAATCAAGGGATCATACAGATGGTGCCAACACAGGGCGAGTCACTACGCTTAATAGGAAATTCATGCGATACTGGTAATTAGGAGAGGGGTCCTGCCAGCGATTAGAGCATTCCATAGTTAGAATCGAACTTTACCAGCTATCACCAATAATATAATAGTGATGAATCCAGCCCTCCTATAGGACTAACCTGAACAAGTTTGCTCCCTTGTAAATATTATATCAAACTAGCTGATGCCTGCGGCTTCGCTCCCGTGGACCACTCCACAGGACCCGTTTTCCGGGTTAAAAAATAGCCTATGTCACATAGGAATAATGTGGCTTACTATTGGTGAAAGAATTTTTAAAATCGGTCCTGTAGTTTCGGAGCCTATTCGGTACAAACAAACAAACAAATCTTTCCTCTTTACAGTTTTGGTATAGATGAGTTACTCGTAGATATATTTCACTGTAGCCTGATGAAGTTCTCAAGATTAATCTTGAGAGATTAGCGCTGAAGTGCATTGAAAATGTTGAAAAATGATTTTAATTATATTTTTAGTTAGATTACAATGGTATTTTAATTGTATATTATCCCTTTCCTTTGACCGACAGCTTCAAAGTTGATCGATAACGAATATGCGGGTAGTATTGTGCCTAGATCCGGCCACAATGGACGCCGATATTACCGCCATCTTAGGTTTATGAAGACGTCGATGAACGGTCCTAACGCCCAACTTTGGACTAAACCGACTAAGTTTCAAGTTGCCGGGTTTGTAAACATAAGGAGAGGAACAGTGCGCGCGCTCGCTGAAATTACTATTTCAGTTTTGCCTGTGTCATCATCATCGTTTCAGCCGAAAGATGTCCACTGCTGGACATAAGCCTCCCTCACATCCAGCGCAATCCGCAGCCTTCACCAGGAGAGAGCTGTGCTCGGCGTTTTCATGCGTAATCTCACTAATATTATAGAGGCGAAATTTTGTGAGTGTGTGTGTGTGTGTGTTTGTACGTTTGTTACTTTTTCACGCTCAAACGGCTTGATAGATCTGGATGAAATTTGGCAATTTGGAATAGCACATAGGATACTTTTTATCACGGGAAATTGCCCAGTGCCCTTCGGGATAATTTTCGACATTCACGCGGGCGAAGACGCTAGCGGAAGCTAGTTCTAAATAAATGTATATTATCTTTCATTTCTTTTCCGGAAAACTAAGGTTACCAAAATAACCCGATTAATCCAAATCTAGTGCCTACTCCGGCAGGGCTTATTGCTCGCACTATGGATTTCGGAAGGTTCTAAAGTAGCGCTCTCCCACATCTTCTGGAACTCAGTCGGCTCATCATCTTGTTGCTGAGCATCTTGAGATTAAACGTCGTTTTTTATTACCCGACTGCCGAAGGAGGGTAATGTGTTTATCAGTCTATGTATGTTTGTATGTATATATGTATGTTTGTATGTATGTTTGTTCCTATGTGGCGTTCTAGAGACCAAACGCGTTGGCCGATTTTGATGATTCTTACGTCAATCGATTCGTCTTAATCCTGCGAGTGTCACTGGCTACATTAAAATAAAAAAACAGTTGTGGCTGATTTTGGGGCGAAAAAAAGATTTTTTTTCTTCCATACCCATTGTGTGGGGTATTAAAATAAAGGGTTTTAAGAGGCAATTTCAAAAATATATAACACTTATATGTTTAAATGTACCTAATTCTAAAAAAAATAACAAAATGTTGTAAATAAACCCTACTCTGCCTACCTACCTACCCTATCCAACCTTCCCTACCCTATCTTCCCTACCCTACCCTATCCTACATACATTTTTTACCATTTTTTTCATCCATATGTCCTTTCTCAGGATTCCATCTATCTCCTTGCCAAATTGCATTGAATTCCGATCAGTGGTTTAGGCGTGAAAAGGTAACAGACAGAGAGATAGACATACCGATTATACCAAGACAATGGTCTCCAATTTAATAACCACATGAGACTCGAGAAGTTCAAATAGTTCAAACTTAACGATTATTGCAAACATTGAAAGTATTATATGGTTAGTACAAGCAGATCTTAAGCAAGTTAGATTAAACTAGGGTAAAATCTCCAGTGGATTTAACTTCAGCTTGCCCCCATTCATTGTGGTTTGTTACTATGGGAACAAGTTGGGTTGCAAGTCATTTGTTTTTAACCCCCGACGGAAAAAGAGGAGTGTTATAAGTTTGACGTGTGTAGCTGTGTGTTTGTGTATCTGTCTGTGGCATCATAGCTCCTAAATGGATGAACCGATTTTGCCTTAGTTTTCTTTGTTTAAAAGGTTTACATTATCGGAAGTGTTCTTATCTTTGATAAAAATCGCTTTAGCCGTTCTACAGTTATGGGCGTTTTACTGTTTGAATCGGGGTGTTTTCGCAAGATATCGTGTCCTAATTACGTGTTCAATAGATTATCGATAGCAAACATAGCTAATAAAACTTTTGAAAAAGTCACCTTTAAAACAAATAAATAACGAGATCAAAATCGGTTCATCCGTTTAGGAGCTATGATGCCACAGACATATACACAGATACACAGGTCAAACTTATAACACCTCTCTTTTTCTGTCGGGGGTTATAAAGTAGCTTTTGTCACTTAGGAATAATTTAGATTTCCATAGGTGAAAGAATTTTTAAAATCGGTTAAGCAGTTTTTGAGTTTATCCATTACAAACAAATAAACAAACAATCAAATCTTTCCACTTTATATTCGTGTAGACAAACCAATGCTTCGTTGTTCTAGTGGTTCCAAGAGCTACTGCTGGACATGAGGTACCGGCAGGCTTATTACGTATCTTTTTCAAGAGAAAAACGATAGCGATTTTTGCGCAATAATTGCTCTTCCATACAGAAGTTTTAGAGTTGTTGGCGGTTTTTTTTTTTAATAAATGCATTTGACAAACAGCGAGCGATTAACAAATGATTGTGTAGGAGCTTACTATACCTTCACTGCAGGTAATTCCGACTTTTATGACGTTTGATCGCTATCGTTTTGCTCTTGCAAAAGATACGTAATAAGCCTACGGGTTCGATTCCCGGGTCAGCCAAAGAGTTATTGGTTTTTTCCATCTGGAATTTCTCAGCAGCAACCCTGAGTACAGATTCGTGCTTGATTGATAGCAATAGGGTTACCCACTATTACACGGGAATTAAACATGTCTGGCGAAATTTCAATATACTATTAGGTCCACCCAATAGCAATTTCATGGAAAAAATACTGGAGCTATAAAGAAATTATGAAGAACAACAAGATAAGCATGAATTTGAAAAGAAAGTTGTACGATCAAACTTGGTCTCTACGGACAAAAGATGGAGAGAAGCATATCTAATATATATAAATCTCCTGTCACGATGTTTGTCCGCGATGGATTCCTAAACTAATAACCGATTTTAAATTAAATTGGCACACCGTGAGCAGTCTGGTCCAACTTGAGATATGGGGTAGGGTAGGGTAGGGTAGGTAGGGTAGGGTAGGTAGGGTAGGTAGGGTAGGTAGGGTAGGTAGGGTAGGTAGGGTAGGGTAGGGTAGGGTAGGGTAGGTAGGGTAGGTAGGGTAGGGTAGGTAGTTAGGGTGGGGTAGGTAGGGAAGGTAGGGTAGGTAGGGTAGGTAGGGTAGGTAGGGTAGGTAGGGTAGGTAGGGTAGGTAGGGTAGGTAGGGTAGGTAGGGTAGGTAGGGTAGGTAGGGTAGGTAGGGTAGGTAGGGTAGGTAGGGTAGGTAGGGTAGGTAGGGTAGGTAGGGTAGGTAGGGTAGGTAGGGTAGGTAGGGTAGGTAGGGTAGGTAGGGTAGGTAGGGTAGGTAGGGTAGGTAGGGTAGGTAGGGTAGGTAGGGTAGGTAGGGTAGGTAGGGTAGGTAGGGTAGGTAGGGTAGGTAGGGTAGGTAGGGTAGGTAGGGTAGGTAGGGTAGGTAGGGTAGGTAGGGTAGGTAGGGTAGGTAGGGTAGGTAGGGTAGGTAGGGTAGGTAGGGTAGGTAGGGTAGGTAGGGTAGGTAGGGTAGGTAGGGTAGGTAGGGTAGGTAGGGTAGGTAGGGTAGGTAGGGTAGGTAGGGTAGGTAGGGTAGGTAGGGTAGGTAGGGTAGGTAGGGTAGGTAGGGTAGGTAGGGTAGGTAGGGTAGGTAGGGTAGGTAGGGTAGGTAGGGTAGGTAGGGTAGGTAGGGTAGGTAGGGTAGGTAGGGTAGGTAGGGTAGGGTAGGTAGGGTAGGTAGGGTAGGGTAGGGTAGGTAGTTAGGGTGGGGTAGGTAGGGAAGGTAGGGTAGGTAGGGTAGGTAGGGTAGGGTAGGGTAGGTAGTTAGGGTAGGTAGGGTAGGTAGGGTAGGTAGGGTAGATGAATGTTTGGTGTTTTTATGGCAAAACAAAGTTTGCCGGGTCAGCTAGTTGGGTATAAAATTGTCCGACAGAATTACAAATGAAGAAATTAGGAAGAAAACCAAAATAGCTGACATAGTAGAGAGAATTAGAAGTCTGAAATGGAAATGGGCGGGCCACATCTGTAGATTGGAAAACGAAAGATGGACAAAGAAAATCATAGAGTGGGTACCTAGAGATGGAAAAAGAAAACGAGGAAGGCCGCGGAAACGCTGGGAAGATATATTTAAAGAAAGATGTGGACCAGACTGGAGGAGACTAGCTAGAGATAGGGAAAAATGGAGTAAGTTGGGGGAGGCCTACGACGCAGAGGCGACTGCCATAAATAATTAATTCCACGTGCATGCTACAATAATAATTTATATATATATAATAATTTATCGCAAATAATAACAAATAATATTCAATAAAGATTTAATGAAAACCACAAGGTGGAATACCAATTTATGTATTAGTAATACTTAATAATAATTTAATAATAATACATCAGTATTTTAACTACTTAAATTCTTTTATTCCAATCATCTCGCATCTAAAAGTAATTAATGTATGGCCAATCAAGGGATCATACAGATGGTGCCAACACAGGGCGAGTCACTACGCTTAATAGGAAATTCATGCGATACTGGTAATTAGGAGAGGGGTCCTGCCAGCGATTAGAGCATTCCATAGTTAGAATCGAACTTTACCAGCTATCACCAATAATATAATAGTGATGAATCCAGCCCTCCTATAGGACTAACCTGAACAAGTTTGCTCCCTTGTAAATATTATATCAAACTAGCTGATGCCTGCGGCTTCGCTCCCGTGGACCACTCCACAGGACCCGTTTTCCGGGTTAAAAAATAGCCTATGTCACATAGGAATAATGTGGCTTACTATTGGTGAAAGAATTTTTAAAATCGGTCCTGTAGTTTCGGAGCCTATTCGGTACAAACAAACAAACAAATCTTTCCTCTTTACAGTTTTGGTATAGATGAGTTACTCGTAGATATATTTCACTGTAGCCTGATGAAGTTCTCAAGATTAATCTTGAGAGATTAGCGCTGAAGTGCATTGAAAATGTTGAAAAATGATTTTAATTATATTTTTAGTTAGATTACAATGGTATTTTAATTGTATTTTATTGTGTTTAATTGTATTTATAATTGTATGATTGATTGTATTACAATTGATATTTCAATTGTAATATTTTAGTGTATTTTAAATTGTATTTAATGGTATTTTAAATTGTATTTCTATAAGTCCTAAAATCTTTGTGGTAGTAACATCGCATTGGCGTTATAGCTGTTAAGGTGTTACTTACATAATTTTGAATAAATAAATACATATATAAAAAATCCTTTTTCCAGCTTAGGAAACAAGAGCTAGACTCACAAAGAGAGAAAGTTGCTCATGTTTGTTCACTATCTCAGCTAATGGTGAGCGACGATCAAGCACGTGTCATGCCTAGAAAAAGCCTATCCAATCTTGACCTAAGGGTTAAAACTAACAGAAACACAAATTCCAGCAGGGAATTCCAGTCCTTAGCATAAAGTTTCAGCAAGTGATACCAACCCTCAGCTTAGAAACTGAGTTCACAAGATTCGATCGAGTTCCAGTAGTAACGACTAGTTTGTAGTACAAAGTTAACCCCTCAAAGGCTGATGTTTATCTTTACAACAAATAAAACGGACTAAGTTCCTGAAGGTTCTATAACTATGAGCCCACTACAGCCTTTTGTTGGAACTTGGAACACGCTATTCGCCCGTGACAGTGGACAGAGACTATTGAAGATCATAGGCTACTTATCTATCTTACAGATATGTACAAGTTTATATGTGCGATTATATTTGGTACTTAAGATTGATACGACTTTTTCAATTCATATCACACGAGCTCAAAGTTCACAAACTTTGAGCTAGTGGCTAAATAAAAACAGCCGCACGTGTGGATCTTCAAGGTTAAACCACGCTTGACGAGATCGGTCCGTGGATGGGTGACCATTTCAACATACCGAGTTTCCTCCGTGCCGTCATTTGAAGATCTTTGACAGTCGTTACGGGTAGTCAGAAGCTTGAGATCTGACACCAGTCTTGCTAAAGGGTATCGTGTTACCCAGTTACTGGGTTGTGGAGGTCATATAGGCGGTCGCTCCATGTAAAACACTGGTAGTCAGCTGAATCCGGTAAAACTGGAAGCCGACAACAATTGGGAAAAAGGCTAGGCAGATTGATAATTTGAACTTTCTAAGATTACCTTGGACATCGCTGGCAACGGTGAAGGAAAATATTGCAAGGACTGGACTTATAATTAGTTTCCAATTTCGAAGTGGCCTCGTTCCTTCTCTATATGAGACGAGGCCTTGGGCTTGCAGGGGGACAGTAACAGGTTGGTATTATTATATTGTAAGTTAAGTATTAACCGGTTGAATAACGTAATTACCGAAACAATTAAAAAGCCATTGAGTTTCGCATAGATGCATGTTTTAGGGAAGTATTCCCGTTTGAGCACCTATTTTTAGAGCACCTATGCTTTGAGCACCAAAGGTATTCCCACTTGAGCACAAATGATTAAGTGAACTTTTATGGTTATGATGATAATTATTTAGGTAATTATCAATTAATAACATTATGCAATAAAACTGCTGCTTTTTATCAATATGATTTAGGTATTTTACACTAGAAGCTACCGCAACGTAGGTGCTCAATGGGGAATGAAATCATAATTTATTTTTTGGTCGCCTTTGAGCACCAAGCTATTATTGTGATTGGTACATAAATGGGAATACCTTTGGTGCTCAAAGCATAGGTGCTCTAAAAATAGGTGCTCAAACGGGAATACTTCGTTTTAGGCACTGTTGGGAATTCAACCCAACACTTCGGGCGGCCGGAGCGCGCTGTCTACGCTGCACACACATCAGCGTGACCCACACGGCGATGGTGTGTGAGTGCGCACTGTGCGCAGCGCGGCTCGGCGAACACTCGCAACCACGGACGCCACCGCGACAGTCGACACCTCTCTCTTCTTAAACTCCAATTGTTTGTCCGGGAAAGTTTACTGTAATTTAAATATAACGGCTTTAAAACCAACCGCCTTTTTATAAAGTCCACTCATCTCTTCATCCACGAGCTAACAGGCACTCCAGGGTAATCTACAAATCGGCGGTGGCGACCTCTCGCGTCCGGCCCTGGTTCAGGCCATGGTACAGGGTGAGAGGGCATCGGAAGCTGTCTCCTCCTTCTGCGAAACAGTAATGCTCGCAAAGGAGGAGGCGCAACGCGTGAGGGAGACGCAAAGGAGACGCCCTCACGGCCTTAGCCACCGCAGGAGACGTCAGGAGTCGCAAGCCGTCCGATAAGGACCAAGCCCGAGTTTACTGCGCGTAGTGTTGCACGCGCGCCTCAAATAGGTGTCAGCAAAAGTGACGGGGCCTGCTAGAGCTGATGCCTGTCTGGGTGATTTCCCACCCAATGAAAAAAAGGCTTTATCTACAAAGTACCTACTCATCGTTATGAACAACAGAACGTCCAGAAATTTCTATAAAAATATAGCTGTCCTATGGTACATTTTTAGCAAGTCGATTTATATGAAAACAAGTGTATCAGGTTTGGTCCCCACAGAACAGAGAAATAGAAAGTTTTTTGAAATAGAGGCCTTGGGTGCGAGTTTTTACTCACACTCAAACGCGTTAACGGACACGTCAATTTGTATTGAAACTAGATAAGTCGCATTGAGAAATTTGCGCTGAAAAAGTAGCTGATTTCTGTTTTTAGCTCGTGAAACTTGTAGGGGCTCAGTGCTACAATTACTTACACTTACACCACATTGACAATTTTGAAGAATCTAAAAGATAACTTACATAGTAATAAGCGCTAATTATTAATACAAGTGAGTGAGTGCATAAAATCGATAATATAATAAATTAGGTAAAATGTATTAAAAATTGGTAAAAAAATATAAAATTTATAAAATTAGTAATACTAAAAACAGCTTAAAAAAAAGTAAAAATAGGTAAAATATACAATAGATTTAATTAATAAAATTGATTAAGTTAATAAAATATACAAAATTATATGTACCAAAACATCGACTACCGGAAAGCAAGTTATTTTTCGCTTTGTTGTCTTTTGTTTTGGAAGTCGGTTTAGTTTTATTGTTAAAAAGTTTTTATTTTTATTTGAGTCAAACACATCAACAAAAAACCGGCCAAGTGCGAGTCGTACTCGTGCACGAAGGGTACCGTACCGCTATCGCAAAAAAGCCAAAAACAAACACGTTTCTTGTATGGGAGCCCCACTTAAATATTTATTTTATTGTTTTTAGTATTTCTTGTTATAGCGTCAACAGAAATACATCATCTGTGAAAATTTCAACTGTCTAGCTATTACGGTTCATGAGATACAGCCTGGTGACAGACGGACAGACAGACAGACAGACAGACAGACGGATCGTGGAGTCTAAGTAATAGGGTACCGTTTTTACATTTGGGTACGGAACCCTAAAAATGATGGATAATTATGGACTTTGCACAGGAAGTCTCATATTTTTACCAATTAATCTGAAGTTCATTAAATACACAAAAGATTAAGAAAATTGCAAAGATACCAAACAATAATTATATTTTAGTTACCACAACGTTTAAATTCCTTTGTAATATTATCTACTGACCCTTATCATCTGATAAGGCTAACCGCAAACAGAGTTATAAGTGGTTAGACATGACATAGAATAACTTGCTACTATATTTAAAGTATTCGAGATAATAATCAAAATTTGGAATAATAAACTTCATGCCATTCAAGACAAAGTTCAAATTCTATTGCCCCTTAAACTATTTTTACGGTCTTTTGTTATAAATTATCACCTGAAAATCAACTTAAAATACACAACGCTAAAGTCTTACTTGAGTTAGTGGCGATGTATTGAAATGGTCTAGAACTATGGATGCAAGTTTAAATTAATTGCAGTCAATTAAGGTGCTGACTACAGGTAATTTGAAGTGATTATGAGAAAGAGATAGCAGTATTTCAGTCACGTGGGTTAATGAGAGGGGGTATAGAGCTATGTATGGAAATAATTAGACGGTGATATCGTGTTCATAACTTTATAAAATTAGAACAAGTCTAAAGGTGCGAGTTCACCGCGACACGTGACCGAGGCAGGAGACGCGTGACAGAATATCACAAGCCGGTCTCGCTCACGGATGAGTGGTGTCGCGTGTCGCGCTCGAAATGCCCGAACATTTTGTCATTTAACAATTAAATAACCATTTTTTTGTTTGATTCAAATTCAAAGTCAAATATATTTATTTCAACTAGGCCAATAAGCGGCACTTTTGAACGTCAAACAAAAATGAAAATTTACGAGTTATCCTCTTGAGTGTCCATCGCGCCAAATCTAATGCTAATTGACACTTGAATCATTATAAAAATTGATTCTACCGATTGATTTCCATATTGAAAACGATACTTTTGGCCTCTTCTATATTAATATTATAAAGAGGAAAGATTTTTTTGGTTGTTTGTTTGTTTGTACCGAGTAGGCTCCGAAACTACTGGACCGATTTAAAAAATTCTTTCACCAATAGAAAGCTACGTTATTCCTGAGTAACATAGGCTATTTTTTTATCCCGAAAAAGGGTCCTGTGGGGTGGCCCACGGGAGCGAAGCCGCGGGGAACAGCTAGTGTTTTATATAATTCGTTGATAGCAAATCTTTGTTTATTTTTATACTAGTAATTTAATCATATCGTCGTATTCTCCTTCGTCCAATAGTAATTTGATAACTCGGCTTGCCAATGGCAATGTGGAATAATAATTTTCTTATTTATAATAATAGTTTTTTAATATAACTGATTTTACGACTAAAATCAAGAAGAGTTAGTGTGCGACACATGCCTTGGTCTCGCCCGCCAACACACACCCGAAGACCGCGACGCGCAACCGAGGGAGGCTGCGGCTATGGAGAAGAACGGACAAGAAACTCCACACTTACTCTTAAAAAAAAAGTGTTTTACAATATTTACATACATACATTACTTCATATACGTGAGGACGGTGCACCCAGACTAACACTATTATATTTTATATTACAAGCACAAACTGGTAAATTCATTCATTTGATAAATAGGAACATGGTTCTCACAATGTAAGCATAGGTAAATTACCTAATTCAACAACAACGAAAAAATAACAATACTATAATTATGAGGATATAAATTAACCAGTTTGATTTTGTCTACACTAAAGATTGCCCTATAGAGCTGGATCTGTATGTTTTCATACATACTTATCTTGAATCCATCATCATCATCATATCAGCCGAAAGACGTCCACTGCTGGACATAGGCCTCCTCCAAGCGTCGCCACATTGACCGGTCCCGTGCGTCCCGCATCCCGCGGATTTCCGCAACCTTCACCAGGTCATCGGTCCACCTGGTGGGAGGCCTTCCAACGCAACCACCAGCTGGCTATGACCAGTGTCTGTTACCTATGGCTCTGAGACGTGGACGCTTACAATGGGCCTCATCAGAAAGCTAACGTACAGTCACCCATAGGGCAATGGAGAGGGCTATGCTCGGAGTTTCCTTGCGTATTCGAATCAGAAATGTAGAGATCCGCAAGAGAACCAGGGTTACTGACATAGCTCGCGAATTGCGAAACTTAAGTGGCAGTTGGCAGGGCACATTTCTCGCAGAACGTATGGCCGGGGCAGAAAAGTTCTGGAGTGGCGACCGCGAACCGGAAGACGTTATCTTGAATATAATCATCTAATTTGTAATATGCTTGATATCGAATCCAAACTTGCCCGGTTGGGTTCCGTCTGGAATTTCTTAGCCGGGAGTCTTTTTCTGTGTAAAAACAAAAACAAATCACGGATTTAGGCAGATTAGGTAAGTATTTTTAGGACTTAGGACTTTTCTAATCATAAGAAGTTAATTAACGTCATGCTCTGTACCACGATGCTGAGTCAATAAGACGTCAATTGAGTGCCATTACGTAGATGATAGTTATTTAATGTATTGTTTCCTTACGACATCGGCACGTCAAAGTACAAACAATGGGAAAACCATTTAACGTAAAAAATTACCTATTTATGTATTGCCATATTACTTATCAAAGAGTACCGTCGCCGCGTCGGTTGTAAACGCGTTTTGTGTAAAATATAATAGTAAAATTAATTTTGAAATTGACGTAAGATATTCAGCGATAACAAGGCGATACTGGCATTCCTTAAGGAGCTGGAGTGGATCGAATAATCATTTATCCCACGCGTACACAAAATACGCGCTTAGACGTGGAGTTGCAGTCACCAATCGGTTTAACCTAATCTTTGACAGTCGGTAGTCAGAAGAAAAAAAACTGACAACGAGTCTACAACCACCACTGTGTACCGTTTTACCCAAGGTGGAGTTCAGATAAGCAGTTGTTCTATAGAAAATACTGCTAATCAGCAACATCAAACAAATCAAATCATGTTTTTCTGGTTAAACTGGGAGCCGACCACGACGTAGGTAAGAAGACAGGTCAAAAAAATCATTTTTTTTAGTTCACCATCGAAGCATCTTGCTCTTTCTCGTCTTGGATGCACGTTTTGTGGTGATCCTCTACACTAACGAAACTACAACAAACCGTTTAAAATCATAACCCTCCATTTGGCTTCGCCGTAGTCGGGTAAAAAAGAACACCACCGTGCCGCCTCTACAACATTCCTATGTCTGCCTGCCGATATTTGAAAAGGAAATTGATAATGATAAGGCACAATCATCGACTGTAGACGTTGTGCAGTGACCAAGTGAGGTGTTAGTGACTGTGTTGTGACCTAAAATGTGTATGGATTTGTAACCATGCCTAAAAGTAAAGGTACCAAAGGTAAGTTTGTGATTTTGTCTTCATCTTATTATAACATCTAACTTTTAGTTGTGCGCTTGGATGAAATTTCCATTATGGGCCGTTGATTTGAAAGTTATTTTTTTTTGTAGATAGTAATCATCTACAAAAAAGCTTTTAAAAAAATTTCAATACTCGGAGTATCACGGTTTACGAGATATTTTTTTTTTAAAGTTTCCATACAAATATTTTTTTTGCAAATTTTTGGTGAGATAAATTGTCATGGTAGACGTCAAAGTTCACATTTCACGTTTCGTTTACGGTAGAGGTGTGTTTTATTCAATTTAAATTCATATTTTAATTTTATTAATATAATTTGCAGCCCACTCCCTCCCTCCCCCCACGCCCTCCCCGCGCCATAAATCAACGGCCATAATGGAAATTTTAACCGTGCCCTTTGGTCAACTGTCCTGATTTGCAAAGATGAACTCGTACAATGGCAACAATAAAATATTGTTGCCATTGTACGAGTACATCTGCTTTTCTTTATTACTGAAACAACTTCTGACCGCGGCTTCACCCGTTATATGTTTTGTTATTCTATGGGAACGAGACACCGGGTTGAAAAGTATTATATCTCCTAATACAGTTTCTGGTCGATCCATATGGAATGCCAAGTTTCATCCAAATCCGTTCAGCTGTTGAGGCGTGAACACTTAACAAACAAACAAACTCACATTCGCATTTACAATATTAGTTAAGGATTTGGCACAATTCAACTGTTCTGCTCTTTTTAACTGAGTTTACTATTCAATATTCTGTCTCCGCTAGCCTGAAACCTTTATTGTTAATCTTCAAAGTAAATAAACTATTAAAGTTTGCTATTAGTTCAGGAACTAGTTCGACCCTGCGGTTTATACTCAAGGGATGGGGTGGGTACATATTTCTTACTCTTGTAACTGTAGACAGGTCAAAAGTTTTTCCAAACCTGTTAAACAAAAAGTAAAATAATGTGTATATAAATATACTAGCTTATAGTGCTAAAAGGTTATAGTGAGTCAATCTTAAAAGATAGACATTTGCTGTCACGGACTTTTTTTTAGAACTTTTAAAGAGGAATAAGTCCATCACACATGATATTTGCGTAACTTAAACCGCTTACGCAGCACACGCAACGGAAGCTCTCAAAAAGGAATAAATTTGCCCGATTTTGCTACATTTTTCATTTATGCTCCGCTCCTATTGGTCGTAGCGTGATGTTATATAGCCTATAACCTTCCGCAATAAAAGGACTATCCAAAACAAAAATAATTATTTTTCAATTCCAACCAGTTCCTGAGATTAGCGCGTTTAAACAAACAAACAAACTCTTCATCATCATCATCATCATCGTCATCATATCAGCCGAAAGACGTCCACTGCTGGACATAGGCCTCCCCCAAGCGTCGCCACTTTGACCGGTCCCGTGCGTCTCGCAACCAGCGGATCCCCGCAACCTTCACCAGGTCATCGGTCCATCTGGTGGGAGGCCTTCCAACGCAACGTCTTGCGGTTCGCGGTCGCCACTCCACAACCTTTCTGCCCCATCGGCTATCCGTATCCGCAGTGGGCAACTGCCACTTAAGTTTGGCAATTCTTCAGCTTTATAATATTAAGTATAGATATATATATATGACTGTACTATATTAATATACATTCATTCACAGTACTCATTTATTTGTTATGTTTTAACAAATGCAATAATAAGTCATCTTAGTAGATAATAAGCAAACAAAAACAAAACCAAAATTAACACGTAACGCGTTAGAAAATGGCCGGCAGAGCACGCTTATTTATAAGATAGATTTATCTACTTTATCAGATCATTTCAAACAACATAATAATATTTTTTAACCATGACTAAGTGCTGTTTCTCAGAGAGTGGCATGTAATGTACTCGTAATACATAAACTGCTTATCAGTGTTCTACTTAATAATATTATGACTAATCTCTTAGTCAAAGATTAGCCAATATTGTTGGTACTAACTGCGAAGGAAGGAGTTTGGGCCAAATAATTACAGCCACACGAATGTATAAAGGTTAAGTAACACTTCGGAGATGGCTCCTGTTAGCTCGTGGATGAAATTAGTGGACTGTATTTTTAGGCGAATGGTTTATTGCCATTATAATTTACAAATTTAAACTGCCCGGACAAAAAATGAGAGATTAGGAAGAGGTGTCGACTGTCGCGGTTGTCATATATAAGAAAAGTCCTCTGTGGTCGCGGTGGAGTCCGTGGTAGCGAGTCCGCCGAGCCGCGCCAAGTCGACGCCGCCGCACTGCGCACTCACACACCGATGCCGTGTCGGTCACACAGATGTGTGTGCAGCGTAGACGGCACGCCCTGGCCACCCGAAGTTTTGGGTACATTTCCCAACAGCTCCTATGGATCATTCAATATACCGAGAATCCGGAACGCAGTTTAAGCCGTTGGTCCCCACTGTCATTTGTGGATCTCAGAGTCAGATGCCAGGAAATTTGACACCGGTCATGCAAAAGGGTATCGTCGTGTTACCTTAAAGGTACAAGTTGGTAGCCGACTACACGCAGCAGCAACAGACGACGACGTGTCGTCGCTTCATGTTGCCACGACACGTAGTTGCGTCCTGTCGCTTCAGTCATGATTCCGAACCCGACTGCGGACGGCAGCACAAGATGGCAGCGCTGTATTTCTATTGGTTCTGAATATTCCTTTAGACAAGATGTCTGACTACACTCACTCCCTACTGGTCACTACTGATCTGCGGTCGGGCGACACGTCGTGTCGCTAGCTACGGAAGGTATTTCATAGAAATACATAGAAAAAAGTAGTGTCGCTGCGACACTTCGTCTGCTGCGTGTAGTCGGCTACCAACTTGTACCTTTATAGTTGCAGGTTTGTGGATACATGTTAGGTATTATAACTATTCTGGTACTTTGCTGCATCCGCTTAGTCTGGAAGCTGACCCTGACATGGTTGGAAAAGAATCGTGACGTAAATAACACGAATTTTTCGTGAATCTTTTGTAAAGCGAATCTGTCTTAAAGCAAACTATTTATTAATGAACCTATTGAGTAATGCCGTCATCCTAAAGAAATATAAATCGTTTATTATCCGGATGGTAGTAGAGGGTCTACTCCCTATCTTCGTCAACGAAGTTACGTAGTTAGAAGGTACTCCGAAACATCGGAGTGAAAAAAACAAGTCTTCTTCTTCTTCCTAGCACTATCCCACTTTAGGTGGGGTCGGCTCTTCTAATTTTCTGGCGTCAGGACAATCTGTCCTAGGTTGTCGGGTTGGGCAATTTTTCCTCCAATAAGAGTTTCGTCATGCTAGTCCACTACGTAACCGGAGGTCGTCCTCTACCTCTCTTGATTTCAGATAGTTGCAAATCTTTCTTCAATAAGTGTTCCTCGTCTCTTCGCATCACGTGACCATACCATCTGAGACGGCTCTCGGTTAGTTTCTCCGATATAGGAGCAACTTTAAAACTACTGTGGATATGCTCGTTTTTTACTTTATCCAGTCTCGTCACACCCCCAGACCACCTCAGCATCTTTATCTCGGCAGTGTGAAGCTTTTGTACGTGTGTCTTTTTCACTGGCCAACATTCTGCTCCGTACATCATTGCCGGCCTCACTGCCGTTCTGTAGATCTTGCCTTTGGTTCTTACTGGCATCGCATAAGACTCCTGTTAGCGATCGCCACTTCAGCCATGCCACGTTTACCCTGTGTATTACATCGGAGTCCACGTCTCCTTGGTCTGTGATTACTGAGCCTAGGTATTTGAATTTATTTATTTTCGGCACAGGAGTAATAGATTATGGCTGGGCTACTGCTGTTAAACTGGCACTGTAAATGTTCAGTTTTTGCTCTGCTGACTTTAAGACCTGCAGACTCTAGAGCAGTCATCCAAGTGGTCAAAGTGGTCTGTAACTCGGTTGCTGAACTGGCCATTAGGACGATGTCGTCTGCGTACAGAAGGTTCGAGGGCAGTGGCGCTTCGATATGTTTAGTAACATAATCCATCACAATGTTGAAAAGCAACGGGCTAAGGGCAGAGCCCTGATGAACTCTCACTCCAACCTCGAACTCCTCTGTCAGCCCTGGACTGCTGACACTGGTACGGGCGTCAGTGTACATCATCATGTCTTGGACTAGTTTAATGTATATATTCGCAAGATGTTGTGGTCTCGATGCTTGTCAAACTAGTCTGCGTGGTACCCTATCGAACGCCTTTTCCAAATCTATGAAGATGAGGTGCAGATCGTTTTTATTGAGCCGATATAAATATATATATATATAGATAGCATCTGTTGTAGATTTCGAGGGGGTAAAACCGAATTGATTTGGGCTCATGCAAGTTAAATGGTATATGCGGTTATTCATTACTCTTTCCCAGATTTTTAATGTGCGTGATGTTAACTTGATACCCCTTTAGTTACCGCATTCTGTTACGTCGCCTTTATTCTTATAAAAAAGAATTAGGTGACTTAATCGCCAAGAGATTGGGATCTTGTAGTAACAAGGAGAGATAGTAGGAAGGGGGGGATAGGATAAGATTAAATAGTGCTGTCAGCCAATCTACTCCCAGTTGCCGTAGTGATTTCCAAATTTCAGCTGAAATTTCGTCTGGGCCGATAGCATTTCCGTTTTTTCATTCTGTCCACTGCACTCTATACCTCATCTCGGCTCTCTTAAGGCTTGTACCGGTCCTTCTTTTGGTGCCAGGGGTTCCAGCCTAGAGTGAAAGAAACAAGTGTTAAGTTTAATTTTTCGGACGGTAAAAACACATCGGGAGTAGATGCAACTGTCAAATTGT
This sequence comes from Anorthoa munda, assembly GCA_945859665.1. Lineage (NCBI taxonomy): Eukaryota > Metazoa > Arthropoda > Insecta > Lepidoptera > Noctuidae > Anorthoa > Anorthoa munda. The sequence continues at coordinate 10,044,032 of OX243894.1, forward strand.
GTTGTCATTCATTCTTAGTTGGGGCCCCGAATGAATTATCCGTCCGTAGGTGATACGGAGTAGGAAACGCCCGTAACGAAGGCCGAAACTACGGACTTCGGCATTAGGGAGTAGACCCCCTGGAACATAGTTATAAATAAATTAAGATGATGGTTTAAATATTACTTATAGCTAAAATACACAGTAATTAATTGCCGGTGAGCCCCAAGCTAGACAGTAAAGTCTGTATCTTGGAACTCAGGAGTTTGTTACAATGATAAAATAATGATAAAATAATATAGACACTATTTGTTAAAGTTTTTTTTACGGTAATTTCCAAGACAATTGCCGGCAATTTATCAAGTATTGTGTACGTTATTCTATTGTTAGCTAAGATTACTAAGTCTTAGGTGATATACCTAATCACACATGGGGAGTTCCCTTAAGGGCCTTCCACCGCTTTAGTGTCGTAAAAAGTTTACTTTCTAAAGCATACTCCTTAGTAACGTCTAGAAAAAAAAATATATTATGGATTCATGTACATTAATTGTGAAACATGGTTTTTTCGTTTAACTAATAGTTTTGCTTTAAAAAAATACTAATATTATCAACACGATATTTTTTCGCTACTTTTGGATAATCCTCCAAAATGAGTTGGATGTTTAAAAATATTTATACACAGAAAAATGGATGGCTAGAATTTCTTCATAACTGAAATAACATATGTAAATCAAAGAATATTTTGCAAACAGAACTGTCTCAAATGAGGTTCAATTGTCCAAATTTTTAAGTTATGGGGGGTGACCATCAGCTCGAGAGTAAGGTTATTTTGAGATCGCGTAAGTGACAGATGTATACGAGTCATATACATCTGTCCCTTACACACACTCAAAATAACCTTACTCTAAGAGCTTGTGGTCACCCCCCATGGACACCGACTTCCAAAAATAAAGTTATTTTTCACTTTCTAGTTTTCTTACTTGGAAGTCGGTAGTATTTTTTTCAAAAAAGTTTTTATTTTTCACTTTTTAGGGTTCCGTACCCAAAGGGTAAAAACGGGACCCTATTACTTTAACTCCGCGGTCCGTCTGTCTGTCACCAGGCTGTATCTCGTGAACCGTGATAGTTAGACAGTTGAAATTTTCACAGATGGTGTATTTCAATTGCCGCTATGACAAATACTAAAAACAGAATAAAATATATTTTTTATGTGGGGCTCCCATACAACAAACGTACGTCACACATGATTTTTTTGCCGTTACTTGCGGTAATGGTACGGAACCCTTCGTGCGCGAGTCCGACTCGCACTTGGCCGGTTTTTAGTTGTACCTACCTAATAGGGAAGTAGTTAAGTAAGTACCTATAACGACAGAATAGATTACCCGAATAACATGAAACTTGAATATAACCGGTTAAATGAGAGACCTGCATACCCCTTTCGAGCGTACTGGCGTGATGTTATGTTACGAAATGGTATAAACAATAAACAGACATGCGATTGCAGCAATCCCGAGAGATTTGCCTTTATTTATTGAAGAGTTCTGTTGTATATCTCCGAAGTTCTTCATCAGATCTTCACCAAATTAAAATGAGACCAATTTCGAAATATACTCTTTCAAACAAAAAAAGAATTTTCAAAATCGGTCCACAATTGACGGAGATATCGGTGAACATACATATGTCGAACATAGAACCTCCTCCTTTTTTGGTAAGTCGGTTAAAAATATATGTGGCGACCTTATCGCATGCAATATACAATTTTAATATTAGTCAGATAAAAATAGAATTAATAGAAATAAGCATTTTCCACGTTCAAAACAAATCAAAATAAGGTAAATTCTTATCTGCCACTAGCTTTTCGCCCGTGACTTCGTTCGCGTGATCCGTGTTTTATCCTACAGATGACTTTTTAATTAAAAGTTTCATACAAACTTTTATCCCCTATTTCACCCCTTTAGGGGTTGAATTTTGAAAAATCCTTCCTTAGTGGATGCTTACGTCATAAGAGGAATACGTGTGCGAAATTTTAAGTTTCTAGCCCCAAGGGTTTAGCCTGTGCGTTGATACATCAGTCAATCACTTTTGCCTTTTATATATATAGATATAGGTTACTGTTACTGAGAGCAGTGGTGGCCCAATGGTAACGGCCCTGACTTACGTGTCGTAGGCCGTGAGTTTGAACCCAGGCAGGCACTTTACTTTGTGTAAATTATTTCATCACCACTGCTCTCAAAACGGTGAAGGAAAACATCGTGAGGAAACCGGCATGTCTTAGAACCAAAAATTCGATGACATGTGACATCCACAAACCCGTAGTGGGCCCGCGTGGTGGATTAAGGCCCATTACCTCTCTCACAGAGAGGATGTCTGTGTCCCAGCAGTGGGAACATTATAAGGCTGATGATGATATAGGTAAATTTAGTCTAAAATCCTCATAGCTATAATCTTTAAGTCAAGAATAATCCTAGGCAAGAGTCCTCTACCGTCGACCATATCGTTGCTCTGCACTAGTTGAGACAGTGGTCAAAAGACTTTCAAAACATCTATAAGACAGAAGTAAAATTGCTTGTATATAAATGTGTTTTTAAAAGGAATCCTCGGGAAATACCTACTGAACCGATTACAAAAAAAACTCTAATAGTAAGTAACACTATCGCAAAATGCACGCTTCTTGCAGGATAGGCTTCGGGAACAAAGACTGCGGGTAAAACTAGCCAATAATATATATTAAAAAAAAAAAATTGTGGATCCTAAACACTGTAGTTTTATTTGTTTTAAAAAAATCAGACGATTTAAACCAATGACGAATGACGTGACAAACGCCCGCACAAAGCACTCGTGACAGCCGCGATGAGCTCGGTCCAATATTGCCCAATATTCCCTGTAAAATCGCAATGTCAATGTGTGTGTGAAAAATGACGCGTTGTTCGTAGTGGCCTCTCTGACTGCGGCGCTTACGTACTTTGTGATTTAAACATTGATTAGCAGGTTCTAAATTTAAAATCTGAATTTATCTGCTTTCTGTTTCGAACGAATCATATGGTTAAAAAAGTTTATTATAAAAAAAGCTGTAAACAAGAAAAAATCATGCTGTGCAGTCGGAGGATACATATTCGCGAACTGGCTGACCACCTGTGCCCTTAGTGCGAGTTTTTACTCACGCTCAATCGCGTTAACGTAAACGATCTCTTATGTCAAAATATATACAAAAAAACCGGCCAAGTGCGAGTTGGACTCGCGCACGAAGGGTTCCGTACCATTTTCGCAAAAAAACGGCGCAAAAATCACGTTTGTTGTATGGGAGCCCCACTTAAATATTTATTTTATTCTGTTTTTAGTATTTGTTGTTATAGCGGCAACAGAAATACATCATCTGTGAAAATTTCAACTGTCTAGCTATCACGGTTTATGAGATACAGCCTGGTGACAGACGGACAGACAGACAGACAGACAGACGGATCGCGGAGTCTCAGTAATAGGGTCCCGTTTTTACCCTTTGGGTACGGAACCCTGAAAACAGGTTTTGCCTTGCCGTCACCAGACGGCGCTTATCCAGTTTCAATACAAATTGGCTTTAACGTTAACGCGATTGAGTGTGAGTAAAAACTCGTACTAAGGCCTCATCATCCGACTGCACAGCATGATTTTTTCTTGTTTACAGCTTTTTAGCAGTCGCGTTTTTGTTTATTAAATTATTATTTTTTATTTTCTACTTTTTTATATTTACATTTTTTTTTGTATTACATTTAAACATATAAGTGGTATGTATTTTTGGAATCAGCTCTTGAAACCCTTCATTTTGATATCCCACTCGATGGGTTTGGAAGAAAAAAAAAACTAGGACCCGCACAATATGGCGCCCAAAAACCGCCATGTTTGTTTTTTTTAACTTCACCTATCTAAAAACACTTGGGCGGTTAAAACTTATCTAACGATGTCTTAATTATAAAAATCCGTCAAGTGGTTTAGAAGATACGAGGTAATAAAGAATATTACTTACATACAAACATACATACATACATACAGCCGGGTAAAAAAGGTAGGCTGTTGTAGATCTCCCATTCTTAACAGGAGGGAGATTCCATTATCATTTCACAGACAGATTCTTTTAAAAACAATATTCTTGTGTCATCATTGTTCGTCATGCTCTGACCTTCAAATAGTTTACCGACACTCTTAGCACAAGCAGAGTCTGTTTAGTTTGTATCACCAGTATAGATCGGTCAGGCGAATTTCGACAATGTGAACTGGTCTGCAATGAATTTTAAAAATCGAAAAGTGATTTAAGAAAAAAAGTGATCTGTTTTTGATCTGTGGTGACTTCAAAAAAGTGTTTTATGTAAAACTTCTATCTTAAAACTACTTACGTAATAAAATAAATAATTTACTACTGAAATTATTTTGTCAACATTGAAGCAATTTTGCAATGTTTAAATAAACTGAAACTATTAAACTAATTGATAAATTAATAAAATCAACATAATTACAAACGGAGAAAAATAAATTAAAAAGTGGCTAAATTTAAATATAAATAGGGAGTCGTGAATACAGAAAAAAAATACTGTGTGTGTGTAAAGTTTCTCGAAAATGGGCCGGGTAGTGTCAACACTGTCAACATTGATAAGAAATTTCGGATAAGTGTCAATTGTGTTAATAAGCATTACTAGTTTTACAATGCAACGGTTTAATTGGTATATCGCATGTTGATTTGATTGTAGGAACCGTCTAGAAAGATGTCTCGAGTCGATATTACTTATATAATAATTATACCAGCCTGTAACTGTTTCACTGCAGGGCAAAAATCACTACACTTGGGTCGGGATAGCGATTTCAAACTTATAAAAGTCGAAGTTTTCTCACGATGTTTTCCTTCACCGTTGTCACCGCAGGCCAAGATAAATTTGAAAAATACAAATGAATTTGAACCTTAAGCACGAGGCGAGTTTTACTTAACTACCGTGATAGCGATATTACTTATTTCAATATTTTGAGGAATGACGGCAATTTGATAACCCTTATCGGATTCTTATCTTTGAAACAATGCCGGATTTTTAGTGCTCCGTTTTATTAATATATGACAAGCCATTGCTTGTCACCTAATTTTATTAAAACCTGCTCAGCTGTTTTTTGTATAACATAAGCTTTTTAGGTATGTACTTCATTATGATAGCTCGAAAGTCTCATGTATTGTTAACGACACCCCTCTGGTTCTTACGGATGATAAATAATTGATATAGATAAATACATAAGATTAGTATTAGGACTTCATAACGGTGGTATTGTAATTACCAAAAAATTGTGTACAAGAGGGTGTCTTGTCAGTGGCAGCGGTGTCGTTGACAAAACATGGAAAGTCTGACACGAATCTCGCCAAGAGGTATCGTGTTTCCCTGTTACTATAGCCCGGTAGAAATCGACATTAAAAAAGCATGATGTAGTTCTGATTTTTTAGTATGTTGTATAGAATAGTTAGGGAAGTCTGCATTCAAATTTGCAATTTCGAAAATCATGTGCGCGCTTCGGGTTCGATCCAAGTTTTTATTTTTTTATCTGTTATAGGCTTGCGCTGGACCACTATCTCACCTGATGGTAAGCGATGATGTGGTCCACGATGGAGCACGCTTGCCTAGAAGTAACCTATTCACTCTTGATTTAAAGACCCCTAGATTGTAGCTATCGAGAAACACAGCCTCCGGCAGGGAATTCCACTCCTTAGCTGTACGCACAATAAAAGTATTCTCAAAACGCTTAGTGCGTATGGGTGGGATGTCCACCATGTACCGATGGCGCATCGCCGTACGTCTGGTAGTCCGATGATGAAACAAAGAATCCAAGATTTTCGCGTCACGACGCGAATATCGCGAATCTTGGATCTTAGTTACCCGACCGCGAAGGAGGGTAATGTGTTTATCAGTCTATTTATGTTTGTTCCTATATGGCATCCTAGAGACCAAACGCGTTGGCCGATTTTGATGATTCTTCTTATGTCAATCGATTTGCCTTAACCTTGCGAGTGTCACTGGCAAATTAAAATTGCAAAATGGCGGATTTTGGACGTCATATTGTGGGGACCCATTTTTTTTTATTCGGAACCCATCGTGTGGGTTATGAAAATAAAGGGTTTTAAGATGATTACAAAAAAGTTAATAAAATTAAAAAAAATCCCGACTGCTTAAGCAAACTAAAAACACGGAGGACACATCTGGTTTTGCTTAGCCAGCTCGCGTATATGTATCCTCTGACTGCACAGCATGATTTTCTTCTTGTTTACGACTTTTTAGTTCGCTTCTTAAGCAGCCGGATTTCTTGTTTTTTTATATTAACTTTTTTTCACTTTTTGCTCTAAAAGTCATCATACAAATTTTTCGACATACTAAAAATTTTGAGTACATCACTCTTTTTAACTTTGCGATTTGTATGTCGATTTCTACTGGGCTACTAGACTGTAGATGTCCGGTAGGCAGTCGCTCCTTGTAAAAACTGGTTTGCAACTGGATCCGGCTAGAATGCAATCTGACCCCTATAGAGTTGGGAAAAGGCTAGACCGATTGATTATCTATGCTATGATAGAGTGATTTTTTAATATCATTTGGATATAACTGCGAGTGTATTTAGCAAAGGATTGCCGTTCTATCTTATCTTCTCCAAATATCATGATCCATTCTTGAGTACATCGACCTTATTCAAAAGATAGACATATTTATTTATACTAATGTAACTGATAGTAATATTTGTATACTAATCTTATTCAAATACCTAATACGTATGAAAATGAACATCGTCGATTTCATGACAAGTTTTTTGCGTTTTTACTAGACTAACTAGTCCACCATCTTTGTCCGTCCGCCATATTGGATTTAGAATGACTTCACTTACCTAACCATGCATTGTCATCCGAACTACACGTGTATGCAAAATTTCATCTTAATCAGTGAAGGATAACTGCTTTAAAATTCAAGTGCAAGATTTGATCCGAACACACTTACATACATACTTGCAAGTTAAATAAAAGTTTGTAAAAACTAAATCTCTATTTCTAGACTATGCCTCTTGTTAACTAAATTGGTCTCCGTTATACGAATCTGATGAAGAAAATAGTGAGTCATCGTTGTCAGCCGGCCTCTCGACCAATCGGATCGCAACAAATTAGAAAGCTTGCGACCCGATTGGTTGAGGGGCCGGCTGACAACGATGACTCACTATTTTCTTAACGCGAATGGACTATAGAGCTTTAGCCCGTATTCCGCAGCATGACTCATGCTCAACACCAACTCGAAAATGACAGTTATGGCTTGTTATTTTTTACACTTTTACGTACTCGACTGAGCAGTCCAATGTGTTTGGCAGATGATTCTTTAGCTTGACATGTGATAAGTTAATGTTAATTTAAATAGTACATTGTGATACAAGGGTTGCAATAACCTACACGCCCGTGTATCACACGATATTTTTCAATACAACTGTATAAGTGGGAAATAGTAAAAACAAATCAAAGAATTATTTATTTTATTTTATTTATGTATTCTTTATTGTACACCAGAAAATACAGTAACAAAAGAAACTTAAAACTAAAAATATACAACGGGCGGCCTTATCGCATTCCGCGATCTCTTCCAGGCAACCTGGAATGGACAGTGATTGCCTGGACATGACATGGGGTTGTCAGGGGTGTAACAATACTAACAATGAATATAATGATACAATAATACTTAATAAAAACACAAATTAATATATATATATATATATATATATATGCCATATAATAGATACATAAATACATACATATTTAGTATATAAGACGTGAAAATAAATGACGTATGACAATCATAGACAAAGTCTGTTTAAATACTAAGAGTACGATTACAGCGACAAGTAATGCTCCTTGACGAGTCTTATAATTATATTTGTTAATTCACAAAAAAATAAAATTTTCGCGCGTTTTTGCAACTGGACATATTTTTTTTACAACGAAAACAGCCTACACAGCCTATTCGATTTTTGACAAATGTTGATGTGAAAATAATTAAAGTGAAACTGGTAATTAAATATATTAAACAACCATTTAAAAGACTTTTGAGAGTTCAATGCTAAAACGTACGGAATCATTCATTTTTCCTCGTATAAAATCTATTCCATTTTATTCTATGTATGAAAACACCTTGCTACTAAAACTTTTAAATTGACTTATAAATTTAAAACTAAACTGCAAAACTAATGATCGAGCTCGTAAACAAAAGTCACGACCGCGTAACAGAAAGATGCCTATGCATAAGATTTAATTTTCGAATCATAATTATAGCCTCTGAAAGTACGCCATGTTTAACAACTGTATTGAAAACACGTTTTAACTGTCAATATGAGTTTTAAAGTTGGAGTTGAGCATGAGTCATGCTGCGGAATATGGGCCTTAGAATACAGATATCAATTATTGATTTCTTGAAAAGTGAACTTTCGAATCGTTGCACAATAGATGGAGCACTCTGCTCCATCAGTCTAGCTCATTCATAGAATGAATGAATGACAGACTAATCTCAGCCAGACTTCTCCAATAATAGTTCTGTTGTAAATCAGAATTGCTGCTCTCAAAACGGTGAAGGAAAACATCGTGAGGAAACCGGCATGTCCTAGAACCAAAAATTCGACGACATGTGACATCCACCAACCCGCACTGGGCCCGCGTGGTGGATTAAGGGCCCATTCCCTCTCACAGAGAGGAGACCTGTGTCCCAGCAGTGGGAACATTAATAGGCTGATGATGTGTGATGTGATGTGAAATCAGAATTGTATGTTGAACTTTAAATAAGTTTGTCTGTTTAAATAAATATTACCAATTTACATAAGGATCTTAGATAAATACAGAGTGGATTATGTTTTGTCATTAAGATGTTCAAATACAGGGTTAATGACTTCCAAGTCAAGCGAATCGCTTTATATGTTTATTTTATTATTTTTATGTTTTTTTTTAATTCTTTGTACTTATCAGTCGAAGACACGTTGTATGCAAAAATCTACTCATAAAATATAACTAGCTTCTGCCAGCGGTTTCGCACGCTTGAATGTCGATAATTGTCCCAAGGGAAAACATTCCCGGGAAAAACATTGTATCTTTAATGCTGTTCCCGACTATAATCTATCTCTGTGCCAAATTTCATCCAGATCCGTTCAGTAGTTTTTGCGTGAAAGAGTAACAAACACACCTACACACTCACAAACTTTCGCCATTATAATAATATTATAATAGAGTGATATTATATTGTGATGAATCAATCTGTCTAGCCTTTTCCCAACTATATTGGGGTCGGCTTCCAGTCTTACCGGATTCGGCTGGGTACCAGTATTTTACATGGAGCAACTGCCTATCTGACCTCCACAACCCAGGAACTGGGTAACACGATACCCCTTGGCAAGACTGGTGTCAGATCTCAAGCTTCTGACTACCCGTAACGGGACCAACGGTTTAACGTGCTTTCCGAGGCACGGAGAAAACTCGTTATGTTGAAATGGTCACCCATCCATGGACCGACCTCGTCAAGCGTTGCTTAACCTTGATGATCGATCAGTGCGGTTGTTATTATTTAGCCACGAGCTCCTCCATATTATATTGTGATGAAGTGTAATAAAAATTAATTGTTAAGTTCTTGTATGGTCAACGCGTATAAATAAACGCAGGGCCGGTGTTTAATATTTAAATCTAAGCGTTGTTCTTATCTGTTAATTTATTTTACAACCAAGACAGGAAGTAATAACTATGTTTACGCATAGTGTTTCACCGTGAGATAAAACGTTGGTATGTCGAGTGCGGATTTTGGCTTTTGACTGCTCATAAGATATCATCATCATTATCATCATATCAGCTGAAAGGGATTACTATCGATATTCTTAGGGATTACTATTGATTCAAAATTGCAGTGGGGCGCGCACATTAGAACTCTTTCAGGTCGGTTAAGTTCAGCTGCATATGCAGTAAGGAAAATAAGGCAGTTAACCGATGTAGCCACAGCAAGGTTAGTATACTATGCTTATTTCCACAGTATTATGTCTTATGGCATTCTGCTGTGGGGATCAGCAGCAGACGTTGACTCAATTTTCATCTTACAAAAGAGGGCAGTCCGCGCAATCTATAAAATGAGTCCACGAGAGTCCCTCAGAGAAAAATTTAAAGAGATCGATATACTGACTCTACCTTCTCTTTATATATTGGAATGTATTTTGTATGTCCGCAAAAATCGAGGGCTTTTCAAAACTAGAAGCGATTTCCATAATTTAAATACACGCAGTAAGCATGAAGTTGTAATACCCAAATTCAGATTAACGAAAACTAGCAAGTCTTTTCTTATAAACAGTATACGCTTTTATAACAAGTTGCCAAAGCCAGTTATAGAATTGACCGATGGAAAGTTCAAAAACTACATCAAACGTGTCCTTATTAAAAAAGCATATTACAAAATCAAGGACTACGTTGAAGATAAAAATTTTAGCTCCTTCTGCGCATGCTGCTTCCCTGGTAACTCATAAACGGCACAAATATGTGGATGTCTCTAACTATTCTCAATCTCATTTTTACTTTTTTTCTTTCTTTTAGTTAGACTTTTTACAATGTTTTCAATAATCTTTATAGCCCTTTGCTATGAATAGTTACAGCACTGATAACAACATTTGTGCCACATGTTAAATTTAGTCTTGTTATATATTTTTATTTATTTTTTCCTTTGTATAGATTCTTTTACTGATTGTTTTGTGAATGTGTGAACATTGTAGGCCTTCTAGATTTCTAGACGCTTGTTAACATTTGTTAACTCTCTCGTTTATACAATTTTTTTTTAGTTTCTTACGACTTATTGTCGGGCCTACGTTGTCCCCCCATATCTAAGCACTAATACTGTAACGTGGAAATATTGTAAAAACAAACCAATTTTTTTAAAAGAGTAACCGTGGAGTTTCTTGCCGGTTCTTCTCCACAGGAAACGACTAACCCGAACCGTGCACCTTTTGTCGACGTTTTATAAGTGCCCATGTAGGCCTATGTGAAATAAAAAACATTTGATTTGATTTGATTTAAAGACGTCCACTGCTGGACTTAGGCCGCCACCAAGCGTCGCCACATTGTCCGGTCCCGTGCGTCTCTCAACCAGCGGTCATCGGTCCACCTGGTGGGTGGCCTTCCAACGCAACGTCATCCGGTTCGCGGTCGCCACTCCAGAACCTTTCTACCCCATCGGCCATCCGTTCTGCGAGCAATGTGGCCTGCCCACTGCCACTTAAGTTTAGCATCGTTTCGGGCTATGTCGGTAACCCTGGTTCTCCTTCTCCATAAGATATGCATGACTAAAACCGTCTATAAACGGTAGTTCAAGATCGACACCAAAAATTAAAGAAAATCTTCCAGACATTCCAATCACTATTGTGAAAGAATTGCAATCCAAATACCTTTAATTCATAGCTAACAAAACTATCAAACCAATGTACTTAAACACTATCCGGCCAAAAATCGGACACTACCCCGTTAATACTCGGATACTATCCGATAATACGGGTAGAATTCGGCTACCCGAATACAACCCGGATATCAAAACTACTGTAACGAAAATATCAAAGCACCACAAGACACTTTCAAATATTCCAATGTACCTCTTTTCAAATAGCAATCCAAATACCTTAAAATTTCATAGATAACTTAACTATCAAATAAATGTAGACACTGCACGGTTAATAATACCCGTGCACCACCCGGTTAACACCCGGATAATACTCAAATACTACCCGTTTTCATCATAAAACCAACAAAATTCAAAATGCCGGACGTAATGGACTGGAAAATGGACTGTAAAAGCTGTAAAAAAATAGCTTCATTATTCTCTGAAGGCAAGTATAGCTCTATAACTCATAGAGGGGTAGGCAGACTCGTAATTTATGGACATCTTCACATATGGATGTATTTTAGAGATAGAATTTTCGTAACTTCAATGAGATTTTTCTTACGTAATTTGTGTAATGCTTGGAAATGGACTGTTATCAGGTCTAAAGTCATGTTTTTGTTTATCAATTTTTTTGTAGGATTTTAAAAGTTTAATCGATAATTAATCGTAAATCGGTTGTCAAATATACTATAAACTGATGTGATTGATTGAGTTTGATGTTAAAGCTGTGTTTATTAATCTGTCAATCAAATATATACGTGAAAAATATATGTGGAAAAAACATGGTTTTAATTTTTGCAACAAATATCGTGATTGTGTTGTCTGTTTCATGTTTTTAGGGTTCCGTACCTCAAAAGGTAAAAAAAAGAAAACCTTGACCCTAAGACCACTCTCTTGTCCGTCTGTGTGTCCGTGTGTCACCACTGATTTTCTCAGGACCGGGTGGACGTAGCAATTTGAAATTTATACCAGATACTGAGGTCTATATATAGTCCCTATTAGTAGGTGTATAAAAATAAATGTCCTGAATCAACAAGATAAAAAGATATGGGCAAATTTAGATTTTCGCGAAAACTTGTAAGTACCAAAATTTACCTTAATTTTAAACTTTTTTTTGGGTCGAAAACCTTTATGCTAGTTCCCGTTGACCTATAGGGTACTTCTGGTTGACCTAGAATTGTCAGTTTTGGTCAAAAGCAAGGTCTTACAGCAAAAGTAAATCCTGTCTAAATATATATCTATACTCTAAAGGTTTAGGTAGTTAAAAAAGGGTAAACAAATCGTAAAAAGAGTTTTTTATAGTTGACACTTTCTTGTTTAAAAATACATTCTAAAAAAATTAAATTGATTTTAGATCACACGATAGTTTCCTCTTTTATTTTAGTATGTTCAATTTTATCATTTATTCTTAAACTGCTCTTCGTAGATGTAACTGCTTGAGCACAATTTTTAGTTAGATTTATATTAAAAATATAATATTTAGTAATCTGTCTTTAGAAAAGAGCCTAAAAAGACAGGTTCCCCAAACCTTTTATAAAATACAACGAATTAGATAACGTTGCTAAATTGAAGAGTACAACTGTGACGTAGTTTGTCAACTGAAGTGGCAGGTATTACGTTTAGTCGGTTAACCAGACGCCTTTGTTGACAGCGTTCTCGACATTTGCGAATAGCGTGTTTCGTATCGATTTTGTTGAATTGTGATAATATTAGCTCGTTTCTTTGTTTTGTTTTTGTTATTTAGTTATTGTTAGTTTTTGTTATTTATCTTTATTGGTTTTTTAATTATTATCGTGGAAAAATGAGTGAACCCGAGGCTGGTACTAGCCAGACGAACTTCGTACACACATTTCCATCACCGAAGAAGAAACGCTTGAAAACCGGACCTCTTTCATCATCTGAGAAACAGACATTGATAAATGTGTTTAAATATGTAGAAGAAACATGGCCCAAAGAGTGTTTTCCGTCAAAAACAGACATAGTGCAAAAAACTGGTGAAATAATGGGTATGTCTGTACCAACTGTGTACAGGGTTATTAACCAATACAAAACATTGCATAGAGTGGAGTCTCCTCCTCCACCGGCAAGGAAACCAAGCCAAATCGACAGTTTCGATGATATGGATTTAGCCGCAGTGAGGAGAAAAGTCCATATGTTTTTTTTTTCAAATGAAATGCCAACTATAGAAAAAGTTATGGAAAGTGTCAATAATGATGACAGTCTACCTAATATAAAAAAAGATGTAATGTGTAAGTTGATGAAAAAATTAGGCTTTAAATACTCCAAACGCAGTCGCAAGAGTATGCTTATTGACAAACCAGATATTGCAGTATGGCGTGTTAAGTATTTAAATGAGATTGCAAAATATAGAAGAGACGGGAAGAAAATATATTATTTGGATGAAACATGGGTCAATGAAGGTATGATAACAACATTAATATGTTATTAAAATAATTATTGTACACTGTCACAACTTTGTAAATATCTTGTAAACTCATTAATATTGTTTTTTGCAGGACATACCAAATCGTCAACATGGCAAGATACTACAATAACATGCTGTAAAGAGGCTCACAGGCAGGGTTTGTCTACAGGGTTAAAGAATCCCAGCGGGAAAGGAAAACGCCTTATTTTAGGCCACATTGGTAAGAATATTACGTCATAGCCTTTAATAGAAATGCCATGATGATTATTTTATAAGCTTGTTATAAACATAATAAATCACTCCTTGTTTCCCCGAAGGGTTGGGCAGAAGTGTATCTATAGTAGTACAATCACATTTCGCCAGTTATGTTTAAGTCCCATGTAATAGTGGGCGAGCCTATTGCCAATAACCGGGCACAACTCCACGAGTCCATGCTGCTACTGAAAATTCTAGATAGAAAAACCCAATAACACTGCCCAACCTGGGAATTGAACTGTGAACTTCATGCTTAGCTGTAGCGCTTGCGACCACTAGACCAATGAGGCAGTCAAAGTATAATAAATTAACATTTTCAGTCAAAGTATAGTTCTGGCCAAACTTGTTGGCCACCCTGAAGTTGGCTACAATGGCTGCGCTGTAGTAAATCTCATACCAAAACAGTTCCATTTCGTGCCTCGCGCATCCGGTAAACCAACTTCAGGGAGGCCAAGAAGTTTGGCGAGGACCATGTGAGATGCTCATATTATAAGAAAATATAATTATTAATCAGTTGTTCAATGTTATTTAAAACTATGTTTCAGGTTCATCAAGTGGTTTTGTTGAAGGAGGTGAACTTATATTTCAAGCAGCTAAGGGTGACGGTGATTACCACTCAGAAATGGATGCACATAATTTTGAGAAATGGATCACCACAATTTTCAAGAAACTGGAAAAAGACTCCATTTTGGTGATGGATAATGCACCCTATCACAGTAGAAAAAAAGAAAAAGTGCCAACAACCGCATCAAGAAAGGCTGATATTCAGAAGTGGTTAAGAGAAAAAAATATTGCTTTTGAAGAAGCTGAATTAAAAGCACAACTTTTAATAAAAGTTAAATATGAAAAACACAAATACCAATCCTATGTTGTGGATGAATTAGCCAAGGAATATGGTGTTACAGTATTGCGCCTGCCGCCATATCACTGTGAGCTCAATCCAATTGAGTTAATATGGGCTCAAGTTAAGGGGTTTGTAGCCGAGAAAAATAAAACTTTTAAAATGGCTGACCTAAAAATTCTTTTGCCAGAGGCTTTGGCTAATGTAACTGCAGAGAATTGGAAAAATTGTGAGGGTCATGTGATAAAAGAAGAACAGAAAATGTATAAATTAGACAAAATTATAGATGACACAACTGAACGTTTTATTATTAATGTGACAGAGAGTTCATCAGAGTCAGATTCAGAATAGAGCCTAATAATCATCATCAGCCTATTAATGTTCCCACTGCTGGGACACTGGCCTCCTCTCTGTGAGAGGGAATGAGCCTATTAATATGTGACTATAAATAATAAGATTTTAACATTTTAATAAAAGGTTTTGCATCTATGAGTCACGTGGTTTTTTTTGTTTACCCTTTTTTAACTACCTAAACCTATGGAGTATAAATATTGTAAAAAAACGATCTTTTTTTAAAAGAGTACGTATGGAGTTTCTTGTGCATTCTTCTCCATAACAAGCTACTTTCCGAATGCACGGTAGAATCATTTTCATGTAACGTTCAAAAGTGCCGCTTGGTGGCCTAGTTGAAATAAAATATCTTAGTCTTTGTCTTTGTAAGTAAAGGGAAAATACCGAAAAATTTAAAAAGTTGAAAATTAAAGGGTGTCTCCATACTTATGCCGCCATTGTATACGGAACCCTTGGTGCGCGAGTCCGACTCGCAATTGGCCGTATTTTTATTCGTGACGAGAGAACTTAGTACCTAGTAGTAAAATAAAATCTGAAATAATAGGCGAAAGTAGAGATTATGTGAACAACTCATATTATACTGCAAAGAAAACTGCAGTGTGTATCGTAAAGCCACGTTCCTAGCTTATTCTTCTAGGAATTCAAAGAAAGTTATCAAATCATTGATGCTAACATGAACTTTATTTTACAGATGTAGAGCGTGGTCAAGAGGATGAGGCCACTCATCCACTTCTCAATCCTATTGAGACGGGCGATCTCCGAATCAGGATGCAGAGACCCAGGCATTTGGGACTTTCTGGGAACCAGTAAGTACACACTTTTGACGATACGTTTATTTATAGTATTTTGAATTTATAGAGTAAAATGACTTGTTTTGTATGACGTATTTATGTTTGGAACTCGCAAGTCTAGACGCGTTTATTGGTCAATTTACTGATATTATTTACCTACTCCTAATCTCTACAGATAATTTGAATGTAGAACCTGCGACTGTTGCTGACTGTTTCTCAGTAACGGTAAGAGATAGCCTAGCAAGTGAGATGTCCTCTTATTTATTTATTTATTATAATATACTTTATTGTACTATAAGGGTCAAAAGTGCAGTCACACTCTGCCAAAACAGAAAAGGATTTTTTTTTGTAGGCAGCAGAATTTCAACCTTTCGCGATTAGTAGGAATAATCTATACTTTAATTTCTATACAAAATATTAAATCCGTTGTGAATAATTTAACTTCTTCTACAAAAACTAGCCATTTGAGTTTTGGAAAAGTATGACTGCACTTTTGACCCTTGACTGTACACTACAAATATGTATAGAAAAAACATTCACAAAAACAAGTTTACAATGGGCGGTCATATCGCACAGGGCAATCTCTTACAGACAACCTTTGGATGGACTGAACGATAGGAGAATTTTTGTGTCTTTCGTGGCACTATTCCGATTTTGTTAATGACTTTGGTTGCTATATACCAACTGGACAGTTTCTTGCATTTCTATAACAATATCGTTTAAGTCATTTCAGAATATTCGTAAATGTTCAAGTAATCACAATGTATCAAAACTTTTAGCTGAAGTTCTATCTTTGAATAATAAAGATAATTCTTCAATGAATATCCTTCGGTTCCCCGCAGAGTACATAGATTGTTATTCACATTGTTGTTGATAGTAGATCAGAAACTGAACGTTGCGTGTATCAATATAATTTACCCCCTAAAATAGACCCATGTCTAAAACAACCGGCCAAGTGCGAGTCGGACTTGCGCACGAAGGGTTCCGTACCATTATCGCAAAAACAGCAACAAAAAAACAGTTTTGTTGTATGGGAGCCCCACTTAAATATTTATTTTATTCTGTTTTTAGTATTTGTTGTTATAGCTGCAATAGAAATACACCATTTGTGAAAATTTCAACTGTCTAGCTATCACGGTTCATGAGATATAGCCTGGTGGTGGACGGACCGCGGAGTCATGGTAATAGGGTCCCGTTTTTACCCGACTGCCGAAGGAGGGTAATGTGTTTATCAGTCTATGTAAGTATGTATGTTTGTCCCTATGTGGCGTTCTAGAGACCAAACGCGTTGGCCGATTTTGATGATTCTTATGTAAATCGATTCGTCTTAATCCTGCGAGTGTCACTGGCTACATTAAAATTGGAAAATACAAAAATGGCGGATCTTGGGTGCCATCTTGTGCCGAAAAAAATTTTTTTTTCTTCCAAACCCATCGTGTGGGGTATCAAAATAAAGGATTTTAAGAGGCAATTTCAAAAATATATAACACTTATATGTTTGAATGTACCTAGTTCTAAAAAAAAAAACTAAAAAGTTGTAAATAAAAAAAGTTAATTAAAAAAATCAAAAAACCCGACTGCTTAAAAAGCAAACTAAAAAGACGTAAACAAGAAGAAAATCATGCTGTGCAGTCGGAGGATACATCTGGTTTTGGTCCGCCAGCTCGCGAATATGTATCCTCCGACTGCCTTTTTACCCTTTCGGTACGGAACCCTAAAAAGTAAACTCCTCAGAAATCCAAAATCATCCTTTTCCATTTTCTCTTTCAGTGCGTCGGAACGTCCACCGCTACCCAAGCTGATGATGCCGGACCTCCAGACTCCATCATCAGTAGGGTCCACTGTCAACAGTACTCCGGCCTTAGAGTCTGGAGCGATGATGTCCAAACCCTGGAGACGTGGAGACAGGCGGCTTCAGAGGCTAAACACCGAATTGCTGGAGGCTATTGAGACTCATGACCTTGAGGAGGTGGAAAGGTGAGTGCTTGATATGAGGGAAAATAGAAGTTATGTTTTAAAGACGGTTGAATAGTTTCTCCGGAACTCGGAGAGCTTCATTCATCATCATTATCATCATAGCCCTAAAAAAAAGAATTAATAAATTATTCCCGTTCGTCCCCCCAAAAAATTTAGTGGGACCATCGGGAAAATAAATAACGAATTCCCGTTCGTCCCCCTCGGGGGACGAAGTCAAGGGGACGAACGGGAATACACGATTAATGTTCCCACTGCTGGGACACAGGCCTCCTCTCTATGAGAGGGAATGGGCCGTAATCCACCACGCGGGCCCAGTGCGGGTTGGTGGATGTCACATATCTTCGAATTTTTGGTTCTAGGACATGCCGGTTTGCTCACGATGTTTTCCTTCACCGTTTTGAGAGCAGTGGTGATGAAATAATTTACACAAAGTAAAGCGCCTGCCTGGGCTCAAACCCACGACCTACAACTTGTAAGTCGCGGCCAATACCAATGGGCCACCACTGCTCTCTGAGAGCTTCATTACTTCAGCGCTTTTCTAGCGGTTGTACCTAACTAATAATTCTGTCATTCTGGAGCTGTAGTGGTTGGGAATAGTCTGACTGGCTTTAGAGTCTGCATCTTTTATAAGAAGCCATAAAGTTTGGAGCATTGAACATCGTCGCCGAGTTGCCAGCTTGTCGGTTTTTTATCGGTTACACTTCGGCGAGTGTGCGATAGGATTGCATGATCTAATTCCACCTAGCCCGTTTCATCATCGGACTAACAGACGTACGGCGATGCGCCATCGGTACATGGTGGACATCCCACACATACGCACAAAACGTTTTGGGAACACTTTTATTGTGTGTACGGCAAAGGAGTGGAATTCCCTGCCGGAGTCTGTGTTTTCCGACAGCTACCATCTAGGGGTCTTTAAGTCAAGAGTAAATAGGTTTTTTCTAGGCAAGCGTGATTCACCGTCGTCTCACCACATCTTGGCTTTCCATCATGTGAGATAGTAGTCAAGCGTGAGCATAAAAAAAAATACCAGTGTATAAAATATCCTCTTCCTCTATAGAAAAGCGAGGATAGACAGGACACGTCGTAGAGACGGAATTTGTATTTTTGGGCTACTGCCCGAAGGCCTTTGACGGCTTTATTTATCGATAGGAAACGTCTGAATCCTATCAAATACTTTTAAACGTTATTTCACGTTCTTGACGAACAGTAGTAGGAAAAATATGATTCGTAATTATAGAGTCACGCATAACACACAAGCCATTACCGAGTTACCATTCAAACCTTAAAAAACAATCTCATACGACCACAGTATCACACTGCTATCAATATCATATTATTAGATATTTTTCTATAGTCATTCATTTTAACCGAGGTTGTTAAGAAATAGCTACTAATGATACGTGATCAAAATTACTAGTCTTTGATAGCGGTCATAAACCCACCTTAAGTTGTATTCTTAACTAGATGTCCCCCGCGGCTTCGCTCCCGTCAACTGGCTAATTGTCTATCCACTTGCCCTGCCTACCCACCTTTTTTTTTTTTTTTTTTTTTTGGTTTCGCCTACCCACCTACCCTAACCTATCCTACCCTACCCTATCCTACCCTACCCTACCTACATGATTGTTGCGTAACTTATACCGTTTACCCAGCGCACGCAACTGAAGCTCTCAAATATGAATATTTTTGCCCGTTTTTGCAACATTTTTCATTCATGCTCCGCTCCTAATGATCGTAGCGTGATGTTATATAGCCTATAACCTTCCTCGATAAATAGACTATCCAACACAAAAATATTTTTTAATTCCAACCAGTAGTTCCTGAGATTAGCGCGTTCAAACAAATAAACTTTTCAGCTTTATAATATTAGTACAGATTTAAACATGACAATCTTTCTCTTACTATTATAAACGTGAAAGTTTGTGAGGATGGATGGATGTTTGTTACTCTTAAACTACTGAACGTAATTTGATGACAGTTTACAGAAATATGGCATATACATAGACTATAATTTATAGAGATATTGGAAGAAGTAACGTATTAATAAAACGCGGGCGGGAACGCGGACGGCAGCTATTGAAGACATTAAGCCTTCCTGAATCGACATCTATCGTGATATTTAATATTTTTATTTACTGAGGTGAGTAAATAAAAATTATAAAAATATTTACAAAAACCTATACATCGTTATTGTACGAATTCCTAAAGTGGGGAAAAGACTGCCATTGTTGTTGCCAAACTAAAACTTAACAACCACAGTTCCATCATCATCATAATCCGCAGCCTGACTTCGTCCACTGCTGGGCATACGCTTCTTTTTTCTTGTGCCAATCCCTACGTTCCTGTGCCATCCTTATCCAGGTTCTTCTCGCGATGGCAACGATGTCGTCTGCCCATCTTGCTGCCGGACGGCTAGTATTCTTTCTGTATGTCCTTGGTCACCACTCGGTCACTGCCATACACTACGTGTCATCAACGTGCCTTGCTATCTCACTATAGTACTAATACCAACCAATAAATAAATACATAAAAAAACATTTAAAAATAACACAAAATCCCACAGCTTAGAAAGCGAACTAAAAAGACGTAAACAAGAAGAAAATCATGCTGTGCTGTCGGAGCATACATATGCGCGAGCTGGCTGACCAAAATCACATGCATCCTCCGACTGCACAGCATGATTTTCTTCTTGTTAACGTGTTTTTAGTTCGGTTTTTAAAGCAGTCGGGTTTTTTGTTATTTTTCAGTATTTACAACCTTTTAGTTATTTTTTTTTTGCATTAGGTATACTTAAACATACAAGTGATATATATTATTGTATTCACCCCTTAAAACCCTTTATTTTGATACCCCACACGATGGGTTTAGAAGAAAAAAAATTTGGGCCCCCACAATATGGCGCCCAAAAACCGCCATTTTTCTATTTTACAATTTTAATGTAGCCAGTGACATTTGCAGGGTTAAGACGAATCGATTGACGTAAGAATCATCAAAATCGGCCAACGCGTTTGGTCTCTAGAACGCCACATAGAAACACAAACATACATACATAAACACATTACCCTCCTTCGGCAGTCGGGTAAAAAGCATAAGAGAGCATCAGTTTACAACTCAATATTGATTCAAAAACAATGGAAAACAACCCACGATTACACAAACTATACGGATATTTTTGTAGCGTTTGTTAGTTCAGGCACGGATAATGAGATTCGGCACATTTATACAATTTACATATATCGCTAAACTAGGAACATTACAAACGTATGTTGATATGCGTGGGTGAACTGTGTGTCACTGTTGATGTTAGTTTTATATAGCAATGGAATTGAAAATAATGCTGTACTCAGGCATTGGTTGGTAGTTTTAGTAGCGGATGCAAGTAAGGAGAACCTTGAACCATCAGTTTAATGGATGAATTGCATTTTATATCAAATTTGATATCTTAAAAAATATATCGCGAGTGGGTTGTCTGAAAAAAATCTGTCAAAGCTATAATTAATTAAAAATTCAAAACCGAATTCGATGAGTTAAGATAAACCAAGTATCAAACAGAAATGTGGTTAAATATTAAATTTTGTAAAAGGATAAGTTATGTTCATAATTTTAGCTAAAGTCAACTATGTCCCAGTTTTGAAATATTGAATTATTAGGGAAAAAAATACACTGACATTATTCGATGAGTCTCATTGCTAAAGATAAACCAAATAACAAACAGCAATGAGACTAAGGTTTTCTGCAATCTTAAGTTAATTAGGGTTCCGTACCCAAAGGGTAAAAACGAGACCCTATTACTAAGAATTCGCGATCCGTCTGTCTGTCTGTCTGTCTGTCTGTCCGTCTGTCTCCAGGCTGTATCTCATGAACCGTGATAGCTAGACAGTTGACATTTTCACAGATGATGTATTTCTGTTGCCGCTATAACAAAAAATACTAAAAACAGTACAAAGTAAATATTAAAGGGGGGCTCCCATACAACAAACGTGATATTATTGCCGTTTTTTGCTCGATATTAATAACGGCAACAAGTAGACGCTTGAAATATTCACAGAATGTTTAGTTGTATACTTACTTCAAAAAATAATAATTAATAAATTAAAATAAAATAAATTAAGGGGGGCTCCCATACAACAAACGTGATTTTTATGCATTGTTTTGCGATAATGGTACGGAACCCTTCGTGTGCGAGTCCGACTCGCACTTGGCCGGTTTTTTTTATTATAGAGGCTATGGTAAACTGAAATTGGGATTATTCGATGAGTTAAGAAAGACCACATAGTGAACAGAAAATAAGCTAATGTTTTCTGAAAGGTTTTCTATTTTTTGTTCTTTATTTTATGCCATAGATGCTTCCAATAATAGGCACATTTTCTAGGTAGAAAAATGATAATTATATTTAGTTCGTCAGTATAATTATCAAATAATATTGGACCCGTACTTTTTTTTTTTTTTTTAATAAAAATATACAAAGATAAACGCATCATAGTTCAGGAGTGGAGGCTTGTCCGCTTGTGACATCACTTTGTCAGTATATAGTGCACACCGTGACGTCACACGGCATAATTTTTTGTTTACGTGTCGAAAGAAAATTACCAGCCAAGTGCGAGTCGGACTCGCGCACGAAGGGTTCCGTACTTGGTAAATTGCGGTTTACGATTTATGCCGTATTAAAAAAAAAAACTACTTACTAGATCTCGTTCAAACCATCATTTTCGGTGGAAGTTTACATAGGAATGTACATCATATATTTTTTTTAGATTCATCATTCTCTTATTTTAGAAGTTACAGAGGGGAGGAAAATCTTAATGCAGTTCACAGAATACATCTACTTACCAAGATTCAACAGAATAGTTCTTATAGTTTCGGAAAAAAGTGGCTGTAACATACGGACGGACAGACAGACAGACAGGCACGACGAATCCATAAGGTTCCGTTTTTTGCCATTTGGCTACGGAACCTAAAAACGTGTCGGACAAAAAACTAATTTACATTTAACTACCCTATTGTATATCAGGTCCAAAATATTAAGGTAAACGACAAACAACCCACCCGCTATTTTTTAAAGAGGAAAGATTTGTTTGTAAGTTTGTTTGTAATGGATAAACCCAAAAATTCCAAATTCTTTCACCAGTAGAAAGCGACATTATTCCTAAGTAAAACAGGTTATTTTTTTATACATAAAACGGGTACCGTGGGGTGCGCCTCGGGAGCGTAGCCGCGAGGAAAAACTAGTAGCATATATATACACTTTTCGCATAGATAAAAGTTAATAGAATTTAATTAAAATACCGGGTGACTTTTTATTCGTTAGATCTTTCAAATGGGGAAATAACCCATAAACATAAACCTATACATGTAAATGTGGCACATTTTATATATTTATTCATATATTCATTTATACATTTAATATTAGTTTTTTAATTTTTATTATTTATTTACTTAATACTTTAAGCACATAAACGTACAGAGGCGGTCTTAATGACTTAGGCATTTTCTACCAGTCAACCTTTGGGTGATGGAGATACAAATAGTGGTAGGTGCAATTATGATAGTAAAATGGATTTGAATACAAGGCCTAAATATAAGCTATAAATACAATTTAATTATACAATAAATACTAAAACAAATACAGGTACTACTAAACTATTGAACTAGTTGAAATAGACAATAGGAAAAAATTTGCGCTGTGCCGATACTACTGCCAACTTCTGACGAATGTGTTCGCGAACGGACTTTGAAGGTTAATCGGTTGGTTGCCATCCTGATTTCCTGGGGGAGAGAATTCCCCAGAGAAATAGACTGAATGAAGAAAGAACAGTGAATGAAGTCAGTGCGGTGAGTAGGACATTGAAGAAGGCGGTTATTTGATGATCGTAGATTTTTATTGTGGTTGTCGCAGGGCCTATAAACGGGCTTGCCTAAAATGGTAAATCAGAGAGTCAAAATCCTCCTGCTACTAACGTGTTTGTAAGTGTGTTGCAAGTGTGATGGAGGAGTAGGAGCCCAGTGCCTGCAACACAGGTTAATTCCTAGCGTGGGACTGGGTCTTGCTCTGCCTTCTGCTGAAACGCACCTCATTCATCATCTGTTATATTTAAATGGTAGTTTTAAGTATGATCATTGTATTACAAATTTTGTTGATGAATAAATTGAAATTATATTTAATTTGAATTTAAATAATATGTACAACTGACTATTCCTAATCTTATGACTAATAACAAAACAAACTTACATACAAAGGGGAGAGGGAAAAGGGCTCATAGCGCATAAAAAAATTCGTCCACATCGATGTCAATGGGAAACGTGCCCAGAACGCTGGCAGCAATGCCACGTTGAATGGCAATGCTGATTCTCTGGCTGAAGAAAAGGCCAGTCCTCTGGTCACGCGAACAGTCGACTAACCGTTTACTTATGTCTCGAAACACTCGAATTAAAATTGAAACTACTTTCGGTATGGAAGCAAACTTGAAGTCGAAAAACATATCGTCGAATTATGTGGACATACATCTACTAAACATCACATAACCATGCTGATCATCATCATCATCTGCCTAGCCTTTTCCCAACATAACATGCACATATTTTTCATATTTCAATGTTTAATCTATAGTAAAAGTACCCTTGGTATATTGTCAGTACACAATACTTCTATGGTATACGTTACACATAGGTCTAGTTCTCTTAAAACTCAAGGTAAATACGCTGAAACATGGCGGCAATCATCTAATAACACCAATTACTACGCTAAGCTGTCACCTCCTTCTGCGAAGCAGTAATGCTCGCGAAGGAGGAGGCGGAATGCGTGAGGGAGACGCAACGGAGACTCCCTCGCGGCCCTAGCCACCGCATCGGACGCCCTGGGCGTCGGGAGTCGCAAACCGATTCCCGGCCACCGTAGGCGCGGGCTTGCGGACGGCAAGTAATGGGTAGCTCGCCGTCCGATAAGGACCAGGCCCGAGTCGATCCACGCGCGCCTCAAAGAGATGTCAGAAAAAATTGGGCCCGCTAGGGCCGATGTCTGTCTGGGTCGCGGATTAATTTGAAAGAGTGTTACCGCGGCCCTGGCACAAACAACTGAAGGAACACGGGTGGGTTTTAGTCAGTAAAAGTCTGACACGCCCTTCCGCTTCACCCAGAGCGGGAGAAGTCATTGGATGATTTCCCAAAAAAAAAGGTCAGTGTGTATGTACGTCTGTATGTCTTGGTTATCTGCTTCCGATGTAGACTTATGTCATCCATGGATTACTCTTCAAAATATATAGGGTCGATAATTAAAATCGGGGTATTGAGTTATACAGATACTGGGTTGAAGAAGTCGCTTTATGTAAATTACTGGGTTTCGGCTACATCCAGTTCGATTGGAAGTCAACCCAAACAAAGTTGAGAAAGTACTAAGCAGATTGATTTTGATCTGATTCTTAATTTATTTTGAGCTCGTTAAATATAAAAATGTTGACCATGCATATTGCAATACTTTAACATCATATCTCTGCCCACCCCAGGTTACTGAACGCCGGCGCCAGCCCCAACGCCACCTGTCGCCTAGGCCTCGTCTCCGCCTGCCATACCGCCGCCCTCATCGGAGGAGATGCACTCAGCCTGCTCATCAAGTTCGGCGCCGAGAAGCTAAGGATCGACAAGCTTGGCAGGACTCCCTTACATTTGGCAGCATGGGCGGGGAATGCGAGACAGGTTGCTGTGCTGTTGGACTTCCCAGAAGGTAAGGCTGAAGCATCTTCTTGCTGAAATTATTGTGAAACTTAAGTGGCAGCGGGCAGGGCACATTGCTCGCAAAACGGATGGTCGATGGGCCGAAAAGTTCTGAAGTGGCGACCGCGAACCGGAAGACGTTGCGTTGGAAGGTCTTCCACCAGGTGAACCGATGACCTGGTTAGGGTTGTGGGAATTCGCTAGGCTAGATGTGAGACGCACAGGACCGGTTAATGTGGCGACGCTTGGGGGAGACCTATGTTCAACAGTGGACGTCTTTTGGCTGAAATTATGATGATGATTATGATATTCTAGCTGGATGGACTTTCTCGTCGGTCTAGTGGACGTAAGCGCTGTTGCTGGCCATGAAGGCCTTGATTTGATACCCGGATCGTGCACATTTTATTGGATCTATTTTTTATTGATTGAATTATATCTGGAATTTTGTAGTAGCATCCCGGAGCTAATATTTGTGACCGGTTGATGACTAAAGGGTCGACTCGCATGGGACTTAGGAAAGGTTTCTGAATAGAGAATTTGGATTAAAGAACCGACGTGTCAAACCTATACATTAATGCCAAAGTTCGTCATGTTTTCAGGCTAAAGTAGGGTTTGACTGATAAATAAAAAAAAATATAAAATTAAATTTAATAATACTTCGTCGTGATATTTATTATGTAATTATTATAAAATCAATTTGAAATACTCAATTCAGCGTACACAGCGACCCAACAACCATATCAAGGTGTTAAACTGCGTGTACCATAGGTAGATGAACTTCTGCAGAACCCTGCGGCGAAAACAGGCATGATGTTACTCATGATTTGTCCATGTACTTTTTAGTATTCCGTACCCAAACGGTAAAAACGGGACCCTATTACTGAGACTCCATTGTCCGACCGTCTGTCTGTCTGTCACCAGGCTGTATCTCATGAACCGTGATAGATGGGCATTTGAAATTTTCACAGATGATGTATTTCTGTTGCCGCTTTAACAACAAATACTAAAAACAGAATAAAATAAATATTTAAGTGGGGCTCCAATACAACAAACGTGAATTTTCTTCGCCGTTTTTTGCGATAATGGTACGGAACCGTTCGTGCGCGAGTCCGACTCGCACTAGGCCAGTTTTTTCCAGTTTTCAGACAGATACACAAATACACAAACACACAGGTACACTCGTGAAACTTATAACACACCTCTTTACCTGACGGGTAAAGAGAAGAAACAACTGGAAAAAACTCTATACCCGACGGGTAACACTCTTTACCCGACGGGTAAAGAGGTGTGTTATAAGTTTCACGAGTGTACCTATGTGTTTGTGTATTTGTGTATCTGTCTGAGGCATCATAGCTCCTAACCGGATGAACTAATTTTAATAGTTTATTTTTTTTGAACGGTGGCTTTGTCGATGGTGTTCTTAGCTATGTTTGATGAAAATTTATTTAGCCGTTCAAAAGTTTTGGCCGTTTTACTGTTTGAATCGGGTTTCTTTCGGCAGATATCGTGTCATAATTACATGTTCGATAGATTTTCGATCGAAGCATGAATACTATATATATACTAGCTGACCCGGCAAACTTTGTTTTGCCATAAAACACCAAAAATTCATCTACCCTACCTACCCTACCCTACCTACCCTACCCTACCCTACCTACCCTACCCTACCTACCCTACCCTACCTACCCTACCCTACCTACCCTACCCTACCTACCCTACCCTACCTACCCTACCCTACCTACCCTACCCTACCTACCCTACCCTACCTACCCTACCCTACATACCCTACCCTACCTACCCTACCCTACCTACCCTACCCTACCTACCCTACCCTACCTACCCTACCCTACCTACCCTACCCTACCTACCCTACCCTACCTACCCTACCCTACCTACCCTACCCTACCTACCCTACCCTACCTACCCTACCCTACCTACCCTACCCTACCTACCCTACCCTACCTACCCTACCCTACCTACCCTACCCTACCTACCCTACCCTACCTACCCTACCCTACCTACCCTACCCTACCTACCCTACCCTACCTACCCTACCCTACCTACCCTACCCTACCTACCCTACCCTACCTACCCTACCCTACCTACCCTACCCTACCTACCCTACCCTACCTACCCTACCCTACCTACCCTACCCTACCTACCCTACCCTACCTACCCTACCCTACCTACCCTACCCTACCCTACCTACCCTACCCTACCTACCCTACCCTACCTACCCTACCTACCCTACCCTACCTACCCTA
Source organism: Anorthoa munda (assembly GCA_945859665.1). NCBI lineage: Eukaryota > Metazoa > Arthropoda > Insecta > Lepidoptera > Noctuidae > Anorthoa > Anorthoa munda. The sequence goes on from OX243894.1 coordinate 10,072,039, forward strand.
CCTACCCTACCCTACCTACCCTACCCTACCTACCCTACCCTACCTACCCTACCCTACCTACCCTACCCTACCTACCCTACCCTACCTACCCTACCCTACCTACCCTACCCTACCTACCCTACCCTACCCTACCTACCCTACCCTACCTACCCTACCCTACCTACCCTACCCTACCTACCCTACCCTACCTACCCTACCCTACCTACCCTACCCTACCTACCCTACCCTACCTACCCTACCCTACCTACCCTACCCTACCTACCCTACCCTACCTACCCTACCCTACCTACCCTACCTACCCTACCTACCCTACCCTACCTACCCTACCCTACCTACCCTACCCTACCTACCCTACCCTACCTACCCTACCCTACCTACCCTACCCTACCTACCCTACCCTACCTACCCTACCCTACCTACCCTACCCTACCTACCCTACCCTACCTACCCTACCCTACCTACCCTACCCTACCTACCCTACCCTACCTACCCTACCCTACCTACCCTACCCTACCTACCCTACCCTACCTACCCTACCCTACCTACCCTACCCTACCTACCCTACCCTACCTACCCTACCCTACCTACCCTACCCTACCTACCCTACCCTACCTACCCTACCCTACCTACCCTACCCTACCTACCCTACCCTACCTACCCTACCCTACCTACCCTACCCTACCTACCCTACCCTACCTACCCTACCCTACCTACCCTACCCTACCCTACCTACCCTACCCTACCTTTCCTATCCTACCTACCCTACCCTACCTACCCTACCCTACCTACCCTACCCTACCTACCCTACCCTACCTACCCTACCCTACCTACCCTACCCTACCTACCCTACCCTACCTACCCTACCCTACCTACCCTACCCTACCTACCCTACCCTACCTACCCTACCCTACCTACCCTACCCTACCTACCCTACCCTACCTACCCTACCCTACCCTACCCTACCTACCCTACCCTACCTTTCCTATCCTACCTACCCTACCCTACCTACCCTACTTACCCTACCCTACCCTAAACGGGATTAAAAGTATCCTATGTCCTTCTCCTGGTTCTTAGCTACCTCCCTACCAATTTTCAGCCAAATCGGTTCAGCCGTTCGTGAGTTATAAATAGTGTAACTAACACGACTTTCTTTTATACATTTTCCATTTTTTTTTTTTTTTCAATTGTAAATCTAAACCATTCTCGAATCTCCACGAACACACACAAAAAATTTCATCAAAATCGGTCCAGTCGTTTAGGAGGAGTTCAGTCACATACACACGCACACAAGAAATATATATATTAAGATGCGTGAGTAGATAAGTTTTGTAGTTAAAAAGCATGATATAAAAATGTCGGGTTTTTTAAAATTTTACTTGTTACTATTCGTTTCTTTATGTGTTCGTGTGCAGTTGTGTTGTGTCTGTGTCGAATAAAATGTTAATCTATTCTATAATTCTTCTACTCTATAATTTGTATTGTTAGGATATCATAAATTAAAAAGCCACTGTGTTCTGTTATAGAAAATTCAAAGACAGTATATTTTATTCCAAGATTTATTTATACTGATCACAAAAACAACCAAGTCTTAAGTCTATTTGTTCCATTCACGATAGAATCTGCTTTACAAATTATATCAGATTTCGATTCGTAATTTTTTTAGTTCTCCTAACTTTACAAAATGTAGGGAACAGCTGATTGTGTATTGCAATCGTGTGTTTTCCAAGATATAGTTATACATCATGAAAAACAACCAAGTCTTAAGTTTATTTGTTCCATTATGATAGAATCTGCTTTACAAACCAAGCTTTATATTAGATTACGATTTTCGTAAATTATTTAGTTCTCATAACTTAAAAAAAATAGAAAACTGCTGATTGTGTTATGCAATCATGTTTGATTGAAATCTTATCTATGAAAAAGATTTGGATGATGATAAAAATCAGTCAGTATTTGGCGGTTGCAAGACTGGCTTACGTTTGCTGCACCGTCAGATATTGTTTTATACTATACGCCATACTAGGCGTTAATTAAGCCTTTTTCTTTTTTCTTACACTTGTCGTCTGTTTAGACGCGAATGAAGCGCCTGGATTGGCTACTTAGCCGTTCAGTCTTTGAAATCTTTGGCCCATACTAGCCACATGCCTTCATTCGCGACACCTTTTATTATTTTCCGACGGCCATCGGCGATGAGACCGTATATCCCGCGGAAGTGCAGGGGTCGTGGCTTCCTCCTATGCTAACTCAAGTCGCATCAGTGATGCGGTTTTTTTGCAAATGACTGCATGGAAGCCGTCAGTTTGTTTTGCAAACATCTCTGACTCACTACAGAAACGAAGCAGTTTCTTTAAAAATTTTATTATACTGGACTCGCAAAACATCTAGCGATCTTATGTTGTAGCTGACCCAGACTCCTCGCGCACCCTGTCAGAACGCCTGGAACGAAATATTATTAACATTTATTTTATTTATTAAAATACAAGTTCATCAAATCTTAACTTAAGAACTATACCCCACAAAACCGTTTTCACGGTTTGTCTGTGGCCACGGAACGAACAGTACAATTAAAAATAAGGTTTAACAGATATTTTGTTCTGCTCCATCAGCAAATGAGTATTAATAGAGTTAGAACCTCGGTGGGTCTATGATTAGTGAGACCACTTTCCTGCTTCATCATCAGCGGCATCAGCGCAGCGTCATTTTATTTTTGGATATCGCGGCACATGGTGAGATAGAAGCCTTCTTGTTCTTGCAGAGGGTTAGAGTTTTGCTTATCTCTCGTGTCTCCTTTGTGGGTCACAATTTTTATTTTCTCGTCATGTGTCTCTTTCATCAAGCAATGTCCACTTTCGCTGATGACTCAGCTCACCGAGACTTATTGAATGACATTAAACTTTTCATGTGTTTTAAGTTATTTAGGAGTTAGGCCGCAGATTTTTCTCGCTGCTGCATCAGGTCAACGATGCCCGAACTACCAGTCCTTTCATAAGCATGTCAATTGGACATTGGTGAAAGGTTTATGCCATTTTGATCTTTGTTTTCAAGTGATATAATACAGTTTTCTATGCAGTAGTCTGCTCAGTACTATAGGTATTATGTGTCTTGACTTGATAAAGGTATGTGCATACATAATATCGGTCACGTGTTGCATTGCTGATCAGTCACGTAAAAAAATATAATTAAGGCCCACTTGTGCCAAATACTTAACTCAGAGTTACTTGCTAAAACGAGGTTAAATAACAAATATGTAATACATAATTCATAATTAATACATAATTTATGTATTTAATTATTTTTGTGTTAGCTACTAATTCGGAGTAAATAAAATTACCCAGAGTGGCCAAAGTGGATTATTCGGTTTAGAACAGATTCTGGTTTGGGCAGATTCATTTTTTTTAAATTATTATTATTCTTTATTTTTCTTTTTTTTATCCTTTTTCTTTTCTTTTTATTATGGCAGATTCTTGCTAAAACAGATATTTTACAGTCATCTACAAAAGTATTATGTACAAAAGTGTGCATTGATTGGAAAACTATTTGTTGCGGATAAAAGGTCCTACGCACGATAGAACGATACAACGTTTGGCAACGCTAATTTAAGTTGTAAAGACATTCACAAAGCAGTGTTGTGCGAAAGTAAAGTTTTCTGTTGTAATTTTGTTGTGCGTTAATAAGGTTTTAAGTTTTAAGAATAAGATTTTTTGCTGTAATTTTGTTACCTTTGCTAAGTACCTTTAATAAGGTTTTTAGTTTGAAATTGACTTTAATATACTCATTACATAAATTGTATGGTTTATGTTGACCATGTTACTTTTGCCGTAAAAACAATCTGCCCAAACCAGAATCTGTCCTAAACCGAATCGTCCGCCTAAGTGGGCCTATGTAGAATTCGCATCACAGCCCACATGTACGTACTGAAATGAATGCACGTCGCGACCGGCCCATCGTGGACTTGGATGTGACTAGTGCTCTTTTGTCAAAGGAATTCGAAAACTGTCGAAGGTACACGAAGATAAAAATGACTTCTCTGTACATACTGATGTAAAAACAATGAACCGAACCTTTTGACGACACCATTCTAAAAATACTGTGATTGATTGAATAGGGTAGATGACCGAAAAGATCTATATAGTCCATCAGTTATATTACCTAAAAATATAGGACACGTATTTTTCTTTTGCCACGTAAACAAAAAAATACGACGATACAGTGCGTTGAAATATCGTGTTACGTCACGGTGTTATACTGACTCCTGAACTTTTGTTAATTTTTATTTATTCGAAAAAGCAAAATAATACGGGACTAATAGTATTTGATAATCTCACTGACGAACTAAATAGACATATCACTTTTCTACCCAGGAAGCAACCCTGTTGTAAGAAACCGTGAATTTAGAAGAAAAAATAACAACAACAACTTAAGCAATAGAAACCGTGCATTTTGACAAAAAAAAAGATCTTAAACAAAAGACTGCTACAACATTCTTCCTCTCCTATCCAAGACTGGATCAATCTGGTTAGAACTTATTTCTTTTGTTTCCTCATGACAACAACGAGGTGAAACTCTTCATCGGGTGCCACCACCGCCTCCGTTTTCTTGGAGACCAGCCGCAAGACCCTCAGCTCATCAGTCACATCCTGGAATATTGACAAAATGCAGTCATTGGTCTAGGAATGGGCTATATATAGTCCACCACACGGGTACAGTGCGTTTTTTTGGATTTCACATATGTATTCACAGTCTATATGCTCGGTAGGCCTCTCTTAACATGTACATTGGTCCCGTGTAATTAACCTCTGAAACGTCGCGCGCACACCATTTGTGCGTAAGCTATTGTTGTTTCTAAATGAACGTTTAACGAGTGATTGTTCTGAAGGTATATGTGCAGTGTATGTGATGTGGCAGTACTTTCAAGTTTCAATAAATAAGTAAAGGGTCTTTCAACAAGGACGGGTCGATGTTAAAATTGAATAAAACAAGATGTGTGTGAGATATTAACGAAATTAATTTTTTATTTAAAAGGCCCATTTATGCCATTATGGATGGAATATGACATCGTTCAAATGTCCGCCGCGGATTCGTATGGTGCCAGTGCCACGAATCCAAGAGGTCCAATTTTTTATGACTCTGCTGCATTGACGTCGATTTTGGTGTCGGTATCTCCACCTTTGGGTAGTTCCGACCACTGTCTGATGAAGTCTGTATCCGTCTACTCCCCGCCCGATCCCAGCGCAAGAGGCACCCGGCGGGTATGGCGGTACAAGTCAGCAGATTGGGATGGCATGCGATCTTTCTTCGCATGCTATCCTCGGCAGCTTTGCTTTTCTTCGTCTGATCCTACGTCGTGCGCGGACGCTGTGACGGATTTGTTGCGTCAGGGAATGGAGTACTACATCCCGTTCTCTGACGTAACAATGTCTAGCCAAGACCGACCTTGGTTTGGCGCCGAGTGTATTCGCGCCGATGCGCGTAAACATGAGGCGTACCATGCCTGGGTCGACGCTAGAACGCGCAAGGCGAGTGACGTTGGTCAGAGGAAGAAAGCTTACAACAGGGCTGCCAAGTCCTGCAAGAAGGTGTTGCGAAGGGCTCGGTTCGACCACATTAGCCGGATAGGGATCAAACTTGCTTCCTACCCAGCAGGTAGTAAAGCGTTCTGGTCCCTGGCTAAATCGGTTGAATCGAATTTCTGCCGTCCCTCACTACCACCACTGCTGAAACCCGACGGGTCGCTGGCCCACTCCGCTGAGGAGAAAGCAAACCTGTTTGCCTCTCTTTTTGCGGAGTCTTCGCGTCTGAATCCTGGTGGCACGCGCCCCCCTCCTTCTCCTGATGGTTGCGAGACAAGTATGTTGGACATTCGCATCCACCAAAAGGACGTACGTAGGGTGCTGCGTAACCTCGATGTGAATAAGGCTAGCGGACCCGATGGTATACCAGCAATTGTTCTCAGAACCTGTGCGCCTGAATTGTCTCCTATCTTGACGCGCCTGTTTCGCCTTTCTTATCAGACTGGAAAAGTGCCGAATGCTTGGAAGCAAGCCAACGTACAGCCCGTGCCCAAGAAGGGCAGTCGTGCTGACCCGGCCAACTACAGACCCATCTCTGGAACGTGTACTTAATAATAAACTCCTGGCATACCTAGAAGCTAACGACATCCTTAGCGACCGCCAATACGGCTTCCGCCGAAATCGGTCCACTGGGGATCTTCTAGCGTATGCCATTCACATCTGGAGTGAGGCCATCGAGAGACATGGGGAAGCGCTTGCCGTCTCCCTCGACATCTCGAAGGCTTTTGATAGGGTCTGGCACGAAAGCCTTATTGGTAAGCTTCCTTCATTCGGTCTGCCCGGTGGTCTGTGTGACTGGATTGCAGACTTCCTGAGGGGTCGGTCCATTCGAGTAGTAATTGATGGCTACTCTTCGGACCTATTGGATATTAATGCCGGGGTCCCTCAGGGGTCGGTACTCTCAGCGACATTGTTCTTGCTGCACATAAATGAACTGCTGAAACCCGGCACCTTTGGGTATGCAGATGACAGCACTGTTGCTGAGAGATACTTGTCCAATGCTCGTGCTACCGGGCCTCAGATCCAGTCTCTCCGGGAGGCCATGGTGGAGCGCTTGAACCTGTCCTTGCAGGCAGTCTCCGAATGGGGCGATGCCAATCTGGTCAAGTTCAATGCCGCAAAAACACAGGCGTGTCTCTTCTCCGCGAAAAAGAGCCAATTTCACCCGGCTCCATCTTTCCGAGGTGTAACCGTACCGATAACAGACCATCTTGAGCTTCTTGGCGTAACGTTGACATCGACACTTAATTTTGGCCCATACATTGAGGCAAAGGCTCAACTGGCTGCCAAAAAGTTGGGGATCCTTGCGAAGGTGAGACGGTACTTCACGCCAGAACAGCTGCTTAAGTTGTATCAAGCGCAAGTTCGATCTTGCATGGAGTACTGTTCTCATCTCTGGGATGGATCTGCCAAGTACCAGCTTGATGCTCTAGAGTCGATCGAAAAACGGGCCAAGAGGCTCATCGGCAATGAGGCACTGGTCGAGTCAAAGCTCCAGAGCCTTGAACATCGTCGTCGAGTTGCCAGCTTGTCGGTTTTTTATCGGTTGCATTTCGGAGAGTGTGCGATGGAATTGCATGATCTAATTCCGCCTAACCCGTTTCATCATCGGACTACAAGACGTACGGCGATGCGCCATCGGTACAAGGTGGATATCCCACCCATACGCACTAAACGTTTTGGAAATACTTTCATTATGCGTACAGCTAAGGAGTGGAATTCCCTGCCGGAGTCTGTGTTTCCAGATAGCTACAACCTCGGAGTCTTTAAGTCAAGAGTGAATAGGTTACTTCTAGGCAAGCGTGTTACACCGTCGACCACATCATCGCTTACCATCAGGTGAGATAGTGGTCAAGCGCGAGCCTATCTATAATAAAAAAAAAAAAAAAAAAATACTAGGCCTAAGGAGGAGGAGCTCGTGGCTAAATAATAACAGCCGCATGGTCGATCGTCAAGGTTAAGCAACGCTTGACGAGGTCGGTCCGTGGATGGGTGACCATTTCAACATACCGAGTTTCCTCCGTGCCACGGAAAGCACGTTAAGCCGTTGGTCCCGGCGGTCATTTTAAGATCTTTGACAGTCGTTACGGGTAGTCAGAAGCATGAGATCTGACGACATTCTTGACAAGGGTTACCGTGTTACCCAGTTACTGGGTTGTAGAGGTCAGATAGGCAGTCGCTCCATGTAAAACACTGGTACTCAGCTGAATCCGGTAACACTGGAAATCGACCCCAATAGAGTTGGGAAAAAGGTTAGGCAGATTGATTGAATACTAGGCCTAACGTCGTGCTCCTTGGTTGCCGGGATGTCTGTAGGTATTTTTAAAAAACAAGCTTGTACGTTGCAGCATCAGGTACTTACGATTTCCTTGAGGGCATGAGATGCGCTGGCTGAGAGGTTTCTCATGTGGTTCGAGTAGGTAGCAGCAGTCAAGCTGTCCAGAGTAGTGGTTTCGGGGAAGCCTGTGGACAGAGTAAATGTTTTTTAATTTTTAGGGTTCCGTACCCAAAGGGTAAAAACGGGACCCTATTACTAAGACTCCACGATCCGTCTATCTGTCTGTCCGTCTGTCACCAGGCTGTATCTCATGAATCGTGACAGCTAGGCAGTTCAAATCTTCACAGTTGATGTATTTCTGTTGCCGCTATAACAACAAATACTAAAAACTAAATAAAATAAATATTTAAGTGGGGTCCCATACAACAAACATTGTTTTTGCCTTTTTTTGCGATAATGGTACGGAACCCTTCGAGCGCGAGTCCGACTCGCACTTGGCCGGTTTTTATATATTATATTATGGATGACAGCCAGTTTCATTTAGTTCCAAAATATAAATTACTAGCTGTTCCCTGCGGCTTCGCTCCCGTGGACCACCCCACAGGACACGTTTTCGGGATTAAAAAATAGCCTATGTCACTCAGGAATAATGTTGCTTTTCATTGGTGAAAGTTTATTTTTAATCGGTCCAGTAGTTTAGCCTATTCGGTACAAACAAACAAAAAAATCTTTCCTCTTTAAATATTATTATTAGTATAGATATGTAAGATTACACTACCTTTTCTCTAGATAGTGAGTTCTGAAAACTGCTTCTAATTTGATAAAGGGAAGTCACTAATTTCTAGACTATTTAGAGTCTGTGCCACCGAGTAAGTCTCGCAGACGTGGTACGATGAATATATATTGTGAGTAAGTGTAACATAAACCATTCATCATCATCATCATCATATCAGCCGAAAGACGTCCACTGCTGGACATAGGCCTCCCCCAAGCGTCGCCACATTGACCGGTCCCGTGCGTCCCGCAACCAGCGGATTCCCGCAACCTTCACCAGGTCATCGGTCCACCTGGTGGGAGGCCTTCCAACGCAACGTCTTCCGGTTCGCGGTCGCCACTCCAGAACCTTTCTGCCCCATCGGCGATCCGTTCTGCGAGCAATGTGCCCTGCCCACTGCCACTTAAGTTTGGCAATTCTTCGGGCTATGTCGGTAACCTTGGTTCTCTTGTGGATCTCTACATTTCTGATTCGATCACGCAAGGAAATTCCGAGCATAGCCCTCTCCATTGCCCTTTGAGTGACTAAGTTTTCTGATGAGGCCCATTGTAAGCGACCACGTCTCAGAGCCATATGTCATCACTGGCAACACACACTGGTCATAGACTTTCGTCTGGAGACACTGTGGTAAGTTGGACGAGAAGATACCGCGTAACTTCCCGAACGCTGCCCAGCCGAGTCGAATTCGACGGTTGACCTCTTTCTCGAAGTTGGCCCTACCCAACTGGATCGTTTGTCCCAGGTAGACATAGTCGCCCACAACTTCGAGTGTAGAGTCTCCTACCTTGATAGGAGTGGGTTTAACATGGGCATTCAACAACCATTACTAACTTAAAATCTGACCTAGTTGGAAAATGTCCTAGCTGGAAAATGACGTACATGGAATCTGACCTACTTGGAATCTGACGTCCATTACTGCTTTCAATATTATATCAATACATATAATAAAACTGTAGAAAAGTCGTTTTTGTACATCGAAAATATTTCAGCAGGAGGAGCAGTTTCGCAGGGAAGGGTTCCGTACCATTACCGCAAAAAACCGCAAAGAAATCCACGTTGTTTGTATGGGAGCCCCACTTAAATATTTATTTTATTCTGTTTTTAGTATTTCTTGTTATAGCGGCAACAGAAATACATCATCTGTGAAAATGTCAGCTGTCTAGCTATCACGGTTCATGAGATATAGCCTGGTGACAGACGGACAGACAGACAGACAGACAGACAGACAGACGGACAGACAGACAGACAGACAGACAGACGGATCGCGGAGTCTTAGTAATAGGGTCCCGTTTTTACCCTTTGGGTACGGAACCCTAAAAAGATGGCCAGGGAGTTAAAGGATAACTAACAAAACCCCTTTTCCAGCATTTTTGGAATATTTGTCTGTTGCATAAATTCATGGCAACGCTCCACAGAAGTTGAGTAGGAATGTGGTGCATTTTTTTTTTGTCAATTATTATCCTTCTTTAGATGTGGTTGATGGATTACTGTTGTACACCCCGACTCTTCAGATAACCAAAGAGAAAAAATGCCGGAAATGTAAGGTCTGGGCTACTCAACATTTGAGGCGCGTTTTGATGAATGTTAGACATCGCTTTGAAGATTGCCAGAGCCGCGAATGACGACATTTGAATAATATTATTTTCAAAACAATATTACTCTTTGAAAATAACATTATTCAAATCTCGTCCCATGAAATTTGACCATGTCTTCAGTTTCTGATTTTGTAATTTAACGTGTATTTATATATTTTTTTTATGCTTCTTTATAAGTGAGATTTTCTGAGATGCCCTGTATAAACCTTACTAACTAACTACTAACTAACTATTACAACTATTACTATTACAACTATTATATTAGTTTTTGTTTCATCGCAATCGGTTCATTCTATCAAAAGATTTATAAATTTAAAGTTCATCCATATTCGATAGATGGCGTTGTGCATTTGACGTCATTTTCTAAATGGCGGTGTTAAGATTCTCCGCGGAAGAACGACCCTAGAAAAAAATTGGTAGGTAGGAGGTAGGGTAGATATGTAGTAGACAGGGAAGGTTTGATGTAGGTAGGTAGTGTAGGTAAGGAGTAGGTAGGTAAGTAACAGGTAGGGTAGGCTAGGCAGTTGACGGGAGCGTAGCCGCGGGCACAGCTACTAGTTTGTATATCACATCACACTTCACACTATAATTATAATATTATAAAGGGGAAAGTTTGTGTGTGTGTTTGTATGTTTGTCACTTGCTGGACGGATCTGGATGAAATTTGGCACAGAGATAGATTATCGTCAGGAATAGCAGCACATAGGAGACTTTTGTCCCGGTATAATGTTCCTTTGGGATGATAAAGCACTTCTCACGCGAGCGAAGCCGGTAGCAGAAGCTAGTTGTAATAAAGGCATCCCTTATATATATTTCAATGTTATCGATCTATTGCAATCTGGGGTCAATCCTTTAAGTGAACTGTAATCCACATTATTAAAGTGTCAAGAACTTAGTTTTAAAACAATTAAAATCTAAACTACCTTCGCAGTTCACTATAATGGTTCCAACGACACTTCCATTTTCATTGATACGTTTCATCGTATTTATGGCACCAATGCCCTGAAAAAAAATAAAAAGCTGTCTCTATGATGATAACTTATCAAAGAACAATGGCGAAATCTTAGATGACTTAAATTTGGGCATCTGCAAGTGAGTTATATATCAAATAAATTCCATTAATTGACTACGATTTTTCAAAGTATAACAATATTTTTTCACCAAGGGTAAAAAGTAAATGAAAGTTATTCGATTATTTCGTTAAAAGTTAATAAGTAAATTAACTTATTGTTGCCATTTTATACTTATTCTGCCAAGTGACAAATAGTAACTGTAAGTATAACATTATTGTATTTGTTATTATAATTAAATGAATATGAATTAACGCTATATCATTAATTCATATTCATTTATGGTACAGTACACAGTATTCTTACCAGGTAGGTAAGAATACTGTAGTGTAGTAGAAATAAATGAATTACTTTTAATTAATGTTACGTGAAAAGACTAGTATCCAAGTCTACAAAAAATATAGGTTGGTTGTTGACAAAATGACGACGAACTATTGTATACGTCAAAGTCTCTTAGTTTAAATAAAGTACCTGGGCGACCGAGCTCTGCTCAGGTGAAAAGAAAACGACGTTTTCTAAAAATGAAACCTAGCTAGATCGATTTATAACCCCCGAAACCCCCCGCATACTAAATTTCATAAAAATCGTTGGAGCCGTTTCCGAGATTTAGATTATATATATATTGTATGTATTCAAGAATTGCTAGTTTGAAGGTATTATATAGATATATTCTTTCCAAAGAGTATATTTTACTTCTCGTCCTGAAATAATTAGGTAAGGAAATACTAATGCTGCGATATTGCCGTTTTACTTCCTTGAAATTGAATAAAAGTACCTATTAAACTCATTATTAAAGGTTACCTAGACATAACGTACAAAAGTTCATGACGTTTGTGAATAACTAATATTCTCGGCATTCTTGAACAACAATTCTTGCACAAACTATATCAGAAGATGACCCTGAGTTAAACCAGATATTTTTCATTTAAATACGTATGAATTTAATCTCAGCTAAAACAATGTATCTGCCATCGTCCTTTTCTGACACTGAGCTGTGAAAGTCGGATATGCGTACAATTTAGTGGTGGTTAATATAACGTAAAGCAACTTAAAGCAGCGTGCTTATTATACATAGCATAAAGCAAACGCTATCGTGGCACTCACTTGGCGCTATTTGCTGAATTCGTTATAACGAAGATTCGTTATAACGAAGTATCGGGCGCAACGCAAAAACGTAAATAAAGCAAGAAGCGGGCGCCGGCGGGCGCGAGGGCGCGGCGCCGGCGGCGGCCGCCGGCCAGTCATTGCATACTAGTGATTGCTATCGGTCGCACGCGTAATTTGCGATCCCGCGCGGCTCACGTAATATATCTACGGTAATTTGCTTTGTGCTTTTAAGTGTAAGCAGTGATAGGACACATAACGTAATAAGCAGTGATAGGACACATTACGTAATAGTGACTAAGTAAAATTGTGAAGGACTATTGATTGAACTTTTTAATACGCCTATAATTGCTTAACATACTAACATACTTTATTGCATTATAACACTTAATCTATAATTATAGACAGTCCTAAGCCTGGAAAATATGAAGGAAAATTCATTGTTTATTTTATACTGCTCCATTTTATCGTAATAAATTCATAAACGCGATGTAATATTTTTAAGCATGCTGTCTGTCCAACGATTCCAACGCTAGGGTAGGAGCTGCGAGGTAACGGTGACTTGCGTTATTCGTGCCCGCCCCGCGCTTGTGCGTTATATAAAATCTCGTTATAATAAAGCGTATAAAATAACGACTTAAAATATAAAGCTTATAGCACTAAGCAAGTTATTGACATATAGCAACTTTGAACACTACTAGTACAATGGATATGATTAGGATGGACGCCAACACCAAAATAACATTGGGAAAAGGCTAGTTACGCAGTATCAACTACTTTAGGTTCCCAACTGAAACTCTTTACCTAACTTCTGATGTTCTGACGGTTCGAAAACTTTATAGGCTCCACATTATTAAAAAAAAACATAAATCTCTCACCTTCCACCCCTCGACTCGACAAAGGAGAAGGAAATACATGATCCCCAGAGTTCCCGTTAAATCAACTTTTGCAAAGAGACAGTACGCCAGGCAATCTTCTCACTTATATAAATTGATAAACAAGGAATTAAATGTTCATCCACTTTCGTATCGACACTGCAAAAATGCTCTGACAGAATGGATAAAGACAAATACTGTAATAAAATGTCTATTCAATAGCCTATAAAAGTTGTAACTATTAGAAGAGCGGAACTTCCTAACACAAGTATATTTCTTACTTAAATGGAAATTGTAATCGTATTCTTAAGTTATTGAAATAAACATTTATTTAGTATCGCAAATAATATATTACTAGCATACAGATGCCTTATGCCATACAAATAAACCGTGCAGACGTAACTAGCGTTTACTCTGTTCGTGAATATGTTTTTCTTCAAATACAGTAACGATTTGTTTTATAGTATTTGTTTGCTCGTTTTCACAGTTTCATTAAACCAAAATGTCTTACAATACAAAACTTAAAAAAAATCGGTTGAAATACCTTAGAAAGAACAATGGCAGGTGCCCATACATTGTTTTAGCTGAGATTAAATTCGAAAGTCTTTAAATTAAAAATATCTGGTTTAACTCAGGGTGATGTTCTGAATTAGTTTGTGCAAGAATTTTTGTTCGAGAATGTAGAGAATAATAGATATTCCGTCATAAACTTTTGTAGGTTATGTCTGGGTAACTTTTAATAATGTGTTTAATAGGTAATATTATTCAATTTCGTGGCAGTAAAAGGGGAATATCGCATTAGTATTTCCCTAACCTAGTTATTTTAGCATGAAATGTGTAGTATACTCTTTGGAAAGAGTATATTTATTTAAACTAAGTGACTTTGATTCGTATCAAGAGGTTGTCGTCAACAACCAACCTATTTTTTTTTAGACGAGGGTACTAGTCTTTTAGCCAATCATTAATTGAAAGTAATTCATTTATTTCTACTACACTACAATATTATTACCTACCTGCAAGGAACATCTACACTTGGACATAAACTGTATTGTTTACTCATTTACTGCAATAAATACAATAATGATATTATTACTTAATATAGTTACCTACTACTTGTCACTAAGCAGATAAAATATATAATGGCAACACTATGCTAAAGATATGAACTAAAAAATCAAATAACTTTTTATTTATTATGTTTTTTTTTTATCTATTTTGGACCAGGCCTAATTATACTTTAAAAAACAAAGACAATTAATAGAATGTCTTTCGTATATAACTCACTTTCAGACGCTCAAATTTAAGTCAGCTTAAATTTCGCCTTTGTTCTTTAAAAACGCGCCATCTATTGGAATGGGTTTGAATTAATGCGTCCAAAATAATCTTTGAAATGTGAATTAAGAGCCCAATATTCCATAATGTTGTACTTACGAGAGTTGATTAAAAAACAAAATACAATTTTATGATTAATTGTAGAAAATGTTAATTTTACACAAAATTCAATAACAAAACGATGCATATCGCGCCATCTAGTGACATTTATTTTAACCAAATTTTCTCTCTTAGCGTCGGGACCCCGTGGTTATCATTGGTAAGCATGATTTCTGTGATAAGCAGCAATTGGTCTTAAAGAGTTCAAACCAAAATTATCAAGTTATCTTAGTTTTAACACAACATAACATCACGCCAGTACTCAACGAAAGGTAAGGCAGAGGTACAATCTATATTACATTCACATTTTACCAGTTACGTTTAAGTCTCTAAGACTTAATCGAATCCAGTACCACATGTTCAGCAGTCGAACATGCGACCACTAGACCCACGCGGCAGCCTTGATATATATGTAGGTACTACGCACAATCTGAACACTCTGTTCGAATGAACTGTACTGCAATCCGTACACCTTGTTGTAACAGTATGTTGAACGAAACGTTTGATCGCTAATAAACTAAACTCTATAAGCAATCTAGCACTGCAGGTTTAAATAGTTTGATTAGACAACATAAATAATGTTTAGCGCTGCAGCGAAATTTAATTCTAACTCACCAGCATTTGAACAAATCGTTTTCATAATGTTCTTGTCTATCAGTAGAATGTATGTCAATGCGAGGCAGTCATATTTAAACACATTTAGTTGTGAACAGTACATACCATGAATTTGCTAGCAATTTCCATAAGTGCTGTGAAATTATCGAGTTTTCTTTCAATTGGTCTCTTTCTTGAAAACTTTAAAATTATTTCAAAATCTTTGACAGCCGTGTGCAACGTCTGACAGAAGGGGTTTAATATTTTTTTTTAAAAGCAGAAAGCATAATAATATTGTTTTTTTCTGGTGGCCAGAGTTTTTATTCATTTTTATTTTCAAAGGTTGAGTTAGAAAATGTTGTTGATTGCATAATTTGTTTTGAATTGGAACTTTTTAACCCCCGACGGAAAAGAGTGGTGTTATAAGTTAGACGTGTGTATAATATGTGCTTGTGTATTTGTGTATCTGTCTGTGGCATCATAGCTCTTAAACAGATGAACCGATTTTGATTTCGTTTTTTTTTTGTTTGAAAGGTAACGTATCGAGAGTGTTCTTAGCTGTTTGATGAAAATCGGTTTTGCCGTTCTAAAGTTATGTGCGTTTTACTGTTTGAATCGGGGTGTTTTCCGCAAGATTTCTAGTCATAATTTCATATTCAATAGATTTCGATCCAAGCGTGTCTACAACTAGATAAATTAGGTAACATGAAATATTCATACTGTATGTGTAGGGCTGCAACTATAGAACACTCACACTTAGCCAGTTATACATACAAACATACATAAACTCACGCCTTTCTCCCAAGGGGAAGACAAAAACTACAGAACGCCACTTGAACCAACTACGATCCTTACATACTTCTTTTGCTTCACTTACGTTCACACGCTTGTTATGTTCAAGATTTATGTAATAGGGAATAAGAGATTGTCATCAACCAGGCGCCAATAGTTTAAAGTCACCGCCAGATAACAACAAAATAAAAGTCATTAACACCTGTCTACCAATGTATTCCAATATTTCAAAACGATACGAAAATAAATTGTTCAAGAATTTCTTTATTGTTCAAGAAAAATACATTTTATAATACATAAATCACTGATCTCCACACTAGGATTCCCTGTGTCGTGGAGGCCAGTCTCTTTCATCATAGTTCAGGAATACAGTGTTTTATTTTAGCCATATATAACAAAAAGGATAAGTTAAACAAAAACAAAAATAATAATAAGGGGATGCATGGTATCTTGCAGTGTGTGCAAAAGTGTGAGTCAAGTGACGTTGGTGCGTGTATTAAATGTGTGTGCGTTTGTGTGTGGGTGTATGTGTGTGGTGTGTGTGTTTGTATGGTGTGGTGCGTGTATTTGTGTGTGTGAGGTATGTCTCCAAAACTAACATTATAGAAAATAAAAAGTTTATTTTTACGAAGTGTTTAATAGTTTCTCTGTGCTGTCGTAATCCAGACCTTTTAAGTAAGTTTTGATGTCCGATTTGCATTTTGATTTTGTCAAGGGTAATAAATTAATTTTATCATTAATCTTATTATAAAGGTGTGGCCCCATATATTGATAACACCTTTCCCCAAAATCAAGTCTACGCTTTGGCTTACGCCATCTAGGCTTCCTTCGGGAATGTACATTGGAGTCCACCTTGACTAGAGCCTCTTTATGGAACCTTAGGGCTACGGCCATAATGTATATCTGTCGCACGCGCATTGTACCCGTCTCTTGATATAAGATGTTTGTTGGAAATCGCCTAGGTTTTTTAAAAGCTCCCTTGAGAACGGCCCGTTGTGCGCGTTCTGCCCTAATCAAATGCGTCTTTAGTGCAGCTCCCCATGCAGCAATACAATAACCCAGAAGAGATTCGCACAGAGTGTGATAAATCATCTTCAAGATCCTTATGTTTGCAATCTGACCCATTCTCTTAAAGACATGTAGCAGTTTCCTAACACGACCACTTACATGCTCTATTTGCTTAGTCCAGGTGAGGTTCTTGTCAATGTAGACACCAAGGTATTTTATGTGCTCTACTAGTTCAAAGCTTGGGCATGAACATTGCGAGACAGAGTCACCATGGCAGGTATGCAGTTTGATGGCTAATTTACTTGGACAAGTGTTTCTTGCGCTGACACTAAAGTTTATGACCTTCGTTTTACCTACATTTAGTGTCAACAGATTGCAATTTAGCCATTGTGCAACCTGCTTCACGCCAGACTCAGCTGCCTCGTATAGAGACTCCCACGTCCTATCATAAAATACTATAGCTGTGTCATCTGCATAGGCGAAAATTTTTGCTTTAGCGAGTGACAGTGAGCAAAGGCTGTTGACATAGATAATGAAAAGAGTAGGCCCCAGTACGCTACCTTGCGGCACTCCATAGTCAAGAGTGGCGTAGGAACTGTAGTTGTTGCCCAAGGATAACCTCTGCGTGCGATTACTGAGGTAAGACTGGAACCACTCAAGAGCAGTGCCACGAACACCTATGCCTTCAAGTTTCCTCAATAGAATGCTTCTAGAGACGGTGTCAAAGGCTTTCGCAAGATCAAGGAAGATGCCAGTACATTTGTTACCATCATCTAGTTTGGTGACAACAAAATCCACTATATCTGTAACTGCATCCTCCGTTGACCTGTTTTTGCGAAAACCATACTGATTGTCTGAGAGAATGCCATTTTTTTCTAGATAGCTTAGTAGCCTCATATTCATAATCTTCTCGAGGATTTTGGACAGCGATGTGAGAAGAGAAATAGGGCGATAATTGGATACAACTGACTTGTCACCAGATTTGAAAATTGGACACACATTTGCCATTTTGAGAGTAGATGGTACTATTCCAGAGGAGATACTAAGATTACACAGAAAAACGATCGGGGGGATAAGGTGAAGTTTGTTAAGTTTGAAAATTTTGTTTGGAATGCAATCCCATCCTGGTGCTGAAGCGTCTTTGAGATTAGAGATAATTTTATTGACTTCATAACTATCAGTTGGGCTTGCATAAAAAGAATTAATTGGGGAAGAGTTGGGATATAAACTACTGGTTATCAAAGCTAGTTCAGCTTCAGTTTTATTAAGACTTGAAAGTATTTTTGCAGCCAGCTTCTCCCCTACAGATGTGAAAAAATTATTTGCTCTATCTAGAGAGTCTTTAGGGTCGGGACATGCGTGTATTAGATCTAAGCTGTTAGTCATGTCTTTTTTTATGTTACATATGCTTTTTATAGCTGACCATGTCTTTTTACTATCACCGTTTGAATCTTCTAAAGTCTTTCTGTCGTGCTCATTTTTTAGGTTTTGTATCAAGTTATTGCAAATATTCCTGTAGTGTTTATACCGCTGCTGTATTGTGAAATTATCTTTATTAGTTTTTTTATTTGCTTCCATATGTAATAAGTCTCTTTTTCTGATGCATTTTATTAATCCTTTAGTCATCCAGGGTTTTTTGATAGAATTTGAGTTACGAATAGGTTTTGTAGTTGAGTAATTTTGTACTGTTTTACTTAATGTATCAACGAAATCATCAAATGCTTTGTTTGCATCATCATGTTTATATATAAAATTCCAATTGATGTTTTCTATTGCTTTTGACAAATTAGTGTAGTCAATTTTAATTTTTGATTTTGAGTACGGTGAGGAGCGTTGAATTTCTTTAGCGATTCCAGTAATAATTGTGTCATGGTCAGTTATAGCCGAGCTGCATATAACGACCTTTACTATTTTTTTTGATTTTATCAAAACGTGGTCTAAACACGTACGGTCATGAGTAGGATAATGATGTCCCGGATAAAAGCCATAGTAGCCAGTTGCATCCAGATAGTCGCTTGCACGTCTATCCTTGGAATTGGGAGAGATATCAATATTGATATCACCCATTATAATACAGTTGGGACTTTTGCATCCTTGCATAACTTTTTCCAAAGACTCACAGAAATTACTAATGTTATAAAAAGATGGAGACCTATATATTGCGCAGATTGTATATAATTTACCTATGTGGATAAGTAGACAATTTGCTTCCCGAAAAGAAGGCTCCTCTATAGCCACCTGAAGATTATTTTTGCATAAAACAGCAATTCCGTCATTCTGATTGAGATAGTGTTTCGAATAGTGGCACACATAGTTATTTAGAGCTACTAAAGGAGTCGCTGCAGTCAAACGACACTCAGTCAGGACAATTATGTCTGGCAAAAAGTCTAGTTCACTCAAAAACACCGAAAAGTTGTCGAAATTTTTATTTATGCTACGTATATTTTAGCATACTATTGTGAGTTGGGATTTAGCATCGCCAATATCCAGTGAACATTCTTTTGGCGAATTACGTTTAGTGTTTATGTAGATATCAGTCTTATCGAGGTCATTAATCATATTATATTGGTTATTCATAATTACTATTAATGTAAAAAGGATGGAAAGTAACATTGCGAGAGATTGTACTCGGTTTGTTGTGATAACAGGTCATAGAAACTGAGAAACGAATTGAGTTGAGCCAGGGATGTAAGAGAAACATATGTGTGATGTGTGAAATTGATTGTGTAGTGTTGTGTAGCATAACCTAATTTGAGATTTGGTGTGAGAATAGTTATACTGCAATCAGCCATGAAGATTAGCATATATAAAAACAATTTGTAAATTATTATATAAGCTGATACAGCTAAACTATACTGAGAATTAGTTAATTTTATAGGATTCCCGTAATTTCTGAAAGGTGTTTTCGTTTGTAACAACCGTGTACTTTTCGCCTTCCTTTTTGCGCAGAAAGACACGGCCATTCGCAGTCCAGCAATATTGGAAGTTTTCTGTTCTGGCAAAATCACGAGCGAGAAAAAGAAGTCTCTTTGCCTTCGAAGTCAGATGTTCCGAGACAAAAAGAGTCATTTCAGGGCCCTCAAGACCAATGTGTTTTGTATTTAGTTGACTGCTAGGGTGGGAGGAGTTGTGTTGCTTAATAACCTTAAGAAGTTTGTCTTTTGCAAAGATATTGGTAAACTCCGTGACCACTGCTGACGTTGATGCATTTGCTTTCGACGGCAGTCTGTAGATGTCTTTAATATCATTAAATGAGCAGTCGCTCCCAACACTTTTGATCAGGCTGGTCACCATGTTAAGCAAGTCTTCCTTTTTTTCTTTTTTCTTCTTGGGTACACCTCTTATCTCGACACTTGTCTTTCGAATCACACGTTCTAAACCCTCATATCTTTCCTCCAGTTCTTCAACCTTTGTACGTGTGTTATTCCATTCCTGATCCAAGGTGTCAATCTTTTTGTCTAGGTCCGTTATTTGAGCTGACAATTCTCCTAAAGATTTTTCAATTTCATGATTGGATGATTTAATGCCAGTCTTTATTTCGGATATACCCTTTTCGAGATTGGTTAACTTAGCAAGGCCCTTATCGAGTTTCTCCAGTTTTTTATCTTGTTGTTTCATCCAATTTGAAAGCATTTCCATCATCTCGTCTCTAAACATATCAAAGGCATTGCACTCATCGCCGTCCTCTAATCGGACACGTTTGTAGTTTGACCTCAATGTAATATTAGGAGCAGGTGTTTGCGTCCCGGAAATAGTTATGGGTCGATTTAAATTCGTGTCTGAAGACGACAGACCTTTCGGTGGGCTGCGAGTAGTATTCATAATGCAAAATTAGTAAGTTTATAACTCACGGTTCCTTCTTATGAGCGGGTTTATTTGTAGAATCGGGCGCGTAGCACTAGGAAGCGTCTATAGGTCGTTCGTAGCAGATTGTACGTTTCTCGTAGCACGTAGGCCGTGTAGCCGTGTAGCAGGCGCCTACGCCGACGCGTCGCAGAACGAGCGCGGCGAGACAGAGACGACAATTATGTCCACGGCACTCCTCGCACAGGCACTCCGCGTTCGCCACGGCCGGGCTTGCCTTTCACTTTACGACACCGATTGCACTGATTGCGGATTTAATGTCCTTAACATAAGAAATACTTTACAGTAACTGAGGTTTAAGTTTGCGATATTATTCTAATTAAAAACAGCTAACACGTCTGCTCAGTGAGACAGGATGGACGAAAGAGCATTGTCGCTAACACGATATGATCAAAACAAACGTATCGCGGTAAGGGGCGTCCTTGACCGTTTCACTTGGCCTTCAGTAATGAGTTAATATCTCATAAACGCGTAGACCGATTTACATGATTTAAACGGATAAAATGGTTCTACGCTTATACCTTTCATTTGAGACAGACAAAATTATCAAAATAGCTCTATAAAAAAAACATATTTTCAAGTTACGTTATTGTACTTTTTGGTTTTTATTTTTGTGTTATCTCGCAGAGACTTTAGATTGTTTGCTGACCCAGGCAATCCTGAGAAATTCCAGATAGAAAAGCCCAATAGTACTGCCCGATTATTTAAAACTAAAAACATATTTTTCAATTTTCCAGACATTCAGGAGAGGGTAAGCACAGAAAGCATGTCCTCAGAAACAGAGGAGGACGTGAGAAGGCTGTGCCCCCTCATCAGGGAGATGACGAATGTACGCTGTGACCTGGGCGAGGTGGACATGTCTCTGCCGAAGCCCTGGAAGGACAACATTGACCATAACTGCAAAGATATTAAAGGGAGCGTGAGTAATATTTATTTTAGAATAGCTTTTGATAACGATTCCGCTGTCAAAGTTGAAAATTATCCCATGGCACAGTAAAAATATACAAACAGTATGGAAACTACCTACAAACGCTCGAAATGGCTCACTCATACAAACATACGCACCGACGAGACCACTCGGGCACTTCTGCGGTGCTGCCAGTACTGAGCACCGCGACGCGACGAGTGGTAACGTATGTTTGTGTGAGTGCGCCGTTTCAAGCGTTTATAGGTAGTTTCCGTATTGTTTGTATATTTTTACTGTGCCCATGGGGACATACTACTAGGTGAAAAGTATGTCATCGTCTAATCGGGGACATGTTCTATCCGTGTTCCAAATATCATACAAATCCGTTAGTTTCACATCATCATCATCAGCCTTTTAATGTGCCCACTGCTGGGACACAGGCCTCCTCTCTGTGAGAGGGAATGGGCCGTAATCCACCACGCGGGCCCAGTGCGGTTTGGTGGATGTCACATGTCTTCGAATTTTTGGTTCTAGGACATGCCGGTTTCCTCACGATGTTTTCCTTCACCGTTTTGAGAACACTGGTGATGAAATAATTTACACAAAGTAAAGCGCCTGCCTGAGCTCGAACCCACCACCTACAACTTGCAAGTCGCGGCCAATACCACTGGGCCACCACTGCTCCCTTCCACCACTGCTTCCATATCCGTTGGTTTAGGCGTGATTAATTAATAAATAATATCAAATGAACAACACCGGAACTTTATTGTTAAGCTTGCTTTCTCTGTCTGAATATCACGGGATTTTATCTATAAACTGTCATTGTCTTATTGATAGGAAGCTGTAACTTTACCACAATATGGTACTTGCCTCACCGCCAGCCAAGCGATTAAATATCGACTATTTACTCGCTGAAGAAACGAACAAAAGATATAAATCCCGTGTCAATAAAAGATACACAAATATTAAGACGATAACTAACGCCAACGACCTTGACGGAACAAAACGCGCACTCGTTTAACACCCGCGCGACCCAAAATTTTGTAGTTTTTTGTACTTTCCTTTTATACTATAAAAAAAAGCGTCGTATCAAAATGTAGATAATTATTTTGTATTTGAGATGGTGTCGATTTCATTAAAATACGCCCAGCGGTTTTGGTGCGATTGTCGTGTTTTTGTCCGTTTTTCCGTTTTAGACATAACTTTACAAATTAATTACACTACGTTATACGAAAAAAACTGAAAATTTTGTTAGATCAGATTATTAAAAAAATGGTCTCATTTAATATATATTTTTCCAAAAAATTACGACTAGCCGTTTAGACGTGATTCTCATTTTAAAATCAGCTACTCAAGGGAAGCGGCGCCTTAATAAACTGCCGAGCAATGAAAAAGTACCACCCACAAAATACCGACAAATACCTTAATTTAATTTTTTCACATTTAATTTAAAATTTGAACACAATATTTACGTTTTTACTTGGTAATATTCTGATGCGCTGTTAAACGTACTTCAATATTGCAGACGGCGTCATTAAGCTAGCCTTTCCCGTTTAGGAGTAATTTGGTGCTGTCACGGGAACTTTTTCATTGCTCGTTAGTGTAGTTGATCGCTGGCTGTTCATACTGCCGCCCGGCGAGTACTCTCTTACCACAAGTTTGTCCGACAAGAGCTATCAAAGATATTACTTGCTGCTCGTCAACTCGTATCTAGGTTCTAGCTCTACTCGCTGCTCATGATCGTCGATGGTGGGAGTGTGGCGTAAATGTACGTAATATGGTCTCTATCAAATTAGTTTTGGTAAAACAGAAACCGACATACTTATTCAGTTTATTCACACTTACCCAGTTTATTTAATTAGATGATGCCACTTCACAGATTTTAGGGATATCTAATCCTAATAAAATATGAATCGATGATAAGATAAGTAGAATTTCGCCAACTAATTAAAACTAGCTTTATCGTGGGTAAGAGATTTTTTTAATTATCGATAGGCTCGCGCTTGACCACTATCTCACCTGATGGTAAGCGATGATGTGGTCGACGATGGAGCACGCTGCCCTAGAAGTAATCTATTCACTCTTGACTTAAGGCACAGATAACCCTGAGTAGCTGATTTTAAAATGAGAATCACGTCTAAACAGCTAGCTGATTTTTTTTGGAAAAATATATGTTACATTAGACCATTTTCTTAATAATTTGATCTAAGAAAATTTTGAGTTTTATTCGTTAAATGTAGTGTTATTAGTTTGTAAAGTTATGACTAACACGGACAAAAAAACGACAATCGCACCAAAACCGCCGGGCCTATTTTAATGAAATTGTCACCATCTCAAAGACAATTTAATTATCTAAATTTTGATTTAAGGTTTTTTTAAGTCATAGAATAATAAGGAAAGTAAAAAAAGCCAATTGCGAGTCAGACTCGCACACGAAGGGTCCTGTACCAATATCGCAAAATTAAATATTTAAAGCCTCACTTAAATATTTATTTTATTCTGTTTATAGTATAAAATTAATATTTGAGTGTACAGAAATAATACACACATACACATATCTGTTAAAATTGCAACTGTCTAACCATCACGGTTCATGAGATACAACTTAGTGACAGACGGACAGACAGACGGGCCGTAAAGTCTTAGTAATAGGGTCCCGTGTTTACCCTTTGGGTACGGAACCCTAAAAAATTATTAATTTTGCGTCGAGCGGAGGTGAAACTAGTGCGCGTTTTGTTCTCTCAAGGTCGTTGGCGACTGTCGTCGTCTTTAAAGACCTCTAGGTTGTAGAATACGACAAATGATAGCTTTGACAGAGTACTATGAATACAAGTCGAGCTGTATGTCGTAAAGTACGTAAGTGGTGGCGCGCCGTGTGTGAAGCGGTGAAAAATAATAGTGCGCGGCGGTGGCTGTATGGCTACCGGTCGGATATCTTTTGCCTCATTTAATAAAACAAATTATTATGAAAACAAAGAACCCGACTGTTAAAAAATAATGAACTGAAAAGAGAAAAAGAAGTACTAAAATGTTGTATGTTTGACCGAATTTCATTTCACCTAAAACTTTTCAACTATGATCGTCTCGTTTTTTTTTTACTTCATCGGAGTCACGTCTGCCACTGTCTCAGTTTTTGGGGGTATGTGGAACAGGGTGTAAAGTCCCACAAATCTCCATAGAAAAGGGAGGATCCTCCGACCAGATGGGTGTTGTGCGAAGTAGTTCTGCACGAAGGCTGCGCTGACGTTCATGTTCGAGGGTCACCAGTTTGGAGGTATACGGAACAGGGTGTAATGTCTCACAAACCTCCATAGAAAAGGGAGGATCCTCCGACCAGACGGGTGTTGTGTCTGGTCCAGGCAACTGCCCAACGGTTGATGTCGGACTGTTGTATACGTTCTAATCGCGCCGAAAACTTTGCTTGCCGCTATGCAAAATTTGTGTGACGTCATGTCATTAGTTCGTAAGTGGTGGCGGGTGCCGCTACAAGTTGACCTATTATCTATTCGATTTTTATCGTTACTCCGACGTTACATTTGGTCGAAAAACTTTTTACCGAAGTTACACGTAGCCAAAATAATATTTGATCGAAGTTTTTTTTTTTTTTTTTTACTATGTATAGGCCTGTGTTTGACCACAATCTCACCGTGGTCAGTGATGATGTGGCCGATGGTGGTAAGCACACAAAGCCTAGAAGGGAACTGGCTCTCAAGTGCTGCTGTCGGAACACACCGAAAGGTGCTTGGCGACAGATTTTCAACTTGAGGGTGGTTGCCAGCCAGGCGGGTACTACAAAGTACCCTACCACCGTGCAAAAGTATTAGAAGTATTAATATGTTCCCGAACATTTATTACACCACTGTTTTAATTACCATATTTTCATTTCACCAAACGCCTAGAAAGTTTGTGCATACGATTTCATGCTTCCCTATCCATTTGCATAAAATTTTAAGACATAATATAACATGGCATACTTTTGTTTTCCCTAATTATATTTACGCAAAACAGCTTACGCATATTTTTTTAAGCATAACTTCTCTAATCATAATGATGTTTAAGCATAACATTCTACAGCATAGCACAGTATTCTTAGGCCTAACTTTGGATGCTAAGCTTCAGTGGGGCCCACATATAGATAAATTGTCAAAGAAGCTAAGCTCCGCAGCATATGCTGTTAGAAAAATTCGTAATTTAACTGACATAGAGACAGCCCGTTTAGTATACTTTAGCTATTTTCATAGTGTAATGTCGTATGGTATTCTGTTGTGGGGAAAAGCCGCCGACATCCAGACAATCTTTGTTTTGCAGAAAAGAGCTGTTCGATCAATTTATAAATTAAGTCCGAGACACTCTCAGGGAGAAATTTAAGGCGATTAATGTAATGACTGTGCCTTCTCAGTATATTTATGAAAATATTTTAAATGTCCATAAAAATACAAAATTGTTTAAAAAATACAGTGATATCCATAACATAAATACTAGGAACAAACACAAATTTGTAGTACCTACAACAAGGCTCAAGAAAATAGGTGGCTCGTTTAGATGTCAATGTGTACGCTTTTATAATAAGCTTCCAAGCCACGTACAAGGTCTAAGTGTTAATAAATTCAAATCATTAATTAAACGTAAGTTGTGCCAGAAAGCGTTTTATAACATTAAAGATTACGTTGAGGACAAAAAGGCTTGGGATTGAGCTGCTCCAAGTAATTTAGTTTATTTTTATTTTGCACCGTGAATTTAGTTTTTTAATTTTTATTTTCTTTCAATGACAAGAATATTTACTTTTTAAAGTATTATATTATTTTATTTTAATTGTTGTGAATGTGAAGACTATGTGGATCATTCTTTTTTTTTAATTTTTATTTAACTTAGTTAGTTTTTAATCATGGTCTGGCAGTTTGAGTATTTATGCGGCCTACCCGAATGTCCTTTCTTTGGTATTGTTCGTCAATTCGTTGAGCTCCTCAATTTCTGAGTTGAGCTGCACGGCTATTGACAAATGCGTGCACTGACTGGACAAGTACAGTCAATCTGGCTGGTTCTTTCCTCAAAATACCATTTCAGACATCAGTTTACATAATCTTCACATGATCTAACCAAGATTTTGTCTGGACTTTAAAAGAGACTGTGACCTCTGAGTTTGTTTCGGCCTTTCTTCTCAGTGTAGTCAGACAGGAAACGCCGACCTCTTCTAGTTTAAAAATATGATCAACATGTAAACGTGTTTGTACAAACCAACTTACAGAAATAAAATCATTTATCATTCATCATAAATTTATTTACGCATAATGATATTTAAACAATTTTTATATGCATATCAAATACGCATAATAATTAAGTCCTAAAATGTTAAACACTAAAACACTGAATATGCCTTACTAAAATACTAAGTGAGAGAGACACAGTGGGCGAATACAAAAGTATAAACAGCGAATTGAAAATAAAAATGTTGTCGACGGAGCCCTCCTATTTCTGTCTGCAGGGTCTAAAGAAACCTAATATGAAGAAGATGATGGGAGCTGAGTTCGCTTACTTCAGCTCCCGTCATCCCCTTCGAACCTAACCTGTCCGTGTCGGGGTGCCCTAAATTCCCGAGCTTGCTTCGCTCACTCTTGGACTAATTCGTTGAAATAATGAATTAATAATTTATTTGCATGAAAATTCTAAATAAATACGTAAACACAGACAAGACTGCGTGAAGTCGGTTTTGCAGCGATTTGTTTCTGTCACAAAATTTCGTAGCACATTATTACCAAGTAACCGGCTATATATTTGTGACCGAATAATATTCCGTGAAATGTTGTTTCGGTGTGGTGAAAATATGGCAAATAAATTATTTGGCAAATGAAAAAGGTTCAAAAGAGGCTTCGGCCAAAAGCAAACAGTTATTTTGTAAATCGACGAAATGTAGTTCGGTAAAATAATACATATGCCATATGATATTTCGATGATCTGAAAATATGTCAAATAATGCATATATAGCAAAAAAGACATCGGTCAATAGTTCCAACCAAGAATCCAACGACACCGCATATGTTATAATCCGTCAAGCCGTTTGGGCTGTAGACTTGTAGAGTGTGCTACAGAAATGGACATACATACATAGGCTCGAAAAACATTACCCTTCCGCAGTCGTGTAAAAAGGCATGCTTCGATAGGACATGTCTTAAGTTCAGCTTACACCTCACCACAAGTCAAACCTCTGCTTCATATCCATGAAAGTGGAAATTACGTATTTTTTACAATGATAATGAGATAGAATAGAAGCTTACTTCAAGTTCACTTGGCCTCAGTTTTCAGAATAGCGCTGCGGATCCGTAAGACATATTACCTGCTAATATTAAAACAAAGAGTTTACCCAAAGTTACTAGCTCTCATCTTGGGAATAACACGGGATCTGAACTAAAACCAAACTAAACTAACAAGATTAACTAAGTAGAACATGTAATTTAGTGAGTAGTTAGCAGTGGCGTAACTAACTATACCATCTGAGGCTCGTGGCAAATTCATCTGATTATGTTTGCGTAGTGAAACTTTCTTATTTCCAAAAAACAGAAAGCGGATATTCTCTGATATCTTTTTCTTACGAATCTCATTACGAATGTGTTCAAATCTTGATAATGTATTTGTATAATAGGTTGGATTGGTCGGTAACTTAGATGGATTAAATACGAAATTAATTTATTTTCAAAATTATGTAATAAATATTAGGATCCTCAGGGGCGCTCGGGCTGGGGGCTCCTCCTCCATTTTGCCCTCTTTACTACCCTTTCGTCATCGTGTCGATGATTCCATTTAAAATTATAAATTTAGATTTTGTGTTTCGACCAGAACTCAGCCATTAGTGCTGCCATCCTATTGTTACGACACTGGCAGTTAGAAACAATCACATTATTCCAGCCTCTATTAGATCGTGATGGGCAAGTTTTAATCATGTTTAGTTGCGAGACATGTGATTTTTCGAGAATTCTTTCTTGGAGACTTTTCTGTATTTGATCTATTGTAAATGTACCGGAGGCAGTGGAACGCGTCCACAAGTTCACTTACCTCGGGAACGTCGTGTCAGAAACTGAAGGTAGTGAAGAGGACACCGCTTCAAGGATAGCCAAAGCACGAGCTACCTTCGCGCAGCTGAGACCCGTTTGGCAATCGCGGCAAATAACCCGAAGGATTAATCTCAAAATCTTCAGGTCAAATGTCAAATGTCGGGTGCGAAACGTGGAAGGTCACAAAAGACATCTCACGCCAGATCCAAGTTGTCAACCACTGTCTTCGTCGTATGCTCGGCATTTACTGGCCCGTGACCATCACCAACGTAGAGCTGTTGGAGCAATGCCACGAGAGCCCGATCGACCGCCAGATCAAGCGTTGCAAGTGGAGTTGGATTGGCCACACGCTGCGAAGGGATTCTGATCATATACTTCGGTAAATGATCAGAATCCCTGCAAGCGCTGGATTGGAATCCCCAAGGCAAAAGAAAGCGTGGCCGTCCCCGTCAAACCTGGCGTCGCACCGTGTTTGCGGAAGTGACGAGCATCGGCATGACGTGGAGCGAAGTGAAATGTGAAGCTCATGACCGATCGCGATGGAGGACTACTGTGGACGCCCTTTGCCCCATCCAGGGGACGTAGGACATTAAGTCAAGTAAGTCAAATGTACCGAAAATAGGCAACTTGTTGGAACGATATTCCTTAACGCAGCCTGTGGTCGTTGTTATTTGGGAGAAAATGTAACGTCACGTAATATTTTTGCGTTACCTCGCCTTATCTTTCATGTCCCTAAATTATTGGCAAACACGTCGAAATCTCCATATTTTCGAGCGCACTGTGGTTGAGTGGAACACGTTTCATCGATAAACTTTGTATCGTAGCATTAATCACCGTTGAATAATTTCGACGCACATTGCATCGAATAATCGAATATATCCAAGTAGAATTTGCTGGTGGCTTTATTGATCAAATTAATACCGGTCCGGGGTTTCAATGCGTAGTCATGATTATATTCAATAATGTTCACACATGATTATTGTTCCAGCAGACAGTTGCGAAGCGACACGTAGTGTTTCGCGGCTTTTTCGACAGTTTCACTTCCTGAAAGTTTAAGTGCTTCAGACAGACAGGTATGACGCTTGTCAGCCTCAATAGAAGGCTTTAAATGTGGAGCCGACTCGCAAACTAGAGTCTGGCAAACGAAAGTAGAGACTGAAAAACCGCGGAATATTTAAAAAATATCAGCATAGCAACCCCAAAACTAATATGAAATACCTGGAATAACCTAATTTGATACTTTAGAAATATTTATTTTATTTCGTCTCAATAAAAAAAGAACAGTATTCTGTAATAATTTTGGTTTATTCAACTTATTAGCGTCATAATAACTTAAGAAATCTAACACTGGATCTTCAGTTGTTAATCATTGACACTATAGCGCTATTTATTCAGAACTTTGAAACGTACTTGTTTTTCCAAGTCTATGTATTTATTGTGCTATCTTGTTATTGTTATTGTTGTCACGCTTATTGCTCTGCTTACACCTGCTTTTTTCACTTATTGCTTATCAAACTGCAACTATCCTTTAAATTATTATTGGTTTATATCTGTATTCTCAAGCATTTGTATAATGTGCCACTATATTGCTCATATTGCATCGCTGTCGTGTTGCTCAATTCACTTGCAGTTGGGAAAGCTTTATTAATATTTTATATTGTCATATTTACTGGTAGCTTTTTCTTCAGTAATGGATGATCTATCTCTTACTGTTTACTATCAGAACTGTAGGGGAGTTCGCACCAAACTGCATGCGTTATACGTAAATATATTGA
This sequence comes from Anorthoa munda, assembly GCA_945859665.1. Lineage (NCBI taxonomy): Eukaryota > Metazoa > Arthropoda > Insecta > Lepidoptera > Noctuidae > Anorthoa > Anorthoa munda. The sequence continues at coordinate 10,102,723 of OX243894.1, forward strand.
CTAGCTGCTACGACGTTATTGTCCTAACGGAAACCTGGCTTACGCCGGAGATATCTGACGCCGAATTCATTGATGATCGCTATACTGTGCATAGGTGCGACCGCGACCGTGACGCCACTGGTAAGAGGGAGGGGGGTGGAACACTGGTAGCGATTCTCAAATCACTACGTGCGGTTAGAATCAAACCTGTCCCAACTCTATATGCCAACATTGAATATGTTATTATTCAGATACCCAGCAAAAACAGGGGTAAATTACATATAATTAGTGCTGCCTATGTACCACCAAAAACTCCGGAATCTGTATATGATGCCTACTTTCAAATGTTGGATGCCTACCTTAACAATACTGACGTCGAACGCTTCTACCTGATCGGTGATTTCAATTTACCTGCTCTTGAATGGGATACCAACACCAGTAACCACTCCACCTTTGGTCAAGTCTGCGGAAATAACGCCCCTGTGAGTGGAGTTGTGAGTAATTTTCTGCACTCACATAACGCTACCCAGTACAACACACATAAAAACATACGTAATAACATACTCGATCTCTTTATCAGTAACGGTGACTGCACATTGTGCGAAACTAATGACATTTTATTACCTCCTGATCAATATCACCCCCCGTTTTATGTATTAATTCCTTTACAGACACGAAATAGTCATATGAAACGTAATACAATTAAAAGATTTAATTATTTTAAAGCTAATTATGACGCTATTAACCAAGATTTATCGGCAATAAACTGGGACTCCTCTCTACGTAACTGCTCTGTGGAAGAGTCACTGGACGTTTTCTATAATGTAATTTTTAATGTTATCAAAACGCATATACCTTTAACAACAGTAAAGTCGTCGAGGTTCCCAGTTTGGTTCTCACCGGCTCTCATACATATATTTAGGAACAAATGTAGAGCCTGGATTAAGTGGAAACAATATGGAAATTTATCAGATTATGAACAGTTTTCGCTGTTCAGATCCCGATTTCATGTTGAATGCAAAAATTGTTATGACCGGTATATCAATACGGTTGAGGACAGTATTAAACAAAATGTAAATTATTTTTGGAAATTCGTCGCGAATCGCAAGTCATCTAAAGGAATTCCCTCTACTATGCGTTTTAAAAATCAGTCTTCGAACAACCCTAATGAAATCTGCAATCTCTTTTCTGTGTATTTTAAATCTGTTTATGAACCTTCCTCCTTGTCAAATGATTTTTGCTCTAACGCAGATTGTTCTGAGTGCTGTAATGTTGTGGACAATATTCAATTCTCAGTTCAGCAGGTTCTGAGACACCTTGAAACTTTGGATATTTCAAAGGGCCCTGGTCCCGATGCACTTCCTGCAATATTTCTCAGAAATACTGCCAGCAATATATGTATTCCCCTACAAATAATTTTTAATCGATCCCTGTCACAAGGAATATTTCCTGATGCTTGGAAGCGAGCAAATGTAACACCGGTGCTTAAGTCAGGCCCTTCAGATGACGTCGAGAACTATCGCCCGATATCAATATTGTCAACCTTATCGAAAATCTTTGAAAAGCTTGTACATAGTGTACTTTATCCGTTGCTTCATAATATTATTGCTCCACAACAACACGGTTTTGTTAAAAAAAGATCAACGGTAACTAATCTAGTAGCATATTCAGAATACATTTTTAATGATATGGATGCAGGTATTCAGCTGGATTCAGTCTATACTGATTTCCAGAAGGCGTTCGATAAGGTCGACCACGAGCTGCTATTGAGAAAAATTGCGTTTAATGGCATACGTGGGAACCTGTTGAGGTGGTTTTCGTCGTATGTTTCCAACAGGACGCAGCGTGTTGTGATAAATGGTTATCAATCATCTTCTATAGCCGTGACATCGGGTGTTCCTCAAGGATCGATTTTAGGACCCCTTCTCTTTATACTATTCATTAACGATATAGGCAAATGTTTCCAAAATTCTAAATTTCTTTTATACGCAGATGACTTAAAAATATTTAGACCAATTAAAGACCCTAGCGATTGTCTTGCTTTGCAGAGTGACTTAAATAGACTGTCTGAATACTGCGTGAGTAATAAACTAAAATTAAGCGTGCCTAAATGTTGTTATTTGAGCATTACCAAAAACAGAAACATTATCAGTTACCAGTACTCTCTAAATGATGTCACTTTAAATAAAGTTACCATGGTTCGCGATCTGGGTATAATGTTTGACGACAAACTTCATCTTGATGTTCACATCAATACAATCATTAACAAGGCTTGGCGCATGTACGGATTTGTTATGCGATCAGCCACTGAATTCGTGCGCCCTCAGACCTACCTCTACCTATACAAGACCTTAATTAGATCCCAGTTGGAGTATGCAGTTGCGGTGTGGAATCCCCTATACATGAAATATTCTAACTGCCTAGAAATGGTACAAAAGAAATTTTTAAGATCTATGACTTACAGATGCTTTCACTCTTCTGCGTCTTATGCCGATTTACTGAGAAAATATAATCTTCTAAGCCTTACGGGCCGTCGTATGTTTCTGGAGACCGTGCTCCTGTACGATTTCTGCAGAAATACTTATGACTGTTCCGATATTTGTAACAGAATTTGTTATTTAGTTCCCAGGAGAATACATTTGCGTGCAGCGCGCAAGCAACCGTTGTTTGCGGTGAGAGCATGTAGAACGAATGCTGGTGTTCGAGCACCGTTGCGACGTCTTGTTGACAATTATAATAAGCACTTTCTTGACATCGATCTATTCTGTGCAACACGTGGAAAATTCCGAAATACGACTCGCAATGCGATCAAGGAACTAGACAGAAATCGTATGTTGAAAAGCTAGTATTATCCTTTTCATCTTAGGTTATTATAGGTCAATATGTTTTTTATTCAATGCACATGTACATGTTATTAGATTCTATGCACATACTAGTTATTTAAAAGTTTAAAATCACTGTCTTTTTTTGTATTAATATATTTATTGCTTTAAATTCTTCTTTGAAGCGTGTTATTAATATTTTGCTTGTATGCTGTGAATAACGCTGTTGATTACATAATTGTTAATTTTAAGTTTTATGTCTTTATGCTTTATTATGTAATTGTTTGTTGTTCCAAATAAAATAAAATAAAATAAAAAAATAAAAATAAACACCACACGTAAAAAATCTTGTTTTTTTTTTAATTCGACGTCTTTCTCCTGATATTTTTCTTGATATTTAGACATCATGCGAAACGCCATCTCCCGTAATCCACTTTTAATTGTTTTATTCATTTTCGACTAAATAAAAGCTATTATCAAGACCACAACAAATCACCAAAAATTGATGTTGACATTAGTATAGCATTGCCATATAAAAAGTTTGCAAATAATTCGAGTGTCTACTTTCATTTGCCAGACTCTATGTTCCACCTCCTATTCTGTCCTCTGGGCCCCGAAACATTCAGCTACGCGGTGCCACCGACGTTGCCGTGGAATATTGGTAAAGTTTTGGGTCTGATTACTGTCGTGCCAGCGACCTGAAGGAGGAGAAGAATAGGGATGTTTCCTGGGTAGAAAAATGGTAATTCTATTTATTCCGTCAGTGAGATTGCATTGCTGATGCATTTTGTGTCGTATAATTTGTATGTACACACAAGAATTAGCAAAAAAGTTATCTGAATCTGAGAGCAGTGGTGGCCCAGTGGTATCGACCGCGACTTACAAGTTGTAGGTCGTGGGTTCGAGCCCAGGCAGGCGCTTTACTTTGTGTAAATTATTTCATCACCACTGCTCTCAAAACGGTGAAGGAAAACATCGTGAGGAAACCGGCATGTCCTAGAACCAAAAATTCGAAGACATGTGACATCTACCAACCCGCACTGGGCCCGCGTGGTGGATTACGGCCCATTCCCTCTCACAGAGAGGAGGCTTGTGTCCCAGCAGTGGGAACATTAATAGGCTGATGATGTGATGTGATGATGTGAATCTGAGATAATTAAATAATGATTACACGGTCAATACAAAACACAAAATCAAACTTTAAAAGACAAATAAAAAAAGAATACGTACGTACGTGTCAAATAGTATCTTTTGCTTTACCAAATCAATAAAAAATTACAAAGAAAAGCGCATCAAATTTCAGGAGGCTTGTGACGTCACTATGTCAGTATAAAGAGTATGGGGTAACGTCACACGATATTTCAACGCATTATGTCGTAGTCACTTTATGTTTACGTGTCAAAAGAAAAAATACGTGTCCAATATTTTTTATTAATCTACCTGACGGAGAAAAAACTAATTTTCAATTAACATCCCTATTTAGATATAATATTAATGAGGCTTTTCTTTAGAGAACGGGATCTTTTGAGAAAAGAAGCCATCGAACTGTAATTGTAAAATTTGTATTTCTTTCTAAATATGATAAGATACCCAAAAACCCGACTGTTAAAAATGAATTAACTAAAAAGAGAAAAACAAGTACTAGATATAATTTATACATTAAATATTATGAGGTGCTACAGGCGGGGACAAACAAAAATGATAATAAAATTGACCAAAACTTCGTTTGTCAACTTTTAACTGAGGAATAAAAATGGCAGTTTGACAGCTTTTGTATAGAAAATATGTCAAACGGCCATTTTTATTCCTCAGATAAAAGTTATCAGTCTAATGAAAAATCGAACCTTAATGTATAAATTAGTACTTGTTTTTCTCTTAGCGGTCGAGTTTTTTTTATAATGATTTGTTTTTTGTTGCTATCAAAGTTACACTTATCTTGAATTTGTGCTAAAATAGGATCATGAAAGTGTTACAATATATATATTTTTTGAATGGTTTATTTAGCAGCTTTCATTGATACCCATATTGTTAGGAAACCGAAAATGTACTACTATTGTATCTACTACCCCCTTTTTTAGGGGAGGGGCGCTATTTTTAACAATTATATAGCCTATATCACTTCCACAATTGAGCCGAAACCAACGACACATCATATGTCATAATCCGACAAGCCGTTTTCGCTGTAGAGCGTGCTATAGAAATGAACATACATACATACCTACATCCCCTCCCGCAGTCGGATTAAAATACTGGTGCGCGTAGGGACTCATAACCGGCATGCGTGTATAACTAGATGTATGAACGTAAACGAAGAAAAAGTGTATGTATGGATCGTATCAGGTGGCGTTCTGTAGTTTCTGCCTACCCCCATGCGAAAAAGGTGTGTTTATGGATATATGTATGTAAATTGCTAATGAAGATTTTATAATTAGAAATTCTGGTTCTTTATAGCTTCTTATTACAATGTGGGTTCACTTCAGTCATTCATTCGTTCCTTCTTTTTTCATGGTTTATTTTCGCATTTTTACTTTCGTGACCTTAGGGTGTGGCTATAGTGTTAACAAGAGCGGAAGCTTTAGCGGTGCGGCCCGTTCTTTTACATCAGGGCGGAATTTTTCAAGTGTTCGCAGCAATATTGTAGCTCTGGGCTCTGGGTTATTTCTGACTTATAATACATGTAAGCGTTACCCATGGGCCATGGTCTGAATCCAGGACCTAAAGCTTTGGCTTATAGCTAGAGTGTAATAGATCTTATGGACCTATGCCTTTCGAGTTTAATCATTGTTAATTTGTAAAAAAAATTATTGAATGGAACAACTGGACACACAGATCTCGTCTTAAATCATGATTTAGCAGTCTCGTCACAATTTCCTCTTAGATTTTTTGGTCCATACTTACACCAGCCATCGATTCTATAAACATATCACTATGAAAACTAAGGTGCAGTGAGCTTGAAGTTAACTAGGCTGCTATTCCACTTTGATGACTCACTCAGTTCACTTCATGTCACTAGTTTTCTGGGAAAGTTTTTATAAAATAGACTACAGTTTTATTGCCGCTATCCGCTCCCACTTACCCCACCCTGTAGTTACTCTCCCAGTAAAATAATTTCGTATTAAGTCAGGCTGCGGCCACAGGCTAGTTACCGCCGACATGTTTGATGAATGGCTCAGGAACGCGGCTCCCAATGTCTTAGATACGACCTAGAGAATGGACAGAGCCGTTCCTAGTCCGGCTGGTCTATTCTGTAGCTGTGAGCTGTCAAACGTGTGTAACGGTGAGATGTTTACTGAATAGTACTGGTTAAGGGCAAGTTTTGTTTTTTTCTAGAATTCCGATTAGGCCACGTCAGGGGCGTGTAGTGTTCCCTCGACATTACGACCTACCTACAAATAAAAATACTTGTATCAGTCAGGTTTTATGATTTACGTTATTATTTTTATTACTAATAATTATGTGAGTTAAGTTTTTTTAATCTTTTCTTTGAGCACTTTCGGGCCGCATTTTTTTTAAATCCATTAGTGCTTAACTCACCCTAGGTATCAAGACGTTTCTGATGAACCTTCATTTGTTCAAATCTATCAAAGCTACTTAATGTGCCAAAGAAATATACATACTTGCACACTCTTCCTGGGGCAGCCGGGTAAAATACAGGTGTTAGCCGCACAGTAACTTTGTCACTTTCTACAGAGTGATTTATTTTGCGAGGGTATCGCTCAGTCCATTCTCTCTGTTGTTGGATACGACCTCGGCTAATGAAACCACGGATATTACGGTACAATCGGATCTCTAGATGAAGATTGAGATAGATCTGCGTAGATTTCGTTGGGGATAAATATTATGCCACTAGCTTTGTCCCGCGACTACGCTCCCCTGGCCACCAGTAATGGTATTTTTTTCCAAGATAAAAAGTGTCGTATGGCGATTGATAACATATCTTTCTAGAATTGAAATAATTATATGGTAAATTGGCATTGAAGTGTGTGTTGACCAATGATGGTTATAAACTAACTTAGTTGCGGTTAGATTGGTACAGACGCTGCGGGAATGGCTCCAGTGCAAGGGTCCTTGCTGTTTAGATCAGCTTTTTTTAACAAAATTGAAATTTGAAAAGATGGTCTGGATACATTATGGTAAAGGAGGCATTGGGGACACTTGGCCAATAAAAAAATATTAATCACATTTATCTTATCCTTTCAAGTGTTTTGAACGCCGACGCCGATTAGAACCATTACAACCATAAATGACAATTCACACCATACAACCACCACCACCACCATACTTTGCTTTCTCAACTAGTAATAAATTTTTCAAGCACTTCCTGGCATCCGATTAAGCTCTAATTTAGCGTACTTATGTAACTTTGGAAACATGATGGAGCCTAGCAACTCCTCAACCAGATAAGATACGAGTAGCACCGTCGTTTTTGATCTTGGATTTGTATTGACAAGTGATATTACATTTAAACACTTTCAGTTCAAAAAGCTGGTTTAAAAATTATTTTACTTAATACTTATTTTTACACCATACTTACTTACAAACCATCTATTCCACTGTACCCAGGTACCACTCTTCCAACCCGGCTGGACACCACTCCACGTTGCTACCTCATGCGCTAGGAAGCACTGCACCCGCCTCCTCCTGGCTGCTGGAGCCGACCCTAACATCACGGACGTGGAGGGACGCACGCCGCTGGATGTGGCTGGCTATGCCTACTACTATGAACAGGACGTCAATGAGAAGCAGTGAGTGTTTTAGATCTATGTTATAGGACGATAGCAACTAACATCACGGACATAGAGGGACGCACGCCGCTGGATGTGGCTGGCTATGCATATTACTATGAGCAGGACTTAAATGACAAGCAGTGAGTGTTTTAGATCTATGTTATAGGACGATAGCACCTAACATCACGGACATAGAGGGACGCACGCCGCTGGATGTGGCTGGCTATGCCTATAACTACGAACAGGATGTCAATGATAAGCAGTGAGAGTTTTAAATATGTGTTATAGGACGATGGCACCTAACATCACCGACGTAGAGGAACGCACGCCGCTGGATGTGGCCGGCTATGCCTATAACTACGAACAGGATGTCAATGATAAGCAGTGAGAGTTTTAGATCTATGTTATGGGCCTATAGAACGATGCAGCGATGGCAGTTTATAAGGGTGCTGCAAAACGTTGTTTGATTTACTTAGGCATTTGTCATTGCAGTCACTAGGCTCCATGGCAGCTTCGCCTTCGACTTGGGCGTCTATTCCGCCTGGGCTGTAATGATAAAAGCTCGCACTTGTATAAAACAATTCTATAAGTACCAGGTACCGCTTCATGTTCCAAGTCGACAATTAAAGCTAAAATGTTTGAAAAATATAGACAAATCAGCGGTATTTTTGTATGGATTAAAACTGAGATTGGAATACGACAGTTCTTAAAAAAACCGGCATAGACCCTTTGCAGTAGCATAAGTGTTACCTACCGACATGTTTCGATCTTGCAAACTTACCTTTTTTTTTTAATTCGTTATTGGCTCGCGTTTGACCACTGTCTCGCCTGATTATGTGGTCGAAGGTGTAGTACGCTTGCCTAGAAGTAACCTGTTCACTCTTGCCTTGAAGACCCCTAGTTTGTATCACCTATCGAAAAAATAAATAATACACTAACGAGCAATGAAAAAGTTCCAGTGACATAGCACCAAATTACTCCTAAACGGGAAAGGCTAGCTTAATGACGCTGCCTGCAATATTGAAGTACATTTAACAGCGCATCAGAATATTACCAACTAAAAACGTACATATTGTGTTCAAATTTTAAATTAAATGTGAAAAAATTAAATTAAGGTGTTTGTCGGCATTTTGTGGGTGGAACTTTTTCATTGCTCGGCAGTTTATTATCCCCAGATTCCTTAAAAAGATAGATAGCTTGATCGTTTTCTTTAAAATACCTTTAACAAATTCTAGAGAGGGCTTTGAATCCAAGGACTACCTTACCTAGTATTCACAAGAACCATTCAAGACGTAACCTTCTCAGGAAATAATGCTCCCATCCCGTCTTACCCTCATTACAGCAGCTATCCAAAATACCGAGCCACGAGCCACTCTATCCTAAATTAAATCCTAATTAGACATTCGCTTTGTAATTACAACATTATTCCAGCTTTAGTAGAAATTCTTATGGTGGGGTCACACTAGCGCTGTTCTCGCGAAACAACGCGCGTTGGTTATTTGGATAGCCAAATTACCATCACAGCTGCCAATAATACGCATCTTGCACCTTCACCTTCTTCTCCATTGAGATCTACCTATACTTGCGAATGTGCAACTACTCGAAGCTTCATCTTTCGGACTTCTTGACAATTCAAAACTGTCTTTAAATTGTTTAATTGAAATACATGATTTGAGTTTGACTTTAAGCTATAGTTGTTATTGGCTACTACAGATAGCTCAACTCATCTTTGCGCTCGACGCCATGTGTACGTAACATACATATTTAATTTGTGCTCACATGCTTACCCGAGCGCCGCACGTAAAGATGACTTGAACTATCTTTGTGAAAGTTTGTACTTCGTTCAATCAGATGGATATGTTTGAAATAATTATCAAACCCCTAATTTTACCGCCTTGTTAGCACGCTACATGTTTTGACTGTCTGGTTAGCAAAGTGGAGTGCTATTGCTGAGCATGCAATCTTGGGTTAAACTCCCAGTTCAAGTAAAATTCTACTGGAGTTTTCCATTAGGAATATCTCAATATCAGCCTGGATGCTGAATATATGCCCTGTAGATGGGAATAGGCTATTAAATGAGTATGACATAACGAGATGTGACCGTGCCAATAACGGACCATCTTCAGCTTCTTGGCGTTACGTTGACATCGATTCTCAATTTTAGCCCATACCTTGAGGCAAAGGCTCAGCTGGCTGCCAAAAAGTTGGGGATCCTTGCAAAGGTGAGAAGGTACTTCAAGCAAGAACAGCTGCTCAACTTGTATCAAGCGCAAGTTCGATCATGCATGGAGTACTGTTCTCATCTCTGGGACGGATATGCCAAATACCAGCTTGATGTACTAGAGTCGATCGAAAAGCAGGTCAAGAGGCTCATCGGTAATGAGGCACTGGTCAAGTCAAAAAACCAGAGCCTTGAACATCGTCGCCGAGTTGCCAGCTTGTTGGGTTTTTTATCGGTTACATTTCGAAGTGTGCGATGGAATTGCATTATCCAATTCCGCCTAACCCATTTTATCATCGGACTACCAGACGTACGACGACGCGCCATCGGTAAATGGCGGACATCCCGCCCATATGCACTAAAAGTTTTGGGAACACTTTTATTATGCGTACAGCTAAGGAGTGGAATTCTCTGCCGAAGTCTATGTTTCCCGATAGCTACAATCTAGGGGTCTTTAGGTCAAGAGTGAAAAGGTTTTTTCTAGTCAAGCGTGCTTCACCGTCGATCACATCTTCGCTTACCATCAGGTGAGAAAGTGGTAATATTTGAGCTTATAGACAATACAAAAATAAAAATCCGGTCAAGTGCGTGTCGAATTTCGCACATTTAGCGTTCCGTACCAAATCGCAAAATCAAGTTGATTTTAATAGGAAAAATTAAAATATTTAAAAATATATTTTTTTAAATTTGTATGTCTTTGGGTCAACAAGATGCATATATTGTGAAAATTTGAAGACTGTAGCTCCAACCTGTAATAGGCTGTAAAACCTGTGTGACAGACGACCGGACAGTCGGACAGACAGACGGACACGTGAGTGACAGCAATAGGGTTCCGTTTGGACCCTTCGGGTAACCTAATTACCCTAAAAACTGGTGACATTTGGCATACGCTCTGCCTATCCTTTTGGGGAATACACGACTGATGTAATGGGATGTCTTATTTTTATCGAGCAAAATATACGAAATTTCTGCACGGCCGATAGACGCAGGTGTGGCCCGACCATTATAAAATCTAGCTCTGTATTAAACGTTGTGTAAAATCGCCTATGAACATAGAATACTATAATTATGCGAATAAATTTGTAAAGATAAGATGTAGGTTACTCTTGGGAAATCGCGACTATAAGAATGTTTTCTAGTAATTTGGGTTATGGTATAAAAATAAATTTCAGGCAAGATGTGATATATCGTCCTCTGTTTAGGGAAAGTAAATTCCCGTGTGAATTTATTGGTAATCGATTTCCTTTGTTAACTTTAAATACATACGTATAATCATTATTATTATTTTAGTATTATGTATGAATGATTTTATTTCATGCTTTTTAAACTACCTACATATAATATACCTAGTAGCAGAAACGCTTCAATCGACAATCTATCGAAACACATAATAATGACACGATATCTTGTGAAAAATTCCAAAAAGTAAAATGCGAATAAGTTTTGAACGGCTAAACCGATTTTATTCAAACATAGCTAAGAACACTCTCGACAAAGTCAGCTTTCAAACAAAAAGAACTAAATCAAAATCGGTTTATCCGCTTAGGCGCTATGATGCCACAGACAGACACACAGATACACGCCAAACTTATAACCTTTTTCCGTCGGGGGTTAAAAACTACTCGAAGGCCCCGATAACATTACTAGCTACTTATAATATTTTTAAAAGTATTGGTAATTATCTGGATAGTAAACAAAATTACTTAATTACTTCATTACCGTTGGCTGAGAGCAAAACCTTCAGAAATTTCAGGAAGTTTATATTTTACAACAGAAATATTTAATCTTCGAACAAAAGGTTTTCAAGAATGAATAATTTTACCATCTAATTAATTCCAAATAAGTGCTCAAATATGTATTCAGTTCTATGTTTCTAACAATTAGAACTAACAAGGAAAATAAAAAAAAATAAAAAAAATCACCGACACATTTTTATTTCATGTTCACATGCACATAATTATAAAGCGATATCTTGCGAAAGTACCCCAATTCAAACAGTAAAACACCCATAACTATTAAACGGCTGAACCGATTTTCATCAAACATACCTAACACTCTCGATAAAATCAACATTCAAACAAAAAAAGAAGGTTCATCCGTTTAGGAGCTATGATGCCACAGACAGATACACAAATATACAAATACACAGGTACACACGTCAAACTCCTCTTTTTTCCGTCACACCCCAAAATTTAGAAATATATTTTGAAAACTTAATCATAAGCACACAGTAAATTCTATAAACCTCTCTTCCAGCCTCGTAGAAGTAATAAAGATGCTCCTCAAAGGCGGTGGTCACTTCAACACGATGAAGACCAACAATCTCAACAACATGGACACTCCTCTCCATACGGCGGTCGAGATCGAGAGCCTGGAAGCCATACAGGAGCTGTTGGATGCTGGAGCTGTTGTGACGTGTCTGAACAGGGCGGGGCAGACTCCTCTGCATGTGTGTGTGAAGAAGAATTTGGAAGAGCATTTACAGGTGAGATTAGGATTAGGTAGTTCAGTTAAATAATGAAGGATACGTTAGATACGCAGCTGAGAAGTGTTCTGCATGTGTGTGTGAAGAAGAATCTGGAAGAGAATTTGCAGGTGAGATCTAGGCAGTTCAGTAAAACGATGAAGGATACGGTTGTTAAGTAGCTGTGACGCTTGTCTGCAAGAGTGCAGAGTACCCCTTTGCATGACTATGTGAAGGAAGAACTTGGAGGAACATTTGGAAGTTAGATCAGGATGAGATGGTTTAGTTATATGATGAAGGATAACTACGTAGTCTATAGTAATGTCACGGGGTCCCAGCGCTAAGAAAGAATATTTGGTTCAAATAAATCTCACTATATGGCGCGACATGCACGTAGTGGTTATTGAATTGTGTGTAAAATTAACATTTTAAATTTACACGCAACATTGTGTTTGGTGCAATGGAACTGTAAAAACGTGCACAAAAAATACTATAAAACAAATCTTCACTTTATTTAAAGAAAAAAATATTCATGCACCGAGTAAACCCTTTTACTTGCAAATCGCTGTTAACACCATCTATCTATCGCCATGGAACGGAACCGAACGTGAACGATGTACAAAAAATCGGTTTAATCAGACGAAAAACGCTAGTTACGTCGGCACGGTTTCTTTGTATGGGATGAGGCATCTGTATGCTAGTATTATATTATCTGTGGTAATGTAAATCTTTATAGAGGTATGCGAGGATGACGAGTCTATTAAAAAAGGAAGATTCTTCGACCAGACTGGTGTGGTGTCTAGTGTGCAACTGCACGTTGCTTATTGACGGCCATATGTTCAAAACGCGGTGAGAACTTTAATAGCGTGAAGAAAGATTTTTGTGATGTCAGGTTGTGCTTTGTGAGATCAAATAAAATACCAACACAGACACAAAAAAAGAACATATATCTTAGACTAGCTTCTGCCAGCGGCCACCCGCGTAAATGTCGGAAATTGTCCCGAGGGAACATATTCCCGGGATAAAAAGTATCCTATGTGCTATTCCTGACTATAATCTATCTCTGTGCCAAATTTCATCTAGATCCGTTCAGTAGTTTTTGCGTGAAAGAGTAACAAACATACATCCTCACAAACTTTCGAATTTATAATATTATATATAGTAGGATAAGCAGCAGTACGAACAGAAGGACAAAGAAAATGGTCCTGTAATAAAACTGCTTTCTTTATTGTTTCTGGATCAATCATTAGTGTGACTAAGGTGAAAGTAAAAAATTATATTGATAACCTTTTTCTTAAACATAATTTTTTGTTTATCTTTACTAAACTTGAAAGGAACTTAAACTGGGTGTAATTAGCAAAAACATTTATCGTTTATCTTAGTAAAGTAAAAGAAACTCAAATAAGTGTCTTAGAAGTTTAATTAAAAAAATATTAAGATTTAATTGGTGATGTTCTTCAGAAAAGCCAGGTACACAGAACTCATAAAGAGATGAATGTCCAAGGATCGTTAGCAGGTAGCGTTTTGCAGTCTCTGTCTACCGCTGCATGAAAAAAAAAGTTAATTAAAAAAATCAAAAAACCCGACTGCTTGAAAGCGAACTAAAAAGACGTAAACAAGAAGAAAATCATAATGTGCAGTCGGAGGATACATATTCGCGAGCTGGCGGACCAAAACCAGATGTAACCAGATGTGTCGCTTTTCAAGCAGTCGGGTTTTTTGATTAATTTAATTAACTATTTTTATTTACAACTTTTTAGTTATTTTTTTTTATTCTTACTTACATTCAAACATATAAGTGTTATATATTTTTGAAATCACCTCTTAAAACCCTTTATTTTGATATCCCACACGATGGGTTTGGAAGAAAAAAAAATTTTGCCCCACAAAATGGAGCCCAAAATCCTTTTTTTTTATTTTCACTTTTTAATGTAGCCAGTGACACTCGCAGGGTTAAGACAAATCGATTGACGTAAGAATCATCAAAATCGGTCAATGCGTTTGGTCTCTAGAACTTCACATAGGAACAAACAATATAGTACATACATACATTTTTTTTATTTTTTTATATTTTTTTTTTATATTTTAAGTCTTACAATAAGTGAGTTTATTTCAATTAAAATTTACATGCTATTAAATACTTAACAATAACTTAACAATAACTACCTATATATACAGTTAAATAAAAATAAAATAAAACTACGAACGCGTATAAAAGGGCAGGGGTCATAGGGCGTCAAAAAATTCGTCCACATCACTGTCAACGTGAAAAGTGCCCAGAACGCTGGCAGCATTGCCACGTTGGACATAGATTGATAAACACATTAACCTCCTTCGGCAGTCGGGTAAAAAAGGCGTGAGGGTATGAATGTCATGTTATCTAGACTTGAAGTATAGATGGTGAGTGCTAACGCGTGCCCGTGTTCCCGCCATAATCGGCACAGGAGGACACCGTGGACTTTTAGTGGGTTGGAGTCCCACATAATTGCACTATCTCCCCGTGGTAGCGCAGTATGCACGAGCACAACAACACATGTGATATATGTTTTTTAACCAATAATGTTATCTTCTTGCAGCTTTTAGCCAACTACGACTACATGAATGCGAACCCACTGCTGGCCATCGTAGATGTGAAGGATAAAGAAGGTCATTCAGTTCTCCAGGCTGCAGTCGAAGCTGCTTGGGTTCCAGGAGTCTGCATCGCCTTGGAAGCTGGAGCTGATGTCACTTCTAAGGTAAATTTTTTCAATATTTTTATAACAAGCTGCTATAGATTACCATTCTATCGTATGAGTGTCCGGCAACTAGTAATGGATTTTAAACTTATCGTACTTGTGTAACTTTGGAAATATTGAAATAAAATGGTTCTATGGAGTTAGGCTCGTAATGGAGCCGGCAGGTGGCCACATAACCTCTCATCCAGGCAAGAAACCACAATCGTGTTTCAGCTCATTGGATGTGTGATTCAGCTTGTTTTTAACCCCCGACGGAAAAAGAGGAGTGTCATAAGTTTGACGTGTGTTACTGTGTATCTGTGTATATGTGTATCGGTGTATCTGTGTATATGTGTGGCTGTCTGTGTCATCATAGCGTCCAAACGAGTGAACCAATTTTAATTTAGTATTTTTTTTGTTTGAAAGGTGTTTTTGTCGAGAGTGTTCTTAGCTATGTTTGAATAAAATCGGTTCAGCCGTTCAAAAGTTATGGGCGTTTTACTGTTTGAATCGGGGTGTTTTCGCAAGATATCGTGTCATAATTACGTGTTCAATAGATTGCTGATCGAAGCATATCGTCGTACTAGATAAATTATGTAGCATGAAATAAAAATAAGTTGGGGGTTTTTTAAATTTTGAAATTTTACTTGTATAATATTTTTTTCTTAAAACTTAATTATTACAATAGCTTCTGGTAACGGTTTGCTCCTCGTGAAAGTCTGAAATTTCCCCAATGGCAAGCACTTCTGGGATAAATAAGGATCTAAGTCTTTGTGCACATTCCAATATATCTCAATACCAATATTCGTCAAAATTGATTAAGCTGATTACGCGTTAAAACATAACCAACAAACTTACTGTGTTACCTTCGCATCTAAAACATTAGTATGGATGAACCAATGATGAAATAAAGCAGAAAGCAAACTGTTTAAGTCATCAGCACCAATTTCTTTAAACTTATTGCCATTTTGAAATACCTTTATTAATACTACTAATAATATTAACAAAGCAGTGTTATATGATATAATTTTCAATGTTTTACAGGCTAACGATGGAGAAACTCCAATCCATTCAGCAGCTGCACTAGGGAATCTTGATGTCTTAAATGAAATCCTCAGCATCGCCAAACAGAGAGATGCATTAGACTATCAAAACGAAGAAGGAGAAACTGCTCTATTCAAAGCCATTATTCACGGCCATGTCAACTGTGTCCGACAAATCCTCAATGAAGGAGCTAATTTAAAAATATGTCTGCCTGGTGAAGTAAATATATTCCACGTAGCAGCTGACTATGGACATCTAGAAGTTCTGAGAGTACTTCTAGAATATAACGAAGCAGTAACTGAAGCTTTACTTAATACAATAACAGCGGCAGACAGAAGAGGCTTCGGTCCAATACATTTCGCTGTATCGAACAACCACCCGGATTGCGTAGAATTACTTCTATCAAAAAGGGCTGACATCAGATTAAGGACAACTTGCAGTCCACACAAATCTTCAACTCCATTGCATTTAGCTGCCGTTAAGAACACCGTAGATATAGCGAAAATTATCCTCAAATTTGATAAGACAACAGTACATGAAGTGAACAGTATGGGATGGTTCCCATTACATTCAGCAAGTCACCATGGAAGCAGAGATGTTATAAACTTACTACTACGCGAAGGAGCAGATCTTTCAGGATACACAGACGGACCAAAGAAATTCAGAAGAACAGCTATAGATATGATCATCAACAACCTATCGAAACCTACAGAGTTTATGGAAGATGTCTTTGATTCGTATATCTCGAGTAACGGTCAAGATTTGCAGGATCACAACTGTGAAGTGACTGTAGACTATGGAATTTTAATGCCAACAGTCTGTGAGATGGAACAAATGAAAGTTATTGAAGCACTCCTAAAGACTGGCAACAGATATGGACAGAGGAAACTACTCGTCCATCCGTTAGTAGAAAGTTTTCTGTTCCTTAAATGGAAGGCACTGTTACCATTTTTCTACACCATAATAGGTTTATATGCAATTTTTTTGTCGTCGCTGACGATCTTCATTGTCTCAGTATTCTTCTTTAGAGATACAAAGGAGGAAACGCCTGATTGGTTGAATCCAGCGATCTGGAGTTATGTAGTTTATGCTACAATAGCATTGATACTTTTGCAGGTAAAATATTTTAACTTAACATTATAAAATACTAAGTTCATTTTGCATTAAGCTTATAGATGCTATGACAATCAAATTTAGAACAAGTCTTTTAACTTAAGAAATATATAAAGTAACCAACATGTCCAAAACTCAAGACTAGAAAACAACCGTATAGATCGGAGTGGGTTCATTTTGGGGCGTGAAAAGCATACCTCCGCTGGCTCAGCCACGGTTCATTTATAATTAATAACGTAATTATTGATTAAGATACCTAAGGAATCTTCCTTCAGGGCATTGATTAAAATAGTTTGTGTAATAATTCGATAATCGCCATTTTATAAACCAATATTTACTTTCATTGCAACAAACATCCGTTAAATGAATATTTTTTATTACAAATTAATCTATTTTTCAAGCACTTCCTAGTATCCGTGTCTATCCACACATATATGGGCCGTGCCCGGGACGTGGACGGACCGTGCCCCGTCAGGGTCTCAAAAAATATTGGTGTGTACATTTTACATTAACCTATCACACACGTTCGTGCACGGGCCAGTGATGGAGCTTAATGTCTATCCACACATATCAGGGCCGTGCCCGGTACGTGCACGGGACGTGGACAGACGTGTGTGAACGATGTCATATAAAATGTTCCCACCGATATTTTTTTGAGCCCCTGACGGGACCTGACCCTGCCACATCCCGGGCACGGCCCTGATATGTGTGGATAGACCTTGCCTGGGCCCGGCCCTGTCACGTCCCGGACACGGCCCTGATATATGTGGATAGGCCTTAAGCTGAAATTTGGCACACTTAGGTAACTTTGTAAACATTTTAATAATATTATTATGGTACTACGCTGCTGATCTCATGATGGAGCCGGAAGATGTCATAGCAACTCCTCAACAGCACATGATAGAACCATCGTGGTTGGGTTCAAAAAGCTTGTTTGTTAAAACAGTTATAAATTACAGGAACTCCTCTACATGAACGTAAAAAGCAGTAGATACTTCTTACAACTTGAAACCTGGGTGAAGTTCGGTTCCCTTGGCTTCGCAGTCATCCTCCCATACACGGTGGTAGTGGTGAACTTGAATGATGATGAGTGGCCTCGTCACGTGGCCACAGTGGCTCTGCTACTGTCCTGGCTGGAGATGATGTTCCTGCTGTCCAGGTTCCCTAACTGGGGATACTATGTGCTGATGTTTGGGAAGGTCGCGTCTAACGTTGTGAAGGTGAGTCTCGAGGTTTTATCAGGTCATCATAGTGTTTGATTACTCAAAGTTTCTTAATACGCCTTTTTGTAATCTATTAGGAAATTGTGGTTAGTTCATGAAGCCCTTTTTTGTGTGGGTAAATGGATACCCTTCATCTGGGGAGATCGAAGGGTTCTTTCGGACTCCTACTTAATAAAACCCCACAGTTCTTACCGCTACCATGATTGGTGGGGGGGGAATACATTCGCATGCACCCACGACTGGATAAAAGCCCCCCAGCCCGTTCATATTTTTATTTGAGCCTCTTCTTTAATTTATCTCATGAAATAAAATGGCTTTTATTAAGTCTTATACTTTAGCTCAACGAAATTATGAAAGTGTTTAATACCTATATATCTTTCTTTCGTTACAGATCCTCCTAACCTTCATGTTTCTGGTCATCGGATTCTCCCTGAGTTTCATGATACAGTTCCGTTCACAAATGCCATTCGACGGTCCCTGGGCTGCCCTCGTCAAGACCATCGTCATGATGACGTCAGAGTTCGACTACGTTGCTCTATTCGATGAAGAGCATTCCAAGGAACTGGCTACCTCCCTCATCATCGTCAGGATCATCTTCCTCATTTTCCTGATCTTAGCAGCTATAGTACTTATGAACCTACTAGTAGGTGTTGCTGTCAATGACATCAACGATTTAGAAGTACTCGGTAACATTAGAAGATTAGTCAAACAAGTTGAGTTCTTAGGAACCTTGGACACTTTGGTATATAACAGAATATTCAACGCAATATTACCGAAAAGAGTGAACAGTAGCTTGAAGAATAAACGAAACGTCCTGAGTGTGATGACGCTAAGGCCTGGGAAACCGAGGTGGAAGCATTCGAGAGCTCTCCCGTCAAGAATCAAAGACGCCATTTTCACGAAAGCACAGGCACAGAAGAAGCAAATTGAAGACGAACTGGGTTTACAAGCATTCAAAACCAAACTCACTGAAATGCATGATGCAATCATGAGTATTAACAAGAAGAAGGAAGCAAAAGAAGAGAAAAACAAACCAATGTTTCCACAAATATCTGCCATTGAAATACCTAAACCCAAGAAGAAAGATGAAGTGAAAAACTTTGATGAAGTAACAACTACTTTACATGAGTTGGATGATGCTGTCATAGAAATGAGAAATCAGAATCAGGAATATGTAGAAGAATCGAAATCAGCGATGGAAACTCTGAATGTTAAGATAGATCAGGTGTCCGTAGAACTGGAGATGATTAAACAGTTTTTGAGCAGGCTAGAGAGTAAGCTAAGTAGATAAAGATTGTGTATTGTTTTTAATAAAAAGAGCTTTAGATGATTGAGATTACTTTGTTATTGCCCGCTGCGAGTTAGATATAAATAAATGAATTATAATAAATAAGTTAAAATAGTTTTTACAATGATTTGTCTCGTAGTTGGTAATCCCTGGCAGTACCTACGGATCCAATTGCAAAAATGCATTCGCAGCGGTAGGAAGATAGGTACAATATCGATGAATGCCAAATGCTACTTTTATTTCGGGTAAATTCACTGTTCTGTGCGTGGGGTATTCCAAATACCTACCACCTACCCACCTGCCTACCTTTACCTATATAAATAGACAATTTAACTTTAAAATAAAGCTTTTGTTCTTTTTAAACATATATATACGATTTATCAAAAAAATATTTTTGTCTATCTACACTCTATACCTACAGTATAATCTGAAATTGACTTCGATAATATTAGGTCATTACATATGAAATTGGCGTTTTGTAAGGGAGGAACATAAAGACGTTTTTTTTAATATAATATATTTATTTAATCAAAGTATGTACCATTGCTACCTAAGCACTTTTGCCATCTCATAGGTAGTTCATTGATCCCTTTACTAAAAAAACTATTCGGACGGGAATCAATAAAATCTTTGAAGGCGCTTTGGACTGCCCCATCGGAGTTGAATTTTTTCCCTTGCAAAAAGTTATCCAAATTTCGAAATAAATGGTAATCTGTTGGAGCAAGGTCCGGGGAGTACGGTGGATGTCTTAGACATTTCAATTGAAGCTCCTCTAATTTGGTAGCCGTCTGTTGTGCAGTGTGTGGTCTAGTGTTGAGCGATTGACCAGCCTCGGCTGTTTAGCAGCTAGCTTTTCCATCATGGATTGCAGTTGCTGACAATAGACATCCGCCGTAATCGTCTGGCCAGATTTAAAAAATCTATAGTGAACGACACCGGCACTAGTCCACCAAACGCTATCAAGTATTTTTTTTGAGTCAATTTTCGCTTGGGGCAGGATTTGGCTGGTTCGCCAGGGTTCAGCCACTGCGATGAGCGTATCCGATTATTGTGTGGGATCCACTTTTCATCACAGGTAATGATTCGATTTAAAATCCCTTCATTATTGTGCCGGTTGAGTAATATAACGCAGCAGTCGACTCGCGTTTGTCGGTTTGCTGCACTCAATTCATGAGGTACCCACCTTTCAAGCTTTTTCACCTTCCCAATTTGCTTCAAGTGGATTAAAAACAGTTTTATCACTAACACCGCAGCCTGCAGCTAACTCGGACGTGGTTTGCGATGGATCTGCTTACACAATAGCCTTCAATTCTTCATTATCAACTTTGGTCTCCGGCCGTCCACGGGGCTTGTTCTGCAGGTCGAAATTTCCAGAACGAAAACGTTGGAACCAAAAACGCACTGTGTTTTCTTTTGCGACACCGTCGCCATACACATCATTAATCCTTCCAGCCGTTTCTGCAGCACTGGTGCCACGATGGAACTCGTACTTTTAAATAACGCGATATTTCAAGTTTTCCATATTGTAAACTGACTGGCGCAAAGAAAAAGCCAAAAGAGGAAAAATCAAATGAATTACGGTTTTCCAAACACAAAAGCATGAGTAAATAGCTGTATAAATTTAACATTGGAATTCCAAACCAAATAGGAGATATTTGAGATCAAAGTGGCCAGTACCAGACCTAATAATTATTGTAATACTGGACTGCATTAATTTTTGCAAAGAGAAGCCCTTCAAATAAGATGTTTTTAGAAATGACGCGCACCCTAGGAATCACTGAGGCGTCAGACCCAGGCAGCTGTCAACACTCTTAGGTGTTCCGAAATTTGCTAAATTGATGTAAACGTCATATTGAAAGTTGACTTCATAAGAAGTTTTCAAAGAGAAGCCCTTCGCAATTCTCACCAAAGTGGCGCCAACTAGCAGCATGATATTTCCTGAAAACCCTCATCCATTCGACGTGGTAACAGCAGTGTAACCTACATTTATGTTCAAATAATTTGTACTAAGAAGTAATATCACGTTTCTAACTCAGAAATAACTTCACATTAATAAAGACTTGCACAACACTAAATACTCTGCTATAAGAATCAAAATGATTTACTCCAAGCCAGGCTAAACAAACCATTTTATTTTGGCCCTGTACATTCCTTGCAAGTTCCTTTTGTCTGTATATTTTCTGAGACGGGAGGGGAGGGTGGAAGGTCTAGTTATAATAGATATGAGGTGCGACGCTAGCAGAATAATGATACATGGTTTTGTTGGCATCAGAGGAAAAATATGGCTTATTTTGATACAGACTCCTGATTGGCTATTGTTGTTTTGTGAATGGTTTGTTGCTATATTGTGAGGTGATATGAGATAGTTATTTATCTTGAATCTCAAAAGCTGAAAAATATACAGGTTTTTTAATCCGGCTTAAAAAAATAAGTAATAAAAAAGTTAATTAAAAAATTCAAAATACCCGACTGCTTAAAAAGCGAACTAAAAAGACGTAAACAAGGAGAAAAACATGCTGTGCATTCGGAGGATACATCTGGTTTTGGTCAGCCAGCTCGCGAATATGAGCTGGCTGACCAAAACCAGATGTATCCTCCGACTGCACAGCATGATTTTCTTCTTGTTTACGTCTTTTTAGTTCGCTTTTTAAGCAGTCGGGTATTTTGAATTTTTTAATTAACTTTTTTATTTATAACTTTTTAGTTAACATTTTTTTCGAATTAGGTACAATTAAATATATAAGTGTTATATATTTTTGAAATCACCTCTTGAAACCCTTTATTTTGATACCCCACACGATGGGTTTGGAAGAAAAAAATAAAATTGCCCCCCCACAATATGGCGCCCAAAAGCCGCCATTTTCCTATTTTCCAATTTTAATGTAGCCTATGACACTCGCAAGGTTAAGACGAATCGATTGACGTATGAATCATCAAAATCGGCCAACGCGTTAAGGCTCTGGCACGCCCCATAGGAACAAACATACATACATACATACATACATACATACTTACATACATACATACATACATACATACTTACATACATACATACATACATACATAGACTGATAAACACATTACCCTCCTTCGGCAGTCGGGTAAAAATGCTTATTGCTACGATATACCTGGTAATTTCTTAGTGAAGAATTCAAAATTGAGTATTTGTCGAACTCTAAATTAGCCTAAGAACCCGTCAAACTTTGGTGTTTAAGTAGCATTCGTTTGACAAGTTTATATCTTCAAATTTTTAATTCAAAAATCGGCCCCAGGTTTTGCATAAAGAATACAATTTTCCGAGTATTTATCAAGAAGTTGCAAGTGCGACAGTTGTGCGTTTGTGCCTGAAAACCTGGGATCAAACCCACAGGTCAAACAAAGCATCCTAGGTTTTAAAAGTTAGTCAGGATGGATGGAGAGCGTTTTTCACACTATAACTCTCTCAGTTCTACAAGGATCTCAAGTGGCTCCCTATCTGTCTTCGCAGGAACACTCGAATGTTATGTCTCCTGCTCAACATTCTTTTTAACCCTGCATACCCTGGCTACCTGCGCGATCGTTTTTCTTTTACTCGCCCTGCTGATGCTCTGTGCAGATTCCGCCTTAAACTACATCTCAATTTCCCATCCCATAAAACCCATTTCCATTCCCACTCCTTCGCTGTTCATGCAGTACGATTGTGGAACTCACTTCCACCTAAAATCCGGACTCCCAAAATGTATCTTTATTCAAGAAACAAGGAAAAGAACATTACCTCTCCACCATCTTGTAATTTTATATATTAAGTGGATATACGTATTTTTATTTTCTATTTTATTAATTTAAGTGTGTTATTTATATATGATGTATATTTTAAGTTTCCTTATTCTTTCTACACACTGTGTCTTCGTTTATCATCCAACTTTCCAGTCGCAGGTCTGCTGGAAGAAATTTCTAATGAAAAAAGCAGTACCTTTGTGATCTTCAATCTGTATTATTTCTTTTCTCTGTAAAGTGTTTTTGTGTGAACATAAATAAATAAAAACAGATTTAAATCAAACTTTACAGTAATTTAGTTTATACATTTATAAAAATACTAGCTGCTGCCAGCGGCTTCGCCCGCGTGAATGTCGAAAATTATCCCAAGGGAACATATTCTCGGGATAAAATTATGTGTTATTCCAGACTATAATCTATCTCTGTGCCAAATTTCATCCAGATCCTTCCAGCCGTTTGAACTAGAAGAAGTAACACACATACACACACACTCACAAACTTTCGCCTTTCTAATATTAGTGTGAAAACTACTAATCCAACGCGGGCGGAGCCGTGGGCTAGTTAAATTATGAAAAAAATCAGTCCACACAGTGTCTAGATAGATTTGTGCCCGATTGATGGCTGTTAGCTCGTGGATGAAAATGAGAGTGGACTGTATTTTTAGGCAAATGGTTAACTCTCTAAACTCTAATTCAGGATAGTGTAATAACTGTTAGGAAGTTAGGGTTCTCATAATATCGACCTTATTGCTTCGGAATGATTTAGGGACCCGGTATTCAGGGCCCTGAATACCGTGTAGTGTAATAAGCCCTTTAATGTTGTTACTTTACAAATTTAAACTGTCCCGGACAAACAATTAGGGTTTTAGGTAGAGGTGTCGACTGGTGCGGTGGAGTCCGTGGTAGCGAGTGTCTGCCGAGCCGCGCCGCGTCGCCGCTGCACTGCGCACTTACATACCGATGCCGTGTCGGTCACGCAGTGTGCAGCATTGACGGCGCGCTCCGGCTGGCCGAAGTTAAACTTATTACCATTGTTGGGTACATTATTTTCCCAACAATGGCAACAAATTTACCGTTTTCTTGGACTTAGACATGACTGCTGAATTTTAATGTGTCGTTGTAAACTATACTACAATCGTACTTACCTCTACAGATAATAAATGCGTGATGTTATGTAATATGTGTGATTATGAAACAAATCAATCAAACCACTTTACACTTGGCGCTACTAATTATAAATTAATTAAAGAACGTATATAATACATATTTGATTTGTGAGTTAAATGATTGGCACTAATGGATCCGTAATGAGCGAAATGGAACTGGAAGGTTCCTTGTGAAAACTAATTAGCCACCTACGGCAAAGCCAAAAGGAAGTGTTGTGATTTTAGCAGTTTTGATGTATATTCTCTATAGTATTGTACCTCCTTGTGTGTAGCTTGACAATATGTCATGTGCAATAAATCCTTGATTCTAAACAGGGATTATCTTTTACAACAAGTATGCATGTATGTTTGTTGTATATTTATGTATAGAAGGGGAACTGGCAGGGTTTTTGAGCAAGCATATTCAGCATATTCAAGCATTATAAGCATTAAAAGTTGATAAGTGAGTAGGTGCGGCTTATTGAGAGTACCGGGTATGTATTTGAAAAGTTTTAGAGTTTTAATTTAGTTTTAGTTTTATACTTTAAAATTTTCAAAAAAGGACATACACAGAACATCATTTAGAACAATCGATTTTTGTATCTACACAGCCTAAGATCCCACTGCAGAAATCCGCATGTATTTAGTTGTGGCTAGTTGCGGCCAGGAAACCCTGCCTGCAAGCATCATTCATAAGATCAAAAACATTTTACGTGCAGATTTTTGCAGAGGGCTCTCGGGTTAATAGTTACAAATAGTCCTTACATCGACGACCAGTATCCTTCGAACAACCGTAATTCCCCAGCTGGGAACAAATTATCGGACGCGACTGACGGACGCGACTTACAGCCGCGACTGATATGTGTGCACAGTCGTTAGTGACGCGCTTTGCAGACGCGTCCTAGCGCTTATTCCATAGATAATATAGCTTATTCAACAAAGATGATGTTTACGTAGAAACATGTCGAGTAGTGAAAGTGATGACGTAATTCTCTAATTTGAACACACTCGATAAGTTTTTCTTCCATTTTTATTTAAAACCACGCACGCACGTGCGAGATATCGCGTAGTCAAAGTTGTTCTGACGCCCGGACGAGTCCCGCACCCCGTGCCCACCGTCCGCGGACGTTTTCGGCTGACAGAAACATCCTTAGTCAGATCTCTATCGGACGTCCGAAAGCCCAAGGTCACGTCCGCGACTTACGTGCGATAGTTTGCACAATGTAATGTACATTCAGTACACTGATACTTTATAAGTCACGGCTGTCAGTCGCGTCCGTCAGCCGCGTCCGATAATTTGTTTCCAGCTTAATAATTCATCGTACGAGATACAACCTCTATAAACCGAAAATCATCAAAGCCATGAAAAAAAACACACGTCAACATAAATATTTCAAAAACCAAAATAAATATTTTCCTCTTACATTTTTAGAGTATTTCATAATATATTTTGTAGAAAAATGATAAAATAATTTAAAAAAAAGTAGAAAATAATACAAAAAGATTCTTGTGAAATCGAAATCGCACGTCTGAGGCCAAGAAAAATATCGAAAATGAGCAGAAGTAAAGCCGAGTTTGTGACAAGGACTACAATGAACAATCAGGGTATTGACCCTGAACAATATAAGACAATAGGTGTCTATGGAGAGAAGAAAGCGACAAAGATACCCATCAATTATGAGGAACGAAGCTCAGACGGTAAGAAACAACGTAACCTTCCTATGTAAGACATCTAAGTAATTCCCATCATCATTTTAGCCGAAAGACCACTGCTAAACATAAGCCTCCGCCAAGCGTCGCCACTTTGACTGATTGTAGTGTAGTGGCTAGTCCTAAAAATGGCATACAATACATTGAAGGACTAAATATTAACTGATGCAGCAATAGTGGTAACTAAACTTTACTTCGAATCCAGATAGTAATGCACTCATTTTGCGATTTATTTCTACACCAAACAATCTGCCTAGCCTTTGCCCAACTATATTGGGGTCGGGGTTTCAGCTGAGTACTAGTGTTTTACATGAAGCGACTGCCTATCTGACCTCCACAACCCAGTAACTGGGTAACACGGTACCCCTTGGCAAGACTGGTGTCAGATCTCAAGCTTCTCAGGATTACTTAAAAGAGGATGTAAGGACATATTGTTGATGTGACTGGTACACTAAGTTTATTATTAATATTCTATTTATTCAATTTAATTTACATATTTTTATATTTTTAAACATTTTTTTTTTATCATTATTACTTGTACATTTATTTGCAATTATCTTGACATGCTCATTTAATACATGACATTTAATTTTTAATTAATCTAGTGACATTATTATTTTATTTATGATTGTTGTGTTTGAATTTTATTTGCCGTGGTGAATTTACCAAATAATGCACGAATTTTCGGTTTATTTTGGTATTCTTATTAATTAATTTTATACCCCCTTACGACCGTAATAAAATCTTCAAAACATGTGCCTTTAATTCCCCCCGGAGAAACTGGACAGATTCTCAGCTGGACAGATTAGCAACTGGACAGAGTATACTCGCGAAAAAAAAGTTAATTAAAAAAATCAAAATACCCGACTGCTTAAAAAGCGAACTAAAAAGACGT
The DNA here is from genome assembly GCA_945859665.1 of Anorthoa munda. Taxonomy (NCBI): domain Eukaryota; kingdom Metazoa; phylum Arthropoda; class Insecta; order Lepidoptera; family Noctuidae; genus Anorthoa; species Anorthoa munda. Next base: position 10,129,823 of record OX243894.1, read on the forward strand.
AAACAAGAAGAAAATCATGCTGTGCAGTCGGAGGATACATATTCGCTAGCTGACTGACCAAAACCAGATGTATCCTCCGACTGCACAGCATGATTTTCTTCTTGTTTACGTCTTTTTAGTTCGCTTTTTAAGCAGTCGGGTATTTTGATATTTTTAATTAACTTTTTTATTTATAACTTTTTAGTTAACATTTTTTTCGAGTTAGGAACATTTAAATATATAAGTGTTATATATTTTTGAAATCACCTCTTGAAACCCTTTATTTTGATACCCCACACGATGGGTTTGGAAGAAAAAATAAAATTGCCCCCCCCCCCAATATGGCGCCCAAAAGCCGCCATTTTTCTATTTTACAATTTTAATGTAGCCTATGACACTCGCAAGGTTAAGACGAATCGATTGACGTATGAATCATCAAAATCGGTCAACGCGTTTGGTCTCTGGAACGCCACATAGGAACAAACATACTTACATACATACATACATACATAGACTGATAAACACATTACCCTCCTTCGGCAGTCGGGTAAAAAATAAGTTTCTATACTATGGAACAGAGGTATTAAATTTTAAACGTTTTTATTTAAGTTTTAAAATTTTTAGATATATGAATCCAAAGACTGTACTTCATCAAATAATTGTATTACTTATTATCAGCTTTACAGGATATCTAATTTTTTTTCTGATACTAATGATGCAATCCTTCATAGTGATTGTGATTGGCTGTCCTTGCCTCGTTGACACCGAGTAAAAAAAAACCAGTAAGGCTGGACTCATTCATACACATTCTGAATACATCTCTGAATTCAGAATCGGAATTCATTATTTGTATTCCGGCAAGCTGTCTCACACATATCTTAAAAATTCAGATAAATCTGTAGTCTCGTGTTTCTCGTCTCAGGCAAACGTATTGGATATGGAGGAGGAATTCATTCTCATCGCATTACTTTTAGCTTTAAATTACTTTTTATTTTTCTTTAATTTTCACTTAATGTTTCCCAATTTGGAATTAAAATTATATACATATGTATTTCTAACCATGCAAATATTTTTCTTCCCTGTCGTGATAAACCTCAATAGAAAAGTGTCCCATATACAAGTCCGGCTTTCAAAATTAGATTACATGATGAAAATATTAGATTTTCCGTGTCAGACATCACGCCACATCACAACTTCACTAGTTGCAACACCTCTAACCGTTACCACTGACTCCGGTGTGTGTGTGTTCGCGTATTCAAATGTATAGAAAAACGTGCGTTATGATGTAGGGATAGGTGTAATTGAGTACACGAATTGATGTATAATACTGGTATTTATTAGCAAACCATTCAATATATAGACTTAGGCTACTTACACGTACATTCACAGACATAGTTCTATGACACCCACACTACACCTCCCATATAATACAAAAAAAAAAACGTATGTTTTTTTTTTTACTTACTTACTCTAATGTTATAAACTAGGTATACAGACATTATAAAAAGAATATCTACTAGGTACAATATAACTTAGTTCTATTTTTATGCACTACATCAATGTTACCTTTTCTTATTATTTCTACGTTCGGTGCTAAGTCCCTTACAACTACATAGGGTCCAGAATAAATAGGACTGAATTTGTTTCCGGTTTCTTTTTTTACAAGGATTTGATCGTTTGGTTTATAAGTGATAGGTCTCATATTGGAATCATACTGTTGCTTGCGCGCTGTTTTTTGTTGTATCTAGTTATTTCGTGCTTCAGACTGTGTCACCTGTAATCTATATTTCAATTCAAGCGGGTAACTCTCATGATTATAAAGTGGTTCAATTGACTTTGATAAATTATTAGGCAAATTACATTTCTTCCCATAGACCAATTCAAATGGAGTGTGGTTTGTTGCACTATGCACCGAAGTGTTATAAGAGAAGCACCAATAGGGTAACTATGAACTCCATGTTTCAGGATGATTATCCGTCTGGATTCTCAAGAATGCTCCTAGGTGTTTATGAGCATTCTCCAACGCACCTATACTTTCATGATGGTATGCCGTGGAGTTAAGCTTTTTTATATCTAGTAATTTACATACTCACTCCTCGATCGGTCGCTATAGTGTTTGGAACACCATATTTTAGGATAACATTTTCTACAATGGCTTTTGCAACCTCTTCTGATTATTTAGAAACAAGTGGACAAGCGATAATATACTTGGATAATTCACACTGTGTGGTTAAAATATATGAAAAATTATACCTATCCTTATCTAAGGGTCCTACTATATCTAAATATACCTTCTGAAAAGCTGTATGAGCAGTAGTCGTCACTACCATCGGCTCTTTATTGTATACGCTATGTTTTTGAGTCTGGCATTTACGACATTTCTTGACAAAATCATGGATATCTCGTTCCATGCTAGGCCAGAAATAATATTTACGAATGTTATTTAACATCCGTCTTATACCCGCGTGGCCACTCGTGGGTAATAGATGAAAGTCGTTAATTATGACTCTTCTGTCATCTTTGTCATCTACTCTTTCTACGTCTTTTAATACACATAACCTTGGTCCGGACCATTTTGCATCTTTTTTTATCTCGGATATCAACTTTTCAATAAAATAATTATTTGTGCCATTTTTAATTAAATATATCTCTTTTATATCATTAATATTACAATATTCCCTCAACTCCCTCGCAAATGCGGCTGGCGTCATCTGCGATCGGGATGCTGGGTTTATAAACAATGTCATCCGAGACGGCACATAACACAATGTATTCTGACTACTTAACTTTACATTATTATTTTCGTCTCTTAATTTAGCCCAATTATTGCTATCTATAAATCTTATCTCAACAGAGTCCTTCGGTTTACTATGAGTTTCCACAACTTTTGGTTGATCAGGCCAAATGTCAGTGTTAACCATATCCTCCAAAGAACTGCTCTCCAATAACTTCCGCCTTTGTCCTCTAGTCATAATGTTTACAACACACTCATGCATTTCTTTCAGTTCCTTCGATGACACACATACTCTCGACAATGCGTCTGCAGCCACATTACTTTTACCTGGCACATATTCGATATCAAAATCATACTCATCCAAACCCAATCTAAACTTTAATAATCTACTAGAAGGATCCTTTAAATTGAATAAATAAATCAGAGGTTTATGGTCTGTATAAATCTTAAATTTGCGACCATACCAATATGGACGAAAATGTTTAATACTCCACACTATAGCCAATAATTCTTTTTCTATAGTGGGATAGTTTCGTTCAGCTTTATTTAAACTTCTGCTTGCATAAGCAATTGGCCGTCCATCCTGATTAGACAATACGGCGCCTAACGCGTATCCTGATGCATCTGTTTGTAGGTTGAATATATTGTCATTAGAAAAACATGGGTATTGCAAAACTGGGGCGGATATCAAACGCTGCTTTAATGCATCAAAGCTAACTTGGCAGTCTTTATCCCATTTAAATGTTACATTTTTCCTACTCAAATTATTCAAGGGGTGAACTATATCTGCGAAATTTTTAATAAATTTTCTATAGTAATTGGCAAACGCTACGAAGCGTTTTACCTCATCTGCCGTTTTTGGAATGGGATAATTTTGCATAACACTAATTTTGTCTGGGTCTGGTAAAACACCGTTGCCAGAGACAACATGACCTAAATATAACATAGTTTTTTTCAAAAATACACTCTTGGACGGATTCACTTTCCGAAGTCTTTCAAAAACGTCGATTAAATTTTTATTATGTTGACTGAGACAACTTCCATATACAATTAAATCGTCTTGATAGACGAGGCACTTTTCAAAATTAAGACCTGCCATTGCCATTGTCATCATCCTTGAGAATGAACTAGGACTTGAACCAAAGGCTGTATATTTCCTACTATTGGGGTCTAAACCTACATTATAATATGCTTGATGCAGATCTAAGTGTGAGAAGTAGATGCATCCCGATAACGAGTCTAAAATTTCTGTAATGTTAGGAAGAGGGAAGTTATCATTTTCAATATTATTATTCAGTTTGCGGTAGTCAATAACTAATCTCCACCTCTTTTGTCCATTTGCGTCTAATTTCTTGGGTACCAGCAACATTGGACTAGACCAATCACTTACGCATGGCTCTATAATGCCGTCAGCTAACATATTTTGGAGTTGTTTATGTACCTCGTGGTTCTGTGAATGAGGTAACCTATACGGTTTAACAAATACGGGCTCTGCATTAGGCTTTACGCGAATAGAATGTTGATAAATATGCGTAGTTGTCAGTTTATCCCCCGGTAAAAAAAATATGTCAGCATATTTGGCGCATACTTTTTCAATTGTTAACTGCTCTTCTTCATTTAAATGTTTTGTATTCAGCAGTGAAAACATTTTTTTACCGCGGGCCGCATTTTTGTCGCATTTATCAAAACTGCAAATATTGTAATCCGACGCGCGGTGTAAAATCGGGTCTAGTTTATCTAGGGTTAACTCATTCTCAGTTGTGTTAAGTATTCTTACAGGTATTTTACCACTAGTGGGCTTTACTAAGGTGCTAGCTATAAACACACCTTCGCTGCATTCAGAAGTACAAACTACACATTCTTCTTCTATATTAGTTTGTATAAAGTGGATCGACTCCGATCTGGGCGGTATAAGAAACATTTCTTTTTTACTATCAGATATCTTAATAGACAACGTGATTGGATTACCATTTAAAGTGTGCAAAGATAAACTATTATTCTTGTAGTCTAATAACGCTTTATGTTTTCGTAAGAAGTCGTCACCGATGATTCCATGCGCCTTACATGGCAAAGAATTAAAAACAATAAACTTATGCCTAAACATTGCATCATCTGTTACTAAGTCTAAATAAACGTAACCTAAAGATTGTACTTTGCCCCCAAGTCCATTAATCTCAATACTCTCTAAATGGCATGGAATATTTTGTTCGACAAGATGTTTATATTTGATGGCTGAAATTGACGCACCCGAGTCAAGTAACCATCGGAATGGGCTACAATTTACAGAAAGATCGACATCCATGTTATTATCACATGACAAAATATAATGTTTAGGCACGAAAAAACAGATTTTTGGATTCTTCATTTTTAGGTGCATCCTCGGTCATAATATGCATTGTTTCCGAATTACGTGTCCACTTGTTTCGGTTATTATGAAAAGAAGACCTACCTCGATTCGATCTTCTCGAATTCCGCCACGACCCTCGTGGTGCACGGCCACGCCCTGCGTCCTGGTTTATCTCATTATGGTCACCCCAACGCATGTGACCCTGGTTTGAGCGGCCTCTGAACGCTCGTCCATGCTGACCTCTAAAATAATTATTTGAAGCACGCCTGTAATTATATCGATTGTTTTGATTAAAAACCATAATCTCACCTGATGAATTCGAAGGCATCGAAGTCTCTTCATCCACTGCTGCTTGAACTGCATCTTTGAGGGATTCAAAATTTCTTGCTGCTATGATAGTGCTCAATCGACGGTTTCGCAATCCGTCGGCAAACCGTTTGATGGCTTGTTTCTCATTAAGCGGTTTCAATACCTGGTAATTACTGGCTTTCCCTTCGGATTGCGCTATCGTCAAGTCCACAAACATCTCAGTAATGGCTTTTCCGTACTCATCAATTGTCATTTGTTTTTGGCAGAAAGAATGTAGTTTGCTCTGTATTGCCGTAGCTGACTTTGTTGCTAATAGTTGAACCCTCATATCGTGTAATAGATCCTTAACTGAGTCATAATTTGAAGCTAATTTCAATTTTGCTGCCTGAGACAATCGACTTTTCAAAACGAATGTAATTAACTGCTCCTGCGATTGACTATCTAAAACAGAACTGTAATAATCGATCCCATCGATTAACTGCTTAATACTTAACTCGTCACTTGTCATGACGGGCAACAAATTCAGTGCTATCTTAAGATCAAATTTGGCCATTTTAACTGTTTTTCCTTCGTCCTCACTTAAACTTTCAAAATCTGAGTTACTGTAACTACTTCCTTTTTCACATAACTCTTTAATTCTTATGAATAATTCATCTATATTATAACGATACTCATTTATTATTATTAACTCCTCATTTTTGAATTCTTTTATATTAGCTTCTATTTCTTTACAATAATTTTTAAATAAATAAAATAAATTTATGGATTCTTCTAATTTTCTACTACATACCTTAGATTCTAATCTTCGCTTAGGACCTATTTTAATTAAATATGAACGTATTTTCCGTAACTCATTATATATGTTATCAAATTCCTTAGCCATAAGACACTATTTTAATCATTTTGTTTTCGACGACAATGAATAGTTTATAATATGTCTTATACAGTCACTACATAACAGTACATTTCACCTTAATTTCTTCCCGAATATCTTACGTACACAATCACTTATTTCGCACTTTGATCGCACTCATTAGTTCACTGATTTACACTGACATTCACTCACATTCATTTCTGCTACTTTCGGTGTGGTCTGGCCGCGACCTCGACCGGACAATCGCATGCCCCTGAACGCTTGGTGGATGATCTCCTGACGCATCCAACGAGTATAGCATTTTTTATATGCCCTAAATCCCAAGTATAGAAGCACTGCACCCATGAAGCATATAATAATTGAGGTCATAATTGTCTGGATGTTCAAATGCGTCCCAATTTCTTGTAAATTCGCATGCTGGAAATAGCACTAGCTGCGTTTTGAGCTAGAAAAACCTCTTCTTTGGTCTGGTATGATTGACACATTTTCCTTAGTTATTGACACAATTTCGCACCAATTAATAATGAGGCTTCATTCTTAATTGGTGTAGTCGTAACGCGACACGACCATTAAGCGCGGCTTGCCCGAAGGCAGGGTCGCCATGTAGGGATAGGTGTAATTGAGTACACGAATTGATGTATAATACTGGTATTTATTAGCAAACCATTCAATATATAGACTTAGGCTACTTACACATACATTCATAGACATAGTTCTATGACACCTACACTACAATGAAATCATAATCTTAAAATAATATTAAGATGCGGCATTCAGGACGCTCATCAGTATCATTCTTACAGATTGATCTGAGTAAATCATATCTGAAAAAATCAGAATGAAATTATATGCTCTCTTAATTAATAATATGAATTCCGACTCTGAATTCAGAGAGAAATTCAGAATGTGTGAGTCCAGTGGAAAATAAGCACGACATTTTATCCGGAAGCCAGCATTGTAAGTAGTTACAATGAGACATATCAAGAATTATAACAAATTAAAAATATAAAAATGTTCAGAAAATCCACTTAAAAATCAACATGTTTTATGGTATACATTAAACAATAATTAATATTTGTTTTAATATAAACTTCCGTAATAACCGATACGTTTTAATAAATAACGCAAAATAACTAAAAATATGTGCAATATTTATTTTAAATTAGCACATAACTTTACATCAAGCTAACACAAGGGAAGTCTATATTATATAACAAAAAGGCACGACAATAGAATAAGACCTGTCTTACAATTTGTAACTTCTGATTACGGGGAGAAATCTATTATTAGATCATTGACGACCGTAGGCGTTCTAAGCATGTCATGACTGATTTTTTTACGTTAACGCAGTGCAATAATATATTTTGTATCTGCTTATCAATCAAAATTGGCTTTGGCCGACGTTTTGTTTCTTCACAGGGATAGTAACTTTTATTTATTGTGGTATTGATTTATGTATATGTGCTATTTTGGTATTGATTTTCGATTCCTTTGTTAATAACTGTAGAAAAAAAGGGATGTTTTTGGTATTTTGGACTAACTCGCCGGTGCTAACCTTCTATAGCGTTAGTAGTCCTAAATTTTACTCCGTAACAAGATAACTGTTCAGTCACAATTTTCGTCATTCAATCATTTATGAAATAATTTAAAAAGGCTTTACATTCTTAATCTTCTGTAACCATTTCATTTATTGACAAAAAGCACTCAGGTATGTTGTATATTTGACAAAAGTGCTAATTGCATACACAATTGTATCAATTTTCGATCGTTTACAGTAAATGAAAATTTATTATCTTTGGATATTTTCGCGCCTACGTTCGTAATTTCCAGCTGAGGATCTGTCCAGTTGCGAATCTATCCAGTTGCTTAGGAGGGCTTTCATTTGCTACTTTAATATACAATAGAATAATTCTCTTTTATTTAGTGCCAACAAATCAAGCAGTGCCCAGCCCTCTACAGTCCATTGTGTCTCCTGGGAGAAAGCATTCCCTGTCATCCGAATTGGACTCTTTATCTAAATCTATCGTAGAGACCCATAGCTCAAAAGGCGCTGAGACAGCAAGGAAATTAAATAAAACAAATAATAAGCTAAAAAAGAGAGAAAAAGAACAATATATCGCCGAAGATTGGATCACATTACCGAATGCTACCCCACCATACAAGCCCAGATCCAGAGTTTTAAAGAAAAGAGACAAAAAACATAATCGCGAAGTATGGATCAAAAAGGAAGTAACACAATATATTTCAAAAAAGAAACCTTCCTATAAACCCACATCCAGAGTTTTAAATAACGATGTCGATAGAGGAGAGAGAAATGACGGCCATTCCTTGGAAACACTCCAACCACAGTTCAGCAAGCGAAACAAAGTTGAATTGCCAGCCCCATCATCAAAAAGAAAGCGAAATCTTAATTCAGATTCTTTTCTGACCAGGAAGGCGAACCCATTACCTAATACCAGCAAGCCAAGTAAGAAAACCCCCCTTTTTTTTAATTCGGTTAAAAACACCTCGAAAAAAGATGAAAAGGAAGTCGTCGGGTTCGCTGATCCGGAAAAATTCTTCCAAGCTTTGAAAATTTTAGCGAAGAAGAAGAGACAGTACCATCACATGGAAATTATAATACCTGGTAGCGGAGATGAAAGAAATAGAGGGAAGAAACGTACAGATTATCTCGCATATCAATCGAAGTTACGAAGTGGGGTGTTATTACCAAAATCTAGAAGGAAGCAATCTGGCATGCGTACTAAGCCTCGTTCTCGCAAGCCCATAACAAATTTAAGGGAATGTAGCTTTTCAACTTTTAACGGAACACCAGTCACTGCAGTAGAATACTACAGTAAAAGATCAACACCCTAATTGCGTGACTGTTTTGACAGCTCAAAACACTCACGCTGCCAATTGACAATTCAACCGTATTCAGGAGCAGTGGTGGCCCAGTGGTAACGTCCGCGACTTATAAGTTGTAGGTCGTGGGTTCCAACCCAAGCAGGCACTTAACTTTGTGAAAATTATTTCATCGTAAATAATTTACAAAAAGTAAAGCGCCTTTTTGGGCTCGAACCCACGAACTACAACTTGTAAGTCGCGACCGATACCGCTGGGTCACCACTGCTCTAACAACACGCCCAAACATACAGACCCAAAAACATTCGCGTTTTATAATATTAGTGTAATTCCTTGGCTTCTGCATGAATTGACAACAATGGCAGTGGGACAAGTGCTACTACACGGCCAAAATAAATGTGCACATTGTACAAGCTCCCCGCGCAGCGCCCCGCGTTCGCCTCGTGCGTCAATAGCGAAAGTCGAAGGTTAGAGTGACATTGACAGTTCCAAGTGCATAGTTATTTTGACCGAGTAGTAATCCATACTACAATATTTTTAATGCGAAAGTAACTCTGTCCGTCTGCGTGTTTCTTTTGCACGCCTATACCACTGAACCGATTTAGATGAAATTTTGTATGGAGATTTTAGATGAGATTTCCCTCTCACAGAGAGGAGACCTATGTCCCAGCAGTGGGAACATTAAAGGCTGATGATGATATAAAATAGGCTATTCGAAGTACAGTGCGTGCCACGAAAGATGAAAAACCACGTGATTTGACTTGCGCAGTAGACGATATATAGGTCTCTTTAGCGGTATGAGGTCTGGGTGCTGGAAGGAACCGGGCGTTATCGGGGCGGGCGGACAGAGCGCTGGAGGCGCGGTCAAGTCTCATCTTTCGTGGCACGCACTGCACTGATGCCTTGCAGACGAAGTCGCGGGCATTCGCTAGTACATTATAAATCAAGTGTTGTGCATATTATGTTGGATAATAATAAACCATTTATTTCAGAATAAATTCCGTATACAAATTCAATATCTATCTTTCTAATCAAGGTGCCTAGCCTTTTCACAATTACTTTAGGGTCTGCTTCCAGTCTTACCAGATGCAGCTGAGTACCAGTATTATATCATAATCACATGGACTGCCGACTGCCTATCTGGTATAGACGCATGTGTGGGTAAGCATGTGTGGGTGGTTGTTTGCTCGGACTACGACTGCCGCGTCACTGCTCACACGTGCATAATGTATAATTACAAGCGCACGCACACATGGCGCCGCGCGCACAGTTGAGGTGATCTATCTATAACACTGACTGGTGTCAGATTTTGGATTCTGTAACGACTGTCAATGGTCTACAAATTGCAGCCGGGACCAACAGCTTAACGTGCTTGCCGAGGCATGGAGGAATCTCGCTACCCATCCAAGGGCCGAACTTGGCAAGCATTTCTTTACCTAGAAGATCGACCCTATTTTCGAATCGATCTAATTTGGTGACATATCCATAAAGATCATATTTCCGCGAACTCAGTATCTCAAAAAACAAATAACGTTTCCACTGCAATACTTACCATTTTCTGATAGAAAGTGGTTCCCATAAAGACGTAAGGAAAGACGAACATTCCTTAAACCATTCGCGAAGATCTAATAAAAGGTATCTCGGGCAATACGGCGCTTGTAATGAGCTATTCGTTCTGATTTACCGGCAAATATAACGGATATTATTGCTCACTGACTGCGGTTGAGCTATTTTTATGGTTAGGATGTCGGCGTAGGTACCTAAAGTCACCGCCAGATAACAAAAAAATAAAAGTCGGTAACACCTGTCTACCAATATATTCCAATATTTTAAAACGATATGAAAAAATGTAAAGGCAGTGTCGCTAACACGATCCAAACAAGGGGCGTCATTGACCCTTTTGCATGAGATACAAACCTTTTAGTCAAAACCTTGTTCAATCGTTTTTAGGGTTCCGTACCCAAGGGTAAAAACGGGACCCTGTTACTGAGACTTCGCGGTGCGTCTGTTGTCTGTCTGTCACCAGGCTGTATCTCATGAACCGTGATAGCTACACAGTTGAAATTTTCACAGATGATGTATTTCTGTTGCCGCTATAACAAATACTAAAAACAGAATAAAATAAATATTTAAGTAGGGCTCCTATACAACAAACGTGATATTTTTGCAGTGTTTTGCGATAATGGTACGGAACCCTTCGTGTGCGAGTCCAAGTCGCACTTGGCCAGTTTTTTTGTGATAATGGTACGGAACCCTTCGTGCGTGAGTGCGACTCGCACTTGGCCGGTTTTATTTAGGTGGGTACCAGTATAATAAAACTCATATACCAAATTATAACGTATATTTGACAATTATTTTCAGTAATGAATTAATATCTCATAAATGTGTGGACCAATTTACATGATTTAAACGGATAAATGGTTGATGTGCCAGTTTTGAGTGTGCGTAAGAGACATGTATACAAGTCATATACGTCCGTCCTTTACATACACTCAAAATAACCTTAGTCTAAGAGCTTATGTTCACCTCCCAGGACGTATATCTCTCAAATGACCCACCACATTCATTATGGATTCTTGGCAATTCTCATTCAGCTATAACTATGAAGATCGTGATGCTCCACCTAGATTCAAGGTGATCATTTGACGTAAAAGCTTAATTTCTTTCTATTATCTCTCTTCTTCTCCCAGTGGAGGAGTAAGTAAAAACAAAAATTATCCTAAAATAACAGTTTATTTTAATTTTAGTTCCAGTTCAGTCTTTTTAGGGTTCCGTACCCAAAGGGTAAAAACGGGACCCTATTACTAAGACTCCGCGATCCATCTGTCTGTCTTTCCGTCTGTCACCAGGCTGTATCTCATGAACCATGATAGCTAGGCAGTTGAAATTTTCACAGATGATGTATTTCTGTTGCCGCTATAACAATAAATACTAAAAACAGAATTAAATAAATATTTGGATGGGGCTCCCATACAACATACGTGATGTTTTTGCTGTTTTTTGCGATAATGGTACGGAACCCTTCGTGCGCGAGTCCGACTCGCACTTGGCCGGTTTTTATCGTTTTCTCGGGATTCATAGAGTTTCATTACCTCAATTGGCAATGGTTGAGAACGTTACAGTAGGATTGACCCACAAAAAGAACCCAGTGTAGATCCACAACAAACAGAAGGTGCGCTGTTTGTTTATATTATTAGGTTCCAATGGCTTCGGAACCCTAAAAACCACTGCACATAAAACTTGGTTTAATACAGTTTAAACAAACGAGCGTGCGTTTAATTTGCCAAACTTGAAGCAACACACGAACACACGAAACAAAAACACTCGCTGTATTAATACAAGTGTTACAATTATTTATGTTATTGCCTAAAAGCAAATTAATTTTGGTTCGGGTGCTTTTGTTTGGTGTAAGTTACAAAATTGCCACTCGGTTCCTGAAATCAATTACAATCATTTACAATTTCCATGATATTAAGTCGCAGGATATTAAAATAACTGTGATTGAGTGGTGGAAATAATAACAGTTTTTCTCGCGTCTGCGATTGTTTGGTTTATCCCACACTCCACAGCTCCCTTACTTGTATTTCCGGGATACTTAAAATGAAAGAATTTTCCTTCTCGATTCACTACATCAGATATTATCTCTTCACAAGATAAAATTACAAATTTAAAATACCCCCGATTTTAATTTTAATTTAATGCTTTTTAGGGTTCCGTACCCAAAGGGTAAAAACGGGACCCTATTACTGAGACTTCGCTGTCCGTCTGTCTGTCTGTCTGTCTGTCTGTCTGTCTGTCACCAGGCTGTATCTCATGAACCGTGATAGTTAGACAGTTGAAATTTTCACAGATGATGTATTCCTGTTGCCGCTATAACAACAAATACTAAAAACAGTATAAAATTTATATTTAAGGGGGGCTCCCATACAACAAACGTGATATTTTTGCCGTTTTTTGCTCGATTTTAATAACGGCAACAGGTAGACGCTTGAAATATTCACAGAATATTTAGTTGTATATTCTCTTCAAATAATAATTATTATTAAATTAAAATAAAATAAATTAAGGGGGGCTCCCATACAACAAACGTGATTTTTTTGCAGTATTTTGCGATAATGGTACGGAACCCTTCGTGTGCGAGTCCGACTCGCACTTGGCCGGTTTTTTTAAACTACATATAATATACCTAGTAGCAGTCACGCTTCTATCGACAATCTATCGAAACACGTAATAGTGACACGACATCTTGCGAAAAAATCCCGATTCAAAGAGTAAAATGCGAATAACTTTTGAACGGCTAAGCCGATTTTATTCAAATTTAGCTAAGAACACTCTCGACAAAGTCACCTTTCAAACAAACAAAAAACCTAAATTAAATTTTTTCATCCATTTAGGAGCTATGATGCCACAGACAGACACACAGATACACAGCAACACGCGTCAAACTTATAACACCCCTCTTTTTCCTTCGGGGGATAAAAACAAACGATTTTACCTCTTTATGACATTCGTTAATAACATTCGATACCTCTTTAAAACATTCATTAATATCACAGAATAGAAAAAAAACCGGCCAAGTGCGAGTCGGACTCGCACACGAAGGGTTCCGTACCATTATCGCAAAACCCTGCATAAAAATCACGTTTGTTGTATGGGAGCCCCCCTTAATTTATTTTATTTTAATTTATTAATGATTACTTTTTGAAGTAAATATACAACTAAACATTCTGTGAATATTTCAAGCGTCTACCTGTTGCCGTTATTAATATCGAGCAAAAAATGGCAAAAATATCACGTTTGTTGTATGGGAGCCCTCCTTTAATATTTATTTTATACTGTTTTTAGTATTTGTTGTTATAGTGGCAACTGAAATACATCATCTGTGAAAAATTCAACTGTCTAGCTATCACAGTTCAGGAGATACAGCCTGGAGACAGACGGACAGACAGACAGATAGACGGATCGCGAAGTCTTAGTAATAGGGTCCCGTTTTTACCCTTTGGGTACGGAACCCTAAAAACGCCTTCTTCTCTGTTCTGTGGTTAATATAGTTTTGTCAATCCTCATGACGAGAGGAAAATTGACAAGAGGGCCCTTGTCCTGCCCGTATCCGCATAGGTATTCAAATCAAATCAAATGTTTTTTATTTCACATAGGCCTACATGGGCACTTATAAAACGTCGGCAAAAGGTGCACGGTTCGGGTTGGCCGTTTCCTGTGGAGAAGAACCGGCAAGAGACCCCACGGATACTCTTTAAAAAAAAATTGGTTTGTTTTTACAATATTTCCATGTTACAGCATTAGTGCTTAGATATGGGGGGACAACGTAGGCCCGACAATAAGTCGTAAGAAACTAAAAAAAAAGTTTGTATAAACGAGATAAAGAGTTAACAAATGTTAACAAGCGTCTAGAAATCTAGAAGGCCTATAATGTTCACACATTCACAAAACAATCAGTAAAAGATACTATACAAAGGAAAAAAATATATATAACAAGGCTAAATTTAACATGTGTGATGTGTGTGTGTTTATAAGTTTAATTAAACTTCTAAAGTTGCTTTTATCCTTCTGCTTATATCTAGAAAAAAAAGGGTAGTTGCATCATTGTCGCATTGCCACGTCGCCATACCATACTTTATTTAAAATTTTCGTTACCTACCCGCTTCATCCTATAACTTGCGACCCAAACAGTACTGGATTTTAATCAAACCCATACGAATTTGCAAATGGCTCCTGTATCGCTTACGGTTTTACTATATTTTTTACAGCTTCCCGATTGATCCGCGATAATATTCCCTTTAAAGGGACTGTTAATAAAATTAGAGTTGGAATGGGGGATGCTTTTTCGTGTGGTTGCTGAAAGGGGTAAAAGATAAGATATGATAAAGATATTTTTTTTTGCCAAAAAATTTGTTTACATACCCTAGGCATGCAGGTGTCCATCTGTTCACTCGTTCCACTAAAATCCCCTAGACCAGTCACCCAGATGACAACACACACTCAATGTTCCACCACGATACCCTAGGGGATCATATAAAACTCAAATTTCCTTTTGAATCCTCTAATTCCTTATTATTGAAGTGAAACTATAGATTGAAAACTATTTAAAATTATATGCATGTGGATTGAGTGCTCCTTTTAAAAGTTAATTATATTTTTACGAAATCAATAAATTTAGGAAATAATTGTGAAAACTTCATGGAGAAGACAAAAAAAAAGAAAAAAATTATGGAATTACTAGATAGTTCTAAACCTAAAAAACTGCAAAAGTTCTGGTTACAAATAAAACATTTTTTAGAAAATGGTTTCGGCGATTTTTTGAAGTTTTCGGCGAACGTCACAGAACTACAAATGTTGCGGCGACTTGCATTCCCATCTGAATAAAAAATTTGGCCGTAAACGTTGCAACGCTGGTAGATGTTTTGAATGCGTTAAAAAAAGAGCGCCTCCCAATGGATAAATAACAAAGACCAAAAACCAGAAAACATACTCAAAGATCAGTGGATTCACAACAGTCACAATTGAAATTGCTGAATGGACAAATATCAGTTAGTCATTTTCTAGAGACGATGAACTAAATAAAAATTCAGGGATAAAAAGCTTGCAATTTTTAAGTTAACTTAGTAGAATTATAAACTTTAATTTTTAAGTAGAAAAGGTTTTTTTTATATTTTCCGTTAAAACGGTAAATATACTTATAAGGTAAACGTTGAAAAAAATCGAACGCCTTAGGTGGGACTCGAACCCATGTCTTTCACTATTTAGGTGATCGCGATTCCAACTACGTCGCCGAGACGCTGCACAAGTCGAACCTGCGAAATTCTTAAACGCTTTTGGTACATTTTATTTCAACATCTAACTTATTTTAGGATAGTTAATTTACGTCATTGTTATCCCGGCTCGGATTCAGATTTTTAATTATATGTATTACGCATTGTCATTTCGTAAGTGGCTTTTTGATTTAGAAGGAATTGTAAAGACATAGCACTTATTAGTACTTATGGAATCCCCAGTATTGGGGATCGTAGTGGAACATTGAGTGCTGTGTAATCCCCTGGGGGGCTGATATAGGGGATTTTAGTAGAACGAGTGCATCTGTTAGGTTACTAGTATAGATCTGGTTCCTTTAACAGATTGGGAAATTATAAATTGAACTCCTAAATACGCAGTGATTTATCAAAATATAAAGGCTACGAAGTTAACCTCGATTAATCTTCCTAGCCTTTGCATTGAGGTCGGCTCCCAGTCTAGCCGGATGCAGTTGAATATCAGTATTTTAATGGATCGACTGCCTATCTGTCATTGGCTAACACGGTACCCCTTGTCAAGACTGGCGACTGATTTTCTGACTTCTGATGGTCAAAGATTTACAAATGACAGAAGGCTTCACGTGGTTTCCGAGGACCGAAGTCTCGGGATGTAACAGACGTCACCCATCCACGAATTGACCGCAACAAGCGTTGCTTAACCTCAAATATCGAACTCAGCGTCTGTTATTATTTGGCCATGATTTTCACAGAGGCAAGTCGTGACATTAATAATTCGTTTAATTAAGGGATAGCACTGCATTATCCAGTAATCCATTCAGTCTGTCAATAAGATTATACAGCTCAGCATTGAATGCTTAATTGAATAATGCCGTTGTCCTGTCGTATAATTAATTTATGTGGGTTATATCTGAGCTTATGTTTCGTAAATTGGTATTTAAACCAATTAAAATTATGATACCTGGTTGTTAGATTTTTCATCGCATGGCGCACTTTAAATCTTTTTCTCAAGTGTGCCAATATTATCAGACTCAGACTATAAAAAAGTTAAGTAGGACCATACAAAATACAGTGTTATTTAATCAAAATCGATTATAAATCGTTGGAACGCCATCTAGAAAGACCTAGCTCTTACGATGCCCTAAATAATCAATTAAAAAAAAAAAAAAAAAAAACGTTTTTACAAAAAAATACTACCATCGACTTCCAAATAAGAAACTACAAAGTTGTTTTTGTTAAAAAGTTTTTTATTTTTCACTTTTTGGTTGTACCTACCTAATAGGCAAGTAGTTAAAAAGGTTAAGGTACCTTTAATGCCAAAATATCATGACACTGTACAGAACCGGTGAAATGAGAGTGTATCAAGGTGAACTGTACACATCTGCGTACCTCTTTAGAGCATACTGGCGTGATGTTATGTTATGAAATGGAATAAACAATAAACAGACATGCGATTGCAGCAGTCCCGAGAGATTTGCCTTTATTTATTGAAGAGTTCTGTTATATATCTCCGAAGTTCTTCATCAGATCTTCACCAAATTAAAATGGGACCAATTTTGGAACATACTCTTTCAAAGAAAAATAAATAATTTTCAAAATCGGTCCACAATTGACGAAGATATCGGTGAGCATACACACAAAAAAACATACATAAAGTCGAACAGAGAACCTCCTCTTTTTTGGTAAATCGGTTAAAAATAAGCAATTAGGTTCTGAATTGCGATCATTCAATTTAAATTATACCTTACTAGTCTATTAAGCATTAAAATTTAATGTATGGTGTGTATAATGAAATGTTTATTTTGGAGCTATCACTATGATATCTTTCGATTTAAAGACAGCACCACAATAATCTACGAATACATAGCATGTCATCACATGCACACAAATATTCGCACATTTTTATTCAATACTCGGTACCAAGCCAGCCAAGCCAGTATGCAGGTCACGGTAACGTCAAATTCATCACATACATGTTTGCAGCTATCCAGACAGATGGAACGGTAAGCAGGCTTGCTGCCCCATCAAACATTCACTGTTCCAACTGACCTCGAGCTGACGAGGCAAGGTGCATTTTTACAAATTTTTCTCTGATGTAATATTCTGTTTCCGTAGGTAACATTGACTAGCTTTCCGTTATATGAATAAATGATCTGTAAGGTAAGGATCGTAGCAAGTTATTAAATGATCTTTTAGGTTAGGATCGCAGCAGGTGGCGTTCTGTAGTTTCTACCTACCCCCCATGAGAAAAAGTATGTATGATCTGTTGTGTCGAACTTCGTATTTGCATCTCATTCATTGAAAATTATATGGATTCGGTACCTTGTAAGTAGGTTCATGTTCCTGGATCCCCAGAGGTAATTACACGTTACATTGGATACTTACAATTCTCGGTGTAATATTTTTTTTCGTTTCAAAAATACAGTTGTTTCTATACATTTTTATTGACAAGGTAAGTACTGCACTTTAGACTGGAATAGTTTAAAAAAACCGGCCAAGTGCGAGTCGGACTCGCGCACGAAGGGTTCCGTACCATTCACGTTTTTTGTATGGTAAATAACAGTATAAAATAAATATTTAAGTGGGGCTCCCACTTAAATATTTATTTTATACTGTTTTTAGTATTTGTTGTTATAGCGGCAACAGAAATATATCATCTGTGAAAATTTCAACTGTCTAGCTATTACGGTTCATGAGATACAGCCTGGTGACAGACAGACAGACAAACAGACGGACCGCGGAGTCTCAGTAATAGGGTCCCGTTTTTACCCTTTGGGTACGGAACCCTAAAAAAACAACTGCGAAAAAAACCAAGGCTGCCTAATTTGGTACCTACCAAAGACACCGACTTCCAAAAATAAAGTTATTTTTCACTTTCTAGTTTTCTTATTTGGAAGTTGGTAGTATTTTTTTGTAAAAAAGTTTTTTGCATGCATTCTTCTAATATTTATAAGTGTGGAAGACTGGTAGTTTTGATGTTTATGTCTTAATGACTGAACAGATCTATTTTCTTGACTTACGGATGGCCTGGATTACGACATCTGTAGGTACTTCTACGTAAGTTCCCGTGCCATAGTTTCCGATTTTTAGTGGCAGTAGCTAGTTTAATATAGAATCAGCGTTAGAAATCCCCATTGCTAGTTTGTACGGCAAATGCACCCCTGTTAAGACGACCACTAACGCCAACGACCTTGAGGGAACAAAACGCGCACTCGTTTGACACCCGCGCGACCCACAATTTAGTAGTTTTTTGTACTTTTCTTATTATTCTATTACATTAAAAAAAAAAGCTCAGATCAAAATGTAGATAATTAAATTGTCTTTGAGATGGTGTCAATTTCATAAAAATACACCCAGCGGTTTTGGCGCGATTGTCGTGTTTTTGTCCGTTTTAGATATATCTTTACAAATTAATTACACTATGTTATAAGAATAAAACTCAAAATTTTCATAGATTAAATTATTAAGAAAATGGTCTAATATTTTTTCCAAAAAATTTGACTTGCCGTATAGACGTGATTCTATTTTAAAATCAGCTACTCAAGGGAATCGGCGCTTTAACTAGAGTGCATCCGCTGTTGGGCCTAGCTGACGGAACTGTCGACCGATATCGGTTCCGTTGTGTAGTCCCATACCGGCTTGCTCCCGATACCGATGACCGAAGGTATGGGTTTATGACCGGAACATCAATGCATATTTTAAATGATCTCACATATTTTGCCTTATATTCATAAGGTAATCTAGAAAACACAACGCTGTTGATTTGCAGTGGCTGGCTTTCAGGATTTACTGTAGTTGGGGATAATCAAGAGAGTTTGTCCCAAAAAAAAATAGAAAAAAACTAGAAAATACTGTACTTTCTTTAAAAAATTGGCTAGGGTCTCAGACAGTTTCTCGATTGGAAACTGTTAATAATATTAAAATATTTGCGTTACGTCACTAAAGTGCTAGCGACTGTTTATGGGGGGCGGCATTAATTGAGTGTGTGTCATCCCCTGCCATTTTATAGGCGTTTAGATCAACAGTGGTCAGGCAGGGCCCAATATTCCTTCTATAGTTTTAGGTAATTGATCCACGAAACCTCCCAAACCCGTAGCCCAATGTGTTTTGTCTCCATATTTTGCAATAGTCCTGCACCAGCTGGGGATTGTCCTTGGGTGCACTGTGCATACAGGGATAATTGTCGGTTGGGGTCACATTTCAAGCTACGTGTCTAACAAGGCCTCGGCGAGTTGGGTTCGGGTTCCTGATACGCCTTGCAAAGGTAGGGTCCTGAGAATCTCAAAGACATATAATATATTGAAACAGTTTACATTCAGCAGAAATTTTGCAATAAATTTAAAATTCGTCTCCCCGTGACACGGCACTGAAACATAAATCACGAAATGTAGTTGTAATAATTATTATTGTTTTACATGTCTGCCTGAAACTTTGTTAACAAATTAAGTGGGGTCTTTAAATAACATCAGATCATCTCCCAATTAAACAAAATACTTAATTTTCAAACCTATTCAGTTACGAAGTGCATTCGATTTAAAGCCAAAAAGACCACAACACAAATTACTCTTTGTGGCCATTTGGACACGCATGGATGAACTACAAACATTTTCGGCGATAGTGATGCGAAATTCGTCAGAATTCAACGACGACTCGAAGCCGAAACGTGCTGCGGTCAGATTGCAGAGAACTGTCTTTGAGTTAAATGTATTGATGCAGTGAATGACGAAATTACTGTGGAATCTAGATTGGTTAGGAATATTGAGGGATTTCTGCAGTAGCTTTTATTACCCCACTTCGCGACGGAGTTATGTTTTGTGCGATACTTTAGTGAGAAACTACCTACGAATCATGATTTTCGCAAACTTCAGTCAGTTTAACGAAACATACGAATGGGTAAACGTAGACGTAAAGGAGATGTTTGATTTTGGGCCATCACTATGTACACTACATAGATAAATAGGAAAAAATAGCGGAATTCCATAAAAATACTTACAAATTCATCTAAAAAAGGGTACAGGCGGACAAAAATGATCATTTGAAAATTTTTGTAAAAAGATAACCCTATTTTTAGGGCAACCATGACAGTTGTGTTTGACATGACGTTTGACGACTTTGACAGTTTTGAGCACCGGAGCAATAAACTTGCAAGCTGCAAGGAGCAATGAGTGTGGCGCTACTTACAGAACAGTAAAGC
Source organism: Anorthoa munda (assembly GCA_945859665.1). NCBI lineage: Eukaryota > Metazoa > Arthropoda > Insecta > Lepidoptera > Noctuidae > Anorthoa > Anorthoa munda. The sequence continues at coordinate 10,150,871 of OX243894.1, forward strand.
TAGAGCAAGATAGCTAGAGCAAGGTAGCTATAGCTATGTAGATAGTGCTAGAGCTACTTAGAGATTTGTAGCTAGAGCTACTTAGCCAGAGCTTTGCAGCTTGCTAAAGCTTTGTAGCTACAGCTATTTAGCTAGGGCAGAGTAGCTAGAGCCAGCGAGTAGCAGAACCACTTACAACATACATTTGTCCTTTGTACAAAGGTCTTTGAACTTTGACCTTTGTCCTTTGAACTTTGTACTTTAATATTTGTACTTAGACCTTTGTCTTTTGACCTTTTTCCTTTAATGTTTGTACTAAGACCTTTGTCCTTTGACCTTTTTCCTTTGACCTTTGACCTTTGTCCTTTCGCCTTTGTCCATTGACCTTTGTCCTTTGATCTTTGTACCTGTATCAGAACTAAACTAACTATGTATCAGAACTAACCTAACCAAATCTAAACTTATATAGGAGCTGACCTTACCTTGTTTCAGAGCTAACCTAACCTTGTACCTATATAGCCGCGTTTGCGTTTTCGTTTTTATTGTTTCCATTTCCGATTTCCTTTGTCGTTTGTACTTTGTCCTTTGACGATCATTTCAAAGTAGTGATTCATCCAGACCGTGTACCACGTGGTCAACATGAGAGGCGATTCAATGCCCCAACTACAAATGAAATAGCTGCTGTAATAGTAGTGAACAAACTACGTCTCGGGACATCGATGTACAGGCGCGAGATGGCATGCTCACTTGGCTTCCGGATACACATAGATTTTATGACGCTCTCGAGTACCTAATAATTCCACCTCCAAGGGTTTCCCACTTAATATAATAGGGGTTCAAAGATTGTATGGAATCCATCAGTTTTGAACTTAGACATCTGAAATTTCGGATAAGAGTAGAAATCAAGTTTAAAAAAAGAAATGGTTGTCACGAAACTTTATGTGGCAGACAAAATACCACGCGAGCGAAGCCGCGGGCAAAAGCTGGTATCATAATTCATGACTTAAAATTAGAAGCCGATAGCACTAAGATACTAGAAATTCTCAACAACCCAAAAAATACAAAACTACCCGAATAGACCAATCCCCACCCACTCTTTCCAAAAAAACATACCTACAAAAAAGCCCCCTGTGATAACATCCTGATTGTCTCGTCTTCCTGCCACAGGGCTACCGATAGCAGACAGTACGTTAATGGCTGCATACTTGACGGATTATCTCGGGGCTTTGTTGTGTGTCACAAAGTTTGTGTATCGAGGAAGTTGGTAATGACTATTTGTTGAATCTAAGTAATTACTAGCTATTGCCCGCGACTTTATAGGCGTCAAAAATGTTGAATCGAAAAATATGGTTTAGAACTTTTATCATACCTCGGACCAAACTGCTCACAGTGTGTAAAATTATATTTAAGTATTTATGATATTAGTTAGTATTTATTATTGTAATATTTATTTTATTAATATGCATTTCTATAAGAGTATATATTAATTATCTATACAGTATTCTTCTTTAATGTGAATTGTTTAATATATTTTTCTTTTTTTGCAACTCTCCTCTCGCAGGTATGCTGGAAGAGATTTCATTAGAAATAAGCACACCTTTGTACCTATTTTCTGTTCCTTCTTCTTGTCTATTTGTTGTATGTGTGTACATTAATTGTTAAATAAAAAGTAAAAAAAAAAACATTAAAATCGGTTCGTTAGTATTCGGTAAAATCGGTTTCGGAATCCCGGACAAACAATGTTACACGATTTTTTTTATATATAAAGAAGACAAAAAGGTGTCAGCTTTTTTAAGAAGGTTTGTGATAACGAACTGGGAAAATAAATAACTAATAAAAGAAACATTTTATTCGTATTTGTATTCAAAGTATAAAATCCAATAAGGTGCTGATAAAATCAGGCACTAATTTAGGCAACGAGTTAGTCAGACTCAAATAATAATGTAGAACTAGTGATAACAAATTCAACATTAGTTCCATTATTTTCAGATTCTTTTAAATTGGAACTAGAGATTAAAAAAAAGACATCAATAGTTCCATCATGGAACAATTAATGGTACTAGTGGCAACGAAGCAATAATTGTGTTTTTGCACTGCTTGTAAAATGAAACTTGCATAAAATTTGGCGCATTCATTCCTTTGTTATCATGGCTTTTTTAAATTTTCATATAACATAATCTACTAATAAAACAATAGGAACCGTCTGCCTTTCTGTCCACGCTAATCTCTGAAAGTACTGAACAGATATCTTTGCAATTGCGAAAACCCTAAGATACCCGTTTTTCAGTTTTTATTGCAACAAATTGGTGGTCGGAAAAAAAGGGAAAGGGAATGGTAATTTTTTAATAACCGACTTCAAAAAAAGGAGGAGGCTCTCAATTCGTCGGAATCTTTTATGTTTTTTTTTTATGTATGTTCCCCGATTACTGTAAGACGCCTGGACCAAAAACTCTTCTTTTGTTTGAAAGGGTATACTTCCCAGTTGGTCCCATAGTCATCAGGTCAGGATCTGATGATGGGATCTTGGAGAAATCGAGGGAACTCCTCAAATATTATAGGCATACATATAGCGATTTTGGTGATCAACAATGCAATCATCTGCACTCAGAAAGTAACATTTGGTGAAGTGAAACTGGTGAAGAAGACCACAGATGGCCAATAGAATTCCTTAATGCTAAGTATGTCATGGGTTATGAGATATCTCGACGATGATGAAGCAAATACTTATAAATAAATAGTGCGGATGAAAATGGTACCAACGAACTGATGCGATGATGAAGCCGGCAGGCAGGTACTGGTACTCCGAAATAAAACAATGTATCCCAGTCGTGTATGGGCTTATTGGAATTGTGAGGAGATGTATTTTGGCTATAAATGAATTTTATTATTTATTATTTATTTATTTTTTTATTTATAATCCACAATTATAACATCTTTACAGATTACTCCAATATGATGCTACAAGTCACCAACACACGAAAAGACATAAATCTTAAATAAACTAGCAACAAAATTGTTCACAATAAAATAATAATAAATATTCATTTATACATTAATCAATTAAATTAACCATGCCAAAGTTTATAGCTCCAGGCCTCTTTCAACAATTATTTGAGCCCTTTGGAGAAATCTCCGCAGGCTTTGCCCAAATATGTCTTCCGACACTGTAATAGCGTTAATAATACGCACGGCTCGTGAGATAGGGGCAAACTTGAGGAGGTTGGTCCTAGCCGATGGCACGTCTAAGAGGGTCGGCGGCGCGTGCCCACGCACCCCTCCGGCGCGCGCAGCCGCAGCGCTTCCAGCACCTCCGGGTGGTGCAGCAACCCTAGTAGTATGCTCGCCACATATTTGACCAGCGCAACGTCCCTTCTTACTGCTAGTCTGGTGTACCCGACCATGCCCAGGACGAACAGACTCGGATACATCAGGGAATAAAAGGGATACACTCCGTACTGCTTCTTATAGAGAAATCTAGAAAACTTATTTTGAATTTTTTCCAACATGAGACTGTATTTCTCTTCATGTGGATTCCAAATAAATGCACTTGTTTCTAGATGACTCCTTACAAGGGTATTATAGAGAACTTTAACAACTGCAATGTCGGTGAAATCCTTACACTGTCTTAAGACGAAACCGAGATTTCTGAAAGCCCTGCCGCACACCTCAACTATATGTTTCCGGAAGGTCAGCTCCGGCACCATCTGAACGCCCAGATCTCGTACCTGTGAGACACGCGGAATAACTACTCCGTCCATATTGTACTGATGCTGCAATGGAGCACGCGCGCGATTGATGACTGAGGTGACTAGGATAGACTGGATGCTGAAGGTGTACCAGATATTGTATCGCATTTTGGATAAAGCCTTTTTCAAGATGCGCAGGTGAACTATGATATAAGTTGTATTGACTAAATTGTGCTGCTAAGGCCCAAAAATGCCAAGCCTTCGAAATCCTACAAGTGGGATTCATCTCCGGCGAGATATTGCATTTCCTCACCCCATAACTTAGACTACAGTATTATAACTCACAAACAATACTCTATACATTTGTACGATAAACAGTTCCTATCGTGCCATCATGAGACAATAAGCCGATTTATAGGCTTCGGTCATCCCGGCCTGCTAATATATCATATGTGATGACATTGGCGATATGTCTGTATTTATGTTTGTTTTGGACTGCTCTAGATATATTTCAGGGATTTGATCAATTGTGTCTAGTTTCAAAAGTTATTGTGTACTGTTAATTATAATGTTGTATAGTACCAGCATTAATCACCTCGCTAGCCCAAGGCGGGTTGACAATTCCAAATATCAAATTTATCTCGCCACCAATATCAGGAATGTCTACGATAAATTTAGGAAGCATATACTAATTTACAGTCTCATTGGTACTTAGCCAGATTTGAAAGCATGACGTCTAAGCCACTGGGCTATTATGATGGACGGCATATTGTTGTTAATTTAGTAGCCCTCAACATATGAGTCGAAGTTTTTAACTTGATGCCTGAAGTTACAGGTATTTTATGACTTCAGACATCTTGTTAAAAACTTCGTACTTACTCTACAAAACAAAAAAATTGTCGTCAATTACAAAATAAACTCACAAGTAGGTCAACAAGTAACTGAGGACGTCATCAATATTCTTGGAAACCTTTCAACCTGTTCACTTTTGATTAAACTTCTCAATAACTCATTCACTCAGCTTCATTACATTCAATCAGGTAAAAAGTCAATGCCACATTATTTTTATTTATTTATTTAGACTTCATGCACAAAAATGATATAAGTAAGAGCGAGAGAGAGCAGTGGTGGCCCAGTGGTAACAGCCGCGACGGTCGTGGGTTCCAGCCCAGGCAGGCGCTTTACTTTGTGTAAATTATTTCATCACCACTGCTGCTGCTAGAACCAATAATTCGAAGACATGTGACAACCACCAACCCGCACTGGGCCCGCGTGGTGTATTACGGCCCATTCCCTCTTACAGAGAGGAGGCTTGTGTCCCAGCAGTGGGCACATTAATAGGCTGATGATGTGATGTGATGTGTGATGCACAAAAATAAATATAAAGACGGACTTAATGCCTCGGGCATTCTCTATCAGTCAACAAAGCATGGTGAAGAGACAGATGGTTTATAGGTACATATTTTTGCAGTATTTGTATTATGCTTGCATGTCGTGTATAATCCTCTCTGCCGAATTTAAGCCACCATAGAACAACAATCATTATCGACAAAAAAAAAGATTAGGCGCCGCACCAACCAACAACAATATTCCAGATCTGGGAATCGAGCTCAGGACCTCACGCACCGTAGTTGTGATTGCGACCACGAGATCACATCTTGTATAATTACTCATTTACATTGGTTCATCTTTATATATTTTATTTATTTGTTTATCCTCGCACTGGAATGCTTTGCAACAATTACACCAATGGAGCACAATCTTATAATAAACTCACTGTAAGTCCAGGTTTCCTCACGATGTTTTCCTTCACCGGACTGTCCAAGACAAACTTAGAAAGTACATATGAATTGAAAAAGTCACATTAGTACTTGCCCGGATTCGAACCCACGACCTCAAGCATGAGAGGCGAGATCTTGGCCACTGGGCCACCACGACATATAAAGCTTAAAGGTCTTAGCGGTTAAGTCGAAGCTGCTAACGCTGAAGAGACTAACACCTAACCGTGTAGCTCGATACCAAACCTTGTTCGACTTCAGCTGAAAACTGAGTCAGGACGGGGACGCACTATATCTGATCCGTGTCCGTGAATTTTCGGTTACGAATTAGCCGTAGTACTTCTTGAAGGGAAGCTTACGCACTACATCCGAACTCTAACCATCATAGTCTGTCATATCTCAGAACATTTTGATCTCGGCACTCTAATCACTGACACGGATTGGATGTAGAGCATGACAAAGAAAGAAGATGAAAGAAAAAAGAAACCTCAACGCCCTCGCACGAGTAGGTCGTACTCATATTGGCTTTGGGTCATTGGAAAACTGGGATCTTTCAACCACAAGAAGAGAGAGAACCATAAGGTGCTGGCAGTATAATTACAAGCACACAAGAAAAAGCTGAGCTTTGTTAACGCTCTGTTTTTTTTTGTTTACCTGTATTGTGCCATTCCTGGGCAAAGACTTTCCCCCATTCCTACCATTCTCAATATTGTGCTTCATCACAATACATTAGATAATATTATAGATTACTAGCTGTTCCCCGCGGCTTCGCTCCCGTGGGCCACCCCACAGGACCCGTTTTCGGGATTAAAAAATAGCCTATGTTACTCAGGAATAACGTAGCTTTCTATTGGTGAAAGAATTTTTTAAATCGGTCCAGTAGTTTCGGAGCCTATTCGGTACAAACAAACAAACAAACAAAAAATTCTTTCCTCTTTATAATATTAGTATAGATATTATAGCTTATGGATAAGCTTCAGCGACCACTTATCATTACTAATACTACTTGTTTCTCATTGTTATCAAGTTTCTGTTTTGTGAGGCAAATATTGGCCATAGACTAGTAGCCTCAATTTTTTTTTATAAATTACACTAATTTAAAACTTACCTACTCTTTATCCTTCCAAGTTGATTGAGAGCGTCCGGTCTGCACCAAGTGCAAAGGACAACTGTTGAAAATCCGACGACTGACGGAACACGAAGTTTGCCGAGGGGCATTGAGAAAATATACATGTGTTATATGTGTTTTTGATTTCATATTTATTTCCATATTTTACTAGTTAGCAATAAACTACATATACCTTCATATTCCTCTTCATAAGAAGCGCAAATATACCATTTCCCTCTTCCCGATCACGATATTTTTTTACTGGCAATAAGAATAAGTTTTTGTCATAACACTCGATTGTAGTTGGTCCCTTTTTATTGCAGTTCGAGCGTTGTTATTAGGACCTTCTCTGATGGGCAAATATCGCCGTCACATCGCCGAGTTATGAACATTCAGTCGCTAATTGAAAGAACCTATATCGGGCAGGTCGCTACCAAAAATATAAATTCTTGTATAAAATCTTGCAGCTATAATAAAATGTTTTAGTTATAGTTTACATATAAGCACTATTTATACCATTGTTTTAGAAATAATACTACTGCACCTAATATACATTTTTGTGAAATTACTTACTTTTTACCCGACTGCCGAAGGAGGGTAATGTGTTTATCAGTCTATGTATGTATGTATGTATGTATGTATGTATGTTTGTTCCTATGTGGCGTTCTAGAGACCAAACGCGTTGGCCGATTTTGATGATTCTTACGTCAATCGATTCGTCTTAATCCTGCGAGTGTCACTGGCTACATTAAAATTGGAAAAAACAAAAATGGCGGATTTTGGGCGCCATTTTGTGGGGAAAAAAAAAATTCTTCTTCCAAACCCATCGTGTGGGGTATCAAAATAAAGGATTTTAAGAGGCAATTTCAAAAATATATAACACTTATATATTTAAACGTACCTAATTCTAAAAAAAAATAGCTAAAAAGTTGGAAATAAAATAAGTTAATTAAAAAAATCAAAAAACCCGACTGCTTAAAAAGCAAACTAAAAAGACGTAAACAAGAAGAAAATCATTCTGTGCAGTCAGAGGATACATCTGCTTTTGGTCCGCCAGCTCGCGAATATGTATCCTCCGACTGCACAGCATGATTTAAAAAAAAAAAAAGCAAAAAAAAGTTTTGGTCCCTCGTATCTTGCGGTGTCCGAATCACGCCTATGTATGTTCTGTAACTTATCAAATCAAATCAAATCAAATCATTGTTTATTCGCTCAAACATGAGTATCATACATACATAACAAATTGCCAGCATGAAGAGATGTTAAAATATAAAGTATCATGGAACGTCATGTTGGCCTTGGGCAATGGCATGCAAATATTGATTAAAATACAGTTGAAATAATTATTATAGAATTCAAAAAAAATAATAAAACATGTGCAAATGTCAATAAAATAATGCAAATCAAAATAACCATTCTAGAATGTCAGATAACAAAACATATAAAAAAATTGTCATATTAATAAATCATTTCAAAATAATCATTCTAGAATGTCACAGTAAAAAATATAAAAAAAAAAAAAAAACTTTTTTTTTTTTTTTACACACAACAACAAACAAGATATCAATAAAATAAATTAGTAGAATAATAACAAATCAATTACTTTCGAATGTCACATTTCAACATTCAAAATTCTATATTTTAAATGTCAATGGAATTAAAAATGTCCTACAATACAAAACACGATTATAATAATTGTGCATTTGAATGCAATTCGAATAAATGTCAAGTTAAGCCACTAAAAATATAACAATAAAGTAAAAAAAATTAAATATAGTAAACAGTAACATGTAACGGTACTTGTCAGTTCACTACACTGCCAAAGATGCATCGATAACTTTCCTAGGTACCTTATATGGTATTAAATTTTATCGTTAAGGAATTCTATTATACTATAGTATGCTCTCCCTTCAAGATGGAACTTTAATTTCTTTTTTTAATATACAGGCATTCTCCTCCCTCCAACTTTTTGGAAGTTTGTTGTATATTTTAGGAGCCATGCAGATAACACTTTTGTGCATCAATGCGGTTTTTGATCTATGTAAACAAAGAATTAAGACATCACGTCTGTTACGATTGACTACTTCTGATTGCCGTGGAAATAAGTTTCGATTACATTTTACAAACATGACAATTTCTAATATATAAAGACATGGCAGAGTCAATATTTTATATCTTTTAAAGTAAGGCTTACAACTTTCTGTTGTGTCCAATCTAAACATAGTCCTAATGCACCGTTTTTGGGCTTTGAAAGGTATATCTTTGTCTGTAGAATTACCCCAAAAGATGATCCCATATCTTAAATGTGAAGAAACTAAACCATGGTAAGCTGTAAGCAGTGAGTCAATGTTAAGCACTGGAACTAATTTGAATGGAGCATATGCATACACTGTTCTGTCTATCAATATGCAGATGACACATGCCTGGTAGCTGCTCATAAAGACGTAAATGTAGCAGCTCAATGGCTGCAGGATGACTTTACTCGAGTTTCTAAATGGGCGCACGATGCTGGATTGGTTCTTAACGCAAATAAAACCAAAATCATCCATGTCCATTCTAGCCATATAAAACAAATTACTTCTGTTAAGATAATCGCACATACTCACAGTTGTCTTCACTCGGCTTCTTCAAATGCATGTCAATGTGAGGCAATAGATCAAGTAACACACCACACGTATCTAGGTTTAGTCGTAGACAATCGCTTCAACTGGGCTTTTCACGTAGACTCAGTTTGTGATAAATTGCGGGCCATTTTGGCCAAATTCTACATATTAAAACCCAAAGTTCCGTTAAAAATCCTGCGTAGCATGTACATTGCTTTGGCAGAGTCAATTATAGCATACGGAATCACGAGCTATGGGCGAACATTTAAATCGTATATTGAACGAATTTGCAAACTACAAGTTAGACTTTTAAAGCTAATAGTACCCCCAAAAATAAAACATCAATACAAAGAAAACGTCACGGAACTGTTCAAATACTGTAAAATACTGCCAGTACATACTAGACTTAACATGGCCCTCTTAATTGAACAATTTAATAATAAAACCATTCAAATACCTATATCGCATAAAATAATCACTAGAAGTATCACAAATAATCAATTAATAATACCTCAGGCTAAAAACTTTTACGGAAGGCGTACGATAAAATTCTTAATTCCCACTTTATTAAACGAAATACCGGCAAATATAAAAAATGAAATAAATTGTAAAAATTATAAACTAAAATACATAAAATACTTTTACGACTTCATATTAACTTAGCTTAACTAAAAATTGTCAATCAATTAAAAAAAAACTCGGTAAAAATAGATCAACCTATATGTTTTTGCTTAGAACCGGTTTTCTAATAAGTGACCCAATGTTACACAGCTCGGATGAAACGTCACAAACAAAATACTCGCATACCCTCAATCACACCCTCAATTACACTTTTCTTTTTTTTTTTCCTTTGCTGATAGATGTTTACGGCTTAAACAATTGCGTGATTATTAGGTTTTTGGGATGAGTGAATAGTTAGCTAATATTAAGCATATAATAAATAATAAATAAATAAGGCGAATGTGAGTACCAACACAAACCCATCCAGGTTTAATGGTACAATATATAAGTGAAACTGTACTCAAGACTGTATTTGAAACAATAAAAAAAAAAAAAAAAAAAAAAATATGAAGAATTACTAATTTTTTTGCTTAGTTGTGCAATGTGCTCTTTCCAGTTCAGTCTTTTGTCAATCATTACCCCAAGGAATTTAGTAGTGTCAACCTCTGTAACAATTTTATTATTATATTGGACCACAAGATCAGTCATAGTTGATGTGCGTTGACTAAAATGAATTACATTAGTTTTATTGAGATTTATTTTCAGATTATTATTATTTAGCCAATTTATTATTGATTTAAGAGAATTATTAATGTCATTATTATAGCTATCTTTAGTATTACATTGAATTGTGATGGTGCTGTCATCAGCAAAGAGTGTTACTGGATGATCTACATACTTAGGCAGGTCGTTTATATAAACTATGAATAAAGGAGGACCCAATACACTTCCCTGGGGGACTCCATACTTGACTATTCGTTCATGTGAGTGAAACACTTCTTCACGCTTAGTCCTTACATTTATTGACGTTATCTCCGTAACCTGCTTTCTATTATCAAGATAAGATTTTATTAGTTTTTGAACATTGCCTCTAATGCCGTATGCCTCTAGTTTATCCACCAAAATATCATGCCGAACATAATCGAACGCCTGCGTCATATCACAGAATATTGTGCAGACGGGAATTGTCTTATCAACATTTACCATAACCCTATGTAGGAAATCATAAATAGCCATGTTTATAGTACGGTTTTCCCTGAATCCTTTTTGCTCGTTAACTAGTACATTATTTTTTTCTAAATATGCACTTAATTCTTTATTAATAAATTTTTCAAATATTTTAGAAAACGTACTAATTATTGAGATTGGTCTATAAAATTCCATGGCTTCCCTATTTTCTTTTTTAAATATCGGTTTTACAATAGATTTTTTTAAAGCGTCAGGGAATATGCCTGTACTTATGGTTAAATTAATAAGATGACTTAAATGTGTACATATTTCAGGAGCAACTAGTTTAACTATTTTTGTAGAGATACCATCGTAACCCACGCTGTTCGTATTTTTCAATGTTTTGATTAATTTTAATACATCCTGTGGTATGCAAGGGGGCATGAAAAATTATTGTTCTCTACTTGGGATTTTTGAAGTCACTCTATTACCTGAATCAACTATTGAGATCACTTTTTCAATAAAATAGTTGTTAAATGCATTAGCTATTTTCTGTGGATCTGTTATACTGTCATTGTCTACTTTTATTCTCGTAATAGGATTTCGGGGTACATTATGCTTTGAGTCATTAATAATTTGCCAACTGGTTTTGGATTTGTTATTTGAGGTTTTTATTTTGTAATTATTTTGAGCATACTTCGTTAGTTGGATAATTTTTTTAAATAATTTTGAGTATTTGGTAAAGTTAATTTTGTTAATTCTATTTGGGTCACGTCTATATTGCCATAAAAGGTGTCGCTTTTTTTTGCTGCACATTCTGATGCCACGTGATACCCACTTTGATTTTCTCGTCGTTTGTACGGTAACAGTTACTTCAGGAAAGCATAGATAGTAGAACGGTGAAAAAGTTTCCAAAAAATTATTGTATGCAATGTTGGGATCACTTGTTTCATATACTTCAGAGAAGGAAAAACTACGTAAACAATTTACAAATTTTGTAACATATTCTAATTTATAACTACGCCTATTCCGAAGCCAATATGTAAAAGAGCATCGGTTTTGGACGGGTATCTTAATGAGTTGCGCTGTGTGATCAGATAGCGCAAATTCAAAAACTTTTGCTTTACAGGCTCTGTTAAAGTTATGCGCAATATTATCGATTCATGTTTGGCTATTCAATCTAGTGGGCTGGTTAACAGATAACCTTAAATTGTAGTTTAATAGCAGACATTCAAATTCTAAAGTTTGATAAGTACTTTTTAAGATATCTATATTGAAATCGCCCGCTATTACAATGTTTTAAAAAGATTTATTAGTGAGCTCTCTTAAAAGCATGTGCAATTTTTCCATGCACGTATTGAAGTTACTAACTTTTGGAACTCTATAAATACAAACAATGACAATCTTATAGTTAATCAATTCAATTGCACAACATTCAAATACACCGGTCTCAGAAATTTTTGCAACCTGTTTTAATGCCTTGTATTGAAGTCCATTTCTCGCAAGTATGCATGCTCCACCTCTTTTGCTTTGCTTTCTGGTATAGCTCGCCGCAAGCTGATAATTAGGAATAGTTAAATACTTTTCGTAGCCCTCCATAATAAAATGTTCTGTGATGCATAGGATGTCCACACATGATTCTTTTCCTGCCAGCTCTTCTAGACACACTGTTATTGCTTCAGATTTTGCAAACAGCCCAGCGATGTTTTGATGCATTACGTGTAGATGTTTAGTTACGAAAAAATCTTGTTAATTTCTGCTCAATCTCGGAGCTGTTCTCATTATAATCATCGGCAGAAGCATTGTCACAGCTCGCACAAGTACTGATATTAGATTCAATAAAATAATTCATATTGGAGTATTCTATGTCATTGATTAGAGCTTTGAGATCTTCAAAAATTGTCCTTAAGGCAGTGTTATTTATTAAACCCGATCTTTTGTCAAACATACTGAAGTCATACTTAAGGTTTAAATTTGAATCCAAATAGTAAGCGTGTTCATATGCCAATAGATCCAAGTAGAGTAGGTTATTAAATGTTTCAATCCTCCAGTTGTAAAGGCTGTTATGATTTCTATAAGTGTATGTAGGAAAGCATAAGATTATGTTTGTATGTTTGATACTGCTTAGCACATCTCTTATGTAGATTATAGTTTTGTGGTAGTCCTTTGTTACTTTAAAGTCTTCTTGTCCAATTAATATTATGCAATAGTCGTCAAAGGTGAAGTCACATAGTTTTGATTCAATTCCTTCAAACAGCTGTTCTATTCCTACTCTCAGTGTTAAATAGTGACATATTTCATCTTGATCATTTAATAATACATTTTGTGCAATATTTAAAGCCTTGTTTTTGTTATCTGTGCTAAGTATACACACTTTTTTCTTTTTGCACTTTTTTTGTGGCATATTATCACTGCTATTTTTTAAAAGTGTATTTATTTTATGTGGTTTTTCTACATGTTTAATTTGGGCTTCAATATCATGCTTTTCAATGACTAAGGTGGTATCGGTTTGTGTTTGTTTTGTTTTGAAATCAGTGAAGGGTTTTTTCTTTGGTGTAATTTGGTTGACTTTAATTGGACTATTTGTTGTTACTTTTTTGTACAACTGGTTTTTTTTCATCAAATCATCGTTTGTGAGTTTAAGTTCATGATTTTCTAGGCTCAATAATTCTATCTCTTTATGAGCACTATTTAATTGGGATGCCAATTTTTCTATTTCTCCTTTTAATGCTTTTACTAGGTCAAGATCTTCATCTTCTGAGAAGTCTGGCATACTACTAGTAGTACACTCTAGTGTCCGTGATGTAGTATCATCAGTCTCGTCTGGAGTTGGGTCCGTATTGGCCCGAACGCGGGTACGACGAAAAGTTATATTTTCTAAGGAATTCATTTTAGCAATTTAGAAATCTTGAAGTAGTTTAATATTTATCCCTCAAAAAGAGCTTTGGCACTTTATGGGCGATCGCTGGAATCCGAACTCACAACCTCGTGTACGACGATCGGTGCGATATACCACTAGGCCAAAGAAGCATTCATAAACTTAGTGAATTTTTTTACCATTATGCAAAGCAAATATTGATTCACAGTTCTCAAACTAGATGGCTCAGTTTTAAAGTTTATTTGTCTGGATTTTTATTTCACCCTGGTAATACTGATACTATAGATTGGTAACACAGTGAGGCAGTGTACTATTTCTGCGCTAGATGGTGCTACATTAAATATTTAATCTTTCGTTCAATTATTCTTATGGTCACACTGGTAAAAATCGTTTAATGTAGGTACACTGATTTAAATGGGATGTAAATAAACCGGTAACATATTATTTCAAATGTTTTTTTTTGTTTTTAGGGTTCCGTACCCAAAGGGTAAAAACGGGACCCTATTACTGAGACTTCGCTGTCCGTCTGTCTGTCTGTCTGTCTGTCTGTCTGTCTGTCTGTCACCAGGCTGTATCTAATGAACCGTGATAATTAGACAGTTGAAATTTTCACAGATGATGTATTCCTGTTGCCGCTATAACAACAAATACTAAAAACAGTATAAAATTAATATTTAAGGGGGGCTCCCAAACAACAAACGTGATATTTTTGCCGTTTTTTGCTCGATATTAATAACGGAAACAGGTAGACGCTTGAAATATTCACAGAATATTTAGTTGTATATTCTCTTCCAAAAATAATTATTATTAAATTAAAATAAAATAAATTAAGGGGGGCTCCCATACAACAAACGTGATTTTTTTTGCAGTGTTTTGCGATAATTGTACGGAACCTTTCGTGTGCGAGTCCGACTCGCACTTGGCCGGTTTTTTTCCTTAGTCACGAAATGTTCAACTATTTTAGATACTAATTAGTCACATAGTCTTATTTAAATGGCTTTGGTTTATCGTTTACTTAGTTTTATCAAGTTTTATTGATACTAGTACGTCACTTTTCACAGTTCACTGGTAGTTTCTTCTTTTCCACTTTATATTCGTAATGTCTTGTTTTAAAGCACACAAACATTTGTCACTGGAATTTACGCTAGTTTCTTTGTATTAAAGTCATTTTAGTACTAATATTACTTTATTTTTGATCAGTTTTCGAGTTATGATATTTTTTCAGTAACGGTTAAACGGGGTTATTTATTTATTTATTTATTTTTATATACTTTATTGTACCAAGATAAAAAGATTACATACGGAAACCTTAAAGTAATAACAAACATACAACAGGCGGCCTTATCGCGTTCAGCGATCTCTACCAGGCAACCCAGAATGGAGAGAGATAGCCTGGACACGATATGGGGTTGCACTTGGTGCAATTTTAAAATTAAATAATAAGTTACAAACATAGAAATCACAAAATATAAAATACCAAAATAGATACATAAATACATACATACATATAAATATACAGGCAAGAAAACAATACAGCTCCAACAAGATGACAGTGAGAAAACAATACAGATCACAGTGACAGGTAATGATCCTTTACCAGTATTTTAAAGATCGGTAGTGATTGCGCGCGTTTTATTGTCACAGGCAATGCATTCCATAGACGAGCGGCCTGGACAGTAAAAGATTTGTCCAGAAAGATGGTGGAATGCATTGGCATTTTGAGTTTCATGTTATCCGATGACCTAAGAACTTTCGTGTGCGAGTCACATAAAAACTGAAATCGGTTTTTGAGGTAAAGAGGGGTAGACGGAAAAAATAGTATATTATACAGAAGGGAAAGAATATGAGCATTCCGGCGAAGGCGAATTGGCAACCACTTGAGTTTTTTGCTGAATTCAGAAACATGGTCATATTTGCGCAAACCGAATATGAACCTTATACAAACATTTTGAAGTCGCTCAAGTTTATCAAGTTGTTCTTCAGTGAGGTCAAGATAGCTGGCATCAGCATAATCAAGGATGGGTAGAAGAAGAGATTGTGCAAGCGCAATCTTGGTGGCAGTCGGCAGAAAATTACGCAGTCGTCTCAGAGATCCAGCAGATGCGAATAGCTTGCGGCTAACTTCCTGTAGCTGGGCAGTCCAAGAGAAGTTTTTGTCAATGAATATCTCCAAGTTCTTAAATTTCTCGCTAAAGGGTACAACAGAGTTGTCAAAATGAACTTGGGGAAGAGTTGTCCAGTCGATCCTTGAGACCAACCTTGAACTGCCCACCACCAAAACTTGCGTTTTTATAGGGTTCACCGTAAGTCCGTGCCTCTTGCTCCAGTCGCGTAAACGGGCCAGATCACTATTTATCGTCATGATAGGGTTACAATGAGATCTGGGGTAACATTGACGATAACTTATTTTTTTTAGGTTTTTAAAGCTAACGTGAAAACAGAACGCACCTCAATTTTCTTTTTTAAATTTGCAACACTGACATGTCAGCCATGTTTTGCATCACCCTCAGCGCAAGAATAAGTTTACCATAGACTAATATATATAGATTGAAGTTTACTTGTTGCAGAAAAAATATTTTGAATTGTACAGTGTGAATTCATTAAAAATACATTTTAAATTGGGGTTACTTTATATTGCAATGAAAAAGCAATGGGGTATCAAAGTAACCCCATTTTCATTTTAGCGTTCATAGGCTCGTTTTTTTTTATTTTCTCTCAAACTATGGAAGTAAAAAAAATTGTATAAGGGAATATAATTTCCTTTGTGAAGTCGCCAACACTGCATTTTATTCATATTTTTCAAAATATAATTGAACTAGTTATGTCAATTTTAATTGCTATATTAATCAATTTAACCTCGTTTTACGGTATTTTTGAGAATTTTCGACAAGACCAACATAAATAATAATCTAAAAAAAGTAGAAGACAGTCGAGTTTTTTTTAACTGTAGCTTCATGAGTAGTATCTACGATTATACATAAAATAATCAGTTTCGTATTTGTGATAAAAGTTATGAAAATGTTCATCTAAAGTGCAAAAATTACGTTCGGTGAATTAATATTTTAATTTTATTAAATATTAAAACAGGTGATTTCATGGTTCCTAAGTAGGCTTCAAGAATACGAAATTAAAGGCCACCTTGTATTTGAATCCCTTGTAATGGGGGGCAGAACCCAACATCACTGCTCATCCTGGGAATCGAGCTCAGGATAGTGTCAGCTGCAGCGCTTGCAGCATCTAAACTAGCGAGTTTGCTAATTATAGTGATTTAAGCCAATAGGCCCGCCAAGTTCCGGCTATTTACTGTAGGTATTTGAATATACGTAATAATCACCAAATTTCAAGTTAAAACATTCTCCGGCACTAAATGTGTGCCAGACGACGACAGATAGACACGTAAGTGACAGCAATAGGGTTCCGTTAGGACTCTTCGGGTACGGAAGCCTGAAAAGGAGGTTATTTGCAAGTCCATTCTAACCACTAAATGGATGCTTATTGATGTTGTACCTAGGTGAGTACCTATTCAGAGTCAAAGTATAATTTTTGTAAATAGAAATAAAAACACAAAGTCTTCTATGATCGTATTTATTTATTACTACTCATGTTCAGTGCACACTTGTAAACAAACAATAATATATACACTGACTGAAACGGTGGTTTTATGATAGAACTAAATTATTATTTGAACATTCAAATTACTCACATCTCTTCTATACGGATCTCTTGCAAAAACCGCTAGAAAATTTGGTTTAAATATCTTTATTCCCATTAAGATAATTGTCCTAAAGTTATATTGCATTAGTTGACTTTTTGACTGTTTTATTATCATCATAATCATTTCAGTCGAGACTTCAAGACTCCACTGCTGAAGGGGCATCCCAAAATTTCTCAACTTCATTGACCGGCCCTGTGTTTATCGTATCCAGCGGATGCCCGCGACCTTCATCTGGTCATCGGTATTTCTTGTGGGAGACCTTTGATGGTTACGATTAAGGCAATATTATACCTTTCAACTTGGTTGAACCGTGGAATTTTTGTCTTTAGGTGATAAATTATTCCCTCAGCAAGTCGGGTTGAGTTGCTGGGGAATAATAATTTATTTTGACTCTTTTTACCTGTCTACCTCTCTCCCAATTAAACTTTCTTCTTTTTACATAAAGGTAATAAATCTTACTACTAGACTTCTTGTGTTACAAAAATGTTTCTTGTGTCTCAAACAATAGAGTACTATGAGCTTTCTAGTGTTTTTGTATTAAGTTCGATAACACTTCTTACAAAAGATGGTATTCTTTCTGTACACGTAACTATAACACACAGAGTGGGAACTTTAAAACTGATGATAATGACATAACTAACTGCTTATAGCTTTTTAATTGTAAATTAGAAAGAACAGATCCCGCTGGTATCCGTCCTTTGAACTCATTATATTTTGGAATATCTGCGTAATTATCATAGCCAGCCAAAGTTAAAATTTCGATACCGCAAATGCGACAAAACATAAAATTAATTGATGCATTTCTATCACAAACACAGCGTTCCAGCCACATGTAGATTAAACTAAACAACCACAGAATAACAAATAATTGAATCCCTTAATTAAAACAAGCATTGCATTGGATTTAATAGAAGACTTAATTGGAACTATTGAATTGTAACAATATTTGAAAAATTCTAATATACAAGGTGTTGTAAACCTTTTGAAAATTTTGTTTTGTGTTGTTAATTAATTTAACAATTATTTTTCAAGCCAGATTTTTGTCCTGTTACAATAATTGTCATTATTTTTTTTATATATTTTTTATATTTCATAAAATTTGTTTTGACTTTTGATAATGTACATATTTTTTACACTTTGTAATAACATATTATTGTGCTTATATAATATTATCTAATAGAATACAACACATAAGCAAACTTGAACATAATTATATTGTTGACAATGATGTAAAATCTTCAATACAAATAAGCAAATATAATAAAACATCATTCAGCAATATTCATAATTATTTCATGTTGGAATTAGGATCAATAAAATGGTGTGTGTATTGAAATATTAATAAAAAGTTGATTAGCTATTTAATAAATCCTACTTTCTTAATGACATCTAAGCAATGCATGAGTTAGAAATTAGTATTTCGGTATACAAAAATTATAGAATCCGAAATTCAAACATGAAATAAAAGCCGACATCACGCTCATACATGTGATTTTTCTAACTACCAAATATATCACAAAACACAGACGAGATTTTTAAGCGATTAAACATTATAACTATTTACATTAATGTATAATACTTGATTGTTATTTTATTATTTACTTAGGATTTAAGCTTAAGTACGTTAAGTTAAAACTTAATTTTATAATTATTTGACACTCATTTAAAATATTAATTTTACACGTATTATTTTTAAATATTTGAAAATGACATGTCTACATTATCATCGCCGCCATCTTGAAGAGTTTCCCGCCAAAAATAAAATTGAAAACGCAGATTTTGAATTTAAATTGTACATAAGCAGAAAGTATATACAATAATAAGTAATTATGAAAATAATATGGGTACCTACATACTAATAAGTACGGTACTATTTTTATGGAAAATTCCTATGGCTTTAAAATTAATTTCGTTCCGAGTCCGCCATTTTCAAATATTTCGTTTCGCAACTTATTTTAAACGTTACAATTTGAACTGCACGTGGACCTCGCCTTCATCGTTGGTTATTTAAATTTACAGTAGTTAATCTCGTAATTAATTACAATAATCATTTATAGTAAAATTATTAACTACGATTTAACATTTATTTTAAAGTTCCACTACATGTCAAAAAGTCATCGACATTTTTTTCTAAAGCAAAAATATGGAACTTCTAATTTTACATTACATTATACATATTAAACTTTTTATTGGTACTTATTTATTTAAATATTTCGAACTTGCTATTGGTAAAACATGTGCTTTTAAACGATTGTATTGTGTGCCTGACATATTTTTATTTTATTTTAATATTGTAATCCGAAAAAAGAATTTTCAAACCATGTGCATTGTGCTGTGAATCAGTATTCTATTATTCGATACGGTGATATTAATTAATTTTAAAATGTAAATATTATTATGATTATGAATCGGTTGTATTTCAAATTATGTTCTGTCAAATACATTTTTGTCAATTTCTTTTTGTTATTCATTTGATGGTTTAAAAAATATAAACAGTCTGATTTGTTTTTTATTTTGTTTGGTATCAGATTTGTTCATGAAACTTTGTCCTTATCCACAATTTGTCACATTTAACAGCAGATTATTCACAATGAGTGGTCATAATTCATTCAATTATTTTCTCTATCTGTGTTTTTGTAAGCCTCAACGGTTTGATTTATTGTGACATTTTGTGGATTTCAAGTAATTTATTTGACACTTTCAGATACTTAAGCTTGAAGCTCAAATGCAGTGGCAGGTATGAAAATTTATGATAATGGTGTGTGTGAGTTAGTGATAATGTTGTATGTTTGTGTGTGTACATTATGTGTGAGATGTTTGCGTGTGTTTTTTTAATATATAATTTAGACAGCACTTATAATTTGAATTAAAACCGACATTTAAATTTTTTAAAACGTTTTATACTCTGAAATATAGATTAATTATATCTTCGTCTGCTAAAATTTGGCTTACCGCTATATAAAGTGATATATTCTCTTTATACAATATTCCCCTAAAAGGCATAGGATAATAAATACACAGTGGTCCGTTAATTATTATCTAGAAGCCCTACTTTTATGGGGTTTTTCAAAAATAGTTTACACTAATAAATAAATGTTACACAACTATGAAAATGGCTCAAGATTTTTTTATTCAATGAACTGTGATAACCTTTTTTGAACAGTGTAATAGGCCCTTCTAGAATGACATTATTTTAGGAAATAACAAAAAATCTGCGTGGGTTTTTATTTTGCAAATATCTTGACATCTAAGATTATTATAAATAGTGCCTCATATCTTGAGGTTTCAAATTTCATTTCCAGTTTATGCAAAAGTGCATCAAGACTTATTCCAGAAATGGTCTCGCATCTCATTTCAGTTTTGCTGATTCTTTTGCTTATCCTCATTGAAACGTGTCGTTAATTATTTAATTCTCTTAATGCTTTTCATTTCATTTCCTTTAGTAGAACACAATATTGTCCTAAAATAATATTTATACCTATTATTTAATTATACTTACATAAATATATGAATACCGAAACAAAACACAACTTCAAATAAATTTCATTAAACATAATTTCTTAAAAACCAGAAATATTGTGTATTTTATAAATAATCCATTATTTTTTCATTCCATCCCAATTCAACACAAATATTTGTCTACGATCGATCACTCTATACACAGCTTGATTATTTACTAAATAGCACATTTTATCCTGGCATCGACAATATCTTTTATAAATTAAAATTAAATATACAGCGCAAGTTATTAAATAATAATAATCACACAGTTGTACTTACAAAGAGAGCAAGTTACAAAATCGAGTGTCAGCGTTATATGTACGTAAAAAATAAACCCAACCAACAAAGCAAGCAATAATATAATCTTCAAAATATGTTATATTTTGCTTTATTGATAAAAAAATTAAATACCGAGTGTATTTAATTCAGTATTCAGCTTTCATTTCAAAATAAATATCATCTTATTCATCTGAAAGAACACTTTAGACAATTTTCATACAGTAAATACATAATATCTGCCATAAAGTTCATACAATACATAATATTTGTCATAAAGTTCATACAATACATAATATTTGTCATAAAGTTCATACAATACATAATATTTGTCATTAAGTTCATACAATAAATACATAATATTTGTCATAAAGCAGGTACGAATTAACATTTACCTTAAATTATACTAAAATTAATTCGATTTATTGATTCGACTAGATAAACTAGGTTATCATTTGACTAGATATTTATAATTATGCTAAGTTGATATTGACACCCACGCCAGCCACGAAGTCGTCTCTTATAAGTGGTAGAAGGGCTGTGTGCCTGTAACAAAAAAAAAAACGGTTAACAAGATAAAATTACAAATTTAAAAAAACCCCGATTTTAATTTTAATTTCATGCTTTTTAAACTACATATAATATACCTAGTAGCAGACACGCTTCAATCGACAATCTATCGAAACACGTAATAATGACACGATACCTTGCGAAAAAACCCAGATTCAAAGAGTAAAATGCCAATAACTTTTGAACGGCTAAACCGATTTTATTAAAACATAGCTAAGAACACTCTCGATAAAGTCACCTTTCAAAAAAAGAAAATTTTATCAAAATCGGTTTATCCGTTTAGGCGCTATGATGCCACAGACAGACACACAAATACACAGCAACATACGTCAAACTTATAACACCCCTCTTTTTCCGTCGGGGGTTAAAAAAAGGTTTCACTATCAATCATATCCGATTCTAACATATAAAATTGACATTCTGCTTGTAAAATAGATCAACCGGTCGATTTTGTAATAAAATTCACCCTGAAAACTAAAGTGAAGTGACCTGCAATTTCTACTGACTGATAACATATTGACAGCCCACTTAACCTAAGCACAGATAATATAATAATAGCATACAGATGCCTCATCCCATACAAAGAAACCGTGCCAACTTAACCAGCGTTTTTCATCTGATTGAATTGATTATTTTTTTACATCGATCGCGTTCGGTTCCGTTCCACGGCGATAAATAGATGGTGTTAGCAGCGACTTGCAAGACACAGGGTTTACTCGGTTCGTGATTTTTTTTCCATATATACATTGATAATTTGTTTTATAGTATTTTTTGCACGTTTTTTTAATATTTAAGTGGGGCTCCCATACAACAAACGTATTTTTTTTGCCGTTTTTTGCAATTATGGTACGGAACCCTTCGTGCGAGTCCGACTCGTACTTGGCCGGTATTTTTTTGTGAATTCTATTTCCATAAAAACATTGATCATTGTTTTATAGTATTTGTTGCACGTTTTTTTTTAATATTTAAGTAGGGCTCCCGTACAACAAACGTGATTTTTATGGCCGATTTTTTTTGTGACATGCATTATTCATTAAGTTTGTTTAAAAAAATGTACTTATTATAAAGAAAACCGAGAAATTACGCATATATTTTCTCGTCTCTACTTATATTTTACAACCTACCCACCCATCTTGGTTATTGCCTAGTTATAGTCAACCACAGAAGAGCCTCCTTACGCGTGCCAGAAGGCATGTGTACGGAGATTATACAGCCTTTACTATTCATAATGTATTTGTAAAGAAAACAGAGTTGATTAATTTGACTTTTATATGTTTTCAGTCTGGAGTTAGAATTTGTTTTTGATGTATAAGAAGACCCAAATTATGGAGGTTATACTGAAGTACTTATTCATTGAAATATGCGATATAATAATATGTTGATGTTGGTAAAGTAAATAAATGTTGAATTAGGTACGTTATTTCTTATAGGTAAGAAGGAGATTTTAATCGTCTACTTAACTGTGTATATTTTTTGACGCTTTGCAGTTGTGTTCTTATACTTTCAAAATTGTTACCATCACCGGGTTAATAGGTTTCGTTTCCATATTATGTACTTTTAATTGAAATCCACCAATCCGCACTGGGCCCGCGTGGTGGATTACGGCCCATCCCCTCTCACAGAGAGGAGGCCTGTGTCCCAGCAGTGGGAATATTAATAGGCTGATGATGTGTGATGTGATTGAAATCTTCCCTATTCTTACAAACTATGGAATTAGAAGCAGATGGCAAAGATTATCTTAGTACTCGTACAATATATCTTCATTATTGTCGTTTATGTCAGTGGAACCTATGTTATCAAAACAGTCGTCCTACCAGGATTTCCTTCACAACATTCAGATTCTGCGGCCAGTCAGTCGAAATTATCCTATAGGTTGACAAATCCTCCTTCGGTTTGTCGGTCAAACAGAACTATTAGAGGAAGCTATGAGTCTGTGTGAGCTGGAGTTAATTTTGTCGTTTCATTGTGGAAGTATTTAGATCCAGTTGTAAATGCTACATTTGTTTGGGGCAAAGAGATTTGCGAATGGAAACATTTGTGATTTTTATTAGCGCAAAGCTCCCCCATGCTGCCTCTCTCTTTGATTTGTTCAAGAACTGTTATTGTTTATTATCCAGAATGGAGAGAGCAGTGGTGGCCCAGTGGTAACGGATGCGAGTAACGAGTTGTAGCTCGTGGGTTCGAACCCAGGCAGGCACTTTACTTCGTGTAAATTATTTCATCACCACTGCTCTCAAAACGATGAAGTAAAACACCGTGAGGGAACCGGCATGTCTTAGAACTAAAAATTCGAAGACATGTGAGTTCCACAAACCCATACTGTGCCCGCGTGGTGGATTACGGCCCATTCCCTCTCACAGAGAGGAGGCCTGCAAGCACAACGGACCAAATGGGAGTCAAAGTGCGAAAAAAGTGGTCCATCTATCCTATCCTAACTAGAATGGAGTAGATTTTTTACAATTAATTTTTGGCCGTTAGAATGTAAATTACAAAAAATCTTTAAACATTTCAATAAATCAAAAACAACGCAACTTGGACCCCAAGCTATCGGGTTAAACCCGTTGTATTAGAGACACCCTATTTCAAGGAATGCATCGAATCAAACCAGTAAGTTGTTTATAGATAAGAATTGTCGCAATGTCCTGAATTTCTGAGATTTATTTGTGCTATCGTAATCGAAAAACAATGAATTGTTTGACAGTCATCGACAGTAAAAAGTCGTTAGTTGCATCACTTAGTATTACATTATTAATTCTGTGGTATTTACCTATACAAGGTGTAAAAAAAATACTCTAAGAATTTCGTGAGGATACTCGGTATCTATAAACAAAATTAGTACAAACAAAAAAAGCTATTTAATACTATTTTAAAGCGATGATGTGGTCTACGGTGAAGCACGCTTGCCTAGCAGTATCCTATTCACTCTTGACTTAAAGACCCCAAGGCTGTAGCTATCAGGAAATGATTTTTTCAAATATTGTATTACACAACTTCTTAAAATTCTTAGAGTTAATTTATTAACACCTTATATAAATTGTGAAATCACGGTGTAAGCTTCCAAAAGGCTAGAATCACCACAGTTTGGCAGATCAGAGGACAGTTACATTCTAGATCTCGAACACATTCGTCAGATTCCTTTTTCGTCAGAATAAATTATAAGCTGTTTTTTTTTGACCAAAACGGAATTCCTCTTTGGACAGAAAAAGTTAGGTTAATTTTTACAATATTTTAACTATATTTTACTTAAATCAATAAGCTTAATCTAACGATAATGTGTCAATTGTCGTAACCGACGCAGGCAGTCGTTATTTGTTATTTTCCGCTTAATGCAGCCTCTTACTATTTCTTTTCGACTCTTTATACAATTTGTTATTTCAAACAAAGTTTAATTTTTTTTAACCGACTTACCAAAAAGGAGGAGGTTCTATGTTCGACATTATGTTTTTTCAATTTTAGACCGATTTTGAGAATTCTTTTTTTGTTTGAAAGAGTATGTTCCGAAATTGGTCCCATTTTAAATTGGTGAAGATCTGATGAAGAACTTCGGAGATATAAATCAGAACTCTTCAATAAATAACGGTAAATCACTCGGGATTACTGCAATCGCATGTTTGTTTATTGATTATACCATTTCATAACATAACATCACGCCAGTACGCTCTTAAGGGGTACGCAGATAGAATAGAATAGAATAGAATATACTTTATTGTACACCAAAAAATTAAGATGAGTGATTTCACCGGTTATGTTCAAGTTTCATGACATTCGGTTTATCTATTCTTGCGTTATAGGTACCTTACTAAACAACTTGCCTATTAGGTACAACTAAAAAGTGAAAAATAAAAAGCTTTTTTACAAAAAAATACTACCGACTTCCAAATTAAAAAACTACAAAGTGAAAAATAACTTTATTTTTGGAAGTCGGTGTGCATAATGCAAAAAATTGGTACCTACGAAAGACACCGACATCTAAAAATAAATTTATTTTTCACTTTGTAGTTTTTTAATTTGGAAGTCGGTAGTATTTTTTTGTAAAAAAGCTTTTTATTATTTTTAAATCTTTACAAACGATTTATTTCTGAATGTTGTGAATGGTTTCACATTCTATTCAATGAAAGCGCCGCGATAGCCTTTGATTAAATGCCAAAATGTATAGGATTGCTTAGCGTTATCTAAATATCACATGATGAGTAATCCCCATTGACTTGGTAATCTCATACATTTTGGGATTTCGACAATCGCCTTCGCTGATGACACTTTGGCTAGAGCCTCTGGTTACTCTGGTATCCTAATACCCATAAGCCACTGCTATAATCAAGGTTCCCATGCAAATAATATATTTTCTAGATGTTCTTTGAATTGTCTATAAAAAATACTTCTGTATTTTATCTTTCTGCATAAAATACATAATTAACAATATTACCTATAATAAAAAAAAGCCTTTTATACCTTGCATTCGTATGTATTGTACACAAAAAATGCTTATGCTATTAACTTAATTTTTAGGGTTAGTTTCTTTTATTAAATGTATTGGCTAGTTTTATTAGTTTTTTAGGGTAGATTGGGTAAAAGCCTTCTCCAAAAATGCCCATGTGTGTCTGTCTTTTGCTATTTGGCTCCAATTTGAGCCGTCTGTTCTTATGACCTCATCCTCGCATCGTGTCCCTCTATTTATTTTCCCCATCCATATGGTTGTTCTGTAACTAGCTATATATACACTTAAATAAAAAACCTACGAACGCGTATAAAAAGGCCAGTGCCCATTGGGCGTCAAAAAATTCGTCCACATCGCTGTCAACGTCTTCTTCTTTTCGTGTCGATAAACACGTGAAAAGTGCCCAGAACATTGGCAGTATTGCCGTCTTGGATAGCAATGCTGATTCTCTGGCCGAGGAAAAGCCCAGCCCTCTAGTCGCGTGAAGAGTCTAGTAACCGTTTGTTTACATATCGAAAACGATTTGAATTAAAATTTAAGGTCCTAAAACAAACACACATATTCCCAACAAATAAATATGTAAAACAAAATCATTGTTTATAATTTGACTGGGGCCGGACTCAAACGGCGAGCTGTAGGGATGTCACGTTCCGTCAGCCTGCTCGATTATGCTCGCTGAGCCGGCTGACGCATGGGGCGGCACGTATGGAATGTTTGTTGACAACCCTGTGATTTGGTAGGGTTGGAACTTAAGTGTATTTTCCATCTATTTTTTTACGATTCATAACTCGTTATTGAAGACTGCTTTGACAGCTAAGGGCCTATTTCACCAATGAAACTAATCGCGATTAGTTCAAACTAAACTCAGTTTAGGCGTTTAATCGAGATCAGAGCTTCATTTTGCGTTTCACCACTATTAACTAAACTAGTTTAAGCTAAAACTTAGTTTAAATTCTAAACGCCCAGTTGTTGACTTGTAAGCTCACTTAATCGCGTTTAGCCGCAGTCACTTACAATGCCACAATAAAAACGAACATTGTTTTGTTAATTTTTAATACGAATTTTTGTTATTTCTTTAAAAAATAAAGATGAAAAGGACGATAACACTAGCTTTTGGTGAAATATATGATGAAGAGGAAATAGTTCGTCGTCCAAGATAGCTAATATTGATTCGGTTCACCAATAATTATTTGACTAATACCGGGTAATAGGTATGCATCATAATATGCGATAACTAATATATTGAATAATAGGATTATAGGTATCTAAAAATTACCCTATTAAAACATCTCTAAAATTATTATCATAACGAGAACAAAAACAAAATTGCCAATATTGTAAAAAAAATCTTCAAAAATAATTCACACACGTCACATCACATCATCAGCCTATTAATGTTCCTACTGCTGGGACACAGGCCTCCTCCTCTCTGTGAGAGGGAATGGGCCGTAATCCACCACGCGGGCCCAGTGCGGGTTGGTGGATGTCACATGTCTTCGAATTTTTGGTTCTAGGACACGCCAGTTTCCTCACGATGTTTTCCTTCACCGTTTTGAGAGCAGTGGTGATGAAATAATTAACACAAAGTAAAGCGCCTGCCTGGGCTCGAACCCACGACCTACAACTTGTAAGTCGCGGCTGATACCACTGGGCCACCACTGCTTAAAAATAATTATGTTTTATAATTTACTAATAAGTACCTACATTGTAGCTCAGGCTAAATACTTTTTTAGTAAAAAGTGTCTGTGTGTTTGTGTGTGTTGTGTGTGTGTGTGTCAATTGTGAACTAAATATTATATCGTAATGTAATTACCACATGATTTGACTTTATTTAATTTAGTTCAAATAATTTTTGTATTATATTACCCACTTTTAGGAGAACATTTTCTGAGCTTGAAATACTGTGAACGAATCAAAACGCATTTCGTTATTTATCATCATCATCATCATATCATCCGAAAGACGTCCACTGTGTGGTGTTCATTCCACATGTCTTAGTTTACTTACGTTTTATAATATATTTTACAAATTTCATCACCGTAACTTTTGAAATTGTATCATCTCATGTTTTCCATTTTTATGTATTCTTTACATTGGTATAAACCTGAAAATCATAAGATTTGTTTTAACATCCAAAACTATTATAATATTTTTAACTCTTGACATTTTTATTTGAGGTGACATCTGTCTATTTTATTTTCTTAAACCATAGACATAAGATGCCATGGACAATATATAGTTCTTCTGAACTATACGTAACGCTACAACTGCTGGACATAGGCCTCCCCCAAGCGTCGCCACATTGACCGGTCTAGTGCGTATCGCAACTAGCGGATCCCCGCAATTTTTACCAGGTCATTTCGTTATTGCTTATACAAAATACATTTGAAACCGCAGTAGGTCGCTGATACATGTTGTAAAATGTAAATACAAATCGCGGTTACGACATTTTAGGGGCTTCACCCATTTAAAATTGGTTTTGGTAAACGGGGTCAAAATGGGTTTGGTGGAATCGGTTTGACGTAAACCGAGTTTGACACCGATCTTTGAACTAGATTACGCTAAACTTAGTTCAGTTGAACTTAGTTTATATAGTGAATGGTGAAATCGGCCCTAAGTAAACGCATTTAAAGAAAGAAAGAAAGAAAACATTTATTGCCACTAAGAAATATTACAGTGTAAACAAAACACAAGATAGTTTTAAAGCACATTATTTCCATTATGGCAAAAGGAGCGGGCTCAGCTGATGTTGACCAGTGTGCAGCATGGATACTACGCTGGCCAACGCTGATTTTCAGCCCACTTTCACTTTTTAGTACTAAATATTATTCAATTACCGTTCTATTACTTTCAGTCGTATTAAGACGATGTTGCAATGCAAGTTTGTGGTGCAAGTGTCCTTAATTACTCTCATAAGATGATCGATTTGAGAAATATGAATTGGAAAGTACGCATAGCTTCTTTATTTCACTATTAATGAAAATTGTTTGTCACAGTTTCTACTCAAATAAAGGCCGTGTTGTTTTTTAATGCTGGAGACTTTTTTAATTAGAAAATAATCAATGTTGCGCTTTGATTACCTTTTATATTGAACCATCGATCTGTCAAGTCAATTAGCAGACACAATAGAAATTACTATTGTTTTAATCCGTTTCGGCAATATGGAGACTAAATTACTCGAAGTATTAAAAACACCTTGTATTTAATACTGCAAGTAAGTCTTGTAAATAAGTAAGGTTTAATAAGTAGGTTTGACTTAGGGCGAAGATTATCCACATAGTCTTCACATTCACAATAATTAAAATAAAATAATATAATACTTTAAAAAGTTAATATTCTTGTTATTGCAATAAAACCAAAAAACAAAAAAATCCAGGAGGCAAAAAATAAAAAATAAAATTAATTGGAGCAGCTCAATCCCAAGCCTTTTTGTCTTCAACGTAATCTTTAACGATATAAAACGCTTTCTGGCACAACTTACGTTTAATTAATGATTTGAATTTATTAAGGCTTAGATCTTGTACGTGGCTTGGAAGCTTCGATTCGTGGATCAAAAGCGTATACATTGACATCTAAACGAGCCACCTATTTTCTTGAGCCTTGTTGTAGGTACTACTAATTTGTGTTTGTGCCTAGTATTTATGTTATGGATATAAATGTATTTTTTCGTGTTCGAGTAGCCAATTGGAAGTTATTATGGCACAGTGGAAGCTCACACTTTTTTACAAGTTACAGGCATACACATTTTCGCCCTTATGATGGCTAGGAAAAGAGATTTTTTTTATTACCGACTGACAAACATATCTCCCTGGTAGCAACCCTAACTAGTTTATGCATACTGTGGAGAACGAAACAAGTTTACCAATTCTACGGTATCAAATCCCAATTGTACTTGGTAATTTTGATGTAATTCCAGCCAGTTGGTTTTAAGAGTGAAAATTATAGGTACAAAGTTGTTTGAAACAAAGGAATTGATAAATATACTATTTTCTGGATACGGCAATAATAGTGTGTGGATATATTTATGAAGGTTATTTTTGAGCGTTTTTTAAAATGTTCATAATGTACCAAGATCCCAGACATCACAGAATGACGTCAGCTAAGGGTCCGCAAAAACATTAGGTACTCATTTTCTTAAAATTTGAACACTAATTTTTATGTGTGATTTACAGAATATTGATAAACAATTCATTATTAAATTATATTCAAGGTCTGATTAGTAAATTTAATAGTCTAAAAGTTGGTTGCTACCAGCTTTTAGACTCCAGACTCTCTTAAGAAACCTCAAGATTCGTCCAAAAAATTACTTGATAGGTTTATCATGACCGTTTTTATCGAACGATAGGAAGTTTACAAAAGACAATTGACAGCATAATGTAGACCACCGCAAGGTCGACTAGTAGAACATACCTAAGGCATTAAGTCCGCCTTTGTACACTATTTTTACCCGACTGCCAAAGTGGGGTAATGTGTTTATCAGTCTATATATATATGTATGTATGTTTGTTCCTATGTGGCTTTCTAGAGACCAAACGTGTTAGCCGATTTATCACTTATTATGCATAAAGTTCTAGTAAATAAATTCTGGTGCAGATATTGTATTTCTTGAGAGCGTGTAAGAAACTATCGGAATACAACTCTGTGTCCGTCTGTATGTCTGTTTCTTACTGGTAAGAGACATCAAATCCAGCACAATATTTAACTACTGCCAGTAGGACTGGCTGTAAAATTAAGGGCCAGTTTTTAGATCCGTAGTTAATTTAACCATTGGTTAAATATGTTAACTAATGATTTGAATTTTCGGTAAAATGCATTTTTTATTAATATTTAGTCTATATCTATAAATGGTCAAATAATTAAGTCTCCAACTTGTTTGACCATTTGTAAGGCTAACAATTGAAAAAACCGTAGATTAAACATTGGTTGAGTTAACTAGGGATAAAACACTGGGCCTTAATAAAATTGATATTATACAAGTTGGATTGCTCTCTGCATCAAACCCTTGACCTAACTACGGAACGAGAGCCCCTTCAAATATTGCTCGATGCTCTTGGCTACTAGACTATTTGCCATTACAATATCGATACCTACCTACCAAGAATGTTAGTTAACTGAGTTTTCAATCGATTAGTTATTTCAGTGTGAAGTTGGTCAACTTCAATGTAGTCTTCATTCGTAATCAAATATGTGTTTAATGTATGGTATGGTATTTATTTTTAGTAAATTGTGATACAAGGGTGAAAAGTAAACTCGTGTCATTAAAAAAAAGTTAATTAAAAAAATCAAAATACCCGACTGCTTAAAAAGCGAACTAAAAAGACGTAAACAAGAAGAAAATCATGCTATGCAGTCGGAGGATACATATTCGCGAGCTGGCTGACCAAAACCAGATGTATCCTCCGACTGCACAGCATGATTTTCTTCTTGTTTACGTCTTTTTAGTTCGCTTTTTAAGCAGTCGGGTATTTTGATTTTTTTAATTAACTTTTTTATTTATAACTTTTTAGTTAACATTTTTATGAATTAGGTACATTTAAATATATAAGTGATATATATTTTTGAAATTGCCTCTAAAAACCCTTTATTTTGATACCCCACACGATGGGTTTGGAAGAAAAAATAAAATTGGCCCCCCACAATATGGCGCCCAAAAGCCGGCATTTTTCTATTTTCCAATTTTAATGTAGTCTATGACACTCGCAAGGTTAAGACGAATCGATTGACGTATGAATCATCAAAATCGGTCAACGCGTTTGGTCTCTGGAACGCCATATAGGAACAAACATACATACATACATACATACATACATACATACATACATACATACATACATACATACATACATACATACATACATACATAGACTGATAAACACATTACCCTCCTTCGGCAGTCGGGTAAAAACCCTCGCCTTCGGCTCGGGCTTGTTAATGACAGCTCGTTTGCAAAAACTTACACACCCGTGTATCACACGATGTTTTTCGATACAATTGTGGGATAATAGAAAAACAAATAAAAAACTTACATTTGTTTTTTTTTCATAAAATTAAATTATCGTAAGTCGCCATATATCTTTCTCAAGATTTTGTGGCCAAAATTTCATCTTGCGCAGTTTTCGCCTCAGATAAAATATCGGGTGGAGTGAATTTAAAAAAAAACCATTTATCACACAAAAAATTAAGCAAGAAACAATAATGTAATGTTTCTGCCCTCAAAAAAAGACAGCAACATCTACATAGATTCTAGAAAAAACCATCATTGTCAAGTATCTTCTTCAAATACTGGAAGGCGCTGGATGCGAGACGCACGGGATCGGTCAATGTGGCGACGCCTGGGGGAGGCCTATGTCCAGCAGTGGACGTCTTTCGGCTGAAATAATAATGATGATGACACAAAAATTTAAATATTCAGAAAATTGGGCGTTTTTGCAACTGGATATATTTTTTTACAACGAAAACAGCCTATACAGCCTATTTGAAGTTTGACAAATTTTCATGTGAAAATAAATAAATTAAAACTGGTAATTATAGTACATTATGGTACCGCAAATTAGAGCCACTTTATGAGCAAGTGTGTTGAAAAATATATTAAACAACCAATTAAAAGACTTTTGAGAATTGAAAGCTAAGACGTAAGGACTCATTAATTTTGCCTCGTATAAAATCTATCCCATTTTAATCTATGTATGAAAACTCCTTGCTGCTAAACTTTTTTAAATTGACTTATACATTGAAAACTCAACGCAACGTAAAAAAAGTCACGACCGCGTAGCGACGCGTGCTTATGCAAAAGATTTAATTTTCGAATCATAATTAAAGCCTCTGAAAGTACGCCATGTTTAACAACTGTATTGAAAAATAGTTATCTCTACTAATCTCTGTCACATTTTTACGGATATGATCTCATCGGTACTGGTCACACCATGAAGAATATGCCATAAAAAAAGGAGTTTTTGGCGGGATTTTTTCGAGTGATATTCAGCGGCTGTTAATATTATTTGCAAATTGATTCCTAGTGGATATTGTGATATAGAATTGGTGTAGTTTTGTGTCTCAACTGTCTACGCAACTGGACAATATGTGAAATCATTGACAGAAGCGATCTCGGGATAGTGGAGCGGAGTATTTTATTGTAGTATTGACTACCTCTGCAAAGCTTACTGGGAAGACTAACTCGATACAATTTGCTGCCAAATACTCCAAAAAACATTAGAATTTGTTACATCCGCAATTCATTCTAATGCATACTAAAGAAAGTTAAAACCCATATTTATGTATCCGACTGAAAGACTTGTATCTATGGTCAGGAATAAAATTAAAAAAAAAATGCCGTAAAAAAGACGATAACCGAGTCTGTCTTAAGTGATGTTGCCTTTTTCCTGAGGAATTAAATTTCCTATTAAATTAACAGTAAGTAATCCTTGAAGACCCCATTCTACCTCTTGCACTTTTTTATTTTGCTTTAATCATGTCATTTTTAGACTTTACTATTGTACGAGCATCGCCACATGAAATGTATTGTTTTTTTTTTGTTTTACTAAGCATTTGCTTATTCGCAGATTACAGCGAGTAACCAGCTGCATAAGCTATCGAACCCACCACAACTAACCTACTTCATGTGTATATATTTTAATGGTTTTACTAAAAAACTGCCATTATCAACAGACACATAAAAGTGATTTTATTTCCTGTAAACATCCCATGGATTCGTCCATCTACATACTATATCTCAGTGTACGGAGCCACAGATAATATAATACTAGCATACAGATGCCTCATCCCATACAAAGAAACCGTGCCGATCTAACTAGCGTTTTTCGTCTGATTAATCTGATATTTTTTGTACATCGAACGCGTTCGGTTCTGTTTCACAGTGATAGATAGATGGTGTTCGCAGCGACTTGCAAGTAAAAGGGTTTACTATGTTTGTGAATAATTTTTTTCTTTAAATACAGTGAAGGTTCGTTATATAGTATTATTTTGCACGTTTTTACAGTTTTTTTTTGCACCAAAATGTGTTACAATGCAACTTTTAAACAATCGAGTGGAATACCTCAGAAATTTAAAAATGCGACATCTATTGACATCAATTTTCAATGATTTGTTCAAATAATCTTTGAAATGTGAATTAAGAGCCCAATATTCCATAATTTTGTACTTAGGAGAGGTGAGTAAACAAGAACATTGAATTTTTATGTTCAATTCCAGAAAATGTTAATTTTACACACATTCAATAACAAATACAGTGCATATCGCGCCATCTAGTGAGATTTATTTGAACCAAATTGTCTTTCTTAGCACTGAGACCCCGTGACGGATCTAATGCCCGTACCTGTTCAGCTAACAATTGCCAACGCCAATGTTTCATTTCCATTTTTAGAAGAAACTACGGTCCAGGTCCAAGAAGAAAACCTTACCTTACAAGGTCGTAGAAGGCACATGCATTCACCCAAGGCGCGGTAAACCTAACTGTGCCAGAAAGGTCAATATGAGTAGTCATGACAACCAGTTCTGGCTTGTCATAAAAAGGTTAACTATAAAATACTCACATAATCTACATCCCTTTTTGGAAGAGGCTCATGTCCAGCAGTGGACTGGGATACGCAGAGTAGTATGTCAGCTGCGGTCTACATAGAAAGGTTTAAAACTGTTAATGTAACACAAACCATGCCTGATAATTAGCCACTCTGAAAACTGAAGCAACCCCTAGCGCATAGGGCTGTAACTAACATAGAGCAAGGAAAAGACTCGGCCGCGCTGCTAGTGACAGGTGACAGCAATGTCACTTTCCAACGCGTGTCACAAGGATTCATACATATAAGTACATGAGTCATATCACTGTCAAGTTGCTATCAGTCATGTCAACATTAGGATTGTATGAAAATGACTGAAGCTATATTTGAATTTGGGTTCTTCGTAATAATCAAATAATTGGTACTGCCCTCGAAGTATGCGTCAGCGTTGAGGAGAATCATGGGTCCGGTATTGCATACCGCATAGTTGTGTTTCGATCAAGATACCTAATCTAGAGACGAGCCTGTCGTGAATTGTGAGGCTGAAAGCCTATACTAATTACGACGCTAAGCTATAATTTTTGACATTTTTGACTACGGCATGACTGATGAGTGTGTATGAACCTTTACTCGCTATACGATGCAAACGACGTATAGCAACTGACAGCAGAAACGTGAAAGAAGTTGTAAATAACTTCGGAGCCATATGTTAGTGCTGCCTCTAGCCTCGCTGTCACCGCGACGCTTCCATGCTCTATGATGTATATCTTGTACTCTCAATACTCACTCATGGGGTGCGGGCCACGCCGGCGCGTGCTTATGCGTGGCAGCCCTAGCGCGAGCAAGCAGCGTCATCACCGCTCGCTTAGTCGGCGACATGGCCGCGCGCGCACCACCCAGCAGAGGACGCTTGCGCGCTGTGCTCGCAGCCCCCGACCCAGCCGCACCTGCCACATCAAACGTCTTGTTGAAGGGTCCAGAGGCTTTAGACAAGTGACATTCTGTCAACGAAAGCGTCGTGTTAGCGATTGGATGTCAAAAATTTAAGGGAAAGCCAGGCGCTATAAAAATGTCAATGTCGTTTGACATTTCGACTATCGTTTACGTTGATCAATGTAATGATTTCGATTTCGATAGCGCTTGCCATTACCATACATTTTTGAAATTTTTCCAATCGCTACCGCAACGCTTTCGCTGATAAAAAGTCTCTTGTCTAGAGCCTCAGTCGGTTGTTCACGAATGTGGCAACCCTGGTCCATTTTGGGGGCCTAGGCGAGGTCACTGTTTGCAATCTTCTACTGGATTGTAGGTCTCCATTTTTTACTTTTGAGTGGTTTCTGATTGTAAATAGTGACCTTGTCTTCGGGGGCTGGGAGCATAGATAGATTAAATAAAATATAATACAACAATATTAAAACTAACTGTATTCGCTATCTTAAATCTAAACGCCCTGAAATCAGCAAACTTTGAGGTGAGTTCTGGACGACTCTGTACAGACCGTCTGAATGAAATGAATGACGAAGAGAGGCGACCTCAAATATTAAGAAAAGGCTAGGCGAAGAGAGAGTTCTATGCCATAACTTTGGAAGAGCTTTGCATAGCGAATTACCAAGTAAAATACAAGTCGTATACATCTGTTCCTTACACACACTTAAAATAATCTTACTCTAAGAGCTTATGGTCATCCCCCTGGTAAAGTCAGGACTTAACAACAATTGATAAAATTGTCTTACCACCATGTTGTGTCTGTACAAATTAATACTGTCGTTCTTTCATGAAATGGCTATAATACGGCAAATTGGCGTTGGGCGTCAATATATATATTCTTTTTTTTGATGAACCCTAATATTATAACAATCTAGCCTTATAAATAGACTATATATATATAAGTAATTTAATTATAACCTTAACTATTACATTGTCTTTACTAAGAATGTGTCCAATAGCACTTTTCTTATTGTCTCTATTAAGGCGAATACACTTCGTTCTTGTGTTTGTTTGGTAATCGGCGTCAATATGATATAGCCATTACTTTCGCTGACTGAACAGTTAAAGTTTGTAAGTTCAGACCCAATCATCTAAGACTAAAGTAACTTACAAAAAATATTTCTGGTAGAATTTCAATGATCCACAATTGATATAATCTATATTATTGAATCAAAATTATAAATGATTGCGACTCCACTTTTGACCCTTAACTGTACATAGGACCTAATTCGATTCGCTGGCTCTGCCATTTACCTAGCCAATCACACGCGTTCATGTGACGTCACGTCACATCAACATGATATTCAATCGCTCGTCTTAAGAGCCTACAACCGCTTTAGTGCCGTAAAACGGTAACTTTTTAAAGCATACTCCTTAGTAACGGCCAGGTTAAAAAGTTTGAAAATAAATATATTTATTATTGTTTCATGTTGTGAAGGTCTAAGAATACTTAGTGTCCGCAATGTCAGCAGACTCCTAGGCGTACGTAACAAGCATGGTTTTTTCGTATAAAAAATAACAACACGATATTTATTCGCTACTTTTGGATACTCCTGCAAAACGACGTAAATATTTAAAAATATTTGTATACAGAATTTTTTATGACTAGAATTTCTACATAACTGGAATAGCATATGTAAATATAATAATATTTTGGAAACAAAACTGTCCAGAAGGGGGTTCAATATTGATATTCTGGTTCCAAGCGGGCGCACGGCCAGTACTGCGTTAACACTGGGGAATATATACGCCTTAACTAGCTTCTGGTTGAATCAATACATCGCAGCGATTTGATTACGTAGTATCTCCTAGTTTGTTGTTACTCCAATTATTAATCATCATCCGAGCCTCTTCTCAACTGGATTGGGGTCGGCTTCCAGTCGGGATGAATTGAATAAGAGTTACGCACTACAGGTCCGTGTTTGTGATTTGAATTCCAAGTTCAAAATGTTCTGAATTATTACATACTAGCTGACCCGGCAAACATTGTTTTGCCATAAAGACACCAAACATTCATCTACCCTACTTACTCTACTCTACCTACCCTACCCTAGCTACCCTAACCTACCTACCCTACCTACCCCATCCTACCTACCCTACCCTACCTATCCTACCCTATCTATCCTACCCTACCCTACCTACCCTGCCTACCCTACCCTACCCTACCTACCCTACCCACCCTACCCTACCCTACCTACCCTACCCTACCTACCCTACCCTACCATACCCTATCCTACCATACCCTACCCTACCCTACCCTACCTACATACCTACCCTACCCTACCTACATACCTACCCTACCCTACCTACCCTACCCTACCTAACCTACCAACCCTACCCTACCCTACCTACATACCTATCCTACCTATGTAGATAAGGTACCATTGTTTATATTTTTATATATATAGATTGTGATGGATAGAGTTCGGATGTAGTGCGTAAGCTTCCCTACAAGAAGTACTACGGCTACTTCGGAACCGAAATTTCGCGGACACGGATCTGATGTATTTTACAAGAGGTAAAATGCCTATTCACCCACCACACCATTTTTACTGGGTAACACTATATCCCTGTGCCCTGTGGTTGCGTGTCCAATTATTGCAATTTTAAATAAAAAATACACAATTCACGTACAGCTAGGTGATCTGATATTACTCGTATTAAAGAAATCTCGAAAAAAAATCTGTATCGAAGCAAAAAATGTTCGTATTTTTTTAGCATAGTCGGCCAAGAACGTTCCCAAAGCGACTGTCCAACAAAGGACTGGGCCCGCCCAGTGCTAATTGATTACATGCATTTTAAGTTTTGTTGTCAAAATTTCTAAAGGCATCATCACATCTTCACATCATCAGCCTATTAATGTTCCCACTGCTGGGACACAGGCCTCCTCTCTGTGAGAGGGAATGGGCCGTAATCCACCACGCGGGCCCAGTGCGGGTTGGTGGATGTCACAAGTCTTCAAATTTTTGGTTCTAGGCCATGCCGGTTTCCTCACGATGTTTTCCTTTTCCGTTTTGAGAGCAGTGGTGATGAAATAATTTACACAAAGTAAAGCGCCTGCCTGGGCTCGAACCCACGACCTACAACTTGTAAGTCGCGGCCGATACCACTGGGCCACCACTGCTCTCTAAAGGCATGTTAAAAATGTTTTTGTAGAATCTACACAAACCTATACAAACTTCGTAAATCTAATATAAAAAATTGTGAAAGTTTTTATCTTTGTTGATTAATATGCCTCAAGCGGGTCACCGAATTTGGATAAACTTGGAACTCTAGTAGAAAACCTGGATTATAACTTAGAATACGTTACTTTTATCCCAGTAATGCCTTCTCCAGATCCATAGAATAATGGACGACTTTTATGCGGCCGAAGGCGCTGAATTAATAAACAAAAACTACTTTTCCATATAAATAGATCATAAACCGGCCAAGTGCGAGTCGGACTCGCGCACGAAGGGTTCCGTACCATTAACGCAAAAATGTCACGGTTTTTGTATAGGAGCCCCACTGATATATTCATATTATTCTGTTTTTAGTATTTGTTGTTATAGCGGCTATATATATGTCGCAGGGATATGATGAAAACAGGGAATTGATCAAATCTCTAAGCGATTTGATCAAATCACGGAGGATGTTAAAATTACAACACGTTTTTATCATTTCCCTAAGCAAATCTAGTGATTTGACAAATCCCAATAAAGAAATCTAGTGATTTGAACAAATCTCAAAATTGGTTCAGTGAAATGACAAAAATAACTTTTCTGTAGTAATTTAAAGGTTTATTTTGTACTAGGTACTATTGAATAGGTGCAAGTTGAATTAGTATTTGTGTGGCAGAGCCGACGGAGCCCCGCTGCGCGGGGCTCCTATTTCTGTATGCAGGGTCTAAAGTAACCTAACACGAAGGAGATGACGGGAGCTGAGTTCGCTCGCTTTGCTCGCTCACTTCAGCTCCCGTCATCCCCTTCGAACCTAACCTGTCCGTGTCGGGGTGCCCTAAGCTCCCGAGCTCGCTACGCTCGCTCTTGGACTTAAGCCGGGGTGGGTTGCTAGTACAAAATAAACCTTTAAATTACTACAGAAAAGTTATTTTTGTCATTTCACTGAACCAATTTTGAGATTTGTTCAAATCACTAGATTTCTTTATTGGGATTTGTCAAATCACCAGATTTGTTTAGGGAAATGATAAAAACGTGTTATTATTTTAACATCCTCCGTGATTTGATCAAATCGCTTAAAATCGCTTAGAGATTTGATCAATTCCCTGTTTTCATCATATCCCTGCGACATATACATCATCTGTGAAAATTTCAACTGTCTAGCTATCACGTTTCATGAGATACAGCCTGGTGACAGACAAACAGACAGACGGACCGTGGAGTATTAGTAATAGGGTCCCGTTTTTACCCTTTGGGTACGGAACCCTAAAAGCGACGGAAGCAAAAAGCCAACAAAGTTTTGAATACAAAGTTCAAATTAATCCTCTGGCATCCCCAGCCCAGCTCAGACTCAAGTCCCAGATACTGTCACAACAGACAATTAAGTCTATTGAACCAATAAAATGCAACTGAGCATTGTCTTAAGACACGGCTAAATGATGTCTAGACGAATCGCTCAACTTTGCTCAGTTTACGATGCTATCTAGCTTAGGTTGTGTTGTTTTGCTTAAGTTAGTAGAGGAGAGCGATTTTTGAAGTTGTGAGTTTTGTTGTGTTTGGCCACCCGGCCTAAGGCGTATACGACGCACTATTTAACACGATTTTATGGCACTACTTTCCGGTATGGCAGAACGAAAAAGAGGCCTTATCCAGGCAGATATTCACAGTTGAATTCATCATGATGATGATGAGTTCAAAGGTGGCCAAGAGTTTTAAAGCTATCAGGACGCATTTGCGTCCACAGGCAACAACGTATAAAGGCAGGAGTGACTTCATATCCGCCGCATCGGTGTCGCATGCTCACGTCGTACCTGTCAACGAGATCTATTTTAAATTGTAAAACAGTTCCCAATGAACGGCATCTAAATTAAACGATTTTTTATAGAAAAAATAAGGCTTGTCCCCGATCTTTAAAATCTCGCTGGGTACGTTCAGTTTCACAAAGATTTAAAAAAAATGTGTATCGATGTTAAGGTTACACTAGTCGACGGCACGAACTATTTTGTGCGTTAGTTAAAATGCATGCTATATCAACCGACAACACGTGAGGAAGAGATAGATGCTGTGATGAGCAGTAAGAAGCTAGTTCGCGTACGAATACACACTTTTGCAAATTTGTAGCGAAATGGATGTTGATTTAGGACGAAACCGAGCGCGCGAAATTTTATAAACAGACCTTTGGGACTCCCAAAGGTCTGTTTATAAAATTTCGCGCGCTCGCTAGATATCATGAAAAAACGACAAAACGTATCTGTTCAAAATCAAATTATTTGCATTGTTGAACTACTAATCTATCCCTGTATGGTGACTGTTTTGCAATTTTCCGTCTTCTTGTGGTATTTATTTGCGCCCAAAAATGTGAAATGGAATAGTGTCAAAATGTGGAACTTTCGACGCTCATAAATTTCAAATATATATATTTTTTACTTTATTGTTTCCACACAGAGCTAGATAATGATGAGACAAATTGATATGATTTTTTATTTCAAACGTACATCGTCAAACAGTGGAGTAATCGCCAGACTACGTTTGTATGGAAGAATGATCAACTAGTGTAACCTTAAAGCAAAACGCCTGTCACTTATCCCAAACGACAACCCTTCAAAATGTCGTTTTAACTTCACAATATTCAACAGAATACTTTGAAATGGTTTCCAATTAAGGTTCCGTGGTCTCAGACGTTTCAATTAAAAGCTTGTCTTTGGTCACAATGGCTCGAACAGTTAGCTTAGTTTTTAGATTAAAACAAATACAGAAACCAAGCATTGTTGCGGCTATCTTTGTAGTTTTTGAAGTAAGCTTAATTGGTTTTTCAGAATGATTTTGAGATTAGTTTTGTTTTTTGTTGTCCGACTGGTCTGTGGTTCTTTTGAATAAATGTGATAGCAAAGGATTTGAACGAAAATGTTGAGCTTGTGCTGGTAAAAAACACAGAGACATCTTCTGAATAGATTTTTTCGGGACTTTGATGATTATACCTTTTTAGATTTGTTACATATAGTACAAATAAAGGAATGAGGAGCTCGTGGCTAAATAATAACAGCCGCACTGGTCGATCATCAAGGTTAATCAACGCTTGATGAGGTCGGTCCGTGGATGGGTGACCATTTCAACATACCGAGTTTCCTCCGTGCCTCGGAAAGCACGTTAAGCCGTTGGTCCCGGCTGTCATTTGAAGAGTTTTGACAGTCGTTACGGGTAGTCAGAAGTTTGAGATCTGACACCAGTCTTGCCAAGGAGTACCGTGTGTTACCCAGTTAATGGGTTGTGGAGGTCAGGTAGGCAGTCGCTCCATGTAAAATACTGGTACCCAGCCGAATCCGGTAAGACTGGAAGCCGACTCCAATATAGTTGGGAAAAGGCTAGGCAGATTGACATATAGTACAAATAAAATACGAGTATATACACGAATCCATTTTTGTAAAGCTTTTATTGGTCCCGAATGGCTAACATTTTTTGTCAAAATGTTTAATTTTTATCTTTATTTTAAAACAACGTCCTTTGTTTTCCACTATTTAATTCTGTTCTAGTTGTCCCCATTACCTCAAATGCGCAAATTTAAAGAATGGCGCAAATATACAAAAAAACCGGCCAAGTGCGAATCGGACTCGCGCACGAAGGATTCCGTACCATTATCGCAAAAAACGGCAGAAAAATCACGTTTCTTGTATGGGAGCCCCACTTAAATATTAATTTTATTCTGTTTTCAGTATTTGTTGTTATAGCGGCAACAGAAATACATCATCTGTGAAAATTTCAACTGTCTAGCTATCACGGTTCATGAGATACAGCCTGGCAACAGACAGACAGACAGACGGACCGCGAAGTCTTAGTAATAGGGTCCCGTTTTTAGCCTTTGGGTACGGAACCCTAAAAATCCGTCTACTGCACAGCGTAAAATCATGCAAAGTAATCAAATACTGTTAAGTTGTCAAACTGAAAGGAGGAAAGGAGCGTGCGTGATTCGAGCTGTCAAAACAGTTACGCAATTAGGGTGCTCGTTGTCTTCTGAAGAAACTGATTCCAAAATTAAAACTCTCTTCAAAAGAGGTCGCATAGCAATTACTCTCAATTTACTGTTCCATTTAAAATACTCAGACATTTGAACCAATTTGAACATAACGAGTTCGAAATTTGAAATTCATAGTTAGTATTGTTATTTTATAAATGCCATTAGAATCACAGACGTTTAAGTTTCAATGCAAAGTTTTCCAATTGTAGTCTATTTTGTCTTGAAATTTTAAAGACCTAATGGTCTTTAAAATTTCTCTTTGCAATGGTAATTTTAGAATAATATTTCTGATTTAATCATCATTGCTAAATAGTTCGAGATCTCACCTCAGCAGTAATTCGCTTTTTTTTAACTTTGACTTACAAGAAATTCACCTGTTTTGCGGGTAAATAATGATAAATGATAAATGATTTTATTTCTGTAAGTTGGTTTGTACAAACACTTTTACATGTCGATCATATTTTTTTAAAATAAGAAGAGGTCGGCGTTTCTTGTCTGACTACTCTGAGAAGAAAGGCTGAAACATACTCAGAGGTCACAGTCTCTTTTAAAGTCCAGACAAAATCTTGGTTAGATCATGTGAAGACCATGTAGACTGATGTCTGAAATGGTCTTTTGAGGAAAGAACCAGCCAGATTGAGTGGACCTGTCCAGTCAGTGCACGCATTTGTCAATAACCGTGCAGCTCAGTTCAGAATTTAAGGAGCTCAACGAATTGACGAACAATACCAAAGAAAGGACATTCGGGTAGGCCGCATAAATACTCAAACTGCCAGACCATGATTAAAAACTAAGTTAAATAAAAATCAAAAAAAAAAAGAAAGATCCACATAGTCTTCACATTCACAATAATTAAAATAAAATAATATAATACTTTAAAAAGTAAATATTCTTGTCATTGCAAGAAAAATAAAAAATATAAAAAACTAAATTCACAGTGCCAAATAAAATAAAAATACTAAATTACTTGGAGCAGCTCAATCCCAAGCCTTTTTGTCCTCAACGTAATCTTTAATGTTATAAAACGCTTTCTGGCACAACTTACGTTTAATTAATGATTTGAATTTATTAACACTTAGACCTTGTACGTGGCTTGGAAGCTTATTATAAAAGCGTACACTTTGACATCTAAACGAGCCACCTATTTTCTTGAGCCTTGTTGTAGGTACTACAAATTTGTGTAATAATATGCAACATCAGCCAGCTCCCAGTTAGCTGCAATGTATGGGTTGCCAGGTGTAAACAGGTAAACTGGCAACCCATAGATTGCTGCTACCTGAGAGCCAGCAACTTTTATTATTAACTTGAAAAATGTATTATAAGTTGAATAACCTATTACAAATTAAAGTATCAGG
Source organism: Anorthoa munda (assembly GCA_945859665.1). NCBI lineage: Eukaryota > Metazoa > Arthropoda > Insecta > Lepidoptera > Noctuidae > Anorthoa > Anorthoa munda. The sequence goes on from OX243894.1 coordinate 10,195,093, forward strand.
GCATCACTATCCAGGTAACCCTGAAGCAATCGAATACTACTATCATTCATAAAAATAAAGTTTTATCAAAAAAAATCCCTATTACCTTCAGATTTTAGCAGTGGGATCATAGGCTATAAGATTTTTAGACGAGGATTTATTCAAATCCTTCAAGATATTGTTAAGAGTACTTAAGACGGTGAAAATGCTTGTTGTATATTAGTTTTCATTTTAATCAAAACTTTTGCACATTTATAAGAAGATTTATAGATTTTATTGTGTTTATTTCGTGTATTAGCAACTGTGTCTGATCGTAAATCGAAAGTTTGGTAATTGTTTCGAAAGGACCCACAGTTATGTTTTATTTCAAGCAATATTTTTTATGTTTGATACTAAGTATAAATAAGTTGATCTGTTTATTTTTGTTGGCAAAATACAGATGTTTTTTTGTTATATAATATCGTAATGAAAGTATTAGCCGTCTTTATGAAGTTTTCAGTTTGTGGGACAAAATATTAATATCACCTAGTCCATCATCGGACTATAGGATGTACGGCGATTCATCATCGGTACATAGCAGACTTCCCACTGATCCCACCCATATGCACTACAGTTTTCGGAATACGTCTATTGTGCGTACAGTTAAGGCGCAGATTCCCTTGAGTAGCTGATTTTAAAATGTGAATCACGTCTAAACAGCCAGTCGTAATTTTTTGAAAAAAATATTTGTTACATTAGACCATTTTCTTAATAATTATTCTTAGTATAACATAGTGTAATTAATTTGTAAAGGTATGTCTAAAACGGACAAAAACACGATAATCGCACCAAAACCGCTGGGGGTATTTAAAAAAAATCGAAACCAACTCAAAAAAAAAAAAAAACTACATTTTGATCTGAGGTTTTTTTTTAAGTCATAGAATAATAAGGAAAGTACAAAAACCTACTATATTTTGGGTCGCGCGGATGTGAAACTAGTGCGCGTTTTGTTCCCTCAAGTTCGTTGGTATTATTCGTCTTTTTAAGGAGTGGAATTCCATGTTGGAGTCAGTATTTTCAGATTCCTACAACCTGGGGTTCTTTAAGTCAATAGATTACTTCTAGGCAAGATGCTTCACTATAGACTGTGGTCATCGCTTACCATCAAGTGAGATACTGGCCAAAGGCGAAACAGACAATAACAAAAAAATACTTTACTTACGATATATTAAGGTTACTTTTGGTAATATACACTTAACTATTTTTTTTTAAATTATCTATAGGCTTGCGCTTGACCACTATCTCACCTGATGGTAAGCGATAATGTGGTCGACGGTGAAGCACGCTTGCCTAGTAAAAACCCATTCACTCTTGACTTAGACACCTAGATTGTAGCTATCGGGAAACACAGACTCCGGCAGGGAATTCCACTCCTTAGCTGTACGCATAATAAAAGTGCCCCCAAAACGTTTTGTGCGTATGGGTGGGATGTCCACCATGTACCGATGACGCATCGCCGTACGTCTGGAAGACCGATGATGGAACGCGCTGGGCGGAACACAATATTAGACCTTATGTTTTTTGTATCTAATAAAGAAACTTCAACAAAGCTGTCTGTCTGTGCTTACTAAAAAATGTTCTAATATTTTCTCTCCTTTTTGTGCTTAGTTCTGGGAGCTTAATAAAGTGCGACGTACCGACCTTGCGTCGCGAGCGCATGCACCGCAGCCGGCTTCACGCCTCGCAGCGCAGGGTGGGCATGGAGCACCCCGCCCAACACTGGGCTGCTGAGCCCCAGGATGTCACCGCCACCTGGTTAGTTACGTTAGTTTCGTTAGTTGGCTTAGTTTTGGTTACCGTACGGTCTTAGTACTAATAGGTGTTTAGTATAAAAGTATATGGCTATTTAATAATAAGGCTCGTGTTCCAGATACTCGACTCAAACTCAAAATTGGCCACACTTACCAATCAACTGCCAACCAATTACAACTTCTAGCAATTACGATTTTTCAGCTTGACGTAATGTATGTGTATTCAATAGAGCAGGCGCCCAGAGGCCCCAGACGTTACTAAATTCTTTCTACACAAAGTGGTAGGTATTGAACGAAAAATAATTTAAGTTCATGTTAGCAAGTACGAATAAGTTCCAAGTAAATGGTAACACTACTCAATTCCACTGATTTTGTGTTAAAAGAGGTCAGTAACGTTTGGGGTGTCTGGGATCTTGGACTTGAGAACGTTAATGTCAAAAAAAAAGCCAACCAATCAAAACTGTCCATTTCCAGTTTGAGTTGAGTTGAGCATGAGCATTAGAGACTGGAATACCGGCCGAAGTCTGCATTTTACAAGGTATCTTGGCTAAGTGCATGCTGGGCATGCAGCACCACGCCCAACACTGGGCTGCTGACCCCCAGGACGTTACCACCATCTGGTTAGTTAGTTTATGTTAGTGGGCTTAGTTGAGGGCGAAATTTAATTTAGTTTTGTTTATTGTTAGTGTGATTAGGTTCAGTAATTTTTCACTCTCCTCACAGCTCTAGGCTGTTGAGCCCTAGGATATCGCCACCACCTGGTTAGTTACGTTACTGAGCTTAGGTTTGGTTATATACTTAGAAGGTGACTATTAATATAGTTTGTGTATATTTAATGTTAGTTAGATTAGGTTCAGTAATTTGGCAGTAAGCTTGATAAAAAGTGCTGCATTCTATAAGGTATGTAGCTTTCTTTGCGCCTAGCAGCACAGGGTGGACGTGCAGCATCCCGTCCAATACTGGACTGCTGAGCCCCATGATGTTACCACCACCTAGTTAGTTTCGTTAGTGGGTCTAGTTTTTGTTAAATATTTAAAGCTTCAGGAGTCATAGGCTTGATAATATTGCAACATTCTAGTTGTACGCGGTCATATAGTGCACTGGGCTGCTGAACCTCAGGATGACACCGCTGCCTGATAAGTTTACGTTTGTGAGCTTAGTTTTTTTATTATCGTAGCAGTTAGCTTGATTAAAATATTATATTTTACAAGAACGCTAAAGCCGGCCTTACGCCTCACATCACTGATCTGCTCAGTTTACATTTAAAGGTTATCTATATATATAAAAGGCAAAAGTGATTGACTGATGTATCAACGCACAGGCCAAACCCTTAGGGCAGGAAACTTAAAATTTCGCACACGTACTCCTCTTATGACGTAAGCATCCACTAAGGAAGCATTTTTCAAAATTCAACCCCAAAGGGGGTGAAATAAGGCATAAAAGTTTGTATGAAACTTTTTATTAAAAAGTCATCTGTAGGATAAAACACGGATCACACGAATGAAGTCGCGGGTGAAGTGCTAGTAATTAATATGGTAGGGCTAAGATTTTTTTTTTTTATGTATATAAAAAACGTTGCCCCACACTAGGAATTTCTTCCTGTATCGTGGGTGCGTTTACAAACATATAAACTCACATACACCACACCCAGAGCCGAAACAACTATCTGTAGGTCATACAAATATTTGTTTCGTGCGGGAATCGAACCCGCGACACGCAGCGCAGCAGTCAATCGCTCAACCACTGCGCCAACCGTGCGCCCAAATATAGTTATTTATTACTTGCAAATAAAAAATAACTATTCTCATAAGTCTCATCATCATCATTTCAACCGAAAGAAGTCCACTGCTGGTCATAGGCCTCCCCCAGGCGTCGCCACATTGACCGATCCCGTGCGTCTCGCATCCAGCGCCTTCCCGCAACCTTAACCAGGTCAAAACACAACACAAAGGTTGACGTCTCAATGCAAGGATATTTCTTTTCAACGCTAAACTTTCTGTAACATATTGCCAACCTCTTATAGCTTTCCTGTGTTCAAATACACTCTTTATTTTCCGAGTTTAGTTCTGGAGCGTTGCTTTGTGCTTAGTTTTTGAACTGAGCTTAAGTTTGGAAAGTATCGTTGCAACCTAATGATCAACAGTTGAAAGTTTCTTCGGAATTGTTCAAAAGTTAATGGCCCGTTGTTTTCTGGAAATACTGCCAAGTTTTGTAGACTGCGGAGAAAGAGGGTAGTTTTCACTTTGCTTTACGTAAATATTCTTGGTTATTGGCGAAAGGTGGATGCTGTCAATTTGCACTGAGTGGTTTAAGCTTGTAGAGGAACTTCTGGTGAATGTAATTACGTGAAAAAAATGTAACATTAGCTTATTTATTTATTATTATTTATTATATACTTTATTGTACACCACAAAAAATATACAATATTATTATTTTGTGTGTCGTCTCGCAGTTCGGTCAAAGTGACCGGTAACTGCTTAACCGGGCTTCCCTACGGAGACTAAGCTATATAGCCTCCAGCTAGGCAAAAAATACTAAACCTAAGCGACAACGCTGAGGGCATCCCAGTTGGGGTCGAAACTCGGCTCAGGGCGTCGCTGGGGGGACAACTAAGGCTGGATCTTAATAAATTGATTCTACCATCCGTTCGGAATAAGCCTACGTGGAGAAGAACGGACAAGAAACTCCAATTAACTATCTAGAATTTAACTATTGCACAGCGTTACGCGGGCTGGCTTGTAGATCTTGACTGGGACGTCGCGACGGGCCTCGGCGGCGAGGACGGAACGAAGGCAGTCTGTGTTTTCTACTTGTGCTGGTCACTTTTTTGCTCTCTTGGAGCAGGGTAGTGGCGTCATCGGGGGTGGAGAGAGTGAGCCTTGGTCGGCGAACTACAAAAAATATACAGGACAAATGTTCAAATATACAAGTGTACAATGGGCGGTCTTATCGCACTAGGCAATCTCTTACAGAAAACCTTTGGATGGATTCAAAGATAGGAGAAGAATTTAGGGCTGTCAGTGTACAAAATATAAAAATAATATTAATTAGACTTAATAACATACAATACATACATACAATATTACATAATATACTAATACATATCAAATATAAAACAGAGAAAGGAGAAGAATAAAAATTATAGTGAAAGGTAATGCTCCTTCACCATTTTCTTTAACGTTGGCAGTGTTTGAGCACGTCTCATTTTAAAGTTATTTAGAAGTAGTTAAATTAGATCGAGGAGAAGGAGGATGTTACGTTTTTTTCGACGTTATGTTTAGTGTTAATAGTTATTTATGCTACAAGTGCGGAAGGTAGGTGATTTCCGATGAGTGGCATTTTTATTCACGAGCGAGCGAAGCGAGTGAGTGGATAAATCGACACGAGTCGTATCATACAAAATTTTACTATGCATTGTGCGAGGAAATAAAAAAATATATTTGAACCAAGCAAAAATTAATAAAATGGCGGGCTTATTCAAACGCGCTCAGCATAACCACAGATTAACTAGAAGTTCCTCGGGCATATCTACTGCGCAACTGCAAATAGCTGTCTCGTCGTAACGCAAAAAGGCACGAGTAAAATATACGTTCTGCCAAACATATTTAATGAATATTTAAAATAAATAATTTATTGATCAAAATCTAAATCAAGAGTAATTAAAAACGCCTTTAATGAAGTATTAGTTATATTTTACCTTTTATATGAATGATATTTGTACTGAAGTAATTTTTTAAATTTTTCTCAAATAATAAATACTCTATGCGTCGGGCTGACGTTGGCGCTAAAAATTAAAAAAAAAACAGGAAAGTAAAAAGCACTAGTGAAAAAAAGTGACACTTTCCGCACAGTTTGTCTGCTTGGAAAACGCTCTTTTCGGGGACATGCATTGTAAAATAATTATCGACGAATAAAACAAAATAAAGATAAATGAAATAAACTCTTACATACAGTTGTTATGCTGCAGATAGATGCCTACCTAGTCTACCTAATTAGTTAATGATACATTATCAGATACTTACATCTCAAGAACATATTATGCCACTCAAGCGCCAAATACGAATAATATAACCGCCAAATAATATTGTTATTGTTTTGTTGGCTGTGCCGAAATGCCATCAAAAGTCCTTTCTACATTACACACAGCGGTACAGTCAGCTGCGTAAGTCGATGATCAATTTAAATAAATTTTATTGCTATGAACATGAACGTTTTAATTTCTTTCATTCATAAATCCCTTCTGAGTATTTGTTCTTCACTTAAATCGCGGACCGATTTCAGTAGCCATATTATACCTAAAGGTAACAACAATGTATCTATCAGTCAATTTGCTAAATAGAGATAGAAATTGTGTAATACCAGCTTCTACCAGCGGCTTAGCCCGCGTGAAAAGTAATTTATCATCCCAAAGGAACATTATACCGGGATAAAAATAGTAGCCTATGTGCTATTCCAGGCTATAATCTATCTCTGTGCCAAATTTCATCTAGGTCCGTTCAGCCGTTCTGGCGTGATTGAGTAACAGACATACGTCCAAACTTTCACATGTTTAATAGAAGAAGAAGATAGAAATTATCTATTTCTATACTAATATTATAAAGAGGAAAGATTTGTATTTTTAACCGACTTCAAAAAAAGGAGGAGAAAGAAAAGAAAGATAGAAAGAAAAATGAGTTTTGTTTTTGTTTTTTTTGAGTGTTGTGTTTGTTTGTGTTGAGTTGTTGTTATGAGGTTCTCAATTCGTCGGAATCTTTTTTTTTTATGTATGTTCCCCGATTACTGTAAGACGCCTGGACCGATTTGGAAAATTCTTCTTTTGTTTGAAAGGGTATACTTCCCAGTTGGTCCCATAGTCATCAAGTCAGGATCTGATGATGGGATCTTGGAGAAATCGAGGGAACTCCTCAAATATTATAGGCATACATATAGCGATTTTGGTATTTTTATCAACAATGCAATCATCTGCACTCAGAAAGTAACATTTGGTGAAGTGGAAATGGTGAAGAAGACCACAGATGGCCAATAGAATTCCTTAATGCTAAGTATGTCATGGGTTATAAGATATCTAGAATAGTTTAACGACTATGATGAAGCAAATAGTGCTGATGAAAAGGGTACCATCGAACTGATCTGATGAAGCCGACAGGTAGGCACTGGTACTCCGAAATAAAACAATGTATCCTAGTCGTGTATGGGCTTATTGGAATCGTCATGAGATGTACTTTGGCTATATATGAATTTTATTGCAATTGGAAGTACCTATCAAAACTGAAAAGAAATAAATAAAAACTTTTTAACAAAAAATTAAACTGACTTCCAAAAAAACACTGCAATACGAAAAATAACTTTCTTTTACGAAGTCGGTGTCGAAACACGAAAATCAATAATGTACCAAAGACACCGCTTCGGAAAAGAAAGTTATTTTTCGTTTTGCAGTGTTTTTTTGGAAGTTGGTTTAATTTTTTGTTAAAAAGTTTTTGTGTGTAACGAATAAACTTAAAAAGTACTGGACCAATTACAAAAATTCTTTCACCGATGGGAAGCTACACTATCCCCGGGTGACATAGGCTATTATCCCTTTTTATCCCTGTACTGTACTACCACGGGAACGTGAACAACGCGGGTGAAACCGCGAGGCGTCAAACCAAGCAAACAAACAAACAAACAAATCAAACATCAATCCAAGTAATGTCAAATATTTTGGAGCAAGCAAATGTACTGACAGATTCGATAAGGGGTCGTTGGTCTGACAACTAGTCTAATCAAAAGCTACCAGCTGGTATGAAATACTTACCAAGTATAGAGTTCTGCGTGAGCAGGTGATGAGTGGGAGGCTGCTGCAGAACTCCTCCTCCGACCAGCACTCCGTGCCCTGTGTGACCGGCTGCCAGCTGTAAACAGACCAGGTAGTAATTAGTATTACGTCATTTATTTATTAAAAATTTATGCAACATACTGGTACATAGGCGGACTAAATGCCTGAGGCTTTTCCACCATTCAACCAAAGCACAGTATAAATATGGACGAACAGTATGGAAACTACCTACAAACGCTCGAAACGGCACACTCACACTAAGCGGCCCGCACTACTGACAGCATCGCGAAAACTGCTTAGAGGTCTCGTCGATGCGCTTGTTTGTGTGAGTGTGCCGTTTCGAGCATTTGTAGGTAGTTTCCGTACTGTTTGTCCTTTTTTTGTACTGTGACCAAAGGGTGGTGAGGAGTATAACATGGCAGATGCATAAAAAAATAATTGTTAAAGTAAAATGGGTACAAAAGAGGGGAGAAGATTGTGTTATTGATGGTATTAAAGTAGGTTTGTATTCAGTCGTAAATTTTTTGAACGAGGCTTTTCAAGAAAATTCACGCCACTAGTTTAGCGAGAAGTGGTTAGCAGACTTGGAAAACGTAACTTATGACATCAACATAACGTTGACGTCAATTTAATTAATTTTGGTAAACATATGCACTATTTTATCTTAAACCATAAACATTAGTAGGTCCAGGCAACCTCAAGTCTCAGTGCTGCTACCTAAGCCACATCATTTAAAAAAAAAACGTTTCATAAATCCATTTTATAAAGCCTTAAAAAATTAAATTGTAATAAATCCGTTTATGACTTAGAACTCTATGATCAGTGTGAGTTGCCAGTGATGACCTATGGCTCTGAGACGTGGTCGCTCACAATGGGCCTCATCAGAACGCTTAGAGTTACCTAAAGGGCAATGGAGAAGGCTATGCTCGAAGTTTCCTTGCGTGATCCAATCAGAAATGTAGAGATCCGCAAAAGAACCAGGGTTACTGACATAGCCCGAAGAATTGCCAACTTTAAGGGTACACTAGTCGAAAATTCTTCCATCCAAACGTAGTCTGGCTTTTACTCCAACTGTTTGACAATGTACGTTCAAAATAAAAAACGATATCAATTTGTCTCATCATTATCTAGCCCTGTATGGAAGCAAAAAAGTAAAAAAAAAATTACTTGAAAGTTATGAGCTTCGAAATTTCCATATTTTAACACTAATTTTAACGCATCTTTGGGCGCAAATAAGTACCATAAGAAGAAGCAAAATTGAAAAACGGCCTCCATACAGGGATAGATTAGTAGTTCAACAATGCAAATAATTTTATTTTGAATAGATACATTCAGTCGTTTTTTCATGATATCCAGACTCCCAAATGTCTGTATATAAAATTTCGCGCGCTCGTTTTCGTTCTAAATCATCATCCATTTCGCAAAAAAAATTCAAAAGTGTGTATTCGTACGCGGACTAGCTTCTTACTGCTCATCACAGCATCTATCTGTTCCACACGTGGTGTCGGTTGATATAGCACGCATTTTAACCCCGCGCACAAAATAGTTAATGCCGTCGACTAGTATACCCTTAAGTGGCAACGTTGCGTTGGAAGGCCTCCCACCAGGTGGACCGATGAACTGGGGAAGGTTGCGGGGATTCACCGGATACGAGACGTAAGGGGCCGGTCAATGTGGCGACGCTTGGGGAAGGCCTATGTCCATAAACCGCAAGTCAAGTTACCAATCGTACCCGATTGGCTGTTGAAACTATAATCGAGCAAACACAGCACCTAACGAGCGGTTGGCCATTTGTCATATTAATTAACTCAGACAGAGGTGGCGGCGAGACGACCAGAGGCCATACACAAGTGACATTCGATCATCCAAAGCGTGGTGATAGCGATTTTCAACAAGGCAAAATTGTGTGGGATTGACAAGCGATATCAAAAATAAAAAATAAAGTTAATTAAAAAAATCAAAAAATCCGACTGCTTAAAAAGCGAACTAAAAAGCCGTAAACAAGAAGAAAATCATGCTGTGCAGTCGGAGGATACGTATTCGCGAGCTGGCTGACCAAAACCAGATGTATCCTCCGACTGCACAGCATGATTTTCTTCTTGTTAACGGCTTTTTAGTTGGCTTTTTAAGCAGTCGGGTTTTTTGACTTTTTTAATTAACTTTTTTATTTATAACTTTTATATATTTTTGGAATCACCTTTTAAAACCCTTTATTTTGATACCCCACACGATGGGTTTAGAAGTAAAAAAAATTTTTGTACCCCACAATATGGCGCCCAAAAGCCGCCATTTTTCTATTTTCCTATTTTAATGTAGCCAGTGACACTCGCAGGGTTAAGACGAATCGATTGACGTATGAATCATCAAAATCGGTTAACGCGTTTGGTCTCTGGAACGCCACATTGGAACAAACATACATACATACATACATATATACATACATACATAGACTGATAAACACATTACCCTCTTTCGGCAGTCGGGTAAAAATACTTTTTCGTTAACCCAAAAATTTGGTACCTACCAAAGACACCGACTTCTAAATATAAAGTTAATTTTCACTTTGTAGTTTTCTTATTTTTAAGTCGGTAGTATTTTTTTGTAAAAAAGGTTTTTTTATTTTTCACTCTTTAGTTGTACCTGCCTAATAGGCAATTAGTTAAGTAAGGTACCTATAACGCCAGAAAAGATTACCCGATTATAATGAAACTGAACAGAACCGGTAAAATGAGAGTGTATCAAGGTGAACTGTACACATCTGCGTACCCCTTTAGAGCGTACTGACGTGATTTTGTGTCATGAAAAAACAATAAACAGACATGCGATTGCAGCATTCCCGAGAGATTTGCCGTTATTTATTGAAGAGTTCTGTTCGATATCGGTTCTGTATATCTCCGAAGTTCATCATCAGATCTTCACCAAATCAAAATGGAACCAATTTCAGAACATACTATTTCAAACAAAACAATAATTTTCAAAATCGGTCCATATTTGAAGGAAATATCGGTGAACATACACAAAAAATAAAGTTGATGTCGAACACAGAACCTCCTCCTTTTCTGTAAGTCGGTTAATCACTAGATAGATCAATCCCTTACATTTTGATATTTCAATTATCGCTTTCGCTGGCATCGACTGATATTTGTCAAAAAAAAAAAAATTGTCGATTTACAATTTGCTACAATAATTGAATTAATCATCAAGTGATAATGTTACTGCAATTATGTTCCACCAATTCTTGTAATTATGTACATAACCAATATTCGACACAATGTTAATTGTTTGTGAATAAATAAATGAAAAATGAATGAAAAATGTCTAGAGTCTCAGGATGCCTACTGGGCTGGTTCGAGGTTGCTCTCAGGAAAATTATATATTTTATTTTATTTTTTTTATTATGGGTTTGCTCTTGACTCTAGCCTAGGTCAGAGGTGACGGAGACAAAGTCGACGATGGAGTGAGCTTACCCAGAAGAAGCCTGTTTACTCTAACTTTGAAGAGATTCGGATTGTATGCGTTTGGAAACACAGACGCAGGTAGTGAGTTCCACTCTTTTGCTGTGCGCATTATGAAGGATGTTTGGAAGCGCTTGGTGCGAATTGGCGGAATGGCAACTAAATGAGGATGGTAACTTGCAGTGCGTCTAGATGTCCGATGGTAGAAGGGGGCCGGTGGGATGAGGTCGTGGAGTACCAGAGCACACTCGCCAAAGTATAGTTTGTAGAAGACAGACAAGCAGGCAACCTTACGGCGATGAGCCAAGCTGTGAAGCTTGGCATCCACCAGTTTGACGTCGCCAATTAGTCTCTTAGCTCTGCGTTCCACCGAGTCAAGCGCGGCAAGCTGATATTTAGCTGAGCCATCCCAGAGGTGGCTGCAATACTCCATGCAGGATCGGACTTGCGCCTTGTAAAGAGTTAAAAGCTGTCCAGACGTAAAGTATCGCTTCACTCTGTTTAAGATGCCCAGTTTTTTTGCCGCAATTTGGGCTTTGTACTCAATGGAGGCTAGTACTTGGAAAGATTTAGTGAATGCCTTCTCCAGCAGTGGGACAGTGCAGGCTGTAATATTATATTTTCTAATGGTGCGATGCAATTTTCTAAGAAAATTTTAAGTGCAAATCGGTCTAACTGGATCACTTTGCGTCCATGTGAACGTGCTTGCAATTTTGTTTAGTAAAAATCGCTTTTCGATGTGATAAAAATCGAATCGTGTTGCCCATCAAGAAGGTTGCTTAGAAGTAGTTTAGAGAAAATGTAAAAGCCAGTAAATAACAGACGCAGTACACAATTAAACGAGAAACCCCAAAAAGTGTCGTCTACTTTTCCGGACAGGTTTTACTCTCGTAAAAAATAACCTAAAAGGTTTTATGCCCGCCAGGATCCGATCCCACTGAAACAGGACGTCGTCCAATATAGCTTTGACCTGTATGACGTGCATCACACTGAGCAAATATGCTCTCTCTGCTGTATTTCAGCAAAGAGACAATCTTTTTGAAATCAAAAAAAGTCGATCTGACAAAGGGTTGGTTTTGGAATTGAGTATTTGGAGGTGAAAATGTCAAACCTAACTTACATTTTTTTAATAAATAATAAATAAACACACACATGAAAAATGTTCTGGTATCAAGCTAAAAAGTACCTCTTGTATTTTTTTTATTTATATAAATAAGTGGTATACACTATATAATAAAGGGTCTTTCAACAAGGACGGGTCGATGTTATGAATAAAACAAGATGTGTGTGAGATATTAACGAAATTTATTTTTTATTTAAAAGTCCCATTTATGCCATAATGGATGGAATATGACATCGTTCAAATGTCCGCCGTGGCTTCGTATGGTGGCACGAATCCGAGAGGTCCAATTTTTAATGACTCTGCTGCATAGATCGAGCGAGCGCTACAGATCAATGATAAACAATTTCTTTTGGCTTGAATTGAACAATATGGACGTGAACGACATGTAGTTCCAGCAAGATGGCGCTACTTGCCACACAGCGAACGACACAATCGACATTCTGCATGAACGGTTTGAGGGTAGAGTTATCTCTTGAGTTCTCTTTTTCTTGTGGGGTTTTCTGAAGTCGCAGGTCTATGCCAATAAACCACATTCGACCGTTGCCCTGAAAGCCAACATAACGCAGGCCATCGCTCGATTCAGCCGGATCTATGCAGCATCTACATGATGGGGTGGGGCGAAAAAAAAAAATTTATCTTTACTTCGTGCCCCATAGAGGACACCATATTTTGTTTAATATGTAGTACAGTACAGGCCGTGCGCCTGCTCGTAGCCAAAATATCAATATTGAACCTCCCTTTGAACAGTTTTGTTTGCAAAATATTATTTGATTTACAGATGCTATTTCAGTTATGAAGAAATTACAGCCATCAATTTTTCTGTGTAAAATTATTTTTAAACATCCAAGTCATATTGGAGGAGTTTCCAAAAATATCGTGTTGTTAATTTTTTTTTTATAGCAAAGCTATAAGTTACACGAAAAAACCTTGTGTTAAAAATAATGTTCATGAATCAATAATATTTTTTTTTTTTTCAAACCTTTTATCCTAGCCGTTACTAAGGAGTATGCTTTAGAAAGTAACCGTTTTACGGCACTAAAGCGGTTGTAGGCCCTTAAGAAAACGTGTTGCACCGACCCCAAGTTACATGGGACAATTGCAGGCTTGATGATTGAGTCAATATCATCAAGCTATTGCATCTTCCAAGCTAAGATAAGTAACACTCAGTCCATTCTAAATCTATAATTTCAGCAACGCTACAACGTGACAATCTTTCAGCAGTCCAAAAATTTCACCGTACAAATTCAATGGGATTTTCTTTTTCTCTCCCAGAATTTGCAAAAAGGAAAGGATCCGAAGCTATTGAAGCGAGAATTCCGTTCGATGCGTTTGTTTCCTTTTACTGTGCGGTCCGTAGCTAATTAGTCGGCCGGCTTTGTTTAAATGAAGGTAGATCATTTTCGGACTGCGAATTTGTGAGGTGGTCTATTGTAGGTAAAACTGAATTAGATTCAGAAGAGTAGCGAGAGAAAATATATGGACGTTTAAAATAATTTGATTCAGAACAATAGCGAGTGTATCGTTCAATTTGTTTGAACTAGTGATGTAATAAGAGAAAATATGGACGATTAAAAACATAAAAATAAAGCGAGTGTGTAACTAGTATATTAAATTGTTTTTGTAAGTGAGTATGCGGTAAACCAATCAAAAGCATTGATAAATGATATTTATTTTGAAAAATTAAAATAACGCTTCTTACCCAACTGCCGAAGGAGGGTAATGTGTTTATCAGTCTATGTATGTATGTAAGTATGTATGTATGTCAAGAAGAAAATCATGCTGTGCCGTCGGAGGATACGTCAGCCAGTGGTTTTGGTCAGCCAGCTCGCGAATACGTATCCTCCGACTAAACAGCATGATTTTCTTCTTTTGATTTTTTGAATTAATTTTTTTAGTGTATTTTTTGTTAAATTAAACTGGTCAAAGTGATTCCTAACTAACTACTCTGAGAATAAACAACGAAACGATCTCAAAGGTCATTAAATTAACTTTATAAACCATCTGAAAAATAATGTCATTAAAAGCAAATCCGTCTTCACAGTACTAAAGAGTTGCCTCAGCTAAAAACCGGCTAAGTGCGAGTCGGACTCGCACACGAAGGGTTCCGTACCATTATCGCAAAACACTGCATAAAAATCATGTTTGTTGTATGGGAGCCCCCCTTAATTTATTTTATTTTAATTTATTAATTATTATTTTTGAAGTAAATATACAACTAAACATTCTGTGAATATTTCAAGCGTTTACCTGTTGCCGTTATTAATATCGAGCAAAAAACGGCAAAAATATCACGTTTGTTGTATGGGAGCCCCCCTTTAATATTTATTTTATACTATTTTTAGTATTTGTTGTTATAGCGGCAACAGAAATACATCATCTGTGAAAATTTCAACTGTCTAGCTATCACGGTTCATGAGATACAGCCTGGAGACAGACGGACAGACGGATCGCGAAGTCTTAGTAATAGGGTCCCGTTTTTACCCTTTGGGTACGGAACCCTAAAAATCTACTACACGAGCGCTACGCCGTAGCTCTTTATGCTACGCCGTAGTACGTGGATAAACCCAAGCGTAGCCACGAGACTTACCAACTTGTGAATTACGCGAGTTGTTATTTTGGATTGAAAACTAAAACAGTGCAAAACAATATATCTAGCCTTTTCCCAACTATGTTTGGGCGACGATGACCTCCACAAACCAGTAACTGGGTTACACAACATTCCTTAATATGGCTGGTGTCAGATTTTCTGATTTCTTTCTGCCTACAACACATCACACATCACATCATCAGCCTATTAATGTTCCCACTGTTGGGACACAGGCCTCCTCTCTGTGAGAGGGAATGTGCCGTAATCCACCACGCGGGCCCAGTGCGGGTTGGTGGATGTCACATGTCTTCGAATTTTTGGTTCTAGGTCATGCCGGTTTCCTCACGATGTTTCCCTTCACCGTTTTGAGAGCAGTGGTGATGAAATAGTTTACACAAAGTAAAGCGCCTGCCTGGGCTCGAACCCACGACCTGCAACTTGTAAATCGCGGCCGATACCACTGGGCCACCACTGCTCCCTGGGCCACCACTGCTCCCATCCACACACCGACCTCGAGAACCGTTGCTTAAACTTGAAGATCAGATGTTATTACTTATCCACGAGCTGCTCCACAAGCCATCTCATAGATCATAATATCCAATATTCTTTTAACACCGAAGTTTATTGCTGAAGTAATAGCACGAATGATCTTGAACTAATATAAGTCCCATAAACCAGGAACTTTTATAGTATGTTCTCACTTGATCACGAAGTGTCTTACTAAAGTTATAAATGTGGGTATCTGTACGTTTGGATTTTAGATGTTTGCCACGATTACTAGACCAGGGTCGATAATTTTTGAAACCCAAAAAATACTTTTTTGCAAAAAAATACTACCTATGCAAGTTGTTAAGTAAGGTACCTATAACGCCAGAATAGATTACCTGAATATCATGAAACTTGAACATAACCGGTGAAATGAGAGATGCGTACCCCTTAAGAGCGTACTGGCGTGATGTTATGTTATGTAATAGTATAAACAATAAACAGACATACGATTGCAGCAATCCCGAGAGCTTTGCCGTTATTTATTGAAGAGTTATGTTGTATATCTTCGAAGTCCTTCATCAGATCTTCACCAAAATTGTAGTGTGCAGCTCGCCCAACCTTATATTTGTAACTGCACACACCTTTTATGAGCATTATTACACGAATCGTTGAATCGAACACTTCTCTTTTATTTCGATTACATCACTCTAATACATGGCGACCCTTAGCCAGCAATTAAAATTTTGCAACTTACGTAAAATGCGAAGACGTCAATAGTTGAAGAAATCCTGAAAAATATACTGATAGAAGTTTATGAAGACGGAAAATTTAGAAGAAAGAAACAAAAGAAGATTAAAAAAAAAAAAAAAAGAAAAAAAACAGAATCCAAGAATAAGTGTGAAGCGGTGAAAATATTAAATAAGAAGACAGAAAAGGAACGTTGCTGCCGGGTGCCGGGAGAATGCTCAAGCCTTATGATGAGAGGATATGCAGGGCGCCGGGAGATAAATCGTTCGGGTCCGATGCGGAGCAGCTGGGAGTCAGTTCGAGTCCAGTGCTGAGGAATCCGTTCATCCACACCATGTAAGACGTCGTGACCTACGGAGTCAGTTCGAGTCCAGTGCTGAGGAGTCCGTTCATCCACGCCACGTGACACGTCGTGACCTACTTATACGTTGTCAGTACAATACGTACCTACTGCAATGTAAGTTTTGCACTGCAATTTTTTTTAATATTCTACAATATTCCATAATATTGTAATTAGATCATGTTGTATTATTTTATATTTCGATTTGGGGAATAGGAATGTCCCAACAATTGCAAGATTTGCACACTAAATTAAAATATTTAAGGGAATATTTAGTGAAACTAGGTCCAGATAGGCGTAGACAAGATTTAGCTTATAAGAAACTAGTAGAAGCAGAAAAGGAATACAGTAAACTGGATTGTATTTTGACTCAGTTGAACCAAGAAATTAAAGAACGCAAGCTAGACAAAGAAACTTGTGAGGTTTTCCAAACATTAATCCATGATGTTCAATCAAATTATCAGAAAATAAAGGGTTTACTGACTTTAGTAGATAGTAGTAGTCAAACTAGTTCTAAGGATTTTATAGAACATTCAAATAGTGTTACAAAAATGGCTGAAACGTTCGATATTAAAACTGCAATTTCCCTGTTGCCGATGATGAATGGCCAGGAGCAGGTGACAAATCAGCTTATTGATGGTATCTTACTTTATAGCTCGCTTATCAATGATGCCAGTAAAAGTCAATTGATACAGTTTGTATTAAAAACACGTCTCTCGCCTAGTGCAAAATTGCGTCTTAAAACTACTTACGCAGATATTGAAAGTTTGATAGAAGATATTCGCATTTATTTGTTACCTAAAAAATCATTTGTAGCATTACAAACACAATTGCTTAAGGCGACTCAAGGCCGTAGGAGCATAGAAAAATTCGGTACAGAGATTGAGGAATTGTTTGTGAATCTTACGATTGCTCAGGCTAACGATAAGCGTGATGCCTATGAGGTTTTGCGTCCGCTCAATGAGAAGACTGCAATCAAACGGTTTAGCGACGGTTTGGCCGATAAGCGGCTCAGCACCATCATTGCCTC
Source organism: Anorthoa munda (assembly GCA_945859665.1). NCBI lineage: Eukaryota > Metazoa > Arthropoda > Insecta > Lepidoptera > Noctuidae > Anorthoa > Anorthoa munda. The sequence goes on from OX243894.1 coordinate 10,212,448, forward strand.
ACGACAGTTTGCGTCGTTGTCTGAAGCTATTACGGCTGCGGTAGATAAGCAATCCATGTCTGTCCAGCCACAAGACCAGGTTATGCAATTTAGGGCTAACCAAAACTATAAACGTGGAAGCTTTAGAGGTTCTCGAGGCCGAGGAAATAGACAGTTTTATAACAACAATAAAACTTATCATCATAATTATAATAAAAATTATGAAAATAGCACAGGTATAAGAACTTCATACAGTGTAAATCGAGGGAAACACACAGGTGGTCAGCGTCAGCATTTACGCGGACGTCCGGTGCGTTGTCAGCGTGTTCAGCATAACGCGCAACAGTCCAATGTCCAAGACAACTTGCGCAATGATCAGGCAAATAGTCATGAAAACTTAGAATTTTTTCGTACCTAAACCGTACACTCATTCAATTCTTAGTTTTAGTAATTTTTGTATTATTAATTGTCAATTACAAAATAGTAATGTTGATCTTAATTTACTGATTGATAGTGGAGCAAGCTTATGTGTGCTTAAGTATGAATGGTTGTCGCGACATAGGAATTTATTGAATTTAGTAAAACAGGATAAGATAGTTATTAAAGGAATTAGTGGTAATTTAGAATCTATGGGATACATTTATTTAGATATTTTAATTAATAATGTGACTTTTCAACAAAAGTTTCATATTTTTGAACACTTATCTTGCGCCGCAGAAGGTATACTCGGGCAGGATTTTTTTGAGCGCTATAACGCGGTATTAAATTATAAAAATGGTACTCTGAGTTTAGAAACCCGAGACCAGTCTGTTAGTGTTCATGTAAATAGGAATTTGTTTACAATTCCACCTCGTTGCGAAGTAATTAAACACATCCCGACGTCACACAATAGTGATTGCGTCATTTTGTCAAAGGAAATTTATAATGGTGTGTTCACAGCGGGTGTAGTATCGAAGCCACATAATGGACTTATTCCTGTTAGGATTTTAAATACAACTGATAGTTCGGTTAAGATAAATATTTCAGATCTAATTATTAGCTGCCTAGATAATTTTTATGTTTGCAAGTTTGACGACGATAGTATATCTGTGGATAGAGTTCGAACTTTGCTAACTACGTTACAACTACATACTTATTTAAATAAAGAGGAACAAAGAGGCATTGAAAACGTATGTGCCAAATATGCCGATGTTTTCCATTTGCCAGGAGATACGCTCACTACTACAAACTTAATAGAACATTCAATTAAACTAAAGGAAAATGCGTCTCCAGCGTACGTGAAGCCCTATTGATTGCCTAAAGCATTGAAAGGCGAGGTACAAAGACAAATAGATGAAATGGTTAAAAACGATATCATTGAAGAGACTATTTCAGAATGGTCAAGCCCAGTTCTATTAGTACCTAAAAAGACAGATAGGTCAGGAGAACGGAAATGGAGACTTGTAGTGGACTATCGCCAACTCAATAATAGGATACAGGATGATAAATTTCCCTTACCTAACATCACTGAGATTCTAGATTCGTTATCTAACAACATCTATTTTTCAAAATTAGATCTCAGTCAAGGTTACTATCAGCTGTCTTTAGAAGAAAAGTCTAGGAAGTTTACTGCATTTACAACAGACAAGCAGTATCAAATGAAACGATGTCCAATGGGACTTAAGACATCGCCTAGTGCTTTTGCTCGTCTCATGACAATAGCAATGTCAGGGTTAAATTATAAATCATGCTTCTTATATCAAGATGATTGTATTGTCGTAGGAAATTGTCTTGAAACGCACAACAAGAATCTTATAAAAATTTTTGAATGCCTGAGAAGAGTGAATTTGAAACTAAATCCGATGAAGTGTGAATTTTTACGTAAAGAAATCGTTTATTTAGGGCATAAGATCACTTCAGAAGGTATATTTCCCGATCCATCAAAGGTAGAATGCCTGCAAAAGTACCCTGTCCCGCAGAATGTAGACGAAGTCAAGAGATTTGTTGCATTTGCTAACTATTATAGGCGTTTTATTCCAAAGTTTGCCGACATAGCCTATCCATTGAATGCGTTATGTAAGAAAGATGTAGCGTTCGTATGGAGTGATGAATGCGAGCGAGCATTTTACAAGCTAAAACAGATCCTTGTTAGTCCAACTATACTTGACTATCCAGACTTCAGCGATAATAATACTTTTACGTTACAAACTGACGCATCAAAACTAGGTTTAGGCGCCGTGCTGTCTAATAGTAATAGCAAGGTAGTCGCGTACGCCAGCCGTAACTTGAAACCAGCTGAGACACGATACCCTGTGATTGAGTTAGAATTACTTGCTATTGTTTGGGCGGTTCGACATTTTAGACCTTATTTATATGGGAAAAAGTTTTACATAAAAACAGACCATAAGCCATTGATTTATTTATTTAATATGACCGATCCTTCAAGCCGGTTGACAAAGTTTAGATTATATCTCGAGGAATATGATTTTGAAATCAGCTATGTCCCAGGACGGCAAAACGCAGCTGCAGATGCATTGAGCCGGATACCTATTACATCCAACAGCTTAAAGGATATGAACAAGCATGTAGTATCGGTCATGACAAGGGCACAGACTCGAAGGTTACGTACTGACTGTGACAACAACGACATGACTACTGAGGTATCCTCTACTCCAAGGCCTGATCAACCTAAGGTAGTGGAAATTCTCAAACGACCAATTGACAGCGTTGAATTGATTTTACTTAGCAATAAAAATACATTAAATCAGATAGAAAAATCAAAACATTTCACTAGTGACAATGGTAACTGCAAATTCGTGCCTGAAAAGTCAGCAATTTTTGTAATTTCTCGATCGTTATCGACCGTAAGTGTGTTAGCGAGAGAATTACAACGTTTTTGCAAGCAAATCAAATTAAACGAGCTCATAATAATTAAGAACAAGCGCAACGAAAGTTTTGTAAACAATTTTATAAAGGAAATGAGTCATTTAAAAGATACTCCTAAGTTACTTGTTATTAAAGATGTGACTAGAGTTACTGACAAAGACACGAAAATTGTGATCTTGAATGACTTCCACCTGTTACCCACGAGTGGCCACGCGGGGGTAAACAGAATGTTAAATAATATTAGGAAGTACTATTATTGGCCAGGAATGAGCAATGACGTATCAGAATTCGTAAAGAAGTGTAGAAGTTGTCAGATTCAAAAGCATACCAATAGGCATACGAAGGAACCGATGGTTATCACATCCACGGCATCCACTGCTTTTGAAAGAGTTAGTTTAGATTTAATAGGTCCTTTAGATGTAGATAATTTAAACTATAAGTATATTTTGACATTACAGTGTGATTTAACAAAATACGTCGAAGCTTATCCTTTAGAAAAGAAAGATACTATTTCTGTAGCTAAGTTATTTGTAAACAATTTTATTCTGAGGTATGGTATCCCTAGAGAGATAATAACAGACCAGGGAACAGAGTTTATGTCATCAGTTTTCACTGAGATTTGCAATTTGTTGCATATTAATAAACTGCATTCAACAGCTTATCATCATGAAACTCTGGGAGGTTTGGAAAATACTCATAAAGTTCTAGGAGCTTATCTTAGAATTCAGTGTGACAATAACAAAACAGATTGGAGCAGTTGGCTTCCATTCTGGTGCTTTTCTTTTAATACTACAATGCACTCTGAGACAAAATACACTCCATTTGAGTTAGTATTTGGCAAAAATTGTAATTTACCATCTAATATAGCACAAAATGTATATGTTGATCCGTTATATAATCCAGATTCTTACCCTTTGGAGCTAAAATACAGACTACAAAGAGCACAAGCAGAAGCTAGAAATAAAAATAATACAAAACTGTTTGTAACTTAAAATACTTTGGTTAATTAAGATAAGATGTTTTTTTGTATAATGTTATGTTAAAAAGCAAACAAAAAGTAGTGATGTAAGCATAGTTTAAGTAAAAAAAAAAAAAAAAGCATTATGTACTTAGTAATAACAACATTTTTTTTTAAAAAAAGGGGAGGTGTAGTGTGCAGCTCGCCCAACCTTATATTTGTAACTGCACACACCTTTTATGAGCATTATTACACGAATCGTTGAATCGAACACTTCTCTTTTATTTCGATTACATCACTCTAATACAAAATAAAATGGGACCAATTTGGGAAAATGTTCTTTCAAACAAAAAAATAATTTTCAAAATCGGTCCCCAAATGACGGAGATATCGGTGAACATACATAAAAATAAAAAAAACATACATGAAGTCGAACATAGAACGTCCTCCATTTTGGTAAGTCGGTTAAAAAAAATAGTAGTATGAAACACATTGGAAAAGGAAGAGAAGATAACAAAAATTAAAGGTAGAAATAATTTACGGGCGATCTGAGGTCGGGAAGTGGAAGGCGGTGAGTTTTTAAGGGTGAAAACTGTTTATCTCGAATTCCGGCAAAACTACAAGTCCTATGGAAAAAAGTTAAACAGCAAAGTTGATGGTAATAAAAAGATCTACAACTTTTGTATTTATACTTTTTACACATAACCTCAAATTTTATGTAAAAAATTCAAATAACCAAGATTATGGTTTTTTATTTTGAAATTTTACAATTTTTTTTTTTTTTAATCTAATAACACGCTTTAATAGAAACACAAACTTAAACGTAGAAAATAATTTTCAATAAATTAAATTTAAGAATAGTGAGACCACAGAACAACAAAAAAAATATAATAAAAAAGCGTGGGCTGCTTGATGTCAATTGTTTACAACATTTTATTGGTTAACAGTTATTGGTAAAAGTACCTAGTCATTTTGAACACAATATTCTTAATTTAAATTTATTGAAAATTATTTTCCACTTTTTAATTTGTGTTTCTATTATAGCGTGTTTTTTGTTTTTTTAACTATTGTTTATTTTTTACTTTATTGTTCAATCACTAATCCTAAAGATTCTGGTAAGGATAATGGGACAAACTATTAAAATTATTGCATTGTCATCGGTCCTTGATAAGTGTGCAAAGTATCAAACTGATCCGACGTTTTTAAGGGGGTGAAAATAACGTTCAAAGATTTGGTTCCATAGATACATACATACCAAGCTAATAAAAACTAGTGTTAAAAAATGGATTTTCCATATAAAGTTATCATCACCTGGTCAAAACTGGTATGGAAGGTACGACTTTTATTTTGGAATTAACTACCTATTGACTTCACGTGGACAAACTTGTACATTTCCGTTGGCAGATTTAAAATATGTAGTTTTTTTCTTGAAAGCACGTTTTGAAATTCAAATTCAATTTATTGCATCCATAATATTTTAAATAAAAAGAAATACAGTGTGTTTGGGACATAAAAAGAGGAAGTTTGAAAGTGGCACCAGGTGGAGTTGAAAGGAAACCGTTTCAATTTCAATTTATTCATGAACAATTTACATTGTGTTTGAACTCTTAATCTAAATAAATAAAATCACATTCATTAAAATTATAAAACTAATACATTCATTATACAATAATTTTCCCAATACAATTTAAATATAGTTTAGGTATAGTTTTTTGGATCTGTTTTAGAGCACTTTTTGTGGATTGGGATATTTTTTGCTATTTTTACTTCTGGAATGCATTTTATTGTAAAAATCAGTCAAAGGTTCTGCTAATATATATAAATTTTCTTTAATAACTGCTATTGGAATGTCGTCATAGCCACATGATTTCTTATTCTCCATACCATTAACTATCTATTAACTCGTTTTTACTGGTATGGTCTTCTGATGAGGAGGGATGAAACGCATGTTACTAAAAGAGTTATGAATATAAATGTGGATGGATGGAGAGGGAGGGGACGGCCAAAGAAAAGATGGATGGACTGTGTAAGGAGTGATATGAAAGAAAAGGGAGTCAGTGATAGCGTGACGGGGGACAGGACGGTATGGAAGAAGAAAACGAGTTGCGCCGACCACAAGTAACATGGGACAAGGGCAGGAAGATGATGATGAATATACATACAGGTGGTATACCTGGTGGTATATATGGTGGTAGATATAAGTTACAGAAACAATTATGGACCCTGTCGGGCACAGCATCTTTCTAGATACCCATGCGCCGCCCTTGCGTGAGGGCGTTTCCGTGTGTGCGTTTGTAGATTCCATAGCATAATATTCGGCTTTCACGAGGGTGAAGTCGCTGACTATAGTCTGTTGCTTAGCAATAAAAGTTAATCTAATAATTTTTAGCCTGTAACTTTTGACGAAGCAAATTTTTAATGACAACATCTAGAACACGAAGTTATCTAGTTTATTACACTAGACCAAGCGACAGTAGATATAGTTCTTTCGTTTTAGCTCGACAATAACGGTCATTGACTCACCTAAATTATTATGTTGTCATACACTACATTTTTTAACGGTCGCTTTTAGATAGGTATTTAGTTGGTACATATGCGGCTTTATGTAACACTAGCTGTTCCCCGCGGCTTCGCTCCCGTGGGCCACCCCAGAGGACCCGTTTTCGTAATTAAAAATAGCCTATGTCACTCAGGAATAACGTAGCTTTCTATTGGTGAAAGATTTTTTTAAATCGGTCTAGTAGTTTCGGAGCCTATTCGGTACAAACAAACAAACAAAGAAATATTATTATTATATTAGTATTAGTATAGATAAGCTATCTGTCTCGATTATTCACAAAATTCTCTAAACCTACGTTTTAATAAGACTGACATTAGTAGTCGCTAAAATGAAATTGCTACTAGACTTTGAACGTTTTTAAGCATGAATCTTTTTTTTATATCAAAAACGATATCTATCGTGATCCTCAGTATTTTACAATAATAACTACTTTACTTTTACTTTATTGTTTGGGTTTCTAGGAAGAGTTATCAGGGAAAGGTTAATGACCGCTATCACCATGGTAAAACGCAACAGCTATATTAGAAAACTTTGTTGGCAAGAGGTTTGGCAACAACGTACAACTTTGTGAGTTACTATTTCTGTAGTTGGCCAATAAACTAAAGAGTATTAAAGGCTTTGTGAGGAGAACTACTAGGTATTCAGATTTAGACCAAAGCTTCAGTAGTAATGTCCGAATTTATGGGCAACTAAGGGCTTTTTAGTCTTTGTATGTATGTTTGTTCCTAAGTGGCGTTCTAGATATCAAACGCGATGGCCGATTTTGATGATTCTTACGTCAATCGATTTGTCTTAACACTGCGAGTGTCACTGGTAACATTAAAATTATATATATATATAAAGTAAAAAATGGCGGATTTTAGGGCGCCATTTTGTGGGGGAAAAAGTTTTTTTTTTCTTCCAAACCTGTCGTGTGGGATATCAACTTAAAGGGTTTTAAGAGGCGATTTCTAATGTATAACACTAATATGTTTAAATATATTAAATTCTAAAAAAATAGAACTAAAAAGATATAAATAAAAAAAATTGGAGTAGATTGGATTGGGGAAATAAAGCGCAATTTGATCGGGCGCGGGCGCCGAAAATGCGCGTCATAACCACGTCCGAGGAACGACATACCGTGTGTCCTAAATTGTGCTTTATTTCCATGCCTTATGTATAAAATTTGAATGGAATAGGAAACCGCCCGTGCCATGTCCGCGCCCGACGCCATTTCTTTGAGGCCTGCGCCTCAGAGTATTTTTGGCAGAACTTTCTCAAAAATCTTAGGTTCTATAGTCTTACAAAGTTTTCTTGGTAGGCGTTTACCTGTCAGAGATTTGTAAGTCAGAAATCTACCTGACTGCAAGGAAAGGGTTATGATATTCGCACGTTTCTTGTATGTATTTTATTTATTTATGTATTCTTTATTGTACACCAGAAAATACAGTAACAAAAGAAACTTAAAACTAAAAATATACAACGGGCGGCCTTATCGCATTCCGCGATCTCTTCCAGGCAACCTGGAATGGACAGTGATTGCCTGGACATGACATGGGGTTGTCAGGGGTGTAACAATACTAACAATGAATATAATGATACAATAATACTTAATAAAAACACAAATTAATATATATATATATATGCCATATAATAGATACATAAATACATACATATTTAGTATATAAGACGTGAAAATAAATGACGTATGACAATCATAGACAAAGTCTGTTTAAATACTAAGAGTACGATTACAGCGACAAGTAATGCTCCTTGACGAGTCTTTTAAACACAGGCAACGACTGAGCACGTTTAATTGGGTCAGGTAATGCATTCCACAGACGAGCAGCCTGGACTGTAAAAGATTTATCCATGAAAGTTGTGGAATGCATTGGCATTTTAAGTCGCAAGTTATCTGATGACCTCAGGGATTTCGTGTGGGAGTCGCAGATAAACTGGAAACGATCCTTGAGATAAAGAGGGGTGGAAGGAGTAAAGAGTACTTTAAACAAAAGTGAAAGAATATGAGTATTCCGGCGAAGGCGAATTGGCAACCACTTGAGCTTTACACGAAATTCGGAAACATGGTCATATTTGCGTAAACCGAATATGAACCTTATACAAAAATTTTGAAGCCGCTCAAGTTTATCGAGTTGTTCTTGAGTAAGGTCAAGATAGCTGGCATCAGCATAATCAAGGATGGGAAGAAGAAGAGATTGTGCAAGCGCATGTATGTTTGTATTTATATAATATTCTTTATTACCTTATATCTTTCAAACCACTAGACTAGACTAGATAGGTCTTGACCACCCAAGTGTTCTTAGATAAGTGACGTTAAAAAAATACATGCCGGATTTTGGGCGCCATATTGTGGAGGTACCAAGATTTTTTTCTCCCAAACCCATCGACTGGGGTATTTAGTGGTGATTACAAAAATATAATCCACGTATATGTTTAAAAGTAATTACAAAAAATAGGCAAACAAAAAAGTTGTAAATAAAAAAGTTATTAAAATCAAAAAACCCAACTGCATTCATAAGAAGCGAACTAAAATGAAGAAAATCATGCTGTGCAGTCGGAGGATACATTTGGTTTTGGTCAGCCAGCTCGTGGACATGTAAGTATTCTCCGACTGCACAGCATGATTTTCTTCTTGTTTACATCTTTTTAGTTCGCTTCATAAGCTGTCGGGTTTTTTGACTTTATAAAGGTTTTTTTGACATTCTCGTTTACAGTTAATTGACTACAACTTCATCCACAGCCCAGATTCGGCCACAGATAAATATTAGACCTCTCTTTCGATATTCCGTCCATACCCACGTTCCTGTGCTAGCCACATCCAGGGTTCTACTCGCGATGGCATTTACCACAATACAACTGTGAATATTTTGCTCCTCACTTACAAGACTTAGAAAGAAATCCTCACCTGATGCTGAGCAGCAGCCAGATGGTCAGATGCTGGGGTTGGCAACGGTGAAGAGAAGTCCCGAGCGTTGGCGCCGTGGTTGATGATAACACCACCGGGTAGAGCGGCCGACGCTGGTGACGGTGGCACTCCTGAGTGTTGATGATGGAGAAGTGTTCCCACCTGATGATGAGCAGCAGTCAGATGGTCAGGTGCTGGGGTTGGCGCCGGTGGGGAGAAGTCCCGAGCGTTGGCGGCGTGGTTGATTGTGATACCACCAGGCAGGGCGGCCGGAGCTGGCGACGGTGGCACTCCAGAGAGCTGGTGAAGGAGAAAAACAAATTTTAATTGTTGAAATGATAAATTGTCATTATTAGTTTTGTCATTATAAGTGAAATTTTCAGGAGGCTTGAGTTTCTCTCGCCAAAGGTCGCATCTCGCCGAAGAGGAGTTTCCATCACATAGACCCACGCATCCTAGAAAACTTTGCCGGCTTTTTAGGCGCTGGCGCTGGGGCACTGAGCTGTAATTGTGCATTGGATGGCGTGGATCGGTTTCTAGTTTCGCCCTCTCTGTGCGACTTGCTATAGTCCTGCGAATTTCTGGGGGCGCGATGCCGATAAGTGGATACAGCATTCGCACAGGCGGGGGGGTTCTCTGATGGCACTAGTCTTCAGTGCCTGTGCAGCATCTCTCCGCAGACCATGGCCCATCTCACGGAGTGCGCAGCATGCCCTGTCACCTGTACGTACGAAGACCTTATGACAGCGTCACCGAATGATGTTGCCGTGGCTGAATTCTGGGCCAAACACAATATTTTACTTTTATATTTGCCATCGACACGCTAAGCAGAAGATTATTAGTTTAACAAATCAATATTTTTTTAATCTAGTTTACATAATAGCAAGCAACAGAACAAAAAAGTCAACTCACAGCCGTAAGATGTGGCACACAATTAGTAGGAGGGACCCCAAATAAACTAAAAAACCTTTTCACAAAAAAATACAAACGACTTAAAACCAACATTACAAAGTGAAAAATAATTCAGTTTTCGGAAGTCGGTGTCAAATAACGAAGAAAATAAAACAGGAACACCGACCTCCGAAAAAGAACTTATTTTTCACTTTGTAGTGTTTTTATTTGGAAGTCGGTTGTATATTTTTGTAAAAAAAAGTGTTTTTTTTTTATGTTACCTAATAGACAAGTTCTATAGCAAGGTACCTATAATGCCAGAATGGGTTACCCGAATATCATGAAAAATTAACATAACCGGTGAAATGAGAGTGTACCAAGGTAAGGAGAGGTACACATCTACGTACACCTTTAGAGAGTACTGGCGTGATGTTGTGTTATGAAATGGTATAAACAGACATAAATGTTAATTGTTTGTTGTTGTTGTTAATGTTAATTTGTTTTTTATTGAAGAGTTCTGTTGTATATCGCCGAAGTTCTTCATCAGATCTTCACCAAATTTAAATGGGACAAATTTGGGAATATACGCTTCCAAACGAACAAATAATTTGCAAAATCTATCGACAATTGACGGGGAAATCGGTGAAAATACAAATAAAAAACAAGCATAAAGTCGAACATAGAACGTCCTCCTTTTTGGAAAATCGGTTAAAAATAAATAAACCTATAAAATTCAACTGGTGTTAAGTAACATAATCTAGGGCACCAAAACGATATTCAAATCACTGGAACTATAGTATTTTGTGAACTGTGAACGCCAAAAATAATGTACTTTATTAATTACTAGCTGTTGCCCGCGACTTCGTCCGCGTCAAACACGTAAAAAATATTTTTTTATTTTTTTAGTTGCCCGCCGGAACTATGAATTTTCTCGTGATCAAACGTAGCCTATGTTACTCGTTATTACATCAGCTATCTACTAGTGAAAGACCCGACAAAATCGGTCCAGCCGTTTCGGCGATTACCCGGCAGAAACAGATAGACAGACAAAAATCTTAAAAATTGCTTATTTGTTGTTAGTACCGTATATACTTTCACGTGCATTCAATAAAACGTTGTTTTTTCATATTACATACAGACACTTAAATTTTATTTATTTTTATTAAATATTGTTTAAATAATTCGTTGTTGTTTAAAGTAGTAATTTTTTACTAACCCTAAACTATCGGCTGTTAGTTTTTTTTTTGGATGCCAACACACGCTTATGCGTAAATAATGGTAAATTCAAATCTTGCGTAAATGTTGGTACATACGTTACTAGACCCCTAACTAACAGACAACCCACTTATTTCTTACATAAACGGATCACAGATGTGATATCGAGCAGATCCCTACAGAACGAATCCTTACATCAAAATTCAATCCCTCAACTCTGCAATTTTTACATAACTTCATACGCCTCTATATAATTTTTCATCCGGAGTTCTGAATGGCCTAATAACGGATCACTGGGTCCTTATCCGTCAATAGGGCGACTCCTCGGGTCCAATCTATGGCCTATTGTGTGCCGGGGACTGTAACAATTTTGATTTGAACGTGGATATATGGTTCGCTTCATAAAATAGTTTCATCATGGAGTACGGTATTGTGTTATTTACTTTTGTGAGTTTCACTTTTGAGGGTTTCAGTTTGAGCTGTTTGATTATGCGGATTAGATTTAAGGATCATATACCTTTAACATTTGTAATAAATGAGGCGAAACTGAAGGGATCAACTGTTGTTAAATACAATTTTTTATTCATTTTGGATGAGAGACTGAACAGACTAAGATAGAATAATCTTTAATCGAGTATCAATATTATATAAAGGGTCTTTCAACAAGGACGGGTCGATGTTAAAATTGAATAAAACAAGATGAGTGTGAGATATTAACGAAATTTATTTTTTTATATAAAAGGCCCATTTATGCCATTATGGATGGAATATGACATCGTTCAAATGTCCGCCGCGGCTTCGTATGGTGGCACGAATCCGAGAGGTCCAATTTTTAATGACTCTGGTGCATAGATCCGGCTGAGTCCGAGCGATGGCCTGCGTTATGTTGGCTTTCAGGGCTACGGTCGAATGTGGTTTATTGGCATAGACCTGCGACCGTATGGCTGTAAAAACTGTGTAAGATACGACGAACAGACGGACATTTTAGTGATAGCGATAGGGCTCCGTTTGTACCGTTCGGGTGCGTAACCTTAAAAAGTAAATTTTGGAAAACGGTGGGGATAATAGACTGTCACGTTCTTTTACCAAAGGCTCAAGAGTTACGTGCTTACGGTAGTTATAATTATACTGCCCACTATTCGTTACATAAAATATTGGATCAGACCAAATTGACGCATTTTCGCTTCTTCTGTTTTAATGTATGGATTTAGGTTACATTTAGCCCAACACCAATATGCCATTAATCAAGCAACACTAGTAAATACGTACAACATATGTGAGTGTTAATAAACGTATTCCGGCTATTTTCCTGGTTATTTAGTCTTATTGAATTGAGAATTAGTTTGTGCCCAGTAACGGTTCAGATTAAGAAAATTAAATAAAAAAATAATTAAAGCATAACAATCAATCAATCTGCCTAGCCTTTTCCCAACTATATTGGGGTCGGCTTCCAGTCTTACCGGATTCAGCTGAGTACCAGTGTTTTATATGGAGCGACTGCCTATCTGACCTCCACAACCCAGTAACTGGGTAACACGATACCTCTTGGCAAGACTAGTGTCAGATCTCAAGCTTCTGACTACTCGTAACTACTGTCAAAGATCTTCAAATGACAACCGGGACCAACGGCTTAGCGTGCTTTCCGAGGCATGGAGGAAACTCGGTATTTTGAAATGGTCACCCATCCACGGACCGACCTCGTCAAGTGTTGCTTAACCTTGATAATCAACCAGTGCTGCTGTTATTATTTAGCCACGACCTCCTCAATTAAAGCATAATATGGTAATAAAATATATTTCATTTAGTTTGATTTCATTTGAAAGGTAATTTAGAAAACCGCGGTTAAAAAAACTAAGGGTCGATTTCTTAATTTAGTATTTGGAGTTAATAACGCATCAAACAATATTTTATTGCAAATTTTTTTTAGGTTTTCAGACTAAAGAAAAGTTTAACAAACTCTTAACTTCAAATACATCAATACTTTAGGAACTGGCTTGATTTCATGAAGATTCTAATTGTGTGGTAACTTTCAAACACCAAAAAACACAGGTCCCTATCGACCAACAGAACTTATAGCAACTTTCATCATATTCACTATCTATTTGTGTAATGTACACTGTCACTCTGGGATGACTCAGGAGTAGTGAGGTGACGCTGTGTTGTCTGTGAGGACAGGAGGATCTCTACTCATACTCACTCTCTGTTTATGTGTAGTATCTCTGAGAGGGAGGGCCTCCTCGCTGCCACTCCGAGAGGACTCTGGAGGAGTTAGGCGTCGCTGTTCCGTCTGTGAGGACAGGATCTGCATCTCCAGCATCTGTTCCTGTCTGATGTCGTCGTTGTAGTCCTGGAAAGAAAATTGAGGGTTAGAAGTGATTTTATCAGATTTCAAAATAAAATGTTATAAGGGCTGGTGAACCACCTGAAAAGGGAAAGCTATAAATTTCGATAGGCTTGCGATTTTTAAGGTTCCGCACCCAAATGGTAAAAACGGAACCCTATTACTAAGACTCCACGGTCCGTCTGTCTCTGTCTGTCTGTCTGCCACTAGGCTGTATCTCATGAATCGTTATAGCTAGACAGTTGAAATATTCACAGATTATGTATTTCTGTTGCCGCTACAACAACAAGTACTAAAAATGGAATAAAATAAAGCCGCTATAACAACAAATACTAAAAACGGAATAAAATAAATATTTAAGTGGGGCTCCTATACAACAAACGTGATATTTTTGCCGTTTTTCGCGAGTCCAACTCGCACTTGGCCGGTTTTTACTATTTTATCGATAATAAGCGAGGATGTGGTCGAGGATGGAGCATCCTTGCCTAGAAATAATCTACAAAATGTTGACTGAAAGTCCATGTCCCATGTAAATTATATCTATTAGGAAATACAGTCCGACCGGAATAAATCGAGAATTCCTATACTTACACACAATGGCTTACAAACAAACCGGCCAAGTGCGAGTCGGACTCGCGCGCGAAGGGTTCCGTACCATTATCGCTTAAAACGGAAAAAAACACGTTTGTTGTATGGGAGCCCCCCTTAAATATTTATTTTATTTTTAGTATTTGTTGTTATAGCGGCAACAGAAATACATCATCTGTGAAAATTTCAACTGCCTAGCTATCACGGTTCATGAGATACAGCCTGGTGACAGACAGACGGACCGCGGAGTCTTAGTAATAGGGTCCCGTTTTTACCCTTTGGGTACGGAACCCTAAAAATGGTGGTTGGAAATATATTAACAAACGTACATACGATGTTTAAGCGACTAAATTTCCGAGGTCATTTTAGAAAACACGTTCAACCGTTCGTGAAATCATAAATTATTTGAAATTTCTGCGTTCATTGGCAACACAGATACCATTTAGTGCGGTCCAAAGAAAATGTATCGACCATTAAAAAAAATGTTCGAAACAAAAAAAAGCACAAAAAGCAATTGTCTCCGCACCAGACAAAGTTCCTTTTACCAGCTATCTTACTAACATAAAATGAAAACATTAGCCTGCCAACCGGACAACGCTATTCCGTCAGAAACCTACTAATATAAATGTGAAAGTCTGTTTGTCTGGATATTTGTTAATGAAGGCTGAACGGATCTAGATGACACATAGCACACGGGTAAACCATGTCCCAAAACATAGCGCATTATTTTACCATATCATTATGTAAGAAAAAAAAAAACAAATAATTACATTGAGGTAATGGGCCGTAATCCACCACGCGGGCTCAGTGCGGTTTGGTGGATGTCACATGTCTTCGAATGTTTGATTCAAGATATGCCTGATAGCGAGAGATAGAGATAGAGAGATAGCTTCCTCAAGATGTTTTCCTTCACCGTTTTTGAGAGCAGTGGTGATGAAATAATTTACACAAAGTAAAGCGCCTGTCTAGGCTCGAACCCACGACCTACAACTTGTAACCGACTTACAAGTTGTAGGTCGTGGGTTCGAGCCTATACCACTGGGCAACCACTGCTCCTCTCCGATGTATAGGCTGGCCCTTTTTTAAAGGCCTCTTTCTTATTCTTAAAGAGTAGACTTTTTAAGGTCAATTTATAACAAAATTAGAAA
The DNA here is from genome assembly GCA_945859665.1 of Anorthoa munda. Taxonomy (NCBI): domain Eukaryota; kingdom Metazoa; phylum Arthropoda; class Insecta; order Lepidoptera; family Noctuidae; genus Anorthoa; species Anorthoa munda. Next base: position 10,227,898 of record OX243894.1, read on the forward strand.
CAACAGGCATTCTGATTTAGGGTATTCATTGTATGGGTGCGATTACGATAGTTAATTTAAATCTCAGTAGTTCCCTGGGAATCATTTATGACATTCACGAGGGCGAAGCCACAAGCAGAAGTTAGTACAATCATAAACAAAAGTCTCTTTCATTTTCAGCTATTTACACAACAACACTGTAATATATTCTCTCTTAATCGTTTCTGTCCAGACTTTTTGGTTGTTACGAATATTCAACAAACATAGCTGTCACCCGATAAGGAATACTTGGAATTATTTATTGTCTTTACTTCTAAAATAATACAAAAAGAAAACTACGAAAAATTGGGTTACTTAGTGTCCCTGGTTAAGGTACTAAATACATATTGGATTTGTCGAAGGTATGTTGCATGTTTGCGACTTACAATAAGAATTAAGTAAATAGTTAATTTTATGGCTTACACTATTTTATTTATTTATTTACTGTCACTGTCTGTCTGACGCCGTCTGCAATATTGAAGTACATTTAACAGCGTATCAGAATATTACCAACTTAAAATGTAAATATTGTGTTCAAATTTTAAATTAAATGTGAAAAATTTAAATTAAGGTGTTTGTTTGGCATTTTAGTTTACTTTAACCATCTCGCAAACATATAGCAACTAACGTTTAGGTATGGCCTACAATATATGTTTGAGCTATATATTTGCGAGATGGTTTATAGTCACGAACAAGCTAAACTAATGAACTAAGTTCATTCATTTACTGTTACCTATTTGATAGAAATGCTAGGTTCATAACAAAATGATTGTAGCATTCATATTGAGTTCTTTAGACGATGAATTTTCACTAGTGCTTTTTACTTTTCGGTTTTTTTTTTAATTTTTAATTCCAACGTCAGCCCGACGCATAGAGTTTTTATTATTTGAGAAAAGTTTTAAAAATTAGTTAAGTACGGATTATCATTCATATAAAAGGTAAAATAAAACTAATACTTCTAGTAATACTCTAGATTTAGATTTTTATCAATAAATTAATCATTTTAAATATTCATTAAATATGTTTGGCAGTACGTATATTTTACTCGTGCCTTTTTGCGTTACGACGTGACAGCTATTTGCACATGCGCAGTAGTTTTATTAATCTGTGGTTATGCTGACCGCGCTTGAATAAGCCCGCCATTTTATTAATTTTTGCTTGGTTCAGATATTTTTTTTTTTTCCTCGCACAATGCATAGTAAAATGTTGTATGATACACGTACGTAAGATGATTCCCGACTCGTGTCGATTTATCCACTCACTCGCTTTGCTCGCTTGTGAATAAAAATGACACTCATCGGAAATCACCTATCTGCCGCACTTGTAGCATAAATAACTATTATGACACTTTGTCTCTTGATAAAGTAATTTTAATTGAAGTACCTCTATTTGTTTTTCTCTTTAATAAATTACAACCGACCACGTTTAGGACCAGATATGACCGGGTCTGCCATGGGTCAATCTTTATTTTTAACGTTATTAATACTTATCTAAGCAAATAATATAATATAATTCTACGACTTGTTAGGTAACCCATAGGTAATATTGAAATTAATTTATTAAAACTATTACCTCTTCCAAAAGAGAACCACTAAGCAAAGTTTCAATATCCTCCATCTATGTTGAACCTATTAAAATTTATTAATGTAATTTCACTATGATCTATATTTTACGACACACTGACGTTGGAGGATTTTATGGCATTTCCATAGCGTTTGATGGTGCCATCAACGACTTTAATGTTAAATTGATTTAAAACTTTATATCTTGAGACTAGCTCACACCACTGGCTTTGCTTGAGAGTTGTCGTAAAATTCCTATTTCCCTTGGCTATTTATTTTCCACAGGTGGTTGTTAATGCCCCTTACTGCAAAGCTGATGTGACTCGTCTTTTATGGGTACTTTAGTTGCCATGGTAGAAATTATCGTACCCACATAATATTACAGGTGAAACCAAAATGTTTCATTTTTTTTTTCTTTTTGACAGCCGATCATAGATTTTGGTGTCTGCGCGATCTGTCGTTTATTTTTCGACGAATTATGGTTTCGACAAATGATCATTGAGCATCACTGACATCGTCGGTGTACATGTTTTATTTATGTTTTTTGTTTTATACTTACACGTAATTATACATACTTTGACTTACCTTCTGTGTTTATTATGTTATTCAATTTTATTTTTTAAGTATATGTCCGTGTACCGCTTCTGTGTATGTGTCCGTGGGTCTTGCGCAACTCTTTGAACTCACACAATGAGGATGAACTAATTAATGCCAGTTTAAACTTGGAACGTTGACTAAGTTACATAAATATAGCAGATAAACGTTGATATAACGCGCACGGAAGCAAAGTGTGAATTCAAATCATTTTCAATGCCGTAAAAGTGCGATAAAATATAAAATCAGTTTTCGCAGCCCCTTTTTTCGAAATAAAGGAGGTTAAAACATTAAAAAAAAAAACAAATAAAGCAGTACTCGGTAAATCCCGTACCTATCTTAATGTACGATATTTATAATATTCACAGTATTAAAAAAAAAAAAGAGCTAAAAGCCAAACGCTACCTAACGTGGACAAAGTACATTGGCGCAGCCGCGGGGCACACTATGTAATTGTTTTAGAATTAAGTTCGCTTTTACTTGTACCTACATTGTGTACACACAATGTAGGGAAAAGAGAAACTAACTAATAGGAAGAAAACTATGAAATTTGACATATCGGAGAACTCACGCCATTTTTTAATTTTTTTCTTTGTGGCGTCTCTCAGTTCAACCAAAGTGGCTGTCGTCTGCTTAACCGGGCTTCCCTGTGGAGACTGAGCTATATAGCTTCCAGCCAGGCACGAATTTATAAACCTAAGCGACAACGCTGAGGGCTACCCCCTAGGGGGTCGAACCTCGGCTCAGGGCGTCGCTGGGGGACAGCTAAGGCTGGATCTTATTAAAGTGATTCTACCATCCGTTCGGAATAAGCCTACGTGGAGAAGAACGGACAAGAGCCACACCAGTGCCTCTGGCGGCGAATTCATACGCGTTGGCACCCATTAGCGTGCTGGGTAATTCTTTAGATAGAAGTCTAACTCGTCACGCCATTCTTTCTGGGCCTACCGCATCGCCGGTTCCTGTTATTTGGATACCAATCAGTGGCTACTTTTGCCCAAATCTGATGCAAAATGAGGCAGATGTGGCCACCCCAGATCCATTTTAGCTTGTCGGCTGTGTTGCCCACGTCTGCTATTTGCGTTTTAAAATAAGCTGCGTAAGTATTATTATCATTGTTTCAGCAACATTGTTTTTGTGTTGGGGACTATACTAATTGGATACAATTTCTTTTCCAGGAATATTCGATGTTGTTGCGCTGTTGTTTTTCAACATTGTTTCCGATTTTTTTTTTTCTTAACTAGTGTTATCCCCACCAACGATATTGGTGCCTTATGTGCTTAACCTCTGTCATTCCGGTCAATCTTTTATGCCTCTCGTACTTTCATTCCTCATACTAACTCTTTCTTGCATTCATCATCTTGCATTCTGTGGGTAAAAGTCCCACTTTTATTAATCTGATCTAAGGGCATAATTTATTTCTTATAAAAATAGGTAAAATAGAAGTGTGCAGAGGTGCTATTAACGATGTGCAAAAGGTGCTATCAATACAATTTGAGCAAAAGGTGCTATTTATTTCAGTTTGAGCAAACAGTGATGTTTATCACAGGTATACAGTGAGCGCTTTATCACAGAAATATGTATACAATATCATATTATTATTAGGGATAAAAACACAAGCACAGTTATCAAAATTATCACAGTTATATTACACAGTTTATAAACTTAGGTACTAACACGAAGTACTGCCGGCTACACGTGCCTGTGCTGCATTCCGTGCTTACATTTAAATATCATACAAAATACTAATGAAGCACGGTGCGCTTCAGGTTTTATTCCTATGTATAACCGCAGTGGCTACTCTAATGCAGTACTCCAGAAACTTTTTCCTTGTCTTTTTGTCCATGAGCCCATGCAGGCTCTCCCTCTTTATTTTCCTGTCCAGCTCACATTCAAGTTGGTAGCGCTCCCTGATAAATAACGGGCATTCTACAAGTATGTGCTGGACAGTCTCTGCCACGCCTGGATCGCAGACGCACGATGGGCTATCCTTACACTTGAAGCGATTCAAGTATTCAGAGAACCCACCGTGCCCCGTCAAAACTTGCGTGAGGACGCCTTCGGGCCGCACCTGTTGTACGATACGGAAAGCCGCTATTGCATCCGTAAGAAACATTTTCGTCACCGAAGCAGTCTCGCCCGACACATATCTTCGATTCCATTCATCAAGCGATTCCAAACGGATCTGTCGCTTGATAAATGAAACCGGACACTGGTCGTAGTCCGGCTTCCTCCGTGACGACAATGCTGCTTCCTTAGCCAACTCGTCCGCTCGCTCATTCTCCGGCAGGCCCGCGTGGGCCTTGATCCAGAACAAAGTCACAGCTTTGTTCTGGCACAGGGCGTGAGCCAGGTTTGCGCGCTCGCGATCTGCCAGGGGATGGAGTGAGCCATGGTTTGCAAGCGTCTGCAATGCGGACATTGAGTCGCTGTACAAACCATAGCTCGCCTCTTGCCGCGCGAGGATCACTTCTGTCGCCTTACAAATGGCCAGGAGTTCCGCCTGGCATTGTTTTCAATTAATACTTGACTGTTAGAGTTGCAGCTTAATCAATCGGTTTATTCTGTAAACAACTCACAGTGAAATATTAGTAAAGTAAAGTAAAGTAAAGTAAAGTAAACGTTTATTTGCATAGATTGTAGGTACATTAAATAAGATGTGACAATCAAAACATGGGTGATCCTTGTACAATCTACCATATATTAGGCATGCAAACATTATTTAATTAGATGCAATGATATTATAAGGTGCATTCACATAACAATATATTAATTTAAATGTCTAAGTTCAATATAATAGGAATAGAATTAATGAATTGTTACAATGTCATAATTAGGTAAGAATGTCAATTATATAATAGCAAGTTATTGAGTACAAAATAATATGTCAGTGTCATTTAAAAATTCATTTACAGAATAGTAGCATTTTGCAATTAATAATTCTGTCAGTTTATTTTTAAAGTTTCTTATTGTGTCATTTTTAATTGTGTTAGGTATTTTATTATATATTATTGGGCCCATACTAATAACACTCTTTTTCTGTAAAGCAGTATTACAACTCTCAACATGTAGTAAATATTTATACTGACTTCTTAAAGGCCTCTTTCTATCTTTTGACACTGCACTGAAAAGTTTAATGTTACATTTAACGAAAATAGCGACCTCTAAAATGTACATAGCCGGGAAAGTTAATAGTTTGAGGGACTTAAACACAGGAACGCAACTATCCGTCACTTTCATATTATGCATTGCCCTTAAGCATCGCTTTTGGGCCTTGAACACCTGTTCTCGTAGAGTACAGTTTCCCCAAAAGATTATCCCGTATCTTAAAGTGGACGCGACTATACCATGGTATGCAACCACAGTTGTGGCGATGTTGACCTTTTTTGCCAGATTGTATAAAACATACGCGGATATGCTCAATTTTTTACAAACCTCTTCTGCTTGAGGTTTCCAAGTCAATTGACTGTCTATCTGTATACCTAAAAATTTTGCAACTTGTACCTGGTCTATAATACAGTCATTAAATTCTATCGTTATCTTGGGTACTGATGTGCGTTGATAAAAATGCATAACGTTAGTTTTTTTCAGGTTAATTACTAAGCTATTTCCGTCAAGCCAATTTACAATGTCCCTAAGGGTATTATTTATGTCCTGTTCATATTGATTGTAGTCTATACATTTGACAAGTGCGGTGCTGTCGTCAGCGAATAAGACCATTGGGTGTTCAATGTGGTGTGGTAAGTCATTTATGTATAGCAAGAATAAAAGTGAGCTATGAACTCCGCCCTGAGGCACACCATGTCTGATAACTCTTGATTTGGATATGTATTTCTTCTCACACCTAGTGGTTGTGCAGATTTTAGATATTTCCGTATGTTGTTTACGGTCACTTAAGTACGATTTAATAAGACTGAGTATGTTCCCTCTTATTCCATACCTGTTAAGCTTATCAATCAGGGTTGCATGATGGACACAATCGAAAGCCTTTGTCATGTCTGTAAGGATTGCGTAAATTGGTACTTTTTTATCAACCTGTCCCATTACTATACTAAGTAAGTCGTAAATAGCAATATTTATACCTTTGTTCTTCCTAAATCCTTTCTGCTCATCACATAAAATATTATATTTACTTAAAAAGTTATTAATTGCCTCATAAATTATCTTTTCGATGACTTTCGAAAATATAGGAATTAGGGCAATGGGTCTGTAGTTTATTAAACTTTCTTTATCGTGTTTTTTGTAGAGTGGTTTTACGATAACTGTTTTAAGACCATTTGGGAATACTCCAGAGCTAATGCAAAGATTTATAATATGACATAAGTGTGAGGCGATATTATTCGATACGAATTTTACTACCCTTGTCGCTATGCCATCATATCCAACGCTATTTGTATTTTTTAATGATTGTATCATTCTTATTACATCTTGAGGTATCACTGGAGACATAAACATTGAATGTGTGTTGCTAATTAAACCCGTAGTTACATATTTTGATGAAGTATTAGATTGTACCTGATCAATGAAGAAATTGTTAAATGCATTAGCAATATCTTCTGGGTTACTAATTACGGTGTCTTGGGTTTTGATTTTGCATATTGGCTCGACATTGCGTGTATTTTTATTTATAATACTCCACGAGGCTTTTGATTTATTACTAGAGGTGTTTATAAAATGATTATTTTGTGCTCTTTGAGTTAATTTTATTATTTTTCTGAATTTTAGAGAGTAATTTTTGAACTTCTTTTTATTTTCCTCTGAAGAGTCACGTTTGCATTTCCATAACAGATGTCTCTGTCTTTTACTGCATACTCGTATACCACGTGATACCCATTTAATAGTTTGCTTTGGTTTGATAGTGACTAACTTGTATGGAAAACATAGATTGTATAGCATACGGAATTAGGTGCAAGGACATTGAAGTGAACTGTCATCCCTTGATTGGACGAATTGACCACACCACACACCACTCACACCACCCACCACCACCTAACCACCTACCCACACTCACCACACACTACACCTTCACCTAATTTTTACAATGAGAGTTTTACAGAATCTTCCTCCTCACGTCGTCGTGTTCCTCATTATTGAGGGCTGTGACGGGTGATCAGCTTTTCTCTTATAATATTGCTTCATCTGTGTCTTTCCTTGGCGTATCGTACATGTTGGTGTTGAGCGTTGAACGAATTTGGTCAGACCACCTGATCGGGCTGCGACCCTGCCATCGACCTTGCCAGTTATCATCAACTGCTCGAGGTTATGACCTTCTTTTCGGGCAATGTGACCAAAAAATTCCTGGTCTCAACGCAGGCAGGTGGTGGCAAGTCTGACTTTGATGTTCAGTTGAAGAAGGATGGACTCGTTTGTGCGGAATGCAGTCCACGGAATTAGAAGCACCCTTCGCAAACACCACATCTCGAAAGCGTCAATACGATCACGGTCGGCCTTCCTTAGCGTCCATATTGCCGAGCCGTAGTTAAAGATGGAGAACACTAAGGAGTTCACCAGTTGCATCTTCGTCTTCCTACCAATGGACAGCTGGGACCAACACGACAATGATCCTTTCCGAGGTCTCGGTGTGAAATGGATAGTCCCGTCCAGGAACTAACTTCGGATACCTGGACCAAGAGTTTAAAACGTAAACATCATGTGGATACCTCTTTCTAATTAATATTTGTTCTTAGAAGAGAGAGAAACACGAAATAACCATTAGATACATAAGGTGAGCCGAAATCCAAGTCCGTAAGAAAAGATAATATTTCCATCCGCTGACATTGAAAAATTAAACAAACAACGTACGGAGATAAAGGAACAAAAAAACCTTTACAATATTCCAATTTCGACAGCCATATTTCTACCCCTGCGTACCAATACGCACTACCTACATAAAAGATCACGCTACCAATGTTTTTGGCACATACAGAGGGGCAAACGTCTTTGAGATATTAACTCCTGAATTTTAATACGCCGCGTACCGTGCGTGCGTATTGTATATTTAATACTAGTGTGACAGCCCGCGCTGTCTGCGTATTTTCTTTCTTACACATTAGTGTCAGTTTTTTTTTGGAATTTTATGTTTGGATTTAAAAGACAAACGAAAGAAAGCAATAAAGAAATGAGAAGATAGTGGGGTGGTTAGTAGGGATATATATTATCATGGACCAAGTGGTTAATCAGGGCACTATGTATAATGCCCAGGCATTATGAATATAGTCAAGTCAAATCAGACAATGTAATGAATACTGATTTAAACTTCCATTGTATGGTCATTATGAATATTGCTACGTAACGGTTGGGCAATTCGATAATTATGGTCAATGAATTAGTCCAAGAGCGAGCGAAGCGAGCTCGGGAGCTTAGGGCACCCCGACACGGATAGGTTAGTTTCGAATGTTAGGTTACTTTAGACCCTGAAGACTGAAAAAGCGGGGCTCCGTCGACTTTGTTGCTTAAATAGTAATCGTACTTATCTATTCTATGTTAAAACCAATGTCAACATTAAATTATGGATGGGTTTAATTACTTCAATTTAATTTTATTACTTCCGGTCAATTTAATTACTTCAATGGTTTTATCATATTGCCTACTCTTATTGGGAAGTTTTCAAATTGCCTGGGCATTATGAATAATGCCGTATTAATTACTTGGTTCATAACATAATGTACCAAATACTTATAATATGGGTTGCACGAGATATTAAATTAAACTGTACCAAATAGGCGAAACCTTAACCGGTTGAATGCCGTAATTACCGAAACAATTAAAAACCACCGTATTTATTTCTACCATGAGGGAAACCAGGCTAAAATTCTCAGCATACTTCAAGACAATACAATATAATAACGTCTGCGTTTTTGAAAGTCCTCCAATATATATAGGTATTTGACTTGAAGACTAAATCTTGACTTGGTTGATTGATTTAAGAACTAATAACACTATCGTTAAGGGTTTAGTTATCAAAATCTACTACCATTGTTCTTGTTCTTGTACTTACGTTTCTTTCTTTCCTTCCCTTTCTTTCTTTTCTTTCTTTTCTTTCTTTTCTTTCTTTACTTTCTTTTCTTTCTTTACTTTTCTTTCTTTTCTTTCCTTTCTTTCCTTTCTTTCTTTTCTTTCTTTTCTTTTCTTTCTTTTCTTTCATTCTTTTCTTTCTTTTCTTTCTTTCCTTTCTTTTCTTTCTTTCCTTTCTTTTCTTTCTTTCCTTTCTTTTCTTTCTTTTGTTTCTTTTCTTTCTTTTGTTTCTTTTCTTTCTTTTCTTTCTTTTCTTTCTTTTCTTTCTTTTCTTTCTTTTCTGTCTTTTCTTTCTTTTCTTTCTTTTCTTTCTTTTCTTTCTTTTCTTTCTTTTCTTTCTTTTCTTTCTTTTCTTTCTTTTCTTTCTTTTCTTTCTTTTCTTTCTAAGGCATGACAAAGTTTGCCTTTTTACCGCGATATATGCTACAATTGTCGGGTAAGATAAGATACGAAAATTAACCTAAGTAAATAAATAAATTTTCACATCTGCCAAAAACACGGCACAATGCTGAGTGTTAGATTTCGACAGACTAAAGTGAAGTTAACGGTACTAATAATACCACAAAGCTTGTAGACGCCCCGGGTGGCTAGAGCCGGTTATGACAACGATTCCAAACCGTGTGTGTGAGTGAGTGTCAACGTCTACCTTGGAAACTACAAGGCCGCTATAGTTCTGACTTTGCATGTGAAAGCCGTAACTTGTGCTCGGCGCAAATAACGCAGGCACATAAATATTGTAACAGCTAGCCTATTCGTCGTAATAGATGGAACAGTGGCTAAGACCTCGCCTCTGGAGGTCATGAGTTCAAAGCCGCGGAAGTACTAATATGACTTATTCAATTCATATTATGTTTTATATGTTTAACTTGGACATAGCTGACGGGAAGGATCTAAAGGAAACCTAGAATATAGTTAATATGTTTGAAATTGCCAACCCGCATTGAGCAAGCGTGGTCATTAACAGGGATGGGCAAGTGAAAAAAATATATCGATATTTATCGTATCGATATTTTTAAACAGTACCGATAATTATCGAGTGAAAAATATCGATATATCGTTAGATTTCGTTTTTTTGTTATTAATGCTCGAGCGATAGAGTTAACGATGCGCGAGGAGCATGCAAGGAGTATCTAGTATAGTTGTTCTATCTCACGATGACATGTTACGTGACTTTTATGACGTCGAAATAAGATTCATTTTGTTACGATTCACACGTCATCGTGAGATAGAACAACTGTAACATTAAACACGAAACCAGAGATACGTAAAAAAAAAATATACAAATACGATATTCTTAAATAAATATCAAATATCGGTATATCGCGATTAAAAATATTGATGATACATATCGATAATTGTGTGGAAAAATATCGATATTTTGTGTCTTCTCTGTGTGTAAAGAGACCATTGCCTTGTGGTGGGTAATGTGGGCTGGAATTATTATTTAGTCCAGTTAATAGTCACAGTTTGTTTATTAATACTTCTTTCACTTACCGGTACTAAGAATCTTCTCAACTCAGCCAGTGCATACGCAATCCTGGCGTGCGCTTCAGCCGGTGTGGCGAACGCGCTAATCTCGACGTGAAGCTCATCTGACAGGTGTGCGAACTTCGGGTCCCCTGATACGCGCAGTTCTTCCTCCTGGGGGAAAGGGATTGTGTTATCTCGATTGTGTTGGTTAAATAATCACGGTATTTGGTGTAAGAAATAGGTGTGATTTAAGGTAAATTATTAGAAATTTCTCCCGTCTTGGCCGTTTACAATGTATTTATTTATAAGGACTTCAAAAAATAATAACAACTGACATAGTAGAGCTAAGGTAAGAGAAGATTTTAATTAACAAAGTGGTATCAGTACATTTAATTATTGAGACCTTTTTTTTTTTTGGCTTGGAAATCATCCAATGACTTCTGGGGCGTGAAGGGCGTGTCAGACTTTTACTGACTAAAACCCACCCGTGTTCCTTCAGTTACTTGTGCCAGGGCCGCGGTAACTCTCTTTCAAATTTATCCGCGACCCAGACAGGCATCGGCCCTATCGGACCCCGTCACTTGGCTGACATCTCTTTCAGGCGCGCGTGGAACACTACGCGCCGTAAACACGGGCTTGGTCCTTATCGGACGGCGAGCTACCCATTACTTTCCGTCTGCAAGCCCGCTCCTACGGTGGCCGGGAATCGGATTGCGACTCCCGACGCCCGGGGCGTCTCCTGCGGTGGTTAGGGGCGTGAGGGCGTCTCCTTTGCGTCTCCCTCACGCGTTCCGCCTCCTCCTTTGCGAGCATTACTGCTTCGCAGAAGGAGGAGACAGTAATTATTGAGTCCTGGATTACCATTTAACCATTGGTAGACACAGAAATTTGAGTAGGTATGGCTGAGACGAGTGCAGTAGTGGCCTAATGATATCGGCCGCGATTTATAAGTTGTAGGTCGAACCAAGGCAGGCGCTTTACTTTGTGTAAATTATTTGAAAACATCGTGAGGAAACCGGCATGTCTGAGAAACAAAAATTCGAATACATGTGACATCCACCAACCCGCATTGGGCCTGCGTGGTGGATTACGGCCCATTCCCTCTCACAGAGAGGTGGCCTGTGTCCCAGCAGACGGCATTCAAAAGAATGATGATGTTGGCTAAAACAATGGTATGAGATACCAGTTAATAGCGTTGTATTTTCCTACCTTCTGTCGATCCTTCATAGATCCCCTTCCTAACACTGCCATCTTGCACATGGTGTCTTCTTGTAACCTCTTCAACGAGTTGCCTTTGGGTCCCAGCAGCTTGCCCACGAAGTTGAACTGCAACAAAGATCATTTGAAATTAGTTTGTTTTCATCAATAATTGAAACACCTCGAAGCCTGGACGTGATCACGTGACCAGAAGGCTGGGCTTATCCTTGGCCAGAGAATCAGTATTGCCATCCAACGTGGCAATGCTGCCAGCGTTTTGGGCATTTTTCACGTTGACAGCGATGTGGACAAATTTTTTGACGCCCTATGACCTCTGCCCTTTTATACGCGTTCGTAGTTTTATTTTATTTATATTTAAGTGTATAATATAGTTGGTTATTAAGTATTTAGTAATTAAGTATTTTATACTATGTAAATTTTAATTGAGCTAATAAAATAAAGGTTGTAAAATTATTGTTATCTAACCAGCCTGGAATGGTTTATGGCAACATACTTGCCCCGGATTACATAGAACTTAAATATAAGGGGCAAAATATTAGTTTATTATAAGGTTCTCTTCTGCCTATCTCTTTGGGGAAAACAGGCGTAATGCTTTGTTAGTTAGTGAATTCAGGCAGGAAAAAAACCCCCAAATAAAATCCAGTTGCCGAAAAATATAAAATTTTCAATCATCATCATTATTTCAGCCAAAAGACGTCCACTGCTGGACATAGGCCTCCCCCAGGCGTCGCCACATTGACCGATCTCGTGCGTCTCGCAACCAGCGCCTTCCCGCAACCTTAACCAGGTCATCGGTCCACCTAGTGGGAGGCCTTCCAACATATCGTCTTCCGGTTCGCGGCTAAATTTTCAATATTGAGAATAATTCCTTAATCATTGCAGCCTCTAAAGAAATCTAGAAGAATCTTGTTTGTTTGCTTATTACGCAATCACAATAATAATAAAATTTCGAATAGGTACACGTTGTCAGAGATACCGAAACGAAAATAGGGTACCTTTCAGCCAGAAAAAAGTACCTACTAAAGGAAAACAAAAATGCGAGTGAAGCCGAGAGCAAAAACTAGTACATATTGGTAAAGTATACAAAATTCACAAGGTTTACATCATCGTTTTAGGAACGAAACTAATAAAACATGCTACGCTTATTAACAATATTAATTTTATTCTTCTTTCAAAATTATTCTCTCTTGCTGCTAGTTCAAACAGCTTTTGCCACTTCTTTTATTCTTTAGCTTTTTTTACAAACTTAGAATTATCAAAAACACGGGCAGCGTCTCTGTATTAACATTCCTTGAAATAATAACTGGAACTTTCCCAGTCTGTTTTGTTTAACTCTGACATTCATACTTTTAGTTCTACAGTGATATCTTTAAAACTTTACTGAGAATCTTCAATTATAGTTGTTAATGTATTTTCTACGTTCAAGATTCTAATATGTATTTCTGAAGGTTCTGCTTCGTATATACTTCGGTATTTTATTTTCGTAACCTAACAGTGAGGCACCCTTATGATGGGTACGTACCCTTACGATAGGCTCGCGTTTGACCACGATCTCGCCTGATGGTAAGCGATGATGTGGTCGACGGTGAAGCACGCTTGCCTAGAAGTAACCTATTCACTCTTGACTTAAAGACCCCAAGGTTGTAGCTATCAGGAAACAAAGACTCCGGCAGGGAATTCCACTCCTTAGCTGTGCGTACAATGAAAGTATTCGCAAAACGCTTTGTACGTATGGGTGGGATGTACACCATGTACCGGTGGCGCATTGCCGTACGTCTTGTTGTCCGGTGATGGAAAGGGCTAAGCGGAATCAAATTGTGCAGTTCCATCGCACACTCCCCGAAATGTAACCGATAAAAAACCGACAGACTGGCCACTTGGCGTCGATGTTCAAGGCTCTGGAGCTTTGAGGCAACTAGTGCATCGTCGCCGATAAGCCTCTTGGCCCGTTTGTCAATCGACTCAAGTGCATCAAGTTGATATTTGGCAGATCCATCCCAGAGGTGAGAGCAGTACTCCATGCATGACCGAACTTGCGCTTTATATAATATTTTTTTAAATATCGTTGTATTGTATTGTGCATTTCTGATTCGTAATTATGCAATCAATAATGTTAATACTAACCTAATAATCTATGTCCTATAATGTATAAATGTATGTACCTATACTTGCACGCTACATTTGGCAGAATGTGATGATATCATTTACTAATCTTAAGACCATATTCTGACAAATAAATGATTATGATCCGAAAGCCCGACTTTACCCACTACTAGTAAGGGGAAAAGAAAAAGGTATATGAATCCCTTTTTCTGTTTTCCTCCTCGTTCCTACGCTAGCCTCATCTATGTTCTCATCTGGATCAGTTCCCTCTTACTAATTACCTATTACAATTGAATTTTCTTTTTTACTACGAACATTAGTTTTTTAAAGTTTCTTTGTAAAACTATGGATTTTAACGAAGTTACAAATAAAAAGTTTATTTTTATTTTTTATTACTCCAACAAGTATGTACACAAGTGCATAAACAAAAGCTTGTGAGCCAATTAAAAGTATGTTACAAATCCAGAAGTGCGTATACTCGAAGTATATTCAAATTACGTGAAAAAATAATTTATCAACATTTTAATTTTTTTAAATAGCTTTTTTCGTATTCTTCTCAGCAAACCCTTCCATTTGATACCCATATCATGGCAGTGCACAAAAAATAACTAGTCCATCACCTTGGGCCGTCCGCCATATTGAATTTAGAATGACGTCACTTATCTAACCATGCATTGTCATTCAAACTAAACGTGTATGCAAAATTTCATCTTAATCGGTGATACCTGCTTAAAAATTCAGTTGCAAGATTTGCCCCGATTGGTTTGACTTACATACATACAAAAATACATACATACATTTCAAGTTAATTAAAAGCTTGTGATAACTAATAAGACACGACATTAATACACACCATACAAAGACAAAATAAATAATCAAACTGTAAGAATAGCTAATAATGACTTGGTCAACATCTTACCACCAGTTTTTAATAACCTACATTTTTATATGCACCTAACATCGTCTGTTTTCTCGAATATTCCACGGCCAACTGCGGATATTTGTCAGTATCACCCCGGGAATACTTGTCTGGTTATTTCTTCTCTTTGCTTAAACTCAGCGGTGACCAACCAGCGTGAGATTTTTGACTGTTAGCACAATGAATTGCAAACACTCTCGAGAATAGTTCGGAACAGAGACATGGTTGGACAGATGTTTAGAATATAGTTTTATAGGACAACATATTTTTTGAGTATTGACAGTTTTATTTACAAACTTGTGTAAAATGTGCAAAGAACAAAACGACAATAAATAAAAACACTCGTAAGACCAGTGCCCAATTAAAAACTATTTATTTCTTTGATAACTTAAAGTGACTAATAATGATATTGGTAAAGTCACCGCCAGATAACAATAAAATAAAAGTCGTTAACACCTGTCTACCAATGTATTTCAAAAAGAATGTACTATTATACCATGACTACGAGAAAAAGAAAGATTTAAGCGAAGAGGACTAGAAACATTAATAAATAAATGGTTTATTACCTTCAAAATTTACAAAAAATGTGAATACCTGACCCTTGAGCTAGGTAACAGCACCTGTGTTTCACTGGCCAGTGACCAATGCAATTAATATTAGAATTACAATCCAAATAAGTATGCAATAAATATCCTAGACTAAAATCAAAACCATTATTAAAATCCAAAATTTCAAACAAACGCAAAATTTTAATCAAAATAGGAGTTTGAAAGTCGAGTATTCTATTCTATTCTACAAGAAGTTTGTATCGAGTATTTTTTGCGCAAGGAGGTTATACAGTATTGAGATAGAGGTCGAATATATTGGTGTGTTCTAAATTCAAACACCAAAACAGTTTTGAAAAGTGCTTTTTCTCAAACATGCTTGGAAATGTGAGCATTATTTTGACAACCTTCTTCGAGATAAATCGAAATTGCTGTACTGGCCAAATACATGCGAGCAGCGGCCAGCAAAAGTTGTATGAAAAGCCATATCTGTCGTGTCTAGCGGCCAAATAAATTATATAGTAAACTCATATCTGTCGTGTTATTTAAAAAAAAGTTAATTAAAAAAATCAAAAAACCCGACTGCTTGAAAAAAGCGAACTAAAAAGACGTAAACAAGGAGAAAATCATGCTGTGCTGTCGGAGGATACATTTTCGCGAGCTGGCTGACCAAACCAGACGTATCCTCCGACTGCACAGCATGATTTTCTCCTTGTTTACGTCTTTTTAGTTCGCTTTTTTCAAGCAGTCGGGTTTTTTGATTTTTTTAATTAACTTTTTTTATTTATAACTTTTTAGTAATTTTTTTTTCGAATTAGGTAAATTTAAACATATAAGTGTTATATATTTTTGAAATCACCTCTTAAAATCCCGTATTTTGATACCCCACACGATAGGTTTGGAAGAAAAAAAAATTTGGGCCCCCACAATATGGCGACCAAAAACCGCCATTTTCCTATTTTCTAATTTTCATGTAGCCAGTGATACTCGCGGGGTTAAGACGAATCGATTGACGTAAGAATCATCAAAATCGGCCCACGCGTTTGGTCTCTAGAACGCCACATAGGAACAAACATACATACATACATACATACATACATACATACATACATACATACATAGACTGATAAACACATTACCCTCCTTCGGCAGTCGGGTAAAAATGGAACGATCTTTTACTCCGAAACATGCAACCAAGGAGGTAACTTATCAAAGGTTTTATTTAAATTTCGAACTGCCTTGCAAATAGAACGCTGTTTATTGAAAAAAAAACAAAAGAACACTAACGCGGGAACAATTATTGTTGTTCGTCATTGATTTTGACAAAATGAGTTTTAGGTACTACTTAGTTTTAATTTCCACGCATTATTTGAGAAAAGTACTATACAAGCCTTGGCCACAACTAGGTATTGATGGACTTACGTATGTGTGCCTCGGCTTCGCCTCGGCCCACATTTACACGTTCGTCCATCTATGCCTCTTTTGCTGGCCGCTGCAGTAATGTAAATTCACTGTTTTTAGATGCGAACGTAAAATGTTCACCGGGCTTTTGTTTAACCAAAACATAGATAAAAAATGATTCCCCAACAAATCCATTCTCTATCTGTACCAACATCCTCTACAAATACAAGACAGATCCCGTCACTACATTTACCATCAGAGAGGTACAAATGAAAACCATTTATTTGCTATTCCGTATAATTGTGCATCTCTCTAGCAAGGAGTCTGAGTTGGCTGCATCGTATAATTACATGAAGGAATGAAAATCTAGATGGAAGCAAAATGTATATTGATGAGTTACTTGGATATGCTGTGTGACGCAGACAGATGATAATTTCTTGATAGAGGGTATATTTTGGGGGATGGGTATTATTAGTGTTCGTTGTGTTTTATTAAATATTCTACTGGAATAATGCATAATTGCAGACTTTAAGAGGACTAGACTCAACAACAGTTCCAGAGTTTAATAGGAAGGCAATTTTTCAACGGACTTAAAATTACGGGCATAAATGAGGTTAATTATTGATATTTAGGGTTCCGTACCCAAAGGGTAAAAACGCGACCCTATTACTAAGACGCCACGATCCGTCTGTCTGTCTGTCCGTCTGTCACCAGGCTGTATCTCATAAGCCGTGATAGCTAAACACTTGAAATTTTCACAGATGATGTATTTCTGTTGCCGCTATAATAACAAATACTAAAAACAGAATAAAATTAATATTTAAGTGGGGCTACCATACAACAAACGTGATTTTTTTGCCGATTTTTGCGATAGTGGTACGGAACCCTTCGTGCGCGAGTCTGACTCGCACTTGGCCAGTTTTATCTTTTATTTGAAGTTCAGTATCCTGATTGCGTAAGTTCAAAGAATGTCGTATGCGTGCTATGCTTGCATACATTGCATCATATGTTTCAAAATCCGTGTACTCGACAGCGTAAAACACGCAATGAAAACTGTTGAGTGTTCAAAATTAAAAGGGATACGCGTGCTTCTTCGTGCTATCAAAACAGTTACGCAATTAGGGTGTAGGTTTTTTTATAAAATATAACAGCCATCGTAAAGAACCAATAGTTGATACCTTCTTGTATTATAAACAACTAAATTTTAATTTTTTTTTACATGCTTTTTAGCTTAACCAGGAGCCATGAATTTGGAAGCAATAGTGGCTGCGATACAGGAACTCCACACAGACTGGCGCCACATTAGGTCAGCCCTTTTGCTGAGTTTATTTGCAGCGTTCCCGCCGGCCCAACCATCGGCTACACATACAACTGCATTAAATTTTTCTCCAACCAGAGCTCCGTCCATCTGGGTCACAGCGTGCTTCTCTTACTTCTCTTCTCTTCATTCAAACCAAATGTGTAAGCATCTTTTCAGCTCAATTGGATGGGTACTATTTTAAAATTCACTTGCAAGAATTGACGCAAACAACAAGGCATGTTAAATAAACGCTTGTAAAAAAACTCTTGTTCTGCAATTAAACGTTTTATAATTTACTAGCTTTGATTAATTAACCTCAAATTACTCTTAGATGCGCTCAATCAATCAGCCTAGCCTTTTCCCAACTATATTGGGCTCGGCTTCCAGTCTTACCGGATTCAGCTGAGTACCAGAGTTTTACATGGAGCGACTGCCTATCTGACCTCCACAACCCAGTAACTGGGTAACACGGTACCCCTTGGCTTGGTATGACTGGTGTCAGATCTTCAAATGACAGCCGGGACCAACGGCTTAACGTGCTTGCCGAGGCACGGAGGAAACTCGGTATGTTGAAATGGTCACCCATCCACGGACTGACCTCGTCAAGCGTTGCTTAACCTTGATGGTGGACCAGTGCGGCTGTTATTTAGCCTCGAGCTCCTCTAACTCTTAGATGCGCTGCTTGAATAAAAAAAAAAATATTCTGTAACGAACAATACACATTATAAAAATAAAAGTAAAATTATACAGTATTTTTTTTTAATACTGGCTTTTTCATATTCTTCTTAGCAAACCCTTTCATTTGATACTCATATCACGGCAGTGCAATGCACAAACAATAACTAGTCCGCCATCTTCTGCCGTCCGCCATATTGGATTTAGAATGACGTCACTTAGCTAACAATGCATTGTCATCAAAACTAAACGTGTATGAAAAATGTTATTTTAAGGTGGAGGAGAACTGCTTTAGAATTCAGCTGGAAGATTTGACCCGAACAAAAGCTTGTAACAAAACTTTTTATAACAAATACCGTCTCCATACCTACCTTATTCCCTTAGCACCAGTGCAGAACGCCATCACTAATTGTCGGTCAGGCAACAGTGTACACACAGCTCCCTCTCCAGTTCGCACCGCTGGCGGATCGATCAATTAGTTGTTCGCAAGTTTTCTAGACTGTGACCCTAATTGGACGGGTACTGTGTCTAGTAATTGGTTTCTGAAAGCCTGACCGTCTCATGTTTGTTTGTGATTGGTTGACCGAAATTCAATTAATTGTCATTGGTTTGATGTAATAATAACAGGCTTATAACAAATTATCTGATATGAAGTTTGGTAGCATATTGAAATGGCTTTCTGTCTAATCAAATGTAATAATTGGTAAGATAGAGAGTTAATCATGTTTCTTTGTTTGTAGAAAGGACGTAATTGCTGACATTACATTTTATCCAGAAAATGTACACGAATTCAGGGGGCAAATCAACGGGAAAACTTGTAACACCCAATCTTTGTTTGTAAAAAGGAGGTAATCGCTGGAATTAATTTTATCCCGAAAAAGTACACGAATTCTGGGGGAAAATCAACGGAAAATCTTGTACCACCCAATCTTTGTTTGTAGAAAAGAGGTAATCGCTGGAATTAATTTTATCGCGAAAAAGTACACGAATTCTGGGGGAAAATCAACGGAAAATCTTGTACCACCCAATCTTTGTTTGTAGAAAAGAGGTAATCGCTGGAATTAATTTTATCCCGAAAAAGTACACGAATTCTGGGGGAAAATCAACGGAAAATCTTGTACCACCCAATCTTTGTTTGTAGAAAAGAGGTAATCGCTGGAATTAATTTTATCGCGAAAAAGTACACGAATTCTGGGGGAAAATCAACGGAAAATCTTGTACCACCCAATCTTTGTTTGTAGAAAAGAGGTAATCGCTGGAATTACTTTTATCCCGAAAAATACACGAATTCTGGGGACTAATCAACGGGATAACTAATAACACCCAATCTAATCAGTTTGTAGAAGATTTGAAAATGGACAAAATTGCCTTCAATTGGCACTACATATTATATTTACTAAAGAACATAGGCCTTGTAATCCTAACTACAATCACCAAACTTGGCAAACAGATTAGTTATCAAGAAATAATTATGCTGCGCTTTTCGAAGGAACAGTTACCAGATACGAGATTCTAAAATCACCTAGTTTGGTTGACAGATTGGTGATGATTGGCGATAATACTGCCCGTTGACCTTGATTTACCTACCTACTACATAGTTACTATAACTTAGAAGTACCCATTATGTACAGTTAAGGGAAAAAAGGGAAGTCACACACTACCAAAACAGCAGAGGCAAGAATTTTCCTTTTCATAGGTAGTATCACAGACATCAATCTAACTAGATGCACAGAATAATTAATAGTACAACTAGATGACGCGATTGTATGTACTTCGCGTGCCAAAAAACGGAGTAAAGTTACGATCAATGATCGTAATCTGAGCGTTTCATTTAGCATTATCGGCACCAGACATCCACCGAAATCTAAAATAAAATGCCTTTTTATGCCATATTGAGCTGTAAAGAATGTATAGAAAAAGTTAGCCGAGGCAATGGAAATGTTTTCATTCATTGGTAAGTAAATTTGTTTATAAATTGTTTGTGAAAATGTGGCACGCTTGGTTTTCATACAGATGGGACTTGCGTAATCTAGTTAGAATTATGTCTGTGGGTAGTAATACTTTAACTTCTATACAACATATTAAATCAGTTGTGGATAATTTAATTTCTTCTACAAAAACTAGCCAGTCGAGTCTAATCGCTTTGTTTTTACCCGACTGCCGAAGGAGACTACTACTAATGAACACATTAGTAGGAACAAACATACATACATACATAGACTGATAAACATATCAGTCTATGTATGTATGTATGTTTGTTCCTATGTGACGTTCTAATGACCAAACGCGTTGGCCGATTTTGATGATTCTTACTTCAATCGATTTGTCTTAATCCTGCGAGTGTCACTGGCTACATTAAAATTGAAATGGCGGCTTTTGGGCGCCATTTTGTGGGGAAAAAAAAAAGTTTTTCTTCCAAACCCATCGTGTGGGATATCAAAATAAAGATTTTTAAGAGGCAATTTCAAAAATATATAACACTTATATGTTTAAATGTACCTAATTCTAAAAAAAATAACTAAAAAGTTGTAAATAAAAAAAGTTAATTAAAAAAATCAAAAAACCCGACTGCTTAAAAAGCAAACTAAAAAGACGTAAACAAGAAGAAAATCATGCTGTGCAGTCAGTCAGTCGGAGGATACATGTTCGCGAGCTAGCGGACCAGATGTTTTTTTATCGTATTATATTATCTGTGGTATTACGTATACAATTCTATTTCTATTACTTTTTATCCCGAAAAGACACACGAATTCTGGGGGTTACATCTCACTAAGTAAATGTCAATACCTCACTAAATAAGCACTAATACACACCACAAAACAAGGGATTCCCAGTCGACACAACGAGCTCGCAAAATAAATCAACCGTGCTTTAGTACTCAATCGTTGATTAAGAACTTTAAATCCCTTTAATTGGCGATCCCTTGCTGATCTGTTGTTTGCTGGAACTATTTACCTCTGTAATGGGTAGACCAGATTTATCGGTGAGTGTCTTGGTATGTTATGTGGTCCTGGTACTTTCGTTTTGTTGTTTGTTTAGTTTTATTTATGTAGTTAAGTGGGCCGATGACTCGGTTATAAACGTTTTCATTTACGTAACAAGTTTCTTAAAAACAAAACACTAGAAAGCGAAAACTAACATTCTTTTCGGCAGGCGGTGACTTTGGTACCTACCTTTTTTTTTCGTTTTTAATACCGATTTCTGAAGCAAAATTATTTTTCGCTTTGTAGTGTTTTGTTTTGGAAGACGGTAAAATTATTTAGTTCAAAGTTTTTAGGGTTCCGTATCCAAAGGGTAAAAACGGGAACCTATTACTAAGACTCCGCGGTCCGTCTGTCTGTCTGTCTGTCTGGCACCAGGCTGTATCTCATGAACCGTGATAGCTAGACAGATGATGTATATCTGTTGACGCTATAACAACAAATACTAAAAACAGAATAAATTAAATATTTAAATAGGGCTCCCATACAACAACCGTGATTTTTTTTTCCGATTTTTGCGATAATGGTACGGAACCCTTCGTGCGCGTGGCCGACTCGCACTTGGCCGTTTTTTTATCTTTTTCTTTTTAGTTTTGTTACCTTATTTTATTTCCTTTAAAATACATATTATTAAGTATAACGCAAAAACTACTCGTCAGATCTTGATCAAATTTAAATGCGACATCAGCTTTCATATAAAATCAAAATCGGTTCACCTAGTAAAAAGTTCACTCCTCTTTTTTGAAGCCGGTTAATAAAACTCAGAAAAAATGGAGATTTTTTTCCATTCTTCACAAATACGCAATTTGCTCCCATTTTACTTTTTAATTTCATACCTACTTTAGTCAAGGTTATTAACGTTGCGGGTGGATGCAAGACGCACGGGACCGGTCAATGTGGCGAAGCTTGGGGAGACCTATGCTCAGCAGAGAACGTTTGTCGACAGAAATGACGATGATGAGTTTAATGCAATTTTTTGTGGATGAGCTTGGAAATACTGCAATGACCAAGTTATTCTTATGTAGATATCTCATAAAATCTAGCAAACTTTTGGCAACGACAATAGGGGAGACTTGGGACAATGTTCATATCTCATAAAATATTAGTGTATGACAGGAAATATTTACATTACTTACTACCTAGAAAATTTATCCTTGTTCATATTTGTATCATTCATTTATGAAATATATGTAAATATATATATATAAATTTCTCTGAAATATAATATATTGCCCGGATTTTTACTCGTTTTGTCATAACACTACAAAATGATCAAGAAATGTTGCTTGTTCTGGGACACTTGATCATAGTATCGGGTAGACATGATCATGGAGGAACAAATGTACTTTATTGCATAATAAACTGCCGAGCAATGAAAAAGTTCCACCCACAAAATGCCGACAAACACCTTAATTTAATTTTTTCACATATAATTTAAAATTTGAACACAATATTTACGTTTTTAGTTGGTAATATTCTGATGCGCTGTTAAATGTACTTCAATATTGCAGACGGCGTCATTAAGCTAGCCTTTCCCGTTTAGGAGTAATTTGGTGCTATGCCACTGGAACTTTATCATTGCACGTTAGTGTACAATTGAATAAAAAGTCTGTTTGGTATAAAATATGTTGTTTATTTTATCTTATTGATAAGAACTATAGTTTTTCCAACTTATAATGTTATTGCAGAAATATCTAATTCTATATATTATTTGTACGTAATCATCCTTGGGTCCATGTAAACTTCTGCTAACTTTATTAGTTTTTATCACAATTTGTTACTAACTTCTTCCAACTTTATTAGTTTTTATCAAATTTCATGTCGAGCATAAAAAGACTTTATTTTAATACTAGCATGTAGCTTTCGACGTTCATCTTCGGCTCACGACGAAATTAGCTACATCGCTCGTGTTAAAATCTCGACTTTTTATGCTCGACACGAAATGTACTATTCCATTTCTGTGAAAACCAACCAAACCTATTACAAAACATCAAAAATGATATGATGCGGACAGACAAGTTGGAAACAGTTTTATGATTTCGGTTCCATCGCTGTGCACAAAATGTTTTTATTTATCCCTTGGGATCTCCACTATATTCGGGATTAAAGCTTTTCTCTGTTCGCTTCATAACATTGTTCTATTTCTATTTTGTAGCTTAACATTGTGTGGAATTTATTGACGTAAAACTTACAAAGTAAATATTATTTGGAAGGCTAGGTTAGCTGGATAGTAGCGTAGTACCCTCAATTAATGGAAATGCCATTAATTTTGACAATTCAACAATATTCATTACGATACGATTACGGTCTTCTAGATTTCTAGACGCTTGTTAACATTTGTTAACTCTCTCGTTTAAACAATTTTTTTTTAGTTTCTTACGACTTATTGTCGGGCCTACGTTCTCCCCCCATATCTAAGCACTAATACTGTAACATGGAAATATTGTAAAAACAAACCAATTTTTTTTAAAAGAGTAACCGTGGAGTTTCTTGCCGGTTCTTCTCCACAGGAAACGACCAACCCGAACAGTGCACCTTTTGTCGACGTTTTATAAGTGCCCATGTAGGCCTATGTGAAATAAAAAACATTTGATTTGATTTGATTTGATACATTGTCGAGTAGATAAATTATTTAAACATAATATGGAACAATGAATTAGGAATTTCCTTGAATATTCTTTGCATTATAGTAGGAAGTGTGTTACGCAATTGGGGTGTCGATTTAACTATTTATATGTACAAATCAATTCTGATGATATATTTTAAAACCATTGATTTTCACATAAGATACCATTAAAAGCGACCGAACAATTTCCGGTAATTTGGCTGAGGTCCGAAGTGAACTTTTCAGAAAAGCACTAGTGCGTTGAATATCTTTGTTATCAACAATAATACTAGCGAATTCTCATTGTATGACGAAAACAAAAACCACACAAACAATAACATCCATAAAACTGAATTTGCCAACAAAAAATACTATAATAAAATCTCGGATCGGATGTCGAATCCACCCGAAATAATCGGATATCACGTTAAAATTTTCTTTATCTCTCCCTAATTGTTATTCCAATTACGGTCCCCCGGCGATAAATCGGACGATATCGTCCGAATTCGGACCGAGTCAACATAACTAATTGAGGCTCATAAAAATTAAAACATTGTTCTTTTTAACGGCCAGTCTGATTCCCCTTATTATTGCCCTGGGGAGTGAAGGGGAATGAATGAACGAAAGGCTGAAGGGAATGAATGATTTGCCGTTTAAAAGGGATTGGGGTGAATGGGTTTAAAGCTGATAGATTGGGCTACGTTTTAGGTGATTAATAATTTTTGTTAGTAACGATTGACTGAATGCAGCTGAAAGTATTTTTTTTTAACATTCGTAATCCAAATATGTTAGTAAACAGCCTTTATTATAGTAATAGGTATTGTCCTTGTAAAAATTGTTCTTTTAAACTGCCAGTCTGATTACCCATAATATTGCGCTGGGAGTAAAGGGTAATATTTGTGAACGAAATGAATGGTCTGCCCTTTAAAAAGGATTGGGGTGAATGGGTTTAGAACTGAGCGATTGAGCTAAATTATTTGTGTGTTGGTAGCAAAGTTTTTTTTTTTTGTAAATACTACACTTTGTGTTTACAGCTGAATTTTGTAAATGTTTTTCTCCACAGCTTATGAAATCAAAGCTACTGGTCTAGAGCCACAGTAGGCGGCCACGATAATATGCATGTTTCCTGGGTACGAATATGGTAATTATATTTAGTCCGTCAGTGAGATTATTAAATAATATTGGACACGTATTTTTTGCTTTACCAAATCAATTAAAAATTACAAAGTTAAAGCGCATCAAAGTTCTGGAGTGGGGGCTTGTGACGTTACTAAGGCAGTATAAAGTGTACTAGCGGCGTGACGTCACACGATATTTCAACGCATTATATCGTCATCGCTTTATGTTTACGTGTCAAAAGGAAAAATACGGACAAAAAACTAATTTTCAGTAAACGACCCTATTGTAGCATCAGTGGCGTTTATTAAGTCCCCTAATAAAATGCAATTGTATTTCCTGCACCTGTAGCCAAGTTGACAATCTACAATCGATAACGCAAGTAGATAAAAAATCAATGTATAGGAATGACACATCTGAACGTTAAGTCACGTGGCCGAACCATACAAATAAAAGGCGTTAACGATTGTAGAAAGAGATTCGATACGAAACGCTTGTTACTTTGGGACACTTCAGCATTTGTGTCATAGGGGCACCACACTCACATTGTGTATCAGACGACTCTAAAACCCCATTTCGCCAAATTCTATTTGCAGCGACCTACCTGAGTAAGCAATCGATTGAGTGCTTTCCATATAGGCCAGGCACTTCACGTTGAGGTACGCATGACCGATTCGCTAGAATACGCATGCAAAGCGAGCACGGTCAAAGACCATGAAATCCCACAAGTTAATCAGTGCGGTTTTCACAATACAACCCGTCCCGTGATAAGGGTTAGCAGCCCGCATATCGATACGGGTCCGTGCACACATGGCTGAACGCGGTTGGTTGTACATGAATTACGCGAACGATTGGTCTGTTTGTTTGTGGGTAAGTTGTACTTACGCTGGTTTATGTTAGACATAGGCTCATAAACAGTCTATTATGTTGATAGTGGTTGGATAAGAGTATCCTCACAGAGAGAGGGACTGGTGATTTTTACCCGACTGCCGAAGGAGGGTAATGTGTTTATCAGTCTATGTATGTATGTATGTAAGTATGTATGTATGTATGTATGTTTGTTCCTATGTGGCGTTCTAGAGACCAAACGCGTGGGCCGATTTTGATGGTTCTTACGTCAATCGATTCGTCTTAACCCCGCGAGTGTCACTGGCTACATACAAAATGGCAAATAGGAAAATAGCGGTTCTTGGGCGCCATATTGTGGGGGCCCAAATTTTTTTTTTCTTCCAAACCTATCGTGTGGGGTATCAAAATAAAGGATTTTAAGAGGTGATTTCAAAAATATCTAAGACTTATATGTTTAAATGTACCTGATTCGAAAAAAAAATAACTAAAAAGTTATAAATAAAAAAAAGGTAATTAAAAAAATCAAAAAACCCGACTGCTTGAAAAGCGAACTTAAAAGAAGTAAACAAGGAGAAAATCATGCTGTGCAGTCGGAGGATACGTCTGGTTTTGGTCAGCCAGCTCGCGAAGATGTATCCTCCGACAGCACAGCATGATTTTCTCCTTGTTTACTTCTTTTAAGTTCGATTTTCAAGCAGTCGGGTTTTTTGATTTCTTTAATTACCCTTTTTACACTACTGCTTAAAAAAATTGTTATGTTTTAGTGCTAGATATTCTGCAATACAATCTCCATTTTTCGGTTTGTATTTTGTAATGAAAAACGCTCCGCTAGTTTTGTTTGTTACAAATAAGAGAAAGCACATCGCCAATAGGCACACTGGCCATTTCAGAGGCTTTAGACCAATGACATTCTATCAACGAGCCTTGGGTGACCATAAGCTCTTAGAGTAAGGTTATTTTGAGTATAAGTTTTTAAACTGTCATGGTCACTAACATTAACATTAGAAACGGGATATTTACCATGTTTACTGTTTGTTGAGAGTTTCCGACATTCCGGTGCTGTTGCAAGCACCATGATCACGGATAAACTGAAAAGTCATTGCGGGAGGGTGTTTATGAGGAGACATATCGGTCTATCCTCCTTCTTGTTGTTGTTTGTTTCTTGTTTACCCCAAAAAATGCCGAAAAAAGTTCGCGAGTGGATACCGTGAGTTTCGTGTGTCGGGAACAGAATCGAGTTGTGAGTGACAGTGGTAGCGGTACTGAGTGCAATAAAACGAACAAGAACGAGGGTAGACCGATATGTCTCCTCATAAACACCCACCCGCAATGACTTTTCAGTTTATCCGTGATCATGGTGCTTGCAACAGCACCGAAATATCGGAAACTCACAACAAACAGTAAACATGGTAAATATCCCGTTTCTAATGTTAATGTTAGTATTTTGAGTATGTGTAAGGGACAGATGTATATGACTTGTATACATTTGTCCCTTACGCACACTAAAAATAACCTTACTCTAAGAGCTTATGGTCACCCCCCAGTATGGGCATGACAAACGCTATCGAAATGTCACATGGTCCAATTAACATTTTGGCATTTTAAACATCGCTGGTAGACAATAGTTTTTTTTTTTTTTAAATTTTGCCCCACGCTAGGAATATCTTTCTGCATCGTGGCTGCATTAAATTTACAATCATTTAAACTCTCATGCACAAGACACCTAGATCCGGAACCACTAACTGTAGGCCATACAAATATTTGTTCCATGCGGTAATCGAACCAGCGACACGCAGCGCAGGAGCCGATAGATAGATATCAACGACTACATCAACCGTGTCGTCTGATGGAATAGAATGAGATCTTGTCTCTTCCTCGCGTCGATTCCCCAATGCTGGGGGTCGTGACCACATCATGGTTTCAAAACTTTCTCTTTGATGATGTTTCTCCACCTGCTCCTATTCTCAGCAACATGCACGGCTTTTGAGGCTTTGATGTTCATCGAGGTTCGGATTTGGTCTGACCAGCGTATAGTACTTCTGCCTCTAGGCCGTTTGCCCTCGACTTTGCTAGTTATAAATTACCTTTAGTAAGTTGTAACCAGGTTTACGGGCAATATGGCCATAGAAGTCAAATATCCTGCGGAGGCACACATTCGACAATCTAGGCCTTTTTTCAATTTTGAGGTCCTGCAATATCGAGATGTTCGTCCTGTGCGCCGTCCATGAGATACGCAGCATGTTCCTGTAGCACCACATTTCAAAAGCCTTGATGCGTTTACGATCAGCGGCTTTTAGAGTCCACGTCTCTGCTTCGTACAAGAATATGGAGACACAAGTGACAGTTTTGTCTTGTTCGAAATGTTGCGGTCCTTCCATACTCTCTCGAGTTGCGACTTGGCACTCTTTGCCATTCCAATGCGCCTGCGAATCTCATCTTCACACGATCCATTGTTCCTTATGCTAGAGCCCCTAAGATAATATAAAAGCTTAATCCAATCCCATAATGAAATAAAAAATACACTAACGAGCAATGAAAAAGTTCCAGTGACATGACAATGACAGCAACAAATTACTCCTACGAGTAAACGGGAAAGGCTAGCTTAATGACGCCGTCTGCAATATTGAAGTACATTTAACAGCGCATCAGAATATTACCAACTAAAAACGTAAATATTGTGCTCAAATTTTAAATTAAATGTGAAAAAGTTAAATGAAGGTGTTTGTCGGCAATTTTGAGGGTGGAACTTTTTCATTGCTGGGCAGTTTATTTCGTGTGACTCTGATGACATCGATGTTAACGCTGCTTGACTGAAGAAATAGGTAAATGATTAGTAGTACCTAACCTACATCTCCAGGATTGCTTCATCAAGAGCTGTCATTTTTCTTGACATGAACAGTTAATTGAATCTCAGCTTTGTTAATTAACCGTCATAAACATACATAACTTTACAGATTGGTCTGGTAACCGATAAAATTGTATACCATTCCAGAAATCAAATCCCCAAATCAATACTATTAACTAATATTAATACTTCAAAGTTTCCAAAGTTATATAAGCACGTCAAGTTCAGCATAATCGGATACCAGGAAGTGCTTGATAAATTACTAGTAGCTAGTTGCCGGACACTAATAATGTTTTGTGGGATCCAACGCAAAAAATATTAAAGTGGGATTCAAAAGTGGGATCCATCGAAAATAAATCTACGAAAGCTTGGTAATAAACAAAATTGTAAAACAAGATAGTGAAGATGAACTAATTAACGTCAGTTTAAACTTGGAACGCTGTGACTTAAGGTCTGTTATAACGCGCACGGAATAAAAGTTTGAATTAAAATCATTTCTAATGCCGTAGAAGTGCGATTAAATATAAAATCAGTTCTGCGCAGTCCCTTTTTAGGGTTCCGTACCCAAAGGGTAAAAACGGGACCCTATTACTAAGACTCCGCGGTCCGTCTGTCTGTCTGTCC
Source organism: Anorthoa munda (assembly GCA_945859665.1). Classification (NCBI taxonomy): domain Eukaryota; kingdom Metazoa; phylum Arthropoda; class Insecta; order Lepidoptera; family Noctuidae; genus Anorthoa; species Anorthoa munda. The sequence continues at coordinate 10,257,737 of OX243894.1, forward strand.
GTCTGTCAGTCTGTCTGTCTGTCTGTCTGTCCGTCTGTCACCAGGCTGTATCTCATTAACTATGATAGATAGACAGTTGAAATTTTCACAGATGATGTATTTCTGTTGCCGCTATAACAACAAATACTAAAAATCGAATAAAATAAATATTTAAGTGGGGCTCCCATAAAAAAAATGTGATTTTTTTGCCGTTTTTTTGCCGTAATGGTACGGAACCCTTCGTGCGCGAGTCCGACTTGCACTTGGCCGTTTTTTTTCGAATAAAAGGAAAATAACATTTTCCGAAACATAAAACTCTATTATAGCCCTATCTTAATTTGCCATATTTGGAAAATATTCACAACAATAGAAAAAAATCTTGTTCTTATTCTTTATTGTACACAAAACATAAAAACATAATAATACATAAAAAAAGTTTATGTACAAAGGCGAGCTTAACCCATAGTTGGGTTCCCTAACAGTAAACCTCAGTTGCGTAAATAAATATGCATAATATGAGGATAGTACATCCATGTGCACAACAAAAACTTATTAAGTATATAAAACAATTTTAAATACTTACTCACTAATAAACTAATACTACAAATAAGTGTGCAATACACAATGTATAAACATAATACATACAGCATACTATAATTACACAACAAAAATATTAAAATTGTAAATACATAAATTAATGTGTCATGTTGATAGGTAATATTCCTTAATTATTTTGTTGAAAAACTCCCAACGAAGGGCTATCCCGTATAGAGTGTGGAAGAGCATTCCAAAGGCGGACAGCGCGAACAGTAAAAGATCCACCGTAGCGACTTGAAGAGTGAGGAGGAAAACGAAGGAGAAGAGATGATGACAGACGACAAGGTTTTCCTCTTGGTACAAGATACTCAAAGCGTTCCTGAAGATACAAAGGAGAGTTAGGATTATGAAGAACAGAAAAGAGTAATAAAAGAATGTGAGCATCTCGGCGCTGTCGAATAGGCAGCCATTTCAACCGCTGCCGAAATACCGACACATGGTCGTGCTTTTGAGGCCTAGGAGGTCGTAAGTTTCTCAGTCGCATCAAGAAAGCAGACATCAGCGTAGTCAAGAAGAGGAAGAAGGTTAAAATATGTTAATAAACTCGCGCTAAAAGCCAAACATCTATGAAATTTGATGTATCGGAGATCTCACGCCAGACCAGCGCCTCTAGCGGCGAATTCGTACGCGGTAGCTACTTGACATGAGATTTGAAAACAAATGAATATCGCATTATCTTTCAGAAATCAGTCCCCAATCATAATTAGTTCACTCAATAGTGACTGGGATACCAGTATCGATGATATAAACAAGTATCATACTGGCCGTATGATAGGATAGCGCGCTGCGATTGACGCTGAGAGATGAACAAACACGGACTGGAGAGCATCGAGTGACCTGGGTAGGGGTAAAAGAGGGAGAGAAGAGCGATTTTGGATCAAGGCCAATAATAAAAAAGTCACTATACACTCACTATAAAGTCACTGTAAACTCAAAAAAATACTAACTTGAACGTCCCACTGCAGGGTTAAAAGAATCTTCTAAAGAATTTTGCACAACAATCATAAATTTAAAAAAAACTATATCTCAATGCATGCACGTTAGAGTTGAAAATACGTGTGACGTCATTAAATCATGAATTTTCACTTTCACAATAGTTTGCTACATAATACAAACTGTCATATTTATTAAGCACTTACCGACAAATATCGAACTACCTACCTAAATTATTATTGTGTTGTCAACTACCTACAATTGTAAGAGTACCCACCTAAGTAAATATTGTTGTGTACAAATATTACGTAAAACGTGCTCGCTTTTCACTTATCTTTGGACCAAAAGCCGATCGTAACTACGCTGATATAAAGTGGACTCCTAATTGTCATTTACGGCCTTATATCCGCCCATTATAGTTACAATAAAGTACCTAATGTGATTGGTTAGAGGCCGTATTCTGAACGACTAGTGATGGCAATTCCCGAGACTCAACTGTCAAATGATCCGGGATTGAGTCCGTAAATGTTTTGTTATAAGGGTTTGTCTTTAGGTTCATAGTGAATGTGTCGTTACTGTGCTTCTAGCGGTTTTTATACTGGAGTAACTGGAATTGCCTAACTAGTATTATACATTTCGTAAGAGGCTGGAAAAGTGCCGAATGCTTGGAAGCAGACTAACGTACAGCCCGTGCCCAAGAAGGGCAGTCGAGCTGACCAGACTACACACCCATATCTGTAACCTCCATACTCTGTAAGAGTATAGAATGCATACTCAATATTAAGCTCCTGTCATAACTAGAAGCAAACGATATCCTAAGTGACCGCCAATACGGCTTCCGTCGAAATCGGTCTACTGGGGATCTTCTAGCTTCTGCCATTCACATCTGGAGTGAGGCCATCGAGAGGCACGGGGAAGCGCTTTCCGTCTCCCTCGACATCTCGAAGGCTTTTGATAGGGTTTGGCACGAAAGCCTTATTGGTAAGCTTCATTCATTCGGTTTGCCCGGTGGTCTGTGACTTCCTGAGAGATCGGTCCATTCGAGTGGTTATCGATGGCATCATCGCTTACCATCAGGTGAGATAGTGGTCAAGCGCGAGCCTATATTAGACAAATAAAAAGGCTCATTATGTGAGGATGAATGGATGTTTGTTACTCTTTTGCGCAAAAACTACGGAATAGATTTTGATGAAACCTTACAGTAACATACCTTATACCTGTGAATATCACACAACCTGAAATTTATATAGATACTAGCTGACACGGCAAACTTTTTTTTGCCATAAAATCATCAAACATTCATCTACCCTACCCTACCCTACCCTACCCTACCTACCCTACCCTACCCTACCTACCCTACCCGACCTACACTACCCTACCTACACTACCCAACCTACACTACCCAACCTACACTACCCTACCTACCCTACCCAACCTACACTACCCTACCTACCCTACCCTACCTAAAGTAAGGTACTAATTTTTTTTTTCTACAATAAAAAACACAACAAAAAAGAATTAGCGAAATCGGTCCAGCCGTTCACGCGTCATGACCAAGGGAAATAGGGATTCATTTTTATATATATAGATTGAGCAATGTAATATCGCGCGGGCGGAAGTGCCGGTTAGTAAAGTATAAAGTCAATTTGGTTTAATACTTTTAGGTTATAATATGCAGCTGTTTTTCCGAATAAAGGGACTTGTGAAGTGAGGTGAAAGTAGGTTAATGGCTTCCAAAAATGGGGTGTACCTACTTAATTTAACTGATGCAGTTAAAGGATCATTATTTATTATGAAGGGGTTGAGAGCATGAATATTCAGTAGAAATAAAACGATTAGGTATATAAAGTACGTAATACAGAGTTTTCTATGCACTGAAGTTTTATGTTTCACAGGAATTTCACAAACACTTATGAAAATATCGATACTCAACATCCGGGATTCAATATAAAAATACACTTCATAAAATCCCGGGATGTGCTCAAAATCCCGGGACGCAGGACAGCACTAGTAATGACTCCACGGTGGCCTATTAGCTCTCTATTTGTAGCCCCGGGATATCGTCTGCTCTCTCTACGTGATAGAGATTTTATATTCGTATACTTAGGATGTCGAGCGCTAGGGTTTGGGCCTAAGAATAGAATGATTAGGGTTTATTAAGGCCTTTTGGTTCATTTAAGGAAGGATAATTTCTGATGTGAGCGGGTGTTAGAATAATAAGTGTTTGTGCCTCTATGCCAAGAGCAAAAGAAACTACTTCTGCGTGATTGTAACTATTTAAGTAACTTATAATTTTTCAAAATTGGTAATATTTTCAATACGATTTTTAGTTAGTATAAAATACTTAATTAACAATAACTAACTATATATACACTTAAATAAAAATACGATTTTTTGAAAAACATAAATATTGTTATATAGAGACAATGGAACGGTCAGGATATAATATCTCCAAAAACAAGTATGGACATGAATTATTACATAATTTAAGGGTTACACTTGTCGAAAATTCTTCCATACAAACGTAGTCTGGCTTTTACTCTACCGTTTGACGATGTACGTTCAAAATAAAAAATGATATCAATTTGTCTCATCATTGTCTAGCCCTGTATGGAAGCAAAAAAGTAAAAAAAAAATACTTCAAAGTTATGAGCTTCGAAAGTTCCATATTTTAACACTAATTTGAACGCATCTTTGGGCGCAAATAAGTACCATAAGAAGAAGGAAAATTGAAAAACAGCCTCTAGATTAGTAGTTCAACAATCCAAATAATTTTATTTTGAACAGATACATTCAGTAATTTTTTCATGATATCCAGACTCCCAAAGGTCTGTTTATAAAATTTCTTGCGCTCCTTTTTGTTCTAAATCATCATCCATTTCGCTACAAATTTGCAAAACTGTGTATTCGTACGCGTACTAGCTTCTTACTGCTCATAACAGTATCTATCTGTTCCGCACGTGTTGACGGTTGATATAGCATGCATTTTAACCCCGCGCACAAAATAGTTCGTGCCGTCGACTAGTGTACCCTTAAGGAAACGAAATAAGATTTTTTACAAAACAAGAAATCTGATTGTAATATTAGATTTCTAGTAGTGTAAAGAATCTTATTTCGTTTCCTTAAATTATATATCTTGGATAATTCATGCTCATACTTGTTTCGTATTAATCACGCTCTAATTGTCTAATTACAGTCACTCACAGGGCTTGCGTGATCGAATCAGAAATGTAGAGATCCGCAAGAGAACCAGGGTTACCGACATAGCCCGAAGAATTGCCAAACTGTGGCAGTGGGCAGGACACATTGCTCGCAGAACGGATTGCCGATGGGGCAGAAAGGTTCTGGAATGGCGACCGCGAACCAGAACACGTTGCGTTGGAAGGCCTCCCACCAGGTGGACCGATGAACTGAAGCGAGTTGCGAGTCTTTTAACGTACTCACTCGTGATAACGTAAACGATCTCTTATGTCAAAATGCATACAAAAAAGAGGTTTCTCCATACCGTCTCCAGACGGCGCTTATCCAGTTTCAATACAAATTGAAGTGTGACAAAACTCGTACTAAGCCCTCTGGTGAAGGTTGCGGGGATCCGCTGGTTGCAAGACGCACGGGACCGGTCAATGTGGCGACGCTTGGGGAAGGCCTATGTCCAGCAGTGGACGTAATAATAGGATTTCTTAGAAGGTCTACAATATACTACAACAGTACTCGTAGCAAGCGCTACGAACTAATAACTACGGTGCTACGAGCTTTCAATGATTCCCCGTCACTTTCAAATACATTTAAATGCAGTGCACAAAGGGTTCCCTCTATCTGGCAGAAATCTTGATACTCCGAAATTTATTATGCATAACACACTTGGCATAATCTTCTTTAAACGAATATTCTTATGGCATATTCTTTTTTTATATAATCATTGTTTGGCCGAATGTTTCTATGCCCGAATTTACAATGACTTACTTTTAAGATGGCAGAATTTTGTTTCGCATAATTTCACTTGGTATATTATGAAGATGTCAGGAATTCATTTGGAATAATTTTATTAGGCATTTCTATAAAATAGCATTTTTAACATTAAATTAAAATTGAAATATTGTCTTAAAAAGTCAATATGTTGTATTACAAAAGTTCGTGACAGAAACGAATCGCTGCAAAACCGACTCCACGTAGTCTTGTCTGCCCTACCCCTAGAGTGTAATTTAAGCCCGCGTAGACGCGTAGGGGCGAGGGGGCCTGCGAGCTGAGGAGGTGGTTTAATAACGGACGCCGCCGCGTTTTCGCCGGCCAGCAAGCCGAAGCTGCGGTGGTGAGCGTTAAAACCATCTGCGACGATAAGCTCGCGTGGGATCGCCGCCCGGAGCCCTGCAGCGCCGGAGCCGTGACAGAAACCATGCCTGTTGCATGCTGCATGCTCAATTGCATTCTTGCTTGCATGTTGCATGCTTGCTGCATGCTCACTTGCATGCTAGCTTGCATGCTTGCTGCATTCATGGTGTATGCTTGTTTGCATGCTTCATACAGCGAATTAAAACACAAAAAAAATGTGTTCAATCAATCTTTTATTATGGTAAAAATACAACTATGAATTATCTGTAATGTGATAGATGAGTATTTCAATTAATATGGATATGAAATGTATGCCAAAAGACGATTCTGACTGTGAATTTTTTGCCGTATGATGGTTCTGCCTTTTAATGCCTATCGATTTGAAATTTATGCCTAAACTGGCTTACAAAATTATGAGTTTGAATGTATGATAAATGAGTGTATGCCAAACGATTTTCTACGAAATGATGTTTATGCTATCCGTTGTTATGCATAATAATATTATGACATAAAAAGTTCTGCTATAAAAGGTAGACCCGTGCACAAAACGGGCAACCAACTCTAAACAATTTTGATCGCATCTAAAAGATCCAACAACATACCAATAATGCCTAGCCGTTTCCCAATATATGCTAGGCCCGACTTCCAGTCTAACTGGATTCAGCTGAGTACCAGTTTTTTACATGCAGCGGCTACATACCCGCCGCTGTCCGTACATACCAAACTACTCAATTACCTTTGTAACTGTATCTTTTTCGAACAGTCCATCAAAAACATTTCACGAATTCGCAGCTCATGTTACGCGGAATTGGCGCGATATTTTGTCTGTTAACAATGGCAGGGGATTTAGGGAGAAATTGGCTAGGAGATATAGACAGGTTTGTTTGTAATACGAGATGTAAGGGTGTGCGCATATTGAACGGTATTTCGAGGAGTAAAGTTGAACGTCTACTGTTATGTGGGATGTGTGAGCGTTTGCCATTTTAGCGACGTGATTCATTTATACTGTGATTTTTAATTTCGTGGACTAAACTGACAGCTTCTATTGACCTTATTTTTTTTTAATGTTGCTAGCGCGGAGCATAGTGTTGTAGGTAAGGCTCAATCATAAGTGATTCATCGAATCGATGTGACATGACTACTGAATTTATTTTTACTAATTGGTGTAAATACATTTTTTATGAATATAAACGTAATATATTTAAATATATTACGTATTTGTATTCATACACATAGTACATGAACTTTTATCGTGTTAAATATGAAATCAACAATAAAATAAATGCAATCGATAAAATTAAGTCTGACATAAATTAGTAGAAACTAAATATGGGCCGCTAGTTTCTAAACAAATATTTTTTTTTATGCCGTGAAATAGTTTCATTTTCGATATACTTCGATTTTCGATTAACTTTCGATCACTCAGGATAGTCAGGGTACGACACTATTTTAATGTAACGATAAAGTGACAATCCCCCAAATGTCAGTTTAGTCCACGAAATAAAAAATCACATTATAGTTGTCCGGCTCCAGAAAGCCTTTCGGGTTGATGTGCAAAAAAATTATTGTACCTACTGTTAGCTTTATAAAAATTCATGTGCTAATTTAAAATATGTATTGCACATATGTTTACTTATTTTGCGTTGTTTAAATAAAATAAGTCTTGAATTCTATTGAAATGTTTTGGTTGTTTCGGATGTTTGTATTAAAACTAATATTAGTTATTGTTAAACCTATACCATAAAACATGTTGATTTTTATGTGGATATTCTGAATATGTTTCCATTTTTAGTTTGTTATAATTTTTGATATTTTTCATTGTAAGTAGCTCAATACTGACTGCCGGACAAAATGTCGTGTTTATTTTCCATTGGCTGATACTGGTCTTTTTCCTCGGTGTCAACGAGGAAAGGACAGCCAATCACAACCAATCATCAGCTATGAAAGAGTCTGGATCATGAGAGCCAGAAAAAATGGAGATGTTCTGTAAAGCAAAGTATTACAATTATTTGATGAAGTGCAGTCTTTGAATTATTATATCTGAAAGTTTTAACACTACAATGTATAGAGATGAGACAAGTGGTCTTAACGGCCCCAACTAACTAATTTTATGTCTTAAGTTTGGTTCAAAACTTGGCAGACGCTTTACTTGATGTCATCACGACCGCTTTCAAAATAGTGAACAAAAAGATCGTGAGGAAACTGGCATACCTTTTGGAGCCAAAAATTCAAAGACAACCTCGTGGTGTATTTCAGGCTACTCTATCTCAAAGAGAAAAGACTGTCGCCAGTAAGAAAGTTATAATGTAAATACTCATTTTATTATTACGACCATAATACATAAAAATTGAAAGTTATGAGCCTCGAAAGTTCCATATTTCAACACTAATTTTAACGCATCTTTGGGCGGAAATAAATAACATAAGAAGAAGGAAAATTGAAAAACAGCCACCATACAGAGATAGATTAGTATTTCAACAATGCAAATAATTTTGTTTAGAAAATATACATTTAGTCGTTTTTTCATGATATCTAGACTCCCAAAGGTCTGTTTATAAAATTTCGCGAGCTCGTTTTCGTCCTAAATCATCATCCATTTCGCTACAAACTTGTAAAAGTGCTAATACGTACGCGAATTAGCACTTTCACGTGTTGTCGGATGAGATTGCATGCATTTTAACATAGCGCACAAAATAGTTCGTGCCGTCGACTAGGGTAATCTTAAACCTCGTTATTATGCGATACTGTGGTTGCAAAGAGTCACAGTGGAGTTACATCTTCACACAAAGCTAAGCTTGTACATATGCAGAGCTTAGCCTCTTCCTGTCTTGGAGGGACATCTTAATACGAGGTGTAAGGGCGCACACATAGGACAGTAATACGACGCGAGACGCAATTGTTCGTCGCAGGTGTGAGGGTGGTATAACAAGCATACGGTGCCCTTTTGATCTTTAAGAAATTGGTGGAGAATAGTTCCTTTGTTTGTGTCTTCGACTTTTTTGTCGGGATGGGAATGAAAAGTTACGTTTACTTCTCGATAGAAGCGGCAAGTCTTTTATTCACCACAGAGGCTTTACGTCTATTTTAACTTACAATGACATTTGGCAGGTAGGGTATAAATGAACAGTAAAGTGACTTTACATAGGCGGATATTTGTATAGGGATATGCACTGACTCTTGATTTTTTTAAATTGAAACTAAAATAATTAATATTCAGTAAAATGCTCGATGACCTCAGTAGAGCTTCCGAAAGAGTGGGTCTTAAAATGAACATGGACAAAACCAAGGTCATGATGAATGCCCATGTAACACCCACTCCTATCAAGATCGGAGACTCTTTACTCGAATTTGTAGATGATTATGTCGTGGTATACCTCTCCACTCCTCAAGCACCTCCGTATATATTGTCCCCTTGGCGCTTCGTCACTAAAGTGCAAGCGACCCTTTATTGGGGCCCATTAATCGAGTGTGCCAGTCACCCCATGCCATTTTATAGCCGTGTAGCTCGGTGGTCAGGCAGGGGCCAGTATTCCTCCTATAGTTTTAGACAATCGATCTACTAAACCTACCGAACCCATAGCCCAATGCATTTTTTCTCCATATTTTGCACACCAGTACTGCACCAACCGGGGATTGTCCTTAGGTGCACTTACGCAGTGCATACAGAGATAATCGTCGGTTGGTGTCACATTTCCTGATACATGCCTAACAATGCCTCTGCGGGTTGGCTTCGGCCCCTCGCACGCCTTTCAAAGGACAAGGATTGTCAAAGTACAATAAAAATAATAACTTTACTATAACATCTTATGAGATATATGTGTATCACACTTACTCTGTACACACATATTTTCACACACACCTCCCCACATACACACACACTCACCAACACATACGCTCATTTGGCTTAATCTGTGATATACAAGAAGAATTTATATTTATTTATATTTAATAAATTACACAATCCATGGTAGAGAAAAAAAAACAAAAATAAAAAGAAAAGATGGGGAGAGGTAGACCGCTGACATCTTGGATGACGAGTGTCCAGAAGGACATGAAGAAGTGCAGTCTACCTAATGACGATGCTTATCAGCGAAAAAAATGGCGCCTCATGACCAGGAAAGCCGACCCCGAGTAACGGAAAGTGGCGAGGTGGAAGAAGAGGAAGAGACACAATCGATCATGGTAGATCGACTCGCTTCACAAGTTTTATTTAAATATAGAAAGTGAATAACAGACCACTGTCTCTTATGATACAGAACCATAGTTTAAGAGGCAGGGTTCACTAATTGCGTACAAATCTTGTTCATCCAACGCTCGTCCAAATTTCTTCTAACAACTAGTAAAGATTAAGAGTCATTCAGGCACATGACTATTTTAAGATCTACCACATTGAATTACTTTCGTGTTACCTAGCATATGGGTCGTGGAGTTTAGATAAGCAGAAAGACGTCCACTGCTGAACATAGGCCTCCCCCAAGCGTCACCACATTAACCGATCTCGTGCGTCTCGGTCATCGGTCCACCACTAGGCGAGACCTCCCAACACAGGGTTTTCCGATTCGCGGTCGCCACTCCAGAACTTTTCGGCCCTATCGATCATCCGTTATGCGAGCAATGTGCCCTGCCCAATAGAATAGAATATACTTTATTGTACACCATAGAATTATACACATTTACAAGAAAAACTTATTTATACGGGTACAAATGCGATCTTATCGCTGACAGCGATATCTACCAGACAACCTTTGGATGGACCTAAAGAACTTAGAATAAATACTTTTTAACAAAAAAACAAACCGACTTCCAAAAAAAAACACTGCAATGCGAAAAATAACTTTCTTTTCCGAAGTCGAATTTTATTTATTTAATCGAATGTACTTGTGCTCAGTTCCTTGTTCTAGTAACGCCTCCCATATTTTGTCATGATGTAGAGAATCGAATGCTTTACTATAATCAATGAATGCGATGTAGTATGTGAGTTGGTAGTCGTTGTATTTCTCCAGAATTTGACGCACTACGTGAATGTGGTCGATCACTGAGTAGTCTTTGCGGAATCCTGCTTGCTCTATAGGTTGGTTTTCGTCTAGGGTTCTTTCGATCCGTTTTAAGATGATCTTAGCAAATATCTTATATACATTGGACATAAGACTTATAGGGCGATAGTTTCCTATGTCATATTTATCACCTTTCTTATACAGTAGGATGATGAGAGACTCGGTCCATTGCTGGGGGGTGATTTCTGTATTCATGATATCATTGAATACATCTGTGAGGACAGGTAGCAGTATCTCTTTGCTATTTCTTAAGATTTCATTGCTTATGCCGTCAGGCCCGGGTGCTTTCTCACTCTTTTGGGTATCGATAGCCTTACTGACTTCAGCTTGGAGAATACTGGGGGTATTCGATTTTTCCACTAGACTGATTTCAGCTTGCGTAGTGTTGTTTTGATAAAGATTTCTGTAGTATGACGTAGCTGTTTTTAACCAGGTTTTTAAAAGAAACCAGTGACTGGGCTTGTCTAACTGACAACGGCAACTCTTGCCATTAAAGCCAAATAAACCAATGCCATTTAAGTTTCTCAATTCTTCGGGCTATAATATGTTGGTAACTTATCTAGACAGCAGTCATCCTATGTAAACTACAGTTCGCTGCATCCAGTGACACTGGCAGCCGATCTCTACATAGTTGGGAAAATGCTAGACAGATTGTTTTCTTTCCGTGACATATCTAAGTAATGGCACAAATTCACCCTGTATAAAAAACGATATTCTCGTACCAAATAATGGAAACTTAAACCGCAAAAAACCGTATCCGAATGACAATCAATAAGGATTAAAACCCCATGGCTATAAAAACCCTTCGAAGATAAATCAAATCGCTCCCTTAAGGGGATAAAATCCACAAAAAGTAGCATTAGCGATAACGCAACTGAAATTGATTGAATCGTAGTGTGGTAGTATGATAAATGTGCAAGTCTGTTTGTTTGGGAAGTGTAGTATGCTTTTTACTAATATAATATAAGGTTTTCTGGCTTGATTGAGTATCATACATCCATCCAAATTTTCTCATTTATAATATTAGTAGGAAGTGAAAGCAACTGTCCGTCCGTTTTTTACCCGGCTGCAAGGAAAGGGTTATGTTTTTCGTGTGTATCTTATATGTATGTAATATTTTTTATTACCTCGTATCTTTCAAACCACTTGACAGATTTTCATAATCAAGACATCGTTAGGTAGGTCTTGGCCGCCCAAGTATTCTTAGATACGTGCCGCAAACAAAAGGAACATGGCATTTTGGGCGTCATATTGTGGGGATTGCAATCTTTTTTTCTTCGAAACCCATCGAGCGGGTTATCAATATGAAGGGTTTTAGATTTATATACCACTTATATGTTTAAAACCCATTCGAAAAAAAAAGGTATAGGTAACTAAAAAGTTGTAAATAAAAAAACTTAATAAAATATAGTAATTTATAGTTAGTTTTGGTAAGCCAGCTCGCGAATATGTATCCTCCGACTGCACAGCATGATTCTGTTCTTGTTTCTTACATCTTTGCAGTTGGGTTTTTTGATTATATTAACTTTTTTTTTGTACATATGGATACCTAAGAGAAGGACTATATTCATGGACAACATCCTTATTAATGTTCCCACTGCTGGGAAACAGGCCTCCTTTGTGAGAGAGGGAATGGGCCTTAACCGGTTGTGTGCCGTAATTATTGAAACAATTAAAAAGCCACTGTCTTGCGTGGATCCACATTTTAGGCACTGAAGGGGTTAACCCACCACGCGGGCCCAGTGCGGGTTGGTGGATACCACCAGTACTAAATCTAATTTAGTTTGTAGTCTGGAATGATTGAATCGTGCAGGGTATGCGTGTTATCCTGGTAGCCAGGCAAAGCTCGGCATCTAACTTTGCATTCAGTTAATGGCAGAAAGCTCCCCTATTACAAGGGTTTTTGGACATAAATGGCCAAATACAGCAGTTGTAGGTATACTATAAAATCGCAGTAGGTAATGCTACTTCAAGCATCAGTATAGTAGATACAAATGCCGAAAATTAAAAAAGTTTTTACAAAAGAAAATAATGCAGTCTGATTTTTTTTTCAAGAAACAAATTCGCAAGACTGCCTTTACACACCCTGCCTAAGCCTCCACAGCAAATTCATGTAATTTTTCAACGTGTAATAGTGAGGAAATACTAGATCACTTTATTCGTACGTGGGGTACTTTTGGTGCCACGGAGTAGTGAGCCAATGGAGGGTTCATACACTGTAAAATGTTGTAGGCTGTAGAAGCAAAGTTCAGAGGGAATTTATGTTATGGTAAGAGTAAAACAAATGAAAAATACAGCGCAACGTCTGCATAATTTAAGTAACAAGTTTGTTTTTAGGGTTCCGTACCCAAAGGGTAAAAACGGTAACCTATTACTAAGACTCCGCGGTCCGTCTGTCTGTCTGTCACCAGGCTGTATCTCATGAACCGTGATAGGTAGACAGTTGAAATTTTTACAGATGATGTAATGCTGTTGCCGCTATAACAACAAATACTAAAACAGAATACAATAAATACTTAAGTGGGCTCCCATACAACAAACGTGTTTTTTTTTGCGATAATGGTACGGAATCCTTCGTGTGCGAGTTCGACTCGCACTTGGCCGGTCTTTTTTTAAGCTACAGAAGTGCACTATTGTAACACTTCTGTAGCTTAAAAAAATCAGACAGACGAGAGAAATCAGTATCGGTCGAACCAGTTCGTGATTATTTATATTATCAATTAGCTTTTTCTTATAACTTTGCTACCGATCCTTGTCCCAGAGTATAATACAAATTAGCCCATGTCAGTCAATGATAGTGTAGATTTCAAACATTGAAAAAAAATCGCAACTCGTACTTCCAGTTCTTACCTTTTACAGACGTAAACAAAGAAAAATAATATCTCTTTCTAATATTGAGTTAGATAAACTATAAAGTCTACATGCCAACAAAAAGTGCCAGGCATAGAGGCTACACAGACAAGACATAAAACTCTAAAAAACCCTCAACATCGATTGAGCCGTCAACATCATTCGAGTTCTCACTCCATTCCGTACCTACTCAATTCAGTACCAAGAGTGATGCTTTATTTATCACACGCAGAGCGATGGAATGACGGGGGTAGTCGCTCATTCGAGCAAAATTGAGCGTTGAAGCAAACAAGAACGGGTTCCGCAGGCCTCCACATTTTTATTCGAGATTCATAAGATTGCGGATGAGAAAAGAAAAATGGCGATTGCGCAAACATTTTTTTTCGGAGATAATAGTCGGAAATGTGATATTGTTTGTTCAATAGAGTGATTCTGTTTTTTTTTGGATAAATTTTGTGCTGTAAAGCGATATGACACGATTTTTAAACATTTTGTTTTCATCTCGCTCAGTTATTGGGTTGCGGTCTAATAGGATATACCAACATAGAGAAAAAGATAAGCAGAATGTGTTTTGTTAGTATATAATTTTGTAATACATACTCGTAACAATCAAAAGAGTATCTATGGAGTTTCTTGCATGCTCTTCACCATATAGATCTACGCTTTGCAATGTGCTGGAGCTACATTTTTTTGACTAACTGACTCTTTGAAAATACGAAAGTGATTTTATTGAAATAAATGCATTGAGTTTGAAACTCTTATGAGTTAAACTCAAATTTAAAAGACAGATCAACCTATCAGCAAGTTATAGTAGGACGACTGCCTGCCATAGCATCCTTTGAGGTACAATAGCTCTCTCACAGAGTTAAGAGGAGTATTATTCTAAGAATTCCATCAGCAATATTAAGCCGATAGTCCATTTTTGACCGACTTTCCAAAAAGGAGGAGGTTCTATGTTCGACTTAAGATTTTTTAGTGTATGTTCACCGAATTCTCCGTGAATTGTGGACCGATTTTGAAAATTCTTTATTTGTTTGAAAGTGTATGGTCCGAAATTGGTCCCACTTTAATTTGATGAAGATCTGATGAAGAACTACGGAGACATATAAAAGAACTCTTCGACAAAACATTACGACAAATCTCTCGGGATTGCTGTAATCGCATGTCTGTTTATTGTTTATACCATTTCATAACATAACATCACGCCAGTATGTTCTAAAGGGATGTGTACAGTTCACCTTGGTAAACTCTCATTGCACCGGTTATGTTCAAGTTTCATGGTATTCGGGTTGTATAATCTGGCATTTATACACCTTACTACAGGCAAGTTGCCTAATAGGTACAACTAAAAGTCATTGTATTTAGTAGGTATCAGTTTTTAATTCGTTATGGACACAGACTTCCAAATAGAAAGTAATTTTTCACTTTGTAGTGTTTTTATTTGGAAGTCCGTAGTATTATTTCGTAAAAAAGTTTTTTTTATTACAGTTTTGTTGTCGTTACGGGTAGTGAGGCCGTAAGTCTGACAAAAGGCCTTCTTAACAAGGGCTTTCTTGATACCCAGTAACTGGGTTCTGGCAGCCAGATATGTAGCTCCATGAACAATACTGTTTTTAATTACATCCTGCTAGGCTGGAAGCCGACCACCATAATACATTGATAGAAAAAGGTTACGCCGATGATTAATTTTATCAGTAGTATTGGGAACACCCTTCAAACAAAAGCAGCATAGTTATTTAGCAGCCGATATAGTTACGATTTCACGATCAAATTTTCCTCCTAAGACTCTACAACATATTCAAGAAACATATCCATGCACCGTCACCATTCCATCGATTTCTCTAATACAAATAACCAATTACGGATCCCTAAACGTTTTGCGTTCCGTGTTCGTGTATTAACGCACGTGCTACCCCGTCAGGCGATATATTTGCGTCGAAACGATTTCAATTCGTCTGGTGTACGTGACTGGTAGACTGCTCTTATTTACGTACGCCAAAATAAGGCTATTTATTATATTCAGGAACAAACAGTTTGGGAGCGGAATTGGTCTGATTTTGAACTGTTTTGTATTGATTTCGAGCATGTGTTTTTTTATTAAAACCCTTTGTAAATTTTTACTTCGCTCTTCTATTACTATTACTTAGGAATCCTGCACATAGGCAATAAAAAAAAATAGAAGGATAACATTTTCCGAAACAAACTCTTTAAAGCAGTGGTTGGTAAATCCCGTATCTATAATAATCTGCCATATTTGTAAAACATTAACAATATAATAAAATAAAATGTCAATAAACTCGCGGTAAAAGCCAAAAAAACTATGAAATATGTCATTTTGAAGACCTCAGTCTGCACCAGCGCCGCTAGCGAAATTCAAACGCGGTATTCCCCATTGTGAAAGAATAATACCATGACACAATAATAGTAGTTTATGCAACGGTCATATGACAGAGGTTATTCATAATTCATAATTCATAATCATTTATTTGCTAATATGGGTAATTACAAAAAGTTGTTAAAAATATAGCACAGTCCAACCATATTACACCTTAAGGCATGCAAATCACAGGCTTGATAACACATTTACTTGCAGAAATAATTTATAATTTACAACACAATCTATTTTGTTTTGTCAATTTCACCGCGTGGCAAATAACAAATGAAACATAACAAATGAAGCTATCAATAATGTCACTAGAATAATTAAATTTAAAATGTCATATATTAAATGAAAATGTCATGATAATAATATGTAATAATTAAATTTGTGCATTATTTGGCAATGTCACCACAGCAATTAACAATGAAACACAACAATCATGAAACAAAATAGTAATGTCACTAGATTAATCAAAAATTAAAAATTAAATGTCATGTATTAAATGAGAATGTCAAGATATATTTGTTTTAAATGTCTAAGTAAAATCAAAGTAATAATATTAATAATAATAATAAATAAAATTAGTGCACTAGTCACATCAACAATATGTCCTTACATCTTCTCTTAAGTAATCCTGAATACTATAATAACATTTACATAGCAAGAATCTTTTTAATTTCTTTTTGAATTCATCGATGGATGGAGTTTCAATTATGGACTTTGGCAAGTGATTGTATACACGCATATTAAAACACGAGTGTGATAATAGTATCACACGCGTGTTTTAATACATAATTATATGCCGTTGCATACACTATTTTACTTTCACTCATACATTTTTACATTACAGACGGGTAATTTAGATTCTCATTGCGCAGTGCACGCATCCATAGACAATGCCACTTTTTTCTATATTAAGTGTTATTAATTTTATAGCACACTTTTACTTTTTAATTTATTGGCGCGTAAGGACTCATTGGTCCTTACGCGCCAATAAATGAAAAAGTAAAAGTGTGCTATAAAATAAAAAAGTTATTTTATGATGACGACGTTTGAAAATTTAAGGAAAATGTTGCACTGTTGTTGCAATGTGGCGTGTTTTTTAAATTTTACCTATCCACGAAAAAAAAGTACGTGTTTATACAATATTTTTTTAATTTATATTACGTTGTGAGTTAGATAAACAAACTTTATACCTCAATTCTGTTAACATAAGTCTGCGTGTTAAAATTCTGTTTGCGTGATTTCCCTATACTCTGGATAGGTTTGGGTGTACTTCGAGGAATGCAGGGATGATGTTACGTAATATCAACTCAATTGGTACAGTGGTTCAGCTATCGCCTGGTGCGCTACGTGTCGCTGGCTCGATTGCCGCACGGAACTAATTTGTATGGCCTACATACTTTAAGACGACGACTAACGCCAACGATCTTGAGGGAACAAAACGCACACTCGTTTCACACCCGCTCGACCCAAAATTTTGTAGATTTTTGTACTTTCATTATTATTCTATGACTTTAAAAAACAGCCTCAGATCAAAAAGTAGATAATTAAATTTTCATTGTCATGGTGTTGATTTCATTAAAATACGCCCAGCGGTTTTAGTGCGATTGTCGTGTTTTTTTTTTCGTTTTAGACATAACTTTACAAATTAATCACTATGGTATACGAATAGAACTCAAAATTTTCTTAGATCAAATTATTAAGAAAATGGTCTTATATAACATATTTTTTTTTCCAAAAATTACGACAAGCCGTTTAGACGTGATTCTCATTTTAAAATACTCAGGGGTATCTGCATCTTGTAGGCCATACAAATTAGCTCCGTGTGTTCCGGATCTAGGTGTTTCTGTATGTGAGTATAAATGTTTGTAAACACACACACGATACAGGAGAAATTCCTAGTGTGGGGCCAAGATTTTTTTTTTAAAAGAATCAACGCAAACAAAATATAAACTATGCTATATTTTTACGGTTAAAACATTTTCGGTGTTTCAAAGTTCAGTTACAGTTTGGTGTACACACGGCGGTCGCCACATTTACCAACCGTAGCGGCCGAAAGTTGGGAACTATTACTTTGTAGCCCGTGTGGCGACTTCTTAATTAATAATGTATGGGTAATGGACACCGCTGGCTAGGGAATGGTCTGTGTGAATTTTAAATTGCATAGATGTGTGGGAGACTGGCTTTTTAGCACCTAACCTACGCAAAGGTAAAAAATTATGCAAAATTTTGGATAAGTATTGCACAAGATGCACAAGCCATCGCATATAATATTACGATTTAATTTTCTTAAGGCTCAAGTTGAGGTGTTCCTAGAATTACTTTTTATCATACAAATCTATACTAATATTATAAAGCTAGAGTTTGTTTGTTTGTTTGAACGCGTTAATCTCAGGAACTACTGGCTGGAATTGAAAAAATCTTTTTGATTTGGTTAGTCTATTTATCGAGGAATGTTATTATAGGCTATATAACATCACGCTACGATCAATAGGAGTGGAGCATAAATGAAAAATGTTGCAAAAATGGAAAAAAATATTCCTTTTTGAGAGCTTCCGTTGCCTGCGCTGCGTAAGCGGTTAAAGTTATGCAACATTTATGTATGTAGGGTAAGTAGGGTAGGGTAGGTAGGTAAGGTAGGGAGCGAAGCCGCGTGGGACAGCTAGTGGTATATATTTTTGTAACAACCTCTAAAAATCCTTCATTTGATGGGTGTGGAAAAAAAAAATGGGACCCGCACAATATAGCGCCCCATTTTTTTCTAACTTTACCTATTTAAGAACACTTGGGCGGTCAAGACGCATCTAACGATGTCTTAATTAAATAAATCCGTCTAGCGGTTTGGAAGATATGAGGAAATCATGAGGTAATAAAGAATCTTAATATTTACTAATATTATAAATGTAAAAGTATGGAAGGATGTGTGAGTGGATTTGTGGATTTATGTTTGTTACTCAATCACGCCAGAACGCCTGAACGGATCTAGATGAAATTTGGCACAGAGGTAGATTATAGTCTGAAACTTTTCTGCAACTTTTATCTCGGTATAATGTTATCTCGGCATGAAAAAACCCAGTAACATTATTGCCCGAGTCGAGAATCAAATCCAAGAATTCATGGTTGTTGCAGTGCTTGCGATTACTAGACCTTCAAGACAGTCTTAAGTAAACAAGTATTTATTAATGACAATAGTGCTTGGAAAAATGCTGGTCCTGCACAATTATTTTATATACCTATTCATAGTTATTATATTCCTTTTTTTTTGTTTTAATCAATTATATATAATGTATGTAGTGTAATTCTGGGTTCATCGTCCTCACTTATATGAATTAATGTATGTATGTAAATATTGGAAAACACTTTTTTTTTCGACGGTTGAAAGTGCCGCTTAGTGACCTAATTGAAATAAACAATATTGGCTTTGAATTTATTGTACGTGGAAGTAACAATACCAGCGCTAGACAAATTTGGGTGACAAGGAAGGATATCACTTTATACCCGAACATAAAATGTCTAGCTCATTCGCAAATTCACCAAATTCTATTCGAACCAGAGGTGGTAAATATCGATACATGAGTGGAACGATAAACCGTCAGGAGCTCTAAACAAAGTGACAATCTATTAGGCAAAGCTATTGTCGAAATGCCCCAGTGTCTGGTCATTTTGGTAGCGCATGTATGATATACATGCATCCTATATATTTTGGAATTTATGACGATCATCATTGCTGATAGAATATCAATTTGTGTAAATTAATTACTGGGTTGGCCCTCTCTACAAATCAATTACTAGGTGAGGACAGTCTCTTGCTACATTATCATTTTATAAAATTATGAGCTCTAAAACCATTATAAAAAGAAAATACCGCAGTAAAAATTTGATAGGATACTTTTTTTAGCCCAGTAATATATTCCCTAAAAATAAAACAATTTCCACGCGAGAAGTCGCGGAGGCTTGGTAAGCGTTTCGGCCGCCGAGTTTCGTCCGATCCGGTCGAAACAGGAATTTCATTATTATTAATATTTTTGAGTGGTGTTTCGGACTATGCTTTTTTTAAGCAAATTTTGTACAGTCAGAATGAAAAACCTAAGGTAGGTTTATATTATTTAAATAAAAGTCAGGCAATTTTGGGCAAAAGATAAAGCTTAATATACCATTATAACAATCAACAGTAAACAGGATATATCACAATAGTCAGTCCTATATCGTAATTAAAAAGCATACAAAATGACACCTGAGGTATTCCACATACGGCACCTATCGATATTTTTCGCTGGTGCTATGGTGCACTAATTATGATTGGATTAATTTATTATTTAAAATCTTATTTCACTTTTGGCACCTACGGATCAGTAGGTACTAGTGTTAGGATGTTTATTTTTTTAGGACGCCATAATAATAAAATCGATTAAAATCAGTTGAGAGTTTAATAACATGATAAAAATTTAACATACAACAAAAAATCAAAAGAAAAGGTTACATTTTCATCATGTTATTAAACTATCTACTGATTTTATGTTTCTAACGTTACTTTGCCTCTAAAAAAAGGATTCGTCAGAAACACCACTCAAAAATATTAATAATAATGAAATTCCTGTTTCAACCGGATCGGACGAAAATCAGCGGCCGAAACGCCTACTAAGCCGTCGCGGACAAGAAACCAGTCACAAATAACTATGCTACAATTAAAAAATCGCTTAGTCATAAAAACTATTACTCACTTTAGGATGATCCCGTACAGGCACGACCACTCGCACGCAGACCTTGACAGGCTTATCTCGAGTGATATCCAGCATCCTTCGTTCACCTCGCCATTCACCTGGAGGCAAAAAGAAAGTATGGTTTAATACAAATACTTAGTAATCAGCCAGTTGTACGGCACCGGGATGCCTGCACACACAGGGGACAGTTATTTACATTGGGTAGTGGTTAGCCCCACAGTGGTAAGGCCTGATTCAGTTCCTACGTATATCTACTAAGCGATGGGGATATTGCAATGCCTTTTTATCTGCTTCCTTTTTATGATAATTATTTTATGTTGTTTTTATTGAGAATTTGCTTTTGTGCTATTTTAATTGTGTATTTGATTTTGTATTACTTTCATTGTGAATTTGAATTGTATTATTTTGATATCGAATTTAATTTTGTATTATTTAAAATGTGCATTTAATTTTATTTTTTAATTCTGACCGGATTTTGTTTTTAAATGTAATTTTGGGTATGTTTTTTTTTTGGTTAATTTTTACTTTGATATAACTTGTAACATTTATTCTTTGATGGGGCATGTGTTGCTAACCTATAAAAAATTGGCGTACTAACCTAAGATATAAGAAAACTTTATTTTAACATGTACCAAAAGGTCTTTTTCGTTTCGATGGTACATTGGATCAAACTTTTTGAGCCCAGTAGGCGGCCACGTTTATTGCAGCGTCAGAGGCATTATACAGGTCATCCATGGTGCAAGTGAATGGACAGTCGGGGCACTCCAGCAAGTGGGCATAGTCTGTACAGGAGCACCGCAATCGCCCTCATTTTGACCCTGGGTGCGCAACCGATTCAGTGCCTTCCACATGGACCACTGCAGTTCATGACCGAAGGGCAGATGTTCCTTGGGCTCAACAAAGTTATGTGGTGGTGGTCACTTCTCCAAACACAACTTTCTCCTCTCCTCAGGCGGCCTGCCCTGGATTGCCTGTGTAGTTCGCAGGAAACTCCTAAGAGTTTTCAGTCTACCCGGAGTTGTTGAATAAAAGTTTGGATAAGTACTGCACAAGCCATCGCATATAATATTATGATTTAATTTCCTTGAGGCTCAAGTTGAGGTAAATAAATTAAAATACATGTTTTTGAGGATAGGTTTCTGTGGGATCAAGGATGGCAGAAGAAAGAGGTTTCTGTGAGATGGTGAAGCGATATATGTCTTTCTGTTGGCAAAAAATCTGTCTAACCTTTTACCAACTATGTTGTGGACGGCTAACAGTTTAACCAGATCCAGTTAGATGCCAGTTTTTTACTTGGGGTGGTTCCCTATCAGACCTTTCCAACCCAGAATCTGGCTAACACGATATCCATGGAAAATATATTCATTGGTTGAATGATTTGCCTAAGATGATTCCTAGATATAATCACTTACTTCATTCAACGATTTCTGGTTGAAAACTGAGCATTAAAAATTAAACCCCACATTTTACATTTTTTGGAATCCAATGGGTTTCAAAATCTCTCATGTTTTGTGAAACACGTCGCATTGGCTAAAATTATACGACACTGCCGAAGTCGGCCATTCAAAAGCTTCTCAAAAACGTTAACAACGTGTTATATTGAGAAATCTTTTGGAAGAACAATAGCTAAGGATATCGCAATGACCAAGCTATGATCTTTTTTAGAAATATCTTAGGTGTGTTTTAGGGTCCCGTACCCAAAGGGTAAAAACGGGACCCTATTACTGACACTTCGCGGTCCGTCTGTCTGTCTGTCTGTCAACAGGCTGTATCTCATGAACCGTGATAGCTACACAGTTGAAATTTTTAGAGATGATGTATTTCTGTTGCCGCTATAACAACAATTACTAAAAACAGAATAAAATAAATATTTAAGTAGGGCTCCCATACAACAAGCGTGATTTTTTTGCCGTTTTATGCTTAAATGGTACGGAACCCTTAGTGCGCGAGTCCGACTCGCACTTGGCCGGTTTTTTTGGATTCAGTAAACAACTAAATTTTTTGTAAGAAAAAGTATTTCGAAAAACGGTTGGTCCGTTGCAAAACAGCCTCGTAGTTTTTGTTTCAGTAAAGTTACCTATTTCTAAAATGTTAAGTCACCGCTCTGAATACATGTGACCAAAAAGATGATGTAACTATTTTAAGTTATTAAATACTGAAATTTTGAAACACCCATGAAAAATATCATGAAGCAACTTTTATGCCATTATACTTCATACAAGCTACTCATTACACTACATGACCAATCTTATCATTGCTAGCTTTTTTATGCTGGCAACCCTCATGGATTTCTGACCCCGATGTTCCCTCGCATACTTACCACCCATTTTACGTCTTTGAGAGGCGAGTGTAGAACACTACGCGCCGCCCGTGCCATTAAACCCTGCCTTAATAGGTCTAATAAAAATTTCATGCACTTTTGTCCATTCAATACCTTTCAGTTGTTTCCTAAATTATACTGAATATTTTTTCAATTTGCATTCCCCTAAAAAAGTATTCGGGTGAATATTACTTAACTATTTTGTTGTTATTAGCAAATTAACTGGTTTCAGAACTGTTAACGCCATCTATGTCTTGTTGTTGTAAACTTATTACATTTTTTTAGGTTAAGGGTAAAAGAGATTAAAGGCCTCACAGCTGCATTAAAGCTTCTAGAAGCCTGTATTCATACGACAGCCAAAATTGCAGCAATAAATTGGACAGTGGAAACACTCACGGCTATTTAAATATATTAGATAAAAGTCTGCTGTAAAGGTCGAGCAACTGCACAAACTTTTCAAATTGCTAATCCCATAAAACAAATATTTAAATAACTCATGTTTTGTATAAGTTTGTTTGTTTTTCGTTATTCTGAACGACCAGTTTTGATATTAGTTTCAAAACAAATAAAGTAGTTTTGGTGGTGAGGGTAAGTACCTACTTGGGTTTTAAGCCCTCGGTCTTTTGTAAATCGAGATATGTGTGTTCATAGAAATATTACACAAAATTAAACGAATTTTTTTTTTTTTTTTTTTTTTTTTTTTTTTAGTGATGGTCTGGCAACCCTGGCAAATGTAAACATAGGCTCCCCATATTTAAAAAAAGAATTAAAATCTTTAATATGCGTTTATACTCGAAAAATAATATCATTAAAGTCTTAACAACATAACAAACCAGTGACAACGTTTTCAAGTGAAACTATCGAGTTCCAGGACAGTTACTGAAAGGAACAATAGTGAATACCAAAACTCAGTAATAAACAGTGAAAAGTGACTTTTGCAAATTCTAATCAATTATTACGTTCTTAGTGCATCAAAAGAAGAAATAGAAAACTATAAACAGTGAACGAAACCACTTTAATCAACCTCAAGTAAGACTTAACTTTTATGAGTTCGTTTATTTTATTTAAAAACATACAACTAGCGCCAAAACGACATATGCAACCGCCTAAGTGGCGAATGGACGTACTAAAGTGACAGCAAGATAGCATATCAGTTCTACCAACCTAAGCGCAGTTGAAACGACCACTAGCGCCATAACATCGTACAAAACGGTTCACGTGGCGAAAAAGTGAACTAAAATAATAACGCTACTGCCCACCAGGGGCGCTAGATAGTGATTGGGGATACCAGTTCACAAAATAATCTTCCTTGTGGTAGAAAAGTAAATTAAATTGAGTAAACTTCTTTTTCCTACTGCAAATTATGGCGAGTGGAGTATCTAGTAACATAACTTTAAGAAAAATAAGAAAATCTAACTCTTATAATAATGTGTCAATTATGAACGCTTCTGACTCGTCACTCTTTAATAGTACGATGCAAAGTCTACCTGACCCCAGTGAAACTTTAGAAGTGCGTAATTTACAAATAAAATTATCATCTGTACAGGAGGAATTGATAATTGCAAATAATGAAATTGAGAATTTAAACTTAGAGAATACTAACTTAAAGTTGGAATTGGAAAAATGTCAGAAGATTGTAGAATTGTACAAAAAGCTCGGATACGGCGAGTCTTGTTCCACCCCACCAACATCAACGAGGAAAACGAAAAAGAAAGATGAGAACAAAAATACTCTCAACAAGGGTTCCCAGACATGTAACCCGATCAACAAGGACAATAATACCGAAGTTACAGAAAAGAAAAACCAAAATAAGTCAGATCACGCGCCTAATATAAAAAAAATACCTAAACCAGAAGTTCGAGGAAGCCAAAAAAAGGTATGCATCCTGAGTACAAACAACAAAAACAAAATACTAACGATTGCAGAAAATACATTATTAGATTACAAAATTTGTCACTACTTGATACCGGGTTGTGGTATAGAGGCACTTATTAGGGACATAGATCTCAAATTGAAGGACTACACTACGGATGATTACTGCCTGATCTTCATCGGCGAGGAAGACTTTCGCCGAACGAACAACTATGTCGATCTCATAATTACATTGCGTGAAGCACTTTTAAAAAATAATCATACTAATATTATAATATGTGCACCTACATTTAAATTGAATGACTTTTCTATGATGTATAATAGGAGAATAGAAAACTTTAACAGTCTTTTATACTTAGATGCCTGTACTCATCACTACGCGTATTTGTTTGATAGTAATTTTTATTTGACATATGATTATAAAATGTTCTTGCCAAGAAGTGGATCTGTTAATAATAATGGTATAATGAACATATTTAAAAATATAAATTTAATGCTTAATGAGATTAATAGCTACGACGTTTTTCATGTAATTGATGGTGAGTCTCCCCCAATTTCTTCTTCGTGCACAAAAGACAGCACTAGTGATACTTTTTTTCGTTAAAAAACATATTAAATTGTTACACCAAAATATTGCTGGTTTACTAAATAAAGCAAATGTTTTAACTGTATGCCTAGATGAACTGTCCGAAAAAAAGATTGACGTGGATGTTTTATGTATAACGGAACATTTCATTATGGAAGGGTTCCAACATCAACTGTATGTGCCAAATTATAACCTAGCTGCCTGTTTTTGTAGGGAAGGCAGGAAAAGAGGAGGGGCTTGTATTCTTGTGAAAAACGATGTTCAATATAAGGAAATACCTAAAATTTCAAAAATATCGACGTCAGGCATATTTGAATGTTGTGCGATTGAGCTCACCCTTTTTAAAATAATTATTGTATGTATCTACAGAGTACCAAATATAAATAATCTCAGTTACTGCTTTGATAAAATGGAAACCCTTTTGAAAGAAATATCACGCACACGATATAACAACATTGTAATGGCAGGTGATTTTAATATAGACATGCTTAAACCTAATAGCCACTCAAATGCTTTCGAATGTCTGTTAATGAGCTTTAACTTAAAACTAGAATTAAGACAGCCGACTCGCATGGCCAGTATGACGTGTATAGACAACTTTGCTCATAATTTTAGTTCAGTATGTAAAACCGAAGTAATCGAACTGGCTTTGTCCGATCATACGGCACAGCTGCTTCACTGTCCAGTACAAACAAAGTGTCTCTTAAAGTATTGGTATACCGTCAAAAGAGACTACAGTGTAGACAATATTTTGTATTTTAAAAACCACATTAAAAATCTCTCTTTTGGTGAGATTTACGACACAATCGATCCGAATGAAGCCTATAATAAATTTCTCGATCTATTTAAATTAATTTACGACTTGTGTTTTCCAACTAAACTGATCAAAGTAGATGTCACAAAAAGACCTAAATGGTTGTCAAAAGGTATTAAACTAGGCAGTCAAAAAAAAAGAAAGCTTTTGTGGCAATTCAGATTAAACCCAAACAAATATAATAAATATACTTTCAAGAACTACTCTCGCTTACACAAAAAAATTATACACCTAACACAAAAAGCCCAGAACAATCATAATATAACAACATCTAAAAATAAGTCTAAAACCACGTGGCAAATTATAAATCGTGCAAAATTTAACCTACCTAAGTCTAATATTACTAAAATTATAAATAATAACAGCGTTCTATCAAATCCCAACGATATTGCCGAAGCATTTAACAATTATTTTATCGATAAAGTACAAGGGAAACTGGATGTGACTAGCAAACCTAAATGTAACAGAATTGACACTTGTAATAAAACAATGTTTATGGCTCCTAGTATACCACAAGATATTGAGAGAATCATCAAATCATTAAACAATACAAATAGTGTAGGGTATGACGATATTGCTACAAAAATATTAAAACATGTGTCTAAGGAAATAAGTGGCCATTTAAGTCACATAATTAACTTAAGTATTAGCGCAGGCGTTTTCCCTGATGCATTAAAAATATCGATTATAAAGCCATTATTTAAAAAAGAAAATAGAGAACGGATGGAAAATTACCGCCCAATATCATTAATTCCCGTTATTTCAAAAATTTTTGAAAAATATATTTATAGGGAACTTTATAAATTCGTAGAAAAAAATAACATTCTGTGCGAGGAACAGAAAGGATTTCGTGTACATAGGACTATCAATATGGCTATATATGATTTTTTATACAATGTCATAAAAAATGTTGATATCCGGAATCCTGTATGTAGTGTATTTTGCGACATGACCCAGGCGTTCGACTATGTACACTATACTACTCTTTTAAAGAAACTTGAAGCCTACGGGATGAGAGGCAATGTCCTTAATTTGCTTAATTCTTACCTACAAAATAGAAAACAAATTACTGAAATTAATAAAGTTAATACAGTTAATAAACGTGAAGAAATATTTCGATCTTCAGAGCGTGAATTATTATTTGGGGTACCGCAAGGCAGCGTTATGGGACCCTTTAAATTTATACTATACATAAATGACCTACCGAAATCTATTGATCGACCAGTAACACTATTTGCGGATGACAGTACGATTACAATACCTTGTAGAAGGATAGATCATTATGAGAATGACATTAATAATAGTTTACAACAGATGGTAACCTGGCTAGACGCGAATAATTTAAAAATAAATTTGAGTAAAACTAAAGTTATCCATTTTAGACAACAGACCTCTACTATTAATTTAAATATACACTACAATAATGATATCATAGAGGAAGTTGAAAGTACAAAGTTCTTGGGTCTCAAAATAGATGGCAAATTAAATTGGAAATCACACATTGATACCTTATGTAAGAAGCTGAGTAAGTCTGCATACGCTCTATATACATTATCACCTATAATTAACACAGATGCTCTTCTTACTGCTTATTATGGCATAGTAGAATCACATTTACGGTATGGGATCATATTTTGGGGAAACTCTACTGAAAAAGAAACCGCCTTCAAGGCGCAAAAAAGATGCATTCGATCGATGTTTAAGATTAAACCCACGGATAGTTGTGAACCATACTTTAAAAGTTATAAGATTTTAACATTACCTTGTCTATACATACTAGAGGTAGCTGTGTTTGTGAAGGCAAACCCGAGTCGTTTCAGACGCATAGCTGACGTGTTTCCCCGCAATAGACGCGACAATAGCTTGCTTTGTCAGGAGCCAGCTAAGACAGCACTCATGCGCAAAAGTGTCTACTGCATGGCTCCAGTTATTTATAATCACTTGCCTAAGAGTTGGAAAGGGCTTCCAGTCCATTTATTTAAAAAAAGACTTCGTAGCTTTTTAGTGGTGAAAGCTTATTATAATTTAAGTGAATACCTTACTGAGAAAGATTTTTTAAGTTAGAATAATGTTTGTTTTGTGTACCTACTTTTTCGTGTAATGTTTTTTTAATTCTACCTACTATCTAGTTATAAGTTGATGTTCTACATCTTTTGCATGCCTACGTGGTAAAATATGGCTGAACTTTCAATATGTTTTTTTTTTTTTTGTCACCATTTAATGTTACCCATGTTTGCAAAATAAAAAAAAAAAAAAAAAAAAAAAAAAAAAAAAAAAAAAAAAATTATTAAAAAAAATACAGAACATTTTTTTTATAAAGGGTCTTTCAACAAGGACGGGTCAATGTTAAAATTGAATAAAACAAGATGTGTGTGAGATATTAACGAAATTTATTTTTTATTTAAAAGGCCCATTTATGCCAATTATGGATGGAATATGACATCGTTCAAATGTCCGCCGCGGCTTCGTATGGTGGCACGAATCCGAGAGGTCCAATTTTTAATGACTCTGCTGCATATATCCGGCTGAATCCGAGCGATGGCCTGCGTTGTGTTGGCTTTCAGGGCAACGGTCGAATGTGGTTTATTGGCATAGACCTGCGACTTCAGAAAACCCCACAAGAAAAAGTCTAGCGGAACTCTAACTCTACCCTCAAACCGTTCATGCAGAATGTCGATTGTGTCGTTCGCTGTGTGGCAAGTAGCGCCATCTTGCTGGAACCACATGTTGTTCACGTCCATATTGTTCAATTCAAGCCAAAAGAAATTGTTTATCATTGATCTGTAGTGCTCGCTCGATCTATGCAGCAAAGTCATTAAAAATTGGACCTCTCGGATTCGTGCCACCATACGAAGCCGCGGCGGACATTTGAACGATGTCATATTCCATCCATAATTGGCATAAATGGGCGTTTTAAATAAAAAATAAATTTCGTTAATATCTCACACACATCTTGTTTTATTCAATTTTAACATCGACCCGTCCCTGTTGAAAGACCCTTTATAAGTAAAATTGCTTGTTTGCTTGACTGTAAGAGTTTGTTTTTAGGGTTCCGTACCCAAAGGGTAAAAACGGGACCCTATTACTAAGACTTCGCGATCCGTCTGTCTGTCTGTCTGTCCGTCTGTCTCCAGGCTGTATCTCATGAACCGTGATACCTAGACAGTTGAAATTTTCACAGATGATGTATTTCTGTTGCCGCTATAACAACAAATACTAAAAACAGTATAAAATAAATATTAAAGGGGGGCTCCCATACAACAAACGTGATATTTTTGCCGTTTTTTGCTCGATATTAATAACGGCAACAGGTAGACGCTTGAAATATTCACAGAATGTTAACTTGTATATTTACTTCAAAAAATAATAATTAATAAATAAAAAAATAAAAAATAAGGGGGGCTCCCATACAACAAACGTGATTTTTATGCAGTATTTTGCGATAATGGTACGGAACCCTTCGTGTGCGAGTCCGACTCGCACTTGGCCGGTTTTTGGAAGTAACGATCCAAGTACAAATACTATTTCACTGATAGAGAGATATATATATATATATATATATATCTATATAGTGGATGACAACGAGAGCGATTACGTAGTAAAATCTAGTTTATTATAATTTTAAATAGGAATCCCTCGTTAATCTTAAAACAGGAAAATATCAAACAAAAAAAAAATGTAAACATCATCGATACTGATGAATGATAGATTAAACCACAAATAAGGAAATAAACCTTATTACCTACCTTCAATTTAATCAGTAAATGAACTAATTACGAAATTCAACATTAAAATAACTTTATCCTAAGAGGAAACCGCATCATGCTCCATTGCGCTACAATAAAGAAAATAAGAAATAAACAGTGGTAGTTTCATTATTTTTAATGCTTACCTTGTGAACTCTGTGGCTTCATTACTCTCAAAGCATGGCTGATTGAATTTTTTATGTTAACAAGGTGTCGGGTATTTCATATTGTTTTACCCGACTTCAAGGAAAGGGTTACGTTTTTCGCGCGTTTCTTGTATGTTTGTATGTATGTAATATTCTTTTCAACACACTTGCTCATAAAGTGGATCTAATTTCACCGCAATTAGGCACATAATGATACCTCTAATCAAACTGTGACTTTTTCATTGCTATTATTCACAAGTGAGTTATAAAGTTTTTTTTTCGCCTCAGCGGTAATCACCAACATTACACACTTGTCCCATAATGTACTTTTATTACCTCATATCTTGCAAACCACTAGACGGATTTAAATAATTAAGACATCGTTAGATTCGTCTTGACCGCCCAATTGTTCTTAGACAGGTGACTTTATAAAAAATCAAACAAGATGGTTTTTGGGCGCCATATTTCGAGGTTCTCAATTTTTTTTATTCCATTCCTATCGATTGGGGTATCAAAATGAAGGGTTTTTAGAGGTGATTACAAAAATGTATACCACTTATATGTTTAAGTGTAATTCGTAAAAAAATTACAACTAACAAGATGTAAATAAAAAAAGTTAATCAAATAAAAAATCCGACTGCTTAAGAAGCGAACTAAAAAGATGTAAACAAGAAGAAAATCATGCTGTGCAGTCGGAGGATACATATGGTTTTGGTCAGCCAGCTCGTAAATAATTATGTATCCTCCGACTGCACAGCATGATTTTCTTCTTGTTTACATCTTTTTAGTTCGCTTCTTAAGCAGTTGGGTTTTTTGATTTAATTAACTTTTTTTTATTGGATTATTTGTAAATATACTGTTGACTCTTTCAGGGAACGGATAAAATATTTTGTTTTTCATAATTGGCCAGTATTAAATTTGACTACTGAGAAACATATGTTTAAACACAATCTGTTAGATAGGAATTACTGATGGTAACGTTCGATATTAGCCATCTAGACATACCTATGCTTGACGTTGGTAAATCAAAATAGACAATAGTTTCATATTGATGTATAAACAAACACCCAGACTCCAGCAACTAACTAGGTTACACAAATATTAGCAGAAGCCAGTCACTACACCAAAATACTTCTTGATTTATTAAATACATCGGATAAACTAACAAAGCAAAACATAGATAGACAAAAATACATTCCGTCATATACGTTATCCTATGAATATTATAAATGAGATAGTTTGGATCTTTGTAAATCAATCACGCCTCAACGGTAGAATGGATTTGGATGACCCTTGACATACGGGTACACCATGCCTTGGACCCTTATAGCGTAAATTCAAAGAATAGGGCACGCATGATTTGCTTCTTCTTCTCCGCGTCGATGATTCCTTCTTATTAAAATTAAAGAAGAAGATGATTTGATTGCATTGATTTCTTCATAATTATGTTCAAAAATCAGCGAGAGCAGTATTGGCCTAGTGGTATTGGCCGCGACTTACAAGTTGTAGGTCGTGGGTTCGAACCCAGGCAGGCGCTTTACTTTGTGTAAATTATTTTATCACCACTGCTCTCAAAAACGGTGAAGGAAAACATCGTGAGGAAACCGGCATGTCCTAGAACCATAATTCGAAGACATGTGACATCCACCAACCCGCACTGGGCCCGCGTGGTGGATTACGGCCCATCCCCTCTCACAGAGAGGAGGTCTGGCCCACAGGTGTCCCAACAGTGGGAACATTAAAAGGCTGATGATGTATGATGTGATGTTCAAAAATCTAATCTACAGCATAAAGCTCGCAACAAAAACCATGAATTTGTTAAAATGAAGGGGAAGGCACGTGGGCTGTTCGCTGTCAAAACAGTTACGTAATGAGGTTGCTTCTCTCAGACCAAATAAAAAAGAGGTCTGAGGATCTGCATTAGGATATGATACTTTTTATTCCGCAGTGGTAAGTTCCTGTTGGAAATTTTCAACCTAAACGCAGTCGAAGCCGTTGGTAAAAGATAGTCTATCCTAGTTTAATAGCAGCAACAATGCAGCAATTTTATATTTCACGCTAAATCCGATGTTTAAAACTATAAATTCACGGATCAATAAACACACTATCACTCAAAACTTTTGTTTTGAAGTCCAATTTGTTATTTTACTGAGAGCGAAACTAACGAACATCGAAATAATAAAAAATGGCATCCAGCCATTGTTTTGCAACTGTTGTAATATTTTGAACAATGAAAGTTGAGCCTAACGTTTTGATGAATTCACGTTTGTTTGTGCGAGTAACTATTGATATCAACTCTATGGATTCTTCTGAATAAAGGCTAGCTAGCCTATTAAGCCCATCGTGAGGAAACCGGCATATACTAGAACCAAAAATCATGTCATCATCGAAGTTTTCCTTCACCGTTTTTAAGCCCTTTGTTACATGGGCTTAATAGGCCAGCCTTTGATGATTCATCATCAGCCTATTAATATTCCCACTCCTAGGACACAGGTATCCTCTCTGCGTGAGGGGATGGGCCGTAATCCACCACGTGGGCCCATTGCGGGTTGGTGGATGTCATATGTCCTCGAATTTTTGGTTCATCATCATCAGATGATGATGAAGAACAAAGGGCAGTAATAGTCAAATGTATACTAAAAAAATGTCATTAAATCATCAACATATTTTGCCAATATATTAGGGTCAGATTCCAGTACATAATTTTTTTATACGTACAATAAAAAAATTGTTTCACCAACAATAATAATGACATACTTCTTCGCTCCTATCCAACCCACATCCGCCATATTTAATTCACATTTGACACCTGTCATTTTGCGCGCCAATTCGACCTTTGACCGTTTATTTTTCAAATGACAACGTAATCCCGTGTCAAAACTAGAAGCATGGCTGTGAAAACGTAAATGATAAATTTTGATGTGGATAGGATTATTCAGGATTAGGATTGTGATTTATTATTGAAAGCTTTGATTGTTGTGGTTACTTTTATAATTCAACTATATAGTTAAATTGTTGGAGCGGTAATTTTATTAAACGGATGTACCTAAATATATTTTATGTGCAATGTAACATATAATGTGTCCTACCCAACTAATATTCCGTTAGGACACAGATACCAATATCCCAATAGTACTTCCCCGTACGATAATTTTGGACTCCTAAGCAAAGCCGTTACTTTTATAATTTTTTGTTTTAAATACGAGGCTTTTGGCTAATTTGTGAATTTGGTGAATGCCACTCTTTATTTTGTATTGTGCGTTTAGTTTGTGCAGTATAAACAATTTTTCTTTCTTTCTTTCTTTTTCTTTTTAAAAATAAACTATACTGTATAAAAGACAGCTTGATCTCTGCGACAAATGTCAAACTGACGTTTAAGTTATTGTTAGCCTGTCAAGCGCTATTGTTACTGTTTTGATACTGACAGCTGTCGCAGAGATCAAGCTATATTTTATGAAGTATAGTATCTAATATCTATAAATACATAAAAGTCATCGTATTTTGCATCCGCCCAAATGACGCGGTAAACACGCCATAGACAAAAATAATATTCGACGTCCTGGATATAAAATGATAAAAAAGGAAAAACATATTTTCTTTTTATTCACGCAATGACAGCTTGTTTTTTTTACCGCATGACAACGATTTATAGAGCCAGAGTTCCTTCACGTTAAATAAAACTGACCACTTGAGGTTACTCGAAGAAGTAAATTAAAAAAGTTAGTTCTTTTATTTCATTTAGACTTTTACTGCCTTTTTCAAGTTGGCAATAAAGTGTATTTCTGTGCACTTGGGATTGCGTGCTTTTTATAATAATATTTAATTAAAGAGTTCATAGCTATGGTTTAGTTCTGTGTTTATTTAAAATAAAAACATATTTCTATTTCGAGGTTAACCATTGAACTAGCAATTTATTATTTTTAAAACTAAAGTTAACTTTGATGATTAAAGTTTATATTTCTTTTGAGGCCACTGAGGTTAATCACGTTTTTAAACTAAATCTGTTTAAATTAATTAGGACATTAAACCTGCTGCTGTTGGATAAAAGTCGACCCAACATATTTTTTTTTAAGAGAGAATAATATATTATAGAAAGCGATCCGTTTATTAATTCAGCTGAAAAAGACAATTATGTCCCTTCAGAGCTAAGCTTAGTATCTAAAAATGGGACTTTTGTCTGTCCAAATAATTTAAACTCTATGTTGGATCCTCTAACTTCAGTATAAATGAGTAATGAGACGTGTATATCTTTGTGGCCCTTTCAGATGACCTGACCCTGGGCGGCCCCTGACATTTACTCAAATTGAAGCCCGGTGTCAGATTAGGCAGCGAACATGTCGTAGCCTTATCAGAGATGAATCGATTACCTTCCCACATAACACTTGAAAATATGGGATGGGGATTTCTTGTTTAACACGTTCGCTGCGTAATTACTCAAACAATTAAAAAGCCATTGTGTCTCGCGCGAGCCGAGTCCTTGGCAGCGAACTTGTTCCACCGCTTTAGTGCCGTAAAACGGTTAGCATACTCTTTAGTAACGGCTAGGTTAAATAGTTTGAAAAAAATATATATTTATGTTTGATTCATGTACATTATTTTTGAAACAAGGTTTTTTCGTGTAACTAATAGTTTTGCTTTAAAAAAATAATTAACAACACGATATTTTTCGCAACTTTTGGACACTCCTCCAAAACGACTTGGATGTTTAAAAATATTTTTACACAGTAAAATTGATGGCTGGAATTTCTTCTTAACTGAAACAGCATATAATGTAAATCAAATAATATTTTGCAAACAAAACTGTTCAAAAGGAGGTTCAATATTGATATTTTGGCTCCAAACGGGCGCAAGGCCAATACTGCGTTAACATTGGGGCGTATATATCGCCTTATGGTTAGAAGACTTGACATTTGGTTTTATTGTTTGACCCAGAAACAAAACTGAAAATCAACACTGAAATACAGACAGATCTTTTAACCGAGCATTTTATTTATTTTTCGTACCCATAGTACGAAACAGGCTCTGCTATATTCAGACATGTTGTTTATCTATTATTATCTCTGGGATTGAGTGGTGGAAAACATTGTCAAAAAGCAGAAAAAAGCACTGGTCCGTTCTCAAAAACTCTCAAAGAGATCCTGTTAGTGGCTCCGCACGCCAACATAATCCTAGTTCAAAAAGAGAGCGTTACGAATGCCGCGCAAAAATAAGTCTCCCCTCAATAAGGTTAATTTTCAATGACCAACCAAATTTTTCCAGGAATTAGGTATCAATCAAAGAACAGTTTAAGCAAAAATTAACTTTAAAAACGAAAAAGAAATCGCTCAGTAGAATAACTTTTTAACAGAAAAAACAAACCGAATGCCAAAAAAAAACACTACAAAATGAAAAATTACTTTCTTTTCCGAAGTCGGTGTCCTTGGTACCTATTGTTTTCCATGTTTCGACACCGACTTCGGAAAGTTTTTTTTTGTTAATTAGATTTTTTATTTATCTCTTTTTAGTTTTGATAGGTACCTCCAATTGCCATAAAAGTCATATATAGCCAAAGTACATCTCATGACGATTCCAATAAGCTCAAACACGACTAGGATACATTGTTTTGTTTCAGAGTTCCAGTGCCTACTTGCCGGCTTCATCATCAGATCAGTTCGATGGTACCATTTTCATCAGTACTATTCATTTATAAGTATTTGCTTAATCATAATCGTTTAACTATTCGAGATATTGTAGACCCGTGACATACTTAGCATTAAGGAGTTCCATTGGCCATCCGTGGTCTTCTTCAACAGTTCCACTTCATCAAATGATACTTTCTGATTGCAAACGGCTGATTTGGCTGGTCATTGACAATTAACCTGGTTTATCTGCTGAAAAGTGTGTCGATTAGGTACTTATTTTCATTCGCAATTTCTTATCTATCCACTTTTACAAAGCAAAAGTGGCACAAAAATCATCTTCTTTTTCATATTTTCTCAAAGGCAAGAGGCTCTAGGACAAAGAGATATTATATCAGCGACACAGATAATATAATACTAGCATAACTAACGGTTGTGAAACAAAACGTATGGTGGGTGGGATTAACCAGCACTAACGAAATCTCTCAAGTTCAATCTCTTACATTTTGACTTGTCGACAAAGGATGATGAGAAAAAAGTTCTCTCTAGTCCGTCAGTTAGATTACCTAAAAATATTGGACACCTACTTTTTATTTTGTCACGTAAACAAAAAATTACGACGATACAGAAGGTTGATAATATCGTGTGACGTCACGCCGTGCTACACTTTTACTGACAAAGTGACGTCACAAACCCCCACTCCTTAACTTTGATGCGCTTTATCTTTGTCAATTTTTATAAATTTGATAAAGCAAAAAATACGTTTCCAATATTATTTGTGTTAGGGTTTGTGAATTTTGATTTTGTTAAACGATTATTTTAGTCGATATTCGTATTAACCGAGCGTATTTCGTATTTTAAACTTTACGCTGGCAACTTTACCCTTTTAATATATTCGTAAATGTTCTGTGATTGGTTGCCGTAAAATGGCGGGAACCAATCGGAGAACTCGCTTATTCCCGCTATAAATAGAGAGTTCAACGTGGGCAAACGGAACGTGGCTGGTTGCACCGTTCTCTTGGATTTTGGGACTCGGCGCGATAGCTTGTTAGATAATAAGTACTTATTCCTGTATTGATTTTTGTATGTACAAGTGCAAGTAAA
This sequence comes from Anorthoa munda, assembly GCA_945859665.1. Lineage (NCBI taxonomy): Eukaryota > Metazoa > Arthropoda > Insecta > Lepidoptera > Noctuidae > Anorthoa > Anorthoa munda. The sequence goes on from OX243894.1 coordinate 10,294,789, forward strand.
ATATAAGCCTGTTTCGTATAATCCCTGTATTATTACTCAACTACGTCCTGTTCCTGTTTGTGTTTCCCACATTTGATAATTATTTCATTGAATTATCATTTTTCTACCCAGGAAAAATCCCTATTATTTTGCTGATAGATTAACGCCTTGTTAAGAGCCACTGAGTCTAACATAACCCTACTTCAAATAGAGCCCAATTAGAATAAATTACCTACACAGTAAATAATAATAATAAAAATGTTTCACCGCTAGTGCCAACTGTAAGCAGTTCTCTCAGTTCATAAGAGATGATCTATTTATGCAAGCAGGTAACCAAGAAATAACGGCATAAGAAAAAGCATATTTTTCTCTCATCTCCCTTAAGACAAGGCAGGATAAGTAAAATTACAAGCTAAAACAACTTACAGCGAGTATACATACTACATACCCCCGGGACTTGAGCATTGCAACTTTGCCGATCCAAACCGGACGTCAGTGTTGCCAACGTATGAATCAATAATATTTTTAGGTACACTTCTGGGAAAATGGAGGAGGATCAAATTTCCTATATACCTGATGTGTATGCACGTATGTTTCCTAAAGACTTCAAAATGTATCACGCAATCTTCAGATTAGCCCTGCCAGCCTGTGAAGTTTGGTCGGATCAACGAAATTTTATTTTAGCGTTTTTGGTAATCCACCAGAAGTCATCTGGCTGTATTATTGCTGCACGTGTGGATGCCAGCACATAATAAATATACAAACAGTATGGAAACTACTTACAAACGCTCAAAACGGCACACTCAAACATACGCACCGACGAGATCACTCGGGCACTTCTGCAGTGCTGTCAGTAGTGCGAGCCGCTTATTTTTACTGTGATACCAGCGTGGGCCGCTAGTCCAAAATAAAAAGTTTGATAAAACCAAGTGTAGGTTGTTCTCCGACCAACTTTTTTATGTTTTATTTTTGGTTTTTTATAATGTAGGTAGGCTCGCGTCACTATCTCACCTAATAAAGGGTCTTTCAACAAGGACGGGTCGATGTTAAAATTGAATAAAACAAGATGTGTGTGAGATATTAATGGAATATGACATCGTTCAAATGTCCGCCGCGGCTTCGTATGGTGGCACAAATCCGAGAGGTCCACCAACTGGGCATCGTGTGTCGCATTTAGTTTTTTTCAAATAAACAGGGAAGCTTTTCATCTGTATCCATATTCATTTTGCACGAAAAACAATAAACAAAGAAATAAATCACGTCAATCTACAGTTCAACGTACAACTTGGTGGCCGGCGACAACACACGAGCGCGCGCGTCGGATGCCGAGCGAAGCCGACCGGACGCGACGACAGCCGAGCGCCGCCGTCCGATACCGCGAGGAGCCGGCCGGCTGCTGCGGCGTCCGAGCGTAGCCGACTGGCTGACGTGGCATACGGGCGGATCTAACCGAGTTCCAAGCAATGTAAATTCTATGCAAACATGAAACTTAACTATTGTATAGAAGTCTGAATTTCCTTTAGATCAATGTGATATGCGCTCCGGCCCGCCCCTTTGCTTCATCTACGTTCATACATCTAGTCATACACGCACGCCTGTTATGAGTATTGAGCACAATGCTTTTCTGAAGAACATCACCAATAAGCCACAATGCCAATATTACACCTAAACTCTAATCATTATTCCAATGTAGATAAAAACGCATTTAAAGGCGGGTTCACAAGATATCTCGTCGACTAATGAACAAACCGCTTAGCGCTAATGCAGGCAGATAGGTAGTAGACTAATGACCGTTGTGTATATAGCTTTATGTCCTTGCTTTTGGTAATTTGTAGGTGTATCGATTTTGTAATTGTATATGCAATTTGGGTTAGGTACTATTTTTCACCAACTTCAAAAAAAGGAGGTAATCAATTCGATAGGTACGTATATCGCACTATCGCATAGCACTATATCACATCACCATAATAATATTATAAAGGCGAAAGTCTGAGTGTGTTTGTATGTTTTTTACTTCTTCACGCTCAAACAGTTAGACGGATCTGGATGAAATTTGGCACAGAGATAGACTATAGTCAGGAATAGCACATAGGATTATTTTTATCCCGGGAATATGTTCCCCCGGGATCATAATTGACTTTCACGCGGGCGAAGCCGCTGGCAGGAGCTACTATATAATATTACTGTACCTGCTCAATATGTGTTTGTCCAGGCATTTTTTCCGAAACTACTTATCGGATTGTGATAACTCTTTTTGTGTTGGATTAAGTATCTCTCAATTTAGGGAATTCGGAAGTTTAATTTAAACGGCCTCGTGTTTACTGACTAAAACTGCAAAAAATAAAAACCCCGACTGCTTATAAAGCGAACTATTTTCCAATTTTAATGTAGCCAGTGACACTCGCAGGGTTAAGACAAATCGATTGATGTATGAATCATCAAAATCGGCCAACGCGTTTGGTCTCTAGAACGCCACATAGGAACAAACATAAATATATACATACATACATACATAGACTGATAAACACATTACCCACCCTTCGGCAGTCGGGTAAAAAAGACAGGATTAAGACAATGCTGTCTCTTGTAGTGTCTAATTACCTACACATAACATATCTACCAACATAACTTATACTGAATCAATTTTGTTACTAGCATCTTCTAAGTTATTTTGTTGTGTGTTTATTTGTATGACTATAATGTTTGTAATCAAATAAATTATTATGACGTTTTTATCTAGCTTACTATTCTAGCTTCTAATGTGACTGTGTATATAAAATTTTAATGTTTTTGATATCAAAACATACATAAGTAGGCATTCCTTACGCAATCTCTGACATCTACATTAAATAGTGCAGATTGGCAGATGTTCTTTTACCTAAAATTATAAATATTATTGTACTACTATACCCCTTGAGCACTAATTAGCAGATACAATAGAAAAACAATTGTTTTAATTACTATGCGCACTAAACGAGAAAGTTTTTGAGGATGGATGGATGGTTTGTTACTCTTACACGCAAAAGTTACTGAGCGAAATTTGATGAAACTTTACAGTAGCATAGCGTATACATCAGAATAACACATGTACTTAGATAAAGTACCTATAGATTAAGCCATAAAATGAGCTTGATTGATAGAGCGAGATGGCCAATTGGCAGCTCCATGTAAATAATAAGGACAAAACATTATTTTTTGTCTTTGTTACCATGGCCGGTTTCTGTTGTTTGTCAAACTCTAATACAATGGCAGGTTTGACAAACAAACTCGGTTTTGTTTGATTTCTTGGTATTATGTGTTAATTGAGACAAGGAATTTGGGTAATTTATAGTTATTAAGTGTCAGTGCGATGGTGGGTTGTAGTGTTCTTGTTCTTGTTGTAACACCAGAACTAACTATTGCTGTCTCATGTGCGGCCACGCCAGGGCTTAATCTATAGGTACTTTATCTAAGCACATGTAACTACACTGATAATAATGTTATAAAGAGGAATAATTTGTTTGTAAGTTTGATTGTAACGGATAAACTCAAAAACTCCTTAACCGATTTTGAAAATTCTTTCACCAGTAGAAAGCTACATTATTCCTGAGTGACATAGACTATTTTTAATCTCAAAAACGGGTCCAGTGGTGTGCGCCACGGGAGCGAAACCACGAGGAAAAGCTAGTAATTTATAAAGATATTGGGGGATGTACTAATTTCACACGGGCGAAGCCGCGAGCTGCAGTTACTATTATATAAATCCGGCAAAAAAGTTGTCTGATGTCCATAATAGGTAAAGCATTTATTTTGCTAACTTGCATATCGGTTTCAAACAGTAAATGAAACATTCAACAATTTAACACAAAAGGCCAAAAAAAAAATCTTCACCAAACATAGTTCTGTCTTTTTCTAGACATGCTAATTGCCACTCCAATATGGCGGCGGCCGGTACTCAAAATGTATATTCAAAAATGTGGGTAGATGAAAAATTTTCCACGTTGAATGCAAACCTACCCTCAGAAGCGAATTTTAAAGAACCGTGTCAAGAATTGACTTTTAGATGTAGTGAATATACTTAATTCGGCTTACAATGTATTTAAATTAATTTGAATTATGCATTACCTTTATTATATTGAAGGTGTTTGCATGAATATGGCAGAAGCTGATGATTTTTAAATGGCTTTTTAATGTTTTTTGGTTTTATTTTAAGGTGTGTGTTTTTTAGGGTTCCGTACCCGAAGGGTAAAAACGGGACCCTATTACTAAGACTTCGCGATCCGTCTGTCCGTCTGTCTCCAGGCTGTATCTCATGAACCGTGATAGCTAGACCGTTGAAATTTTCACAGATTATGTATTTCTGTTGCCGCTATAACAACAAATACTAAAAACAGTATAAAATAAATATTAAAGGGGGGTTCCCATACAACAAACGTGATATTTTTGCTGTTTTTTGCTCGATATTAATAACGGCAACAGGTAGACGCTTGAAATATTCACAGAATGTTTAGTTGTATATTTACTTCAAAAAATAATAATTAATAAATTAAAATAAAATAAATTAAGGGGGGCTCCCATACAACAAACGTGATTTTTATGCAGTGTTTTGCGATAATGGTACGGAACCCTTCGTGTGCGAGTCCGACTCGCACTTGGCCGGTTTTTATTTAGTTATTATGGATACCTCCCTTGAAATCTTGTGCTCGAGGTCAAGTTATAACAGCCGGATCAATCTTTAAGGTTAAGCAATGCTTGCTGAGTTGGTCAGTACAGCTAACTTTCTTGACATATCCTTCATGCCGCGGAAAACACGTTACAAATTATAGTCAGCTAAGAAAATCTGGCAGTCGTCTGCCAAGGGGTTTCTTGATAGCCAGTAATTGGGTTGTAGAATCAGTATTTTTTTAATTACTCACACTAGAAATTTCTACCTGTATCATGGGTGCGTTTTTAAACATTTAAACTCACATACTTGCGTTGCGTTTTTGCCATACCTATAATTGGAATCAAATATAACAGCTCACAATGTTAGGTCCCCTTAAAATTAATGCTAATATTTAGTCCATTATCCATGGTGTACCCATACCCACCACGTATAACTGCGCGGCAACTGGACTCATCCCAGTTGTAAACGATCTTTTGTGCCTAATGGCCTTGTTTGTTCTGTCTCCTGCTTGATATGAAGGGAAATGGAAATTTGTATATTTTCCTACTCCTTCCTATTTATTCTCGGGGACTACGTCGAGCTTCATTGGCTCGGCACTTTTCTGGTGCTCGCCACTGTTGGTTCTGGAGTTGCATTAGTTTGGGAATAAGTGCGGTGGGATTGTCCAAAAGAAATACTTGTGTGTAACCTGGGTGTTTTTTTTGGACAATCCCACCGCACTATTCCCAAACGGAATAGAAAAAAAAAACCGGCACAACTATCTGTAGGCGATACAAATATTTTTCCGTGCGGGTATCGAACCCGCAACACTCAGCGCAGCAACCGATCGGTCAACCACTACGCAAACCATGTCGTCTACGTTCAAAGCACGAGAATGCATTTGGAATATGAGCAGGGGGCAAATCCGCTACCTGCTTGGAGCCTTTACTGGGCACTTTGGAACCAAAGACAAGCTCATGAAGATAGGACTAACCACGACACCCATGTGCAGTTTGTGTGGGGAGCATCCGTGTGAGCATGCGAATCACTGGCTGGTAAGCGAATAAGTCTCCTAGGAGTTTGAAATCCAAAACCAGAAAACTAAAGGCTCATATCTCCTAGTCTCGTTGTAAAACTCACAAAGAGAGTTTTCAACGAGATTGGGGAGGAGTAGAGTATCTAGGGGACCAAAATAGATCCCAATGGGTCGAAGTGTCCGAGTTATTTTTCGGCCCCTCCACAAGATAAGATAAGTACAAAGCCCAGGTGTCCTTACAATGTTTCCCTTCACCGTTGCTAGCGAGGTTAAAGATGAACTTTAGCCTCGCTAGCACAGTGCATATAACTTGAATAGGTCACATTGGCACTTTTTAACTCGCCTCAAGCATGAGAGGCCACGTCTCAGCCACTGGGCCACCTCGAGTTACTGCAATACCTTCAATAAAATAAATTGTCTCCAGGAGTGATTGCTTAGAAACTGCAATGAACTGCTAACCGTTTAACGAATAGCCCATTAAACTTTAGTTCAACTAATTGGATTGCTCGTCTCAGTTCATTCGATGCGATTCAATTCTATTCGATTCTTTTTAACCGACTTCCCAAAAAGGACGAGGTTCTCTATACTACTACTACGACTATTTTTTTTATTTACTAGAGATTTACTTACTAAAGCTACGGAAATAGACTATCCGGCCAAATTTATAGTCGGCGATTAATCGGCAAAATATTCGAGGTAGAGAAAAACAAAAGGATTAAATTCCCAGTACTTGCTACACGCTTTATATTAACTCATTGGAATTAAACCAGTGCGTTTTTCCAAACTATTAAAACCAAAATAAATGCTAATAGAGATGGACCGATTAGTAGATGAATCCCTACATCCCACTATCCAGCTACATTCAGATTTTGTGATTAGTCGGCCATTGAACATCGACTAGTCGACCAAGTTCTAATCGGCCAAGTTCAAAGTCGGTCCACCTCTACTATTTACCATATTCAGCATTTAAATCATTGTCACAGATAATATAATACTAGCATACAGATGCCTCATCCCATACAAAGAAATCGTGCCGACGTAAGTAGTGTTTTTCGTCCGATTAGGCTGATTATTTTTATAAGTACTTCGATCGCGTTCGGTTCCGTTCCACGGCTATAGGTAGTGTTAGCAGCGACTTGCAAGTAGAAAGGGGTTTCTCGGTTCGTGGCTATTTTTTTCTTGAAATACAGTGATGACTTGTTTTATAATTTTATTTTGCACGTTTTTACAGATTCATTGTAAAAAAATGTGGCATGCCTCAGAAAATTAAAACGACGCCATCTATTGCAATCAATTTTAATTGATCCGTTCAAATAATCTCTGAAATATGAATTAAGAGCCCAATATTCCTCAATTTTGTGTTCCTCAAATTCTAGAAAACGTTAATTTTACACACAATTCAATAATAAATTAATGCGTATCGCGCCATCTAGTGATATTTATTTGAACAAAATTTTATTTCTTAGCGCTGGGACCCCGTGTCATTTTCATTATTAGGGACCCATTTCAGATGCTTCCAAAATACAGTCTTCGTCATCATCATCATTTATACATAAACCGCCCCAAGTGTCGCCACTCGCCACTTCGATCAGTCCATATATCCAGTAGGTTCCCGCAGCCATAACCAGGTCATCGGTCAGAATACAGTGTAGCCAGCTAATCAAATAAACAAAACATAGACTACCATACAATCAAATTTAAAGCCACTAAACTATTAGCAAACCATTGCTTTAAGCTCAGAATCTCTAATTCTATATGCTTCATACCTAATCCGACGTCCAACGGCTGTCAAACTTCCAAAGCAAACAGTTAGGGGAAAACCAGCGGTGTTTGCTGTGCATAGAGTCTAATTTGGCGTGATGAATAGTTCTTAGTTTTAAAGTGGATCATGTGGATGAGTTGTCAGTTGCAGCGGGTAATATTTCGTTTGTTAGTGGTTGTTGTGGTAGTGAAAGAATTTGGTAGAACGGAGTAGAAGATAGTGAAGACTTTGATAAAGATGCTTTAAAAATATTTCATCTTAATCGGATGCCGACTCCCTTGAGTAGCTGATTTTAGAATGAGAATCACGTCTAAATGGCTAGTCGTAATTTTTTGGAAAAAATATATGTTATATGAGACCATTTTTTCAATAATTTGATCTAAGAAAATTTTGAGTTTTATTTGTATAACATAGTGTAATTAGTTTGTAAAGTTATGTCTAAAACGGACAAAAACACGACAATCGCATCAAAACCGCTGCGCTTATTTTAATGAAATCGACACCATCTTAAACACAATTTAACTATCTACATTTTGATCCGAGGATTTTTATTTTTAAAGTCATAAATTAATGAGGAAAATACTAAAAACTACAAAATTTTGGGTCGCGCAGGTGTCAAACGAGTGCGCGTTTTGTTCCCTCAAGGTCGTTGGCGTTAGTCGTCGTATTAAATAAACAAAGTTCCATCTCGTAAAGTAGAATTCGATTCGAAAGACCAACATTTCTCAATATACGGCTCGAAGGACCAAAATAAGAAAGGATGGAGAGTATAATCCATTCATACAATGCACGGTTAGCTAAGTGATATCATTCTAAATCCAATATGGCACGGAGTAAAAGATAGTGAAGACTTTGATAGAGATGCTTTAAAAAATATTCCATAGGTCTAGGTCAATCGTAATCTATCTTTCAATTAAATGAACAAAGTATCCATCTCGTAAAGTAGAATTCAATTCGAAATAACATTTCTCAATATACGGCTCGAAGGACCAAAATAAGAATAGATGGAGAGTATAATCCATTCATACAATGCACGGTTAGCTAATGACATCATTTTAAATCCAATATGTGGCGGACAAAGGTGGCGGAAAAATTATTTTCATGCACCCCATGATGAAGGCGGGAGAATACAAAAAAAAAGTTCTTTTTAAGTTTTTTTTTTAAATAAATAATTGTCAATCAAGGGTAGTAAAGAGGTGCATTGCTTTAAACATTCAGAGTTGTGAAAGCCTTACAGATTGTGTTAAAAGTTGAATCATGATGGCAAGATTAAAAATGTTTGATTATCTTAGGCTTAGAAGTTCGTTTAAATAAATTCAATAGCATATATCTATACTCAAGTACGAATATAATGATCGTTAAACTAAATTATGTAGATAGAGAAGACCACTTCCCCAAGTCTTGGCCTAACTACCATCTTATTTCGATGTCCAGTTAGCAACTCAAACACTGGCAAATCTGACCCAACCCCCCGACCGCGCTAACTAGGGCTCTGCACTAAACAAACGAACTCCTGGTCTATATTACCCCACAGCACTGTTTGACTTGACAACTCCGGCGATTGGGTCAATCTACTCGTACAAACATAGACTAACTGTGTAGTTAGGTTTCAGTGGCTGGGTCTTGCTGTAATTGATTATAATGGAAAATAATGGGTTGTTAAAAAAATATAATTGGTTTTTGTTTGATTTTGAGGTTAGTTTGGCATTTTATATTGTTTCATTAGTACGTAAAAACCTAATTAAGAGATCTTTTATTAAAACACGAATTTTCATATCCACGATCAGCTAGCATTTTACCAACCGCATATATTTAGTTTACTTAGCAAGCGTTCCAAAATCCAATTTTGTGACTCTGCACGTAGTTGCTTATAACAGGAATATTCAGAATTTTTTACGTAAAAATACATCCATAAAATCAACTTCGTTGCCGATATTTTTCAAATAGCTTAGATAACAGAAAGCGTGACAAATCCCTCGCGTCACATCGATGGTGGACTTATCCGGTGCGCGCTGCCGTAAACCGTTTGAAACCGGTTTAATCCAGTTCGAGAGAATAAAGACTAGTTCGACGAAAGTGGGAATTTTAGAAGTGCGACTGTCCTAGTTTTAGTTTAGGAACTAGAAGAGTCTATTTTGTTTAATGTGAAATCTTTGTACGTGAAAAGCTTGAATTTCATTAGAGTTTAAATGTTCGGTGTATGTCGAGAGGTGATTTAAAACAAATATGAGAATTGATGCTTGTCCTAGAAATGTCCAAGATGGACATTTTTTTAAATCTTTGTTTACATTTTCGTAGAAATAGTGCTTATTACTTATTACATTGTAATTATTGCCTAATGCCCACTTGCACGAATAACTTAACTCGGTATTAGTTGCTAACACGAGGTTACATTGACATTTTGTCATACAATATTGTTAATTTAACCTCGTGTGGACTTAAGCATAGTAAAGTAATCTCATGAGAAAATTATACAGCTTGACCCACACACAAACACTCACACACACAGTTATACAGCTTTTTGGAGTGGAATGCCCTGCCGGAGTCTATGTTTCCCGACAGCTACAATCTAGGAGTATTTGAGTCAAGAGTGAATAGGTTATTTCTAGGCAAGTGTGTCTCACGGTCAACCACATCATCGCTTACCAACAGGTGAGGTAGTGGTCAAGCGCAAGCCTATCAAATATTAAAAAAACTAAATTGTTGCCAAATTATAAGTGCCTGGGTAGAAGGAGTGGATCTTTTCCCAGCTGCGGGCAAGTAACAACTGATAAATGAAAACATTTATGATAAACACTTCCTTTGCCATCTCTACCTTTCATTATCAATACAACCCATAAAAATAAACCTCAAAACAAAGAAGGCACAGCGTAAAACAATTCAGATAGCCAGTCACAAATACAGAAGCAGATCTGCAATAGTCCGAATGATCATCCGAAATGGTGTCGAACGGGAGGAAGTTGTGCTTCGGGCAGCTGCGGGCGTTGGGTCAACGCCAACTGATAAGGGGTCCGGAAGTTTTAGGTGAGCCACGGAGTAGGAAGTGGATGGAGAGCTCATTTGCGCGTTTTTTTTTTTAATATAGCAGCATATGCTGATATAGAAACCTTTTTGTTAGTTTTGATTAGTAATTTTTAATGTTTTTTTGTCCTGTGCGGTGCAAGTAACAAATACGCTTCTACTCGTTTAGATACCACTGACATGGAACTCACTGCATCTGTATTTACGGTAACAATATAAAGAGTTTTTAAATATTAAAATCTTTTTCCGCAATAAAAAATCCTGGTAATATGGCGTCAGACGCCACAAAAGTCCGCTCACACGCCCGCAGCTGCCTGAAGCACAGCTTCCGCCCGTTCGACACCATTTCGGACGACTATTCGGACTATTGCAGCTTTGCTTCTGTATTTGTGACTGCCTGATATTGATTTAATTGAGGTTATTTTTATTATTTAAAAACTCTCTTATATTGTTACCGTAAATACAAATACAGTGAGTTCCATGTCAATGGTATCTAAACGAGTAGAAGCTGTTCACATGTTTGTTGAAGCTCGGTACTTAAATCCTTTTCTTAAAATAATTGATTAGTGGAGGCCTGATCAATTTTCAATAAATTTTACACATATTTAAATTAGTTATATGGCTTGTTTTTCGGCGATTCTAAACAAAGTGACATTTATCATGACAGTTGTCAAGATGTCCAAAATGTAAAGGATTGACGAGCGGTATTGAGATGTCACGTGATCAATCCTTAGGCCCTAGACGAGTGCCATTCTATCATCGAAAGCGTGGCGATAGCAATTGTCAAAAAGGCAAAATTGTATGGGATTGACAAGCGATATCTAAAATCACGTGATCAATCCCTTACATTTTGACAGTTCGACTACCGCCTTCGTTGACATCGAATGCCACATATCTAGAGCCTTTTCGATAATCGTTATCACAGGTAGAATTTCACACACATTTGTCAAAGGTGTATTGTACCAATAATTGACTAGTACATAGAAACTTGTAGTGCGATAAGAAATTATTGTTTCTTTTTTTATAATCGACGAGTATGATATTTTTGAACCAACTCACATAGCCTCCGTGGCGCAATTGGCTAGCGCGTTCGGCTGTTAACCGAAAGGTTGGTGGTTCGAGCCCACCCGGGGGCGAATGTTTTTTTAATAAAAAATATAAGAATCAATCTTGACTGGTCCATGTTAACTAGATAGATTATGTACTTACACCCTTTCATTTAGCTTAAACACAATTCAGAAACATTATTTATAGAACTAACGTTAATATATTTCGTAATTTTATAATTTGATAAAACAGTTTCCTATAATTACACCTTTAAATTATGGTCGTTTAAGTCCCGTGAGGGGTCGATCCGGTGCATGAAACGGTATCGATTTGTAAAGATAAAATTAATATAATAATTAAACAAAAAAATAAACCGACTTCCAAATTACACAAAAAATTGCAAAAATAACTTAGGTACCTCTAGTCGGTGTCTTTGGTACATACAGCTGCAGAGAAATCTCACCCCCTAGAAATGTATAAAAAGCGACTTCTATGACCAGAGATAGCGCGCACGCGACGCAAGTAAACATCGTAGTATATGCTCCTGTTCTGCTGCTGTATGTACCTCTTGTTTTATTATTTTGCAACACCGACTTCCGAATGTTATTTTTGCGCTTATAAGTGTTTTTTTGGAAGCCGGTTGTTTTTTGTGAATTTGATTTTATTATTCATAAGTCATTTATTAATTTGTTTAACATAGACACAATAATAATGGTATATCAAGTTAATAAAGAGTGCGCTATGTTACGCCAGAGAGCGTACAAATGTTTGTAAGTAATTAAGAATTCAAGCCAGCCAAGCCTCAATAATTAAATAAAATTTGCCTGAAAAGTAAAAAAACAATTATAAAGAATTGCATACTACAAATGAATTAACAATAAATAGCAATAGAAATCATCATCTGCCTAGCCTTTTTCCTAATTATTTTTGAGGTCGGCTTCCAGTCTAACCGGATTCAGCTGAGTACCAGTGTTTTACATGGAGCGACTGCCTATCTGACCTCCACAACCCAGTAACTGGGTAACACGATACCCCTTGGCAAGACTGGTGTCAGATTTCAGGATTCTGACTACCCATAATGACTGCCAAAGATCTTCAAATGACAGCCGGGACCAACAGCTTAACGTGCTTTCCGAGGCACGGAGGAAACTCGGTATGTTGAAATGGTCACCCATCCACGGACCGACCTCGTCAAGCGTTGCTTAACCTTGAAGATCGACCCGTGCGGCTATTTAGCCACGAGCTCCTAGCAATAGAAATCAATGTCTATACAACTCCTAAGTCATAATATTTAATATTAACTTTCTTAAAAAAGTACTAGGTTTTGCCTGTGGCTTCGCTTGCGTGAATGTCGCTTGCTTTAAAAAATAACATAAATCAAAGCACTCCATTTATAACTACTCTGTGTAAATTACCGCCTAAATTCTGTGGGAGTTTCAGACGATATGATCTCAGGATGAGGGCCACCCTATCTGTTGCTCTGATACATACTTTTTACTTTATTTTTAACTTTTCAGGGTAAATATATTAGAACTGAAACATTTGGAAACCAGATAGTGTTTAGGGTTTTGTATACAATACTGTGAAATTCAATTGAATGCGTGATTTGGATACAGAGATAATTTTGTTTGGAAATAGTTTTAAGTTGATTGAAAAACGTAGATAGATATCGTTCAAACTGTTAGATAAATTAATTTACGGAATTGTGAGGAATCGTTTTATGTATTGCATTTAAAACCCGAAGGTTTATTACAAAACGATAGCGTTTTTTTGCGCAATAATTGCTCTTCGATTCAGAATTTTTAGAGATTGACATTTTTTTTTTTGGAACAAGTGTATTTGACAAACAGCGAGCGAGAGCAATGGTGGCCCACGACATACAAGTTGTAGGTCGTGGGTTCGAGCCCACGCAGGTGCTTTACTTTGTGTAAATTATTTCATCACCACTGCTCTCAAAACGGTGAAGGAAAACATCGTGGGGAAACCGGCATGTCATAGAACCAAACAATTTAAGACATGTGACAACTACAACCCGTACTGGGACCCGCGTGGTGGATAATGGCCCATTCCCTCTCACAGAGAGGAGGCTTGTATCCCAGCGGTGGGAACATTAATAGGCTGATGATGTGATGTGTGTGATCTGAGCGATTAGCAAACGATTGTGTGGTACCTAACCATACCTACACTACAAATAAACAATAATGCCGACTTTTATGTCATAAAGCGTTTGATCATGCTATGGTAACTGATTACTGTTTCTTGTGTAAGTAGCCTGCCTGAATTGTGGATAAATAATATTGTACATCTACATCATATGTCCTAATCGGGATGTTTCCTGGGTAGAAAAATGTTCTTTTTTAAACTCTATAGCCTCGCGCTTGACCACTATCTCGCCTGATGTTATGCGATGATGTAGTCGACAGTGAAAAACGCTTCCTATAATTATATTCTAATAATAATAAATTATATTTAGTCCGTCAGTGAGATAAATAAATATTACTGGACCCATATTTTTTCTTTATCAAATAAATAAAAATTGACAAAGATAAAGCGCATCAAAGTTCAGGAGTGGTGGCTTGTGACGTCACTTTGTCAGTATAAAGTGTAACCCATCGTGACGTCACACGATATTTCAACGCACTGTATCGTCGTCACTTTATGTTTACGTGTCAAAGAAAAAAATACGTGTCCAATATTTTTAAGCTATTACATAGCTTTTATCACGGGCTTTGAGCGCGGCGACCGAATCAAGAAATTCCGTAACGAAAATAAACCTGACACCCCGAGCTGCTCCGAAATTGGAATTTTATTCATGCTGACTGTATGATAATGTATAATTATGCTCGAATTAAAATTAAATGGGGGGGATCTGGAGGAGGTGTCCTGGGGCCTCGGCACATACACTAGTAAACTGGTATATGTAGGTCGGCCTCAAAATCGGGCTATCTCGCTCCGTTTTCGAGATATTTGTGTTTTTGTAATTTGGAGGTTGAATTTCGCGTGGCAAAAGAAGTTTTTACAACTGATGGATGAACATTTTTTAATTGAGATTTAGCATAAATAAAAATAAATAAATAATTATAATCGCATAAGTTGATAAAAAATGCTATGCAATAGCTTTACCGCGGCAGTTCCCGAGTGCCACACGTCTTTTTTTTATTAAAAACAAATAACTAATTTTCAGTCAACTTATAACAGGCACTGTGCCCGTTCGGTGGTTTATACTTCAATCCCTCTCATAATACCCTATTGGGCATGAAGGGGCATCCACCGAATGGGCACAGTTCCTGTTATACCTAATTTGTTTTTTTAGGCCTGCATAGCATGCGCATGCATGCCTAGTATCCTTTGTCCCAATCCAGGACATGGTCTACCCCTGTGCCAAGTTTTATCTAAATTCTTTAAAAAACACATAGAATTACTTTCGTTTTTACCCGACTGCCGAAGGAGGGTAATGTGTTTATCAGTCTATGTATGTATGTGTTTGTTCCCATGTGGCGTTCCAGAGACCAAACGCGTTGGCCGATTTCGATGATTTTACGTCAATCGATTCGTCTGAACCCTGCGAGTATAAAATAAAAGGCTATATTAAAATTGTAAGATAGAAAAATGGCGGATTTTGGGCGCCATATTGTAGGGGCCCAAATTTTTTTTCTTCCTATCCCATCGTGTGGGGTTTTACGAGGCGATTTCAAAAACATATTGCACTTATATATTTCTTTGTACCAAATTCGAAAAAGAGTAACTAAAAAGTTATAAATAAAAAAAAGTTAATTAAAAAAATCAAAAAACCCTACTGCTTAAGAAGCGAACTAAAAAGACGTAACCAAGAACAATTGATTTTTTTAATTAAGTTTTTTTTTATATTATTAAGTATGAATTGCCGAAACAGTATTTCTCTGTTCACCTTCAAATAATTACCATATGCTACTTAACATACATCCTATAATCTCCTCATTAAGTAAAACAATGGACATCTCACAAGCCGCTTGGAACCTCGACTACAAGACCACAGCCTCGCGACGTTCCACCGCTAGCATTGTGTTTTAATCGAGTGTCACAACTGGTTAACTGTTAATTTGAATACACTGTGCCTTTATGTGGTAACCAACTGAACGTTGCTAGTCGGATGTAGTTTTGCTGTTGTATTGTGAGGAAGTTTGAGTTAATTGTTGTGACTTCGCTTAAAGTCGCTTTCATAATAAATACGCAAATAATAGAAATACACATTATAGACGTCGTGCGGTATTTATGTTTATTATTACTAGCTGTTGTCCGCTATTCGTCCGCCTCAAAATCTTAAAAACAAGAAATAATCGTATTTTTTCACGGAACCGTAATTGTTTTTAGGGTTCCGTACCCAAAGAGTAAAACGAGACTAAGACTCCACTGTCCGTCTGTCTGTCACCAGGCTGTTTCTCATGAACCGTGATAGCTAGACAGTTGAAATTCATAGATGTTGTATTTATGTTGCCACTATAACAAAAAATAATAAAAAGTAAAAACAGAATAAAATAAATATTTAAGTAGGGCTCTCATACAACAAACGCGATTTTTTTGCCGTTTTTGCGATAATGGTACGGAACCGAAGCCGGTCTTTTTCTAAAACAAAAGCTAAGTCTAAGTCACTCTGCCAATCAGCTATCTGCCAGTGAACATCCTGTCAAAATCGGTCCAGCCGTTTTAGCGATTACCCGGAACAGACAGATAGACAAATAATAAAAAGAAAAATTTGTAGTAAAGTACACGAATTCGTATTTAACACGTTCGTTGCCAAGGACTGCTCGCACGAGACACAATGGCTTTTTAATTGTTTCAGTAATTACGGCAGCGAACGTGTTAATTAGACAAAATCAATAGCTCTGCTTAGTGTCAATTTTGGGGTGCATTAAAATAACCCGAATAGCGCCAAGGTAACTTGCGGGACACCTTAGACTCGCTTCCAACCTTGTTCGCTGTCAGATATTTTCAACTCGCCAGAATAACCAACTATTATTTTATTGCTCTTGGGAGAAAGTTTGGCATTTGGCGGTTCTATCGAAGGTAACTTTCCAGAAATGTTATTTTCGACTCTAAGGGCTACATCCGATCCGTGCCCGTGAAAGTTCGGTTCCGTAATAGCCGTAGTACTTCTTGTAGGGAAGCTTACGCACTACATCCGAACTCTAACCATCATAATCTGTCATAATTCAGAACATTTTGAACTTGGAACTCAAATGACGAATACAAATCACGGACTTGGACGTGTAATGCGTAACCGCCCTTCTGGGTCGCGGATAAATTGAAAGAGAGTTACCGCGGCCCTGGCACAAGCAACTGAAGGAACACGGATGGGTTTTAGTCAGTAAAAGTCTGACACGCCCTTCCGCTTCACCCACAGCGGGAGAAGTCATTGGATGACTTCCCAAAAAAAAAATAATGGGCCAAAATAAAAGTTTTCTCCAATCGTATCTAAATTATAATAATAAGGATGTAAAATTATTTGTTTAATCTTTGAATGTCCTGTAGTGCTATTCTAAAAAATGCAGCTCAGCTTGAAAACTAAGGTTTGTGACCTGTCAATAATAGGGATGGATCATCTATACTAATATTATAAAGCTGAAGAGTTTGTTTGTTTGTTTGAACGCGCTAATCTCAGGTACTACTGGTTGGAACTGAAAAATTCTTTGTGTGTTGGATAGTCCATTTATCGAGGAAGGTTATAGGCTATATAACATCACGCTACGACCTATAGGAGCGGAGCATAAATGAAAAATGTTGCAAAAACGGGAAAAAATATTCCTTTTATAGAGCTTCCGTTGCATGCGCTGCGTAAACGGTTTATGTTACGCAACAATCGTGTATCTATACTAATATTATAAAGCTGAAGAGTTTGTTTGTTTATTTGAACGCGCTAATCTCAGGTACTACTGGTTGGAACTGAAAAATTCTTTGTGTGTTGGATAGTCCATTTATCGAGGAAGGTTATAGGCTATATAACATCACGCTACGACCAATAGGAGCGGAGCATAAATGAAAAATTATGCAAAAACGGGAAAAAATATTCCTTTTATAGAGCTTCCGTTGCATGCGCTGCGTAAACGGTTTATGTTACGCAACAATCATGTATGTAGGGTAGTGTAGGTAGGGTAGATGGGTAGGTAGGTAGCCAGTTGACGGGAGCGAAGCCTCGTGAGACAGCTAGTTTAAGATAAAACATTAGCTCACCTGAAACTTACTCTACCTATGTGTTCACAATGCGTTTTTACAGAATATTACTGCTGGTTCCGATAAAAAAAACTGCCCAAGTGCGACTCGTACTCGCGCACGAAGGGTATCGTACCATTATCGCATAAAACAGCAAAAAAATCACGTTTGTTGTAAGGCTAAACGCTTAAATATTTTTCATTCTGTTTTTAGTAGTTGTTGTTATAGCAGCAACAGAAATACATCATCTGTGAAAATTTCAACTGACTAGCTATCATGGTTCATGAGATACAGCCTGGTGACAGAGGGACAGACAGACAGATGGATCATGGAGTCTTAGTAATAGGGTCCCGTTTTAACCCTTAGGGTACGGAACCCTAAAAAACTACATTGATAGAAAGATACACTACCACTCAGTATCATAGGCAATTTTTTTCCCGGAAAAAATGTTTGAGGTGACTGCATAAATACGCCTCGGAAGCTAAGCCGCGGGTAAAACCTAGTCGAAAATAAATCCGAAAGTCTTTATTATCTAATAGTCTAATAGTCCTCCACATTATTCCCAGCTACTGCAACTCCTAAAAGCCAGAATAAACAATGGAAACCGTGGCCGAGTCAATTAAGCTCGATTATAGTCCCGAAGAAACTATTTATCTGTATGGTCTCTCAATGAAGTATTTTAGAATCTTCCCACAGCAATTTCTGACTGTTATTCCATTCCATTTTCTCTGTAATGAAGCAGGACCGAACCGCGAGGATTGGATTCTTCAGAGCCAACGCCTACGACCCTCCGTCGACAATTCTTTACCCGTTTTTCAGTTCACCCTTTTAAAACTAATTTCAAATGTAAATGTTATTGGAAGCCATTAGTTCTCGTCCGGGATCGAACTATGGCCGCATTTTTGCTCATCTCCGGCTGTTAATGTGATACCCCACGTACCTAATAACGGTTAGGAGATACTGGTCCTAATACCAGCAGTTTTATAGGTTTTTGTATATATTAGATTGGAAGTTTTAAGGCATGGTTGAGATTTTGTTGACAAAATTTTAATTATTGTGTAGGTGCTTTACCAATACAACTTTCTAAACGAGAAATATACGAAACTTACGTCACGGTTTTGGAGTGTAGGTGCGGCAGGTGGACCGACGACGTGGTCAAAGTAGCAGACAAGGGTTGGATACAGGATACAGGGTCTCAGTACTGGGTGAAACGGAGGAGACATATATTCAGCATAGATGGACACGGGCCAAAGGAGAAATATCTCAAGCCTAATTTTGTTCTTGCTTACTTGACCATGAACGAAAATACATAAGTACGATACCAATTCGTCTAATCCCGCAGCACCAGAAATTCATGATAAAATTGTATTTTTATTGCAATTTGCCTGAGAATTAGATAAAGGCAGTCAGTCCCTCAAAGCGCCCGTCCGTCACCACTTCCTCTGGAACAAGAAGTGGCGTAACAAACTCCTAGCAAGCATAAGGAAACATTCCTTTCGATTTCTAAAGCTACTCATCATCATCATATCAGCCGAAAGACTTCCACTGCTAGACATAGACCTCCCCCAAGCGTCGCCACATTGATCGGTCCCGTGCGTCTCGCATCCAGCGGATCCCCGCAACCTTCACCAGGTCATCGGTCCAGCTGCTACAGCTACTATTCAGTCGTAAATGAATATTTCGATTTGTTCTGGATATAAAAAATTAATTTTATTAGCGACTCCTTTATAATTAATATATTACTAAGCATTTTTCGTTTGTCATCCATATAAAAAAGGACACGGGCTCACTGATAGCGGTGACGCTGTAACCAGTTCACTATCATAAAACGACTTTTAAATAAATCCCTAAAAAACTAATTTTCCACTGCAAAAAATATCCAGAGTACCCGAATCAAAACCAATTCTCCATGTTACCTGTTATCATCAAATGGACCCGGAGCTTCCGTCGGCCATATTGTTCGCCGGATCTAACTAGTTCCAACTGGTTCAATCGAGTTAGCGTCGCTGCAAACCGGACGCCGTCGGACGTAACCGGACGAAACCGGACGGGACCGGTACGGCTCGCGCCGGTCAATAAAAGTTAGTTCCGCAACCATTACAAGATTCCGTGTGAATTTTTAATAGAATTATTCAGTTTGCTACTCTGGTTTTCAATTTGATTCGGTTGTTTTTCATTTAATGTTGCTGTTTGTTTTTAATTTATTTCTGTTAATGGTTCTTCAATATTTGTTTTCATTATTTATTTGTACTGAATAAAGAACGCACAATTGTCATCATAACATTAAGTGCTTGGTATACCTTTACGTCGAATGCAATTGCACAAATACTCAGTTGCGCACTTTTACACACTAATGTGAATATGAAAAACAAACCGCAATGCTTGTGAAACACACTGCATTTTGAGCTTAAAAACGGTATAGGTAATATAAGCCAGTTTACGAGTAAGTTTTTTTTGTTATAGATCTTCTCGCAGGCCAATCCAAGTGATTGGCTACTGCTTAATCGGGCGATCCTGTGGAGCCTCCAGCCAGGCACAAAAAGCTAAACCTAAGCGACCACGCTGAGGGATAACCTGTGGGGTCGAACCTCGGCTCAGGGCGTCGCTGGGGGGACAACTAGGTCTGGAACTTTATAAAGTGATTCTACCATCCATTCGGGAAAAGCCTAGGTGGAGAAGAAGGACAAGAAACTCCAATTTATTAACTAACTAGATATTAACTACGGCACAGCATTGCGCGGGCTGGCTTGCCGGGACGGTTTTTACGAGTAAGTGTGATTAGAACGGCTAAATACCTTGTAGCTGGTTCTAATTAGTCTAAGAGACAATTTACTCGTTTTCTAATAACACAAGTGGGCGTACTATAGATGGACCACTGCCTAGCCCTCCGACGAATACAGGCGTGATCTTATATAATATTATGTATGATTTTCGTTATTAACTGACAAGACAACGCCGTTAAGGTTGCCCTAGTCGACGGCACGAACTATTTTGAGCGCGGGGTTAAAATGCATGCTATATCATCCGAACACGTGCGAAAGAGATAGATGCTGTGATGAACAGTAAGAAGCTAGTTTGCGTACGAATACACACTTTTGCACATTACGCTTTAAATTTCGCGCGAAATTTTATAAACAGACCTTTGGGAATATGGATATCATGAAAAAACGACCAAATGTATCAAGGATCAAAATAAAAATATTTGCATTGTTGAACTACTAATCTATCCCTGTATGGTGATTGTTTTACAATTTTCCTTAATCTTATCATATTTATTTCCGCCCAAAGATGCGTTAAAATTTGTGTTCTAATATGGAACTTTCGACGCTCATAAATCAAAAAAAATCAAAATCAAAAATCAAGGTATTTATTTCAAGTAAACTTTAGAAGTACTTTTGAATTGTCAAACAAAAAATTAATAAAAAGATGACTCTAGTTGCAAATTCGCAAGCGTCTGTAGGTCTCAATGGAGAAGAATTTGCAAGAAACTCCCCGGACACTCCTTTTCATCAGTTTTAATTACAAGTTTTTGGTTACATCATTCTTGTTGAAAAAATACATATATGTGAGAACGATGTAAAAAGAAGTGTACGTAAGAGCGTCTAGAGTATTTATTTATTTTATTTATTTATTCATCAAACAATTTGCATTGTGTCCGAATTCTACAAAATAATTACATTTTTAAATAATAATAGAAGCAATAATCAAATACAAAGCAATCACAAACAGTAACAAAAAAAATTATAATTAAATTACGATGTATAAATCTAAAACCGTTTACATGTCAAACCACAAAAGCACAAAAACAACCATGTCTATTCCATTTAAAAACTAAAAAAAAAATTAAAACCCAGAAACAGATGTCAACCAAATTACTGTTCACATGTCCAATCATAAAAAGCTTAAAACCTAAATTTAATTAAATGAAAATTAGAAGCCAAATTCATACAATTGAATGTCAACTGAGATACCATTTTATTCATAATTATCCATACATAAGAGTCAAATGCAAACTACTAGTCAATTATAATTAAACACACATTAAATAATCAAAATTTCAATACCCTATCAACTGAAATTCCACAATATCTATATCCATACATAAGCGTCAGATGGAAACTATAAGTCAATTAAAATTAAACACAGACACACACATTAAATAATTAAAATGTCAATACTATATCAATTATATCACACATAAATTCATCTGGAATCATTCAACGTCAAATCGGATACTGAATATAAACATTTTTGTAATAGGAAGGCTTTCAGTTTTGTCTTAAATAAGTTTGTGTTATAGACTAAAGTTTTTAAATCAGTAGGTAACTTATTATATAACTCTACTGCTTGGTAACGTGAACAATGCGTTGCTATGTTTAATTTAGGCACCATTATATTTTTAATGACTTTCCTTCGTGTGC